>JAGRRH010000023.1:1342202-2684404 GCA_019154785.2 Nitzschia inconspicua
CTCCCATTTTCGAGATCGTCATCAGCACCGCAATGGAGAGCAAATCAACGCTGGTAAACACTTTAATGCACCCAAAACGAGCGCTACAAGAGGTCACAGGTGAACTACTGGATCTCACGTCAACGAACGAGGTTGCGTGTGCCTCCAACGCTTCTGATTCGATTCGTGTACTTTACCACGAACGGTGGGATCATCCAAATCATCATGGAGCTTCCAACATTTCAACCTTGACATTCCTAAACAACCCAATCATTGGAGTGGCTGACGAGAGCCTTTCTATATCCAGAAATCGAGCTTGCTTGCTCATTGTGCAAGCCCTGAACGAGCACCCCAAGTTGAAGGAGCGGGTTGCACAATGTCAATCCAGGATTGCGAGCTTGACAACGTCTCCCTTTCAAGCGGATGCTAGTACCGAGGAGGATTGATGTTGATCGAGGGGTTGTATGCGCAGATCATGTCTCCGTTTCCTAGTAGCACATGATAGATTGAAGATTGAAGAACGACCATAATTATATGCTGTTATTTGTCTCCTACTAGTCTATTATTTTTGACGGTGTTACGTCGTCCTAGCTAGCTAGGTACTCGTAGTAGAAGAATGACTACGACGTATACGTCGTACTCCGTGTCAATGAAACACTTGTCGAACTAACTGTAACAATAACTGACGCGATAGGATAGCCATTCGTTAACAGTAAACTGTGAAACGTGAAACGAATGTTATCTTATCTACTACTAGAGTGATGGGTATAACCAGACATAGTCGTAGTCATAAGCGACGATAGTGATTAACGATATTTACTATTCTCTAAGCCCCAGTCATACCGGTTACTTGGTCATACAAAAGATCTTGATCTTTCTCAGCAGTTTTGAGTGTATTCTACTACCTAGGCAGAGTGCTGCGCAAGGGAATAATTGCATGTCGCATGTTGTGTGTTGTGTGTCATCTCCTCACAAATGCTCTCAAGGAACCATGTCACAACCAAGTTACCCATCTGAGATTAATTCCAGAGCCTCCGATGAGGCTTCCAACAATATGGATGTTTCCTACTGGCTGCGTCCTAATGAAGCAGCAGCTGCGCTCTTTGAGCTCAAAAAATCTGATAGCAAGAGGTGCAGCAACCCTGTTTGGAACTTTTATCACAGGGTCAAGCGAGCCAAAACCGATGTCCCTGATAAACAGTTACCTTACAAGTGGTTGCAAAATAGCAACAAGAAATCCTTCATGTCTTGCAATGGATGTGGTGAGCTTGTTGTTTCTGCCACCCTTGACGAGAAAAACAACAGGCAGTTCAACCCCGGATCAGTCACTGCTCAGGGCATGAAAACTCATCTGCAATCTGCAAAACACTCAACGACCGCTGAGGCTCTTGAGAAGATTTTTCTCTCACAGAAGCAGAGCACCCTCACCCTCTGGTCCAAGTCTGGACCTCTGAAGCTCAGCCCAAATGAAGAAAGAGCTCATCAAGAGCTTGCAGACACCAAGTGGATTGTCACCACTCACCAGCCCCTCATCAGTGTGGAAGATCCTTCGTTTCACTCCATGATTGCTTCCTTCAACAAGAAGGCCAAACCCATGGGAAAACACCAGATCAAGCAACACATTTTGAACCTGGAAGGGTACATGAGGGAAGCTAGCATCAAGAGCATGGAGGGGAAGTCTGTGTCTTTGACCCTGGATCACTGGACCTCTGTTGCCAACCAGAACTACACTGGCATGACCGCTCACTTCATTGATGATGACTGGAAGTTTGTTAGCACATCCCTTGGCATTTTTTTTGCATGAGGGTGGAGCCACTGGTGATCTGGAGAAGTCTTTTCTTGACTCGCACTTCCAGAAGCTCAATAACTGAGTCAATTGTTGAAGATGAGTTGAAATGGTACAAGTCTTTTTCACCTATGCCATACAGGAAACTGCTTCCCAGTGGAAATAAGGTTTCAAATGATCCTCTGAAGTGGTGGGAAGAAAAGGCTGCCTACCTTCCCATCATGTCCGGCTTGGCCAAAGCTTACCTTAGCATTCAAGCCACCTCTGCTCCCTCTGAGAGAGTTTTCAGTGTAGCTTCAAGGCTAATTGAGAAGAGAAGAAACCATTTGAATCCTGAGTTGGCTGGAAAGATGCTATTTCTTGCTGAGAACTGGGACTTGCATAAGAAGCATTTGCTTGAAATGTTGTTGACAGCCGCGGAACAGCAGAAGGAGTAACAGCTGAATGGGAGTAGATCTCCTGATGCGAATTAAACAACTAAATATAAAAGAAACAGCCACACATTAACTTCTAACTGCGATGCTACGACCAGCTTATGACTGGGCTGTACCGTGATACCAGGTGTGAGTGGTTATGACCAAGTTAGCACCAAGGTATTGTCCGGGGCACCCAAAAGATCATATTATGTACTATTGTATAGCGCTAGGTGGATGTCATACCCATCACTATTATCTACGACGTACTACCGTAAATTGCGCTTGATAAGCCTCCCCCGAACGACAGCTAGTACATGATTTCTGTAGGCAGGGGGCGTATTCAACGCAAGTGTAAAAACCGTATTTCGTATGGTTTTTTGAATTTCTTGTTTGTCCGGATTCCTTTCAAACTTCAGATTCCCTTTTTTACCAACTTCAGTCACGAGTCGCGAGTGTAAAGTCACCAACAATCACATCGCATCAATTTTACTTTTCGTTGATCGTCCAATGCTCAACAAGTGTCGTTGTCACTGTCACATCAGATCATCATTGCATCATCGCATGAGTAACGGACAGAAACTCACCGTTCGTTGCCACCTTAATTTTAATACAAACACCGTATTTAGAACGAAAAATTTTGAATATTTTGTTTGTTTGGGTTCCCTCCATCCCCAAGCCTTTCCCTCCAACCTCCAACCTCCAGACTCTCTTTTTTTACCCAGAAAGCCTTCAACAACAACACACATTACATTTCCATGTTTACGGTCTTCAACAACAACACATTACATTTCCATTTTTACGGTCGTCAACTTCACGAAATGGGTCGTCATCGCCTAAAGAACGGTCATAAACTCACCATTCTTCGCGACTTGGAGGAGAGATTGCTCAACCGCGAATCCTTGAAATCGGTAGCCCGGTCCCATGGCGTTGACCCAGCGCAACTCAGGAGATGGAGGAGAGATCGCGAAAAGTTGGAGATGTCTTCAAAGGGGAACAAGACTTTGGGGAAAGGAAGAAAGTCTAGCATTACTCATTTAGAGGAGCTTATTATCGGATGGGCACTCGAATTGAGGGAAGTTGGCATTGGCATCTCATATTCTCGTTTACAGGTGAGGGCATGCCAAGTCGACGAAAATTTTCGTTCGAAACCGAAAGAACAACAGTATCATACGATTCGGCGTTTGTGCATGTCAAACGAGCTTGTGGTCAGAAGAGGCACCAATGTGGCCCAGGATCCACCCCAGCAAGCGATTGACCAGGCAAGGGAATGGTTGGAGGAGATAAGACCTTTTATTAGCGTCCCCGACCTGGCGCAAATCTACATAATCAACATGGACCAGACTCCTCTTCCGTTTTCTCTCGCTAGTCAATCCACCTTGGAATTGAGGGGAACACGCTCAGTGACTATTAGACAGTCTGGCAATAGCAAGACCCGAGCCACCGCTTCATTGGCAGTCGCTGCAGACGGATCCAAGCTGAAACCAATGATCATCTTCAAAGGTGAACCTCGAGGCACCATTGCAACTCGCGAGCTTCCAGTGAGTCAATATGCCAACCAACTTGCTCTCTGTTGCCAACCCGCTGCCTGGCAAGACAATGAGAACATGCTTATGTGGATAGATGAGTGTTTGGTGCCTCATATCCAACAAAGGGCAGATGGAGCTCCAGTTGTTTTGTTTTTGGACCATTTCAGATGTCACTATTCCGACACTGTGAAAGCAAAATTGGACACTATTGGTGTCCAATCGAAGCTCATCCCCAAGGGTTGCACTTCAGTCGTTCAACCCATTGATGTGGGCGTCAACAAGCCCTTCAAAGATCGAATTAAGTCCCAATGGTGGGAGTGGATGATTGGCTTTGGAGAAGATGGTGGCAACATCCCAACTCCTTCCAGAGAGGATGTTCAGCATTGGGTTATTGAGGCTTGGAATTCAATTGGAGCACATATAATTCAAAATGCCTGGCGAAAAACCGATCTATCCTACTTCCCAGAAGAATAGATAAACTACTTTAGCAAGTTATGATTACACTTCTTCATCGCTGGAGTCTAGATTGACGCCATCTAAGAGCGCATTCATTACTCCATCACCAGGGACATAGCGATCGATGATTATTGCGGAACAAACACCATTGTTGGTTGTGTTGTAGTCGATTTTGTGTTGGCTAGTAGAATCCGAAAATTTCTCTGTGACTTGGGCGAGGCGTCCGTCCAGGTGATTCAATACGTTGTCGTACATACTACCAAGCCTCCCCACAATACATTGATCGATCCCATCAAGGACTAATCGGGCAGCACCGATGACGGCATATTGGTTTTCTCCTATGCAATGAAAGATGAAAGTGTGAGAAATCAACAACAATGTTTTCATTGAAACATCGACTTACGAGTCTCTACAACACGTTTTTCGAAGCGGACCACTGCATTATATCCCACAAGGGTGCCACAGCATTCATGGTAGCTGCAACTACAACCGAAATCGCTACTCTCTATCCCGAAAATGAGGACGACGACGCCACAAGGTCTCGTTGTCATACTCGTCGTTTTGTTGGAGCTAACGATGTGAAGCGAAGCGACATTGGAAAGCAGTCACGCGACGGATGAAGGGAAGACGTAGACGGAATCTTGCCTCTCCTTCTTCCAAAATCCAAATCAGGGACGCGTTTTGGGAACGACAGAAATGGTCCGTCCGTTGCGCGTCAGAGAAATTATTGCAGTACAAGTTGTGCACAGGGGAGGCTTATTCAAGGGGGGGGAGTATCAAGCGCAATTTACGGTACTCGTAGGACGTACTATCATACGTCGTATACCAATGAACGGTGATTTCGTTATTATTATTTCAGCAGCCATTCCAAGTTTGACAGACTTCGTCGCGACAGCTATGATACTCTATAGTAGCTATCATACTCTACCGTAGAGTAGAGAGGTAGTAGGGATAGAAAAGATCAACCTTTGGCCAGACAGCAGCGCTTTTATACGATACCCTTGTTCGAGCCTCCCCAATTCAATAAATTAACGTGTTTGCTGACTGTGAATCACAATTTTTGACGATCGATTGCTTGTCACATTACGAGATCCTATGTCTCCGAATCCTGTCGATGGCACCGCCGAAACGTCATCGGTAGACTGCAGTTGCTCTCCGAAACGAGAAATGCTCCATCTTCTTTTGTATTGTAAAGATGGGTGTGTCCCCTACTTGAATCCGACACAGCTCGAGCAATACTTTCCACCATCCTCTGGGTTGTGGCTTTGCTTGGCAGTTCAGGATGCCTGTGTGTTTCCATTGTTTGACAAGCCGGTAAAGAAAAAGGCAAAGGACGACGTCATCAACAAGACGACGAAGGAGGCCTCTGCCGAACCGAAAAAAGTCCGAGGATATGCTTTTGCTTCCGCTCCACCGGACCCATGGTTATTGCCCTACACCAGAGTTACAGTACCATACTTTTCCAACAAGAACAAGGAACAGTTAGCTGACAACAAATCGATTTGTGTATGGACACCTCATGGGCGACAAAGATTAGCGTCCGAAACATATGCCAAGGTGGCCATGGAAGGACTTCAATCGAACTACACCGTTTCTCTTTTTGATGATGCTGGGGTGTCTAGTGTCAAGCAACCCGATTCGGTCCGATGGCAAAAGGCACACGGTCGGAACAATTTGTGGTTGGAGCAGCTAGTGCAAGTGGCCAAGCATCAAGATGCATTGGACAGAATATGGAGACCGGTATTTTTGCCGTCATCCAACCACGATGATGAGGTCAACAATGACGCTATGACCAACGAAAGTCCGACGGGTTCTCTCGGTGCAGCGGGCGTGGCTTTCGTGGGACAATGGCGACATGGATTGTTGACAGGAAATAATGGAGTGGCCCAAATACCCGATGACGTAAAGTGGAAATGCCTACTCTCCACAACTTCCCTTTTGGACTTTGTAGAGATTGCTGCGGAAGGCTATTTCAACATCGTCGGTACTGACTTGCCTGCATTATGGGCCAAAGAAAAAGTGGCTTTGATAGTTCAACCTCAAAGGGGTCCATCAACCAATGAACCCACAGCCAAGCGGCCAAAGTTGGATGCAGACGAAAAGGGAGGAGAAAAGGATCACATGAATGACCCTACCTTGGATTTCAATGGTTGTATCGACATGTCTGACAAGGTCCATGCGCGCGATCCTAGGCCATTGGTGGAAGGGTGCACCTGCATGACATGCCAGCACGGAGGACGGTTCAGTCGCGGGTATATCCATCACTTGGTTTGCGCCAAGGAGCTGCTGGCCGAAATTTTGCTGTTTGCACACAATCTGCATCACATGTTGGAATTGATTCGGCTTTTCAACGAAGGAGGCAACGACCCTGCAGAGATTGTTAATGCTATAAAGTCTCAACTACCAAACGTAAAATAAAACGTTTGAAATACGCCTGGGTTGGTAAAAAAAAGCCTACTAAAATAACTCGAACCTATGGTTTATTGACGCCTTCTTCTCTTTGGGGCTTTGACAACAATTACATCTTCGTCATCTTCCTCCGCTTCAGAGTTATCCTTGCTCTCTTCGGAGCTAGTTTCTGAGCTGTGACTTTCGGTATCTTCGTTGTCACTACTCTCGCTTTGGGAATTACTGTCTCTTTGATGGCTGCTTGGAAACTCTACGTCATTGTCCTCAACGCTCTCACCACCATCCTCGTGACTTCCATCGACAGCTTCTTCATCGTTTCCTTCTGAATCATCAGAAGAGACGCTGTCTGCATCCTCATTGCTGTCGTCACCATGACTGCCTTCCTCGTCCGAGTCCACGTACTCTTGTACCACATCATCCTGGTCAATATCCAGATCGTCGGGATCCACAACATCTACCGTCGCATCGTTGACATCCCATGTATCATCCCCGTGTACCAACACGCAATTAATCCTCTGCTTCAAGTATATACAATCCAATTGCCTGCGCTTTTTGGTGTCGTAAATACGTAACATGCGATCGAGCCCAACAGCAGCCAGGCGGGGCAGAGTGGGGTGCTTTTTCAACTGTCGCACCGACCCAGCGGGTCCGACGTACCGTCCCATGTCCTTGTTGGCGGCCGCCTTAAGGTCACGCCCCAATCGTCGCAGATCCAAGCAGTAGATATATCCCGCACCATCCGCCACGACCAGTTCATAATCGCTGACTTGACACAAACTCGTCACCCTATATTCCAAGAGGTCTTCCGGTGTCGTTTGAGTTGGTCGTCGAATCTTGCTACTCTCACGGACATCGTACAGTCGGACTTGTTTGTAAGCGGTACCAACAGCCATTGTGTTCATATCGTTATGCAAAAATTGAATGGCCGTTGGCCACACAGGCTGTTGTAGGAGCGTTTGGGGGTCGGGCGGTAAATTCTTGGTCTTGAAAACTTGCACTCCAGTGTGAATATCAATGAGACACGTTTCTCGTTCCCGTCCACCCACAGCGACTCGGCCATGAGAGGTATCAAAAGCAATGGCGGTCGCAAGTTGCGCATTCAGGGCCTGTCCTGGAGTGTAGGACAGTGTCTCCCCTCGTTTGCTACCCTTGTATGCGTTGTAAGTTTGCACTTCTTCCAGCAAATCGGAATCGTTTTTCAAAATGACTACGTTCCCAAGTGAATCTCCCGCACATATTCGATTGTGATTGCAAAATACTCCCAAACCAAGCGGATTTGGACGTTCCTGTTGAAAGATATTCTTGGATGTCTGCTCGAGGACATAGTTGGCGTGTTTGTTGCGGCTTTCCGCAGCTGCTTTCCAGAGCTCAACTGAACCATTCTTTCGCAGCGCTGCAAAAGAAAATTGTTCGCATTCTGCATCATTTCTCCAAGCCAAATCGACAACGCCCCGTTCCCGCGTTTGCTTCTCCTTTGGATCAATGCGACAAACACCATCCTTAGTAACGTCCGGCATGGAATTGTACGGCGTCGCAGGCGCATCGGGATCTGTCGATCGTCGAGACAGTTCGGGAATGCTCTCTTTGAGCAGTCCACATTCGTCACCCGTAATGACCCTCATATTGACGAACAATCAAAATAGAATAGTTGTGATTTCGATAAAACGAAAAATAAAACTACTGAGGCCTGATGACAGTCAAGAAAAGGAATGAAAAAATCGAAAAATCGAAGACAAGAGTTTGATAAAGGCCTTGGCATCAACGATTGGCAATGGTTGGTCACGTACGACGTACGGAAAAAGAAAATACGATTCATTCGACTTCAGCTACTCGGTGTAATTTTTCGGAGTGGCGTCCTCCGTGGAAGTAATATTTTTTAATTGTTCTTCTTCTTTAGTGTTTGTGCGTGGAGGCTCTACTCGTGGTCTAGCTACGATACAAACCTAGGACAAGCAGTTTTTGTTTTAGTGACCGGTTGATGTGTTTACAGAGACATGGCCGTCGGAGCAACACTTCCGTAAATTACTTCTGCTTGAATAGCTTTCGTAACCTTGCACGTCTCTCCGTGCGTTAACACTGAAAAGTTGATTTCTTCGCCGGATTTCGCTTCTTCCTCTTGGATCGCATGTTTCAAATCTCGGGGAGGTGCATCCAATGGCTCCTCGCTTAACTGGAAGGAGCCCCAGTGGATGGCCACAGACTGGCGCGAGCGCAATTCTTTGTGGATCTGAACGGCCTCTTTAGGGTTGACATGAGCATCCTTCATCATTTCCTCTGGTTCGTATGCAGCAATTGGAATGGCACAAAAGTCAAAGGGGCCCAAGACATCTCCAATCTGATAAAACAGAGGAAACGTTTCCGGATATCCCGTATCGCCACAACAGAAAAAGTTGAAATTGCTGGTGCGAAAGGCAAAAGAGCACCACAGCCTAAAATTTCGGTCCCACATGGTGCGACTGGCCCAGTGGGATGCGGGGCAGCAGGTGATGGTCAACACTTTATCATCCTCATCGTAGTTCATGCTTTTGTCGCCACGACTATCATAGTCGCCTTGTTCTTGGCCTTGTTGCTTATTGCATACGAGGACTTTTCCATTCACCTTTTTCAAGGAGAGTTGTTGCCACCATTCCAGCTCCACAATACGATTGTCTTCGATACCACATTTCCGGACAAGCCATTTGGCAATACCCAGTGGCACGACCCAGAGTTGAACATGCTCTTTCAAGTCCTTCACAGAGTTCTCATCCATGTGATCGTAGTGATCGTGAGTGATGCAACAAATGTCCAATTTCCCAAAAGGGTCCTGTTGTGAATCCATGTCATACTCGGTCTTTTCATGGTATTTTTTTACATGCTCAACCAGCTCGGATACAGTGAAGGCTGGAGGCACATCTCTAGGTACGCCAATCGGAGAATTTTGATACGGCGACGCTCGCACACTAAACATGGGATCCACCAAAATATTGAAATCCTTTTGTACAGTCAGCATCCCCGTTGAATGGCCGATCCAAGTAAATTGGAGGGACGAATCGTCGGGTGTCGGCAGAGGAGGAACTGTCTGATGTAACAGCGGAGATACAGAAGCTGGCGTTTCTGTCCCGGGCAAGGAATTCTTCAATTTCCCAAACAGACCTAGTTGTCGAAGCTCTCGTTCCAGTCGCTGCCATCTCCACCGTAGAATCGTCCCTATCGAATGAATTCCGTTGGTCGATTGGCTTTGCCATGGATTGACAAACCGACCCGTCGAATCACGGGAGGTAAGGGGACGACCAAATTTATCGAACCATTCCGGTTGGGAATATTCTTGCAACAAAATTTTGCGGGTACGGTCCCACGCACGACTTCGTGTTTCCTCCCACAGTTGTCGGCGTCGATGTTTCCAACCTTGATATTGCTCTTGACGCCTTGATTTCCAACCTTGATATTGCTCTTGACGCCTTGATTTCCAACCTTGGTATTGCTCTTGACGCCTTGATTTCCATCCTTGGTATTGTTCCCGGCGTCGAATCTTCCATCGCTGATATTGTTCTTGACGCCGAGTCTTCCATCCTTGATAACGACTATGTATTGTCTGTACACCCGACATCATGAGTGATGACGAAGATGGAGTACTACTGGTAGCGACCGTGTTGGTGTATTTGGCAGCAGACTTGTTCGAGACTCGTGGGAGCGGCAAGGAGTTCCCATACGATGGCGAGGCGACCTTTTTGTTTTGATTGGACAACCATCGGGCCCATGGCCGTCGCTTCCGCCGATCCAGATTCTGTCGTTGTGTCCTCGTGAAGGGTTGACGCCACGGCCTTTTTCGACTCTGGGATGACGATGGGTTTTCTATCAGTGTCGGTTGTTGCAGGGCCTTTCGATTCAATAGTCGTACATGTACAATACGCTCCTCGGCTCGTTCCATCCATCGCTGGAAGCGTTCCTTGAATTCCGACCATGTCAGTGGAATGTACAAGTAGGTTCTTCTTTGAGTATAGTTAATATGATGATGATGATGATGATGAGATAGTGCATTATTCTTTCTCGGTGCAAGAAAATACGAGCTGGCAGAATTAGCTGAGTTGGATCCTCGAATGGTAGGAAAGTACATCTGTTGGAAATCGTTTCTTTGCGGCGACGCAAGTAACGAGAAAAGTCTCGTAATTGTGAAGGAAGAATATGGCAGAGGAATGTCACGACATTGATGAATCTGTTGAAAATGCGAGGCATGATGCCTCCTTGATAAAGCCGTCACTTGTCGTAGAGCCATCGTCGTCTAAAGAAGAAAATCACGCAATAGCATTGGGTTGACGAATTGCTAGCTTTCATTTGCATTCGACGCTCGATAAGGAACAAGCATCCCTCTGCGACGAGATTCGGCTGCGCTTCTTTTGTATTAACAAAGACGAAAAATGAATCTCGAATCTCGTCAAGGTTTGGTGTTGGTTGTTTTTTGTTCTATTTTCTCTCCTACGACTACCGGTAGTATGACGTAAATCGGTTATCGGAACTTCGATCGATGGTGAACGTGATACGTATGATACAACGTAGTATTGTGGTTGATGACATCGGCGGCCAGACCAAAATGGTAGTGGCTAGCGCGCGCCAGCTAGTCCTCCAATTTGATCTTGAAGTTCACAGAATACAATCGATCTTGAAGTTCACAGAATACAATCCATCCACATACCGGTCGACTACGGTAGTACAACGTAGGAGAGAAGCCTTTACCAGTAGTGACTACCGGTAGGGTACCAGACTACGGTACCTAAACGGTTAAGGCGAGGTCGTACAAGACACTACCGCGAGGTCGTGTTAGCGTACTCCGATTACGTAAAATATGATGTCCCTTTTCTCCACGTTCCGACTAGTCTTCTCGTCCTCTCATAAGCCGGGGGTCGGGGGACACGATGCCTACACAGTACACAGGTCGTAAAGAGTACAACAATCGCAACCGTCACACCATAACACCACAACACCAATCATCTTTTGCAGCTGTCGGTGACAAGACTTTCCATCAAGAAGAGGTCTTTATCCTCTCTATTCCCACTTTCTGACAGGTATCGGACAAAAAATAGTACGCAGAATCTTCAATCTACTCCGAGCACTGTTTATTTTTGTACAGACAATCCTTTTAACACTCCCAACGGTAATCATTATATCCTGTCGTCGATTCTTGATATTTGACTCATTGTTTCTACTACGCAAATTGAATCATTCTTATCATTGGCATTACCAATTAGTAGTTCTTCTTCAACATGTTCCGTCTTGCATCATCTTCATCCTCCAAAGCACTGTCTTTGATGAGAACGACCATTGTCGACAAGACGACATTTTCAACGTTTCCGTCGGCTCGATTTCTTTCCGCCGCAACCGGACCCGCAGTGTTCGACAAGATTGCCTTTATCGGAACAGGTAAAATGGCGCAAGCCATGATAAATCCTTTGATACGCAACGGACAACCTCAAGAACAAGTGGCTATCTACGACGTTTCCACCAAGGCCATGAAGGGCATGCAGAAGACATTCCCCAACATTCAAAGGGCCGAATCCATTGGCGATGCCGTCAACGATGCCGACATGATTGTTTTGGCCGTCAAACCACAAAATGTCAATGACGCCTTTTGGGAGCAATTTCCCAAAGACGGCAAGGGACCACACAAAATAAGAGACGACGCCACTCTACTCTCTATTTGTGCCGGCGTTCCTCTTCATGCCTTTGTTCCTTCCGGAGTTCAAAAAATTGTACGATCCATGCCCAATACGCCATCCACCATATCGCAAGGCATGACGGTATGGTGCTGCACATCCAACTTGACCACACAAGAACGAGATCATGTCTCCCGATTGTTACATAGTTTTGGCAAGGCTATTTATGTCGATGATGAAAAGTTTGTTGACATGTCGACGAGCATATCCGGCTCGGGTCCCGCCTATATCTTCATGTTGATGGAAGCTATGATTGATGCTGGTGTGCATATGGGATTTCCACGTGAAACAGCCACTACTTTGGTGTATCACACACTGTTGGGTGAGTGTGGAGGGGGGGGGGGGTTGTTATCGATCGAACCAAACAATGTTTTTCTTCCGGTGGTTTTTTCGATTCACTGTTGCTTACATACGCACTTTTTTTTTTAATTCTTGTAGGATCCACCCTGTATGCAATGGAAACGGGAGAGCATCCAGCCATCTTACGAAACAGTGTCACCAGTCCTGCGGGAACCACAGCCAGTGCCATTTACGAACTCGAAAAGGGTGGATTGCGTCCATTGGGTGAGCATTTATGACAATCATATAAATTATTGTGACGTTTGAGACTTTGTCTAACTGTAAGGAACACCATGAATGTCTCACGCACTTTTGTTTTCGCTTTTTTTTCACACTCAAGTGAATGACGCCATCTGGGCATGCTATCGAAGATCGCTCGAAATGGGGGGAAAGAATCCAGCCGTCGGACCTGGCCGATCCAAGGCCATGGGTGAGACCACGCAAGTTGTTCATAATTATCATTACAGTGGACCAAGCGGTGAAATGAAGACATTTGAAGATAGTGATAGTGACGAGGATGAGGAGCCCTCGAAGAAGAGTCCATGAAAGACTTTTAACAACAAGCACATAGAGGATAGAAGCATACCATAAGTCTAAAAAGTACTTTGCGCTTTAGAACCGACTTTCCTTCATTTTCCGCTTGTGCATGCCGCATGGAGTGGAATCATTTAAAAAAATCCTTCACCGTTGCGGAACCAACTCGTGGTTCTCGTACAGAACAGGTCCATGCAACAAAGAATAAATCGCACCCGCAGCATAGGAGGAAATCTTTTCGTCGCTCGCTTGATCGACCCCATCTTCCAAATCAACTTCTTGATGGTGCATACGATTGGCGCGCTCAAACAATACCGGCCAAAGCCCGAGGGGAACCGATGGGGCATTTTCCTTGTTCCCCCCCACAAAACAAGCCATGATTCTACGTCCCGACTTGTTCAAGCGGCAGTAGTAGGTCAAGAGATCTTGAAGGGCGATGGTATCAGGATCAGTCTCCATCAGGTCTTTGATCATGACTTCTTCAAGTGAATAGTTCTTTTCAAGCGCCTCGATCAACTCATCTTTAAGGTGGAAGGGCTTGAAGTATGTATTGTTCCCCAAAAAGAGCTTCTTCATGTTTTTCAAATGCGGCAGCTTTTTCAAAAGATTTCGTTTGATACCTTGAGAAGACAATCTATTTCCAAACAAACTCAGCGTCTCCAGTTGAGAGCCTTTGCCGAAGACATTCATGACGGATTCAAGGTAATCATCACCCACGCCATTTCCGGCGAGCCAGAGGAAACGTAACGATGTGTTTCGGACTTGTGTCTCCGCTTCCTCCTCTAGATCATTTTCATCGTCATCATTATCTTCATCATCAACAATAGCTTCATCAGGTTCGATCTCAGACTCCTTGTTGTCATCCTTGGCCGGTGGTTTGGCATCATCATCGACACCGTTCGTCTCAGAAAACTCATTCTTCTTATCATTGTCTTCTTCCTGGGTCTCTTCCTTCTCCTCCTCTTGCTTTTGTTCCTCCTCTTTTTGTTCTTCTCGTTCTCGTTGTTCTTTGGTTGGACGGACCAAAAAGCTCAAGTCCAATTCTTGCAATTGATTGGCATGTAACAATATCGCGACAGCCGACATACCTTTTTGATGACACGAATTGCGCTTTAAGGAGAGTCGCTCAATCGAAGAGTGCCCGTCCAACGCCAACAGCATGGATGAGACGTGTTCATCTTGCAAATAACATCCATCCAAATTTAAACTTTTCAGGTGCTGATTGAGACGCAATCCAAACGACAAGTTCATGACCACACCGGGTTCTTCAAAGTTGGTGGAATTTTCCAGCGACAGTTCTTGAAGGGTAAAGTTTCGCGCCAGCGCGGTCGATAGATTGCGAGAAGTAGAAGCGTCCCATGGGATACTTAGTTTAAGTGATAGCAGTTCCTTGTTGTATTTGAGACCATACGTCAAGCAATAGGTAGTCTGAGGGTTGATGACGGATTGTTGGAGAAACAGATTGGGAAGATTGGTCGAAGACATGCAAGCCATGATGGCATCGTTGACCAGACCACTGCAGTGAGAAATATGGATGGACTTCCACCCACCGCCCGACGAACTTTTGGATCGTATCACATCAACAACGAGGGCAACTTGATCGGCATCAAAATCCACTTCTCTCAAAAAGAGTTCGTCGGTCGAGGACGGATCGCCATTCTCTTCCTTCTGGATACGAACAAGAGCCTCCGCAATAGCTTGTGACGTCATTGAGCTGCCATCCAGAGATAATGACACCATGGTCAAGATTGAGGGAGGGGCTTTGTTTTGGGATTTGAGACAATGGGGCAGCCAAGAATTGGGAACTTGTCAAATCATGGGTCTGTCTTTTCCATGCGGCACAGCTGAAGATGAAATTTCCAACGACAAAAAAAATGTGTTTGATGTGAGAAACCCTCATTTATTTTTCGATGACTGCAGGATTTGACTACTTTGACTCGACCTGGAGGATGATGAAAAATCGAGGGACGGACCCCCCTTTCTCTGGCAGTACTGCGGTGGGCCAAGCTGGGTTTTCACTGTTATTTCATTCAGCTCCTCTCAATGAAACCGAGGTTGTAGAAACTCCTTTCCTTGTTTGATTCACTCCATCATGTCCTCCCGGCTGATGTCTTCTGGCTTCGGCCAGTCGTTCCGTTCGGTTCGTCACGTTGCCGCTGCGCACCAAAGCCATCAACTGACGTTCGTCCGATTCGGCCACTCGGTGCGACTCATTGCCCTTCAAGATCTACCCTTTGGCAAAGCCTACAAAGGCGATGTCTTGACTGTCAAGTCTGGATATGCACGCAACTACTTGATTCCCAAGAAAATGGCCTTGTACGCGACACCTCAAAATTTTGAGCGCTTGAAAATGGTCGATCCGGACGTAGAGACGGAAGAACAGCGAATCGCCAGGCTGCAAAGAGAATCGTCTATGAGTGCTGGAGAGGAAAAGTATTTAAAAGAGGCGGATTTGTTGAAAAAGTATTTGAGAAACAAAATGGTAGGTTCATATGAGGATTCGGTGCATGGATGGGGTTGGCTTCCAAAAGTCAGTATAATAAAATCAATCGTTATCTCTGTTGAAATCTCATTGTACATACTTTCTCTCCGTTTCCTTCATCATCCAAACAGCTCAAATTGTGGAGAAACGTGGATCCTAATAGCATTGATGTTCTACATCCGGGAATGGTGACGGCCGAACATTTGCGTGAAAAACTAAGCAAGCAATTGAAGATCGACTTGGATGACAGCGAAAACATTCACATCTTTTCTTCCGAAGGTGACGGCAGTAGCAATACACTTCAGCCCATGGTCTTTGCGGAATTGACTGATAAAAAAATTCAATCCATGGTGGAAGAATACAAGCCTCACGACGGACCCTGCTCGATCGAAATCAAACGTTTGGGAGAGTATTTGGCCAAGATTAGTTTGAAAGGTGGATATTCCGTTCCTCTCCGTTTCGTAGTTCTTCAACGATAAAGTAAACTTGAAATACTGGCTAGCTTGTGACTACATTGTGTGGTATACGACGGTATAGAGCTCTGGACGCAACTTACTAGTAGAAAGCAGTTAGAAGACAGGCAACAAGAACAGATAGGTAGTTGTACGTAAGCCCCATTTTGGTTGAGGTAGACGACTTGCTAGACATCACAACACACAACACATTGAAGGAAGATACTAACAGGAGTTTGTGATAAGTACACATATTGTGGCTGTAATGACATGTCCTACCTGAATACTACCGTATTCTAGATGGCGTTCCCCAGGAGAAACCCATCGAGCCAGGGACTCGTCAGGCTACAACAGGAGGTCGAACATCCTGCATGACATCCAATCATTTGGTATTGTTTTCCATCAAATAAAGCAACAATCGCAGTCAAATGGGCAATCTTTGCTTTGTCCGAATCCAGGTTTGTTCAAAACATGGGCCTTGAAGACTTTGACCCCATCTTCGACGCGTCCCGTATAGCCCTCGCGATTGAACTTGCCACCCAAACCGTCATCGACCCATGACGACGATGCTTTACTAAACTTTTCTTCCAAGACGGATTGCTTGGAGATTTTGATTCCATGCTTCGGTTGGGATGACGCGGTGGATCCGACTTCCTTCCATATTTTGTCACTGGAAGGATGCTTCCTCTTCTTTATTGTCGCTTCCTGTTTTTCCTTTTTGTCGAGTTTCTTCTTTTCAGAAAATAGAGAATCGATTTCGTCAAAGCCAGTAGATCCTTTCCTCTTCTTATTGGGATCGTTGAACATGGGCACATTTTGTTGCCGCTTTTTAGAGGACGATGCCACTTTGGCGGTAGCATCTGAAGCCGATTCGGATCTGTTGTTTGTGGATGCCTTTTTAATTGTTGGCATTTTTGATTTCTCTTTTTCCAACTGACTGCTGGCCACGTTATTACTGGTGTATTTTGAGTCAGATGACGACTCTCAATATTTGTAGCCCGCTCACTCACGTGCTTATCCTGATAGAAACGGTGGACGGTTGTCTTGGATTGCCACAATGACCTGTGGTATACGATATACGTCGTGAAGAACAAAAACCCATGATGAGGAATCGACGACAATCTTCCACCGTTTGTCGGACTCTCAAGACAATACCGTAATACGGTATTTTACAGTGTAGAGCAGAATGTCTACCGTAGTTTACGAAAAGAGTGTGTGGTCGAATGTATGGTGGTGCATAGGTTTGAAGGTATGCGAGTACCAGAATATTGATACGGACAAAGGACAAACACAAGTGACTGTGAGTTCACAGTCGAGTGAGGCTTTGGGGGGGGATTTGGCACACCGAAAGGGGGGAAGAGGAAGAGAAGAAAGAAAAGAAAGGACGAAGTATTCCACATTCCATTTGTTCCGACTGATTCATGAAATGTCTTAAATGACTTTGAATTAATGGAAATTGGCGTGGGAAACTCACAGTCAATTCGTGAAGAAAAGACTAGCTAGCATTGTTGCACCCCCCGTTTCATCGACGAGCCAGCATCGATACTTTTGTGGTGGCATCATTGAAATCGCAATATGTGAATGCGTCGCAGCGACCATACATTTGAAAAAAATTGTGATAAAAAAACACACACTTCTTTTGAGAGAAACAATAGCCGCACGATTAAAACGAGAAATACTCCGAGTACGAAGAAAGAGCATAATAATATTATATATTATTCATATAATTGTATTATTTCACATTAAAATACAATATACGTAGTAATGGCTTTGGGAGTAATGCATAATAAGTTTTTCGCTTTGAAGAAACAAACACTTACTACAACCACACTCTAACTAGCTAGTACATGTAGCAGCAAAGTTCAAAAACAGCTCTTTGGAAAAACATACACTAAATAAATGTTACAACTTAGCACTAGTCTGTTCTTGTCCCAAACACATCTCTCTTTTGGATTGCATTCTGTCTCGACATTGATGCTCGTGAGGCGGCCGTCCTTTTCTGTTATGATTGCTATACCACAAGTAGTACCTGGAGCAGCAAAACTTGTGTTTAGGGACTGTACAGGCATGGTACATTTGTTGTTGGGGCTGTTGTGGTGCCATCCATGGGAAAGGTGGCAAAGACATTTGTTGTTGGGGCAGCTGTGGTGGTATCCATGTCATTGGCTGGAAAGTCACTCCTTGTGTCGGCCACATCGTGATCGTTTCATGTGGAATGTAGGTGAAGTTTGGTTGGATGGGTGGTTGTACTAGCTTTTTGACGTTCCATTGCTGCTGAGGTTGTTCTGGAATCAACTGTTGGCCAGGATTGTTTGACTGCCGCAGAGGTGCATCAACTGGAAGGCTTTGCCTGTTCTCTTTTTGTTTTGGCGATAGAGGCGCAGTTGGTGGCGCTGTCATCGTCGTTTTTTCCCACTTTCTTGAGGTTGCTGCACTCTCATGCCATAAAGGAATCTCATTAGCTGCACATTTGTGGCATTGGCACCGGTCAAGAACTTCCTGTTGCGTTGGAACGTCCTCTAAGTACTTCGAGAAGAATCTCTCTCCAGTATCAGCAACAAGTATTTCTGTATCTTTGAAAGGCACATGATCTGTTCCTGCATCCCTTGCCAGGGCATTGACATATGCTAATTCACAATGGTTCGAATAACTTACAACCTCCTCCCACACCGGGATTTTGATTCGCTGTGCTTTACTCATTTGAGAGAGTCGTAATTTGTGTCGTAATTTGTGCCGTATATTCAAATTGTAGCGGGCAGTACCGCACAGGTTAAGGCTGTCACACAGAGTACTTCCCATCCCGCAGTTACCAAAATGGGAGAGGCTATCATGGAAGGATTCCAATTTTGACTCCGGTCTCCTACTAATCCAAGTGGACAATTGATGGAGTGACCTTGGGTTGCTTTGACCTCATGGTACATCTTTTCTATGGGAAGAGGATCGCCAATTACCTCTGCATTCTTTTTACAGTTGTCGACTGCTTCTTTTGTTTCGGCTGTAAAGAGTGGCTGTTGAGTTTTTGGATCAAGTCTCCCACCAGGATCCGGACGACCTTCACTAGCAGTCACTTTGTAACTACAGAACCAATCGTCAAGACACTGTCTCATAGTTTCTGCGGGCTTGATGACCTTCCTAAGATATTGATTGTATCTTTGACGGAAGGTCTTCCCTTTCTGCATTTGCTTGATTTCACCCGAAGTTACCTTTTCCCCAGTCATGCTGCCATCCTTCAACGCTGCAAGAAGCTGCTCGTAGTCCTCTGAATGGTACGAGTACACTGACAACCCTAACCTCTTCTTCTTGTTTATAAATCCAGCACTGCCTTTCAATTTGGCAGTTCGTTTAGCCAAGGTGTTTCGACGTTGGCTTTGGGGACCCATGATGGAGACAGATTGTGATGTGGAGACAGATTGTGAGTGTGGCTGCTGCCCCACTTTCGCGTATGGGTTTATCAATATCACTCTTTCCATGTTGCTCAGTTGTATTACGAGTTGCTAACGGTCGTCTAATTACTGTGTAGTTGAAGCTCTTCGACATCGTAATGAAGACAATGACTTTTTACAGTTAGTTTTGATTTTTGGTGTTGGCAAGGAGATGGAATCTTTGTAATCTCGGAGTAATTCAGAAAATTTTGCATCGACTTCCAAGCATGCCAGGCCTTCACGATGTCTTAGTGTTATGTAATTTGTATGTCGCGCGTTAATTGTAATGATGTCCTTATCATGTCTTATCCACCTCTAAGCCAATCAAATCACTGCCAAACGATCCTGTTTCCCTGAGTGATGCAGTACGATAGGTACGTGAATACTACTACGAGGTATGATGTTGTCGACACTTCTAAAAGTACCGTAGTACGGTATGTACGACTAACTCGTAGTATATCTACCGTACCTCTAGTTATACCGGTAGTAGGTTTTACTGTCGTGAAGTCGTGAAGTACGTACCTGGTACTACCGTACCTAGTCGTGGCTAACAAATCGCGTACAATTTCTGCGTTTAATGTGTACGATGTTACGATGTTAACTAACTGTATGGTAAATATCAGCGAATCCTTGGTGAACGAAATAACAGTAAACGCGACTGTAATAAAAAATGAAGTCGGACGTTCAATTCGAATTGAAACTGTTGGCGGCAATACACAGGCTGGCGTTTTATGCTGCTTGTCCACCACCTTTTTTCTCTTCGGGGATGTTCTTCGTTCAGAACCTATTTGTAGGTACCAACGCGCTGAAGTGAACGAACGTCCCATATATTTGTGTGCGTGAAGTGAATGCTTCTTGTCCACCTCTCTACCGTAGCTAGCTCTGTGAGGCAGTCTGTTGTAACAAAAGCAAGTGAAGTCGCCCGTTGGCTATTGCCGTAACAGATCCAAGCACACTTTCCTTCGTTCCTCTATCACAGCCACAGTAGTGCAACCGCCGCCACAGTTACGCCAACGCTCTCGTGAGATTTTCAGCGATATCACCCATTTTCTCCGAACGAACCCAACTTCTAAGTCTTAGGTTTTCCAAGTTTTTAGCCGAGAAAATAACAGCAACAAAACGCACAGCAACACCAGTATTGGAATCCATCTTCATCTCACAAGGAGAATACCTCACTTCACTGCTACCTGCAAACATGCTGAATCCCAACGCTACTTCAATATTAGACGCCGGGGCTGGTACCCTACTAGAAGTGGAGCCCAACTCCAAATTGGCCGTCTTCTCGGCCGTCATGTCCAACATACTTCTCTTCTTTTTAATATTTGGCCTATCTGCAACCGTCAACCTGAAAGATCTGCAGCACCAGCTCACCAACAAATTTGCCATTGGCACCGGGGTAGCCATGCAGTTTGTCCTGATGCCATTGTTGGGCTTTGTGACGGTATGTATTTTTAGCAAACAGGGTTATTCCACTGCCATGGGGATTTCCTTGTTGGTGGTGACGGCATCTCCAGGGGGTAGCTACTCCAATTGGTGGTGCAGCTTATTCAACGCTGAATTGGCACTGAGTGTCGCCATGACGTCAGTGTCGTCACTACTATCGATTGGGTTACTGCCAGCCAACTTGCTACTATACGGGTGGTTGGCCTTTGGTGTCGTGTTGGGGAACGAGTCGATCAACATTGTGGCATCGCTCGATTTTGGAGCCATTTTCATTACGTTAGGTGTGGTTTTGAGTGCCATTCTCTCTGGACTTTGGATCGGATACCGCTATGACAAACCTGTCCTACATGCTAGAGCCAATCACTTTGGAAGCGTCTGTGGGATCGTTTTGATCTTGTTTTCAGTATTCTTGGGATCGGGTGCAGGCGGCGCCGATACCAATTTTTGGAGTTTGCCCTGGTCCTTTTACGTCGGCACAGCCTTCCCTTGTATCGTGGGAATGTCGTTGGCAAATATCGCCGCTCGTTCCTTGCATTTGACGCCACCTGAAGTGGTGGCTATTTCCATCGAATGCTGCTACCAAAACACGGCCATTGCTACCAGTGTGGCAGTGACAATGTTTAGCGATCCTAATGAACGAGCCGAAGCTGTGTCTGTCCCTCTCTTCTACGGAGTTGTGGAGGCGGTGATCATTGGTATTTACTGTCTCTGGGCGTGGAAGGTGGGATGGACCAAAGCACCCAAAGACGAAAAGGTATGTAGTACATTTGTAATGAAGGGATCTCTTTACCCGTGTGTGACTTCATGATTGCAACTATTCGTCTACTCACTTTGTTTCTCGAACACTACAGCTTTGCGTTGTCATGACCAAGACGTACGAAGTGCACGGCGCACATCCGGAGCAGGAGTGCGATGATGAAGAGCATCACCAAGAAGTTGTTGCGCACACTAACTGTTGCAAACGAATGTTTGTTCCCAGGTATCCTGATGCTTTCTCCGACATGGAAACTGGTGCCCTGGGAGTGAACGATGACATAAAGAAGGAAAAACGAGATGAATCCTTCCGTACGCGATTATATAGTGCGGATGTGACAGTGTGCACCAACTGCAGTTCACCACCGCCGACGCCAGATCCATCCTCAAACGTCTCATCGAATGACGATCCAGCTGGGGCGAGAGACCGTCTAAATTCTGACTTGGATCCGCCATCTATGAAAGGGAAGATCCCAGCCATTTGCGAGGGGGTTGAAGAAAACGAAGACACTTGTTCAGATGAAAGCAATACTTTGATGCTCCCGAATCCATTTGAAGGTAGCCACCTTTTGGTCCCAAAGGCTACACTGAATTCAGTTTCTCGAATACACTTGAAAGGCGCAATACCCACGCCGGTTGATGATAATGAATCCAGTGCTGCAGATGTAGAGGACGAATCTGTTGTTCACTGTTAGAATGGTTTCAGCGCGACGAGTGGCTATTCATTACCAGTCTACACCCCGCAGCTTAAAGACTAGGCAGGCAGGTATACTGAGCAGTATGCTGTTGTGTGAGAGAAGCATCAAACCAACCGTTTGAAGTGAAAATACGTGGGATATATCCAATTCTTTGGAAATCTAGAGATAGAGAAAAACTGAGCAGAGAGATAATTTTATCAACAAATATTCTCAAAACCTCATTTATTGTATACGATCGTGTAGGCTCTGATAATAGCGACGGCAGAAAATTATCCGTATAGAAGGAATTGCCAAAGAGCATTGCTTTTTGCAAGGTCAGGGTACCCAGCGTCGAGGATAGTATTCCTGACTTGAATGTAGACTACGAAAAGATAGCGTGTTTCATCATGTACATTGGTGTGATCGTCATGAGGCTTTAATTTTATCAGGAGTCGCCATGACGAAGGGCCTTCCTTCGTTGGCATCTACGGCGTTGGACAAGTAATGCTTGATGCTCCACCATCGTGACGAATTCCGCTCCATCAGAATCTTGAGGGGACGACAGGAGTCTCTGGTGTACCGTCGAGCGTTCTTCATGTGATTGATAGGCTCTATGTCATCTTCCTCTAGAATCTGAAGTGCAACTGTGAAATCCAGCTGGGGTAGAACGCTGATACCAGTTTCACTAACTGTAAGGTCGATCTTTTCTTCATTCCATTTTTGCAATGATGTTCGTTGACGATTCGAAAAAACGTATAACCCCGTTTGATCCAGAAGTGAAAGTCCAACTTAGCATGGTGACCTTCCACCGTGGCTGCAGCGTCTACCATGTTCTCTGAACAGTACATGTAATATCCGTGATCCATGATATCACTAGCTGTGTGAACTATCAGTTTTCGTTCCACATGGAATAATGGACATGCACTCTTCCTTCTGTAGTGTGACTGCGTGTAAGTCTGGCCTACTAGTCAAGTTCAAACCCAGAGCGTCCTTGAGACAAGACCAAAACGAAAAATCCACTCTCTCACCGTTGAAATTCTCTAATTCCACTTTTGTTCGAGACGGTCTCGAGGACAAGAACACCCGTTGATCGGAATCTGGACGAAATAAAACATTATGGGCTGTTTCTCCCACTGTCAAACCTATTCTTCAAGGACCAAACTTCGAAGCTCTCTTCTTTAAAAGTCTCCATGTTTGATTGCTAGTCCGCGCCTATAAGCCTAGCGTATATAAAGACAGCTTGGCCAAGTAGAGTTGTTGTAATGTTTGGTTCTTCATTCACATCTTTGTTGTTGTTTTCCCTTCCACCACTGTTTCTCCTCTCTTCGTCTCGTAGATAGTTGCTGTTCTTTTGAAAATCATGATTTTAACGTAATTTACTGTAGAAAATATTTTGTCCATGACGGCCCAAGTAGACTTTTTGCTCCTAGTCGTAATCATAGGTCCAAAAGAGACAATCCACTCCTCAATAAAGTTTCTCCCCAACCATGAACGTTGATCCCTCAACAAAAGTAGCCGGTGTTGATGCTGAAGTTGTCGTTGTTTCGGAGCCCCTCGAATTCCAGCTGGTATCAATATCAAGACCTCTTCTGTAGTTGGTTGTACGTTTATCGCCACATTGGATGACAACAGCATGGCCAACGTAGAACTTTGGTGCAAGAGCTGATGATTAGTGATAGGGAAACATCTTCACTCTCAGCGGAACGGACAAGAGCTTTCGAAACGTTCGACTACCGTAGTCGCCGATAGCCACCTTCTGTCGGTCAGGTTAAGAAATGTAGCGATTAAAAATTCCAAGACGTTACCCGGTACGATATGAATGGCTACTGTAGTGTATCTGACGGCTTGAACCATGTTCAAGAATCTCGTTCCTCAGTTGTATCTTTTCGATCGTTTTCCATTTCTCATCAACAGCCATTGCATGCAGTAGTGTTCCTCTCTGCAATTTGTTGTGCGACTTGCGCTGCATCCCTGATTCTCGGCCATTCAGCTTCTGGTATCTGATGCTTTTGTGTTGCCTTTGTTCCTGTTCTGCTCGCCAATGGAATGGCTCCATTCTTGCCACTGCGTCGTACTCATCCGTAGGATACATAACGAACGTTGTTCCGTTTAGAATTACTACTAGACTAGGTACGACGGATATCTTTGATGATAAACATCGGCTGTACGTCGTAGACTACGCGTCTCGAATTCCCGTGAGGTCAACATACCCCGTATCGCAACCAAAAGTTGACTACCGGTAGAGTGGTGCTCCAATTGTTTCGTTTTTTACTCACAGTCAACAACTGAACAACCTTTGGATAATATTGCCCGTGCCCTCTATGATATCTAATACGACTCTACTCTCTCTAGTAGAGTAGTACTAAAAGACTCTCACTGCGATCAATAAAATAATAACTACGTACTTCGTAGTGTGACTACGTATTTGTACCTACGGTACGGTCAGAGCTACTCCGAGTACGGTACGCTACGGTACTGCAAGACGTTTATCGTACGGAGTAAATACCGGGTACTCGTGTAAAAAAGAAAAAGATGAACTGGTCTACATATTGAGAAGTCAGATGTCACATATTGAGAAGTCAGATGTCAATGCAGGAAAGAGAAGTCTGAACAGATTTCTTACATATTAGGTAGAATCAACAAGCTCATAATTTTTATATTTTTTTTGACATTACTGTCCTTGGTCATTTTGCTAGCAAAGAAAAAAAAGGTACAGTGATGACAGTAATTTTTGTATACAGGGAACCAAATTTTACACGAAAATACTAGCTAGAAATAATGAGAACTCAAAAACCACGCTTGTAAAAATACGATTGAATCTAATAATCATGCAAATATCCATACAATTCCACAACCAAAAGAAACAAACGAGTAAAGTCAAGATGACCACGAAATACTCCACAATGGACGCTGAAGCGCCCATTTCATTCATAAGAAAGGAGGTCGCAAGGTTACACAAACCAGAGGAAACCAAATTCGTCTTTGAAAAAGAAGAAATATCAAAGAAAAGAATAAGAACAAAGGACAATTCTGGTGAAAAAGTTACGGAAGAAGAGACCACCTCTACCAAGACGAAGAAAACGCTGTTAAAATGTTATGGCAACACCGCCGAAGAAGATGTAGAGAGCTTCTTTACAGCCTTTGAACGTTTTCAAACTGAATTGGAACCGGAATGGAGAGAAAGCTCAAAAAACATGTCCAACGACGCGCAAGTCCTTTTCGATGGTATGGACAAGATGCTAATTGAAACTGCTAACGCAGAATGGCACGATGTGCTTGGATCGACAACGAAAAGAGACTGGGAAACATTTAAGAAGACCGTGGCTACTTACATTACTACCAAGATTCTCCCAGATGATGCTTATGACATCCAAGTTACATATTTACAGGAAAGGATGAAACCGAAGAAATTGGACGTCAAACAATGGTATCTAAGGATGCAAACCCTGAATAGGTACCTTCCTTATTTCATTCCATCAATTGATAAGGTGAAGGAAATAAATCCAAGCGCTACATTTAAAGAATGGTGGAAAGATGGCATGTTGTCGGAAACAAATATTAAGAAGACAATTAAAAACAAAGCTCCCGATTCCTGGCAGAGACAACTTAAATTAAATACTATCGGTCCCGCTCAAATAACCAAGCTCACCACCAATGACTTAGTAGGTTATTATGAAACCTTGGAGACTCTGGAAAGACGACAACGCGAACCTTCTAAACCTGGTCCTCGTGGAAGAGGCACCATAAGAAAATATCAAGGACAGAAGTCCCACTATCAAGAGCCGGTAGGCTCCAGGTACCAACAACAACAACCCCGTGGTAACGGCAGGTTTACAGATCGCGGTAGCGATCGACAAGGGCCCCAAAGACAAACATTCCGCGGTAGCGGCAATGAATATCAAAGTCGCGGTAGCGATTCAACTGTCAAACAGCGCGGTAGCGCTCTAAATAACAATAGATTCTCTTCTGCTATTGGCCAACAACAGAAGAGCCCAGACAAAACCTTCTTCAGCGAAGAAGCTATAAATAATGAAAACAAGGAAGACAAGAATAACACCTTACAGCAAGAGGAAGAGCAATATGCTGCATGGACAGATCATTTTAACAATGATCACGAAACCTCAGGAGAAGAGCAAGAAGAGTACCCGTCAGAAGATGAAGTCGAGGACGAAGATGAACATTTTATGTTCAACGAGTCTTTTGACTTCCAGTATGGGTAACAAAAGTGAGGCGGAGGAGGCTGATGAACACAGCGAAGACTCATCAGCTGGAGATCAAGAGGAGGAAAATGAAGCTCCTACTACAGTGATTACAATTGCAATACCTGTCAAAGGAAAGGAAGACCCGGAACTTTTCAATGTGTTACTAGACACAGGTACCAATCGTAATATGGGAACTAAAGAGGCTGTAAGTCGATTCAAAGGGATTATTAAAGCAGGCAAGCGGAGATCCTGGATGACAGCAGCCGGGAAATTTACAACAACAGCAACAACAAAAATACCCAGGCATAGTATCCTTGAACTAAACAGCCGGAGGATACTAGGAAAGTTGCGTATTGAGGTGTCCCCTAATACGCTAGGGAATTATGATTTTATTTTTGGTCGAAGATATCTGAGTTACTATGGCTTCCATCTAAATTTTGCATCCAGCAAGATTGAATGGGATGGCATGGAAACTGAAATGAAACCTTATAATGATATTGGGAACGAAGAACATGCCCAAGAAATTTTAGACAATACTTATGGACAAGTTGACTTTAAAGCTTTGGCTGAACAACAAAAACATCTTGCTCTACATCAGCAAAATATGTTGAAGGAACTATGGAGCGAGTATGATGACCTCTTTCAAGGTAATCTTGGAGAATGGCCTGACGAAGAAGTGGAAATTGAGTTGTTACCCAATAGCAGTCCATATCATTGTATCCGACCAATAAGAATACCACGTGTACACTATGAAACCATTCGCAAGGAAGTAAACAGATTGGTTTCGATTAAAGTGCTAAAAGAAGTATCTGTGGAAGAAGCAGGTCCCTGGTGCTCTCCTTCTTTTATCGTACCAAAGAAAGATAAGAAAGTTCGATTTGTAACAGATTACCGCGAGGTGAATAAACGCATTCGACGCAAGCCTTGGCCAATGCCCCACATAGCCGATATGATACAAGATATTGGTCCCTACACATATGTAACAGCATTGGATCTAAGCATGGGATTTTATCACTTTCGACTGAATGAGGCAGCATCAAAATTATCTACTTTCATGCTTCCATGGGGATTATATCGCTACCTGAGACTACCAATGGGACTATGTGTGTCTCCAGACATCTTTCAAGCAAACATGGCTCGATTGTTTGCAGACATGCCTAATGTCCGTGTCTACATTGATGATATATTGATCTTCACCAATGGCTCTTATGAAGACCATTTGCATCAGGTACGAAGAGCTTTGACCAAGCTACAATCCAAGAATATGGCAGTTAATGTGGAAAAATCTTACTGGGCAGTCAAAGAGGTAGACTACCTAGGTTTTCGTCTAACACCCAATGGCATTTTACCACAAGCTCGCAAGGTAAAAGCTATACGAGATTTGGATCGTCCAACGAATAAAAGACAACTACGGAAATTTATTGGTATGGTCAACTATTACCGATATATGTGGAAAGGACGCAGTGACATCTTAGCGCCTCTTGCAGAATTAGCTGGAAAGAATTCAATATTCCGTTGGACAGAAAAGCAGCAACAAGCATTCGATAAAATGAAGGCGATGGTTGGAAAGGAAGTGATGTTATCTTTCCCAAACTATAATGAACGATTCCAACTTTATACTGATGCATCTGATTTACAACTTGGTGCAGTTTTGATGCAAGGAAAGAAAACTCTCGCATTTTTTTCTAAGAAGTTGAACAAAGCTCAGAGAAATTACAGTGTTGGAGAGAAAGAAATGCTCTCCATTGTAGAGGCTTTGAAAGAATTTCGTACCATGATCTATGGATATCCTATTGACATCCACACCGATCATAAGAATTGGACACATGATAAAACCTTTCGAAATGCAAGAGTAATGAATTGGCGGATGTTCCTGGAAGATTATGCACCTTCTTTACATTATGTTAAAGGTGAATCCAACGAGATAGCAGATGCTTTGTCTCGATTACCATTCACTACCTCTATCGAAGATTCTTCATACTACAGTGTGATTGAGGATTGTTTTGACATTGCTCCATGGCAACGACAAAGGCAATTGATAACCTTTGAGACAATTAACAAAGAACAACTCAAAGATCCTTATGTTCGCCGATTACAAGAATATGCTCCAGACCGTCTTGGTATGTTATTTGAAGACATTGGAAGACAAACTGGTCCAGATAATGTTTTCACTGAAACAGACATAATCGATGGAAAGACCCGAATAATTATTCCAAGTTCTCTTCGTCACAGATTGTGTGACTGGTATCATGAAACATTATTACATCCTGGAGTGAACAGAATGTATGATACCATGAGACAACATTTTACTTGGCCAAAGATGAGAGAAACTATAGCTGAGTTGATAAAGAAATGTGATGCATGTCAAAGGGCAAAACGAGGAAATAAAGGATATGGTCTTATCCCACTTAAAGACGTGGAAACAGAACCTTGGAAAGATATTGCAATAGATCTTTCTGGCCCTTGGAAAGCTACCATTGATAAAAAGATTGTCATCTTCCATACTTTGACAATCATTGATGTGTTTACTGGATGGGTAGAGATTCTTCCAATCGATACTAAAAAGAAAGAACATATTCGCGATCTATTTGAGAGAGAATGGTTACGACGATATCCTCGTCCAAGCAGAGTTCTCTACGATCTTGGTGGAGAATTTGATAATTATGTCTTTCGTACCAAATTGGTACAGTGGTTCATCAAGCCTACACCAATCACAAACAAGAATCCAAGAGCAAATGCAATTGTGGAACGTATGCATTTGGTTTTAGGAGATATGTTGCGGATTCAACTGGCAAAGCAGCATGAACATGATCGCCCAATTGATGATATGACAAGTGCAGCAGCGTATGCCATTCGTGCCACTGTCCATGGCACTACTAAATACTCTCCAGCTCAACTTGTTTATCAAAAAGATCTGATACTTCGAACTCGTGTTGAAGCAGAGACTGAGCTAGTGAGACAACGCCGGCAAGCCGCTATTATCAAGAACAATCAACGGGAAAACAAACGACGTATTCCATATAAATACCGTATTGATCTTATCAAGACATCTTGATCCGAAGATGCAATTACATCAAGGTCCTTACCAAGTCCTTGCATATGATTCCAATTCTGGAACATTACATATCCAAAGACGTAATTATGTTGAGCCTATAAACATCAGGAATGTACGGCCATATTTCGGCAAAACTTCTAAGACATAAGTTCACCAAAAGTCTCAGCTTCTTACTAATCACAAGAACCCTAGACTTGGTGGAGAATGAACTGGTCTACATATTGAGAAGTCAGATGTCACATATTGAGAAGTCAGATGTCAATGCAGGAAAGAGAAGTCTGAACAGATTTCTTACATATTAGGTAGAATCAACAAGCTCATAATTTTTATATTTTTTTTGACATTACTGTCCTTGGTCAAAAGATACGATCATCATGAGATCGAAAGACCGCAGCTCGCAGTCGAAAAAAAATGAGAACTGTACATGACATCGAACTCACGATGGTGCAGACTTCATCTTTCGACGGGAGCTTACCATGATGCACATCCCAGTGATGTGACCAAAATCTTCCCTTCCTATAAATCAGTTAATTCAGTACGACCGTAATCATCACAATTAATAATACTGCAATCTTGCGAATAGTTGCATACACCGACGCATTCGACATGGAACTTCTGTCCATTTTGTGGTCCGACGCCGGGAATGCATGCAACAGGGGCGGCGCTGCCACCGACATTCAATCCTCCAATTTCGGTTCTTCCTACTTTCCTGGAATGCCTCAAAATGTTCAGACAGGAATTTGCAGCTGTCATTCTTGGGAATTCAGCTTGTTCCTCTCATTTCTATCCCTTGTTCTATGGTCGATCTTGCTGGCAACATTGAGTTCTGTGGCAATGATGCGAAATGAGCACGATCGAAAAGAAAGAGAAAGGAAATTGTGCCAGAAGAGGCTAGACTTTGTCCGTCAAAATATCCGAATCAAGGTGCGTCTTCCGCATGGAGATTGCAAATCCATCATCCACACTTGAATTCCTCTGATAAATGTGGGGTTTATTTAATCATCGATTGACAATTACCAGAGAATACGTATGGAAAAGGATGGAAACGATCCCGATGAATCAATCAGAACAAAACAAAAAAGTGGAAACGGATGCGTAACGAAAGGCTCGACTTCCGACGACACCCTAGGTGGCGATAACATCGACAGTTGCTCCATCTGTTTGGAAGATTTCAAACACGGAGATGAGATATGCGAATCTCACAATTGTAGGCACAAGTTCCATATGAATGACTGCATGTCTCGATGGTTGTTGGGTCACGACGGGTGTCCTATTTGCCGAAGAGATTATATTCTTTGCGAACGCGGAAGTTCCAATCAACGCGCAAAGACGAAAGATTCACACTTCTATGTCGAACCAGTCGCAATGAACGGTGAAGGCTCAGAGGCTGCATTCGGAATTGCTACAGGGAGTCACCAGGCCGACGAACGATGGAGGTTTCGAGAGTCAGGTCTTTCTGCAATGAGTGAGTTTCCGCCTTGGTTCTGGTAAATATCTGTTAATGCACTTTTTCACGCTTGGGAATGTGAAACGCGTCACCGCTGGTACGGCTCGATTCGGAATTAGATTTTCTGACTACAAAATTAGCATGTATCACACCAATGAAACAGACTCATACATGGGTTGAGTATTCTCGAGACTTAATCATTCAGGAGATTCTCTTCGGGGATCCACTTGGGAAATAGTGAGGAGTCCCGGATATCGTACTCGTTCGGATCGCTGAGATTGCTAAATTCTTCGTCGGTTGTTCCCAACAACAACCATTCTGCAAAGAAGGCCACGTTCTCGGGACTGTCTAAGGCTCCTTTGGGTGGTGGCATGGCTTTGGTACTAGCACCTTCCGCCGCTTGCGCTAGTACCTTTTCCTTCAAAGCCTTGAAGTTTCCCACCACCGGCATGCTCTCAGCGGGTGATTCTCGAATTACACCTTGCATGGACGTATCAACCACACCGGGCTTGAAACTTCCCACCACCACCTTCCCACCCAAATGTTCGAATTCTCTCGACAACACCTTGAAGCTTTGAAAGAAGGCCGCCTTGGTAATGCCATAGACACCCCAACCGATGGGCGGTGCTCCATGTGCCGCTCCCGACGATACATGGAGAATGCGGCCAGCAGCAGCGTCGTCATCCTTGGCCTCAAGAAAAGGATACAGTGCCGTCGACAAGAAGAAGGGTCCTTCCAAATTGACATTCAATGCATTTCGGAATTCTTCGGGTGTGATTTGCCCAGCGAGTCGAATCGGTTCAATGGTCCCAGCACTGTGGACCAAATAGCGCAATTGTCGTCCCGATTCTGTCGTCAATGAGGCTACTTTGTCGATCACGATCTGCCGTCCTTCAGTGGTGCCGATGTCTGCAGCCACCGCAACAAACTTGGAGTTTTGCAAATCGCTCTCCTTGACGCTTCGCGAGACAATCAAGACATTCTCGATAAAAGGAAATGTTGCAATTTTGTTGGCAATGGCCTTGCCGATCCCAGATCTGCCGCCCGTTACCAAAGCTATGGCAGGCCGGGAAGAGTCCTTGATGGTGTAGGCAGCAAAGGACATGGTAACAAGGGAAAACAGATGTGTTCACAGTGAAGAGAGAGGGATATGGCCATTGAGATCAGACTTTGTCCTGTCCTAGCTGTCTCGGGATAAATAAAGAGATCTTTACGACAGGATGCAGATTCGTATGTTCGAATGTCTGCGCTGTGCAAAAAGTGAGGTCACTATTTTTTTCTTTGGCGCAGCGCTTTACAGTTAGTAGTAATAGCCACTAAAATAATACTACAGTAAAATTATATCTACCGTACGCACACTGGGCATGTTGAATGTATTCTGTCTGCGCTTGTTCATAAAACATGCAATTGAAGGGTCCTTCCACCTTTTGTGCTACAACCGAGATCATAGATGGATCACAGTTAATACTATGTTGTCCCTCATAACTTTAGTAGACCATACCAAGAGATATTGTTTCGAAGGATAAGCACATCGCTCTGTTTCAAGAGTTACTCAAGAACATGGGCTTGTGCGTTGGTTGATATGATTTCACATGTCAACTGTCCTTGATCCCTCACCCTGATCTGCAAAGAGAACATTCCACTGCTAAATGATTCTATTCTTGCTGCTAATAGTATGGGGGGGATTTCAGAGGGCTGCCATGACGTTGGGAGTTGCCGCACCACCAAATTCATTAAACAGGCCCCAATCTAATGGGTACTGTCCACAGGTGTACAAGGACAACATGGACAGTATCCATTACAGTGATTGGGTTGATTCAACTTTGGAAGCTCATATTGTCTCGACTTATGTTAATGTGTTTGCAAGCAACAGTTGCCAGATGAGAGAATGGTCACTCAACAAGTAGGGATCTAGCTAGCAGTACCTTCTGAATGCAGTTGTACAGCACCATCGAGAACCAGAGATCAAATTGAAGTATAAATACTTCAACCAGGTACATTTGCAGGATACGTATGCTGTCGGATAAAGAATACTAGTTCAAAATACAAAACTCAATAAAAAAAATTCGGAAATAGAACTTTTGAATTGTAATTTTGAGGCCTAGAAATACAAAAGGATGTCATGTGGCATACAGGACCGGAATACGTTTTGTGATTTATAGTTTTAAGGCCTTGGAATACAGAAGGCCTACATGTGGCATACAGAACCAAAATACGTTTTATGAACTATTGAAATACAAAAGGATTAAATGTGGAATACAGAATACAAATACAGCCAATGAATAATAATTATTTGGTTGTCAATTACTCCGTACTAAGTAAAAATCCTCAAAATGCGAAAGGCCCACATACAACATGTGTATTTCGATTTATAATTCACGAAAAATTAAATAATTACTTGAATACTAGCTTTGCATATTATTCCCGTCTCTGATGGGAATGGGAAGAACAGCCCCACCTACTTCACTTTTGAGTTCCGGAATTCCCTTCTCAAAGCCCACAAGGGCCACATATGACGCACTCACCTCGTTCTAGCATGAGCTCTGCAGGATCAGGACTGCAAGAGGATTTGAGAGGAATATCCACACAAACGTTGGAATTGTCTATGATTTCAACTCCCCCCCTTCGAAGTGCTGATGAGAACAGAAGTGGGAGAACAAACAAGACAATTTTACTGAAGGGTCCCAAGTGTCATACTAAATCATTGGCTCAGTGAAGGGACAAGACAATCGCAATCTTTGTTGAAATAGAGATGGACCTGTTGAATGAAATTGCCCTTCCCAAGTTTGGGGCAACAACTACTGTCTGGTCACATGCATTCAGTACCGGGTCTGGCTTTAGGACCAATCAGTCCAAGTCCCGGACTACCACTTCAGAGTCCTGTTATGTAGAACTGGATGCATTGTTCATCAGGATCATGGACTCTCACTATGTCACTGGTGGACGCCTTCTGTCCAAACGCTAAGAGAGGAAGGATGAATCTATCGTGGACTATGTTGCTAATGCTCTCAGAGCTCACGCTTCTGCTTGGAACCAGGGGAAGGTGCAATGGAGATTTATTTCATGGATTGTACAACAAAGATGTGACAACTGAAGATGTGGATTTCTTGCCACTGATTAAAGAAGAGCAGGATGATATTCATAGCCATCACTTGACAGTTGAAATTTGAGACATGTTCAAATCAGAGCAGGCATTGCAGAACAGAACTTGGGAGAAGATGGAGTGAACAGCATAGAGTCTCTTATCTCAGGGATGGTGGAACTAGGAACAGGTCACAGTGCCATTTATTTCCTCGTGAGTCAGTACCCGAGGATTACATCCCCAACAGAAGAGGTACCTTCCAACAGCTACTGGGCCTGGAATTGAGAAAGGCTGACAGAACTAGAGTCATATCACTGTTCAAGTGGACTGAGATCCATGAAACACCCCTGACATAGCTCTCATGTGGTGATGGTAGATCTGGAACTTTGGATTTCAATAAGTTTAAGCATGTTTGCTCTATGTTGGTGCATGTTGGAGCTGTTCTTTGCTTTGGCTTTGAAGGCATCATGGAATATCACAGAGAACCCAACTTGTGAGTGCAATTAAAGCTGAACTCAGAAACCAACACCTAGGCTGGCTCATGTTAGATGTCCAGTAACTACTTGTTAGAGTTTTACATGATCTAAAGGTCAATTCTAGCTGGAGGGGAATTCTAGAACCAAATTTGATCTAAATTGTCAAACCTTACAGTTTGTAGAAAGTGGCCATATCCTTAGATGTCGTACATTAGTAAGAGTACCGTTGTACAAAATATCAAAATAATATTATTATACTCAAGCAATTACCAGAGGTATTATGTTGTAGTATCCCCCTGAGTGGATACCTTGTCGTGGTAGGGGGGCTTAACCCAGGTTTGTCAGAGCCTGGGGAACTAACAATCCACAGACGATCTATTAGTGCAACGGAAGAAATCGTCCCAGCGGTAGTACAAACTACTGCTGTCTTGTGTATGGCATCATGCAGAACCGGTGGCCGACCGGAAAGATTGTGTTTCTCTTATTTAGTTGTAAAGGGGCCAAGGGAGAGGAGGAAGAATGCTTAATGCATGATTCCTGATAGAGTTGTGATGGGCACTGACATTTCTGTGGAAGAAATGGCATCATAACTCAGTCGAGTGTCTATTGCAGAGGGACGGTACTATTTCATTGGAAATATTACTGGTGCTTGGCATGGAAGGCTTCTTTTACATGTACAATCCGCCCTATTGGGTTGCAACAGGTGAAAGATATCAACACACGCAACACAATTTATGTGGTTAATTGCTGCCTTCCCAGCATTGTTTGTGGAAGACCACGCCATATCTGACACTCATTGGTTTGGACTTTTCCTCATTCGTGAGGTTTTTTGCCTTGAGTGGTGGGCAACAGGGTACTGAGTGGAGGGAAAGCTGTGGCATAATTTGCCCCGCCCCCTTGGGGGCCAGGCGGGTGAGCCAACTTCTCAGATGTGTATTATGTTGTAGTATGTTCAATGTATTACTAGTCTATGCTAACTGGTAGCAGTTGTACGTGCTTCTGTAGTCCTCAGGGGTAGATCCATGATCACAGCGTACAGAAAATGTTGCTTTGGTCTTGTGAGTAGCTCATTACAATACGACATGATTTATATTATACAAAAACAAAACTCTTGTACGACGTGATGGTAGTCGTGATTTGTATAGGTAGGTGCTGAACAAGGTCCTCAAGCGATGTCAACACAAATACGTCGTAGACTAAAAAAGGCTATATCTAGCTGAGACCAAAAGGGGGACTTCATTTTCGAAGGAAAATTGAATATAGATTTTCCTATGAGTTTGATACTGCGTCACCATAAACCATTTGTTTCAAATCTTTCATGGCAGCTCGATGCCCCGTCTTGGTCATGACGATTACTGTGCAGTAGGGTGTTTCTTCCATTCCATGAGTTTTGGGTAGGGCAATCTCATAGGTAAATTCGGCATTTTGGGCAAACACTTCGTCATCAAAGTACTTGTAGTAGCTTGCTCCTGACGACCGATAGGAGGGTGCCAGCCGTACGAAGGCTCCAAAGTCGAATGACTTTCGTTCTTCTTCACCCCCTTCAGCCTTTTCGACAGCCCAATCCATATCCAGCACCAGTTGCTGGTGCAAAACTTCCACAATTTCTAGGGGCAAATTAACCATGCGACTTTGCAACAAAAACCCCGCCGGTCGCTTGGTTTTCCCGGACAAAACCGTTTCCAATTCGGACTTGTGTTGCGGGGGACACTTGGACAAACATAGTGCCTTGAGGCTTTGCACACACTCCCTTTCTTGATAGGTTGTGACATTCAGTACCGACGCAAAACCGTACACAGTGCCCTCTTCCCGGTCGGCCTCGGTTGAAATAACGGTACCGACTGCAATGTTTTCAATCATTAAATCAGCCATGGCAGAAGACGTAGTTGCATAAAGTGGACTGGAAGATATTAACAAAGTTTTGATGCCATGAAAGTACCGCTCGTCCATGTCACAAAAGGTGAATTCGACAGGAATTATTTCCGGCCCCGGAGCTTTCTTTTTTCGTTTCTTGTTGCTGTCTTTTCGGGAGGTCTCTGTTTCTTGAGTTGCCTCTTTAGTATCGTTGGAACCATCGGCTTTGGAAGGTCGTTTCGCTTCCGACCTTTTGGCGGCAGGCTTGGAATCATCTGCTTTGTCATCTGCGTCGTCCTGCTCCTCCTCGTCACTGCTTTCTTCCGAGTCAGAAGCGTCTTCATTCCTCACAATGACCCCCTCTAAAACCAAATCTTCGTCGGAAGAAGAATCGTCGTCGTCGTCGTCATCATTGTTCTCACCCTCGACATTATCTGGTGTCTTGCGCTTTCGTTGTGAATGGTCGTCGTCCTCGTCGGACATGATGGGATAATATGATAGATATATTCGACAGTGAAAGTGAAACTTCAGAGATATGAATTATAATGCTTCGGAGAGGCCGACAGAGATTATCAAGACACCAAGACGACGAATCTGTTGTGGATAGGGCAGCAGAAGATACATGCGAGATGAAAGGAGTTCGAGTAAAATAATATCAAAAAAGCTCGGTGTGCATGGTTGATGGATCTGCATCGTCACGTCTGACTGCCGATACGAAATTAGTCGAATGGGTCCATTCCAATGTCTGTGAAGGAAGGATACCTTTTTGGCTTTTTGCAGACAAAGAAGATCTAAAACAGCTCTGTCCCGCCTTCCAGCAGGGGGGCGAGTACTAGGAGAGGAACTCGGGAATGAGACTAGCCCGCGCTTGTGCAAGCTGGTATCGTCCAGTAGCCTTGGCAGAGTCGGAACAAGGTACCTGGGTATCAGTTCACTGACTCTCATTCGTACACTACAATCTGAGAAGAACCTTTGCACCAAGGCATCCTGTGAAACAAACAAAAGTATCAGTAAAATCGAGTCCTCGTCTCACAATTTGTTACACTCATTTCTTATTAACGCACCATGTTGGGCCCATGAAGGTTTTAACTGGACCAGGGCAGCTGGGACAACCAACTGTAGACGATGGCTGGGGAGGCGTGTACGTTTGTTGATACTCCTGGAGTTTTTGCCGCAACTTTTCCACCACATTGGGATACAGTGTGGCCAAATTTTGCAGTTCCTCTCTGTCCGTCTCCAAATCGTATAGCAAGTAGGTGGTATTAGCAATGCCTCCTTCTTGCGGATCGTCGGGGTTACCTCGGGCATGCTGATCGTATTGATCTGGTCCACCAGACGAACCCTGAACCAACTTCCAATTCTGATACCGCAATGCTGGTCCATACCATTCGTTGGTTTCGTCGTTGTGAGTGTAACCTACGAAAACTTCGTCTCGAACCGAAACCTTGTCGTCCATCAGTGCAAGCCACTGACTCTTTCCATCTAGAGGTTTATTTGCCGCTGGAACGACATTTACAATGTCTGCAAGCGTGGGCAACCAATCCACAACATGAAACAAGTTGGGAAGACGACGAGGACCCCCGTCTGTGTTCAGCCCAAGTTTTTCCACTGCCAGCCCACTCACAAATCCATCGCCTCTGGTCCCACCTTCCCACACACTGCACTTTCCTCCGCGTTTTGGGTAGTTGGAGGACCCTTGTACTGCGCATGTGGCAGTGGGACCACCATTGTCTGTCGTGAATATAAGCAAGGTATCATCCCACAATCCCGCGGTTTGTAGTGCGTGCGCGACATTACCAATTCCCTCATCGGCTGCAGTCAGCATGCCAGCGTAGGTTTGACGTCGTGGATTGTCGGGCCATGAGGACGAGTATTGTTCCTTGTAGTGTTCCGGGACTTGATCGGGGTTATGGACTGCCTGAAAGGCCAAGTATAAAAACAGTGGACGATTTTGTCGGTTTTCTATTGTCATAGAAGATGAATATTCTTCAATGACACGAATTGCCTCTCTTGTAAAGACATGGGTGGAATAGTTTCCCGTTTCATTGACAATACGGGTACACTCCGGACCACACCTAGGATGTTGGTCGTGTCGCATATCGTATCCTTGAGAAGCAGCGACATGGGAAAAGTAATCTTCTCCTCCCGAATAGAATCCATAAAAACTGTCAAATCCACGAAACGTTGGTGTCTGTTCCCACTGGGAAAAGCCAAGGTGCCATTTTCCAATGGCATGGGTCGTATAATTAGCGCGGTGCAACATATCTGCGATGGTTTCGTCCTCGAGCGGTAATCCTGCTGTACTGGACGCTGGCAACCAATGGTGAATTCCTGTGTGCAGTGGATATCGCCCTGAAAATAGTGCAGACCGAGTAGGTGAACAGGATGGTAGAACATAGTAATTGTCCAAATAAATGGCGCCGTTCATCCCCAGCAAGGAGTCACAATGTGGCGTCGAAATGTTGCTCTGGTGAAAGCCAAGATCGTTCGATCCAAGATCGTCCATCACCACCAGCAATATGTGCGGTTTGTATGTTCTGCCACTTTTGTCTCCAACATGAGATCCAGCCAAAGATTTTGAACACCAAAGCGCTCCGAGCAAAAGAGTAAATGACACCCTCGATCCAAAGCAGGACCTCATTGCAGACATAAAATGAAAGACAGAGTTGCGATCGTTGCTACCATCGGCTTTGAATAGAGTAGAACCACTTTTCAAGTACATGTTATTCACAGGATCTTGGTCACTGTTAAGAAAATATCGATGTGATGATACGCAGTGCGACACGCGAACGTACAGATTTTTAAACTGATTAAAAATCGTGGAACTTGATCGAATAGATTTCACGAAGGGCGAAAATTGGGGGAGTTGATACGTCGTACTAACGGATGTAGATAGGATGCGTAAGAATTATCCCAGAAATGCCCCTCGTACATTTCCCCCGTTCACGTTACGACTACACACGTGATGGTCGAGCTTATGTCTCTAGAAGAGACAGCAGCTAGATATATGGCAGAAGTCACAGTTGGAATGCTTCCGCCTAAAATGGGAAGACTCCTGGCTATGTAGAAAGAGCCGTCAAGACTGTGAATCTCAGAACTACATATGTTAGGGCCAAGAAGATCAAGACTACGATCTTGGAAATATATATGGTAGGGCCAAGGCATCTAGTCTTGATTGAAGGACATTTGATGTGAAATGGGAAGCAGTCGATCTTGAACCGGAAACGTCAGATGTCGATCACGATTACAGCGATCGATCGGTGAGATCGATCACTTGGAGATTAGAAAAAGAGTAGTTTCCTAATCTCATAATTCTTTAGTTACGATCAGACCACGGGCCCGGGTATTGTAATCGTACATATAGCAATTATCTTCTTTCTCATCCCAGCAAAGATGAAGCTCTCAAGTCAAGTTATCAACAACCTCGAAGACACGCTATCGATGAAGATCTTAGCAGGTCCGACTCGACATGGAGATATCGATCGTACGTATCCTGCGTATGAAGGGGAAGAAGAACGTTCTTCCAACAGGATGAGCGTATCAAAGTCTATTAGTACGAAGTATCTTTTACACTCTGTAGTATTGATTGTCCCGCCCGAGTTTATTAGTTAGATGATGATACTCTACTAGAAGCGCTTGAATATCTGTTTTCAAAGTTTGGGCATACGATACGACTCTCCATTTCAAAACGTTTGTTGGATGAAGAGAGGAGCGAAGCGATGGGCTCCTGGTGGTGACGACGTTTCACAGCAAGTCTGTATGGAGCGCCCCCCCTCAATCCCATATGATTTCGCGGCTTCTTCTTTCTGGATGTTTCTACATACGGATACCAGTCTAACAGTATGAAATCCTAAGGATCTGGCGATCGACCGATGAAGGCGATGACGCCCTCCGGAAACACCATTTCAAGAAAGAAATGGTCATGTAAGTGATTGTCCTTAGTTTGAATTGACATCGATACTATCTATGATAATTATAGGAATGGAAATTTGCTTCGTCAATTGGAACATGGTGAAATGAGTCCGCGTGATTAGGGATGGCTAAAATGCCGGTCAAATCACCCTGTCCACCGCCAAAAATTTGCCCTCCATCCCCGAGGAAATGATTACTTGATTTATGACAAATTCTCATGTAATTTCAATGGATGGGACGGGTGATGACAGTGGATCACAGATATAAGCAGCGTTTTCTGCAAAAGAATTCACTCCGGTGAACGAAGTGCTGCCTTGAGATGTCAGTGAATTATGCTTCTTATTCCAACAACAAGAAGGATGGATGAATATCTGGCCTCTGTACCTATGCAGTCCACCATTAAAAATGCGACCGACGACTCGTTGAGGCTTTTTGATGAGACATAAAACTGAAAGAATACCTAGCATTACATTTCCTAGCATGTTTTACATCTTGTACTAACGTAACTGTGATTAAAACATGCAGCATGAATGAGAAACGAACGATTACTGTTTTACTGTTTGTAGGAATCGAATAATGGGCTTGCGCGCGCCACTTACCCACATTTACCGGTCGATGAATGCTTCGATGGAGTTTCGAAGTTTTCGTTTTTCGTTTCATCACAGTCAATTCTTTCACTCTATGATACGAGTTGAGAATGAAACAATTGAGCCGATACTAATCACCGCCATCATGGCTTCAACGTCCAGGAAAGGTGATGCTGCGACAGAAATCGCAGTGAAATGTTGTGAAATTTGTTCCTACGGCCCGGACCATCGTGGAATGCAGTTGATCCAATGTATAGAATGCCGTATCTACCTTCACGTTGAGTGTTACTTTGCCGACAATGGCGACGGATATGTTGACAAATCCAGGGTTTTTATGTGTATTGCGTGTCAGTGAGTGTCCTTTACTCTGCTGGGCAAATGATCGTTTGTATTTGGTGTTTCTGAACATTGCTTTCGTTTTTGCAATGGCAGGTCTGTTGGTCGAACCGTGCAAGCCGTTGAAACACATTGCAGCAACGACTATCATCTGATCATGCAGAAGGAGCGACCACTTCAGTGTGAACTTTGCAGTGTACAAGACAAAATGACTGCCATGCACCCCATCTACGATTACCATGGATATTCTGGCCGTCAGCTTTGCTTGAAAGATAACTACGGCACCCATCGACTAGCCTGGGCACACACACTTTGTTGCCTCTACTTGACCCGAAATGGATTGTTGTATGGTTTTCGACTAAACGGTCGATACCAGGACAGAGATGAATTCGCTGAGAGTGAGGAAGACTCAGAGCCTCCTGACACAAGAGAACCCAACCCTACCTCCGTCGTGACGCCAGAATTCAAAGCGAAAGCCCTTCATTCTGGTGCCATCGTGTATTACCGATACTATGCTCCATTCAAAACAGAAAAGAACAGGGAAGATCTGGATTTTCATCGAAGGGCAACACATGATCACAAAATATCTTTGAAATGCCAGTTTTGTGGCTCAAACGACCGCGACCGATATTGCTTTCGGATCCCGCAGCAATGTGTAGCCGGAACGGCATGGGAATTTGATTGGAAGGGTTCTGGAAGAGTTCAGATGGAAGGAGCATTACACCCAGACATAACGAAGCAAAGTTGCGTATTAGCATTTCATGTTGGCTGTGCCAGATGGGGATTACCGAATCCAAATAACATCCAGCGCGTACATTGGTGGCAGTAAGTCAGAGACATCATTATTGTGAAACTGTGTGTTGTAACGTTCCTTTTTTCGTTCTTGCTAACAACTTTCGAAAAATGTTGTAGCAAGGACGACAATGAAGCCTGCTTATACTGTACAAAGCATGCCAATGATGTGGGTATCACACTCCCTATGTCCCCTCATGAAAATCGGGAGGCTTTCAATTCCACGAAGAAATCAACCGTTGTACAAGCCAATGACAATGCGCAAAGCAAATTTGATATTACTAATATGAAGATATTTCAAATTCCTCGCAAATCTTCTGCATCACAACAACCATTTGTTGCTCCCAAACCTATAAAAAGGAAACGCCTTGTTGATGGAGTCATGGTTGCACCTTCACAATCTATTCCACGAAAGACAGGGCAGAAACTAGACCATGGACCCATTGCCAGGATCTCTGAAACTCCCGGACTCGCTTCGCTGACGCAAGTGGGGACGAGGAGAGGGTGTAAGCGAGGACGTAAATCCAAAGATCGATACGAAGAGCTCGATTCTTCCGCTGCAGTTGCGGTCAACGCATGTGATCGACCAACGCTAAAGAACAATCGAAGAGAACTTGCGGAACATCAATCGAACGTAACCGAAGCGAAGGTACAAAAAGTGTTGGATGATCTTCTTGAAAACGTTCCAGAATCAAATGATAAAGACGCGATCCACATTTCTCTGAAAGGTCGTAAACAATTTTGGAAACGAGAATTTTCGGAGTTGACGAATGGAGATTTCAAGAAAGTTTTTGAAGGAGCTCTGACGAAATTTGCTGCTCTTCGAAAATTCAATGACCGCACTGCAACCGAGGCCAATATTGAGCAAAAGAAATCCACTTCTGACGAAATTGATGAAGGTTTAGTTCGGAACGATGAGGAAGACCCTTCAGAATATTCAGGTCCGAAAACCAAGTCCGAATTTCTTGAGTCCGGCGAAGAGGACAGTGACGACGAGGTTACAAGCGAAGACGAGGCCACGACAAGATATCATGATAAATGGTCGCATTTGTTTGTAGGGCCCCTGTATCGAATGGGAAACGAGTTCTCTTTGGACGATTTTGAGGAATATTTGTAGGGCTGGGACGATGAACCTGATCTCTTTCACTATGCCAAGTTGCATGGACGATTCCTAAAATTCACATATGAATGCCACAACAACTATTGACCTGACTATCATACGTCGTAAGTTTTAGGGTCACTAGGACGCCTTGGATGGTGTACATCTTTACTGACTTTTCCGTCACCAAAGTGTCTGGACTCGTATTATGGAGTACTTGCATTGCTTCAGAGGGTATACGTTGGAGATATTCAGCTTTAAAATCTTACGTTGAAGATCACCTGGCTGGTCGGGGACACCGTAGAGTTGCGGTATGTGTACCAAACACTCCAAGCCCACAAAATTCTTAGTATCCCTACGTAGTAAGCACTTGTGCCTCTGTAGGACCCAAAAATTTCAGGCTGAAACTTTCCTAGCATGTAAATTGGATCAAATGTGCAACTGAGTTCCAGTTTCCAGTCTTCTCGTATACGTAGATCTCTCGTTCTATTTCTGTGTTTACTCCTTTCGCTCGGAAACTCAAAAGATGAGGGATGACTTCCGCTCCTCCGTAACTGAGGCGAGATGAATGGGCAAATCTCCATCTATGTGTTGAGAACAGTCCGGATGTGTAACAAACAAGGTATGGAGCAAGTTAACTGACGGCAACGGTGTCGGCACATCATTACTCTATAAAGTGGCGACATGCCGCCATATCTCTGTCCACAAGCGTTCTTACAACGTCGTCTCTGCGAACTGCTTTAGGGAACCAGGTCTATGAGCAACATACCGACTTGTTTTGAGACCGTCGATAATATTGGCGCCGATCTTGTTATAGAAACTCAACGCACCCGTATTCCAATCCAGCGCCTGCCAATAAAAATTGTCGAGGTCTAGCACTTGTCCGATTTGAGCCAGGGTGGCCATTGCCAAGCTTCCGCCTCCACCTTGACGATGCTCGCTCTCGATAAATAAATCTTCCAAATGCAAAAAACGACCTTTGCCCAATTGGTATCCAAAGAAGAAGAAGGCAAAGCCACACGGGAAATAGTCTCCCTTTTCATTCTTTGTGTCCACAATCAAGCTATAAAACAATGGATTGTTGAGAAAGCCATCCCGCTCGTAATCAGACGCTCCCAGCCTGACAGCATCAGCTTCTTTGACGTAAACAGCCAGGCCATGAACCAAACTACACATGACCTCTACATCCAGCTTTGTGGCTAGCCGCAATTGAAATTTGTACTGATCACTGTTGATTCTCTTCAAAACACTGCCAATGGAATTATGAACAAATGTTGCTGTAAACGGCAAAGTGTGTGTCGTCTTCGTGGATGTATCTCCAAAACTTTCACGAACGTAGTTCGACATACTCTCTCTATCCATTGATAGTGTCAGCACTTCCTCGTGCATTTCGGGTGGATTGGAATCTTGCTGATGCCATTTTGGAGTTTCTTTGTGCTGAATGGAGAGAAACGATTGGAGACGAGAAGAACAAATAACTACATTGTGAGACTAGGCAATCGTCCCATTATTTACTGTCCCGGAATTTCCGTGCATCACGCACCGTCCAGGTCAAGCGAGCACAGTCAATGCCCACCGCCATATTGCCCAATAATTGAAGGATCGCTCGCTCGATTTGCTCATTCATATTGTTGCATTGAATTTGATCTAAATGTAAAATCTTGCCATTCCAAGAAGAGTATGCAATGTAGAATGTCACAAAGCCACAAGTTTTTCCTTCCTTGTTGATGATTTCCATTCCAAAAAACCACGGCGTCCGACCCGTTTGAAACAGATGTAATGATGAAATTTCGTCTTCTTCACTATCGGAAGATTGTCCAGAGCATTTCAAAATCCTGGTCCAAGCGTCATCTGCTGTTGCTTGCTTCAGCGATAATCCATATTCTTTCGCCAGTCCTTCCAAAGACGAGAGTTTCGACTCGGAAAGTACCGTATCGACTATGCATTCAACTTTGGATGCAGTCAGAATCGATGTCGTATCCTCCATGTTATCGTAAAGGGCACGGGGCGAGTTGTTTTTTGAACTGGAGCAAGGGGAGAAATATGCGTTCGAAGTTGACGATTTTACTGTGGCGCACTGACAACATTGAAAGGTGTGAAGGATGTTATAGTAGTACTTTTCTCCTGTACATCGACTTTGTATTACGGAGTAGGCGTTTCTTTGTTTCAAGCTCTCGTCGATCACAGTACGAACCTGCGACCTGCGACCTGCGATTGTGATGATCACGACATCACGACAATCACAACAACTTCTCTCCAATATTCTTGGATGTTCCGCGAAGCACCCCAGCGTCTGAAGTCTCGCTGTACGTACCTATGAACCCATAGTTACCAGCTTACTGTTTGAAGCAGATCCAAAAAAGTAATAACAGTAAGAACTTTTCTACAGTGTTTAGACCACTTTATACGGCAGTCTACCGTACTTACAGTAATCTACGGTTTCTACCGGTAGACTATGATACTACTACCGAAAAGTAGAGTACAATTTTTAAAACAAAAATTACAACCTCCTGCTGTAATGCGTCGCACGTACAACAACCAGTACTAACTGAAAACAGTGAATAGGTAGGTACGGTAGCCCTCTCTACTAGTCTTCGTCAGTTTTCATCCCCAAGTCACTCCGTATGTTCTGGATTCGAGTTTGTAAACATGCTGACTCACACCGATCAGTACCTATTTCCTTGAAGCAGGAAACAGAACTTGGATCCAGCAGGACGATGCAATAAACAAGCGGCACAGAAGTCGTCAGAATGATGCACATATAAGATTTTCTTCATATAATGGATTTTGTTCATTTCCTTTCCCTTGCGTCAGAATGATCCCCGCAATAAAGTGACGCCAACGTTGACGTCACTTAAGTAATGCGTCGAAAAGTTCTCTTCTCCCGATCTTTTGCTCTCAACATTGCCAGTGCTGGGGAGGATATATTTCAATGTTGTTATGATTTACGCATGAAAAGATTTCCGGAAGAGGCCGAATCCTTGGGTACATTAAACAGCAATCTTAGTTCGATCGTCAAGTAAACACTGTACCGCTACCACGCTATTCCTCAAGTGTAACCAACGAAGTTTTCACCACCGCAGCGGTGTGGCCACATCAATTTTTTTCTTCTCCGCTGAAGTAGATCGAGTGCTGGCATCGGAATAGACTTGAACTTTCGCAGATCAAAAATTGATAAACAACAGGTACGGGGGCTGTCACGATCATTTCAGCTTCTTCATCATCAACAGTCTCGTGTGTATGGTAGATCGCAAAATTTCACATTCTTTACTACAAACTGTTGTAGTGGTATCGATTGTCGGAAACTATCACTGAGGCAATCCATCTTCGCTACAGCATTGCTTCCTCCCCGTCTCACACAATAACAAGATTCATTCCCACTCTGCTACATGAACGACCATCGGACTATCGACGGTAACATCGGCATGTGCCAAAATTTAACATCACAGCATCAACAGACCATTGTTCAACCTAAAGAGGCCATTACTTCCTCTCCCAACCTTTCTTCACCTTCGTCGGATGCTGTGGTTGTACCTTTGAGTTGCAGCCGAAAGCGAAAGGCCTGCCAGACACAACTCTCAGCCTTGGAGGAAAGTTCTGTTAAAATGATGAAGGACTCATCCACCACTACCAATGCAGCTACATCGAATTTATGCCGAATGATACAGCAGGAACAAGTCAGCCGATCCACTCACGACTGTGCAGCTCTGAAGAAATGTTCCGGCTCTATCGTCCCCGTCAATGGACTGTGGAGAGAACGAGTGGCCACATGGTTTTACAATGTGCTCGATTACTTGGAAGAATCTCGAGATGTGGCATACGTTGCCATGAACCTTCTCGATCGTTACCTCGCCGTCCTGTACCAAGAAAATCAAACGCCACCCGATTTGCAACCGTTTGAATTTGAAGTCATGGCCTTCACCTCCCTCTTTTTGGCGGTGCGTGTGTGTGGAGACAACAAGGAGCTCGAAATTCCAGAATTGTTGCAATTGAGCAGTTCCGGAGCAAAGCCCAGGCACATTTTGGAAGCAGGACATCACATGTTGGAGAAGCTTTCTTGGACCCATCGCACCCCAACGCCACACGCGTTTTTGAAGGAGTACTTGCGATTGTTGGTATCCGCTGGAAAACAGCAAAGCATCATTTCCAGGCATCAAGCCGCGTCTCTTTTGGACTTTGCATCCTACTTGGTGGAAGTCTCCGTTTGTGATTCCTATTTTAATGCCCTGGCGGCTTCTGAAGTGGCGCTCGGATCCTTAGTGGTAGCCATGACATGCGACGCTACGTTTGCCCCTCATCAAGGATTTCTGGCGTCTTTCTTTCGAACCATGCAAGAACACACATCCATTCAAATCGAGTCTGAACATATGAAAGATATCATCTCACGTCTTCTCGATGTATATAATCAAAGTCACGAGGCCTCCGTATCTTCTTCCACGTCCAACAATTGCAAGGACGACTCCACAAATGAACATAATCAACTTGGCGCAAGTATCAATGCTTGTGTCCCAGCGATGGTTTCGCCACATGTTATTATCGACGATGATGATGACGTTGAAGAGAATAGTAGCACGACAAGCGAAATGCCTCTTCTTGCGATGGCCCTTTGTCAAGGAGCCATGGCGGTGGATGAACTTCGATCCATCTCTCCATCTACTTCTCTGGAGCTTCTTCGAAGATCCGGCGATATGGTGCCATTGGCAGAGTAAACTAGAACTTCACACACAATACGCAGACCGGGGATGGTCTTGAACAGATCACACACTTTTACTCGACGAACACCGCATTTCACCTCCATCCACACACGCACAAGCGCCATTGCACATACTTATGATCTGGCACGCGCACGCTGTCACACACCATTGCTAATTTGATCATTATGATAATGATCGTTTTCCTCCCATTCGAATCAACACGATTGTAAAAAGACCAACACAACGGAACAAACGCTGATACGAAAATTCCTCTACACCAATATCATGAGCGGACACATCAAGACCGAGAGACTTTCTTTTCTATGTACTGTCTTCTTCCTACTACTTTTTTGTCTCTTTATCCACTTGGATCTGTCGCCGATAATGATACCCATTGTTCGAGTGATGAATTTGCGGACACGAATGCTAACTCTTAACATCATACTCCAGCACCGCAATTTCATTCTCGAACCCAAAACAGCATTTCAAATAATGACTATACTATATTTCTAAGAGAAATGCGATTTATCTGAAAGTTTACAAACAAATGTCATCGTAGCACAGCTAGCTAGTCGCCTGCCAGTGACTGTTCAATGGTGACTCACTCCGGGCGCAGCACGTTTATTCACAGTCAGTTGCGACTAGATTTGCGATATACTAACTAATTGGCGGAAAAGTGCACCGTGCGCGGTTCGGTGTCGATTGGCAATAGGAAGAAGATACGTTAGTAATAATGATACTGGTTTTATTCTATTGAATGCTATCGTGGTCAAAGTTTATTGTTCTCTTTGAATGAACATCATTCCACACAAAGGTATGCACTAGTCTAGTAGCACTTCTTGTTGATAAGATTTAGACCTCCATGAAAGTATAAGTTTGCGTTTCAATTTGAGTAATTCCGTCAATGGTCGACAGCTTGGTTAGAAAGGAAGCTTCTGGCGCAAATTCAGCATCTTTCCAGGCTGGAAACTGGTCGGCAGAAACGGAGGTGATGACCTGCAAAAAAACAAAAAAAGATGGAATACGATAGTGGGTGAGATTGAGAGATTATGATCATGTTTCCCAACGTGTACAGAAAATTTCTTAACTTTCCAACTTGACATAGCGATTCTTGGGTGCCAGAATCACAAACACAATCACAAACACACACACACACACACACAGCGGTTCATTCTGTGCATTACCACTTGCCTTGAAATCCAAATGTCCACCACACACCACTCGATGCACCGCTTTGCAGCCGGCAGTGTCTTTGAGATCGGCCAGAATATCCTCCAAAGCTTTCTGAGCTCGTTGCAAGCTCTCCATATCATTCTCCTTGGACCATTTACAGCGCCATTCTCGGGCAATGGTATCAAACTCGACGCCTTGTGTGATGGTCCCCATGGAGCGACGAATGGATACTACTGTTGCAAGGTGTTGTTGTCGATGCACGGCTAGGCGAGACACCAGGCGGCGAGAGGATAAAGAAACAGAATTCATGGTTGCGACGAGTCCTAGTCCTAGTTCTGGGGATTGTGTAGTCAATCAACTGTAGCTGATGATGGAAGTGCTTCAACAGAGATGTGCAGAACAGAAAAAGAGAAGGTCGGATGATGCATCCTCGAACGAAGAACAAGAAAAGATTTTCATTTTTTTTATTGTCGCCATCAAATCGAGCTCGCGACAAAAGATACGCAAAAACAAATACTACAGTAGTTCGCCAGTCATGAACTATGATGATGTATTTTGAGTCCGGTGAATAGTCTGTCTGTCCGCCACTCACAGTCAGATGCCTTCTCACTTCGTGAACTTTGACGCTGCTTCCATGACGCAACAACGAATTTCGGAAGTAGTGCTGATTGGTAGACGTTGTCCTGATCGTTAATTGAGATGATGTTGTTGCTGCTACACTATTATTACCTCTCAGCAACTCGACAGCTTCCTTCTGCCACGGACAACTTGCAGTAAAATTGATCCTCTCTGACAATCTGTTCCCTTTCGTAGTGTGCCGACTGTCACGCCGCCCCTTTCTTGAAAACACACAACTTGACGCACCTCATCCTTGTTGACACGACCTTTCGTCAACATGCGACACTCCTACCTTCCATTCCTCTTGTCGTCCCGATTACGATCCCCACCGTCGTCTTGTAATACACAAGCCATCCGACCGCTACAAACGGCGTCCTCTCGATGTTATTCTTCGCTCCCGAAAACATCCTCTCATGATACTGCTACTACTACCGATAGCAGCGTTGAACCCTCCTCGTCGCTTGCTTTTGACGACAAACATTCCCCCCGACCAAACTGGAATCCATCTTTGCGTCACTCCGTCGTACCATATCCTATTACTTCCAAAAAGTATGTTGCTCGTGGTTCTGGTATTCTCAAACCGCCATACGCTGATTCGGGAATTCTTCCGGCCAATCCTCATGGTGATGCCATTTTGATTCACGACGATCCAGACGATTTGGACGCTATGAGAACTGCCGCCAAACTCGCCCGCCGGATCTTGGATCATGCTTGTGCTTTGGCCAAACCTGGTGTCACCACGGACGAAATCGATACCGCTGTCCATGAAGCCTTGCTAGAGGCGGGAGCCTATCCTTCACCCTTGAATTACGTGGGATTCCCCAAATCGCTCTGTTCCAGTATCAACGAGGTGATATGCCACGGTATCCCTGATACGAGGCCACTAGTAAGGGGGGATATTGTCAGTTTTGATGTCAGTTGTTTCATAGGTGGTGTCCATGGCGATAACTGTGCTACCATTTTAGTGGGAGACGAACAAGAAATAGACGAGATTGGTGTCGATTGGAGGGGGGTCCCCTACAAGAGTACTTTTGACAGTGTCGACGAGGAGGTCATGTTTCGCGCCGGTCGACGGCTGATTCATGCTACAAGAGAGTCGCTGTATGAAGCCATTGACCGAGTAGGACCAGGTGCGTGTTTAACCGAAGTGGGGGCGGCCATTGAAGATGTCGCTGACGCATATGGCTACAGTACTGTGGCTAAGTACCGCGGACATGGTATTGGCGAGGTATTTCACTGTGCGCCCTTTGTCAAGCATTACCGCAACCAAGACAAATTAGAATTGGTACCGGGCATGATCTTCACGATTGAACCTATGCTGGTGGAACGATCTGGTGATTGCTATGAATGGGAGGATCAATGGACGGTGCAAACAGTCGATGGAGGAATGTCGGCACAATTCGAACACACCATTCTGATAACAGACAACGGAGTGGAAATTTTGACAGTTGCAGAGGACGAGTAATGTTAGAAAAGAATTGAAATATTATCATTGTGAGAGACGCGGTAAATAGCCCTAAGCTCTTTACATAGTATTCTGTCAAGTATGTCTATACGACGCTTTACCATGCCATGACAGATACATTCTTTTACAGTACTCCTTTCTTCATTTCTATGCTGTAGCACTCAATCTCGTCGCCTTCCTCAAATCCATCAAAACCTACAAGCCCCAAACCACAGTCATCTCCACGTCGAACGCTATCTACGACTTCCTTAAACCGTCGCAAGCTGGACGCGGTGATAGTCTCGCCTACGGGGGATATCATCTTTCCTTGGCGAAACACTCGGAAATGACATTTGAGTTTGGCGGATGACCCGTCCCCGGAAACATCGGGAGACGGGGCGGTTGCTTTGTAAACGTACCCATCCAAAACATTCATTCCGGCAATTTTCCCCTTGCCATCGTCCGAGTCGATGGTAAAAACGGCTTTGACGACGGCACGACCATGAATATGTTCCTTTGGAGTGGGTGGTAGATATGATCCAAGCGACTCTTGGGCCGAATCCAAAAGGGAATAGATAATGTCGCTGCTACAAATCTGTACTCCCTCGGTTTCTGCCAAATTGAGGATACCCTGGTCGATTCGTTTTAATCCAAAGGCAAAAATGGTAGCTTCGCTTTCCTTGGCCATTTGGATGTCGCTCGCAGTGACTTCGCCAATCCCTTCGGATATTGGATCAATCACCACCATATGTTTGGACTTCTGTCCAAGACTGACCAGGGAGTCTCGGACGGCAGATAATGACCCATCTGCATCCGCCTTGACGATAATTGGAATTCGAATACTTCCATCAGCTTCTTCAAGTCCTGCCTTAGCTTGGACCTTCTTGACTCGCCAAGAATCTCCCCCCCGCCTTCCATGGATGTGGAGCTCCACGTCACTGCTCTGTCCATCTGGCCGGTCGCTTTCATCACCACTCAGTGCTAATCGTTGCTCCAGAATTTCTTCTGCAACTTGTTCAGACTCGACCACCATAAGGGGATCACCAGCTTTGGGGAGGGCCTTGAAACCAATGATGCGCACTGGCTGAGAAGGGAGGCCTTTCTTGAGTACTTTGTCATTCACGTCTTTGAGCATTCGCACCCGTGCTACCTGGTCTCCGCTGATGATGACATCGCCCTTCTTTATGTTGCCCCATCGAATGATGCAATCTACGACGGCTCCCAAGCCCTTCTCCATTCTGGCATCCATCACGATTCCTTCGGCATTGGCGCTGTCATCTGCCCTCAAATCCATTATCTCGCTTTGTAACAGTAGACCTTCCATCAAATCGTCTAGACCTTGTCCGGTAAGGCCACTAGTTGGGATGACTTGGACAGGCTGTCCATACTCTGAGTCAGTCGCATCTATTCCTTCCGCAATGATGCCATGCTCTAACAGTTGGTTTTCAATCCTTCGCTTCGCTTCATCGACATCGATTCCTGGCTTGTCAATCTTGTTGAGTGCAACTACCATACTAATTCCACTTTCCGACGATCCCTTGACAATCGACTTGTACAGATTAATGATTTCGACTGTTTGCTCTGAAATTCCATCATCTGCGGCTACCACTAGGACGATAACATCTGCAGCATGAGTACCAGAGTGTCGCATGGCCGTAAAGGCGGCATGGCCCGGAGTATCCAAAAAGGTGACCTTGTTTTCTTGACCTTGCAGCGAAACCTCGAAGGCACTGATAATTTGGGTGATTCCACCCGCTTCGGTACCAGCCACGTTGTCCGATTCCGAACCTTTGCCGCCTTTCTTCTTTTTGGACGCCGTCTTTTTGGATCCTTTCGATTTGGATTGTTGTTGTAAGGATTGTCGTCGGAGGGCATCCATTAACGTCGTTTTTCCGTGATCGACATGACCCATGATCGTGACGACTGGTGGTCGTGGTGGATACTTGGCGAAAACATCATCGGTGGAGGTATCGACCTTGCGCTGTTGCATCAATAACTGCTCCGAGTCCAAGACCACATCTTCCTCGGCACGGTTCGTCTCGATACCAAACTCCATCGAAAGCAGCTCCATCATATCCACATCCAATCTGAATTCTGGTTTCGGAGTGAGGGACGCAGACGCTGTTGACGACAAATCAGTGTCATCCTCTTCATTGTCCATAGTATCTTCTTGAATGGCCCCTATTTCACTCAATTTCGTTTGAATCTCATCCATTTTGATTCGCAACAAAGCGGAGGCCTCGGAAACTGTCAAGGGAGCCGCCGGTAACGTCACCACTCTTGGTTGTTGCTGGTTTGGTGCGACGGTACTCGTTGGTTCATTTTGGCGGCGCATGGCACTTGCCGATAAGAAATCGATCTTTGAACGTTCCACGGGGCGAGATGATTGTTGATATTGATGATGAGGTGGTCTTTGCTGTTGTTGATCCTGTTGTTGTTGTTGTTGTTGTTGTTGTTGTTGTTGTTGTGGTTGTGGTTGTGAACGACCTTGTATGGAACCATCCTTCCACGACGGTGTTGTCCGCTGGTAACGACTATTTTGATAACTATCATTACTCTTCTCACGTGGAGCTTCATTTGTTGGTCTGGTGACGTTGCCATCTTGCTTGAGCCGGTTCAGCATGTCTGCCAAACGAGACGGGGTTCGGCGATCTTCTGCCATGTTGTCACTATCACTTTCGACGGAGCGGGGAGTCCGTTGTTGAGACTGATGTCTTGGGGAAAACTGTTGATATATTTGAGCATGCCCACCGCGCTGATTCCCAAATTTTTGATTCTGCTCATTGTCCTTGTAATACATGTTGTTGTTGTTGTTGTTGTTGTTGTAGTTGGTGTTACGATAATTTCGATTTGGATGTGGATATCTGTTGAATGGTCTGTCTGGGTTCTGATTCTTTTGTTGCGACGCTGCTGCCATTTTGGCCATTTGCTGCTTCAGGTCGTTTCTGCCCGCCGGTGGGGAAACTCCCTTGTTGTAGTAATTGTTGTGACTGTTTGTGTTTGGTTGAGGGCGCGATGGTTTCAGTCGACATGGATTTTTGGATTGTGGTGGATCCATCGCTGCTTCTTCCTCTTGTTTCGCCAAGAGAGCCTTTCGTTTATTGAAGTACTGTCGAAGCAGATCAGGTTCTCCATCATCTTGCTTGTCGGTTCGATCCGGTGGCGCCTTGCGCAATCCTTTGATGTACGACTCTTCCGACCTTGAGCTGGAGAAGACTCTTGTCGTTGTCACGGATTGTGCACTCCTTCTTCTGTCACCACCATCACGTATCAGCAGCAGTGAGACCACCGGATTTCTTTCTGTTCTACTGATGTGAAAACATCGTGCAGATTGCGATAATAGTTGTTGCGGATGTGCTGAACAAAGGGAATGTCGTCGTACAGTGCCATCACTCATGACAAAAGATCCTATTCGTTTCACGCCGCCTTGAAGCATGTTGCCCTGTACTTCTAATTTCAACCAGGACTGTACTGACACTGTGAATACGATTTATGCGGATGGCAAGGATATAAAGTCCACTCTTTTTGTTGTCATCGATCTACTATTACTGGTAGCCGAAGATATTATTATAACATTATTTTTCCAGTAAAGGAGGAAACATTGATGACTGGTCGTAGAGAAGGGAGCGATGATTTTGGGTGACGAGTGACGAGTGACGAGTGAGACGAGGAGGGAAAATCCAAGATTCGATTCTTTTTTTACTTTGGCAACGCATCAACAGTCAGACGATCGAGGCTCGCGCGCGTAGGACCTTTTCAAGCTCGAATCCCCACTACCACTCACTTTTTTTCACCGATTTCGCAGCTCCCTTCATCAAAACTCAACGCCTACTGGACCGGAGGTCTTATTATTTTGAAGACTCAACGTGCGCCGAGGTGGACCAAGGAACCTACCATTCTCGAAGGTGACTCCGTCACATACCCCGATTCTCAACGGATACCCGCCGACTACTATGTAGTCGGCAACCGGCAAAGTTCTTTTGGGTGGCCTTGCATCCAACGCATCCAACCTGCTGCGAAAACTTCCTTCTGTGACACACACGTTCGGCAAAGTGGCCTTGGTCCCATATATTTTTTATTTCTTGTTATATTTTACACACTATATAATTGATATGTTACCAGTCATGGAAAATAACCGCCAACAATTATTTGCCGTCATTCCGTATTGAAAAGTCACAAACTTGTACATCCATCCCGAGCAGGACAATTACAAATTACAACATGAGTACCAAGGCTGGCAGCTGTAGCTGTAGCGCCAACAATCAACCGCATGGAATACATGTCGACGAAACGGAGCAATCTCGAGGTCTCTTGTGGTCTGCCATCCTGGCATCCGCCTTGGCCATGATTGCTTCCGGCGGAGGGATGGCGTTTTCCACCGTCAACGAAGACCTCTCTCCCCATTACACGTCGGTTGCGATAGGTCTGGCCGTTCTTTCCCTTTTGCCCATTGTATACAAATGTTTTGCTTTCAGACGGTCATCGTCTCCAAAGGCAACTGCCAACCGCATCAAGATCCCTACCAAGCAAGCCGAGAAGTGCAGCTGTCACAATGGCGGTAAGCCGCTTTATCCTAATCAGCAGCATGATGACAAGACACATGATACGAGAAGTACCTGTAGCAACTCTCTTTACTCCAACTCTCGACGCTGTCATCGTCGACAGACCAGCACCTCGACTCATGACAGTGAGTTCCTCAAGTCGATTCGGAACCAAAAGAGCGTCCTCGATTGTCCGTCTCAGTCGACGGACGATGGGGAGCGACCCGCAGTTGATTCCCATCCAAGACAACACGCAGACACGGTGTCGTACAATGACCAACCAGATGGAGTTGTGGGTGATGGAACGACGAACGCCGAAACACCTGCCGGAGATGTCCAGACCTGGTTAGATGCAGTGGTCGGTGGGGATGAGAACTCGCCCTGTTCTTCCTTTGAAGAAGAAGAAGAGAGTCGTCATCCACTAAGTCCAACCGGGTACATTTCTCTCGTCAAGGCGTTTTCGTCACATACCATGGGTGCCGATGATGACGACGACGAGATTACGGTCAACGAAGAAACGTACTGGAACCAAACTGCCAAGGAGGACCACTTCGACGAAGACGAGGACAGAGATGAGATTCCTCTTAATCCAAATGGAGGCAATTCCGAATCGACTGTTCCAATTCCATCCCCATATGGAACGCTTGAATTCGTCAAACATTCCACTTCAGCCAAGGATGCCTTGACTGCCATGCTAGAGGAGACCCTCCACAAGATGGAGGAGTCTAGCAAGCGCATGAGAAATGTCATGGTTGAACGGGTCCAAACGCTGAAACTGAGTACGAACAACAACAACAACAACAACAACAACAACAACATCCAAAGCAGCACAACAGATGATTCGAGGGACGATGAACTAAACTTTCAATACGCTGCTTCTGCTTGCGGTACTTTGAACTTGGCGCTCCGTACAACAAAGAGAGACCTTCCCGAGGAACAACGAGAAAAGCAGGAAGAAGAAGAAGACCGAGATCTACAGCTCCTACCCGTTGAGTTTTCACCCATACCGTATCCCTTTACGCGATCCGTGCCGCGTTTGAGTACAAACCCGATACACAGTGGGAATGTTCGGAAGGGGAGGGATTCTTGTGTGGGAACGGCAAGCACAACGGATGCGATGATGGCTGTTCAAGACGAAGTTCGGGAAGATAGCAGCGAACACGATCGAAGTGTGACGTCTATGCTGAGCGCACCAGATGACGAAAAACAACAGGATGCTCAACTTGAGATTGAAGAAGATGAAATTATTCTGCCGAATGCAGATACCAAGAGTACAGTTAACAACAAGAAAGAATCCTTGCATAATTTTTCTGACGAGATGGACTTTGTAGGCATTACCCAAAGCCTCAGCATGTCGATTCAGCGTATTGACTTGAGCAGAGGTGTTCAATGTCACGGAGGGATCGAATCTGTGGCCAGTTCTTAGAGAGGAAACGAAATTGGAAGGTGAAGTCGTTTTTCAGCATCACCACTTAGTATTTGATAGATTTTGAACGAACTCAGTATAATAAATGTTCTAAACAGTTCTAGCGTTCAAAATCAATAAATGGAATGACATAAAATGAATGTAATGACACTCTATCTTCCCCAGTTCCCTCGACTGCTGGGTGCATTGCCTGGATCCGGCCGACGCCCCCGTCCATTGCGACGATTTCGATTGACCCGCTCTGCTCGCGCCCATCGCTCTTCAGCCGAAATGAACCCACGTCTATAATCTTGCGTTTCGGCCCATCGTTGATTCCTTCCACCACCACTTCCTGTTATTGCTCGGGGTGGTTCCCAAGGCGTGGGTGGTGCCAAATCGGCACAGAAGCCAGGAACAGACCGTTCTAGGAGAATTTTTAGTAGTTGCATTGCTTGCGACTGCATTTCCAACAGCTCGGCTCGTTCTTCTGCGGCCATTTCAGCAGGAGGAGGAATGACCAGGAAATCGTCCGTTTCGGGCGGATTCGCATCTTCCTTATCGGAGTCGGTAGAGTTTGTTGATTTTGATTTCTCTGCTGGCAATCTCGTCCGTTCAAATCCACATAGCGTCAAGACTTGCACCGTGCCCCACGATGACATCACGTGAGATTGTATCTTGGGATTGGAAACCCGCAACTTTTCATATTTGGCCTCTCCTGGATGTTGTACCAGGTTCGATACAATGGTACTCAACAATTTGATTGTAGCAGTGCTGCTAACAGTGCCACTTCCACCAGTATGCGGGTCCAAGGATGCGGTCGCCACACAGAGGGCATCGTACGGGTCCGACAAGGCGAATTCCACAATGAACTGTCGATATCCTCCATCCACATTTTCGTGCGGTTTCAGTTCTCGAATGGTGAGGGTGTGATACTTGCCACTGGGCAGAGGTCGGAGGGGGCGGTAGGCTCCTAATATGGTTTCGTTAGAGGCTGCTGCTGAAACGGAAACGCCACCATCATAAGCTGAAAACAAGTCTGGTTCTTCGTCGTGATTGTGTATGGTTGTAGGGTTGTCATTTTTGACAATGGAAAGAAGAAAAAGATGACCCGGCGAACAGTGCTGTAGCCATGTAGGGAGGCTATGGTTGTTATCAGTAGACGATGTTGATCGTGGCGGCAAGTTCCACGTATGGGACGACCGAATCCCATAGTCCATATCCACCCATCGTATTCGAATGGTTTCGTCGCAGGAGCTTTGGATTTGTACAGGTACTTGATGCCATTCTTTCAAAGAACGTGGCTCTGACAGTACATCCAAATACGGAGTATTATTGTATTGCAAAGAATGGACTGCCACGGGAGGTGGCAAGCTGGGCACACCGACATTTTCTTCTGTCGTGGCCACTTGGACCAACGATTCCAACATACTTGGGGGATCATACAGCACTCCAAATCGCCCTTGTTGGTCATCTTCCAGGACTACGTTGTGAGCAGCGTCTATCAAGAACTCTAGCAGTCGTTGAGCACCCTCTTGTGCTGACGGCCGTTGTCCTTGTCCCGGAGCCATCGTAGAAAGGTAGAGGACGCTATAGGTTTGTGGTTGCAATGTTGAAACACACCAGACACCAGTCGCATTGATTTCCACCCGAAAGTCGCATCGTGAATCTTCCGTATGACTGGTAGGAATAGCGGTAGGCTAGCGCGCGTAAGTTCAGCACTGGAATGACATCATTGGCTGTATCTTCAATCTTCGAGCAACGACAAAACTTGGCTCTCACTAAAATTCGTCGTGTCACAATCACATCTCATTGATGTGCCCACCCATCACCTGTGATGTGCACTCACATCGGCAGTAACAAGAACGCAAAACTACTCTAGAGAGAGAGACGTCAAGATCGCAGCACAAATCAAAGTCAACTGTGCACCATACATAACATGGTCGTTTCCTACTTGCAAAGCAACGCTGCATTGCTAGCAACTCTCTTGCTTTTTTGGAATCTTTCAAATCACAATACCGATGCTTTCTTGGCACATCGTACGCCAGTTCGACAGGGACAAGCTCTTCAACTCTTTGATACAGACGATTCACCCAACATGGACCGTAAAAGTAACGACAAACGCATTTCAATCGTAGAATCGAGACGACGAATTTTCTCACGGCTCGGAGAAATGGCGGTGTTGGGAGGTATCGCAACATTGATCGTTCCACCAACATCATCTGTTTCTGCCGCCGAAACAAAGGTGTGTACAAGTACAAGAGTTGTGCCACATCTATCTTTTTGGGTTTCATGTTCCCCCATTTTCAATTCAGGGCATCCAACATGCCGGCTATTCTGCTGGAGGCCACGAGTTGACCCAATAACATTCAATCCATGCTATTTTCCGCCTCTAATCTTTCTTTTTGTTTGTTTGTTATGACCGTTTAGGCTCTCTCCGAGGAATACCGACAAGGGACGGCTGCTCTGGCCGACATGGACGAGTTGGCACCCGTTCCAAGAGAGGCATACAAAAAGCTACCATCTGGAGTTGTCATTGCCGACTTGAGGCCCGGACGAGATGAGATTGTCAAGGAGGGATCGCGCGTCAATTTGCAATGGGTGCTACGAAAATCCAACGGTTACTTTGTGGATAGCAGTCAAGTGGCCAACGACGGGGTGCCTTTTATTTTCACCGTGGGAGACGGAACGGCCATTGCCGGAGTCGACGAAGGTGTGAGAGGCATGGCCAGCGGTGGGGTCCGACGGTTGTTGATCCCTCCCTCCTTAGCATACGTACAAGGACTGGAGGATGGCAAGCCAGGACCGTTGCCGAAAGGATTTGGACCACGACAGCAAATGCGACGAGTACAGGAGGTACGCAAGGATGTGCCAGGAGAATACATTTTCCTAGAGGTACAAGTGACAAGAGTGCGCTAACTTCATCAGATACTAATAAAGATAAACCCAAGACTTTATGGTGTCTGAAAAACGTCGTGCCCGTAAATGGTCGGTGCTGGATCCACTCATCTCCGAATGACTGCCACGCAACCAAACCTCCGAAAAAAAATCGTTCCGAAGAGCATCTCCATTGATGACGGGATTGTCGGGTATTTTTTGGAACCGTTCTTTTTCTGATTTTTGCCTTTTTGTGTTCATGACATTTCTCGTTTTCGCTGTGCCGATTGCAAACATTCCAAGGCCAACCCACACACCGTCATGAGTTGCAGCTCTTCGTCAGCGCCATCATTCATCCGATCTTCCGCTTCGGCAATCCGAATGGCCAATCGTGCTTTTCCCAGTTCGTCCAAGTCTTCCGAGTCCGTAATCTTGTCTAGCAACTTGGTTAGTAGCATTTGTACGGAATATCCATCGGCTACGACTCTCTTGACGGCGTTTTGCATGGTCTCGAATTTCATGTCGAGTAATGATTGATACAGTGTCTGTACCACATGATTCGGTGGCTGTCCACTCAGTTCAGCCAGGGTTGCTTCGTTGATTTCCATTTTGGGATCGCCAGCCAACAAAGCTTGGACTGATTGTAGCGAGGTGACGGCTCGTCGCATGTCACCACCGGAAATGTTCAAAATGTCATCCATTTGTTTCCCACTCAATTGCTGGTCGGTTATACCTTCGGCACGGGCAATACTCGTCAACCGTTCCTTCATGCTACTGGAGGGTAGTGCTTGGAACCGGAATTTGGCACATCGTGAGGCTAGCGGCTCAATGATACGAGTGACATAGTTGCAAATCAAAATGAAGCGAGTGATACGAGAATGGGCTTCCTAGAAGGGGAAAAAAAGATGAACAGCAACAATGGAGGGAAAAATTGAGAGTTGGACAAACACCAAGACAACAATTGAGGTTTGTTGCTACGACAACGGCACGACTGCATGCCAATACATGAAATGAGTGTCAACACAGCAAACGTACAATGATCCGTCGTAGGGCAGCTTGGGCATCTGGCGTCACGGTATCAGCCTCATCCAGAATAATGATTTTGAAGGGTGGATTTGGATATTTCCTTTCCTCTACTTCCATACCAGTGTCAGCAGTATCTTGTTGTTCCCCTCCATTGATGGTATTTTCCTTGGTTGTTCCAAAGAAATCGTTCTTGCCCGTCTTGCTCTTTTTCCCTGGGGGTACTAATGCTACGGCTCCACTACCCACGGACAAACTAGCGAACTGTTTGATTTTTTCTCGTACTACAGAAATCCCCCGTTCGTCGGACGCATTCAATTCCAAGACGCGTCGTTTGAGTTGAGACGGATGCCACAATTCTTTGCACAAGGCCAATGCCACACTGGTTTTACCGCTGCCCGGGGGACCATATAGTAACAAGTGAGGAAGACGTCCCGTTTGGACAGCATTTTGAAGCGTTTGGACCACTTCAGTCTGATGGGACACGTCCTTGAGGGTTTTCGGACGATACCGTTCCACCCAAGGAGTGCCGTCGACAGTGGATGATAACGACGATGCTGCCGGGATATTATAACTCGAATCGATTTCCATGGATGTCATGGTGAAACGTGTGGATTGTAACTACTTCCGAGTAGCAAGACGATGGGTGTGGACAGTAGATGTTCGGCTAAGCTGCTCTGAGTGTTCGGCCTCATTAATACTAATCCGGCTGTCTGCACTGCAGTAGAATGATGAATTATTGGTGCTCTTGTTGGGTTGGCGGGAAATTTCGCTCCCAGTCTCGCGATCTACCGGTACGGTATTCCAATGCTGCAAGACCTTGATTGTCTACTACCGGTATGTCCTGAAATAATTACCGTATTTTTTATTCTCCTCTACCCCCCTGGACGACAATACTGGAGAAGTTTGAACGCAGGGGGGTACAGGACACCGATCATAGCGCCGGCCGCGCTTTGCCCAACTTTTTGAATTTCATCACCTCGGATTCCCTTCTGGTCTTGTGTTTGAAATTCGAACACGAGTACGGCCAACTCCCTTCACTCCACCAAAACGATGACAGGTTTTCTAATTTAATTGGAGTAACCTTGAAACTAATTCCTGGCAAGTGTACATGGGTACTACAGCCTATAGATGTTGGCATAGGAAAACCTTTCAAGGACCGGGTCAGACAGAAATGGTTTCGTTGGATGATTAACCATGCTGAGGCGGATGTGGACCTACCAAACGCTTCCAGGGACGAAATCCAAAAGTGGGTGAATGACACTTGGGAGGAATTGCCAGAAGATATTGTCCGGAACAGCTGGAAGAAGAGTAACCTGAGTTGGTTTGTATAAGAGCGTGGAACAAGAACATGAAAGATGGAAAAAATAAAACTTGTGTCAAAACTTGTTGTGTCATTGTAGGATGGAATAAAAATAAAACTTGTGTCATTGATTATTTATTTATATTTTAATTTTGGTCTTCGCTAATCGCCGTAGTTCCCTTCGATGCTACGTAATAATGAATTTAGTGCCCGATCACCCGGAATAGTAGTGTCCACAAGTGTTGCGAGGCAGACGCCTTTGTTGCTGCGGCTATATTCGATTTTTTCCGGACATGAGCTGTCGGAAAAAAGGTGCGTCACTTGAGCTAGCCGTCCGTCTAAGTGGTCAAGAGTCTTGTCGTATATGGGAGCCAGACGTCCAACGCAACATGAAATGCCTCCATCCAACACCAAAAAGGCGACACCATGCCATAAGTATTCGCTTTTATCTGGAAATGGAGTACAGAAAACGGTGAGAGAATGTTTAATTTTTCGGACATCAAAAGTAACGTACTTACCTGTCTCCACTACTCTTTTTTCAAACCGAAGGAGCGAATTCTCCTTCACTTGGTCTCCACATATGTCATGGAAACCGCAGGAACAGTTTAAATCAGCGCTTTGTATACCAACAACAAGGACTGTAGCACCACAAGGTCTTGGCGGCATTTTCATTTTTAATGCGGAGATGAAGACACTTGTGACTTGAGGCAGGGAGGATGATGCCGTTGTCTTTGACCAAGAAGTCCCGGGTACTGGGAGACGACAGACGACGGAATCTTTGCTGTTCAGCAAATTTAAAAAAAAAAATTGGCAGGAAGTAGAGCGCCGGGCCGCTATCCAGGAAGGTAGCGAAGCACAGACGGACCAGAGTCACTTTTGTACCATTTTCTACGCGAGGAGGGTACAGGACCCTGGGAGGTAGAGGAGAATAAAAAATACGGTAATTAACTAACTGTATTGAAATAGAAGGGGATCAAACAACAATAATAAGAGGGACGAACCCAATCTCCCCTAAACGATCCACGTACTTGAAGTTTGACTGTGAGTAAATTTTGAATTTTCCGCACCTCACTTTTACCATCATCAGCAGCAGTTGGCAAATAAAGGTGTGTTACAAGGTTACAAGTACACAGTGCCGACAACCGCTCCAACACGAAGTCATCAATACCACTACTACATGGTACCCCGGGAGGAGTGTTTGCAACATGATGATATGTAATTTCTTGACCTACTTCTGTATCTGTTATGGGATATGGGGAGTCTGCAATCACTGTGTGACTGCTTGGATATCGACAGTCTCCGTTCGTTCGTGTTCGGGGACGCACACCACCAGCGTGTCGACAACAAACCAGTCCACAAGATCTATCACCAGCTATTCAACGAAATTAAGTTCTGAAAGATCGTCCAGTGACGACAAAGAAAATGAAGCCAATGTATCCAAAGATCCATCCAACAACAAAACTACTCCACAACCGACCAATTGGGTAGAAGAGTGGGCCATGGAGGGGGCCAAGAAAATTGCCGCCTTGAACGTTCAGGAACGTACGCAACGAACACTGCTAGCGGAAATGGCCGAAGATAAGATTTATGAGCTCAATATTGCGTTGGAGAAGTTAATAGACGAAGATACCGGAGAAATTTTGGATCTCGATCAAGCCAAGGATATCGCTTTTCAAACGCGGAGTTTGCAAGAACAGTATCGATTGTTGGTGACGGGTGAACCGTCGAGTATGCTTCAGGCCATGGCAAGCTTGAAAGAAGGTGGTGGAAACGAGGGGAAATGAATACATTGCATCTTGGAGGGACAGGAAAAATCTGCCGGCTAAAGAGATGCCTACTTCTCTAAACAAACGTTTTGTGAGGAAATTCACACAAGCATATACCAGTTCACAGTCGTAAACCAAGAAAATTCGCTTGCCATTTCCCCTCGCGTTGTAACATTAATTCTACTACTAATGTCGCATTGGTCTAGTGATTCCTTTTTTTGTCTACTAATGTCGTAACTCGGGGTACTTAACTTTGTAGGAAAAAAGATGATGCACTTTCGATGCGTAAAAAGTTGCAAATTCATACGACGTACCAGGTTCGTGTGCTCCGAGAAAATCTCATGTCCAAAAAGAAAGCTCTCTTTGAAATGCGATACGTCACAATGTAGTAGCTAGTACGTGTCAAGACCAAGAGCTTCTTCAATGTCGCTCTCCTCGTCATAATCATCATATTCTTCGTCATCTTCGTCGTTGTCATAGTCATCGCCACTGTCATCTTCCACAGCTGTGGTGAATTCCCGTCCTTGTTGCACTTGCACACCAGTGGCTTGTTGATTGGCATATGCAGCCCAATCATCCAACTCTGTTGAATTCAATGTCACTTCTTCGTCCTGTTGTTTCTCCTTTTGCAACGCCTTGGAGGCTTCTTCTTTCACATCGGGGGTAAAGTCCAAAAACAGTCGTCGCTTTTCGACGGATTCGACCATCAGCCGTACACGGGCACCCTTTTCAATACCCGCCTCGATCAGCCCCTTTTCCTTGTCAATGTACTTGTCATACAATGCGGCCACTTTCGTGATATGCAACAAGCCCCGTCGGTTGGCACCAACATCGACGGTAGCACCGTACGGGTAGACTTTGAGAATGGTCCCTTCCACCGTCTGATTCGGTTTCAACGATGTGACTGGTGTTTTCGGTGGTGTCTTTTTTTGTTGTTGGTCCACTTCTTCGGGCGTCAAACACACTTCGAGTCGTCCACAACCCAGTTGGATCCGTGAAACGTACAACTTTACCGAATCGCGACTCCGGAACTTGGCAGCGCGTTTGCGGGAAACCGACGCCTTTTCACGGGGCAAACGTAACATTCCATTGACCATGTACCAGTTCCCCTTTGGATCGGTGCGGCCCACACCACAATCGAAAAAGAGTTTGGGACCCGTCTTGCCGCCCAACAGGTCAGTGATGACGTGTCCGTACAATTCTTGTCCGATCTGCAACTCGTTGACATGAACCCGTTCTTGCCAGCGTGTCTTGTTGCCTTTGGGTTTCCAAAACGACTTTTTGGGTTCATCGGTGGAGGCGGTGGTGGTTGTTCTTGTTGTTGTATCGTCGGTTTTGTCGGTTTTGTCGACTGTGGTAGATGAAATAGCGGTTGTGGTAGTAGTGGTAGTTGGTGCTCCTATTGTTGACTCGGCGTGGTCATCGTCTCCTACTGCTGCTGCTGATGCCGTTTCGAAACGTCTCGTGAGTCTCGTTTGTGTTTGCCGGTGCGACAACGAAACTGGGAATGATGGAACCATCGCATGATTTTGAAAGCTCCAGCATGGATACCATGCTGCTGCCAGTAGTAACATCGAGGTTGTTATCCGTTTCATTCCACGTCGTTGCAGTTCGGCTACGAGCCGTATTCTGCACCATTTACGGCTGAGTGTAGTTGTTGTATTATTAGTTATCATTTTCTGGACAGACAATACAGTACCGCTTCGATGTACGGTATTTCGTCGTCGTTTTTTTTGGGGCGAGGTTGTCGTCGTTGGTAGGTCGGATTTGGAAGAAGTTCCAAGAGCAACAATGCTTCAGACTCTCTCAGACGAAACGTCGGTTTCCGGCTGTGACTAGAGTAGGTCTCCCTGGATACTGTGGAGGTATTTGGTGGTGATACGTTCCGCTTCTTTTTGTTGACTGCTTTTGTGCATTACGACGTATAATAATGATGTTATTTTATTGTGTAATTTTTTCGAAGGCAGGTGAGCAACGACTCTGTCGTATCGTACCTACGTAGTACTACGGTGAAGTTGCAATCGGACGAGTCGTTTGATCAATTGGGTCGAAGATAGGATCCACGTGGATCCTTTTTCACGTCTTGGTGTCTCTCACCTCATCTCCCAATCGTCAATCAACACACCATAATGTTTTGAACATGATGATGATTATGATGATGTATCTGAACGATCCTGTTGTATAATCGGTCCGAAAACTTTCAAGATAACAATATTATCTTTCCTACTTGTACCCAGCCACTCACTACCGCCATGACACTACAGCACTCCAATATACGGCTTTCTGTCTTTGCCGTCGGGACGACGACCCTGCTGCTGTTGACACTACAACTACTAGTACAGCAGTCGTTGACGGTCCACGCTGGGATTCCGTTCCTTCCCTCGCGGAAACGGTACACTCCTCTCGTCTTTTTCAAGGTCCCACAGGGGTCCATTCCGGAATGTGACGAAATGGAAGTTGTCGTGAAACAGGTAGAACGAGAATTAGGCGTTCATGTGGAGCGATTGGATGTGGCTCGTGATCCGACCGCCCAGGCCACGTTAAACTTGTTGACACAACACAGTCCTCCGTACTTGTATCATCGAGAATCACTGCAATCCATTTTCGTGCAACAAGATCCCCTCGAAAAGAAGAGCAACAAAAAGAAAACGAACGACGACAATGATGACAATGCCAAGGCCGTCGTACCGAAAATTGATAAGGACCGTGTACGGGCCTGGGCCAAGGGACGGTACTTGCCACCACCCGGTGTCAAGTTTGGAATGTCAGCGTCGAAAAAGGCTCCGGTGGTGGTGTCGCAAGAAGACAATGCCATGGATCAAGAAGAACTGGAAGCCATCAAGGACATGTCTCTGACGCCCGAACAGTTGGAGGGGAAACAAGCAATGGAGAAGAGGACTGCAAAGAGGGCACAAAAGACGTTAAGATAATCTATCATAACATCATCATATTAGTACTCTTGTTGTTTCTACAACTACTAAATAATAGATGACGTCTTCTTCCGCCCACAAAACTAGACAAATTAAAACTCGGCATTCTGAGGGTACCGAGGGAAGGGGATCACATCACGAATGTTCTGGAGGCCTGTGATGAAGAGGATCAATCGTTCAAATCCGAGACCGAATCCAGCATGAGGAACAGTGCCGTATCGACGAAGATCCAAATACCACCAAACTTGGCGAGGATCCAAACCCATCTCTTCGCAACGCTTTTTCAAAACATCCAAACGATGCTCCCGTTGAGAACCTCCGATGATTTCACCAATCTTCGGCACCAAAATGTCAGCGGCGGCAACAGTCTTTTCGTCCTCGTTCAACTTCATGTAGAATGCCTTGATATCCTTAGGATAATCAGTCAAGACTACAGGCTTCTTGTAGACCTTTTCACACAAGTATCGTTCATGTTCCGACGGAAGGTCGATACCCCAAACAGGCTCTTCTTCAAACTTTACACCGTCCTCGGCAACTGCCTTTTGCAGGACCTCGATGGCTTGCGTGTACGTCAATCGCTGAGATCAAGGCAAAGTGCGGTGTTAGCAACGTATGTGTGATTATGCAAACAAAAGACTGCAGAACATTTTCGTTCCGAAAAAATATGATGAAATTGCAAATTCGTCATCGATATTGACTTGGAGAGATTCCCATTGCGTTTTCTTCGTCATTACGAGGGCAAACATCTTAAACTACTCAATAAGACTTACCACAAAAGGGTTATCGAGCACGTTCTTCAATCGATCACGAAGTCCTTCCTCTCCATGAGGACTGGTCTCAAAAAATTCCAGATCATCCGCACAATTTTCAAGCGCAAACTTGACGCAATACTTCAGATAGTCCTCAGCAAGGTTGATATCGTCAGCCAAGTCGGCAAAACAAATTTCTGGTTCGATCATCCAAAACTCTGCCAAATGACGACCAGTGTGGGAGTTCTCGGCACGAAATGTTGGACCAAACGTGTACACGTCGGAAAGGGCACAAGCATGTGTCTCAACGTTCAATTGACCCGACACAGTCAAGTTGACACGTTTGCCAAAGAAATCTTTGGAATAGTCGACAGCTCCCACAACCTTCTCTTCGACTGGTTTGGTAGGATCTTCAGTGACTTTTGCTTTTTCAGCGGCCTTGGCACGGCGCTTGAGCTCCTTTTTGGACAATTTCTCTGGATCTTCCTCCTTTTAGGGACAGGACCAATCATTCGGAGGATGAACGGTTAGACAACATTGATCGATAAACACTTCCACATTGAATTATTGACCTTGCTTACCGGTGGTGGTTCAATGACGGGAAGCGTAACGTCTTTCTGCAAATGATCAGATCCCAGCAGGGTGGTGACACCAAACTGTTCTCCAGCACCTTCGCAATCGGCGCCGGTCAAGATAGGGGTATGAATGTACAAGAAGCCATTGTTGTGGAAAAAGGTATGGGTCGCATAGGCCATGGCATGTCGAATGCGCATGGCGGCAGAATGGATTCGTCCACGGGGTCGCAAATGAGCGTGTTCTCGCATGTATTCCAAAGTGTGAGCCTTTTTGCTCATGGGATACAGCTTTCCACCGACAGTGTTTCCTTCCACGTCGCCACCGTAAACGGCTCCCAAAAGTTTTGCAGCAGAAACGGCCAACTCGACGGCCTGGCCTTCACCGGGACTGGCGATGATAGTTCCGACCAGTTGAAAGGAAGCACCGGTACCACCACAAGCCTTGCATTCTTCTAGATTTTCTACCTTTTCGGCATCCAACACACATTGCAAAGACTCGCCGATCGATCCATCGTTGAGCTCTACAAACAACAGTTGACCCTTATTGGCATTGCGTGTAGTTCGAGCCCAACCAGCGACTGTCACGGTTTGGTCGATGTAGTCTTTCCCGCCGTTGGCCAGAAGCTCCTTAATACGGATACGATGACGACGATACAGTTTGTTGTCGACTGGTGGACATGGCCCGTTGAGCATGATTCCACCGCTGGGAGTAATTATGGACGAAGCAGAGGGGGTGTCCAGTTTAGGCGTAATGGAACTGAGATATTCTCCCAAGACCGATCCCTCGGATGGTTTGGCACTGGGCAATGATGCCAAGCTCAGTGAAACTGCCAAACTGATATCGGCCAATGAAAGGGAATTTCCGACCATGTAGGCGCGTTTTGATTCCGTCAAATATTTCTCAATTGTGTCCAAGGCCTTGGCCACGTCTTGTTCCACAGCAGCGTTATCACCGAGTTCGTCTCCAGCGACCGAAAGGGGCAAATCAATGGACGTCCAAATGAAGGAAAGCCACCCGTCAATGGTAGCATCTTCGGCGGCGGAGGTACCCAGAAGACTACTTGCAGGAGAAAGAGTGGCAATGGTGCGCATCATGGCGTTCGATGTGGTAACGGGGACATCGCCGTAGCACAACACCAACGATTTGGCCAACGGGGAAATGGAGGCACACTCTTCCGCCGTAACAGTTTCGCAAGAGAGAGGTACATTGGCATATTTGGCAGCTGCAATGACCTGTGAAATGAACATTCACAATTAAAAATGAACAATATTCGGTCAGAATTATTAGTTTTGATGTGGATGTGGATGGTTAATGGTTACCATTGAAGAACACACGACAAACTGAACACAATGACAACTCGCAGATAAAATACTTTCATTGTACTCACTTTTTGGGCATGTGGACGCTCCAGTTCCTCTGCCGTTCCTTTCAAAATCAATGTCGCAGAGGTCATTGTTAGATTAGTACTATAAATCTCTTCTTCTCTGTAGTTTCAGAGGTTTTACGAACGACTAGTTCTGAGTTGAAGCAACAAGCAACAACGACCTCACAAAAATAAAACAAACGAATGCTGTGCCTGCAATCGAAGGGGCAAGAACTTGCCTTGATGTCGCCGTACGGCTTTCAAATTTTGGACCAATTTGATTATACTATAGTAACTGTAAAAATTAAAAATACACAAATTCAAATTCACGCTTGGATTCCGAGTTCCTACTGCAACTACTGGGTACTATCTAATGTCTACGTCGTAATGTGGCAAGAAACTACCTAATGAACTTCTACGACGTCCTCCTACCGGTACTACTGTACGGTAGTAGGTACGACTACCGGTAGTAGTAATGAAATCCCCGAGCCCCGAGGCTTGCTAGCTACCTATCATAGCCACCAGACTCCCTCATACTACAACCAAAAATTTATTCGTGGTTGTACTTCGTAGTAAAATTTGTGATAAACTTTGTCCAATGTAAGTGCAAAAAGGATCAAAATGGTACAGACTCATTGAAGTGAGACATCCAATTTGGGCGTGATGTAAAATCAGAAATTCGCAACCAAAAAAAACAGGAATTTTTGACGATTCCGTCCTTCTCAAGGCCTCAATCAATCACACATATTTACATTTATACAACGAACATTGCCCCATTCCCAAACTTTTGTTTCCTTGGCTTGCCATCCCAATGCAGCATTCTTGATTTGGACGGTGGCTGTCGTGGTCGTCGAAGCAAGTTGGGGAGCTTTTTCTTGCAAGGCTTTCAAAAAGATGTCCCTTCCCGACCCACGTTCCCCCGTGACATCGTCACCCAAAATCACCCACGCATCGAACTGATGAACGGCTTCCTCTACCCGTCTTGCCAGAGCTGCTGCCAATGTTGGATCATACAACATGGTACACGCTACCAAAATGCGTCGAGTCCTTGGATTACTTTTGCCGGTGGATACGAACGGCAAAGGATCGGAAGAACAAATGTCAAAGGAGCGTATAGATAGGGCATCGTGATCGCTTCTCGTCGAAAGAGAGACTTCCGAGTCGGCTTGCAATTTCTTCGTCAACTGCTTCTCGTGCCGTTTCCGTGTTGCCTTCCATCCCTTGGAAAGCAACGTAAGGGCTGTTGGGGATACGTCAGTTGCAGTCACAAAAATCTGATGTTCACCATCGCCTTTTCCGGTTCGGTCGAACAAAGAAGTCGTTGCAGCGGCCAATGAAGGGATACCCGGACCGCATCCTAGTTCCACAACTTCCGCATCCTCTTGCAACGAAGGGAGGACTGTTTGTATCAAGTAATCAGCCACTGCAACCGAACTGGGCCAACATCGAGCCCCGTAGGGATTATCCTTGTGATGAAGTTGGTTGTAATGCTGTGATTCTTTTTCACGCCACCATTGATTATCTTCAATTTGATAAACAGATATGGGGATGAAGTCACAACTCGACGTCCGATCGCGCTCCGTTGCCGGCGTTCGGCAGAGTGACAAGTTGATGCGTTTGGGAGATGGAGGATTACCCTCTTTGGAATTTTGTGAATTGTCAAAAAACAAATCTGATAGAGAAGCGGAACCTGAATGTGTATTCCGTTTTTTGGCGTACAACGCAAGATAACTATCCCTCCGATCAAAATTCTGTCGCAAAGGAAATGTCAACAGCAAACTTGTTGTGGTGGCAAGAAATAGAGGTACCATGAATCTCTTTCCTCTGGTCAAGTAGCCAGCTACAGAATCAACAACCACATAATTTGTTCGTTTCAGTACAATCCTTTTAAGAGTAGACTACCATCATCCTTCGTCGTCGGAAGATTGTTTCATGAAATTCCGACAATCCCCTCGTCTGGTTGGACTGTGGGAAATTTACAGTTACTTTTATATCATACACATTCACAGTCAACATGCCCCGAGTGTATCATATCATCCCCCAAATGTTTTTTTGAGTGGTACCGGTAGTGCTCGTATTAGTCGACTTATTTAGCTACGAGCTGTAGAACGATTTGACCACTGACAGTAGTGAACTGTGAACCAAATACTACCGGTGGACTACCTACCTAGGTAGTAGTACTACGTAGATATTACGATACTAATACTTCGTACTACAGCAATAGGTATGATAATATTATGGTTGGGCCAAGCCATCGAGTATTGACCAAGGGACATTTGGTTTTGCCCAAGTCCATTTGTTCGTTAGTAAGCGATGGCCGAGATCGATTTCATCGAGCCTCCGAATAAAATGTTATATCTACTACATGCTTCATTTTCGATTTACAGTAAGTGCCCTGGTTTCGTACTAGTTGTGTTGCTACGGCACAAATAATCGCCTTCTTTTTGTTTTGTTTAGTCAGAGTTGGTAGATCAGATTATCATCATCCTTCTTCACCGACATACAATTGTTGATTATGTTGCAATCGGATCGAATTGGACGCGACAGTACTTGTTTACTAACAACTCAAGGCAAGAGTTGTGGCTGAATTCTGTCCTCAAACACTGGTCATTTTTGATGAGAGAACTACTACTACTTTAAATGTCGTTTTAGTTCTAGCCGGAGGTAAACTTCAAATTCCTTTTCAGAGTGAAAACGAGCCTTTCGATAATCCTCCGCGTCAGTGATTCGCGTCAGCGTGATATTGTCGCGAGCAATGACCCCATCGACCACATAGTGGCGGCAGCTTATGGTGAATTTGGAATGCAAGTCGAAAATGGATAAAGCGAGCCATTCCACCTGAATGGATTCTCCATAAGTAGTGTGAAGCCAGGCGGATACTCGTGACAAAGCTTTTCGGATACGTTGTTCAAATAGCAATTTGGACCCTAGGCTGACACAAGATTGCAAAATTCGAGCCTTTTCGGGGATGTCTTCCTTCTTTACTCTTGCAAGACCTCGAGGAGCATCTCCCTTGCTTGCCTCTTCTTCCCGCTTCTTCTTTTCGCGCTGTCCAAGATACAAGGAATGTTGGTGGTACACGTTTTGTGCATGTAACAACAGCGCCTGGCAAATGGCATGTATTTGTGCCGACGATTGCGAACCACTTCCTTCGTCGGTGCCACCCATGTCTTTCGTAGTTTCCTTCTGTAATCGTTTCGACTCGCCCTCCTCCAGGTTGGCTTCCACTAGTTTCAAGCAGAGCTGATATTCGCAGTCAAGCTGGACTTGCACCTCCCCCTCGTGGCAATGAATGACCGACAGTTCCGCCAAGCCCCTTGTCACATCCCCGCCAACCAAAAAGGAAGGCGGGGGGACAAAATTCTCGTCGCTTTCCGACGACAACCAAGCCATACTTTGTAATGATTTGGGCTTGACCGGAGTAAAGGAGGTTGTTGCACTTTTCGTACCACTAGAGATATTGTCTGGATCTAGTTCGCTACGCATTGACTCGAATAGGTTGGCGCAGAATAAGGAATGCTGCAGTGATATCAACAAATCCTCGTCTGAGGAGGAAGGCTTGCCGTGTACGTCAGCGGTTAGAGTCGACATTGGTTCCAAGCGCGCTGATTGAAAGAATCCGGATGATCGCTTTTGTATGTCGAGTTGAAGACTGAGCATGGGAATTTTGGAGGGGTCGAAATTTTCCATGACTCGTCCCAAAGAAGGATCGGCAATCGCAAAGGGTTCTGCACGGGTATATTTTGCAAATTGGTCCTCTATAGAACCCATTGGACGTATTTCTTTTCCATTAGTCTTTCCATCATCAGCATCTTCCATTTCGACATCTTGACTTGATCCGTCTTCCGCGTCATTCGCCATCGCCAAACTTTGGTCATCATTTATTTGTCCCCCTGTGGTTTTGCTCGTTGTTGTTGCTGTTGTTGTTGTTGTTGTGACATCTTTTTCGAGATTTGTTTGAAAGTCGTCTTGTAATTCAATTGTTGCAAACCGTGGTACGCGACTGGCCAGACGACCAGCCAAACTAATGGCTTTGCGAGGATCATTTCCCAACAATCCGTTGCTACCCCCCGACACGACACGATTGCGGTCGTAGACGTCCACATCAATGGCAATCACTTCGTTGGTCCGAGTTGCATGCAATCGTGCTCGTGTGCCATGTTCGGGTGCCACCAAGCGCCAATGTTGGCGCAGTTGAAACAGTCGTCGGTCAATGAATTTTTGCGCTTCAATTCCCGCACGGAGTCGTTTTTCGTGTCTCTTGAGCACTTTGGATGCCTTTTCAAACTGCGTCACTTTTCGTTTCAAACAAAATAGTGCCTCGGTACGTTGGGTAGTCAGCTCCAAATTCGACGAGGAGGGTGTGGAGTTGGAGGTATTGCCCGAAGTGGATTTTGTGGCCGATGCAGCTGCATCGGCTTCCAAACTGGGATCCACAATGTTTGTGTAAGAAAAATATTCTCCCGTTTGCACTAGCGTTGCCAAATTGATGGCCCGATTCAATTCGTTGAGTCCATTGGATTGGATACGCGCCGAGGCCACGGCAAGAGGATGTATCTTCGGTGCTGTCTTGTCGTCTTGCTCGGCTTGTTTTTCTTCCTCCAACAATTGTGTTTCTTGTTTGTTCATGTCGGCCTCCAATATGCCATGTCGAGCGATCGATCGTTCGAAAAATCGGGACCGTTCGACGGGATTGGGGGGCGGCAAATAAATGAAGCGGCCATCTTCTAGAATATGCGATGGCGGAATACTTTGCGTGACTCCATTCTTGATGTCGTCGTCTCCGAACTGAGCTTCAACTTCTGTGCGACCCTCACACTGACTATTTGTAGAACGTTCGATGGCGAGTAACTTTTGGTCCCCATTACTGTCGTCGTGATTACCATCATCCGACGGCGGTGGTGTCACCATTGTTGTCTCGTCCATCAGTCTTGTTGTTGACGGTAGCGGTGGTGTCAGATTTTGGTCAGGTTTTTGGCAATCAATCTGTGTGGATGGTGACGAGTGACGAGTAGCGAAATCACTAGCCCCAAAAATTGGTTGTGTACGGCGGCGCTGCCTTTGCTACGATGCCCGGAGGTTCAGCACTGCGCTGTGAGATGCCGAGACTGTACCGCCACCCTTTCCTTTACTGTTTCAGCTACGACAGTAGCTAGCTACGAAGTATCTTTCAAATGATTAGCTGGTGGTGGTGGTCATCCTTCCGATCAGTAGAGGCAACAGTCCACAGCAATCGAAACTGACTGTGACTATGGCTCATTATTATTAGCCGGTCGCAAGATCCAAGACTGTTGCAGACAGACAAACCATTTAGCCTTAACTTTACAGTTAGTTGGTAAATTGAAAATCGTACGACTATCATACCGGTAGTACGGTACCTCCGGTCTCCCGGTAGCCGGTATCATACAAAATCGTACCCTATCATAGTCGGAAACATGATCGTTTGGCAGTGATTTGATTGGCTTAAGAGGTGGATAAGACATGTTAAAGACATATACATTCAAAGGGCTCGACACACAAATTATGACAATGTGACGGTGTAACGTCTAACATACGTCTGTAAATCATTAATTCCATCGATTTATTATCATTAAGTGAAAATAAGAAATGTTAAACAATGGAGAACATCCACACGCGAGCAAAAAATGGAGAGTTAAACAAAAAATTGAACTCGAAATGGAACACTAAATAGATCCCTCCTCTCTTCTTCCCTTTAGGTGTCAATTGTTACGCGCTATCAACCTCCTCAAATAAGGATCAAGTGATCCACAAAAACTGCAGAGAAGGATTGACATGAGAAATCCGGTGTTTCAAAGGGAATCTACTAGAGAGTCATCGACCACAGCTTGTCTAAGGCATATTTAACTGTCTTCAACGTACTTAGCGCCCAAGCCGGTTCTCATGGTTGAACAACCCATGCCATAGAGTGATGTATGATACCGGTATTTAATTGACACGGACTCTCCCAGCGATCTGTGCACGATTTACTATACCAGCTGCCAACTCGAATTCTTGGTGGGATAAAATCATTTTTGTTCCAGTGAGATGCCACACCTTCTTCACCATTCACAACATATACACGAAAAACGAGTGAACCTACCACCTCCTCAAAACCTCCGCTTTGCACGCCTTGTGGGAATCGAACCGCCCCAGAACTTGCGATCAACCTCACAGTCAGAAGTCGAAAGCCGAAAAGAAACCGGAGAGAGTTGGCCCTGCATATTTGAACTGTGCACGTTTTTATCTTGCAATCTCTCGCTCTTCTGTTTCCATCTTCCCAGTGACTGGTTTCTACTCACCAGCAATTCACAACTTTTTCATCCAAATCATAGTGCAAAGAGAACATTGTTGTTGCATCACAACAATTTCAACATTCATTTAATTCACTAGCTTGGGCGCCAACCAACAACATGTCATCGCAACGTTTCCACAGCAGTCAAATCACAGAGATCAATGCCCCAATATCGGTAGTCTGGGAACACCTTGTGGCGTTTGACGAGTGGAACCAGTGGAATCCAAGTGTGCGATTACCAGCAGACTTTGTCCTTGGACAATCCTGCAAAGCCAAGCTCGCGGCTCCCAGAACAAGACAAAACAGCAAAGGAGGGCAATCAGAAAACTCGTCGCAACAGAAGCGATGGATATCTACCAGCTGTACCCTGGACGAGGTTGGCAATCGTAAGGAATATGCTGTTACGTGGACCACACAGCGAGGCTTCTTCAAGAACACAACATCCATGAAGCTCACAAGTTTTGCCGGTACTCGCAAGACCACCTTGACGCATACCCAATCGATTTACGGTCCGCGATTTTCATTGAATGGATCGCCCCGCGATTTGCTCACCAACTCGTCATGTATCAACCAATGCTTCAAGAATCATGTTGAGTGTCTCCACTTTCAAAGTCTGCTCATGGACGCCTCCAGTCGGGACATGAGCTGCAATACGAACAAGTCCAACCGCACCAAGGTTCGAAAGAATAACAGTCAGTCCAGTACCAGCATGACATGCCCAGAAGATGAAGAAGAGGAAGAGACAGTGGATTCGGGCGATTTTTGGACGTCGTCGGCGCGCATTCGCAACGCGGTAGTATCTCAGTTGGTGGAAGAAGCGGTTCCTGAAGACTACTGCGTCATGCTCCAAACTACATCATAGTGAAGAAACCATCAGTGGAGAGGGATATGAGTATCATATTAATAGTAGCAGCTATTTAAAATGTAGCATTATAGCATCATTACGACTTGTTCTTACTTCTCTGAAGTTTCTTGCTGTGTGATTGTCGAGACTACGTCAGCTAGCTTCTGATGATAAGGAAAGATTTGCTCGACCATTTGCAACTTTTTGGCCAAAGCCCAGCGGAAACAGCAAACAAAAAGAGTAGCGTGGTTGGAGGAAAGTGAATTCTGGCGAAAAGATGATACAGCAGGAGGGGGAGCTCAAGTTTTCCAAAACGATGAATAACTCCAATACTCTTTTACTCTCTACTAATAGCTATCATAGCTACCGGTAGTACGGTAGTACCGGACTACTCGCGGCTCGCGGCTCGCGGAGTAATAAAATACCACGGCGTAAACTACATAGTACGAACCGGTACTCGGTCCGAATTCGTCTCCCAACTCGCCCGTGCGCGCGCCTGTTTATCTTTTTCAACTCATTTGTCGTCCCAAATTTACCACGGCGATGACGACACTAACTCTTAATCGAGCGGCAACGGCTTTCATCCAGCATTTTCCTCTGACTTCTGGAACAAGTTGGCATTCCTCCGCCCATTCACTTTGCCGCAGCCCTTCAATCATAGAAAATGCATCCACACAAGACAACAACTTCGCTTTCTCCCACTGTCATTCTGTTCGGAGTTCTGCTTTCCATTGTGGATCTTTTGAAACATGGTATCATAATATCCGCGTTTCACCCCACGTTGTCATTCCCGCAGAGATCGACTGATTTGACAGTGTCGAGGAACACTCTTTCCTGGAGCCGCCATTTTCAATCATTTCGCCTCATGATGACATCGTCGAAGAAGAAGCTTTCCGAAGCTGAAAAGGAGCGACTGCTCCTAGGAGAAGACGGCCTAACGGCCTTCATTGTCGCCGAAATGGAACAATTTGTTCAACAAACCATGCACGAGTACGACACCAAACAGAGGTATTTGGGGCACAAATGGACCATGCCAGAACATGAAAAGATACAGGAAGGGCTCATGGATGCCCAATCTGGAAATATCACCAGCCAAGAATATCTGGAGGCCGTTGACCGGTTTCAACAACTGGCAGAAGGAAACTCTTCCCTCCAAGCGGGTGGTGGAGCACAGGCAGTAGAGCTTATTTGCAATACTACCGTGTTGGCCTTTCAGGATGGGTTCCGACAACAGGGGCTACTTTCTGCGTTGGGCTCGGCCATTATTTTTTTTCGCAGCTTCTATCGAACGCCTACGCTGATTGCGGCATGTGAACGAGTTGGATTATCCGACTATTCCATCGCCCATCATATTACTGACATGTACCATCACCGGATCTTTCGTGGCGCTTACACCAAAACTTTACAACCATCTGGAAAGGGAGAAATTGCTGCTCGGATAGCGGTGGGAATCGACGATGAGGACGTAACAACAACAACGACTACGAACAACCCCGAGGCATTGGTCGACCAAAATGAGGATATTGATCCTCACATAGACGACGAATGCTTGTTGTGGAGTCCCACCACTCCTGGACTATGTTTACACTGGAAGTCCGACAACGAGGCTTGGAGGCAAAAACGCTTCGAAAAAATCCAAATGGAAGGGACGAGAGATCCGAGACGCGGTGGCAGCGGAACGACAAGGTAATTGCCGAGGATTACGAATCGAATTCCAAATTTTCCATAAAGCAATGGCTTTTCGACAATACACTCCGAGAGCTTGAATACAACTGCCAAGTGAACAACAACGAAACAGCAGATGAAAGCTCGTTTCTTCCAGGAGAGAAGTGACAGTCGACGATCCGGGATCAATGGATTGCCGTCGTCCAAACAGTACTGATGCCATCGTCAAACCTCTATCTTTATCGGTGTTGTCGGCCCAGCAGAAATGCGTCATCAGCAATACGTGAAGCATCATCCTCATTTGACGATTCACCTTTCGAATTAAACGACAGCGTTGTGAAACTTAAGACAACAATCGTCATTACCGGCATAAAAACGCTTTAGTCCACGAACTTTTTTAAAATATAAAAACGCAAAGTCCAATTCTGAAATTGATCACATCTCTCAAAACGCCTCCCCATCTTGCAGATTGCTTACATCTGTTACTTCCACGACAGCATCATCAGCAATGGCGATATCTTGTGTGATTCCCCCATCCATTCCCTTTATCAATTCCATGGCAGGTTGGTACCACTCGGAACTGGTCACCGTTTCATCCTCCTCGTTTATGCTCTCCAAAAATGTTCGAAGATCTCGTAGCGCCTCCTCAAATCGACGTTGACTGTCGGGGACCATCATGTGGCTCTCGTCCAGGACTTCTTGAAACTTTTTGATATCAAACGGATTCTTGTTCTGTTTCTTCATCTCTTCCAATTTTTCTTCATTCTCAGTTACTTCTTTTTGGTAGTAGGTCACTTCTTTTTGGAGTCTAAAAAACGTTTACATTGAGGAAAGGTTGAGCGAACGAATCATTTTCATGATGGTTGATCATCGAAATGGCCCTAAAACAGAACTGATGTAAGAACATACCTCTGACATGTCTTGGTCTTGATCATGAGATTCCGACTAGGGTCGGCTGCAGTTGCATTCTTTGGCATGATGAAAAGGATAACGGAAGGTCGATGCTTAAAGGGCAGAATCGAAGCGAAGAACAAAAAATAAGAACAGGGAGAGTCGATTGGCTTTTCTCACATGAATAAGACGATTCAGTTGATGGTGATATAACGAAAGACAGCAATAATATTCAATTCTAATCTCCATTGTATGGGTAAAGTTCATCTACGAACCCGGCACTGTCGAACCGATTGTTGCAATGCCGGATCGATGCTTTCGATTCCCTCCAACACCACCTGACCCACACACTCATTCATAAGTAGAGAGGATGGTGATCCCAGCCTGCTGGCCAGCCACAGCTAAGAATGTTCTTCACGTACCTGCTACAGGCAAGAGTGTGCGGCTTCTTGTAGGTTCAAAGGTGCAACACGCTCACAGTCAAATCGATTGTCAAAGAGGCAATAGGATTTCCAATTTCGCATCATTTTGGTTTGTGATGTTGTGTGTATTGTATATATTATATGATATGACTTAACAGTAAGTACTTAACAACGTACGACAGTACTATGTACTCTGGTACTCGTAGAATCATTAACTCCAGGCGCGCATGATTCCAACGAGATACGATGGATCTTTCATTTCTCTATCGTTTCTGATGACGACACTGAAGGCCTGATCTGCGAGTTGACGCATCAACAAAAAAAAAATCGAATCGAATCGTTGCATCCCCACCCGATCGAATGTCTCATAGCTCATAGCTCACAGCCTATCTATCTCCCTAACACGCAAGGAAAGAAAAACTTTCATGCTCCTAGCCAGCACGACGAAATACAATCCTACAGTAATAACTATGGAATCATTTCGCTGGAAATCATTTTTCTTGTTGCTGAGTCTGGTGGTTCAATCAATAATGCTGTCGTCAATGGCGTTTTCGACCAGCGAATTGGTGTCAAAGCGATGGACGCATCAATCCACCCTCCTATCCATGTCTGCTACGAGTACAGAAGCAATCGATGAATCGGAAATCCGGTGCTTATCACGAAGAAGCTTGTTGTTCAAAGGAATTGCTGCTACCGCCTCGATTTCTGCTGCCTTGATCACGTCCACAACTACTCATATTACACCGGCCCAAGCTGCCTCTGCCGATTCTTTGGACTTGGATTCTTACCTCTACAAGATTGTTCGCGTGCGAGAAGCCACCCAACAAGAACGACGGCTCATTCAAACTGGCAAATTCAAGGATATTCAACGCGCCAATGTCAAGCTGGCCGTCAAATTCATGGTCCAAAACTATCGTCTGGCGGATTGTGTGGTGGGAGCATCTGCCTACTTGAAGGGGGGAAATACCGCCCAAATGAAAGCGATTGATGTCGGTCAAACGGCAGTGCAAAATTTGCAGACAATTCTGGAGTATTTCGATACTAGTGATGTGGAAAATATCAAGGTGAGTCGAGGAAGATCGTTGGCCGAAATGAATGCACCATTTTGAGGATTTGAATCCCACACATAACTCTTTGCATTTACAACTACAACTACAGGTTAGTTCCTCGGGATTAGGAGGAAAAGAAGAGCTCGTATTGAAAGGATTAGAAGCTGCACAGCTCAAACTGGACGAATTCTTGGGGTTCTTTGATGATTCGACCGTAGCCAAAATCAAAGCAAAGGTCCAAGAGGAGAACGAACTCAACGTGAAGGAATTCGACAGGAGTTTGGGTGACATTATTAATCTCCCCCCTCCATCATAATGATAGTGAATTGTGGTAATCTCTAGAGTCGCTTTGCTAGCTAGCATTTGGGTAAAGTAAACGCCAAACTACGAGGATAGGATGAATCAATTACGTAACTATGAATGTATCAAACTACCGACTACGACTAGTATCATACATCCATGAAGCAAGGAGAGTAAGAACGCCAAAAGCAGTACTGAAATTTTACCCAACATATTAGAGTTCGGGTGTTGGAGGACGGCCAGGTGAGATAGCCTCCTCCTTGGCTGCTATTAACCCACACAACACACAACACAACAACGATGCCGTAGCACTGACGCCGTTTTACAGTATTACAATACCGATCATTGGCCCAACAGCAAATAGAGAGAGAGAGAGAGAGAGAGAGAGAGAGAGAGAGAGAGAGAGAGAGAGAGAGAGAGAGAGAGAGAGAGAGAGAGAGAGAGAGAGAGAGAGAGAGAGTCGCATATCGTAAGCTTGTAAACAACGCGAATAAAAAACACAAAAATCGGACGTGTTTCAAAACAGCAACAATAACACATCATCATCATGGTGGTCAGGTTACGCCTGCAGCGATTCGGCCGCACTCATGCTCCCTTTTATCGTATGGTCGCTGCGAATGCTCGTGCTCCACGAGACGGAAAATTCTTGGAGATTGTGGGAACATACAATCCCATCGCCAACAAGCACGGCATGAAGGAAATTCGACTCAAGGAGGATCGACTCAAGTATTGGTTGGCGGTGGGTGCCCAACCGACGGATCGCGTGGCATGGATCTTGGGAAAGTTTGGAATATTGCCTCCTCCGCCGCACCATTTCAATCCACAAAAAAGCAAGCCGAGAAAAGAGAGTGATGACGACAAGAAATAATTGAAGGAAAGAAACAAATCTGACATTTGCCGAATATTGATCAGGCATTTCCCATATGCTTTAAACGTCGTACTCGCCAGTTATTGGCAATGTTGAGACAGGGCAATACTTTTCTTGCACAGGCATTGCCAGAGAATCTACGATGAAGTTTCAATAATCATTTCGGTTCACATATTAATATTTCCCTGATCGCTTGTTCATGGTTCAGAAAGTCCGTTGCATTATGCTGTCTGTTGTTTTAGACCGCTGAAACTAGTTGGATTTCTAGAGACTAAAGAACTGGTTGGGATTGTTGTAGTATTATTGTAACCAGCATCGTCTTTTCAAATGTAAGAGAAGCCGCTTCATTGAAAGTGGACAAATACATTCATTCAAAAGATGTGTACTTGCAATAGCAAAATGCATGCAAAAGATTGTGGATTCACAACAATATGAGTCACAAATAAAAGGGAGCGACCTAAAGTTTTCCATATTTACAGTTAGTTACATCATCTGTTTTGGTAAATTATAGCTTTGACCGTTTGTGTTATCATCAACATAGCAACGAACGACAAACACGCGAAGCATGATGAGTTGTCACAAACTAAGATAAGCGACATCCAGAGGGTCATGGAACAAAAGGGGAGCCTCCAGAGCCACCCTTGGTGCCACCCTTGCCTTGGTGCTGCCATCATGATCCTCATAGCACAAGAAAGAAGAAAGACGACGCAGCAGCACCTTATGCAGGAAAACAGCCAGGACCTTAGAAACAGCTAAGGAACCCGCTACTATCCTTTGACTCTAGAGAGCTAGCACCTCGGAACTTGAAAATTGCATCATGACCCCAAACAGAACAGAGTAGTCGTTATGATAGGAAGAATGATTGCTGGACCAAGGCGAACGAATGGTGTCAAACAAAGTAAAGGTTTGGGTTTATTGTCTGTCTGTTGCTCCACCTTTCTACCTTACAGTTAGTTCGTCATCACACTCTCTCAATCATCAACACTCTACTGATTATGGATGGATGTCTCATCGTTCGTCACTTTTTGTGATTTTCTCCATCTCATTGTGTGTGTGAATTCCCACAGCAACATCATCATCTTTCTCATTCTGGCCTTCTTTCTACAATTCCATTGACCTCTCTGATTTCATTCATCCCATCAAACTAGAATATTATAGAAGAATGAGAATGACACAAATACTTGCAGCAACGTGGTTATGCCGCGCGTCGATGGGTTTCATTGCAAAAACAACGACATCCAGCAAACAAAGTGCCAATGTAGGCTTGCCAATATTATGTTCCGGCAGAATAGTCACCACTCATCGTAGTTTCATGCGATTATTCTCTGTCTCAAATGGCGTCCAAGCCGATGTGAAGATGGGAGTTTCACGTATCGAGACGCTCCAAACTCTCCTGTCGAAACATGGTGCTCCCGGAAGTTTGGGCTGCTCCAAATCAGATGGCGACTTGGAGCCCATTTTTGTCGCCAGTGACAGCGAGCTACCACCCGAAGATACTCCCGAACTCATCTCGGAATTCCTTGGAGTCAATGACTACATTGATTTGCACCCCCATCTTTTCCCACTTGCCAAATCCAAAACGTCCGGCAACCTCATTTGTGCCCTCCGACGAGCCTACGCGGACGACGCCTCTCAGTGGTACGAAAATTCGTCGCAAGCGCCGTGGCCGATTGTCGAGGCCAAGATTGGTGGGCCTGGTATGCGGCTACTGGCGCTCAACAGTGAACACTTGATGCGGCGGATCGTGTGTGAATGTGATTTTGCAGGAGAGCGAACCGAACTGATTGATTTGTACAACGACCAACTGGGCAAGAATCGCATTCAGGATAAGGCTCTGGATCAGCCGTACGAACCTGGTTCTGTCAAAAAATTGGGGTAAGAAGATTCCCAATGTTCGATTATTTGCAATTTTCTTGCCACTAGAAATTTCACCTTTCCTGTTTTTTTCGTAGCTACGGTGTCGACAAATATGTACTATTACGAGTAGGACCGTTTCCGGATATTTACGAGAGTCTCGCACTGGGCCATGCTAAAAAGGCAGATGAATCATCGGCCTTGATATCAGCTGAAGCAAGCAACAGTAAGATTTCTGGTTTTGCCTCGACATTTCTGTTTTATGCGAAACTGTTGAGCTCCTTTCCTAACCGCAACGAGGAGGCACGCGATGCCGCACGAATGTGTTTGAGAATGCCGTTACCGAGCATCGGATTAACGGTGGACGACTTCCGAGAGGTGGCTGTCCTTGGCCAAATAGCGGATCCGTCCGACAGTGACGAAGAAGTGCTTGCCAAATTGCAAGTGATGTACGAAAAGATGCGGGACCACGAGAATAATGATCCTCGATCGTCGGGCAATAATGACATGACGCCGGAACAAATTGCATTGGATGAAGCCAACCATCTCCTCGACACAACGGCATTGACCGGTGCCAAATGGAGTGCAATTCGATCCAAACTGGCAGAGATCTACAAGTCAGTTGGAAGGAACGATATGGCAGCATTTGTAAATCACAAGTCATCATAAGCTTTTTAAAACAGGACATTCACGTACTATGATTATGCATATTAGTCCACAACTGACACAGCCTGGAACCACATCGCTCTTCCAGGGTCAAGTCTGTTGAAGAAAACCGTAAGAAAATGCGACGACGCTCGTCCAAGAGGCACTTCAAGAAACTCTTGATCCATTGGATCCGCTGCGAAATCGAGCGCTCCCAATAAATGTAGGGCAAATAGATGTACCGCTCCTTGTCTATGTTCATCTCCACCATTGAGGTTGTTGCGATTCATCATAGACTTGATGAGTGGATCCCATTGCATTATTCTCACCAAGCTGCAGACAAATTGCTCCAAAATGGTACCACAGGAAACAAGGTTTAGCGAGAGAAGCTGCTGTTCCTCGTCAATGGCATCAAGAGTATCGTTGGTGCGCACAGTCAACTTATAAAAGTCCCGACCATTGTTTCTTTGTCGTTGTTCCGGGGTGTGGTAGTTGTCGACTACATCGTGAAAGTCACGATTACAGACTCGCCGATAACTCTTGCTGAATTCTGCTGGTTCGAGGGCTTTCATTTTTCTTTTCTTCCATGTTGGATCTCTCCTTTCGCCGCTGTGACGTGCACCAGGATCGTACAATTCTTGTGCCGTGCGCGCCATCTTTTTTGAATCTTCCACATTCAGACCAAAGCACGTCCAAAATCTCTGCACCAATTCACCTCGGCGCGGCAAAGGACCCTCCCAAATAGCCCGACTATTTTTGAAGCAGTCGAAGATGATGTCTAAAAACGGAACCTGCCCTTTTCGAACAATTCCATTGAGCAACAGCCCATGAAAAAGATACATAATGATTCGGAGCTGCGCACGGTTGTCCAGCAAAGTGGTGCCTACCTCCAGATTGCCAAAAAAGGTGAGGTAGGAAAATATTGTACCAGCACACAATGGATTCCAGAAGGCTCGTTGTCCACGTCCCCAAAGACCAAGATTCCGCAGAAACAACACTACCTTCGTGTTGTGGCGGAATTTTGGGTCACTGTCAGAGTCGGGCTCCTTTTCCATGATAGTTTGTGCCCATTCTACTTGGTCAAAATAATTGTTGAAGACCGTTTCGTTGATGGACACAAGTGAGTTGAATATTTGATCGGTCTGCAAGATGGCTGTCAACATTGCATGCACAGAAAAAGCAAGGGACCAGGTCACTGTTTTCTCTGGATGTCTGATGTAATTGCGAATATTCACCCAGAATGGCGCTATTTGATCCATCATGGGTAGCTCTGCCTTTCCAAGAATTCCATGGCGATACATTGTAACAAAATGGGGTAAAATATCCGTCATCAGAAGTTCATCTAGATCTCCAGCAATACAGGAAGATCGACCTGGGATCCACGGAGATGGAGCAAAAAAACTATTTTGGCGAGATCGTACTTCTTGGTCTTGTGGAGTTCCTTTCACAATCTGTCCAAAAACTTGCAACAAGCGGATCGTATGGTGAATCGCTCGTTTTCCGCCAATGCGATCCATGGACAACCAAGAAGGGGAGCCAAGCGATGGAACATCAGACCGCATGTCTGACACTAGTTGTCGATTTTGAACCTTCTCCGTGAAAAAAGGGACTTCCAATATGACCAGTGTGTGCACGGCCTTTACAAGGTTCCGTAGTTCTTGTTCTCCCTGAGAGTCGACTTGAAACTGTTCACAAAGATCGGGTACCATAAATTCCGCTCGGTTCAGCGGATCTGAAGTGTTGCGAAAGGAACACTCTAGGCAATCGCCGAGGAAGATAATGACATCCTTTTCGGTGCATTTAACAGAGGCGTGCTGACGAAGGGTTGCAGTGATCTGTTTGGTTACCTCTGGCAACACGACCGTCGCCAAGACTCTGTAGGGATTCGTCAAGTGCGGATACTGCAACTCCAGGTCCAACTCAAGTTTTTGTACTTGCTGAATGCCCATATTGGTCGCCACAGATGCTTCTACTAGCTCTTCTATGATGGCGGATTGTGGAACATCTGCTTTAAGATTGAATTCGTGATTCTTGAGAATAACTTGGTACTGCAACACCACCATGGCCATAATTTCCTCCAAGGAAAGCAAGAAGAGAACAGCGTCGTGCCTTTCGTCCGAGTTTATGAGTTCTTCAAGACTCATTGGTTCTAGCTCTGGTTCAGGTCGTGGAACTGGAGACGATGGGAAAACTGTTTCATCCATCTCTTCGTCATCCTCCTCGTCATCTTCGATTTCACCTTGCAACGGTGCATAACGATTTTCTGAGCCACCGCTAACTTCCTCGTAGTATTCTGTCTCTGTAGTTCCTTTGGTGGACGACCTCGGGAGCGTCACAAGGACTGTCCAGCAATACACCAGAACAGCTAAAAGGTGTTGATGGCCCGAATCGCCTCCTCGGTACACCGATCGAGCGACACGATTCCGAATCCGAATCGCCAGTTTGAGATCTTTCAACGCCATAGGATCGACAACACGGCCTTCTTCATACATTTCATCAGCAATCGCCATGATGGTGTTGACTGACATGGTGGATCCTTCTGGAACACCTTGTTTTTCCATGTAGTTGAAGAATCGGCGAGTGGCATCTTTGTATCGTCGATATATTGTGGGATAGTCTTGATGCATTTGATTTCGACGCTCAAATTCACTCATATCAGGTGGCGTTTGTACCGACATAGGGCCGCTTGGAGCTGGACGGGAAGGACGAGCTGGCGCCGACTGCGTTGGCTGCGAGCTCCTGCCATGACCCGCGCCACGATTCTTTTTCTTGTTGTTGGTCTGTCGACCTTTTCTCTTTGGAGGCATCGTGATTGAATGTTGCGGCTCTTTGATCTGATTTGTGTTGATCGATGAGAGATCAAACGCAATACGTCGTACTCGGAGTACTACTTAATAGAGATCTTAGCATCGAAGAGAAATGAGGACAGCCACAGCCTTCGCCTTAGCTTGATTCTCACTTTTTTAAGTTTTGGTAGGAGTCGTTTTGAAGTCAGGATGTTTGGCTGTGAATGTGAATGGTGAATGCTGTCATCAAAGAGAGAACCGTCGTACTCGAAGTACTGTCGGACGTCGTACCGACGAGTGATCTAGTCGTCTCGAGCTCTGCATTCGGTCATCATACAAAAATCCAATACAAATGCAGCAAGTTACAAGTACTGAAACTAATAAAAAGCCTTGTTCGATCGTGACATCTTAAGTTCATGACAGTTGAATGATACCGGAGTAGGACCGATCCACACCGTTTAGCTAGCCAATAAAGCGTGATTGCGAACTAACCTAATAATGGTGGTGGATCACGTGGTACCAGCAACTCATGACTCGATACAGCATGAAGAAAGCGAAACCCATAATGCAGTAGAGAGTTATGGGAGAGATTTGTCAAACCTAACCATGACAAGTTGCGAGTCCACGGAACCGTGTTTTGATATTGCAATGGTTCCATGACGCCTTTTTGGTCGAGACATGTCATTGTTGATGGGAAAGAAGCTCGACAATGACAAAGCTGCAGGTCGTCAAGGCAGCACTTCTCCTAGACGAAGGCGAGCTGTGAAAACTCACCCCGTGATCAATAAAATAATCTACTCATCTTTCAGCACAGATAGAAACGTGACCAGCCACCAGCAAAGCGAGGATTTACTAGTCATCGTTTCGCCTTGCAACTACAGCCACAAAGGGATCTGTGGTAAATCCTCCCAGACTTCCGAGCTGCTTCCATATACTGACTCCGTCCCCCACCACTTGAATATCCTCGAATCCTCCCGCAGCTCGAAGATAGTCTTGCACCAAACGAGCTCGTTCCTTCATTCCACGATTGATCCAACCTTGCAGTGCCTTTTCGTAAAAGAAACGATTGGTAAAGCTGACAATGATTACCCCTCCCCTCTTGAGGATGCGTCCCACTTCGGCAAATACTGCTTCGGCATCCTCCAAATACTGGACGCCAACGCAACACAGTACCGCATCGTAACTTCGATATCGTCATCGATCAAGCCGACAAAGCTCGGATTGTCGTTCAAGTTTCTCACAAAGACTCTACCATTGGTGGATTGTCGTGCTGGATTAAGTACAAGTTCCTCGGTATTCATTCCATGAACATCCGCTCGTCGGAATGTTCGTTCCGGGGGTAGATGTGATACATGAGAGGACATAATGTCCAACACCACGAGGCCATCCTCTTTTGTTGATGGTAGATAATCACGATAAACTCCTTGCAATGTTTCGATGAATGCATCGTCGGTATGAGTCACCAATTTGGGGGTAGAATAAAAGTCACCATCATTGGACGTATCTATCTTGGAACGATCCAGCGAAGTAATTCGTCCGATGGGTCGTCGTCGTTGTACTGACCGTTGAGAGTACAGGCAATCACCAAAGGTGAAGAAGAAGAAAACCAGCAGCATAGTTGTTGCAGTCCCCAGGAACAATCGCAGATTGGGTATCATTTTTTCGTTTTGTTTCGTGACTTGATAGATGGCTGGCTGTCGCTTCGAAAAGAATGGCAAGCGCTACTAGTAACGGCACCTACATTGAGAAACTTATTAGTGCTGTTGTTTTGACAGAATATTAGAGTGGTTGTGCATCAATGAGAATGTCTTCCAATACGAATGATTATAGTAGAAGTCGTCATCATTGATGTTTTTGAGTTGGAGGCAACGACGAAAAAGAAAAATCACATCTCATTATCATGTTGACAGTGAAAAGATACACCGCTGTCCGTTACCTTCGAAGAGTGTCTGTCCGAACACTTCGCGAACACTTCGCCTTTGGCGTATGACGACCAGACGATCGCCGATGCGGATGAATGATGACGACAACAACAACAACAACAACAACGATGCTGATGCATAGTTTCCGGTAGTTATTTTGCTCCTGCTTGTGTTCTACCAATAGAGAGTGCCTGTTTTCATTACAACTGTCCCAAGATGATATTCAGATTGGCATCGATTGCCCGATCCCAGGCGACTCTGGCCGGACGACGATACGCGTCGTCGTCCGTCACAACCTCCACATCGTCCAAGCCACTGAGCCCACTCAACTCCTTCGCCCGGGCTTGGTACAACATGTACGTACAACAGTACGCGCGGCGTAAAAAACGACGACTCGGTTGATAAACATCAAAAACGAAACAAACAAATAATATGGGAGAAAATGGAGGATCAATCATCGTGATGATCGAAAGTCATCGTCCATGCATGTTCACACGACCCCTTCTCACATTCACACCCTTCTTTCGTTCTTTTTTTTTGTAACCCAGGTTCGGATCCAGTACAGCAAGATATGCCACCTTTTTGGCCGTCGGTGTTATCGCTGTAGAACTAATTACCAACGCAACAACGGATGCACTGTGGGAATTAAACAACCGAGGCAAGACTTACAAGCAAGTCGATTGGAGCAAATTTGATCCACCTGATGATGATGAAGAGGAGGAAGAAGAGGAGGAAGAAGATGATGACGAGTAAAAGGGAAAGGAAAGAAGATGCTTGACAGTACAGACGTTTGGAAGCACGCCAAAAAAAAGGGCTACAACATTGGTTTTTGGTCCCACTGCTGTCTAGTAAGGCCTAACGAAATAGATAAAAAGTTTCCTATCTCTGTCACAGAACATAATTTGCTCTCGTAGGATTTTTTAAATTATAAAGACCTTCGAATGTCCCCAGTCGTTCGTATCTACTATTGCGGGATCACAGCTGGAAAAAGTCCAACAGGTACTTTGCACACACGGAGATGGGTTCTAGAAAGAACGATCCTGGCAAAAAGTACCACGACGGACAGAATTCAGGTGCCTTGGGTGATCTTTCCGCAGTTTGTAATTCCAAAAAGACGTTGACCTTCATGTCGATGTGATTCTTTTCCTTGTCGGCTGTCCATGAGGCAACTTTGTAGGGCGGTGCTTCTCCCTTGCTTCGCTTGGACCACGACAACCCTCTCCAATCAAAGATTGAAAGAGAAAATGGACGTTCTTGCAACGTCTTGGGGTGTATCAAGACGGGTACATCCAACAGGAGGGGGTCATGGTGCGGTGCCTTGACCAAAAGATGCATCACCGGAGGACCATACGGAGAATTCTCCCATCCTCTGGGACCGAGTCCAGCCATGATGCCCGTCGATCCCGGTGCCACAGTACTGAATTCCACATCACCCTGATCATTGGCGGGTACCGTGGCTCGACATTCATTGCCGTCGCTGTGCAGGGAGGTGTATCGTCCATCCGGTTGGGTTTGCCAAACTTCCACGGTAGCAGCTGTAGATGTTCCCAAGGCAGTCTTGGCATTCACGTCGGTTAAAGGAGTACAAGAACATCCGGATACCTTTTGTTCGTCGTCCAACTTGGGTTGACAACTCCATAAGTGCAATGTGACATCTATGGTAGGGGCGGTACCTTTGCGACTGCTCCGTCTTGAAAATGGCCAAGAACTGACCTTGTACGGCAAATAGTCAGACATGTTCTTGGAACACACGGTCGTCGACATGGCAGCATTGGGACGATAGGCTTGAGCAGAACCACCATTCCGATAAAGGTCACTAGTGGAAGATGTACAGTACGATGTTTGAGAAAAGAATCGCATCGATCTTGTCTTGTGCTTGGGTCTGATTCTCGTTGTGGTAGACGTCGATGTTGGTGTGATGGATGCAGAGGTAGTTGTTGTTGGCGCTGCCTGGCAGGTGCCATCGTTGACATCACAAGTGGCCTCGTCCTGCGCCAAAACTATCATGGACAACCAAAACAGGCAAACGAGTACAAACGAGCGGCTTTGGATCATCATTGCATTCCTACTGTAGTAGTCTTTCGTTTTTTTTTAAAGTAGAAGATGGAAGTATGACTTCGGGCGTCACACTTTTTCAAAAACACACCAAGTTTCAACTTCAAATAAAATGAACTGCACGTAGAAATACTGTTCTACCGGTACGGTAGTATACCGTACCTGATACTACCAGGTAGCTACCGTAGATAGGTACTACCGGTAGCTTCTGTAGTAACGAAAATAATGGGCTGGAACCTGGAACTCTTGCGGAAGCGTCGATTTTCAGGCACTTATTTTATCGTCTTGTCGTGCTCGATCATTTCTTGTGATGATACAGTATGTACATGTCCTACACGGTTGCATGTAGAGTTGTAACTAATGATCACTACTTTAGTAGTACCTACCGTAGTCTCCCAAAGTAGAACGGAGTACCTAGGTAGTCACTCTACTACTAGCTAGCTACTCCGTAGTAGCTAGCTAGCTAGCTAGTAGAGACCAGTACGCACCGACATCACTAACCGTGTCATAAAAATAGACCTACTACAGCACTAATGTTACACACACCTTCGTGGTGGCGAATTCCAAAACGCCATCCATAGAGTGATACTATTTCCAAGGTCCTTGTAGCACTGATAGAATGGACAGAAACGCCAACTCTTGGATAACTCTTGGAAGAAAGAGGGGGCACTTTCTACATTTTATCAAGTGGCCCCGCTTACAAGAAGACTCATTACTCAATCAGTCACAAAAAAGGCAATCAATTAGTCTCCTCCGATGTAGACTCTGCCGTGTTTTCGGATTCCAGCGTTTCTAGTTTGGCTACTTTTCCGTGCACTGTTCCATTAGATGTACCATTCACGTTCGTTCCGGTAGTATCTTGACTGTTATCTCGACTGTGTGTGCCGAGACTCTTTCTATGCCACGGCAGTCCTCCTCCGCCATGCTTGATTTTGTCCAGTTCCTGTCCTCCTTTCTGTTTCAGGACTTCAAACAAACCTGTTCCCTTGTCGCGAAGGGATTCAAAAAGTTGTTGTTTCGGGTCAATAGTACTATTCTTTGGGGTAGTCTTGATGGCCGAGTCGACAGAAGCCGTCATGCCCGTGTCTCCTGGAGAACCATCAATGACTGCGTTGAGTTCTTCGGTCAATGCTTCCAGGGAATCGTCTCCTTTGGAGTTATGCCGTTGCTTCTGATGAACCTTCTCTACCCTTTCAGTAACCCACTGTGTGACTGCCGATCGAATGTCTGCCACTTGATCGATCTTTTTGCTGTCTGATGTCTCGGATCCGACTGATCCAATCGAACGACTGCTGTCGGTCGCTCCCAAGAGATTCAATCCAGCACCATGTTCCACCAAACCCAAGATTTTGTTCTTGTCGGCTAGATCTCGTTCCAATTCTTTTATTCTTGCATTGGTGCGTTCTTGGAACGCTAGATTTTCAGCTTCCATGGTGGTCAAGACCATTTTGGTTTCGACCAGCTGCCCCGACAGTTTGTCAACATTCACCTCGAGTGTTGCCTTTTCCGCCACCATCTTCAAATATTCACGTGTCATATTTGAGGCATACGGATAATCGATGAGCACCCGCAATCGAGTCCACTTCCGTCGTCGCTTCATGATATTGGGCTGCCCTTTCTGTGGCAGTCGAAATTCATTGTAATATGTCTTTGGATCCGCTAATACTTGAACATCGTTCGAATACATCCATCCTTGTTCGTCTGTATGGGTATTCTTTTCTACTCTCCAGGGACCGACCCAGGTCCATCCTCCACCATCTTCTGGAAGCGGATATCCCTGATCAATATTCAAAATGGTGTTCACCTCCACATTGGTCAATACACATTGCTTAGGAGGCGCAATTCCTCCAAACGGCAAACTACTTTTGGGAATTTCGTTCACCGTCTTCCCAGGCGTCGGCACCACAATGGGCAAGGTCTTGAAAAAGGTAGGAAATTGTCGCAGGTCTTTACCTTTCCATTTCTTGTCGGCGCCGTAAATTTGCCATTCGTACAATTGTTCAAGTCCAAAAATGTATTGTTGGGCTCGACTATCCCATGGCATGACTTCCAACAATCGAATAATGTGAATGGGCAATGTAGTAGCATTTGTATTGTTGTTGTTGGGTTGTGTCGAGACCTTGTTTTCTTGTTGTATAGCTGTCGCAAAGGCCGGCCGATCTTGCGTCAAGGCGTCCAAAATCTCCTTGTACCCATCCCGTTCCGTAACGATTTGGGTATAGTCTCGAACACTGGTCTTGGTAGATTTGCTGTTCTTCCGTCGTTGTGAATGCAATTCTTCTTGTAAAACTCTGACCTGTGCTTCCAGTTCGGCTCGTTTGTGTCGTTCCCGATCCAGTTCTTCCAGGACATCTCGTAAGACGCCCTCTTCTTGTTCCAAAAAGGACGATCGACGATTATTTTCTATAGTTGGCGATGACGAATCTTCACTTTGGTAGTCAGATGTATAGGATGCTGCTGCTGCTGCTATTACCGGAATGTCGGGTACATCCGTCATTTTCTTGGGCAGATTATTAAAGAGTTGGAAGCGGTTGTGACGGTCGAAAGTCTGTCATCCAAAAGCCGCATCAAAATCGCCAAGTTTGAGGTGATAGCTTTTTTGTTGTTGTTGCACGTCTTTCGACCGATGTGAAACCCATTCTTCCCTTTGGTGGTGGTAACATTGCGGGCGCGAGCACGCATGGCTATCCAATTCAACGCACTATAAATAAATATCATACGTCGTAATTGGAGTACAGTAGTGCGATGCATCATAGTTCCAGCCGAGATTCTGTGTAACCTGTACGACTTAGTACTGTTAGGAATACTGTCGCAATACTTTCCACTACTGCGGTACGACTTGCTAAAGTATGGAAGACGGAGAGGTACTTTGTGTTTCATACAGTTTATGTTTCAGAAAAAAAAAGAATGGAGGACCGACACTGAAACACACTCGTACTACCTTTTAATATTCTTTTCCCTGAAAGGATAATAATCATCATGAGAGCTTTGAAGACTCCTCAAGGTTTCAGTTCTTCCATGTTCATGGAGTCATCTCCACCAAACTCTTCTTCTACCTCTTCTCCTTTGATTCCATCACTTCCATCGGAGAAAAGAACATCTACCGCATAGCTTGAGATGGTGTGGTTCGAGGAATTGTTCAGTTTGACCCATGCATGGAAAGCTCCAGTAGAGGTCCCATCCAGGTTGGCTGCATGTTGCTTGAGTCTGTCCTTGTCCCTCCTCTTCAGCCATTGACTATCCAGAGCTTCCTCCACAGTAGCTCTGTCATCGGGATCCACCACAAGGAGCCTCTTTATTAGGTGCATTGGTGGAAAAGAGATGTCTTTCCATTCTGGATAGTCAAATTTGAAATGACCCTCGCAGATGATCGATGGGAGTTCTGCGGGATCGCCTTCAAAGGGTGCATACCCTCCCAAAATGACAAATATGACCACACCTGCACTCCACAAATCACATCTCTCATCATACCCATATACATGCTGGTAAATCTCTGGGGCAGCATATTGAGGACTGCCGCACATGGTGTGAAGGCAGTTTCTTGCATCAATGGGATGAGAGCATCCAAAATCTGCCAATTTTATCTTTGTGTCATCGCTCTTGTCAACAAGAAGCTAAAAGGAAATCGCAGAATTTGCGTTAGATTTTTTCCAAAATGAGGGGTAAGGAGTCAACACAGTCCAGCATGATCTGAATAACTCACAATGTTTTCTGGCTTGACATCTCTATGTGCGATTCCTTTCTTGTGGCAAAAGAAAAGAGCCTCCAAGAGTCTCCTGCTTATTTTTCTAGACTCTTCCTCCGTGAAGACTTCCTTCTCATAGAGTCTGTCCAACAAGTCTCCTCCTGTCATCTCCTCCATGATCAAACGTGTAGTATCTGGTTCCTTGAAAACGTCCAATAATCGAACGATGTAGGGTATATCCTTCAGTCTTTTCAGGGAAAAAATCTCATGGCTCATGCTTTGGCCAGAGGTTTCATAGTTTTCACTGAATATTTCCTTGACAGCGTACGCCTTCCCTCTCTCTTTGTGAAAACATCTATATACAAAAGCAAAGCCTCCCTCCCCTAGCATTTCTTGTTTTTCATATACGTCGTCAAAGGACAGTCCCAACGCAGAGTCATTCACCGATTGACTCAACTCCGAAGAGAAAGATCCCTTGGATTCGTTGAATTTGTTCACTAGGTCTTGTGAAACAATCTTGAGCTTTTCTTTGTGTGCCGACGAGTCGTCCAGCTCGCTTGAACTATTTGGACTGGAAGGCCGTTTCCGGGAGCTCATCTTGGGCGTGGGGTTTGATGCGTATCCTTCGGGTGGTGCTAACATTGACTGATCCTTGTCTTGACTCCTTTCTCTTGAAGGTGGGCGTCTTCTTCTATGGTTTTCGTGTTCGGGACGCTCGCATCGAGGGCCATCGTCGTCGTCTGTGTCTGTCGTCGTCTTCCAATCTGGTGCGTTCGGAGCCAGATCCGAAACACACACTTCCTTGAGCTTCCATCGGTCGAAATTGTCGGCAACATTTTCCAAGGAAGGAGTCTCGTGTAGAAGGATCATGCAATCTTGAAAGCTATGCTCGGATAAAAAGGACCGTGCCGGCGCAAATGGAGCATGGGCGATTCCAAATTGATCCGCCTGGACCAACATGACGGGTCGTAGATCTTCATCTTTGAAGTGCGGCACAAGCTGACTCACAGCATCCAAGGTACAGCCATATTCCAACGCTGATGATTGGTGACTTGTCACGATACTCTCGTCCTCCAACATGGCCGCTGCACCGAATTGGATGGGATGTATTTCGGAAATGTTGGCTTTGGCTTCGATGATGGCAAGTTCTAAAAGACGCTTGGCCGTTTCTTGAAGTCCAGTCAGATCGTCTGAGCTTTTTAGACTTTCATTGTACCTTTCCCCTAGGGCCACAGACTGTGCTGCTGTCAATCGCGTGTATGGCGATGGATACGGGTATAATTCTGCAATTGTGGTGCACAATGTAGGGATGGAATGTTCGTCATGTTCATCTGTGCATGCTGTCTTCTGTAGAAACAGCTCTTCATCCCGCAATCCACATCGTGAACATTGACAAGCAGTAGAAATCACCTCCAAATCCCATGGGACACTGGCGTGTCCTGCCAAAAACTCTCGACACAACATCCCACAAGCGATGGGTTGAACAGAGTCTGTTGCAATCACCAGTTTGGTAATACGAAAAGACGGAAGAAATCGTAACTGGACCATAGCGGAGCGTTCGGCACAAATCGCTCCACCAATGTAACCCGGTTCGTCATTCGTACCCACAATGAAGGTTCGTTTTCTAGAATTCCGTCCGTTACTGCCATTTTCGTATTGCACCGAAGGGACTTCGTGTTTTATCCATGGGGGGAGATGGGCCAAGGGTTTCGAGGAAGATGTTATATCTTTGTCACTGTCGATTTCTTCATAAAAAAGCAATGCCAAAACTCGAAACGAGGATTGAGACGGTGACGACGTCAACCCCAAGCGATATTGATGCGATAAGAACACATCTGCCTTGTCTTCGCTTGATAGAGTGTGATGATGATTGTGACGTTTGGCACAGTTGACATTAGTACCGTTGTTTTGGCTACTCATGGTGTTGCACTGTTGTGGTGACGGTGGCAATAACGCCGCTTCAACAACCCAAAAGTATTGCTGCCTCTATGCAATGGAGATCGTGCTCTTCACTTGTACACCGTACATATGCGGAAAGTTAATCCAAAAGTTTTCTTCCCTTTTTTTGCACACACACGTCGTCGTGATTTCACTTTTGTCTTGTTCTGTTTCCAGGTTAGAGCGTTCAAAATGAGATGCTCGTAAACCAGTATCACTGATGAACATTACCGTCAAATTCCATGACAGGACGGACGCGCGCCAACCACGTTTTAAGAATTTTGTCGATCCACTGCTATACCTGCAACGAAAATTTATCATAAATAAGCCCCTCTGTCGTTTGCATCATCCTGGACTCCATGGATAGTTGGAAGTTGGAAGCATCATACTAAACGGTATGTACTCCAGTACGTAGATGAAGCAAGATATGAAATACCACTACCTACTTCCGGTAGTAATGATGTTAGCTACTTAGCTAGTAGAGGATAGTAATAATACTGTAACGTTTTATTGTTGATCGACTTCTTATGTGTAAGAGCAGTAGTCATCATAATATATATTATTAATGATTGAATCATGTGACGTTAAGTTCAGTTAAACCTTCAGATCAGTAGCTCAGGATAGTCATCGGGACTATCTTTTGGACTTGAGTTCATAGACTTGATAGCATTGTCATTTCTCCCACTGTCAACTCCTCTCCAGTACGCGGCCAGGATGGAACCTAAACAGGAATGTACCGTGGCCGATAATGCTCCGGGGAGACTGGCAATTGGTGGAGCTCCAATGGAACGTGCCAAAACCACCGCCAATGCCGAATTTTGCATCCCCGTTTCAATGGATATCGTCCGACTTGTCTTTTCAGAAAATCCCAATCCCAGCTTGGGAACAAGATACCCCACCAAAAAGCCGAGACAATGCAATCCCAGTACTGCCGAAACGATCCGCGGCAGCAGTCCCGCCGATGTGGAGAGCAACAAGGCGGCATTCTCTGCTACCACCCCCCCACAGATCAATGCCACCAATACGACGCTGCAAAAGGGAGTGAACCGGGAAATAGTGGACGCCAAGGTCGGTGCGCGAGCATTTACAATCATCCCTAGCAAGACTGGGAGAAGGACCACTCGAGCCGTGGCTGTGCAGAGAGTCCATCCACTCACAGCAATCGTGCTTCCCACCAACAGTTTGACCAACAGTGGCGTGGCGACGGACGCTAAAATGGTCGAACACGAGGTAAGCAAGACGGATAGAGCGACATCAGCCTTGGCTATTAGCGATACCAAATTGCTGGCCGTTCCTCCCGGAGAACACCCCACCAAGGACAATCCCAAAAACAAAGCGCTGCCGTAGGGCTGCGATGGCAGCAAGATGGTTCTACCGAGGAAAAGTGCCGACAAAGGCATGATTAGGAATTGACAGAGGACACCCGATGGTACGGCGGCCCAGTTTTGCTGCAATACTACTGTGAAATCGTCCTTGGTTAGGGTCAAACCGGTGCCCCACATGACACTTGCCAGCATGATGGTAATGAGATCACCCTTGTTGGTCCACAACAAGCTTGACGGTTTCAGCAAGGCAAGAATCGCAGAACCCAAGACGAAAAAAGGAAATGCCGAAGTCAATGAAGCTAAAGTCTGGTCCAATTTGTTGGTTGACAACGTTGTGGATTGGTTACTGGAACTATTGTTGGTGGATAGTGACTTTGACGTCGACCAGTCCCTACCAGACGGTCTCAATGGTAACGGCATGGTTGATGGCATCTTATCCAATGAATTTTGAATCTGAAAGGAATTCATTAGAACGCGATCATCAATCCCGATGACTGGTCCCAGTCGAACTCTTTGAGATGCTGGCACAAAGGATTGAACAACACCTCCAAACGATCTTATCACAAATGTCAATGATATCACCATCACAGTAATGACTTCGTTGCGGCACATCCGTGCAGTAAATTTCATGATTTCTCTACTATCTTCCTCTAACGAAAGGAACGTTGGTATTAGAGCCCGTCAAGGAAGTAGATAACAAACATGACAAGGATGAACAAACCGCCCATCATGAACACTTCTCGATCTCTTCCATGAAAATGTTCATGATTTGATGCCAATCCTTAATGATGATAGTTAATCGATCGAAGCATGTAGAGTTAACGTAAATGAAACAATCCACTCATAGTGAAGTACCGGTACCGTACGAGATTCTCGACCATCATAGCTTGACCGTTACAGTGCCGCCCTTTGTGACTCTCTACCAGCCAGAAGTCTCCAGTGCATCATGCTAACATACAAAACAAAACTTCTTTATGCATAACATCATCATCTCAAGACTAACTTTGTTTCGTATAATCCGGAAGGACACTGTAAATGACATCAAATGATTCCTTTTTGAGCGATTCCGTGTCCCTGCCTTTGGTGGGAATGGGTTTGTGAATCGTCAACACAACAGGACTCGTTGCTTTGGTCAGTGGATACATGGAATTCCATGCCGTCAATGGTATTTCAATACTAATGGGGATTAAAACACTGTCATTCTCCTGAGCAACCTTGAAGGCCCCATCTTTGAATGGAAGACGTTCTCCCAACCGCCGGGTTCCCTGAGGAAAGAAGAACATGGGAACGCCGGATTGAACCGACTCGTTTGATTTCAAGTACAGATTGCGAGCGCCGGTAGAAGAGTCTTTGCTCTTGTTCTTTTTCTTGACTCGGTCAATAAAGACATGATCGCTCAAGTACATGACTTGGCCGACACCGGGCAAAAACATGACTTGGGATTTGGAGATCCAGCGCCATGGTCGATTCAAATAGTAGACCGCTGCCAGATCAATTTGAGAGTCGTGATTGGCAATATAAATGGGAGCAGGAGCGCCGGGATCGGCAGACGGAAGATTCTCCAGACCGCGAATTTCGACGGGACCGATGAACAGTTTTGTGGCCCACTGAGCTACGCGTCGTTCGACTTGATTGTGTGCGAACTGTCTTGTGTTTTGAAACTTCCAATCCAAGGTAATGACAGCTTCAATGACGGTTAATATGGCTCCAATTAAACAACAAGACATCCAAAACACGTTCAATAGATAGACTTTGAGCATGCCAGGGACCGGTTTCAGTGAAGGCAGTTTTGGATTGATCCATATTTTTCGTTCTTGTAGCACCGCAGTGAAGGCCCCAATGCAAATTATGACCTCCACGATCAAAAATATGGTCCAGAAGATGGACAATAAGAAATAGAACATTGTGGTGGCCTAGAGTTCCACGGAGGACACGGATAATTTGGTGTAAGACACGGTAGGTGACGGCCTGAGAAAAAAATGAGTGCGTGACAATGCAGTATCCAGTCGCCCTTTCATTGATTCAATACAAGCTTTGGGAGGCAACTTGTGTTGTTGGAGAGTGTCTGGTATGGAAGATAATGGTGCAAGCTCGCAGGAAGAGGGACGGTCCACCCGTTTGGGTGGTAACAAGGTTGAATATTATATGGAGAGAATGGATGATGATGTTCATTCGACAATGGGGCAGGGACAGCGAAGCCTTCACAGTCAACTCAAACCTGTGAGTAGACTCTAACCTTAAACTGGGATTGGCAGCCTCAACCAACGCTGCTTCTGTACCAGCAGGATAGGGGTAGGTACCTACCGTATTCTACCGTCGCTGTTGATACTGTCGTATTCCAAGGTACCTATGAAATACCGTTACTCCAGTTTTATTGTTGTTTGTGTTTTATTGTTTTATTTATACAGTTAGTGGCGTTCTCCTTACTGTTTACGGTACCATACAGTTACCAACTGATTGTTCGATGGATTTCCTTCTGTCGACGTGTGAAATACATTAACATCACCGAAAGAATAGAAACGGTACTACGGTACTCTACTGTAAAATAGCATGCAACGTTGTGCAAGTAAGAGAAGTGGGGGTGACAGCAGCGTTAAGGTCCTTCTATTTGTCGTCGTTGCTCTCGTTTCAGTAGGAGATGGCGCGGCATTCGTCACACACTCCTTCACTGGCCGTTCCCAGTTGCTGGTTCCAACGACGCGACAGTGGATCGAGCCTCCTTCGTCGACGTCTGTTTGGTGCTCTAACGAAATTGACAGCAACGATATTGGTTCTGTTTGGTTGTCTCATCAAGATGTGGTGACCCCACTGCTACCCGCACTTGGATCCTCCTTGATCATGTTGACCATTGTGGGTTTGTTGTACATGTGGGAGGAATCCGTCGAATGGATGCGGGAATCAGTCCCCAAGACGATAAAACCTGTAGTTGATTCGATTCTGGCCGAGATTGGTGGTTTGGGCTTTATTGGACTCATCTTGCAGTCTGTGCTGGGAAACGGAGCAGTCAAAGAAGGCTTGGAAGGATTGTCCATGGCCTTTTTTCAAGAAAAGGATACTTTGGTGGAGAATTTTGAATTTTTGCATACTGCCTTCTTTCAGGTGGGAATAGGATTTTTCATTGCAGCAGGTGCAATGACCGTAGAGGGAATCAAGAAGTTGAACGAAATCAAGACGGTGGAAGGGCTGGAGGTCGATGCTGCTACAGGAGCTTGCCTCGTAACACCAACAGTCTTGTGCAAGTATATCCCCGTCAAAGAAACAAATCAAAATGCTATTCCTGGTGGAAACATTCTTTGGGACGAGCTCTTCATGAAAAAAGAAGAGAGAGCTGGGCGAGTTTTGTTGATAAGAATACAATTGATGAAGCTCTTTCCTCATTTACAAGAGACATTTAGAGTGGAAACAGTGGTCCAAGCTTCGTTTGCTCAAAACTTGTACAAAGTTGTAGAGCTATCCCCATTGACCTGGATCTATCTTATACCTGCTCTCAGTCTAGCAAATGCCTTGGATTTGTCCCACGACGTCATCAATTCGGCATCGCCTAATGCTGCCGACTCCGTTGGTTACTTCTTTTCAACACGATCCGTTTTTGGCCCTTCCTTACTTTCAGTGACTCTTTCGGTTGTGTGGGGAGTTTGGAATTGTTGGAAGCTAACGAAGATTAAGTACATGATAATGCCACGTCTGGGTAAGAACGCCATTTCCGGGGAGACCGAAGTTCTTCCGCCTTTGATGGATTCGAAGTCCTCCAGACAAGCGTTTCATTCCTCTCCAGCATGGGTTCGGCCGATTGAGCGCATTTGGTCCAAACCTGCAATCACGCCGTTAGACGAGTTGTTTGGAGAAGCTGGTCGGTCTGGTATGAAGATGTACCAGACCTCGATCAAGTATCAAACGTGGCTGTGTCTTACGCACATCGTGTTCTTTGGTACTCAAATTATTCCACGTGACATCGTCGCAATATGGACTGGTGCGACCGTGGGAGACCCCGATCACCTGATTCCAGAACTTGTTGCGTACAGCATTTTTGTTCTGGCGAGCCTATTTCAGCTCTCGGTTGTCTCTCCAAGAGCGTTTTGGAATTTTTGTTTGATCCAATCTCTGGAAGAAGAATCGTCAAAGAAATTGTTGGTCCTGTCTGGCAACGACCACGTTCCTGACCAGTTAAATGGCTCAGGTTCAATATTAATCGCAGAACCTAGAGGGGATACTCTCAAAGCATAGGATATTGCCAATCTATGTTGAATGCGTTGTGATTTTTTATTGCGTACTAGCTACAATATGGTAACTTGTCTTAAACCAACACATGATCCGTTCCAACGTGAGCGGCGGGCTCTGCAAGAGTTGCCCTTCTTCCTATGGTGAGGGTTCCGCACTCTTCACCCATTAGGACCGAAAAGAAATTCTGCTCGCCGCATCGTTGCATCTGATCTTCCCACCAACGGTTTGTCAATTTTCGATCTTGTTGGCTCATGGATTTGAGGCGGACCGTTGCGCTGCTGTCTAAAATAGGATCATCTGAAGGATCCGAAATAATGTTGATAGGGGTGTTTGGCTGTCCGAACAAGGCATCTTCCCTACCTAGCTGAGCCGGTGGAAAAGGTTGCTCCGGTTTCGCCCGTGGGTTGGCTCTCAAGGCTGGCTGCAAGTACGCTTGCTCGAAAGGATCATGACCACCAATTAGACTGCCGAGGTCCTGATCTTGGTCCATCATGCCACTGTCTGGAATCGATGCTGATGTTTGGGTCCGTTGATCCGTGTCATAGGATCGACCTGATGGAACCGTACTTGGAGGATGTAAATTCTCCCCTCTCCTATCGGCCTCTTCTCTCGCACGCCGACGAGCGTCTTCCTCTTGAGTCAGCGAAATATCCATGACTGTAGCCACTTCCAACGGCAAGGTATTACTTATAGGGTCGTACCTGGCACGCGTACTTCTCAAAAAGAGGTACGTCATGAACATCAGGGCAATGGTTGCATAAGCTTCATGCCTGGCCTCCTTTAGGATGAATTGTCCCGTAATTGTCATCTGGGAAATGATCAAACCGAAGATAAAGCGTCGAAAAATCTTTGGCCAGAACATTCCTCCACTCTCAAATACCGATTCATACACATATAAGTGATGGTGAGTCCACATGATTCGAGAAAAGGAACAGAACAGTGCGCAAGGTAGCAGCACCAAAGGTGCAACCACGGCGAATACTACCGAGATAACAACGACCAACATGTCCTGGGCTAGAATCTTGTGAAACGGAAACCAACCTGGGTCGTCAATGGCCCTCATCCCGGCCACAATACTTCGAGCAGTACGCAATGTCGCATTTGGTACCAAGAGATAACGAAACGAGGCTTGAAATAAAGACATTGTTCGTACCAGCTCCATGCCGAGTCCCAAGAAAGTCTTGATTGTAACATACGAGATAAAGAATGAAGACATATGAGGAAGCGAGTTCCCAAGCATTTCAAATGCTGCTTCAGGAGTCTCAACAATTATTGCGATGGTATCAAAGATACTCCCGGCAATGGTTGTCACCAAAAAGACGTTGAGGACTTGAAACAGAAAATATCTAGAGAATGCTCTCATCTGAACTTCCGAAAAGGACACAAGACCCTCCAATTTTCCAATCGCCATAAAGAGAGGTGGTAGAAGCTGTTGCAGTGCCACAATACAAATAGGTTGCACCATGGCAATAGCAGAAGAAAAAAGAGCCGTGGCCTGGTCCAGCTGCGCTAGTCGAGGTGACGTCGAGACAAGCGCTGATTCACTGACCAGTAGAGAAACGAGAGCGACTGGGATCACATAAAAAGAAATGATCAATATGACCAAAAACTCTCCCAAGATGGAGCGAGTTCTTGTTGCCCCTTTACTAACGTAGATATTCTCCCAGAGAACATCTCTTGGTTCTGGTGCCGGAGCAACTTGCATCGCCCCAGGCTTCGACGAATGCATCGATTGTATGGCGATTGTGGCAGCTGTGAATGTCCTCATGACTACAAATGCCTTGTCTGTGACTTCATTGATGTGGTCTTCAATGTGACCTTCAGAATCCAATCCAATCGACGAACGGATTGGACGACCCAAGAAAGAGACTTCACGCGACAGCCGTGAATACCGTTGAATGGCAGATTTTGCTTTCACCACCTTTTCTTCGGATTTTGGAGGTTCCTCAAACGCTACGACTTTCCGATGTGGTTGCTGCGGGTCGTCGGGGCGGGGGCTGCGAGCTCGAAGTTGAGAATCCTGCATAGAAGTGCTTGATGGAACTTCATTAGCTGGTGGGGCCGTATATCCACTGCTGACATTGCTAGGTTGAAGCTGTTGCTGCTGCAGACCCAAAAGTCGACGTTGATTCGGGTCGTGTTCTGAGACGAATGGGCTTGCAAGGATGTAGTCAATCTCCTTTCTCCCTTCTCCAGCTTCCATACGATCCAGTTTCCTCATAACACGGTATCTTCGTCGTTGTTCTTTTTCAATTTCTTCATTCAACAGGTCGAGCTTCGCATACAACTTGGTGAAGCGCTCCTGGCTACCATTGACCAATCCATAGTCCTCCAACTTGCCGAGAAATCGAAATGCCGCTGCCGAGGATACTGTAAATCGGGATTGTTCAAACAAACGTGCTTTTTCCTTACGACACAACAGAAGCAGCTCGTTTTCCATCTGCGACAACAACTTGGTTCGTTTGGCTACTAACGCCTCCAAATGCAACAAATTTTGACACATCGCGACATGCTTGACAGCATTGGGATATACATGCGTAAAGTACGTGCTGATTTTTTGAGGACTTCGCAAGTGTCGAGGAATGTTGGTCACCAAAACGGTCCTCAGATGTGGTTCTCTTGACAACAAGTAGCAATGACGGATGCTGTTGAAAGTCTCGTATTCCACCAACAGTTCTCGAACCACAATAGCTGTCAGCAGGTACGCTGCAAAGCAATGCACCCACAGTCGGGGTGATCCGCCCGCCACGTTGGCCATGGTGAATCTCATAAAGTCTGTCAGAAAGAGTGATTCAACATAACCCTTCAAATCTTGGGCGTTGGCGCGGCCACCTCCGGTATAGTTCAACGGCAGCAACACCAAAAAGCTAAATATACTCATTTTAATAATGCAACGCAATGCCAGGCGATGGAATCGTAGAAAGATGAGAGTGTCGTAGCCGATACGTTGAATGATTTCTTGATCAGATATGAAAAAGCACACTTTGACCTGCATGAAAACGAAAGAGATTAGATTTGGAAAGAAGAGCATTAAAGGAGATGAAACATCATATCTACTTCAGTTTACTCACCCAATCAAAGTATCCGTCAATGGGCAAAGGGGGCGGGACGAGCTTGGGGAGGCGGTGTCGTCGTGGACTGATGAAAAGAGGGCTTGTTCTATCGACAGAAGGAAGGGAAGGAATGCTCAGACCTCAGACTGTGGACTGTACCAGTATACACCCATACAATGACATCCCGATATACTTACTTTTGATTATGATAAAAGCAACTCAAGAAAATGAGCAAAATGCTTGCCATGGTGGCAAACAAGGTGATTAGTGTGGCAAAACTCATGGAAGTTTCCCGAACGGATGAAGCATCCTCAATATAGTCGGGAAGGAATCCAAGTTGTCGACGGTGGCTATGAACAAAAGGAACGGCGTGAAAATGTCCTTGGAACTCAGAGGTATTGTGGTTGTGAATCCCAGAGGCAGTTATATTGTGGAAGGGGTCGCCGTGATCACCCCAATCATGGTTATTGTGGAACGTGGACCGAAGTGCACCATGTTGGAAGGCAGGAGCTTGACGCTGTGTCTGTTGTTCTGGAATGACCGGTCCCAGTATTTGTACAATGATAGGCTCTACTGTTTGCAAAAAAAGACGCTGACGAAATTGAACGAATTCCACCATCCATGCCGGAGCTGCCGATGGTGATGGTATCCATTCAGAAGTCGTTGCGTTGACCATTTCGGTGGTAGCATTGACGACAAAGTGACTGGTTTCATCTTCCGACAGAGGATCATTTATTATTCCCTCTACAGATGATGCATTCACAGTCAATGTATCGTTCATGATGAGACTGTGGCGAAAACGCAAGCGATAAAGCCGAAATTGTGTCGAAACAGTTTCCCTTTCGCTCAGAGCCGGTGGGTGTCGATTACGACTGTGGTTACTGTTTAATGTTGTTGATGAGGAATATAAACAATGGGATGTCACTTGTTCTTGTTTTTCCGTTGTTGTAAATCAACGGGCTCCCGTTAATCAGTGTAGTAGAGTATCGGCGTTCAAAATCCGAGTCGGTCGAGTCACTCTCTCACGACAATGAGGGCATTCACACTGTCACAGTCAGTCACGGTCAGAAAAAATTAGGGGTAGGTACGTCAGGTACGTACTCCGAGTATTATCTGGACTGCAGTCGAACCTGTCGGACGCAGTCATCTCAAGCACGACTCCGGGACGGGAGAGCACCGGTAGACTACGAGTACTGAAACACTGCAGTCTTAAGCAATGATTGTGCTACTCCCATCAGAATATTGATATCTTTCTTTCTTTCAAAGAGTTTTTATTTTAATATTCAGGGATTGTTAGAATGAGAAAGATTTTTTTGGTTTTGTTTTTCTCGGCTTTGGGATGGTAAAGTATTTGCGGGCACTTGAGGTGTCGCATAACTTCAAGGAGATTGTTATTTCAACTAGACTACTCTTTCAATCAATAGGAATTGTCTCGTGTTGGTCGGGTATCTGTGAAAATTCTAGTGCTGATGCACATCGACATCATTTCTTGCAGTAACAATTTGCAGGCATAAGGAATTTCGACTTGACAAATCTGCGTGGGCTTGTCATGACAAGAGGGAGTGCGACATTCATAGGTCATTTTTTTCAAGTTGGCCTGGGCCGTCAAACCACACCGTTCACAAATGTGGATTCGATATTGATCCGAGTTGCAGAAAAATCGATCACGAATAAAATTGGCACAACCATGAGTAATGAGACAATCACGTTCCATCTCTCCCATACGTAATCCACCGTCGCGAGAACGACCTTCTAACGGTTGTCGCGTCAACATTGCAACGGGACCACGAGCTCGAGAATGAACTTTATCGTCGACAAGATGCTTCAAACGTTGGTAGAATGTTGGACCGATAAAAACACGCGCGCACATGGGACGTCCTGTGTGACCTTGATACAAGTGCTCATTTCCAAACTTTTGGTAACCCATCGCATGAAGACGAGTACTGATATCCTCCACTGTCACATCTGTGAATGGTGTAGCATCACCTTCGCATCCTTGGAAGACGACAACCTTGCCCAGCAAACACTCAATGAGCTGGGCGATAGTCATTCGCGATGGGATAGCGTGAGGGTTGACAATAATGTCTGGGACAATTCCTTCGCAAGTAAAGGGCATATCTTCTTGGCGGTAGGTCATTCCGATAGTACCCTTTTGCCCGTGACGAGAGGCGAACTTATCTCCCACTTGCGGGATACGTACGTTGCGGATTCGCACCTTAGTGAAACGGTAGCCTTCCTTAGTGGTGCTGACTAGGACGTTGTCAACGATACCGTTCTCGTTAGCCTTCATGGAGGTACTGCAATCACGTTTGGTGTACCGGGAAGGCATATTGGCAGCAGCATCCATTGGGGCCGTCTTTCCGATCAAAATGTCGTCTCCCGAGACTCGTGTACCTGGTGCAACGAGTCCATCATCGTCCAATTTCCCGTATTCTCCGTGTTTCATTCCACGAGTACTATCTTGAGCGGGCTTTTCAAAGATCTCAGAGTTCAACGATCCCATTGTTCCAACCGAACTCGCCTTTTCTTGATCAATGTAACAACGGTAGTATGAACTACGGAAAAGTCCTCGATCAATGGCAGATTGATTCATAATCAAGGAATCTTCTTGGTTGTAACCAGTGTAAATCATAATGGCCACAACACAGTTGACACCACTGGGCAATTCGCGAAAGTGCAAAAACTCCATCGCTCGAGTAGTGCAAAGAGGCTTTTGTGGGTAATGCAAAACGTGTGCCATAGTGTCCATTCGTACTTGGTAATTGGAGGCGTAAATTCCCATGGCTTGCTTTCCCATCGCACTTTGGTACGTGTTACGAGGAGACTGGTTGTGATCTGGAAATGGAATAATAGATGCACATACTCCAAGAATCATCGAAGGGTGAATTTCACAGTGTGTGTAAGTGGAAGAGTACGAATCCTCGGCATCCAAATCCATTGGGTCCATGGCAACCATGGTAGTTTCCTCTTCCTCTGTGTCAATGTATTCTACAATACCTTCCATAAGAAGGTCCGTCCAGGTAAGTTTCTTTTCCCCATTCAATCCCTGAAGCTGCATGATGTGACGCTTCTTAATGATAAGCTGTTGGTCTTGGACTACAAATAGTGGACGGCAGATACGACCGGCATCGGTATAAATGCGAACTTCCTTGGCCGCAATATCTCGAACGATAGATACCTCCGCGTCAATGTCAACCATGCGGCGCAAGGATCGGAACGTATCGACCAGAGCCTTGGGGTCACGATGGATACCCACCCAGTTTCCATTGACAAAGATCTTACAAGTGTTGGGGTCGGCCATGACCGATGGGAGAATATCTGTCAAGTTTTCGGTACTGAATTCCTCCAAAAATTCCATAACGGGCACTTGGGCCGTGCCTGTTGTAATGTAAGCCATGAGAGCCAAGTTCTTGACCAACCCGACCGCTTGACCTTCGGGTGTCTCGGCGGGACACACCATACCCCAATGTGTGTTGTGCAGTTGGCGGGGCTTGGCCTGCTTTCCAGTACGAGCCAACGGAGTGTTACTGCGTCTCAAATGTGACAACGACGATGCATATGTCAATCGATTCAAAACTTGCGAAACACCTGCCTTTGGAGCAGAGGCACCCTTGTCCCCCCAATTACCCGTGGCCAAACTATATTTGAGGCCGTCGGTAATATGGTTACTCTTGATCGCTGCACCGATGTTGAAATGCTTCCCTTCGTCGAGACAGCGCTGCAAATGACGTCGGACATCCAACGTCAACTTGCGAAAGAGAATACGAAATAGTCCACCTAGCAATGGTCCGGCCAAATCCAAGCGCTTCTTTCCAAAATGATCACGATCGTCCTCTTCCGCGCGTCCTAGTTTACACGATAGTAACTTGTGGACGGCATATCCTATGAAGAACCCCTTTTTCGTTTCGCAATGCTCTTCGGTACCGACGTGCGGCAATACCTCTTTCTGCAAAATGGCCGAGGCATATCGAATACGATCGTCCTTGGTCACATCGCGGGCACTTCCACGACGGCCAATAAAATCCAACGCAACTTCTTGTCGCTGAATGACAAAGGCCTCTTCCAAACTGGGACGGAACAGATCCATCATTTCACCGTCCGTCAGATCGTAAACAACATGTTCAATGATATCCCTATCCGCCACATATCCCAAGGCACGAAAGATAATGACTACCGGTACATCGGTACGAATATAGGGCAGAGTCGATCGGATTTGGTTGCCTTCAATGGCACCGCGGCCTCCCTTTTGATACATTTGAATGTATAGCGTTGACACGGGTCGTGTAGAGTTTTCCACTTGTGATCGCGTTTCAATGACCCACGAGAATTTCGATGGTTGCTTCTTCTTGAAAGCGTACACGTGATTGTTGGAAAGTCGCTCCTGGGCGATAATGACCTTTTCGGACCCATTAATGACAAAGTATCCACCTTGATCGTAAATACATTCTCCCAAATCACTCAAATCGGCATCATCCTTGTCACTCAAAACACAAAACAAGGACCGCAACATGATGGGAACATAACCCAAAAATTCTTTCTTGGCGACCTCCGTCGAGATTGGTTCTCCCATATCCTCGGCCGGATCAGAGATGTTGATATCTCGCGACACACGGTATTGATTCATCGTTACATCCACGTACAGCGGGGCAGAATACGTCAAGTTTCGTAACCGAGCTTCGTGCGGAAACATATTGGTGACGGTTCCATCCTTCTCCACTGTCGTGGGTTTGCTCAGATAGACTTGCCCAAATTTGATTTCAAAGACCGGTTTTGTGTTCTCAGACGCCTCTTGTTCGTACAATTGATCGTCGTAACCGACCATGTGTTGCATTTCTGGCGATACCCGGATATCTCCACTATCATCGACCAATTCTTGCATCGTGTTCTGGATGAATTCGTCAAAGGAGTCCAGTTGTTGTCGTACCAGTCCCTTTTCTTCAAAATATGCCGAAATGACGGCCCAAGAATCCTCTTGCGTGACAGGAATGGAATCCAAATCCACTTCTTCCTCTTCTTCGTTTACTGGAGGAGCATCCTCCATGGTCTCGTCAATGGCTTCGCCGCCAAAGTTGTTTTCGTCGTCGTCATAGTCCATGTTTGGAAACGATTGATGATGATTGTTGAGTGACGCTAAGGAAATAATTGAAATTCGTGCAAATCAAAATGTTTCGGAGGAGAAACACAGTGTCGCAAATTCAAACAAAGAGACGCTCCAAAATGGGGATTTGTTGTTGTTGTTGTTGTTTAGTGATTTGTTTCAAAGGTGGGTTGCTCCAGTTGTTGTTGCTGCTGCTCCCATGAATGCCTTTTTTTATGATAGCGACAGTGGCAGGGGGGCAACACACTAGAACTATGAAACAGTAAGAAAGATAATATTAAGAGAATGGACCAGAGGAAGGAAGGAAGGATATATACAGGAAGTGAGACAACACCACCAACCTCCATTGATGAATGGAAGAGACAAATCGGAGGACCAGACTGCCACCGCTGCTGGAAAAGACCTACCGCTAGGTACTCCGTACTAACTGTAAACGGTAGTACGAATACTATTTACTGTTAGTAGAATACCCTACCGTAGCTTTTGTATCCACCACAACGTATCATATTGATCGTGCGGCTGCGGTTGCATCGCCTCATGGTGTTGTGGACTGACTCATTCGAATGATAAGTAATTGGACTCAATAGACTGGAAAAAAAGAAGGTATCTCATCATGTTTCACAGTCAGTACGACGACCGATACCTACTGGGCATAGGCATTTTCCTACCGGTAGTGCTGGTGTAGTACTCTTGCCATTTTACGAAACGAATGTTTTGAGTTTGTCGCAGTCTGTACTACTCCGGATTAGTCGTCTACGATTCTTCACTCTTGAGATGTTATTATTACAGAGCTAATCTAGCAGTATTATGTCCATATCTGGACACAGCGGAGAAGAGATTAACGGCAACAGGGCCCAAAGGTAAAAAGAACTTGTTCAATGTCCCCCGCCTAGCTAGAGTACAAAGGACTTGAAGCTCAAATGATGAACAAAACAGACCAAGAAAGTCCCACCAAACGTGAGTGGCTGGAAGGCACTCGGAAATATTGCTTCGATGAAAATTGTATTTGTTCCGTATGAGAGCCAGCTGATAAAGGGCAAACTAATCATGCTCCCACAACATGTGTACCTTTGTTTTTACAGCAACCAAGAGGTGATTCGGTAGCTAAGCATCCCATTCAGCCGTCGTGAGGGGTAGTACAACACATTGGGCCATGCGAACGGCTTACCACCCCACAATTCTTTCATCTGCAGAATCAAAAATTCGCTTTCCGCCAGTTCGGGTATGGATTTCAATTGCACAGTCACTTGTAATATGGATCGCATTCTGAATGGTCCGTACAAGGGCAACGTATATTGTTGATGCAAGGCGTAGGTCAAAAGGATTCGGTCGCCTTTCGGGTGAACGTTCATGCATTGAGGCGTTGACATGGGCTGGGGATGCAAGGCTCGCAGTGCTCGAAAGGCCTCTCGAACTTCCTTCGTACCTTCACACACTGCTGCTGGATCCTCAAAGATGCATTTGGGTGCTAGTCTCACTCCCTGAGTGACCAGTTTCTGGCGATCATTGTTATTGTTTGGTTGACTCTCCCCGTATGGATGCCCCGTAATACTGCCAACAGAAACCTGCTTCTTTTCCTCTTTTCCCTCCATGAATTCTTCCCCTTGGTACAGTCGACCCACAAATTCTTGCACCAGGGTATAGTGGCCGGCATCAAAACATTCCTCGCCATTATCGTCGTCCAGATTGTACTTTGCAGGCAACAATTGTGAATTGATTATTGATAACATCGACAGGGACAAGTGCGTCCCGACCAAAATAGGGACCAATTGTCGTGGCGACGAAAACAAATGTTGCACTAATGCCAATGGTGACATGGTGGCTGTATAAAAAGTGCTTTGTCGAGTGGAAAGTAGATTTTTTAATGTTCTTCTCGTTGGAAGAAATAGTAGTTCGTAGTACTCGGAGTAATAATATACGAAGTGTATGATGTTTCATGGAATAGAAATTCAGACGCTCAGGTGAATCTTGAGATGTACCTGTACTACTACGTACGATCGAAGGTACTACGATGACTCATTGGAACGAATGATTTGAGGTTCGCCCAGCGCGAGCACGACATACCTGGTAACTGTAAGTTGCATCACTTTCCACACGGTATGAAATACGTTGCAGCTACTGCGAAGTACCTTAGTTCGTCACTACGACTACTGTTATTCGTACGCAGAAAAAAGGAATTCCAACTACCGTACCGTAGCCACCTAGCGGTAGAGTAGTAGCAGTTACTCTTTTGCTACATCATGCCAAACCTGCCTCCAGCACCCCATCTTCTTCTGTAAAACTGCCGACTGCATATCGCCGGATCATGTCCAATTTCTCAGGAGCGTGAAAGACTTGGAATTGGTCTGTTCCATCCTTGCCCGCCAGTTTCTGGATCAAAAAAGCTCCACCTGGGTGTCCTTTGCTAAAGTCGGTCAAATCATACACTGTTCCATGAAGGATAACCCACATGTTGTCCTTAGAGGAGTGTTGCTTCAATTCTTGTGTATAGATATTTCGGAGATGAAGATCGTCACTTGGATCATCAAGAGGTTCTGCAGTTCGCTCCAAAATACCGACGATTCGATCCTTCAAAATGTCCAACATATGAGGGCTATGAATGTTGTCAAATATCTTGGTCCCATCCGTCCCTGCCAGCGAAAGAATGGTACGAGCTCCTCCTGGATGCTGTTCCGCAAAGGTTGACAAATCGTACACGGTCCCGTATAATGCGACCCAACAGTCTCCCGGTGAAGCGTGTTTCGCAACCTCTTCCATGGAAATGATATCTGCTGGTTCTTCGACTTCTTTTGATATTCTTTCTGCGGACGGTGTTCCCTGTATTTCGTCGATGGGGACATTCCTTCCGATGATGCCTCCAAACACCGCACATTCGAGCAAGGAATTTCCACCGAGACGGTTGTTTCCATGTACGCCACCAGTCACCTCACCAGCAGCGTACAATCCTTCAATCCAAGTACCATCGCTTCTCAAGACGTTACCCTCTGTATCTATGGTCAGTCCACCCATGCAATAATGAAGAACGGGAGTCACTTCTCCAACAACGAAAGCCTCGGAATCGAAATCAGCGGTAGGAACATTTTCAAAAACAGATTTTCCAAACTCGTCCCGGCCATAGGATGCAGAATTTCGGTAATTGAGCAAAGTTGTGGATAAAATTCTTCTTGGAATACTAAGGTGCTTTGACAGCTCGTCGATACCATGGAGTTTGGTCAGCAAGCCCTGTGATACATACGCATTCACATGTCGTTGTGCGTCCCTTGCTGCAGCTTCTGAAAGCAAAAGGTAAAATTTGGATTGCTCGTCATGCCGTAGTTTCGGGAGTCCTCCTTTGGTCTTGTACTTCATCATTTGGTTGGAAACGTAGTCCCTCGTGCCAAGCTCATTGCAAAAGCGTCTTCCAGTACCATCCAGCAGAATTCCGCCGACACCTCGCAGCATTTCAGCCGCGAGGACTTTGTTGGGGCTTGCTCTATTGGCTGGATCCACGAAACCAGTCGGATGTAACTGAATCTTCTCCATGTCTGTGGTAGCTGCTCCTAAAATTTCCGCCATTGCAATTCCGTCCCCAGTTGAGAAAGCACCTGCAGTTGCTGGCATATTTACAAGGTCAGGCCGAAACTTTTCTAGGAAGGAACCATGAGATCGATCGGACGCGAAACCTCCCGTTGCAAGGATGACATGATCCGATCGGAGCTTTCCATATTCACCATGTAGACTTTCTGTCACCACCCCAAGAATCCTATCGTCGTCGGTGATCAGTTGTTGAACTTGAGTGTTCAGATAGATGGTGGCCCTACCAGTTGGTTCGTAGGCTCGAATGCCGGTCTCCATGGCTGCCATGATTTCGGCACCGACGAATCCTTTTTTCGGTCGATGTGTACGCTTTCTCCTGTGCCCCCCTAGTTGGGCCAAAACAGAAAGATCTATTCCAAGGCGCTGGTGCAACCATTTTACTGCGTTGGCGCTGTTTCCAACAAGCGTGTCAATCAAGTCCATATCCGCGATCCGTCCTGCGGATAGTACAGTGTCGTCTCGAAACAGTGCCAAGGTGTCGTTCCACTTTTGGTCTTCGGCAAGACAGCACGCATTGATTCCACTGCTGGCCTTGTTGGAATTTCCGCCCAAAATGGGCTCCTTTTCAAACACTATGACAGTCCCACCACGATCCAAAATGGTCAAGGCTGCCGTCAAACCGGCCAGGCCGCTACCGACTACAATAGCGTCCGCCATCGGCGGTATATTTGCAAACTCATTGATTCCCCCCAGATGAAATGGAATTTGTTTCTCATGATGATTTAGGTCGTCATGGAACGGGCGAAGATGTCCGTGATGGCGATTGTGAAAGTGGAACACGTTTTGGTCGTAGCGGCTCCCTGCGGGTCGAACCAAATCGGACGAATAGTTTTCTCGCCGAGAAGCATATCTTGAAGAGGGCGACCTTCTGAACGATACATCAATCCACACCAAAGCAGCGACTAACAGCCCTGCAACCAAAAACTTTTCATTCCGCAAGAATATTACGTCAGTTGTTTCTCTGCGCCTCGGGGCTGTGGATGGATTTTTTCGTTTTAAGTTGGTTCTTTTCGCTGTGTTTCCTCGTCTATGGCACGATGCTCCTGACCTATCGTTGCAGAAAGTTGTCGAATCCATGTTGTTGATTTAGCCTCGTCGTGACGTTGTTTGACGATGCAGTCGAGACAGTATGAAACTTTATTCTTCGTTGATATTAGTGCGGCATCAACGTCAAACTCCTCAACAGCAAAATACTCTACTCTACTAGCTAGTAGAGTAACAGGAACTTCACAGTACAGTTAAAAACTAACTGACTGTGCGTGATTGTAAATAACATGGAAGTTCGCGTTCGAGTTCGGGTTCTACTTCGTACTCTGATGAGTACGATCGTACCTAAGTGTAATTATTGTTGTGGCGTCCCCCGTGAGTGGATCACCGTCGTGGTAAGGGGGCTTAACCCTTGTCAGAGCCTGGGAAACTAAGAATCCACAGACGATCTATCAGGGCAACGGAAGAGATCGTCCCAGCGGTAGTATCATACAAACTACTGCTGTCTTGTGCATGGCATCACGCAGAACCGGTGGCCGACCGGAAAGATTGCGTTTCTCTTATTTAGTCGGAAGGGGGCTAAGGGAGAGGAGGAAGAGTACTAAATGCATGATTCCTGATAGAGTTGTGATGGGCACTGACATTTCTGTGGAAGAAATGGCATCATAACTCAGCCGAGTGTTAAGAGCAGAGGGGCGGTAATATTTCATTGGAAATATTACTGGTGCTTGGCATGGAAGGCTTCTTTTACACGTACAATCCGCCCAATTGGGTTGCAACAGGTAAAAGATATAATTTATGTTGTTACTTGCTGCCTTCCCAGCATTGTTTTTGGACGACCACGCCATTCTGACAATCACTGGTCTGGACTTTTCCTCATTCGTGAGGTTTTTTGCCTTTCCAGTACTGAGTGGTGGGCAACAGGGTACTGAGTGGAGGGAAAGCTGTTGCATAATTTGCCCCGCCCCCTTGGGGGCCAGGCGGGTGAGTCAACTTCTTAGATACGGAACTGCCTGTAGCTAGTTGTTGGCATAGCCATAAAATAGATTTCATTATCGTATTGTTGTGGTGTTTGTTTTCCGTAAGAATAAAATCCAGCAACAACCGTCGTAACCCTGACTCAAATTAACAGTAGTAAGTAAAACAAGACTTACAGTTGTGAAAAAATCTTATCAACTTGTAGCGATCCTTTCACGCTCTACCCAATGTTCTTGAAAGCATGTTCATCTCCGCCAACAATCATTCTTTGTAACATTTCGTAATTCAGTCCACAGGACGAAACATGATTTGAGAATTGATCAAGTGGATCTTCCACAAGCTTGCTTTCCTTGAAAACAGAGAAGTCCTTTTTGTTCGGAACCAAGAGTTCCACTCTCGCCTTTTTAGAACGGAAAATTCCATGTAAGTATGTGCCGCACACAGTTCCCAATCTCATTCCCTCCGGTTCGCCATTTTCAAAAGCCAAAAGCGGGGAAATTCCGGAGGCTCGACCTAGCAACTTGATCTGTTCCGAAATGATTTCCGATACACCGCAATGTACTTCAAACCCTTCGACTTGGATTCCCGACGGATAAAGCTGCCCCTTTCTTGGCTGCACCACCTTACACTTAGCTGGAGCAATTGTAGTCGTGATAGGGAGAAGTCCAATCCCTTGCCTGGAATTAGCTATGCCTTCGATGGCTTCTGGTTCCATCAGCGTCCTTCCCAACATTTGGTACCCCCCACAAAAACCAATCACCGTCCCCCCTGCGGCTCGATGCTTCCGAACAAAATCTGCCCATCCAGAATCTATCAACCACTTAAGATCTGTCATCGTCAGCCTTGAACCTGGCAAAATAACGGATGTGGTTGACGGGTACGGTTTGGGTATTCGTTGTCTCCGCCATTCCACGTAAAACCTGTCGTCTTGCTCTAAGGGGAAGAGATCATCTGCAAAAGCAATATGAGGGTAGGCTACTACGACAACGACAGGTTTGTCATCTTTGGTGTCATTCTTCTGTAGTACATCCTTTTCCCAAGCTAACCGACGGTCAATAACCAGATCGTCCTCTGTAGGCAAAGTCAAGCCGTCAAAAAATGGAACCACGAAGATCGGTTTGCCAACCATTCTCTCCAGCATTTTTGGTCCAGGTTCAAAATGCTTGTCTTCCCCTCTCAACTTATTGACGATGACCCCCACGCACAAATCCCAGTCTCGCTGAGGGACGCACATTCTGGTGCCGACAACTTGCGCAAACACCCCCCCGCAGTCAAAATTGGCCACAAGCAACCACGGACACTGGATAATGCAGGTCGTCAGAAAATTTATACAATGCATGTTTGACTCATCATCAAAAATCGACTTACATTCAATGATCGCACAAGCGGCAGGTTTGCAATGTCGCGGTCCATCAAGTTCAGTTCTGTGCAGCTCCCAGCTCCTTCAATGACAACAACCTCGGCCTCCGTCGCCTTGGACAGCGCGCCATGAGACTCTAAAATCATACTTCGCAAGGAACTTGTCCTCTTTTTAAAATCCCCAAACGTTTCTCGAATGATTTGTTTCCCTAAGACTACCACGGAATAAAGATCTTCTCCCTTTGCGTCCTGACCGCCTGGCTTCATCAGGATAGGATTCATTTCAACTCGCGGAACAATTTTACAAGCTTCAGCCTGCAAACTTTGCGCGGTTCCGATCTCTACAAAGTAACAATTAGAAACATAATTGCGCTATAGCGTTTCTCAACTTCACATTCCGACACTTTTACATACCTCCGTATCCTTCTTTTGTTGCAGGTGTTGTAGTCGTCAATTTTAACTGCGTCGCTGTTTCAAGTGATTTGTACAAGTCTTCACTTCGTTTGGGATCGGGGAGTAGAGCCGGCGACGCGTTGTTGCTTATGTTTTGAGCTTTAAAGGGCGCCACCCGAATGCCACTATTGACCAATATACGACAAATAGCCGCCGCAATGACGCTCTTACCAGTGTTGCTCATAGTACCCAAAATTGCGAGGCTGTGTGCCTTGTCCTTTGTATCATATTGCGAGTATTGTCCATTCGTCGAATGTGGCGTGCCTTCACGCTCGGAACGACCCGTTGCGCCGGAGTCAGATTTCCGCGACGAAGAGGATGCATGGAAGGACTTGTCTTCCTGGTGGCTGGTTTCACTTCGGTTGGAGAAGCTTCCCATCTCTTCACTGTTGGAAGAATAACGAATACTACCCGTTCTATCGGAAGCATCCTGATTAATTGATCGGGCAGAGGTCCGTCTAGATGTTGCCGTTCCACTTTGTAGAGAGTTGGAAGTTCTTCGACTTCTACTTCCAGTGCGACTGGAAAAGCTTTCGTTCTTATCCACATTGGACCGACGGCTTTCACTGGTGCGATTTGACATGTTTCCACTCCTGTTGCTCAGTCCCGAACGTGCCGAAACATCTTGACTTGGACTGGTTCTACTTCTACTGCTTTCGTCGTCGAATTCTTTGTTCATTCCCTCCAACTTGGCAGTGCGGGATTGCGGTGATACTGCTTTGAGGCTATTGCTTGGTATACGAGCAGACGGATCTGGTATCTGTAGCGGCGTTCGGCTGCTCATGGACTTGTCAAGGCTCGTGGCTTCTCGTTGCCTTGACGATTCTTGTGTCTCGTCCTCTCCGATACTGCTCATACGCGAACGGCTCGTCACACTTCGTTGACTACGATTCTTGTCGGTGTGGGATCGTCCAGTGGACGCCGTGGATGCACTGCGGTTGCTGTGGTTGGTGTTGGTATAGGATCGTGTCGACGTCGTGCTGACCGATCGTCGGCTACTGGTAGAAGGGCTCAAGAGATTGGCGGGCCGGGCTTCTGAATTGTTATTGGTATCATTTTCTGAATCAGTTTGTTGGCTGAAGGAAGTTGGGGTCCGACTTGTGGAAGCTGACGTTTGACTCCTGAAACTCGAATGATGAGAGGATAGACTTGCTTCATTTTCTACCCCGGAAGCATAGGATGGAGTCTCATGACTGGAAGCTGTTGATTCACTTCGAACACTGGTTTGATTTTCAAACTCTGATCCTTCGTCGGGACCTTTCATGTCGCTTCGTCGGCTGGTGGGCGTACTGTCGCTACGATAGGATAACCCTCCGACCCTCATGGTATCACTTCTCGTGACACTGCCGCTCTCTCCGGATCGATACGATGTTGATTGGCTGCCACTTCGTAGTGAAAGGGACGGTTCTTCTTCACTTTTCGTATCACTCCCGTCGTCAAGGAAATCACGATCACCATCTGTAGAGTAATATTCTTCTTGATAAGCGCCTTCAGGATCATCATTGCGTGGCTGTGGCGAGGGTGGCGCTGGATATCCAGATTCGGAAAGAATCTCTATTTCGTCGTACTCTTCGCCATCATCCTCAGTAACCTCCTCGAATTCCTCATCATAATCACTCATGACACCTTTGAGCTGACTGTGAGCAACAAAAAGTGTGGCCGATGACGTTCTATGGGAGAGATATGTGACAGGAAGATTGCAAAATAATACTTTTTTCAAAGGGAGTCAAGTGATTATCAATACAATTGTTTTATCCGACAAGTTTACAGGTATGCAAATGAAGGGTGAGCGTTGAGAATGTATCCACGTCTCACTGAGTATGATATCATTCCGTTAATCTTCATTACTGACAGATTATAGTATTATTAATATTTTGTTGGCATTATTACTTACAGCTAGTACGATAGTACGGTCGTTTCGTACATTGTACCACCGAACTACCTGTACTACCTACCGAGTAGAGCCCACAACACAATGAAGGTATCCCGGAACCATCCATGACACTATGTCGTACACACAACAACAACATCATCGTCGAAAACTTACGACAGTGCTACGGTGACTGCAAAGGGGTGTCCAGTATGTCTAGCAGTAAGCTCGATTACCTCTCCAAATACACATCAGCATCTTCGAATGATGATGATAAGAAGGAGCGGAAAAAGAAAACGAAGAAGAAAAAAAAGAAATCCAAACAAGCAATCATAGAACAGACCACTGCCTTGTACGATGATAGCGAGAACGAGTTGCCACTCTCCAAACAAACTGATGATGATGATGATGAGGACATACCACTGGGTATAGATGAAGATGAAGGACCAGTGATTGTGAATTCGGCTGACATTACTAATGCTATGATTGGCGACGCTGTTGTCCATACCACCGCCACGACTTTCGGAGTTCGTCAAGAAATTGATTTGGAAAGTGGAGCTGTATCAACCATACCTTCCGTACAAATAAACCCAGTAGAGTCATCCGACAGGGGAATCAGTAGACCCAGACGACACGATTCCTCTCCCGAACAAAGCGAGAACAGCGACCAAGATGACCATCGACAACGCCGTCGAAGATACGATTCTGATAGTAGCCAGGACGACCAACGTCGAAGCGAAACGTCTATGAGACGTCATCGTCACGACTCGGATGTGGAACATTCCGACATAGAGAAAGATAAAGCAGTACGGCCATTATCTACAAGACGTCGTCATGATTCAGATGCAGAGGAATCAGAGGACGAAAAGACGACGCCTGAACTAGCAAAATCGTCCCTCAGACGTCACCGTCACCATGATTCCGACAGTGAAGAGGAACGAGAGGGAAGAAAGCCAGACGCAGTGCAATCATTTACTAGACGCCGCCATGACTCGGAGGATGATGACAACTCGGATCAAGACAAAAAGCCTATCATCACCAAATCTTTGAATGGAAGGCGCCGTCATGACTCGGATTCTGACGATGATTCGGATGGTGATTCCCGTAAGCGCATGTCGTCGGGGCACAAGGCTGGCTTGCAGCACTACAGTGACTTTAATGAATCGGAAAAGAAAATACAAAAGCGGAAACGTGACGAAGCGAAGGTGATGGTGGACAGGTATGGCATGGGAGAAACGGTGTATCGAGACAAGGAGGGCCGTAAAACTGACAAGCCTCCAGATACTACCGAAAATGGAGGCAATTCTACCTCTCGCGTCAAATTAGACCCCGAAGCAAAACGGCGCCTCAATCAAGGAAGGGTACAGCAAGAAGCGAGGGAAATGAAAGCCAGAGAAATGGCCATTCTACAAGAATCGGCATTTGCTCGACATGACGATGATGAGAGACTGGAGGAGTTGCGAAAAAACGAAATTCGAAAGGAAGATCCAATGGCACACTACGCGGCAAAAAAGCAAAAAAAGTCCGCCCCAAAACATCGAGATACGATTATGGAAAGCACCAAACCAATATACAAGGGACCACCACCCAAGCCGAATCGTTATGGCATTCGTCCAGGGTATCGATGGGATGGAGTGGACCGTGGGAATGGTTTCGAAGACAAAATCCTTGCACAAAAATATAGCACAAAGCAAAAGGAGGAACAAGCGTATCGCTGGAGATCGGCGGATATGTAGATCGTAGTGCAGCAACGGAACCTTTCATTATACGACTACTGCAGTGGTAACTGTAAGTACCGGTAGTCTACTCTCTAGAGTAGCTACCTAGCTAGCTAGGTACTCCACGACATAGCTAGCTAGAGAGTAACTGGTAGGTAGAGACACGGGGAGTAATTAACTGTAATAACCCACATTTCACATTTCATTTAGCAGTAGCTCCAACCCTAATAAAACTGATACACTTTCTATCGCTCACAGTCAATCAGAATCAGTCAATCTCTCTCGTATCTCGGTCTCGCGACGTGATTGTTGCATCAAACATCAAATGTACCCAAACCCCTCTTTTGATTTGTTTCTCCTCCTTGTTGCAGTGCACCAACTCACTACGACGTACCGGTAGCTGCCTCCTACGGCTATAGCAGACTGAAATACCAAGGTTTCTTGCAAGAGCGAATCTGTTTACCTGCTGGCACATCCATCCACTGTCTCTGGACCACTCACTCCCTGCGTCGTTGCGATTTTTCACTCGGCTTTCATTGTTTCGAATTGTCAAACATACAAAATCCCTTACCGTCACACAACAATGTCACTAAATCTTGCTGCGGCAAAACGCCTTCGAAAGGAACTTCAAAATTTGCAACGCAACAAGGCCGATCCTGATATCTTCTTGATTCCCGACAGTGAAAATATCTTACGATGGACGGCGTTATTGCGTGGACCGAGTGAAACGCCGTACGACGGTGGCGTCTTTCAACTGTCCATTGACTGTGGGACGGATTATCCATTGGCCCCTCCATCGATTCAATTTGTGACACGCGTGTTTCATCCCAACGTCCACTTTCGAACGGGCGACATTTGTTTGGACATTTTGAAAAAGGAGTGGAGTCCAGCCTGGGGTGTGCAAGCGGCGTGTCGTGCCATATTGGCGTTGTTGTCAGATCCAGATGCAGACAGTCCACTCAATTGCGACGCTGGAAATATGGTCCGGGGAGGAGATATGCTGGCCTACAATACGACGGCGAGAATGTACACTGTGGAGAACGCCATGTTCATCTCGTGGCCGAGTGCTACCGACAAGTCTGAGTAGCCTACTTGCAAGAAACGCCTGATGTCTTGGTCTAGATCTTCGAATTCGATTCTAAACAGCGATAATCTTACTTACATTAGACACAGAGGTAACTTTAAAATGTTGATGACACGATGCGTGATTGGCGCTACGACACAAATTGACATTTTTATTTGCTCCAACAAAGAAGGATTACTGCATCATCATAGTGATAGCAATGGGCAAGCTAAGAGCCAATGGGATCATTTTCCAAGAGTCAAAGGCACCATCAGCGGGGCTGCTGCTTGAAACAGGAATTTCACCTTCTGGTAACGATCCTCCTGTGGTTTGTCGAAGCTTCAGCCCGAAGCAATTGGCATAAAAGGTGGAGGTGGCGGGCCAGTCAGAGAAGATTCCCAGAATGCCAACTTCTTCGTGCAAAACGTGCAACAAAGTGAACCGATCACCTTCCGCTAGGTCCACCAGGCCATCGGTGGTCGAATAGTAGAAGCCTGATAGACCAGGACCGGCACGTTCTAAAGTCCAAGTAATGATCCCCAACTCGCGCTCCTTTGCTGCGTTGGCGTAGTAGCTAGGAACCATCTGAAACGTTTAAATGAGGCAACAAGAAAGACAGTGTCAGAAATATGTAATAAAGATCCTGCAAATACAACAGATACGATCCCACTTTGTCTCAATGCTTACAAGATTATCGGTATCCGGAGCAGCTTCAACCAACATCTGCATGGGGGGAGCGACAATGGTGACATTGTTGGCCAGTAACTCGTCGAGTTGTGCATCAATCTGTTCATTGGTCGCTTCGTAATTTTCATCCAGAGCGACGGCCTGGCCACCATAGGTAGTGTTTGCAACCCAGTAGTACACATCGGGCCAATAGAAACTTTGTGGCCAGACTTGCTCGGGAGGGATTCCTGCTTCAATGTACTCGTCAATCATTTGTTGAGCGTACATTTCTTGGGTGTAGTCACCCTCGAAGGGCATTTCCACCTCGGGAGATTTCAGTTCGGGAGTGTAGTACCCCTCAAAGCTGGAAATCAGCTCGATACTTTCCTTGTGAGTGGGAACTTGGGGACATGAGAAATCCGAGTACAGCTCCGTCCGAAATCCGGCGGTCCCGCCAAATGCATACCTTTCGACAAGAGAAAATGGAACGAGAATGCATGAGCCACTGACCGTACTTTACCAACTTTTACGCACTTTCACAGCCCGCACTGTACGTACTCTTCTGGTGTGGAAGCGTTGAGCATGTTGCTCGAGTCCATCTTGGCACAAAGAGTTTTGATCTCTTCCAAAGTAAAGTCACTGGCACAGCACAAAGGATGTTCTCCTTGGTTTGGTTCCCATGGCTTGGTACACTTGGCATTCAGCTCGGGGATAGTCACGACATTTGTCGTAGTGTGCAAATCACACTGAGCATGCCGACAAATCAATTCGCGGTCCTTGGTAAAAGTGACGTCGCACTCGATGATACCAGCCCCTTGAATCGCGGCGGCCTTGTAACTTTCCAAGGTGTGCTCCGGGAATTGCAAGCAAGCTCCGCGATGGCCGATGGAAAAATCGGACAGAGAAAATGTCGTCATTTCTTTGGCACAAGTGGCTAACATTTTTAGAATGAAAGAGCGACGAGAGAAAATGAGTCAACATACTACTACAAACGATATGTCATCAAATCCTGCACGACAGTACATGCTATCAAAAGAAGAGACGTTTGTCGAAAAAAATGATCAAGCAAACATACACAAACTCACCGAGAGTTTCTTTCAAAGGACCATCTCTCATTTGGTCAATAAGCCAGTAGGGACGAGGGCCCAAGGAGACGGGGTGAAACTCGGCCGAGCCCAGCGTTGTCAAGGCGACGAATGAAAGAGCGATCCTCATGATCAAAATGGTTGATATTATTCTTGGATGTTTGAACCAGAATTTCAAATGTGACGATACGAAGATTATCTCGTGGGGCGTTGTCTGTGACTCACAATATCAACAAGGCAACAAGGTGCAAGACCGCGAGAAGAGCATGTCCAATAGACCATGAAATAATATCTTTATCCATTTCTTTCTTCCGAGATCTTTCGGCGCCAACTCCAATAACAAAAGAAGATTCTCTCTTGTGGGACCAGAGAATCTTCTGATCATCAGTCGCTGATACAAGAGTCATAACGTCATAACAAGAAGTATGTGTAGTCTACTCTTGAATGATTTCAGAATCTTCGCAATTAGTATTCCAGTATTTCGTAATAGTCCATTACGCTCATTTTGTGTCTAGCTACGAGAGAGTAGTAGATAGTTAACGTAAATCCACAGCAACAAGGCTCATGATGAAGACGGAGAGGAAATGAATGAATCATCCAAGAATCTTTGAAAGAATGGGAAAATACGACGACAGAGTGAAGTCGTATAGAAAACAAACTAAATGATGAATGAATGATGATGAATCTTGGATCGAGTAGTCTACGACGACGACTAACAGTAAGTCGTAGCACAAGCAAATCCCTCGTTTTCTTTTCACGTGTCATCAGTGAACCAACTACGGTAACTGTGAATTGCACTACTGTTGCGTCGCGACTACATAAAAATCATACAGACAATACGACGTATATTAATAATTACGTAGTAAATCACAAAGTATTAGTATGGATGCAGCTGCGTCTATTCTTTCCAAGTTCCCACTACTACTGTTTCTTTTCTAACCAACATCCAAAGAGCTTGGTCCATATCAGATTCACCTTGTGATACGGATCTACATGATAGTATTCCGCAGTGGCACAGTAAATGAAATATTGCAGCAAACCTGACATGACCGAGTAGACAATGAGGATAAAGAAGGCAGGCCCCAGGGAACTGTTTACGGAGAAGAATTGCGAATTGTCGTTTCCAGCCAAGGCCGACACAAACTTCTCAAACTTGAATTCTACAGAAAATAAACCAATCAGCAATACTTCCACACTTGAAAATCCCCACAGCGATGAAGTCCATTTACAGAAGAACCGATTCCTTTCCTTGTTTTCACCGAAACTTGCCAGGGTCAGCAACACAATCTGCATGCAGTGGACGGTGATCGGTAAAAAGAGAACAAGAATGACGTATGCGATGTATAGTGTCCAAGTTCCTGCTTCCGCAGAGTTTGCTGTCAGTGCCAGTTCGCTGACCATTGCATTACCAAACGTCACAAGATTGAACGAGTGTTTGCATCCGATGTTGTCGCCGGCACCGAAAGATGTGAATTGCACAATTTCCATCACAGTTCCTGCGAGATACAATGCCAGCGTAGAGATCAGCAGAAAGGCCACCCACAAATGCATGCCAGTGACCTTGGACAGACGCAATGTGTTGTCATTTGATAATAGTTTCGTACGGAACTTCATTGCATCAAGGAGGTGAGTTGGATTGGATCCCTTGATCTCTGCAGCTGGGGCATCCCCTGCGTCAACGGCTGGTGACCTTTCTTCCTTCGTCTCCGTAGAGTCTGCGGGATACTGCACGTGTTGATTGTGACAGTGCACTACCCATTCGATTTGAGTGAATTCCCAAACCGTTGCAAGGAAGAAAGCGATAATGGATGGTCTTGGTTCGGCTCGAGTGGCAACTTCTGTCCCTCCAACGTTCAGTTGTAACAAGACACCCACCAGTACCGACACGACTGCAAACACATCCACCAACGTGTATTTGGAAAGGCGGAGGAGCCACGTTAAGACGTTTGTTCGACGTTCCACCGTCATCGGCCAATACCACAACCAAACCAATATAATGTTCTTGGCATACGGCCAAATTCCTGAAAATAGCACAATGATAACAGCCAGCAATTTGGCATCGCCCGTCCACGCCTTTTCAATACTGTTAATGAAGGTTAGCTCGTAGACCACATACCAGTTCAGCTCCTCAATATCCAGTTGCACACAAACTCCTTCTTGTAGATTTCTGCGTCTCGTAACATCTGTGCTGTTTGCTGCAGGAAATCCCAGGCACAGATCCAACTGTTCAGTACATGGAATATTGCATTCTTGACATTCTTCACTGAAACTGTCGGATGCACATATCAAAGCACATCCCGAATCAAAACTGCACTGTGGAATCGCCCCAAAGCAGGTGGAACAATTTTGGGAGTATCCAAATGTAGTGGCAAAACACTCTTCAATGCAAGCGGTATCTAACAAACAGCCCACGCCGTTGTATTGGCGAGAGCAAAAGTTGGAATGGATGGTTCGATTGACTTGGCCACCCTCTTCCTGCCAAATGCTCAAGTCGTTTTCGTTGCAAAGACCTCCAAGAGGGGGGCTGGTGGGCGTCGTGGAAACAGCAGGAACGGGTGGTCGACTGGAAAGCACCACGGCTGAAAGGCCAACATGTGCATAGACCATTAATCCTGCATTCAAGATCATCGAGACAGTGGCCAAAAAGCCTTTGAAGTTGCCATAATAAGCATTTAGTGTGGAGACTTCGTTGGTACTGTTCTTAACGGGATCGATCCGTTCGGTTGTGTCAACATTCTGCTGAATATCGGCTTTGCTGCCATCTTCTTCGTCTGAAACTGGATGATCCTTCGTTGCGTCTGCGTTGATGACATCAACCCCTTTATTCGTGACATCGTCGTGACGCTTCTTCTTCGCCTTCTTTTTCTTTTCTTCCTTCATGGTCGTTGTTGTTGTGCTGCTAGAGTCGTATTGTAGTTGTACTTTTTTTTGGTTATGATTTGATTGACTTCGACGCTTTTTTGTCTTCTCTTTTTTTTTGCCGTCGTTGTTTTTTGAAACACCCAACTTTCCTCTCTTTGATAGATTGTTTTCAAACGAACGAGTGTGTCGTTATTATGTTACTATGATGAACTACTGCCGCACGACCAAACATTATCAGTGCATTATTCATAATAAACAACTGTAAATTCCTGTTTCCTCTTCACGCGATGGAGACGAGTGATATCAGAAATCGCGAAGAACCGTGTGTAAAGAAAAGAGCAAACATTCTTTTACATTCTCGGTTCGTTAGGTAGTACGGTAGGTACTACGACGTAGTACGACAATAGTCCACAGTACTTCGACACCTGTTAAGTAATTTGAACGAATGAGAATTCCCATGGCGCATTGTCAAATGGGGCTGTTATCATAACTGGAACAATCCGTCATCAAGCTGCTCCGAGTACGAATCAGCATCTTTTGTACGACGCATGCAGGAAAACATTCTACAACTATTATCATACGGTAGCTACCGCAGTCTACTGACAGTGAAGTTACAGTTTTAGTACATTTTAGAATTCTTGCACAGCATGTTAGCACACCTTTGCTGCCGTAGGTAGCTACCTACCTAAGTAGATCTACTATTGCTATTGTATCACTGCTGCTTGGTACTACTACGCGCAGGAGGGACGTAATTCAGACTTTTGCCGGTTCGAGGATCCAGCTGAGCCTTGGGATTCACGCGATCTGTGGGGTCGTAGGGACGGTACGTTCCAAAAACCTTGTCCCAAAACATGGTATATTGTCCATAATTGCTCTGTGGGATGCGATGATGCACGTCATGGGCTTTGGAGTCAAAGATCGTGATGGAACCAAAGAGTGAAAAGGAGATGTCAAATCGAGTGTGATTCCATCCCGCTAAAACGCCTCCCGTCGCCAAAAAGAGTAACACCCCTGCAATATGAACTTTCCAAGGCAGGAACCGACAAAACAAAAACAACGCCCACAAATGATTGTATTCTCCCAGTGTGAATTCGACCGGATGGACATTGACAGCATCGTCTGTCGCTCTGCTGGGGGCCTTTTGATGATGATGATGTTTGTGGATGAGAGGATACACCGCCTTGATGTGCAGAAACCAGTGAAGTATCGTGTAGAAAAAGTCGTAGATGATGAAAATCACTGGTAGTGGCAGGAGAATGGTCTGGAACGACGCTTCCTCCCACGTCCATAAAACCTTGGGTTCGTTGGAGCAATATCGTAGTAAAAAATACAAAAAGGGACCCGTTTGTGCTTTGGATAAGCCAATGAACAATTTGTCCGTTGGGCTCAACTCATCCAAATGCTTTCCTCGGACAGGTATTTGTTTAGCATTCATCCAGTCTGAAACAGGATGGTGAGAGGAGATTGTTAGACAAACTAATCGATACAGGAGCTAGAAAAAATCGGGCCCGCAGACTCACATCCTGATTTTCCACATATGTAGCTGAGAATTTCTAGAGCGATCATGATGATACACCAGAACAAGATTTTGTCCATGGTGTTCCAGTGGTAAGGTCCGGAGGATATCCTTTTCCAGGCACTCATTCGGTCGTTTTCATTTTCAATTGACTGTGAATGTTGATCGGCATGAACGTGTATGGCACAAAGAGTACAAGCTGCCACAATGTTGACCACCATGAGCGTACGGGCGTATGGATGGGGACGCCTATTGTTCACAATCGACGGTAAATACCTCATGGTTTATTTTTTTCACAGATTCAGCCCAACAATTCAACCAACTAAAAAGGGGCAGATAGGAATAGTAAAAAGAAGTCAGTTTTGCCAATGCATTATGCCGAACAAATCCAACGGTAGGACGATCATTGTCGTAAAATATCGCATCGGGTTATTGATCTGCCTATAAATCTTTCTACTCCTACTCCGCCACTGCCCAATAGGTGGAAGTAACAAACATGCAGGCATTCTCCAACGTCCTCGGCAGAATCTCACCGGTACAAGTATTCACTAACCTCTTTTGCTAAAAAAACTGTTCAGGATGTTCGGATTGTTCATCGCTCTATTCGATGAGATGATGACGATGAAAAAAATGATGTTGCATTTTTGACTCTACTAATAACTGTGAAAGTATGATGGATGTCTTCCGTGTGGTGAGTCATTGGCGTCGAACGGGTCAAAACAAAAGATAGCATGCGACATTATTGCGACAAAAATTGTCGCATGATTGTACTGCACGAAAGCCGCACGAACGACTACACCTCCAGCCAGAAAGATCCACGATCCGCCCATAATCGGATATCAGAAAGATTTTCGTGCTGTTCGTTTTCGATTGTCTCTACTATGTAGCAGACTCTGTGATATCGAATCGTTGTTTGAAAGTAAGTGGATAGCGTCGTAATTGTCTGATGATGGCACTGCTTCAAACCATCGTCCATGGGTCTGGTCGACAAAGTTTGACAATGGTAACGTTGGATTTTTGAGAGCACAAGAATGGCAAAATTTGAATGAAACGGCGAATGAAATCGCCGTACCATTTTGAGAGGGAGTCTTGATGAAGCTTCTTGATTCGGCACATAATGCTGACTCTCTGCCTTTTTGTCGCTTCGTGTGGTGCTTTGTAAAGTTTCAAGAGTCTGCCTCGGTTGCTCGATTGTGCTGTAACATTTGATTCTGTTTTTCTTTTGGCGGCATTTTTTACCATCTAATTTCCACCTCTACTGTCTCCTCTGGAATGGTGTAGGTCTCTTCATCAGCCAGATGACTAAAATAAAAGGATTTGACAGATATACAGTCTTCGCCATTACGATGACCGTGATTGGGGTCTCCCTTTTCATGAAACACTGCCATGGCTTTTCATCCAGAAATACCGTTGCAGCCAAATATTCTAGATTTGCTACTGCTTCATCACTGGAAGCTACCTCTACCAGCAGTGGCAAGGGAAAGCTACTGGTCCTGGGTGGGACGGGATTTTTAGGACAATGCATTTGTCGACGAGCTCTTCTGGAAGGATATCAAGTCACCAGTGTCTCGAGACGTGGCATCCCTCCACCTGAAAAGTCTGGCGGCGATACGATCTCAACGGCGACGGCGTCCTCTTCCTCCCAACCACTCAGTGGCAGTAATTATATCGACTACCGCAGAGGTGATGCTCGTCAACCCGACACTGTAACCAAGATTTTGCAAGAAGGCGGTTACATTGGCGTTGTCCATTGTATCGGCTTGTTGTTTGATGATGCGTCCGGATTAGGAGCGTACAATCGGCTAGTGTCGGGATCGGGATCTATTCCGGACGAAAACTCATCCTATGATTCCATTACCCGAGTGTCTGCCTTTAACGCCATTGATGCTGCTATCGAGTATGCAAAGTCTCAGCAATCATCCGCCAACGACAGTAAACGTCGCCTTCCGTTTGTCTTCACATCAGCCGCGGAAGCAGGATGGCCCGATGTGGCGGGAGGACCGCAAATCGAACAGTTCTTGGCTCCCGATTGGTTACGACGATATTTGGCTGCCAAACGGGCAGTGGAGGAACGACTGACATCGAAAGATACCACACTGTCGCTCCGACCCGTGATTGTCCGCCCGTCCCTTATTTACAGTTTGGACCGTCCAGCCAGTTACCTACCTGTGGGAGCCTTTTTTGTTGGCAATCGATTGGGGTTGCCCTTTGTGGACCGTCCAGTGACGGTACAATCTCTTGCCAATGCTGTGGTGAGAAGCTTGTCACGAGAGGAAGTGGAGGGGGTATTGCGCTATCCGGATATTGATGCTTTGAATCAATGAATGAGTTGACCACAAAAAGCTAGCTACTTTAGTAAAAACAAGAGAAATCTGAATTAACAGTAAGGTAATAAGAATTAATATGTTACTCCGTAGTAAAAAAATAATGATATTATGTTGAAAGACGTGGAAAGGCTAGCTATCATACTCTACAGGAAGGTAAAATGCCTACGATAAGGATCAGACTTATCTTTATCCTTCATCATCTTTTTTCGTTCGTTCAACACGTGTCGCAACAAATTCCAGCCTCGCCTGCTGTTTTCTTTCGAAATCCACGGAGCGAACCGCAGTGACTTTGAACGGTGACCGTTGTTGGTACGTTTTCTGTACGCCGGAGAAGCATCCTCTTTTCTTTGGATTTCATTTTCATCATCACGACGTTCGTTCATGCACACCACTCTAGCTAGTAGCTAGTGCCTACCTGTCCTCTTTCCCTCCCACTCTTTCATCGAGACTTTTTCCCCTTTCAGTTGCATTGATCTCCTCTTATTAGATATCCCTACTTTTTTGGTACCGCCCACTTTTAGTGGGCGGTAACGTAGACTGTGTACCAGAGATACACAAATCCTTACCGCCCACTACCACTGGGCGGTAAGGGTTTAACGAGGATTGAGTACTAGGCCTACGACGATCTAGTCGACCTAGTCAATCTTGAGACTACGTAGTACACTTCTGTATTTTCGTTGTAACGATTGCTACTTCACCAATCTTACTACAATCTTACTATCTAGATATAAAATGATTTCACAACAACCTGCTAGACTACGGACAACAGATACGTGAAAGTTATTCCGAATCCTCCTCCTCTTCCTCCTCCTCCTCCTCCTCCGAGGAATCCTCAAGTGAATCAATGTCCTCAGGGAAATAAACGTCGTCATAGTATTGTTCTTCCGTCTCCTCCGCCTCTATGTCGTCCTCATCCATTTTATCCCCCTCTTCTTCGTCTTGTTGGTCTTCCTCAACCAGTTCGTCCTCATCAGGTTGCTCTTCCTCGTCCTGGAACTGCGCATCCTGGAACGGACAAGGCGACTTGGACGGTGATTTTTTTTGACTATTCGCATTTGCCGAATTCTTTCTCCGTTTAGCCGCTTCTGGATCCTCCTGTTCTCTCGACTCCAGTAACCGCCTTCTTTGTTTTGTTGCCTCAAGATCAAGGTTCTTCCGTTCATGCCACACGTCGTAGCATGACTTTGCTTTGGAACCACATATCCTTTTCTTGCATAGGCACACCATGCATGTTCTGCACATAAACGAACTGTTGCTGGACACTTCTTTTCCGTGTAGCCGTGACTCCTCCGGCACATCCTTTTTGGAGACGAAACACAGTATGCATTTCCTCCTTGCCCCTTCATTCGCCGTCTTTACCAGTTCATGCACCAGACCTGGTTTGTGCTCGTACCCAGGAAAGCTCGAAGTGCGCAGTCGCTGTAGGAACGGATCCTTGACGAACTTCTCCAGCGCTCCACGTCGCATCGGCCACACGTTGTTTTCCTTGTACTTCTGGAACTGCTGGATGAAGACTGCATTTGCTGGGCTGTCACGACAAAGGTACTTCTTCTGAGGGATGTGAGTTCAGCTAAGCTTTCCATCGAAGTTTTCCAAGTGTAATCCTCAATGCTTTCTGCGCAATGAAGCTTCCTTCTCACCTGCGCCAACGATGGTGGCTCTGCAAGTGTTGCCAGCCATGGGGCGATATCAAATACGGCCTGGTGGGCTCTCCAGGCGTTCACCAAAATGGCGTCCATCATTCGAAATACATATTTGGATTCGAAACTGCCTTTTGAGTTGAACGCAACTTTATCCGACAGCTCCGTGTTCATATCGAGCCCCGGTTTTTGTTTGTTGTACCGGTGCTGTGCTGAGTGCTTGTATAGCAACAGCGGCTTCGTAGGCTTCATCGTCCCATCTGGCATGGTGATGAGTTTAAGATGCGCAAAGTATAGCTTTGCCCGTGACTTAAGGATGGCTCTCTGTGGGACCGTTACCCAGGGGGGAAAATCATCATCTATCAAGACACCTCTCCTTACCACGTGCTCCCCATGCAAAAATCCAAGCAGTGGGGTGGCAGCTGCACACAGAACCAATCCGTGCGTCATTCGGATTGCCACTGGGATTTGGATGACCACAACTTGAACCAGGCTTCCCTCTCCACCTTTCACCTTGGAATTGCTGATGAATCAAGAAGCAGCTCCAGAACGGCAACGCGATTCACCGTCTTCCCTCTTTGTGCGATGAGGGAGGTAAGCCGCTTTGCGATGTGGCCAAGAATGTCGCACATCCTCTTTGCTGAGTACTCCTGGGAGAAGTCATCCTCCATTACTACTTCGTATGGCTGGCTATCGTCCGTTATCTCTTCCCAGCCGTCCTGGAAAGCTTTCAGCTCTGCCGGAATTGCTTTCATGGGGTCTGGCGTCATGTTTCCGAAAGCGTCCAGACAGTTTTTGTGTCATCAAATACGAGGTTATCCACCTTGATCTTGCTGTTGGTGGTTGTGGCGCACCCATGATGATGTTGTGGCGCCCCAGGAAATCGTGTGGCGCGCCATGAATAACCCGAATCCCTATTGGGGGCGACAAAAGAGATCTTTTCCTCAGTAGTAAGGCCCGTAAATGAAAAATTCGAAGACGGAGAGAGTTTGCTTTTGTTGTGTGCAAGCGATCCGTAGCTTTAAAGGAGCGACAATAACTGGAGGGAAAAAAGATAAGTAGTTGAAAAGGGGCTCTTACCGCCCACTCGAGTGGGCGGTAAGAGTTTTTGACTCGATCGATCGTAAAGCTTACCGCCCGAAAGTGGGCGGTAAGAAAAAGTAGGGATATCACATAACAACAACAGCAGCAACAACAACGACCAAGACGATACAGCTGTTGTAAGATGAGACGACAACTGCTTGCGATTAGCCTCTGGACGGCAATGCCCCTACTGATGTTTCTCAGTCACAACGCCGATTTTTCTGGGATGACTGTACAAGCCCAAGGGCAGACATGGTCGCCCTCTCCGACTCATCTCTTGACTCCGGAAAGTGTGTTGATGGAATTCAACTTACCGACGGGCGAAGAAATTGCCGATACACTCTGTACCATGGACGACTTGGAACGCGCCAATGATATGCAGCTACATGTGATTTTCAACGAATTGACGTCCACCAACTTTTTTCAACATTTTGTGGTCGATTTGGAACACAAATGTCCGTTAAGTTTGTGGAATGGTGGTAAAAAGAATAGCAAAGAGGCCGATGGTGGCATGGAAGCTGCTACCGCCGATGCTGCCCCTGAGGAGGAAGAGGATGAGTATCACTGCGACGGTGGTGCCGACGAACTGGACGACGATGCCGAACCATTGTGCGGCGTTGACGCCGGAACGGACAGTCAAATGATGTTCCTTGGTGGCATGAATGGTGATGAAAGCAGTATCAGCCCCATGGGATCCAATGTCTTGCAATCCCTGTCCAAAACGGGATTCTCTTCCAAACAAGAACGCGACACCTTTGCTTGGAACCAACAAACGGACATAATTGTTCAGGAGGATCAGACACCCTGTGACACTGAGAAGGAGGAATCTGGAGCGTTTAAAGTACCGGATTCCTTTTGGATGGACATGTGTAGTAAAATCAACGAAGGAGACGGGACCAAGCTGGTCAACCTCGCGTTAAATCCCGAAAGAAATACCTATTACAACGGTACTCACATTTGGAAGGCCATTTACGAAGAAAACTGTATCACTACGGAAGAGTCATGCCTTGAAGAACGCGTCTTGTACAGATTGTTGAGTGGCATGCATACTTCCACCACCCTCAGCATTGCCGAAAATTATTATCCGCCCTCCAAACGACACAATCGCACTGATTATGAATCCAATCCGCAATATTTTATGAAGAAGTTTCAACATCATCCTGATCATATTCGCAACTTACATTTTTCTTATGTTGTCATGCTGCGAGCCATTAAAAAGGCCAGCGAATATCTTTACAATTACGAGATTTCGTCGGGCAATGTTCTGGAGGACGAGGCATCTAGCATCTTACTGAAACGGCTCCTGGGAACTTCCATCATGCGATCGTGTTCCAATGTCTTTTCGGCCTTTGATGAATCAGTGATGTTTCAAGAAGATGACAACTTGGTTTTGCAGCAGTCCTTCAAGGGCGTCTTTCACAACATTTCAAGTATTTTGGATTGCGTCCAGTGCCAACAATGCAAGCTGCACGGCAAGTTGACCATGTTGGGATATGGGACCGCTCTCAAGATTCTGTTTGTCAAATCACCAGAAAACTTGGTGCTGGAACCAAACGAAGTGGTGGCACTGATCAACACCGCGGCCCGATTGTCAGAGAGCCTGGTTCAAGTACGAGAACTCACGACCTTGTATTGGCAGCAAGAACGCAATAGGGTCGCTGAACTTGAAGCTGCCACCGAAGCCAGTACCAGTGCAGTTGATTCCAGCATGTCGTCGCATTCGTTTGACAGTTTGGATCTGCTCGATATGACGATTGGATTGATTGCTTCTCTAAGACGGGACGGCCTTATATCTCTCGATCGAGAAAAGGAGCTGATAGAAATGGCATTGTCGAGACATCCCGAGCTCTTGATTCTGGCCAAACACTATCACAGAGATCCACAGCGATTTGTGGAGCTATCCAAGAGTTTGGGGTTGCTAGGCGCGGATACGTTGCCCATCATGCCCCCAGATGCGGTTGTTGTTGGTAGTGGCCTTGCAGGATTGGCTGCTTCTCTAAACATCTTGGATCGTGGAGGTACTGTCGTCATTATAGAAAAAGAACATTTGCTTGGTGGAAACTCCAACAAAGCTTCTAGTGGAATTAATGGCTGCTGTCCTCAAAATGACACCTACAATGATTCAATAGAGTCCTTCCGCAATGACACTGTTCGATCAGCTGGTGATGTTGCCGATTTGGACCTAATTGACGTCCTGGTCGGAAAAAGCGAAGAAGCGGTATTGTGGCTGATGAATCGAGCGAACGTGGACCTGTCCCTACTCGCCCAACTTGGTGGACACTCCCACAAGCGAACGCATCGACCCAGCAATGGTATGGCTGGAGCTGAAATTATCTATCATCTTCAAAAGACTGTACGATCTTTTGAGGAAACAGGCCGAGTAAAGATTTTGGTTGATACTCGTGTGACGAAGCTGTTGACAAATGAGAGTGGGGATCAAGTTGTCGGAGTTCGCTGCGAAAACACCAAGGACGGGTCGGTACAAGAGATAATGTCAGACAATGTGATTTTGGCCACTGGGGGATTCGCGTCAGATCGGTCTTCTGGGTCCTACCTCGACGTTTATCGCCCGGAGCTAATGTCCTTTCCAGCCACCGCGGGATCTTTTTCTACTGGAGACGGAATCACATTAGCCACCACTCTTGGTGCTGCGACGCGTGACATGGAGAAGGTCCAGCTTCATCCAACAGGATGGGTCGATCCGTCAGATCCGACCAACCCTACGAAAATTCTTGCGGCAGAGTTGATGAGGGGCGTTGGTGGAATACTGATCGACGACTCTGGACAACGTTTTTGCAACGAGCTTGGAACTCGTGCCTACGTCACAGAACAAATGTTGAAGCATGACGAAGACTATGCAAAGACTGGTACTTGGAACCGAACAGCATCTGTCCCCACCTTTCACCTTGTTTTATCTTCGTCAGCAGCAGCCGATGCAAAAAAGCATGTTGATTTGTATTCCCACAAAGGTCTCTTGACAAGGATAGAAGGCTTGGATGCTCTTGCCCAGTTCATGGGCATTGACAAAAATACAGTGTACACAACATTACAAGAGTACCAGTCTGCAGCCAATGCAGGTGTTGACTCTTTTGGCAAAACATCCTTTCGCGGAGTGCCTGCCGAAGACCTCGATAATGAGTTATTTTTTGTCGGTAAAGTCACCCCTGTCTTGCACTATTGCATGGGAGGAATCAAGATTGACATCGAAGGAAGCGTGATTCGTGAAGACGGAACACCCATTGAGGGTCTACATGCAGCAGGTGAAGTCACAGGCGGAGTGCACGGTAAAAACAGACTCGGGGGCAACTCTCTCCTCGAGTGCACAGTGTTTGGAACGATAGTCGGTCAGAAAGTACCAATCAAGGAAAACGGCCCTTACAGAATAGCCGTAGGAAATGAAAAGTCGAAGGCTGCGATACCGACCAAAGATTCATCCAAGAAACTTGTGAGTATTACAAAGGAAGAACTTTCAAAACACAACACAGAGGATGATCTTTGGGTCGCAATTCATGGAACTGTCTATGACTTCACAGAGTTTGCGCATGAACACCCTGCAGGTTTTGATAGTATTTTTGATCTTGCAGGGACGGATGGGACAGAAGCCTTTGATGCAGTCCACAACTTAGGCATGCTGGAGGACTTTGAGCAAGACAAGCGCGGCATCTTGAAAGCATGATGCGTCGAGATCCGAATAATAGAATTATAGAGCTACAACTTAGATTTCAAATTCAATATAAGGAAAATTGGGGGTTTCGTTATCAGTGAGCACCAATGAAACTCTGGACGCCACTTCGGGTGTAACAATTCCTTCTATGCAAAGAACAAATAGTAGACCTGCTTTGAAAAGAGCAGATTGCGTGGAAGAGAAGGCGGTCATGGACGGGCTGTCTTCAATCATTTCCCGAATTAACAGCTGCGAATCCGCAGTTGGACAGAACAATTCAATTGCCACCAAAGCATCATGCCCAAGCGTTAAGATGTCGTCGCGAAGGTTTGAGGTGTCTTTCCGATCATACAGACTCTTGGACATTTTATACGTAGCAGCATTGATATCTCGTATGCAATTGAATTCTACTTCTTGATCCAAATACAACATGAGCTTCCTTGTCTGATCCTTGGATGATGACACAATCACTGTTGGTGCCAAAACTCGACTTCTCCAAAGCTTCAAAATTTGAGAAAGCGCATGAGAATCTGAACAACGTATGTTGCAGTGGAACCAGCAACCGCAACTGATAGCGGGAAGGCGTTCCACCTCGAGCCGCTTAATGGTGCCGTCTTCCATGAGGACCGTAATGGAACAGAGCAGGTTCTGCTGCTTCACCGTCACATTGGCTATATCTGGTTGTTGGGCACTACGACCTTTGTCAGTGCTGAATAATTCCGACAGGTAAAACGCAAGAATCCTTATGGATTGAACAAGCGGTCTTGTATCACCCGTACCAACATCAACAGCAATATCCAAACAACCAGCCGCGTTGACATGGCGTATTTGCAATGCACCAAATTCGTCGCAGCATTTCACAAAGAGAGATCGGGCAAGGTGCGAACGATCTTGATCTTCAATGGGAGCCATCGGAATCCTGATCAACTGCCGAAACAACCCGAGCTGCTCCAATGTCTGGCGTGATTCGGCGTGTAATGGGTAGTTGGAAGTAAAGATCGTCACCAAGGAAAAGTCATTATCGATTCCGAGTCTACCTGCGTTTCGAGGGATTGCAGTTCCATTGGGCGATTGATGAATATCAACTGTTCTCCCTCCAAATCGACGCACAATAAGCTTGGATGCATTTGCTTGATTTGGATCTCCGTCAACGCTGTGATGAGGCATTTCTTCCAAATTGAGAACTACCAATCCTCGTTTGGATTGACTCATTGTCTCCTTCCGACTTTGAATAATGCTCATGAGAGAAAAGTCGTTGTTGTTTGGTCGAATCTCGAGTTCCAGTTCCAAGATAGACAGGGGTTTGTTGAGATTTTGTTTGACAAATCGGACCGTATACTCGGGATCGGTGTGTTGCATCAAAGTGTGTTGAAGTGCCAGAGGGAAGAGTCGAGCCAGTGACGACTTTCCCGAGCCAGGCACACCATGAATGTAAATGGCGAGTGGTGATGTGGGATCAAAATGAGCTTTCAATGAGAGGGGTGACGTTTTCGACCCAACTCCATTACCAGACACAAGCCCGTGAGCGAAAAAGAAAATCAGTTGCTCCCCAATCACCTCTTTGATTCTTGATGGTGCGTAGTATCCTAGCCGAAGCAACTGGTCAAAGAATGAATCTACCATCATGGACGCAACGGCTGTCACCCCCTGAGTCACTAGACGATTTGCACAGAGCAGCAGAGTAAAAGGAGGGTTTTTTCGACTTTCTGCATCGTCCAAGATGATCGTGGTGCGTTCGAACTTGGCTTCACCAGGCTTGAATAACATGTCGTGGATCTTTAACTGGTGCTGATCTTGTATCAAAGTCAAATATACGTTGGCCAGGGTCGAATTCATTGCTTGGATGCACTGATAATCTCTTTCCCATTCCTCGGCTCGATGAAAAAGCCCCCTACGATTCTTTACATTGGTAGCCAGCTTGATCAAGGTCGTTGTCGCTGTCACCTGAGGGGTTTCATTAGTATTTCTCCGACATGACTCATTGACTCGATGCAATTCCTCTTCCAACAGTATTCTGTCGTTTTCATCTTCCGTCCTATCCTCGCCGGAGAAGTAGGTCCGACGTAATTTTTCACAAAATTGTAATATACACCAACGTTCTCTGAAGGATCGTTCATAGGTGACTTCTAGGTCCGATTGGTACGGATCCAACCCCAAAGCAATCAACAGAAACCGCCTCGCATCATCCGCATTTGGTGCAAGGAGGATTGTGGATTTGTTGTTCCTGTCGGTATATACGGAGACAGCGGGTCGAGGGGTTGAAACTTTGGCGGTTCGAAAGCCGTGATTTTGAAGTATATGTTGTAGCCGATCGACGTTGTTGCCAATTGGAGGGACAGTAACGAGCGATGATGGGATGATGCTACTATTCTGATCGGTGGAACTAACAGTAAACAATCGATGTTGGATGTAACGAAACGAACAATCGTCTATGTTATCATTACTCGTCCTGCCATCACCACTCCATAGTCTGGCCTTTTTGTGAACGGGACTGCCCTTGTCGGACTCCATGTTTTGTTTCGACACACACTTCAGTTCAAAAAGGAAATTTATGTGGGAGTATGGCAAGATAGAATGCAATAACGATTTTTTTGTGTTGTTGTTGATATTTATAATGTTTGATCGGAATGAAAATTAGAAATGGCTTTCGAATCATCACTCGTGATTCGTGATTGATTGATCGAAACCTGATCGTGATTCCACGTGGAAGTGATTTGATTTGTACGATCGAATTTTTTGTTGTCGATGAGTTGTTGTTGTGTTGCTCTCTCTTCAGTCTTCAGTTAGGTAATCACAACAACATAGAGTGAATCGTAGTCTCATTCACCCAAATCTTTTGTCGTTTATTATTTTTTGAATCCACTGGTTGCTTGTGACTTGCGACGACACTTGAATAGACAGAATTGTGGTGTGTGTGAAAGAGAGGATTGAACGTCGACAACTGTCCAACGTCATTCGTTGCTCCCACTTCTGTTGTGCATGTATGCGTCCTTTGCGCCAATTTTCAAGGATAAATAATATCACACTGGTAGAAGATCTCTTCAAAACAACAAACAACATTCACTGCGATGGCTGACGATTTAGACGACTTTTTTGATGATGTGGAACAAGCTGCCGCAGAAGCTGTCGAGGAGGAACATGACACAACAACCGAAGATCCCAAACAAGAAATTAAGGTTCCCTCAAACGAGGATACTGCCGAGGAATCAAATAATGGTGAACCAACGGCAAAACGACAAAAGGTAGATGGTGCCATCAAGGTTGCAGTACCAACTGCTCCTCCGATACGGCCGAAAGGTGTGGTTGTAGCAGCCTCCAGTTCTGTTATTGCGCCGACTGTAACCAAACCATCAGATAATACTTCTTCTACGACTTCTTCTACAACCAAATCTTCAATACCACCAACACATGTACCGGCATATCCACCTTCCGCATTTCACAACAACAACATTCTCCCTCCTCTCCCTCCTGGTCCACCACCGCCGCCGCCGCCGCCACACACTCATCCAATGAACACGGCAACAACAACTAACGGATCCAACCAAAAATCCCACAAACCCATCAAGCGTGTGGCTGCCGGTAAGGCTTGGGTGGACGAATCGCTGGCGGAATGGCCGGAAAATGACTTTCGCATCTTCGTCGGCAACTTGTCCCGAGACGTGACCGATGCTCAACTGTTGGAACACTTCCAAACCAAGTACACCTCCACTGCCATGGCCAAGGTTGTCAAGGACAACAAGACGGGTGTATCCAAGGGATATGGCTTTGTTAGCTTTTTGCAGCCGCTGGATTGTGCCAAGGCCATTCGGGAACAGGATCAAAAGTGGTTAGGGTCGAGGCCGATACGTGTCAAGCGAAGCGACTGGAAGGACCGGAATTTGAAGGAAGTGCAGAAAAAAGAAAAGAAGGAAAAGAAAAAGGACAAGAAATTCGGGGGATTCTGAAACAACAAACCAAACATTATTACTACCACTCTCTACTAGCTATTAGGAAACCAAAAATTAATAGTGTAGTACGTCGTTCTCGAAGCAAAATGACGAAGGTGATGCATGTATGATACTTCGTATGTTTTCAAGTATGTTGGACCGTATGTTGCTACAACACAACATCGTGTCCAATCTTTTTTTGGGGGGATTTCAGGAATAATGCACTGTTGACTGTAAGAATGGTATTTTAGAACAGATGATGTGGTCAAGTTCCGCTTTTTTACAGTCCGACGACAAAAATCCTGATAACCTGTGGTGTTTGTCATCGAACAATGTTGATAATAATATTATTATTATGTAGTAGTATTACTCGACGAAAGATGCAGTTCCGCAGCCAAGAAGCTATCATCATGGACCACTAAATTCACAGTCAATTCAATAAAATAATAATACTACAGTAATAAAATATTATTGTGCTAACTTACCGTAGCTACCGGGGGGTAGTCTACTACAGTAGACCAGTTGAGAAAAAGGTACATAGAGTCAAACGATTTTCAATTTTATTATTTTATTAGAAGATTCTGAAGATGAAAAGAGGGTTCGCTTGAAAACCGATTTTTTACGCTATCACACTACCGTACTCAGAGTGGTATCGTATCTTCCAACTGCTACTCTATCTTTTTCATTTCCCCCCTTCGACTGATGATCGCCTGCGCCGCCTTGTAAAAAATTCAAACAGACAAAGAACGTCTACCTTGGTGTTGTCATCATCACGCTTTTTTTTTTTTTTTTTTTTTGAAACGCAATTCTTCTCCCCGTTTGTCAAATCATCATCCGGATAAAGCAACCCATACAATCAATGCCATCACCCACACCATTCTACCAGCCAGACAAGTAGTTACTGTTACTTCTCCTACCGTGTCGATCAATCTTACGGGTCATCCATCGGCCAGTGGCACAACACCTTCCCCCGTGCACTCCAAGAGACAAGACGAGACGAAGTGCATTCAAAAAACAAAACAATGAACCGTTACATAATCCTATTCTCATCCTTTCTCCGCCCGGCCGTCATTCTGGTTTGCGCCATGTTGCTCTTCAATCTCCCAACACTCATCTACAAGATCGGAATGTTCCTTCGGGGAATCTTGTATTTGGCATTTTGCAACGACAAGAGTTGGAAGAAACCTCAAGATCCCATCTTGGTGGTAGGACCCATGCTGGCCAAAGAAAAAGAAACCGGGGACAGCACCAATTTGGAACGTAAAACCATATACTTTGTACGACACGGGGAATCCACCTGGAACGACACATTCAACAAGGGGAGTCACCGTTCCGCGGCGGTCTTTGCCATTGGATTCATTCCTGGTCTCATCAAGGCACTGTTGTTTGAGCTGTATTTGATCTTGTCTGGAAAGTTGGACAGTTGGTTCTATGACTCCCCCGCCTCAAATCTTGGCTTGTCCCAAGTAAAGGACCTGGCCTCCTTCATGAAGCAAGCCAAGACCAAAGATGACACCATTGCCCAACACATTGCCATTTTGAAGGCGAGTCCCGATGCACCGCCCTCCAAAATCATCTGCTCCAGTCTTCGTCGAGCCGTGACGACTATGGCCGGTGGATTCAAAGATCGACTCTCTCGACGACCTTCCGAAAAGGTCCTGATTGTCCCGGCGTTGCAGGAGATCAGTCGAAATCCAGATGCCTTATCCATAACGCCTGCACACACTCAAATCCAAGCCTCCTGGATTGACAAAACGTCCGAACTTACCAACTTTCAAGCAACCTATATCAATCAGGTGGACATGTCCCTTCACGACGGCAACAAGCCTCTCGGAAGCAACGGTTTGAAGCGAATGAGAGACTTTTGTCAGTTTGTGTTTTCTCCCAGTTGTCCGGAAGACTTCGTGGTGGCGGGGGGGCATTCCATCTGGTTTCGCTCCTTTTTCAAAACATTTTTGCCCTATGGAGAAAATCATCCAGGAAAGAATAAGAAAATTATCAATTGTGGGATCGTGGCATTGACCTTGATTAAAGCCACACGGCCATCTGGACAGGCCACCTATATGATCGATCCCAACTCTGTCGAAGTGATATATGGAGGATTTCACTAGAGTAGTAAATGCGCTGAACAATTATTCCAGCGACATGAAGGTTTGTAGAAGCAACGATCATGGCATTGACTCGACAGAAAAAAATTCCACATCCGATCCTTGGACTTGAAACGGTAGATGATGATACACCAAAAAGACAAAAAAGCCTACAGGACAAGAACCATTATTTTTTTATGTGTTGTTTTTCTCACATTTGCCAAAGTACGGCTATTATGACTCAAGAATGCATTGTAATGCCAAGATAAAAATTGTAATGCCAAGATAAAAATTCTTTTTCAGTTTCACACCAATTTTATGTCAGCAAGCATGCCTAGCTAGTGTGTAATGGCGTGATGGATGTATGAAACCATTGTGATGAGTTTTCCTTTTTATTTTTTACTCAAAACAATGTGAACCGCAGGTCTTGCGTTAGCCTTGAAACATTTGCCTCAAGCAACCCATTCGATTGTTCAGCGAACCCAAATCCTCAGGAATACCTGTCCCCATTGCGGCATATTCTTTGGCCAACTCTTCCTTGGAAGAAAATATTGGCTGGGCAAGCGCAGAAGGTCCTCTTACACTCCCCATCACCCGAACTGTTCGGCCGGTCGTACCCTTATATGTCTCCCTGCGCAACTCGTCGGGATGTTGCACTCCGTCTCTTTGCCGAAACTCCTGGAATGCTTGATACAATGCCATACTTCCAGTGTAATTGCTGCTGCCTCCAAAAACAACATGGTCGAGTATTCGCTCGATTGCAAAATACATGATGGGATGCCGTGGAGACGCACCCACGACCATGGTACTGAACAGTTTTGATTCTGGATCCACAAACACGATAGCATCATCCTGCGTGGGATGGATGGTTGATGGGGAAAAACCATTCGGAGAACAGTTGAGATCGGCATAGACCCCACCATACGTCCATAATGTAAGGAAACTCCATAGATCGGATCCAAGTTGACTTTTGGACGCAAACGGACGTGGTAAGCAATGGGAATTTGATACCACTAAATGTAACAACGGGAACTCAGGAAACGAATTGTCGAGAAGGAATCTATTCACAGCGTCATCGTCGTGAAAGTAGTAACTCCATCGTTTCATAGTGGATGCCCAAGCCACTGATGACGTGTATAATTTTCTTGTCAAGCACCGTGAGGGTGCTCTTTGATGCACAATCATGGGCATTTTGCGATTTTCCAAAGAGTGGGATTTGGGATTGTGAACGTTGATCATCTTTCGTAAGTCACTTTCACATTTTAGATGTGGTGGTGTATACGTCATGTTGGTGATGGAAGCTGGCGTTCCAACGACAGGACCCATTTCTCCGTCCCATGGGTCCATGCCAAGCTGCTGATAGTAAACATCCTTGACATCTTCAAGGCTGATAAGCTTTCCTAAATAGTACTCAATCAGCAATACTCCAAATGGAACAAAGAAAGTTGCCGGCATGACCCACCAACGTAGAACTTTGACGCGTCGAAATCTTTTTCCAGCAGGCTTCTTCTTTCTGATTTGGTTCGTGGCACTTTTCTTCCGTTCCCTTGCTGCTTTTGCTGACGCACTGAGTTGGCGCAATTTTTGTGTTCTTGCATTGATCTTGGCGTTTGCGAGGCGTTCGCCTAGTGGGGTGGTTCTGGTGGTTTCCTTGCCACTGCTTGGAGATCGTTTCATCGACGATGCCGGTTGTTTCCTATTGGAGCGTCTCGCGCTGGACGGCGGAACAGGATGTCGCCTGTTCATTCTGAGGCGTCACCTAAAGTACTTTCATCGGAACGTCATGAAGCGGCAATAGCAATCAATGTCAGAAACCCCGCAATCCTCGAAATAATACTACAGTACTACGTATCATAGTAATAACTTTTTTTCTTGAGAGATGGAAATTGGCACGAAGATGCACTTTTGTTTTCATTGCTATCATCAGCTAAAGCGCTACCGTACTGGTATGAATACCGGTAGTCTACGGAAATACAACGGGTACCGTACATACCTGTACGTACCTACCGTACCGGTACGACCGTAACACACACAACGTACGGTACTTACCTACCGGTATCTGGTACAGTTTCAGTACCATACCGTGTCATACTGCATGGTACTGCCATAGACTTGTAACAGTACGTACGACGGGTAGTGGGATTCCCAAATTCACGAACCGTCGTATGGAAAAAAATGGGTAGGAAGTGGGAAGTAGGAACCCATTTTAAACGCAAACCATGGACATGTTCATTTGCTATGGCTATTTTGAACCTGCAGCGTCACTCCTTGAGCATAGTTGTAAAATAGTCGGAACTCATCGCTTCAAGAAGATCACATTTGACTGGTGTGGGATGATGATATGTCCTCTGGAGAGAACGCGTAATTGTGCGCATTTTGTTCCCAAGAAAAGGATTTGTAAACAAGACGAAAGTCACGAGTAACCCCTGCCTCAACTGTCTTGTCATGTTCAGAGGTACTGTTGGGACCGGTTTCTCCTCCATGAACGGATGAGTCTAGACAATATTTCTCCAACAATTCATGTATGCCCCTTTTGCCTCCAAAGTCACCATAATACCAATAAAAGATCTTGGAAATTCGAATCTCTTGTGTGGTATATGCCATCACTGTTTCTTGTTTCAAAAATGTTCTTGTGGCTTGATCCAACTGTATATCAATTTTTTCGGCCGAATAGCAGGCAATCGGTGGACAGGATTTGGCACCACAGTTCAAGGCAAAATGGATGCGACAGTCCAACGATTTTACCGCCAGTTTCGGTATGGGAGTACACCATACCATGGGCAAATGGGGAAGGTACCCATAGAGATATTTCCAACGATATTTGCGTAGTATCCCATGTTCCACATCGTCAAGACTAAAGAGACGACCCCCAATGGGAATATTGCGCGTAGTATACCAGGAACCGGGAGTAGCAGAAGTAGTAGTAGTAGAAGCGTCTCCTTTGTTTTGTTGCTGTTGTCTGTAATGATCTCGCAAACGTAGCTGCAGAAACGAGTTGTAAATGTTAATCCAAAAGGCTTTCTTTCCGTTTTCGAAAAGCTGTTGCAGCGATTTCAACGTAACGTCGTGTTGCAACCGCTTCTGTTGCTCTTCCATAATATCGACAAGGAGACCTCGTTCGTCTTTCTCTTCGATAGAGTCTGTTGGCGTGACTGTAAATACACTGTCGCTCTTTCGAATGGCAAGAAGAAGACACTTAGAGATAGACACAAGCTCGTCTTGCGACATGGAGGAATAATGTAAGGTTTCTGATGCCTTCATGATGTTGTATCCAAGTTCAGATATGAATATTCGGACAAGACGTAACAGTGAAAGCACAGGGATGATAGGCTGGCTGTTTTGTTCATGCATTGGGGAAAGCACAATCATGTGATGATGGTGATCTCTACCTACAATAACCATACTACGAAATCTGAAATCTGGCGATGATGTGATGGGAGATATGTGGCAGAAACATTTTCATCGTTCCCATTATTATTAGTAGAGAGTGTGTATTATTAATAATATTATACTTCTTGTCATTATTTCTCGCTTGAGCAGTTTTCGTTTTGACTGTCAGTTGAACTTTCGGAAGTGTTGTTTGTTTTACAGTTAACGACGTACTTTCTCTGGCTGGTGGTCAATTGGTCAATCATCACGATCATTAAGAGATGTGAACTGTTATTACGAATCCTGCTATGATACGGTAGAGAGACTACCGTACTGTAGTCATAAACTACCGAACTACCGTACTACCGGCACTTCTGTCGTAAATATGTACCGTACAGGTAAGTATTGTGGTGGCGATTTTAGAGTACGCAGTAGACTACGTACTACGTACGACATAGACTACGTACTACCAAAAACTACCTACCGTAGCTTCTCACGAGATGAATCACTTATATTACTGTTATAATAACTGTAAATTTTAAAAAGTAATATTCCACAATAATCGTAGCACTTCTATAATTCAAATTAACTGCAAGGTTGCATTTTAATAATCGTAGGAGCGATCATCGAAACTATCATCAAAACTGGAACCATACTCTGGATATTCATCGGAAGAATAATGGCCATACGCATAGTGATCTTCCTCGGGTTCAAAGGCTTCTCCTGACTCTGAGTAAAAAAATAATGAATTATCTGATGTGTCATAAAAGAACTTCTCCCGGCTGGTTTCTCCAGTGAAAAGCGTTTCTCTTTTGAGACCAAAATGCTCTTTCGCCCGCATCAGTTCTACAAACCGGTTTCCGATTGGAAAATCAAGGAAAGACGCGATATTCGTTTTAATAATGTTGGAATCCTTCCCTTGGTCCAGCATAGAGAGGGGCGATCCAGAATTAATGTGTGTTCCCCAAAGGATTCCCTGAAAGAACCTTTCGTACTCTTTCACTTTGCTTTTGATTTTAGGCCTCCAAAATTCCATCTGCTCGCAGAAACGATTATGCTTTTTGGAAAACAAAAGGATCACGAGCTCTTCGTCTTTTTCATATGGAGAATATTCGAACAGGAGCTTCCTCACATGGCCAGGAGTAGCAATTTCGATGAGACTGCGAAGAAATGCCTTATCGGCTTTCAGACGATCTGAAAGCCTGCAATGATATTCCGGATCTTGGCAATAATGGCCTTCCTTGCGCATTGGGTGGGAGTAGTACTGTTTGGCTTGTGTCAACAGCATTTCTTCGTCGTCAAAAACACATTTGGGAAGTAAATAATGTAATGTACCACCTGCTGCAAACCAAGTGTTGCGTACAAAGTCCAGATCCTGCCAGTATTCGTTCGGAATTTGGACACCAGCATAGCTGAGTGAAAGAGGTTCCTCGTTTCCAACGTTGTGGCAATACTTTCGAATCCATCGGATTTCCAGAAACTGCGTAAACTTGCGGAATATACTCTCGGGGAAAAAAGTTAGCGTTGCCACGTTTTGCTCCAAAAGTTCCTGCAAAAAGGTTTCATCGTCCTTCAAGTTCTGAGAAATAACCCAAAATAGATGAGGGTAAATATTCACGACGTACTTCATGAACTGTCGATCTGACTTGACTTGTTGAGGTGCCTCCTCCCAAAGGTTTGAGTCGCCCCAAAGAAATGGGTCGTGACGTAGATCTTCTGGATAGGCGAAAGCCCATTCTCGATATAGGCGTTCCTTGTCGGTGACTACTTGAAGCGCTGCACGGAAGTAGAGACGAGTCTTCTCCCACTTTGTCTTCTTCGAATGCCGGCAACACAACGCAAACTCAACGTCTTTCTTGTACTTTGATGGTAAATCATACCAGCGAAGTTTCCCATTATCGATAGATTCCATCAATTTGAGTTTTCTCCGTTTCGCCGCCGCCGCCGCTGCCTGCTGCGGCTGCTTTTTGGATTTCTTGGCCGGACGACGATGACAAGGTATCCTTGCCTTCTTGGTGGCAGCAGATGCAGTTGCAGTGGTCGTGGTCGTGGTGGTCGCATGACGACTTGTTCTACTCTGACTACGCGTTGTCGGCATGATTTTGTAATAAAATATAAAATAAAAACAACAGCAATAAAAGGAATGTCACAAATCACAACAATGATGATGATGGGCTCCCTCTTTGCGAACGTGACAATGAGAATAAATCACAGTTATTTCCCGTCGCAGGTCGCATGCGTACTTGTATCAATACACATACCGGTAGACTAGGTACCGGTGGTACGGTACCGGTGGTAGTGATCTGCCGTTATGCCTGTAGACGACCCTAATAACAGTACCGCGTTCGCAGTCGTACTACTGGAGTCAACGCGACTTCACCAGAATTAAGATTAGAGCTTTTCAATTCGAAGTTTCCCTCCAAAACTTCACTGCGATGAAAAAATGACACGACGGATTTGAGGATGATGGATCAGATTTGAAGATTATGGGTGATTGACCATTTTCTTTGTTTTGTATCATCATAGGACAGTAGGACAGTACACGCTGTACGAAGGAGCATGAAGTTTTTCCCGCGTTGCATTTACTGTTAGTTTTACTACGTATCATTTTTACAGCATTGTATTGCAACACTCTGATGGACAAACAACAGGACACAGGACACTTTTCAGAAACTAGCAGACTCTAGTAGCACCCTCTGTAAGACATCACCATGGCTCCATCTCCACAGGGCGTCATCGACTTGACTGGGAGCGATGGTGAGTACGATGACAAGGACCAAAGGCGTCATCATGTGGCGGAACTGCAGCGCTTCCTCTCCTCGTCCAAAAAGAAGAAACGGACGCATGATGATGACGATGATGACCACTCGGTGATCGTCATCGATAGTGACAATGATGACGAAGATGCTGCCTCTGTCCAGAAGAAACCCAAAGTCGAACATCCTGATGGAGACAAGAAAAAACCTAGAATCAAACAAGAAGGTCAAAAGATGACTGCTACTGCCAAGACAACCTCAATCGTGGAGGATGGCTTGGAGGTGGTGGAAAATGCTGGTCCCAAGATTGTGTCATCATCTCCTGTTGATAGCAATACCAACACAGACGACGATGTCGTCCTGGAGGGAGTGGCCAACGAAGTACGACTTCCGCACCTTCGTCAAGATTGCACCAAGTACCCGTTCGTTGCTCAGATTCTTCATTATGGGTTTACTAAAAATTTCCATCTTTCGGAGGTCAATGTCACAGCGAACTCGAAGCATTGTGAACTCTGCTACTGCTACGTTTGTGATTGCCCAGTAAAGGAATGTCAAAAATGGGAGAGACACGACAATGATTGCAAGATTAAGAACAATCATTGTTGTGCCACCAACAGCATCTCTCTGTGGCGACAACTTCGAACAGACGAGAAAAAAGTCAAGGCTTCCGCCGCAGCTTCCTTGGTCACTGCTCCATCTGCGACCAGTTCGCGCACAATTTCTCATTCCGATGTTCCCGATGGTAAGCATCTGCCGATAAATTGTAGTCGTCCTCTCAGTAACATGTGGAGCCACAATCCTTGCGACGATTGCTGGTGTTTCGTTTGTGACGACGAGTTCTTCTCGTGTGAAAATCCGTATGATCACCGAAATGCAACCTTGACCAGCAGTCATTGGCAAGCCGAGCGTGCCAAGAGAAAGCTCTCGACCTACGGGAAGACCGGACCCTTCCCGCCAGATACGGCCGATGCCTCTCAGGACAAAGCTTTGCTTCAGTGTCGGCACTGTTCCTGGTTCAGTCGAAGGGTAACACACGAATTTCATTATGCATCATCTGGAGATTGGTCGAATGATTGGTGTAGTGTTTGTGGCCTTGTAGCCCTAAAAGAAACGCTTGGAAAGAGACAATCGGTTCCTCCACAAGAAAAACATTTGAAGGATATGTATTACTTTGGAGAGAAAGAGTTTTCATTTCGAATACACGCTCACGATCCTCGACTTTCCCCAAAGTACCAAAAGAACTGGGAACAAAATGACTGGCATTACGATGAAGCAGACCGAGACGAGGAGGTCTTCGAGCATCGCATTGGAAAGTCACCACATTTGATCAACTTTTCAAAAATGATTTCCTGCTCTTCTGTTGAAAACATCCCCAAGGTGGTCTCTGAAAGCAGCGAGAGCCGCATTTCACCCGACGACACCGATGCTATCATCATTGATGACCCTGAGATAGTGAACTTTCTTCAAGTTCTTGGCCAGTGGCCACACGAATGTTGTGTCGTCTCCGCATCGTGGGACAAGACCCTCAGATCGGGATCACTGAAAGTTCAGCTATTCCTTTCGAATGGGTTTTTTCTTGGCAATACGCGAGAGTCCACCTTTACCGAGAAGCAAGAAATTATTCCGGCCATCCTTGCGATTTGGTTTGGTGTCCGCTTCGATGCTTCGACACTCTCTCGAGGATTAAATCCCTCATTCGATCACGAAATGGAAGTCATATCCTTCGTTTCAAAACACGCCCTGCCCTTTGGTGCGGAAGAAAAAGATCAATATGTGACCCCAAAATCAGTATTTCCAGCTGTGCGACAACTACTTGAGAGTGAGGCAGAAAAATTTGAGGAAGCAAAGGCAAAATACGAGAGCACTTTGAGTCTTTCACCAAGTGGCAGAAACGGTGGTGGTGTAAGTTCAACTGAAAATTCTTTCGAATCCTTGCTTCGCTCTTTTTTCCAAGAAAAGTTCCCGTATATTATATCGAAGAGAAGGTGCGATACACAACAGTTGCTGGCGGGAATATGCAAAGGACAGACTAGGCGCGTGTATCCCCGTTATCAGTTTTCTGCATTTGACGACAGCTCAGTTCTTGATGCGCTTGTTGGTTTCAAGGATGCTGTGTGTGCACAAGAGTTGCTGGGCGACGATGCAAGGAATCACACGTTGGGCCAGATAGGCTTTACAACAAGAGGGATCATGTCATCACTTGAGAATCTTGGTCATGCTTCGGAGTTGTTTGTCGAAGGCCTTAACGTAGAACTTCTGGATTTTCAAAAACAAGCTTTGAAGTGGGCACTCGAGAGAGAACAAATATCTGGGGGCATCCAGTCTTTTTATTGGGGGATGCTTCCGAAGCGGGAACAGCGACAAGATGACTTGTACTTTAGTCCAATCTTATCGCAATTCAGAAAGGACAAACCAGCAATTGCGCGAGGAGGGATATTGGCGGCGGAAATGGGGTTAGGTATGTTCATGTGACTTTTTTTATTTTGTCCTGCATCTCGTCGCTTTCTCACATTTATTTTCGCAATCATGCACTTTTCTAGGGAAAACGATAATGTAAGTACAATGGCTTCACTAGCGCATACATCGTCCAACACGTTCGCAATTCAAATTTGTCTCATCTGACATCGCTTTCCTCAGTTCCCTAAGTCTCATTTTAAAGAATGCCGCGCCGGTCCTGCCAGCATCGGGAAGTCCGATTGCCAGCTTACAAGTGGCTAGTGGTGCACCCGCGTCTGGTGAAGGCTGGGACAAATCATTGTACGGCAAGACTTGCAAAGAAAACGCCAAGAGAGGATCGATTGTCTCTCGTGGTACTCTTGTAATATGCCCCGTAAGTCTCGTCGGTCAATGGATCGAAGGTACGTATTCGGTTTCGTTCCTTCCGCTCTTTACTATTTATTTTTCATGCTTTGGACTAACTTTGCCTTGCACAGAGGCCAAGTCGCGATTGAAGAATCCAGGCCTTGTCTACCCATACCATGGTCAAAGTCGAAAACGCGATGCCAACCAGTTGGCCATGGCTGAGATGTAAGTTTCCACAATTTCGTTTACAGAGTTCTGGTCGCACTTTCTCACATGTCATGACTGTCTTGAAAAGCGTCGTCACGACGTACCAAGTGCTTGCAAGCGACGCCACCTATCACAAGCAAAAAGGTGGCGAAGGATACTGTGCTCCTCTTGAGCAGATTCGATGGTGGCGAATCATTGCCGATGAAGGCCATTCTTTGAGAGAAGGAAACACGCAACGAAATCATGCCGTCCAGTCTCTTGTGGCAGACAACAAATGGATCGTTACAGGAACGCCGATGTCTACCGACCCTTTGCAAATGAAAAATCTCTTTAAGTTCATCGGAATTGAAGAAAGCGAAAAGATGTTCAGCTTGATATCACGCGGCAGATCCAGTAGTCGAGGCGGTCGATGGAAAAACTACGAAAGCTATGACGCCTCTTTACTGATGTCTTTGTTGAGACCAATCGTATTGCGCTACAGTCAGAATCAAAGCTATCGAGGCACTGGAACAACGCTAATGTCGTTGCCCCCAATGAAGAAACGCACAATTGAAGTTGATTTCTCGTCAGCTGAAAAAAGCGAATTCAAAAAGCTGGAACAGACTGCACAAGATTTCTATCTGAACTTTCGACGAGGGCACCTCAAGGATATGTCATCCCACTTTTTGAAAGTCTCAGCGAAACTTTTGCCTCTCCGTGTCGCTTCGGCCGGCGGAAAGTATCCTGTCTCCGAGAGTAGTTCTGTACCCGAAAACCAAGACGACGAAGACGAAGTTGACGAGGAACGATCAAAGTTGAGAACCCGTACCCCTGTAAAATACTCGGACTTCATTTTCAGCAGCAAGGCAGAGGTACTCATCTCGGAGCTGAAGAAGATTCGTGACAATGAACCTGACTCCAAGAGCCTTGTTTTCTCTCACTTTGCTAGTACTTTGGAGTACTTGCAAGAGCGGCTGCCAGAGAACGGGTTTTCGTTCCGAACCCTGAAGGTGCGAAAGGACGACCTCTTATTTTTTTCCTTTTCTGTCCTGATGTCTAACACTAATTTCTACTGCTAATTATGAGCAGGGTAATATGTCAATGAAACAGCGTGCTAAAGCATTGCACGACTTTCAGAACGATCCCCCGACCACTGTCTTTTTATTGAGCATGAGGTACGAGAAGGACCAGCTTGCCCAATCACCCGTTTGACTTTCTATTGACTTTCTCAATTGTCTCTATGCTTTTGACCATACCCAGAGCCGGCGCTGTCGGAATCAACCTAACGCAAGCTAATCGAGTCTTCTTGATGGAGCCTGGATTTAATCCAGCCTTGGAGGCGCAAGCCATCGGTCGTGTTCACCGTTTGGGGCAAAAGAGAAATGTTGAGATTTGTCGCTTGGTAATGAAGAACAGTTTTGAGAGCCGAATGGTGAATTTTTTGAAGAAGAAGTACAAATTAAAGTTTGACGAGGATTCTTCAGAAGGAATGGAGACATCATCTGAGGAAAGCGACGATGTGGATTTAGGAGACGACCCTCAAAATGACAGTGCAAAGAAAGGTGCTCTGGACGCGGAACAAGTTCTAGTAGGAAACCTGCAAAATGAACGCGCCCAAGTGGTAACCGAAGAATTTGATGAATTGTTTGGAGTGCAAGAAATGGTCGGCAAATATGAACAAGGAAGCCGTTTCGACATGGAACAAGACTGCGCATGGGACACGGACGATTTCTCTCCTGATGATGCCGTGTCAGGATTTATCTAGAGAGGAACCATTCATCATTACTTCTATCGTTTCTCTGCATCCAGGTTGACGATGGATGTTCGGGATGCGTGGAAACGTAAAAGTTTGTTTCGAATATAATATTATCATTATTTGTGTGAATCGCTTCGTCCGGCATTCGGTGCAGTTGCCATTGTGAATAGAAGCACGTGCGCGAGATCGCCGTTTTCTGTTGATTCCGTTTCTGTAGCGGTGATGGATATTGCTCCTCCTGTTCCCGTGATTTCGCATCCATCGTGCTTTTGCACATCAAAGTGTTGACCGCTACAGACGGGACTCGTGCTACTAGTCATGGATTCACTGGCCACACTTACCGCCCCTTCGATGCATAGCATGTAGGCCATCCGTCCCTTCGGAAGCTCCAGGAGGACTTGAGCCCCCAACTCGAGCTCGGCAGCGTAACAGTCCACATCTTGATTGATCCGTACGGGAGCCACGATATCTTCTGCTTTATTGTCGACGCTGGATGCCAGATGCTTCAGTGTGTTTTCCCAAGCGGAATCTCCGACTTTGATTCCGCCAGGATTACTGTAGGATCCGTAATTGGGTTTCAGTCCATACTCCTTGGGAAGTATCCATGTTTGAATACATCGCATCGGAGTGTCCTCGCTGCGATTATGCTCGGAATGTTCGACTCCCGTCCCAGCCGTCATGTATTGTACAGACCCTCGTTGGAGCGTTTCGGCATTTCCCATGGAATCTTCGTGCGTTAATTCGCCCGACACAACATAGGTGATGATTTCCATGTCTCGGTGGGCATGGGTTGCAAAGCCTCGTTCCGGTTGCACCAAATCGTCATTCATTACCCGCAAGACACCAAAAGTCTCATTACTTGGGTTGTCGTACTCAGCAAACGAAAAGTGAAAGCGAGTCTGGAGCCAATTCTCTGCCGACCAAAAAGGCGGCTGCACGGGTGGATTGTCAGGATTGCCAAAAGAAAAGGGGTTCGGTTCGGGAAGATACAGATTCTTTTCCGGGATGACATGGATCTTCAACGTCATGATAGCAACCTACTTTTTCTCCGGTGAGATAGCTGTCGGAAAGGAGAGGCGATGGAAGCATCAAGTAAGATTAGATGTCTACTTCAGTAGTCTACTAGACTAGGGAGGTAGAGAGAGTATGATAGAAAAAGGGTACTCGCTTTCTTGCTTGCAATTGATCAGCTCACAGGACGCGATGTTGATGGAAGCGTATCTTCGACTGTTTTGACTAAACAGAGGCTATTGCCCACGACTACGGTAACTGTAATGTCGTTGAAAACTACTGGTAGATACCGGTAGAGGTTAAGGTAGTATCGATACGCAGCGTTGCGCTTGATTGTCCCCTCCCACCGAACGACAGATTGAATGGGGTAGATAGACTATGATACCGGAGTAGTAGACAGGGGGCAACTTCAACTCTACTTCAAAAATCGTATTTGGGACGTGACGACTGTGATTTTCTTGTTTGTCCGGATTCCCTTCAAACTTCAGATTCCCTTTTTTACCAACTTCAGTCGCGAGTCGCGAGTCGCGAGTGTGACAGTGTCTCACACATCATTTTTTATTTACAGTTATTTCCCTCTTTTCGTCCAATGCACAACACACAACACAGTGTATTTTACAGTTTAACAGAATTTTTGAATATTATGTTTGTTCGGGTTCCCTCCATCCCCAAGCCTTTCCCTCCAACCTCCAACCCCCAGACTCTCTTTTTTTACCTCTCTACTCTTAGGTAGAGTAGAGCTAGGTACTACATACTCGGAGTAGTAGCTAGAGAAAGGCTTCAACAACAACACACATTACATTTTCCATTTTTACGGTCGTCAACTTCACGAAATGGGTCGTCAAAGCATAAACAACGGACATAAACTCACCATTCTTCGCGATTTGGAGGAGAGATTGCACAACGGCGAATCCTTGAAATCGGTAGCCCGGTCTCATGGCGTTGACCCATCGCAACTCAGGAAATGGAGGAAAAATCGCGAAAAGTTAGAGATGTCTTCAAAGGGGAACAAGTCGTTGGGGAAAGGAAAAAAGTCCAGCATTACTCATCTAGAGGAGCTGATTATCGGATGGGCACACGAATTGAGGGAAGTTGGCATTGGCATATCATATTGTCGTCTACAGGTGAGGGCATGCCAAGTCGACGAAAACTTTCGTTCAAAACCGAAAGTACAACAGTATCATATGATTCGGCGTTTGTGCATGTCGAACGGGCTTGTGGTCAGGAGAGGCACCAACGTGGCCAAGGATCCACCCCAACAAGCGATTGACCAGGCAAGGGAATGGTTGCAGGAGATAAGACCGGTTATTAGCGTCCCCAACCTGGCGCAAAAATACATTATCAACATGGACCAGACTCCTCTTCCGTTTTCTCTCGCTGGTCAATCCACCTTGGAATTGAGGGGAACACGCTCAGTGACTGTCAGACACTCTTGCAACAACAAGACCCGAGCCACAGCTTCATTGGCAGTCGCTGCAGACGGATCTAAGCTGAAACCTATGATCATCTTCAAAGGTGAACCTCGAGGCACCATTGCAACTCGCGAGCTTCCAGCGAGTCAATATGCCAACCAACTTGCCCTTTGTTGCCAACACGCCGCCTGGCAAGACAATGAGAACATGTCTATGTGGATAGATGAGTGTTTGGTGCCTCATATCCAACAAAGGGCGGATGGAGCTCCAGTTGTTTTATTTTTGAACCATTTCAGCTGTCACTATTCCGACATTGTGAAAGCGAAATTTGACAGTATTGGTGTCCAATTGAAACTAATCCCAAAGGGTTGCACTTCAGTCGTTCAACCCATTGATGTGGGCGTCAACAAGCCCTTCAAAGATCGAATTAAGTCCCAATGGTGGGAGTGGACGATCGGCTTCGGACAAGATGGTGGCAACATACCAACTCCTTCCAGAGAGGACGTTCAGCATTGGGTTGTTGAGGCTTGGAATTCAATCGGAGCCCATATCATTCAAAATGCCTGGCGAAAAACTGATCTATCTTACTTCCCAGAAGAATAGATAATCTACTATAATAGCAAGTTATTATTACACTTCATCGTCGCTAGAGTCTACGGTAGATTGACGCCATCTAAGAGAACATTCAATAATCTATCACCAGGGACATAGCGATCGATGATTATTGCGGAACAAACACCATTGTTGGTTGTGTTGTAGTCGATTTTTTGTGTTAGCTAGTAGAAACGGAGCTGTTTGCTCCAATGACTTGGTCCAGCCATAGAGCCACCACTCGACGAGTAGCCGAAAGTGATGATGATTCTGAAGCGATGTGCGGAACATTCATTACTGGGCATCATCCGACAATGATGATGATTCGATTCGACGGCTTCTCGACAACAGCGAGAACGTCTGGTCATCCAAACCACGAGTTTTTTGGCTTTTAGATAGGAAAGAATCTTCAATCTTCCTCCTCTGCTACAATTCTGAAATACCGTCACCCACTACACATTGGCAACATAACAACCACGCTCTACCACATCCACCATCATTATTATGACCGATAGAAGCAGCAGTACTGTTTCTAAACCCGTCCTAGATCCCACCTTGGAAACCCCCGCACCCAAACTCTACGGTGAAGTCACAGTGACACAGCACGAATGGGGAACGAGCGTCTGGGAAGATTACGACCAGCTCGAAATGTTGGCCGACTCGGGAACGGGCGAAATTTGGCTTTGTCAGAAAAAGACTGATAAACGCACTGTCGAAGAAGAAGAAGAAGATAATGTTATTTCCAACGAAACCGATGCCCGTCAGAAACAACTGTACGTCATCAAGACCATTGACAAAAACTTTTTGTCCGGTATGTTCGCGAAGGAGCTCCGGAATGAAGTGGACATCTTGCGTCAACTGGATCATCCCCATATTGTTCGCATTTATGGTGTGTACGAAGACCCCGACTCTATCTACCTGGTCATGGAATATTGTCCGGGAGGGGATTTAACAACAAGATTTCCGTATTCAGAAGCACAAGTGGCACGGATCATGACTCAAGTCCTATCAGCCGTCGTGTGTTGTCATCAACACAAGGTTGTGCACAGAGACCTGAAATTGGAAAATATAACCTGGGCGACAGAAAACACTGTCAAGCTATTGGACTTTGGTTATGCCCAAAAATACCGACGACCACGGGGCGACTATACCATGAAAATGGATGTGGGCACCACGTACACGCTCTCTCCTCAAGTCATAGAGGGAGAATACTCAGAGCGGACCGACGAGTGGGGAGTGGGGGTGATGGCATACATGTTACTGACAGGCGGTACCAAGCCCTTCGACGCTGACAAGAATGTTCGGTTACGAGACGAAATCAGGAAAGGCAAATACAGCATGGACGGACAAGAATGGGAAAACGTCTCACAACAAGCCAAAGATTTTGTTTCCTCACTCTTGGAATACAAGGAAGAGAAGCGCATCACTGCTGAAGAAGCTCTGGAATCCCCTTGGTTGAAATTCCAAGACAACAATCAAGAAGAGCTCAATGAATCCGTGATAGACTCTGTCGCAGAAGCGTTGATTACAACGGTACAAGAGCCAAAACTTAAACGTCTATCCATGTTGATTCTAGCCCACGAGGTAGCGGAAAGTGAAATTGAGCATTTGAGAAAAGCCTTCGCAGCAATGGACAGTACCAAAGATGGGACGATACGTCTGCAAGAATTTCAATCGATCATACAAAACTCCAAAACATTGAATATAGGGACGGACGAGCTTACAGAAGTCTTTCAAGAGCTTGACTTGAACGACACAGGAGCCATTTGCTACACTGATTTTCTTTCTGCAACGTTGGAATCCATCGCAAAAATTGATAAGAATATGGTCGCCGAGGCCTTTGACAGGTTGGACGTTGAGAGCGATGGAGTCATTGATAAGGAAGACCTGCAAGCAGTTTTGGCAATCGATTCTGACCGGGAGGCAGCACAGGATCGGGCGGAGGAGATTCTAAGTGAAGTGGACACCAATCACTCAGGCAAAATTGGATTCGAGACGTTTGCGTCTATGTTCTTTGATGATGTACCAAAATATGACTAACTGTAAGCTTTCTCACAGCAGCGTCAAGTCAATCCAAACAAGACTCCTCGTCAGCTGCAAATAACTTCCTTATCGAACCTTCTTTGTTCATTATTTTCATTCACAGTCAAGTAGCTACATACTCCGTACTTCGAAGTAGTACTCCTAGCTAGGGTCTATGATACTGATACGAGTCATAGAATCGGTGGCAAGTGGCGGAAACATCATTTTTTCTTGCCACATCACACATCACACGCTCTATCATACCGGTAGTCTCGTATCATACCAGTACCGTACCCAGGTACCGGTACGTGTATCATACGACTTCGTGTGTATACGAGTATGGTACTAAAAGAGTCGTACTGAAACTAACAGTAAACGACCGACTCCCGACAAAGCACACTGCACCATAGTGCTACGATATTATCGTACTGGTATGATAGTCTAACCCAGTTCAACTCCCGATCAAACAAGAAGGTTGCCCCCTTGTTTACCGTCGGTGTTTGTCCCTGCCCTGGGCTTGGTGATCAATCAAAAAACACGCGCGAATCGATACAGCTAGATAGTTGCAATCTATCTCCTCCACGCATCATGATTAGTCGCTTTGGTAATCATCTTCGAACGCACATCCATCGTCCCTCGACGGGTCGAGCTCCAGCAGCATTCAAGTCCTGGTCCTGCTGCCTGCCATCGAATCCATTAGATAACAACAACAGCAAAGACCACGAAAATCGGGCCAGTCCTTCTATCTTCCGACGACACTACCATGCAACTTCACGACAAGAAATCCTCCCATTGGTTGCTGGATTGGGTGTGATCTTTGTCGGACGGTATTCATGGAAGGCCCTCAAACGGATGGATCAAGAATGGGAGGATTATTTGTGGGAACTTCAACGATATCAACGACAGCGTCTAAAACATGCCAATGCTTCCGAGATACCGATCACTATCGGTGTCGATGTGGGTTCATTTTACTTGAAATTGTCTAGAATGAATGGCAACAAACCCGAGTTGATTGAAACACCACAGGGAGATCGGTATCGATTCAATGGAATCATGATACAAGAAGGCGGTGATATCGTGACGGGGAAGACAGCGTTGGACAAATTTTACTACCCCCTAACAGAGGATACCAAAGACTCTGCAACTGACAGCTCGTCCTCTAACAGTGTCATTCTTCCCTATATGGAACTCCATCGAAATTCTCATTCCGACGCTGCCAGTTTGGTACAAAATGTATTCGTCCCGGCCGTCAGCGAGGCCATGGAACGAGTGGCATCGGATATGAGTAGTAACAACAAGGACGATGGCAAGTCAAGCAAGACCTTACGCACTGTCTTGGCCTTACCACCACTCTTTTATAATCGATACGGGGAATCCTTCTTTCGAAATTTTCAAGATGATTCCCACCATACCATTACAGTCCCAGAGCCCGTGGCTGCAATATGGGGCGCTCAAGAATTAGGAATCATCCCGACGCCTCAATCCAAAGAGGAAAACTCATCTTCGTCTCTGGTGATTGACATCGGCGGCCTAGCGACGACCATTTCATTGGTTCAAGAGGATAAAGTTATCTACTACGTAAACTTGCACGACGTTGGCGGTGAGAGTTTTGTTCAACAACTCGTCAACCGGATTCTCAACGAGACGGGCGATACGACCATGTCTAAGGATCCCATGAGTCTCACTTTGATCCAATCCAGTGCACGGAGTAGTGTCATGGAACTAGTCAACAAAACTCAATCCAACGTCCATATCCCGTACTTGTACATGGGTCGAAAGCCCGACAATCCCCATTTGGATACGACAATATCCAGAACGGCCCTCGAACAAGCTGTTCAGGACTTTTGGAAATCTGAAACAGTACCCAAACTACTAGATGACGGGGTGTTGTCAACGTCACTACCACCACCGACCGGAGCTCCGGCTATCTTCACATCAGCAATCACGAAAGTTTTGGAGGAAAGTAACGTGGTTCCAACTAACATTGAAACAATCCTTGTCGTTGGCGGAGGAAGTAAGCACAGACTATTCGAAGAAGCTTGTAAGGAGGCGATCTTTGCCTTGATAGGGCCAGTAGCAAATTCTCAAAAGCTGGTCCTGCCCGAGAGTTCCTTACGTTCTGAGTTGACGGCGCTTGGAGCTGCCTCGTTGTTACCCAATTTCGACTACGATTTTGACAAAGGTCTTGAAAACATCAGCGGTTAGTCGACTTTTTTCAGATAATATGACTGTACAAACGAGTCGAGCCGGAAGACTGGAGCGAACGCTCTCCGTACGGATGTTGCCATGACAGTTTCGGATATACCAATATAATATCTTTTATTGGGGCATGTTTGGAGATGCCCCAAAGGAAAGTTTGGAACAGTGGCACGATACAAAAGTAAAACTATCTGAAAAAACATCTTGACCATTAGTTGCCTTTTTTCGCTCTCTCTCTCTCTCTACGGATAATCTCCAAGTTCCCTTAACTTTTCTATCGCTAGCAGAGCTCCCCAGGATCCTACCAGATTCATCTCTCCGTTAACGAGCCATTGGAGTATCTCTGGTATTGTCACACCGGTCACAATCTCAATATCTTCCTCTTCATCCAACGGTTTCGGGTTTTCTTCTGGTTCTGGATCAATGACGAGGTAGCAATACATTTTGGTGGTACTGTATTTGTCCATAGCTACCGGCTCGTTCGTTAGTAAGAACCATCGTCCACCTTTCAAATGACATTCCTCTTCCAATTCGTGTCGTGCTGCCATTTCCGTATCATGTCCGTGTTTGTCTTCAATCAGTCCCGCAGCTAGCCCGTACATGACACGATGCGACGCTGGCATGTATTCACGGATCATAGTCGCCGTTCTGGTACGGCTGTCCCAGGCGAACACCAAGACGGCACCCTCTCCCGTCTTGACACCGACTAAGTCAAAATCGACGACCTTACCGTTCCGCATTTGGACTTTGCGTTGCAAAATCGTCCTCCAACCGCTGTAAACGATCGTCTCGTCCAGAATTTCAAACGAACCGTAATTCACGGCCGTAATAGAGTTTGTTTCATTATGGTTGTTGTTGTTGTTTGAATCAACAACAACATCTGTTTCTAGCGTTGGATTATCATTACTTGCCATCCCACCACCCCGTAACTTTGACAGAAGGAAAGGCAATGAGGAATCATGGATGACAACCCTTGGATGTCCATGCGGATCATTATTGACACCCCAAAGCTGTTTCCTTTCATCATGATGTCGTCGAATTCCGTAACATACCGGCAAAATCAGTAAGGTCAGACAGACGGCCACAGATGTCGAGAGTGAATTTCGTGCCATGGAACGAGTGGGTGATGGAAGTGAGGAGGGCCGTGCTTGTACAGTAGTGCTGTCGTAGGTTTGGGTAAAGATTGTGTAATGTTGAGACTTGAGCGACGTATTTACTGTTATCTTTTCATGTTCAAAATTTTATGGAAAAAAAGAAAGAGATTTTTTGTTACTATTGTACGACAGTGGACTCACTGTCAGTGATACCGGTACGTATCGGTAGTACTTCGTAGTACGGTGTAGCGTAAAATAATTTTCAGGGACCATACCGTACTACGGTTACACTGTACGACCGAGTCACGAGTATACATAGTACTGACGTATCTAGTAGGTATGTACTTTAGTACCTAGGTATTTATACTCCGTACATAGATATCATAGAGTGATGTTGTTTCTGTTTTCGTACGGATCTCGAATCTCACGGAAACTTCGTACCGTCGGTGCAAGTGTAATAAGAACCAACGAGGCAACGTCTCCACCAAAACACACGATCCTACTATCTTCTTTCCCAATCTGTCCGCCGCAACAAGCCAGCAACGATCGGGGAATCGTTGCAACTGGATATAGTAGGAGAGATAGGAGATAAGATTGATGTATTTGCAGAGAATGAGAAGCAGGAACACATCGTGTCTGTTGCTTGCCTGTTCGAGTTTTTCCATCCGGAACGTTCTATCGTTTCTTTATCATCATCACCAACGTCCAGCAAAGATACTGCAATACGGTCCGGGTTGTATCTCAATCCAATCATCAACACCGCAACATTCCGTCCGCTGTTTTGCGTCATCACAACTCGATTTGCTTGATAGCAGCAGCAGCAGCAACAACAACAACAACAACAACAACAAGGACGACGACGACGACGAAAAAGTAAGCCCAGAGACTTTGAATCGCTGGGAACAAATGTACCAACAGGGAGAAACTGCCAAACAGGAATTGCTACGTATCATGTCGGACTCTTTGCAAGAGGACGGTACCGAATTTGTCTCACAACAACAGCCCACTCCGATTCGAGTGATCACCTTTGATCTGGACAATACGCTATGGAAGACGTCGGGGACGATCAATGCGGCGAATGATGCTTTGGCAGACCATTTACTTGCCAACAATATCACCATGTCACGACGGATCGAACAAGTCATGGGGGATCTATTTCAACAAAATCCGAAACGGTACTGTCCGCAATGTACAGAACAGGACCATCACGAAGATTGTTGCAAGGCACCCGTCTTGTTGACACAATTACGAACGGACGCTATATACCATGTCCTAGAAACAGAAAATGGATTTTCGGCCGATCAAGCCAAAGAGTTTGCCGAAGCTGCCTTTGACGTTTGGACCAATGCTCGACACGATGCCATTCTAGAAAACTTGGCCCGTGACGTGATTCCGACTCTTCGACATATTCGTACCAGTTTGCACGAAAAACTCTTGGTGGGGGCCATCACCGATGGCAATTCCAATCCAACCCGCGTCGCCGATTTGGAACCGTACTTTGATTTTGTCATCAATGCCGAATTTGTCGGTGTGGCCAAACCCAACAAGGAAGTTTACTTGGAGGCAGTCCGAACGATTGTCACTCATGAACACTTTTCAGAAGTGTTACCAGCCGATGTTGTTACCGTGGATACCACGGATATGGAACTTTTAGAAACCTTGGTCGGTCCCTACTGGGTGCACATCGGAGATGACTTTTTGAAGGATATTGTTGCGGCCAAGAATATGAAAATGAGGACCATATGGGCATTGGAACTGATCAGCGACAAAGTGTTGGCAAAAACTGGGGACTCCTCATCATCATCGTCATCATCACCAATGATGACTATGGAAGACTTTGTCAAAACTGTTTCGTCGCAAACGGTGGTATCCCTTGGGATTGGAGCAGATGATTATTTGGCATCTTCCCTGACGGGAGAATTTGTGGATGCAGTCGCCGAATCCTTTTCAGATATTGGTAGGATATTGTCGGAGTGGCACACAGACGGTGATGGAATCATGATGTCATCGGATTCCGTTCTTCCTCTAGAAGAAACAACCGTCGTGGCAAAGGAAAATCCGATTGCAAACCTGACGACAGATCCTCCTTTCACCGCATTATCCAACGACAAATCCGATGGAGGTGTAGACTTTGTTGTTCCTCGTGCCTTTCGCATCGTGCGTGACAATTGTTCGATGGATGTCCCTGCTCCTCTAAAAAATCGTTCTGATCGTACCATGAAGGACGTTATGAGTATGGCGCAACTGGACAAGTCGTCCGGTGTCTTCAATTTTTCAGCCGAAGATGCGACAGCGCTTCAAGCTGGTACCAAGACACTGATGATACAAATTGGAGATCTGAGATTTTCCAAAGACATTTTTTCCGCCTTGACAGTCGAAGAAGTGCTCTTGATGACGGACGAGAATCCTGTCGTCTTGTCATTTTCGTTAAAGGAAATTCCACCTGGAGGGCAAGCCCTTGATCTCTTTTAAAATATACTCTACTAGCTGCTACAAATAGAAAAGCCTTTTAACTTCCAGTTTTTCAGTGAAACGCAAGCTGTAACATATATGCGCACTTATGATGTATCACCGAACTATTCAAACTTTGCAAGTCGTAATCCGCACAATACTTTCAGTTAGTAGTTAGTACCGGTACGTATTAGGTAGTAGTCGTAGACGAAATTCGAAAATAAAAAAAATATTGGATGCGAATAAAATAAAATAATGGATGACAACATGGTGAGAGTGCATGCCAAAAACGCAGCGAACGAATAATATTATTATACGATAGTTGTTTCTTGTTGTTGTTCTTCTTCTCTCTCTTTCTCGATGCTAATGTCGGTTGATCACTCACGAGGAGACAGAGCAATCACAGCAGATTGCACAAACACCAGCCACGTAAAGAAGACAAGGCAACTATCTCCGTAGATGATACACGCCCATCAAAATTGGAAAGTCATCGTTCCATCATAGCACAGTACCTGTCCTCAAGAGCTTCCTGCTTCCTGCATATTCCAATAAAAATTACATCTACCATCTACATCATGTCCAGTACAGCCGCCGTAACCCGAGCGGTTCCAAAATTCCGCTACTTATCGGCATGGTTCTGCCCATTTGCGCATCGTTGTACTTTGGCTCTGGAACATCATGCCGGACGGGTCGAGTACGAATGGGTCGAGGCGCTGGGTTGGGAAAAACGCACCGACGATCAAAATGTGACGGGATCAGGACACGAATGGATCTATCACTGGAAAAGTCCCGAACTGGTACGAGCTTGTCCGGGAGCACTGGTGCCAACATTGATTCCAGTCGATCAAAAAGGCACGCCGGATGAGTCCAAAAGTGTGTACGAGTCAATCGTGACGATTGAGTACGTGGATGCAGTCAGCGGAGCACAAGGAAAGGATCGACTGATATCGGAGGATCCATTCTTGGCAGCGCGAGCACGTGTCTGGAGTGACAAGGTGAACCGAGAATGTTGTTCGACCTATTATGGAGTGCTGGTACGGAAGGATGATGCTGAACGCAAAGAACATTTTAACAATCTCATCAAGGGGTTAGAGGTATGAGAACGTTCCGAAAATCATGCAAGAAACTGATGCTTTTGCCAAAGGCAATGCTGCCATTTTATTCACTCACAGTCAAATGTGCTCTCATCTACTACAGAACTTTTCCAAGCAGTTGGAGGCGACTTCAGGCCCCACGTTTCTTCCAGACGGCCAACTTTCCAACGTGGACCTCACACTTCTTCCTTGGGCCTATCGATACTACGTCTTCGAACATTACCGGGGGCCCGATTTCAAAATTCCGTACACTTCCAAACTAGAAAAGTATCACGGATGGTACGATCATGTCATATCGTTGGAGTCTGTCAAGCGGACGTTGCCCGACAAGGACAGATATTTGGAACACATTAAAAAATATGCCGATGGAAGTGCCCGATCCAAGGTCGCCAACGCCGTGCGACGAGGAGTGGCAGCCCATGAATTCGACGATGAAAAGGACGAAGCATGATACTACCAAAAAAAATTCTACGATCGATAAGACTGAGAAACTACAGGTAGCAGCTGAGCATAATTGCGAATGATGTACACTTTTCCTTAGGTAGATGGCACCGGTCTAGGACCCTCGAAGTCCTCATCATCTTCATCAAAGATCCTTGTTTCTGGTATATTTTTGGGTTTGGGTTGCTCCTCCTGATCCTGCTGCAATCGCTTCTTCATCATCTCCAAAAAGGACCCATCATTCTTGATCATGATGTCATCTTCCTTGGGTGCTGGAACAATTTCGGATGCTACGGTTTCCCTTTCCGTCTCCTCCGTCTTTTGTTGCTTAGCCTCAGGAACATAGGTAAAATCATCTTCGTCTGCTAGATTCTTTTTATCGTCGTCATCTGCTGCACCAACATCAATCCCGGCGGCTTTCAAATTTTTCTTGCGTTGCTTGGCTTCCTTTTCCCGTTGTCGTTTCTTTCGTCGTTTCGCCGTGGCCTCATCCAATTGTTGTTCGATTTCCTGTTGCTGCTGTTTAAATTCTTCATCCAACAAATGCTGTTTTTGTTCTTCGTCAAGTTCCTTCCATCGTTTCAATTCTCGTGCACGGGCATGACGGTAGATATGAAATTCTCCCGATCCGGCACCGGCAGCACTACCATACGGATTGACCACCTTTTCGGGTTTGACAGTGCCACCACCACCTACCGGCTTGGAATCGTCCTTGTTGGCATCACCCTCACCACCACTACTTCCAGTGGCCTGTTCGTATGTTAATTTTCGGAGATTAGCATTGTTGTCGGCATAGGCCTGAACGGAAGTGAAACGAGGCATGGTGAATGACGAGTTTCGAAGAAAAAAGTGTGGATTGAGGAGGGTGAAAAAAAAAGAATGCAATGTCTTGCAAGGTAACTATGTGGGACGACGACGATACAATGAATTGTAATAACTGAGCGATGCTGGAGGGGATGAACGGGTGTTTCACTGCAGTAACAATGTCGTGCCTCACAACATACACTACGTCGTCAAAAGACTTCGGATATAATGAAATGTTATTTTATCTGTTTGATGAAGTCCTCGTTGCGTCCGGATGTGAAGGCAGGAGGGAATCGTGGTCTTGTCATGCTGTCGTTTTTGGTTGCGTTGATATAAATAATACATACTCCGGAGTACGTCGCAATACATAAATACAAGCGATATGATAGTACCTTGAAATTACCCCACTTACCGTTGTATCAAACAGTAGTAGATAGAGAATCGCAAAACAAACTATTTGGGAAAGTAAAAAAAAGGAGGATGGATACTAGTTCTTTATACAATACGACGAGGTAAGCTGCACCTGCACATCAACCCAAACTAAATCTGCAATTTCTACCACGTATTCAGCTCTCTTATTAGGGAAGCATGGAGTTTCCGTCTTCATGGTACTTCAAAAAGGCGCTCTCCAAAGTGGGCATGATCTTATCGGACTCCTCTGGTGTCAACAAAATTCGTCGATCTGGTCGTTCCGGATCAATCTTTCCGACCAACAACACAGGATCCATCAGTCGGACCAAATTGTATTCTCTGTCACGATGATCAAACGACAACAACAATTCCACTTCTTCTTCCCCGTCATATGGGTCGTCGTCGTCGTCGTCGTCGTCGTCGTCGTCGTCATCATCATCGTTGTCTTCATCGTCTTCATCATCGTCCTCCAGTTCCCCCACCAATGTTAATGTTTGCGGCGTCCGCTGCAATGCCAACTCTTCTCCGAATTCTTCCATGATGACATTTTCAGCGATCGGAAAGATATCGTCCATGAGCTTGTCGGTGAGTTCGACAGGAACGAGATTGTTGTCACTGTCCATGTAACATAGGGCAACGCAATAGTCGCATGGTACGCCGATAGTGTATTCCTCACCGTCGACGGTGGCAATCGAGTCGGCATAGCATTCGATGAAGCTGTTGGCATTCTTGTCAACAAAGGGAATGGGGACACCTTCGTCCTCTTCTGAGATACGTGTCAAAATGGCATCATTACTGTCACTGCTAGACGCTGCCAACATGATATGCGAGGATTGTTGCTGAAGAATAACAGGCTGTTGTCGTGCAATTGGAGGAGCAAAGGCATCGGTGCACCACCAAGAATCTCCGACATTGAGGAGGAGACCCAAAGATACTAGTACCAAACCATGGTAGCGCTGACTGTAAAGGGAAATCATGTTATACTTGCGTGCGACTTCTTTGAGAGGAAGGTTTCACTGCACCCTATCCGGAGCTTTCTGTTGACACGGCAAGGAGGAAGTATTGTTGTGATGTGCGATTGCAACGAGACAAGAATCTTTGGAACAAACGGAAGGTTTTTGATGGTGGTGGCAACTTCAAATAAAAACGACAATTATTAAATATTTTTTCTTTTTTTTATTTTATTTTGATCGACATACCATGAGCGTCTTGCCAGTGTCCGTTCCAAAATTTTTCCTACCCGCATCTGGTTTCACACTCCGGACTCCGGACTCCGAGTGCTAGCTAGCTACGGAGTACCGGTAGCTACTACTATGTAGCTACCGGTAGCTAGAGGAATGAGAACCGTCTTTTCAACATTTTGATTGGATACATTTTTTTCCACCATCTGGAAAGTGAGATTCGCTCACCAACTGACCGACATCACAGTCAATTCCTCAACATTCGAAGTGAAAAACCGAAGTTGTTTTCGTCGTTTCATCCAGTGTATCCAGTAAAAGGAAAAAGTGACAGAAACTGACACTTTCCCAAAATATTAGAGATAGACCACCCCTTGCCATGAAGTACGCAGTAGCAGTCCTCGTCCTTTTGGCAAGTTCGACACAAGCCTTTGTGCCTGTGGTGCCCACACTCCTTCGTTACGCACCAAAACTCGATTCCTCTCGAATCATCGACGAAGATGACTTTGACGGTAAGGAAGCTTTTAAATCCATCGTTGAACTTGCGCTGTAATGCAATCGAGTGAGCTCACTTACATTATTTCTATCGTCGCTTCTTGCAGCCCCCGCGGATCGCGCTGCGGCCGTCGGCAACATGGTCCAAGCCAAGATGCCATCTGTATTTGGTGTGGAAGTGCCATCCTTTCTTGCCAAGGCCTTTGGAGTACGGTTCGGAGAAGGCGGTGCTGTCCACGACGATGACATGCAACTCATGATGGACATGGACGAAGAGTGTTATCTTGGAAAGAACGGTGATCTAGAAGAGTGCGCTGACTTCGATCCTCCTTCTTCCAAGCCCTGAAAAACTTGACCGCGACACCAAAGGTATTCACCACCATCTCACACAGAAATCTACTGGTGACATTGCCTCATCCTTCACCGACGATCGTATCCCCACCTCGACTGCACACTCGCAATAAAACAGCCGTCTAGCAGAAACGAACACAACTGACAAGCGTATATGTGACTACTAAACCTTAATTCAGTCAAAGTTACCATGTCCATCGCGAAGAAATTCGTAGTCGCAGTTACAGTTTTGAGATCTTTCGGTAAAATCAAACATTTTGACTGTTCATTCCGTTTTTTCTTTCCAGTGACATGGCGCTTGCTTTCTGGGTCGGTCCGTGGTAGTCTACTCCGTTACTTGATATGCTGTGATATCAATTCCAAGAATTTTCAGACCTTCGAGCATAATTTGTTTGACTTCGTCCAATCCATGGTAGCCCGTCAAATTGTGGTTTGCCAGAAACAAGATGTTTGCCCTGCGCATCAACGATAAATAGGTATCTTCATCAGGAAGTTGCTGATCCAGTACCCCATTCCCTCATTGGCTTTCCGTATATGTACAATCCTCGATCCCATGTGTGAAAGGCACAATGAACAACAAGATCCTCAGCGGCACGCTGAACAATGAAATGAGCAAAGATCCGTCCACTCCATTCCACAAAATTTGCAATTATGAATTTACCAGGAGCTTTGGCCATGCGTATACTAGCAGTATCATAGTCGCCATGCTTTCCGTCTCAATATCGCGGCAACATGTGGGACTGCTGGGTGCCGATTTGTCGGGGCGACACTTCGTCTGTCTCCGACTCTGCGGTATTTTCTTTATACCAAAGAATCTTTTTATTCCTTGTTTTGGTGAACTTTGTGGATGATAAAACAACAAATACTATTGATTGCAATAAAAAGGTGTTTTCAAACATCAATCCTGATGAGGGTTGAACGCACGAGCTGCTATCAACTCATGAACAAAGTGCCTTTGACTGTAGTTCTTTCCCGTCTGTTCTCGATAATCGATCAGATACATGGGATTGTCTCGATGATCTTCGAAGGCTTCCTTCGAATATTGCTTCATGTTCGGTTTCTTGATTTTGTGCTTCTTCATCTTCGTTTTCATTATTATTATCTTGAAATATGAGGTCAAGTTGGTCTATTCCATCTCCCTCTTCATCGATGTCTTCGTCATCTATGCTTTGATCTGCATAGGATAGTTCTTCTTGGATCGAATTTTCTTGTGAGTTCTCATGCTCATCATTATAATCTTGTTCAGCATCGTAGTCTGGCTCAAGATCGACATCGGTTTCTGATCCTGATGATTCATAGTCGGAATCATCATATATATTGTCATAGTCTTCATTTTGTGTGTGATCCACTCCTGCGATCCAAGAGGAATCATAAAATATAGTTCCGTCCTTATTGTGTAGGACAAGACTTTTGATACCACTCCTGCGATCCAAGAGGAATCATAAAATATAGTTCCGTCCTTATTGTGTAGGACAAGACTTTTGATACCGTCCGCCTCACACAATACCAGGGCCCTTGGATGTGCTCGTAAAATAAGAACTACTCGTATGAGATTAGAAGACTACTTTCTAATCTCGATGGAAACAATCTCGATGATCAATTCCTCTACTAGTCGTGAGAAACATCTGAACATTCTCGTTTCACTTCCGCTGATTCTCGATTCGGGTCAAATGTCTCTGGAATAAGACTAGATGTGGATCCACCATATGATGTTCCAAGTATCTTGATCATGAGCAGTCAATTCTTGGCCCTACCTTATATAGGTCCAAGACTCCTAGTCTTGACTTCTCTTACTTTCCTAAGCAGAGAAGTCCTTCTCTAGTTTCTCTCTTCCATATAACTTTCCAGGGCAGTGTCTTTCACATGTATATCTTCCGAGACTTAGACTAGAAGATGATTCATGTAGTCGTAACTCGTTTGGGGGAAATATACAGAGGATACCTAACAGGGGAATGACACTATCGATGAAGATCCTCACAGGACCTACTCGATTCGGAGATATCGAATCGTCGTACTGTACGCCCGAAGGGGGAAAAGACCGTTTTCCCAACATGGTAGAGCAAAGTTGTCCTGTAGGTATTGGAGTATTTCGACGCCGTAATCCAATCTATGCAGCTGAAGAAGTTAATCGTGAAGCAGTGCTAACGGTAAACAAACCTACTGCCCCCTGCCGCAAGCAAACTGTCGAGCAGAACCTTCTTCATCGTCGCCTTGGACACAGAGCAATATCAACACTCCTTCTCGCCAACGAAGACAATGATTGGGCAGACGTCAGAATGACCACAGATGATGACCATTTCTGCGAAACGCGCAAAATAACTACGGCACGCAAAGCCAACCGAGGATCAAACTCACTGGAAACTATCGACACCCTTGTCCCAGGAATGTGCATCATGGTCGATATTGTCAAGAACCCATCCAGTGAATCGATAACCTCAAGCACGTACTACCCATTCTATCTTACCACAACTGACATGGCATCACGATTTTTTGTCCCAATTGGCATGCGCCGCAAAACTTCGCACGACGTCTTCCTCGCTCTCCAAGAATGGGCTACACCTTATGGGCCTGGCGCCGAGTTCAACCTCAACATGTTTAATCGGATCCACGGTGACTTCGATCCCACGTTCCGCAGCGAGGGACTCCGTCGAAACGCTGCACAATACAACATACATATATCGTTTGCTGCCCCACGTCATCAGGAATAAAATGGCATCCATGAAGCTAATTGGCGCAACATCCGCAACCTTGCATTTGCCATGATGACTCAAGCACGAGTTCCGCGAAAATTCTTCCACTTTGCATTCGAGCACGCTTGGAAAATTCATGCCGTACTACCTCACAAAGCAGTCACCCGCACAGATGGCACGGTTCAAACGTGTTCGAAGGTCAACCAGTTGGCATCGAATCCTTTCGCGTACTCTTTTGTCCAGTTGTCATGACGTACGACAGCATCAACTTGCGCTCTAAGGATGAACGTGGACACGACATAAGGACATCTTACAACCGACAAAACCAGCCCCAACGCGGTATTCGTGGCATACACGTTGGCCTTCCAAAACACAACACGGGTTATCTCATCTATGTCCCACAAATGAATAATGTATTACACTGCAATGATGTCTACTTTGATGAGAACTTTGAATCAACTCTGGCTTTCACCCCAAGTCGACACCCTGCCCATTTGGATATTGTCATTACTGACGCTCCACCAAGTGACACCGATGAAATGGAACATACAGGATCCGCACTTTGGTTCTGCAACAAGAAATCATCTCAGTTTGGCCAACCTGCCCAAACATTTGCAAGGGCCGTTGTCAACGAAGACTATGATCTTGATATTCACGCCCTACAAGACGAACATGACGACGACATCAGCCTCACCGACCTTCCTGATCTCATCTTATGCTCCGGATACGACAGCGACGAGGAGGAGAATGACAACGTAACCACCAACACTGTTGCAAACAGCTCACAGCAAACGTCCTACCCAGAATCAATAAACCAGAGCACGCACCAACGTGATAATGCAACAGATGCTGCTGTTAATTCGTCGCAACGTTACCCTCACCAGATTCGAAATCCAAACCCAAAATATGCGTACCACCCACAACATACAACACCCATCCCTCAAGAGTTTGTGGAAACTGTCGAACAAGCATTCAACAGTGAAGTGTTCCAAGACATTCAAAACGTCACTGACATGAACCCATCAATGTTCTTACCAGCTCCTGACAATTGGAAACAAATACTCAAGTTGCCACCTCACATAATGATCCAATGGAGCGCATCTCTCCTGAAAGAACTCAAGGAACTGATCAAGAAAGCAACCTGCTTGCCATCCTCCCAAGGTGCTCGTTGTTTTTGAGCCTGCCAATCTTGTGTGAAAAGTGCGTTGAATTCGTGTTGGACGATCGTGAATAACATTCTGTCGGATGTTGTTAATGTAGTTGTGTTGCATACCTCGAGTGGCGAAATTATGGCGACGGCGAAGGGCTTCAATGGTGTTGAACTGGTTTAGGGCGTTGAATCCATCGGGGTCCGCTTTGTTGGCGATACGGATTGCTAGCTGGGTTAGATCGTGATGTGGTTCCTTTTGATACGCCGGAGTTCGTGCCAATTTTGCCACTCGAGGTATGCAACACAGCTACATTAACAACATCCGACAGAATGTTATTCACGATCGACACCAACACGAATTCAACGCACTTTTCACACAAGATTGGCAGGCTCAAAAACAACGAGCACCTTGGGAGGATGGCAAGCAACGTCGAGCACCTTGGGATGATGGCGCGCAACCATACCACCAATCCCCAACGACCAAACCACCTATGTATGAAACACCTAACTACACGATGGTACCCCGCCGCAACGAGTATCACCCCAACAAGTTCAAACACCATCACGCCCTAATGACCACCACCATCAACCCCATTTCCTCAATTACAGTTCGTCGCAACGACAAAGGAGGAGAGACACAAGAAGGTTCGCATTCGCCTCTTTCGCAAAACCTGGCAACGATAACCCATGAATACAACTCCGATTCAGATTATATGACTGTGAATACAATTCCGATTCAAATCAGAATCACGAAACACTGTATCCTACCTTTCCTCCCAACAAACAGATAAATCAACTTCACAAAGAACGCGAACTTGCTCTACAGGCAATAAACGAATGGAACGGCAGCCACAAACCTCCTGAAATCGAATGGATTCAAGAGTACATCCGTCTAGCGCACTATGAATCCCAAGCTAACTACCACGAATCGCCACATGAACAATTCAGCTTCTTACTACTGGAGTAGAAGCTCTCTCACCCTTCTTCACCTCAAAGGGAGAAAATTTCCTGATGGAACACTTCGACTTGATGACAAATCAAGCCTTAAAGTTGTGCCAAAACATCACACCCCTCAACGAAATCTTATTTGCTCTACCACTTCAACAAGCGGAAGAAATGAATCAACACTACCCCTTTTACACCTGCTTCAAAGACAAGGTAAATGACTTAACTTCAGCAGCTAAACTCACCCAAACACTGATCGAATCAGATACAAACAGCGCATCCAACACTACTCCATTCCCATCAAGCATCAACACTAACACGCGCCGAAAGAAAAGAGGAAAGAAGAAAAAGCAACGGTCAAAACGGAACTACAACAGTGATAAAAGCTCAACATCAAGCTCCAACAGTTCCAGCAGTTCGAGTGATGACAGCACGGAGGCCTACAACAGTGATGGTAATAAAACAGTCCCGAACATGTCCTTTTCCAACAAGCGCAAGATGAAGACCAAACAATCACAAAAAATTGCGAAGATCATGAAACGCTTGCACGAAAGCGTCAAACAACACCATCTCCCAGATTTCAGTGTAACCAGAGGCACAATTGACAAACGAAAGTCGTTCTTTCGCACCTGGATTGACACACTCCGACAGATGCTTTCAATGGAATCGAGGTACTCATGCACACTAACAAACTATCCTATCATCGACTGTTCCAACATCAGCACGACATCCAGCATGGCACTAGCCCTATTCCTATTCACAAAAATCGAAGCAGGATCCAAAGAGCAAGTTCGATCCAGTATCAAGGACCACTTAGACGGCGTCGAAATACTCCAATACCTACAGGACAACTTTGGGAGCACAACAATCCTAGATTGCACCAAAGCACTCGAACGTCTAAAGGAAACAACCTGGGAACACGGCGATACAGTTGACACTTACACCAGCAGATACCTTCGACGAGCTGAGGCCTACCGGACAACCTGACGAAGTACCACCTCCAAAACCAAGCCCAAACTTGACGACGTCGAACTACTGACAATGTACCTTCAATCACTCTTCGTCTATATACCTTCTACACATCCACTCCAACATACCATCCAAGCCAAGTTCGTGGAGCTGGAAGCGTGCATCACCTCCGACGTCAGGCCGACGTTTTCCCTCCTTGAAGTGGCAAACCAGCTGAGGTACCTCGAGTCTATTCACCTCAAAAATGCAGGCTCTGCACGTCGTTCCTACAATAAACTCCTTGGTAAAAACATATCCCGACCACCTCGCACTAACGCACCTTCCGAACCTCCCCGATCTTACAATCGAGCTAACCTAGCAACACAAAGCAGAAAATTCAAGCCAGTGAAATGTTGGGGATGTGGTCACCACCACAATCTTCGTAACTGCCCTACCACCAGCGAAGAACAAATACAAGCAATCTACCAAAAGAAGCGTGAAGAAAAGAACTCACGCCTTGCTAGTAACACTTCTCGCACCCCCACTGAACAAGCCAACAGAACCGCAACGTCGCAGCAGGAGGAGACGAAACCACAAACACAAACAACAATCACAAACACTTGTGCAAACAACGTCACGGAAATGCCACGACGATGCGGAACGAACTTTGCCGCTCCAACTCGACACTTCAGCGGGATGACGAAAGCACTACCAACAACATACCACTCCAATGAAGCCACATTCCGTGCGCATGCGTTAGTGACGGAAACTCTCAGCCTTATCCACGAATGGTTAATTGACAGTGGTTGTTCGATCCACATGACACCGCATATAGAAGACTTTATTGGAGAAATGGAAAATTGCCACACGATGGTCGAAGTTGCAAATGGTGGCCTGCTTGAAGTACACTTGCGTGGCACCGTAAAAATGCTCATCGTTGACAAAGACAATCCTGAAAACCGTGCCACAGTCCTGCTCAAAAATGTTCTATATGTCGGGCGAATGCGAACCTTCTTGTGTCTCTCCTCCTTTGTCGTTGCGACGAACCGTAATTAAGGAAGTGGGGGAGGGGGGGCTTGTGGTTGGGGGTATGTCGTCGTTTTCGGGGTTGATGGTGGTGGTCATTAGGCCTTAGGGCGTGATGGTGTTTGAACTTGTTGGGGTGATACTCGTTGCGGCGGGGTACCATCGTGTAGTTAGGTGTTTCATACATAGGTGGTTTGGTCGTTGGGGATTGGTGGTATGGTTGCGCGCCATCATCCCAAGGTGCTCGACGTTGCTTGCCATCCTCCCAAGGTGCTCGTTGTTTTTGAGCCTGCCAATCTTGTGTGAAAAGTGCGTTGAATTCGTGTTGGTGTCGATCGTGAATAACATTCTGTCGGATGTTGTTAATGTAGTTGCGTTGCATACCGGTACCTCGAGTGGCGAAATTATGGCGACGGCGAAGGGCTTCAATGGTGTTGAACTGTTGTAGGGCGTTGAATCCATCGGGGTCCGCTTTGTTGGCGATACGGATTGCTAGCTGGGTTAGATCGTGATGTGGTTCCTTTTGATACGCCGGAGTTCGTGCCAATTTGTGTGCTTACACGAGAACTCGTGCAGCGTACTTCAGAGCTGGGAGTGCCTTGGTTCCATTATTGGGGTTGGGACTGTCGTCGATGACGTTGGTGACTAGATCCATGAAGACGTTGAGGTCTACATCTTGGTTCGGTGAGGATGCCGCCTGTCGAAGGATTTCTCCGGTTTTCGCATTGATGATGCTTCTGTCACGATTCTTAATGACGATAGTCCATCGTCCATTGACTCGCATTCTCGTCTTTAATGAGGTCTTGACGCTTTTTTTGGGCAATCCTGATGATCCGGTGCGCTTCTTGGCAGCGGACTTGCTTTTGGGGTTGGTTTTACCACGGAGACGATAAGCGTACAGTCCTGCGTCTTGGTACTTGTACCTGTCGAATGTGGCACGGCCCGCATCGCTTCCTTCAGGTCTAGGAGGTCCAGGCTGGGCATTGTTTTTGGAGCGGTTACGACGATTCGTAACCATGAAAGCATGTTCGTAGTTGATCAGACTCGAACCTTGGTTGACTTGGCCAACACTTGAGGCCACAGCTGCGTAATGCGGTGGATTTATCTTGAGAATACCACGCAGTTTGTCTTCAATCTCGCTCGCGGAAAGTACAGAAGAAGATTCACTATCGATGGTAGTGGTGTCGTGATCTGTTGGTTGGACAGAGGCACAAGACACCGAGGTTGACGGATCGCTTTCCGCGTGAGCTACCATGTTGGGAAAACGGTCTTTTCCCCCTTCGGGCGTACAGTACGACGATTCGATATCTCCGAATCGAGTAGGTCCTGTGAGGATCTTCATCGATAGTGTATCGTTGAGAGAGGTAAGAACTTGGGTAGAAAACTTCATCTTGGCAGAGGTAGAAATGGGGACAGTTTCTATACGAATGCAATACCAGGGCCCTTGGATGTGCTCGTAAAGTAAAAACTATGAGATTAGAAGACTACTTTCTACTTTCTAATCTCGATGGAAACAATCTCGATGATCAATTCCTCTACTAGTCGTGAGAAACATCTGAACATTCTCGTTTCACTTCCGCTGATTCTCGTTTCGGGTCAAATGTCTCTGGAATAAGACTAGATGCCTTGGATCTACCATATGTAGTTCCAAGTATCTTGATCATGAGCAGTCAATTCTTGGCCCTACCTTATATAGGTCCAAGACTCCTAGTCTTGACTTCTCTTACTTTCCTAAGCAGAGAAGTCCTTCTCTAGTTTCTCTCTTCCATATAACTTTCCAGGGCAGTGTCTTTCACATGTATATCTTCCGAGACTTAGACTAGAAGATGATTCATGTAGTCGTAACTCGTTTGGGGGAAATATACAGGGGATACCTAACGGGGGGATGATGGATTTCCCACACTATCGGTACTCCGAATACGTACGACGTGCAGTTACTGTCGTAAACCGGTAGTACGACTAGCTGTAGCACTCACGTCAAAGGGGTCTACCGGTAGGTACCGTAGAGAGGATAGTACCGGTAGGTTCGTACTCCAGAGTCCGGAGTAGTAGTATTTTGTTGGAAATCCTTTCGTGCAGTAGTTCTCTTGGCTGACAGGGGCCGAGTTGTCTTCTTCTCCGGAGCTCCCTCGGTACGTTGTCAAAGTGATGCCCAGCACCAGTTTGTTGAAGCGGCCTTGGAGTGTCTTTGATTTCATCGGCCTCCAGTGGAACTGAGCCTGTTAGATTTCTTGCCATGTGGTCTACATCGTGTGGGAGAATTTCACCGGGCTGTGATTCTTGAAAGAGTTCTTTATTGCGTATCCAGAAAGTAACCAGAAAGTCAGTTTGTCGTGACTTTCTGGATACGCAATAAAGAACTCTTTCAAGAAACACAGCCCGATGGTCAGACTCAATAGCCCCGTCCTCGTGGAAGCCTCCGAACAGCAATCGATGGAATAAAATCGAAGTGCAGCTCCGCCAAGCCACCTTCTGTGATAGGTGCAAAGCCAGGATCGTTCCACAAGTTGGCAATCGCTTCCCAAACCGTCTTCTCTCGGTTTTCGGAATTTCGATTTTTGATTTGCATTCTTCCTGGTTGGATATCATTCCTTTTTATAAAGGACTATTTGATACTATCGTCGACATTGCAATGGGTTAGTCGAAGATATGGATCTTTGACAGTCTCAAGCACTTTCACACCCGTAGTAGGTGCGAAAGTGCTTGACAATTGACGGATGGAAGGACAGTACCTTTCGCAGTCATGAGCCCACGAAAGTTGAAAGTGCGTTTTCGCACCCACCTGTGATGAGATCATCATCTGTCGGAGTAGACTACGACTTCAGACAGCAAACTACTGTCTTTTACACATTTAGAAAATCTACTACAGTATTCATGGCTATGCCAGCTAGCTAGCTAGCTAGGTAGCTAGCTACCGCTTACCGTAGTTCTGTATCTACGAAGTTGACTGTCTTAACTGCTGCAAATATGTTACTCCAGTAGTACCGTAAGTACTACTACCACTGGTAGTAGTGGATGAAATAGTAATACGATATCTTCAACAATCACACTACATCAGTTTTCTTTTCTTTCTCTTTTGATAATCTCTGTCAGGTTTTTGATCTCCTCATTACATTCTTGCAATTCATCCTCCAAGTATGATATGTACTCTGCTGATGCTGTCTCTGGGAGGCTGTGCCTGTCCCTCATCAGATCATCTCTTCTCCTTTTAATGTTCAAAATTGTGTTTCTATTTCGTTCTTCTTGTTTGCTTGCTCGTTCCTGTTCCGTGTTTTCCAGTTCCTGCTGTTTGAGTGCATGGATGGCATCAAGAGAAGCTCTCACACCCTTCAGCTCCTTCGTAATAACTCCCCCCATGTGTACATCTTTTTGGATTGGTCTGTTGGGAAGCTCTGGAGTTTGTGGAGGTTGTACTATTTCATTTATATCAGGTGCTGTCGGAGTTGAGATCCTATCTCCCACCACCTTTCTCAGGATCCTCTCATGGTACTTCACAAAGGCGATGTCCCTAGGATCAGTTAGAGCTATCTGTGACAGCATACTGAGCAATTCCGATACCTTCCTATTCTTCGCATTGGCTTTGTAATAGGGGTCACGTCTCTTCAGCTCAATCACTACAAGCGCCTTCGTGGGCTTGAGCAACTTATATGTCCCCTTTTTCTTTCTGATTCTTTCATTGTAGGCAGCGTAAGGCTGGACGCGATCTCCGTCGAAATTGAGCACGACGGAAGCTAACAGGAACATATATTGCTTCCTCAATTGAGGTGGAAGTAGGCTCTGGTCTTCGTAAAAGAGCTGAACGTTTCCTTTCTCTTCGGCCAAGGTGGGAGGACGATACGCCGGATCTTCGGGGTTGATTTCCTCAAGTGATATTGAGGCCTGCTGTTGCGGATCAAAGTTACTTTTAGGGTGTTGCGTGTGCTCATCTTCATTGATGTTTTTGTCGAAGGGGTTTCCACTGCTGCCACTATCGTGGCTCGACTCCATCGTGTTTCTCGCTGCTCTTGTGGGAAGATTGCCCAAGTGGTCACTAGTCATTGTTACGATGCAACTTTGTTATTGACTGTGAGAGTGATGATGAATGAAGGAGAAAGTTGACAACCGACATGTTGAAATACTCCGAGTAGTAGATTGTCGACTTTTTTCTACTACGTACTAATACAACGTTGAACGTACCTGTACGGAGTATGAAGTACTACAGGGTACGACTTGTCGCACGATAATTCTTAATTACAGTTAATTACGACGGTAATACTGAAGTAGAAGGGTACCGGTAGTTTTGTAAAATGCAGTTATAACAGTAAATAACTGCAAGTTCCATTGATCCACTTTTAAACTGTAAACTCTACTACGGTACCCGGTAGTGTATGATATGTGACAGTTCGACAGTGGTGCGACATTCAAAAAGACGGCGCGGATATCCCTACTTTCTGTTAGAAGCGATTTGCGTATCTGCGGTACTATGAAAAACGAAGTAGGGACATCAGAATTGACTGTGTGAGGATTGACTGTGAGAATGGCCAAAGACGGAATTTTATACAAGGGAATTTATCCTCCCTGCCATGTGTGAACCATGTTGTGATCCGTTCCGACGTGAAAACCGACGAGAGTATGATTGACATGATGATTACTCAATTTATTCCCCAGACTACTCTGTCACCAAGTCCAAACTTTCCATGAAGGATCAAAAGTATCCTTTCCACCGTCGTCGTTGATCGCTTCCTGCTCATCTTGCTCTTTCCGAGAAATACTTTTTGGTTAGGTTAATAGCGGGGTTACAGTCGTAAACTCTTAGGATCCCCTGCATTAGGGTTTCAAGTGAACTTTACCAAAATAGCATCTTCAAACGATATGGGAAGGTAACTGGTGGCAGGAATCCCGCCAGTGTTACCCATTCCCAGTCGTTTACTAGTGAAGAAATGTGAAATCATCCCTCCAATAGATGAAAATGACATCGTCCGGTCTCAAACCGACATGAGCCGCCTCTTGTAAAGCATTCAATCACGGTAAGCAAATTTCCGGTGCATTTTTGATAGCCAATCAATCTTAATCTTGGGGATTGCAAAGAATACGTCTTAGAGATTGTGAAAGTTCTACTCGACGAATCCGTTCAGGGGGGATTCTGGGGACAACTATGGAAGCAACTTCTTGATCAAGTAAATTCCTGTCGAGGCCTTGATCGTACGAGGCATTGAATTCTCAAGATTAAAAAAGTTCGAATCTTGCGAAAGAACACGAAGCGCACCAAAAAAGTCTCAGATAACTTCATGATATTGTTGCTGATGATTCTGCCTTGCAACTTCAGGCGTTTTCTGAGTTCGTCGTTGGAGCTTGTGAGGACCGCTCCGTCGTTGTATTGGATAATGTACAACACCCATTTCCTTGACGTTGGTTTCGGGAAGTTTGCTTGATGCGGAAGCCGTCCAGATGCCTGTCACGAACAGAATAAGGCCCACTGTGGGTACCGAGTAGATTCGGGCCAAGACATAATTCGAGAAGGCTCCACCAACGCGAGCAATGGCATGCGAGGTTCCATGGCCGGTTGTTCGAATAGCGGTTGATAAGACCTCGGTGGTGGCAATCCATGTTACTGTAGTAGCACTGTTAATAAACAAATGAGCCATGAATGCCATGATCAAAAGACCGTTGGGATTGAAGTTTGGATCATAATCCCCAAGCAGGGCCAGTGTCAAGCACACCAGTCCGCCTGAGGCATAGGCCAGGCATTGGGTAGCAGCTCGTCCCCATCGATCTATTGTGATGTAGACCAAAATCAAACCAAGAAACTCGGACGATGCGCTGAACCAGGCCTGATAATCTTGTTGTCGTTCGTCATTCGAAAAGACTTTGACGGCCATTGAAACAGTCCCATGATCCAAAAAGGCCTTGCCAAAGTATGTCGCGGCTAATGCTGCTGTGATGGACATCCAGCCAGAGGAAAATAGTGTCATTACTTGAGACAAGGAACACGAGACTTCTTCTGGTTCGTGCGAATACAATATCACACCCCTGGGAAAGGTTTCGTAGGGATCTTTACCATTGATTTTGGCAGCATGGCGCAACGTGGCCAGGGCTGTTTCTTGATTGCCCTGTGCAAGGAGCCATCGCGGAGATTCCGGAACATACATCCAGGCGAGTATGGTTGACAAAATACTGGGAACAGCACAAAGACCAGCGATCAATCTCCACAAGAACTTGTTCGAGTCAGCAATATTTTCCTGTTCTTGTTGTTGCAACATCAAGTGCACTACCAATGCACCAGCAGTCCAAAATATCTGCAAGATCACCAGCTGCTTTCCTCGTGCCGACGGCGGCAAGAGTTCGGCACATGCATTGAATGGAACAGTCAATCCACCGATTCCAAACGACACTAATATCCGTGTTGCTAACAGCCACTGAAACGTCGTCACAAAAGACGTGGCCACTCCAAAAATCGAGACCAAGGCAGAAATAGCCAAAAACACAATGCGCCGTCCCACCAAATCTCCCAAGACCCCCCACAGTAGCGCTCCCAGTAACGCTCCCGGTAAGACCATTGAACTGAGAGCATCTCCGCCGTCGGGTGTATCGCTATCATAGGCATCTCCTTCGGAAAATCCTTCCATCATATTGTTTTCATGTGACGATTTCCACTCTCGACTCTTGGCGACGTAAGAGAGAAAGCTCAAAATGACCACTTCGCAGGAATCAGCCGCCAAGAACAAGCCGGTGGCCATCATGACGCGGTATTGAAACTTCCCCATACCCAATCGTTGCAGCGCTTCGTCGATGTTGAGCAAATAATATTGTTGTTCGTCTTCGAAAATTGGTGGCAGCAACAAGTCGCTTGGAATATCGTCGATGTCATCGTCGTCGTTCCGAAGAGGCGTAGTTTGATTCTTGTTGTGTTGTTGTGTAGCAGAACCATAGTTCTTGGCCGTCTTGGTGGCATTTAGCAGATAAAACATCAGTTTGTGCGCCTTGTACTGTAGACGAAGATGTGTCGTAGTATAGTCGAAATAAAGTGCGCCACTTGTTCAATTTCGTCACGGAGATGGTGATAGCCGAAGTGAGCAGAGAGGAGTTGTAGCAAGCGTTGTTAACGTCGCGTCATCCATCCTCACTATCTACCGGTAGTACCGGTAGTCTAATGGATAGAGAACGCGAATGCAGAGACGGATTCCTTCATTTTTCTTTTTAGTCGTACACACAGTGTATGCCTCTATTGACGAACTTGCAAACTGATCGGAGTTGAACGAGCATCTCATTTTTACATAACGAATCAATGAAAAAACGTGTAGCAATGAAATTGCAGGTTTCCGGCGCTACGTTTTTTCTTCTCGCAACCTTTCCCGCAAAAGCAAGTGACGAAATAATTGTTTATTCGTTGAGATCGACGATGCCGAAACCAACACCCTCACTTTATTCTTGATCTTCTTGTTGATTCTGTCGACGACAACGGCAGGTACTTCCATGTTGAAACTGCCCCTCTTCTTTTCCGACAGCATCACGATCTTCCATCGATAGAAATTTACTCACAGTGATTCACACATATACACACCAGACTCTTTGTCGGCAGATACAATCCACACCCATTCACCTACTTCGAGTACTCCGCATTTCTCAAACCGCGGTGCATCAACAATTATAATCACAACGCCAGCATGAAGAAATCCATGTCTAACCCGGCCTTGTACCAACAATTGGACAAGTCATCGTGGTTGTGGACCCCGCCAGGTGCCACTCGCAAACAGTACGAGCCACATGATTTTCCTGGTTACGGCTCGTACGATGTGCGCACCACTCCGCCAACTTCCGACATTCAGTACATCGACGAATCACTGGAAGCCAAAGCACGGGGACACGTCCTATTGAAGGAACTTGAAGCGACGGCCATTTCCGGCAATGATATTTTGAGTTCCACTTTCTATGTCAGCGGTCTAGTGACGCTGTCGGCAGGCAAATTAGCACCGTTCTGCTTGATGCTGGTCGGACTGGTGTTGTACTTGTTTCGTGGCATCTACCATGAAACGGTCATGGCCTTGCCCTGTAATGGTGGAACCTACAATATTTTGTTGAATTGCACTTCCAAACAAGTGGCCTCCATCGCGGCCGTGTTTGCTATCATTGCCTATATCACTACGGGAGTGGTGTCGGCCCTAGAAGCCGTGGCGTATTTGCAAACGGCATTGCCATGGCATATTGACCAACAATCAGCAACCATCGGACTGTTGTTCTTCTTTTGTCTCTTGACCAATTGGGGTATGCAAGAATCGGCTTTTGTCGCAAAGGCTATTTTTGTCTTACATGTGGGTGTGTTGACACTGCTGAGCGTTCTTGGAGTGGCATTCCTCTGCTTCAACCCATACTTGTTGGTGGAAAATTGGTACACGCCGTTTCCACCGGTCGACGTGGCGGGCGATATTTTGCCCGGAACGGCTTTGACGGCCATGTTTTATGGCTTTTCCAGTGCCATGTTGGGTGTCTCGGGCTTTGAAACGAGCAGTCAATTTGTGGAGGAACAAGCGCCCGGCGTTTTCCCCAAGACGCTAAAAAACATGTGGATGGGAGTCGTGATTTTTAACCCACTTTTATCCTTGATTAGTTTCGCTGCCATGCCCCTGGAGGAAATCATGAACCACAAGGACACCGTCTTGGCTCGAACAGCTCATGTGGTCGGACAGTGGGTACAAACAAGCTTACATCTTCCCGAGGCTTGGTCGTTCGGACCTGTCCTAGCAACTATTGTGTCGCTAGACGCCTTTGTTGTCCTGGCAGCAGCGTTGCTGACAGGATATGTCGGTATCAACGGTTTGATCCGCCGCATGAGCATGGACCGGTGTCTTCCACAATTCTTCCTCATTTCCAATCCATGGACAGGCACCGATTCATTCATTCTGGTGGGGTTCTTCCTGCTGTGCGTGTCGCAAGTTATTGTCCTGGATAGCGACGTGGAAGCGCTCGGAGGAGTCTACTGCTACGCCTTTTTGACGGTAATGACAATTTTTGCCTTTGGAAATATTGTTCTCAAGATCAAGCGACCATCGTTGCCACGCGAAATCAAAGTCTCGTGGCTGCAATCCATCGTTGGACTCTTATCCGTGATTATTGCCTTGCTGGGGAATGTGTTGGGAAAGCCAGAGCTATTGACGTACTTTTTTGTGTACTTTTTGATTGTGGGACTTTTAGTTCTGACCATGTTTCAGCGTGTTCGCATCATGAGGGTCGTCTACAAGGTCTTCAAAAGGAGGAAGAACAAAATCGGTGGTCAGCCGTCCGATACAGACAGCGATGACGGTCTATCGTCGGAAGACGAGCCTCTTATCCCCAAGAGAACCATGTTGGAATCAACCTCTGAGCAGGATGAAGAAGAGGGGGACGATTCGGCAGCACCTATGCCTCCACCAAGCCCACCTCGGAAGCGCAAGTCTTGCCTGGCAGCTCTTTCGTATGCTGTGAAGCATGTCCAGACCGTGCCGTTTGTATTTTTTGCCAAACATGATGACCTGCATATGATGAATAAAGCTGTCCTTTACATTCAACAAAACGAACAAACCAACAAAATCATTATTGTACACTGTACGACATCAAGAGACACGCGCAGCTTACAGGAGCATGTCAAGCTGCTAGATCTTTTGTATCCACGGGTCAAAATCAGCCTGTTGATTGTGAACAGCGCCTTCAATGCCGCAACTGTAGAATGGCTCAGTCAAGCCTTAGAGGTTCCAATCAATGCTATGTTTATTAGCTGTCCTGATGAAAACTTCACCATGAAGGTCAGCCAATTACGGGGCATGAGAATCATTGCCAGCAATGACTAGTATAGACAATTAGAAAACACTGTATATTAAAAACGATTCAATGATGTAATTGAAAATTCCGTATATGCACTAAATGTTCTTGCGGCCAGTAGTTGCATTTCTTGCTCTTCTAACAGTCGGGAGTCAGCTTTATGTGCGTCGCGGTGGTTTAACCGTGAGGACGCGCTTTTAAGCTGTCCGTAGAAACGAAGACCTTTTCCCATCGGCTGTCGATGTTTCGGCCTAAATTAAGTTTTTGCGACGGAGTCGCTCCAAGACTCGAGCCTCTCTTTCGTCCATTGTAGCAACTCTTGTCTCCAATCGCTGCATGTTTCCAATCAGTTCTGGGACCCTCCAATGATCTGTCACCCTTCTAATAGTTGAGAGAGTCGCCTCAAAGTTTCGATAACTCTTGCCATCGTCTCTATCTTGAGCGATCTCATCCTGAAGGTCGCGTAGCATGGTCGTAAGTTTATCGCTCCCAGCAGTAGCCGCAGTGTCGACTCTCAAATCAATATCGGCTTGAGCGGAGAAGCCTCTTGTCCGCAAAGCCCTGACATCCTGAAGGATCTCCAAAGCCTTTACCTCTGCCGCAGAAGGGTCTTTCTTCTTGATGAATTTATTGTATGTCGGGGTGCCGAGGTCTCCTCCCAGATCCAGCTCATTCCAAGAATATCTGAGGAATGGGGCCAAATGGGCATGATTCTCTGGCAAAGGTGAGGGATTTGGCCGTAGACCGCGGTTGTCTTTTTGGGGAGTATCGTCAACAGCGTCAACGCCATTGGAGAACTCATTTGAAATGGCGGGACATGAACGATTCGGATTTTCCAGTAGCTTGAAATCTTCGCGGCTCAAATCCAACCATTCCATCGCTCCGTCGTCCTCATGGAATAGGTGAAAGTAGCTTGTGCCTTCCTGATGCTTGACGACGTTTGCCGTGTAATATTGATTGTCGTCGTGCCAGTACACGTCCTGAAGAGACAAGACAAAACTACATGAGCCCTTCAGGAGTGGTATCAAACCCAAATTCCATTCTTCCCAAAACTTACGATTTTGTCTCCGGGCGATACTTTCTTCCACTTGTTCGTTGGTCGATTGAATTTGGAAGGTGGGAGCGTCTTTCCTTTGGCGGTAGAGTATTTACGAGACCAGGCATCCTGCCTCGCCTGTCGCTGTCGTCGATCTCGAATTATCATTTCTTCCAGTTCTTCCAATGTCTCCTTTTCACCTTGAGCGAGCCAATCGGGCATCTTCTCCTCACAAATCAAAAATCTTGCATTCGCTGTTATGGCGCCCAAACCTTCCTTACCACTTGCGGCGGCAGCGACATTCCACGTTTTCTTGGACTTTTTCTTGATGTGGGTTTTCAATGCTGGGGGGATTTCAAACAACGTCCAGGCATCATACAGGCCTTGCAGCTGCTTGTTCTGATGGAGTTTGTCTTGGGCTCTCAATGATTCGGCAGAGAGTTTCTTGAGCTTTTTCAGACGCTCTCCGTTTTCCTGGGCCGAAAAAGGGCCAATCTTACGCTTCTTGACTCCAATCTTGGTTGCAGTCGTAGAAGACGTTCCTTTCGCCGCGGTCTTCTTTACTGTCTTATCCACTTTCTTTGATTTGGTGACAGCCATAGTAGATGGAGCAGCGGCAGTAGCTACAGCATTGGCGACAGCCAAAGCAGCCGCAGGCAACGGTGGAACCCTAAGGTTGGGGTCTGTGTTCTTCGCTTTTTTCTTCTTCTTGGATATTTTTTTCTTCTCGTCTAATCTCTTTTTCTCTTCCACTTTCCTCTTCTCTTCCATTTTCTTGTTCTTTTCTCCAAGTCTGAGCTGTTCCTTTAATGGAATGTAATTGCGAGCGTCCTTTCGACGGATTAACTGGCGAATAAGAATTTGTAGGTGTAAGATACGCTGAAAATGGTACCATTTCTTGCAAAGCAAGCGTCAATCTTACATCAAAGTTCTCGGCTGGCATGTTTCGGTAGAAGGCCGGGTTGAACAATGTCCCCTTGTAGTCTCCATCTTGGGGCTTTGTCCAGCCATATTGGTTCAGCTGTCGTTTTAACGACCAAAAATTTCGATCTAAAAGGGGAACGGAGGCACGAAAACATGAGAAGATACAACTCACAAGGTACACGTAAGAAGGACATTCAGAAACATACGGTGAAAATATTTTTCCAACACATCACCAAGATTTGGATGGTCCTGATCGATCGTGAAGGCTTTTCCACTGGTAGTCCAAGCCATGATAGTTGGGTCTTTGTTTTCTTCCAACATATCATGGATGGTCTGTGCAAAGGTCGTGACAGATTCAGTAGAAACTTCATCGTAATCCTTGGTTTTCGAGCTCCCAACACTATGTCTCCGAGGCATCTTCGTAGGTCTGCTTTTGTCGTCACGTGACGATCCTTTGCGTTTACTTCCATTCTCTGCCTCTTCGGCTTCAAGTACTGCACGTGATTTCCGCGGAATTGCGAGCAAATCTTCTTCTTCTAAACCACGATGAAAGTAAGGATGTGAATAGGTGTTTCCCTCCATGACAAATCCATAGGCGCAAAGTTGACGTTGCAATGAACGTAACCTTCCATCTTTTTGGTAAGAAATCGAAACCACTCAAGTGTTAGACAGTGGCAAACTTCATGAAACGGTATACAACCTCAATGAACTTACGGCTGAAATATTTGCTGATCGTCTCCTCGAGAGCACGATGGTCAGAAAAGATACTAAACGACTTTCCATCTCTTGACCAAGAAATGATATTTTGATTCTCGTGATGCGTCTCTTCGATCATATCGTACAAAATCGGCATGAATCGTCCGTGCCCGGGACTATTTAACGAAACAGTAGAAGATGATGCCTTCTTGCCACCACTAGTCGCCAATGCCTTTCTAGCAGTGGCACTAACACCTTTGATACCACCCATGGGTGGAGAGAAAGGTTTCGGTGCTTTGACACTCCGAGTTGACTGGCGACGCGGTCCTTTGCCTCTGGCTTCTACGGTAGCTGTCGCTCCTGCATCTGGAATCACGCCACTGGTACCGTTCTTTTTCGCGTCGATTCCATTGTGTGATGTACCGTTGCCTCTGTCTTTCTTTCCTTCGTCTTTTTCCGTTCCAGTCATACTTTCTTGCAAATCTCTCAAAGTGATGTGATAATAACAGGAGCACGTGACAACGAATCAAAGTTGCTTCCAAACGTAACAACAATCATCTCAAGATGCTTCGGAAACAATGCTCGATTGTCTCATTAAATTTTGTAAAGAGTACAAACCTTCGTATCGACGCTCCGTTGCCGCGAAGCCATACAAAGGGGAAACCCCTCTTTCTCCGCACCCCCCCCCCATTAAATGCAAGCCGTATCATTCAGGATTCGATGATGGGGGTACCACCGCGTACTGCCGAAAAGCCGAAAAAACAGCACCAATACGTCGTAATAGGTATGTACTCCGGAGTACGAAGTAGTTGATTTTATTCGAAGACAAACTAACAGAAAAATGCACACGGGCCTATCTTTTCTCAAGTAATTGCGTAAAGATTCCAATGATTAGCTAGACTAGAGCTCTCTTTATCAGATGGAAAATATAGTCAATGTCCATTGTTTTGTTTGTTCTTCCATTATCTTTTTTTTTGTCCTTGAAGAAGCACCACAGCCACAAGGAGAAGTTGGGTAGTACCAGCTAGTAGCTATGCCAGGGAATATTTGAACTAGTAGTACTATCTGGTGCCTGCTGGGGATCTCACCAGCAGGGGGCGACTCCTCCGCAACACTTGTTCGACCTGAGATGATAATGATGGAACTGATGCTAGACTCTGAGACGGAGCAAAAGTGAGACATGCTGCTGTGCAAACACACTGTCTATTATTATACCAGTCTGTCACTTATACGTCGTAAACGGAGAAAGTTCAACAACCATGGTTGGACAACAAGCAATGACGATGTACTCTGATGACTGATTTTAGAAATCGGGATAATGGGTACTAAAAGAGCTTCTAAACAACCATGTCTCAACTTGCACACCAACAATCTCAAAATCATCTTTTCACAGTCAGTGGCAATTTCAATCTACAATGATTTCTGCTCGATGGTGATGGATTCCAATTGTCACGATGAAGATCCTACCACTTCTACAACAATCTTTTCCAACAGCCACGGGCTACGACAATCTCACCACCGTCGTCCAGGCCAACGCCGAGGGTCACTTGGTCAAGGTCCACTACGCTGAAAACGGGGATGTCGATGATCATTGTAGACCGTACCCTTCCACAGCCTTTGTCAAGACAGTGGATGCTGCCCAATATTCGGAAGAAAAAAAGTCGTGGGCCGACTTGCGACGGACTCTCATGTATTGTCGTACCGAGGTTCGATTTTACACAGAGATTCTGCCCGAGCTGATATCATCGTCGTCTTCATCCCTTTTTGCAAACGCCACGCCCAAAATCTTCTTGGCCGAGTATGATTTGGATGGATTGCTGTTGGAACAAGAAGGAGCTACGGATCCCAGTGGAGAAGGACCGGTTGTCACCGTTTGGAAGAGCAACGGGAACGCCGATCAGAAGGGTGGATTTCTCGTAATGGAAGGGATATCTTCGGACGATTACTTTCAAGACTCCCCCATTAGCGTCGATCAAGCCAAAAAGACACTAGCTGCGATCGCAGGGCTTCATGCCGCTGCCTGGCAAGACGTTAAATTGCTTACCAAAGCAGAACAAAGATTGTCGCGGGGATCCTATCACTTGAAAACGCGCAATCCCAAAGAACTGGAGGGCATGTCGGAGGCATGGACACATTTTGTCAACGCTTTTCAGCACCTCGATACCACAGGAATCTTCCAAAAATGTGGTGCCGACTTTGGACTACGCATTCAAAATCTGGCGGAATATGTTTGCCGTCACACGTCGCCATCGCCGACCGACCAGTACGCCACAATCAGCCATGGAGATTTCAAATCCATGAATTGCTTCTTGCCAAAGACTGAAGCAAGTCACGAACGTGGTGTGGTCATGGTAGACTTTGCCTCCGTTGGAGTGGGTTTTGGTATGCAAGATGTGGGAATGCACATTCATCATGCGGTCCGGCCGGTCGACTTGGCAAATGGCGGCGAAATGAGGTTGGTACAACATTATTTGGTTGTTTTGAACGATCATTTGGACATGCGAGGCTTGGACCATTACCCACAAGAGGTGGCGATGCGACACTATCGGCTGGCCGTGGTGGACTACTTTCGATTCTTCTTGGGGCGATTTTGGAAGTCAGCTACGCCAGCTTCGTTCGCTAAGAAGGCTTCTTCCAAAAACACAGCATTGATCAATCGTGATGTTGAGGCAGCATTTGCCTTTCTGGATCGTGTCTATGACTACGTGGTGAAAGTTGAAGCAGAGCGAACAATGAGTGGTGTCTGTGCCGACTCTGGCACGAGCTAAAACTTGGTTGCAACTACAATCAATAAAAATGCTCGCCTAATAATTGACCTAGGCACAAGATATCGACCGAAAGTTTGATTTCCAATATATAATTAGAGTGCAACGGATAAAGTTTCGCTGTCCCGCCTGGACATCGGCGTTCGGTTGGCAATCTTCAATCTATGACTAGAGCCTCATCAGGTTTCGTTTGTGAAACACTGTCATTTCAATTCCTTTTCTGGAGTAGAATCTCCAGTATCCCATCTTCTCCGTTTTGAGTTTTCTTCAGGTTGTGTTGATGATTCATTCAGCAAAGACGCGAATCCGCACAGTGCTCTGGCCAACTCTTGAGGGGTCAGACTCGAGAAGGTAGCCAATTTGTTCGCGAATAATACACCGGTTCAATCTTGCGGAACAATATTCTACGTATGCCCGAGAGACGTTCAAGTCTCAGTCTTACGTAAGGATTATGACTTGAGCTTTCGGCCCCAAGTTGCGCTCCATAACGATCTTCACGTTTCCGGTTGCTCGGCCCATTCCTTGGATGGTGTTGTCAATTGAATGTCGAAAACCAAGCCCTAGTTGGAGATGCATAACAACTCGATTTTTCGACCGGGTTGAGGCAAATAGGCTTGCTCCAACCGTGCGCGCTGTAGGTAATCCAGTATTTTATTACGAAGACAACAGTTGCGTGACAGTGCGTCAGCATACAGCCTTGCATTCCCTTCCGATAGGATATGGTATCTTTGGGACGGTACACGAAAAGTATAGGCAGATTGGAAATTCTGTTCCAGTCGAAATGGCTACTGCAATCGCACGAGAAAATCCTGGCAGTTCTTCAATTCCAGTATTAGGATGCAACCGGAAGAGATGACTTTCCATTTAAAAAAACGCCACATAGTTGCAAGTTTAAAATGAAAGAGAATTGTCACATGCTCATTTTTCGTCCTGCCTTCTTTCAAGCACGTGGATGAATCCTGTACTTTCAAATACTTCGGGATTTGTCACATTGATTCGTTCCAGTAGCTTCCAACCATACTTGGGATCCAGTGCTCGATCAGTGGTGATCACTACACTTCCTTGTCGGCATGTTCGGCCCAACATTTCACTCCATTCTGCATCCAAAAGTAAAGCGGAAAGTTCGGGAGAAAATGCCTTGGCCGTAAAGGCCGTCGAATAGGCAAAGATGATGTGCGCCTTGGACAGCAAACAGGCTGAATCTTGCTGACCCCAAGTGCAGCGAAACCGTGTTGCCCCCAGCCGTGTCGTCTGTAAAGGCGGTAAGAGCACCATGCTGGACCGCTTGCTCCATCAACAACACTGCTGATTCATGCAACTTGGGCGATATTTCAATCCCACCGACATGCCAAGGGCATTCCGAGGAACCACGGGACAGTGCCGCGTAGAGTACGATCCGTCCCATACCCGATCCGACATCCACCAACCGAATCGAATCTTTGTCAACGTCATCATTTTTGTTCCAAGCGTCGTATTGTTTCAAAGCAGCATCTAACAAACTGTCCAAACTTGGCAACGGAAATTCAGCATAGGTCATGGTCAATCGAGGATCGTCCGCCGAGAAAGCCGCGCCGCCGGAAACATCTTGGGCTTGTCGGCCAAGTGCGATGCGGTGTCCGTATTGTCGTGAGGGAAACACTGCTTCCAGAACGGTTAGCGCATCCGTGTGATCAAGACGGGAAGGGACGTTCCAGGAGGACGTTGCCGATATACGACTCGACTCCGAAGGATGGTAACGCCTTAGTGGGAATTTGGCCTGGGCCCTTGACACCAGGGATTCAACAGGCGCAAAAAAGTGACAAATCCGGAATGTCGGCAGCAGAAGATACAGCGATATCAGTACCATTACTCGAGACATGACCCCGCGAAAGTTGATTTCCATCCTTGACATGATGATGTCGTCATTTGCATTTGTTGATGCAGAATACAGTAGAACTTCTACCGGTCGTGATTACGTAGTGGTCCTTTTGTATCAGTTGATAGGGGATTTTATTCGTTGTGTTGATTTTGGAATCATCACAGTCCACAGTCAGTCAAAAAGAGGAGATGGGGGGTCATGAAGGACGGCCCCCAATAATCGGTGGGTGGGGTGGGAACATCACTTTTTGTACGTACCAAGTCTATAAATCCGAACAGCTAGCTAGCTAGATATTCCTACAATACTACACTGAACTAGGAAAATTCGCAGAAAACTACTCGGAGCATTACCTGGTTTTGTTTGTTTATACTTGACTTTCTTGTAACAATGCCATGGCCACGATGCGCGAGGTCTGGTGCATAGGCATACCCATGACGGTAAAAAAGTCACCGTCGATGGCCGTGACAAACTGCCCACCTATGCCCTGGATGCCATACGATCCGGCCTTGTCCATGGGCTCGCCAGACGCAATGTAGGCGTCAATATCGTTTTCCCCCAGTTTGCAAAATGTGACGGTGGCCGTGTCGGTGAAAGATCCTACCAGTTGAATATCTTGTTGATAGAGTCGGTACAATGCCACGCCAGTATGAACATGATGCTGCCGACCACTCATCATGGTCAACATGCGCTTGGCGTCGGCCTTGTCTTTGGGTTTCTCCAATATCTTCTCGTCCAGTTCCACAATAGTATCTGAGCCCAAATAAAAGATGGGAATATCAGCATCATCATCATTGTTTTCATTTGTTGTTTTCTTGTTGTCGACAATATGTGCTTGGGCCAAGGCTTGGGCTTTGGCCTCGGCTAACCGTAAGGTGTATTCTTTGGAAGACAACTGCCGTTGTACAAGATCGGCTTGCAATTGTGATTCATCCAGTGGGGATGGTTCCACCTCGTAGCAGTTGGATAGGCCCATCATGTCGAGAATTTCCCGTCGGCGCGGACTTTGACTAGCCAATACCAATCTTCCAAGGGGTTTCGGTCGGTTGGAGTCGAATGCGGCCCTGTTGCCATCATCGTCCGTTCTGGCAAGTCGGTAAGACAGCGATACTAGTAGCTGCGATGAGGCTGCGTTGTGTTGCGATGTCGAAGTCGACATGGCACACAATATGGTCGATCGAAAAGGTGATGCGGTGGATGTGGATGAAAAGGGATATAGCAAAAAAGCTCGTTTGGGACAAGCAAGCGATAACAGCAGCCTTGGAAACTTCATTGCTCGCCTATCACGTTTCCTGCCTTCCGTCAAGCAAGATCCTTGGCAGTAAGGCTTTGAAACAAAGGTTGGACAGGGTCTCAATATCTATATGACGTATGACCAGTACACGCGATGTCAACCCTCCAACCTGAACGGATGATGACAAAGAAGTTTTTAAGATTTTTAGCACATAAAAAATTGTGTCGGCAAATCGAAAATGGTGGTGGCAATCTAAGTCTTAACCCTATCTGTCGCCTCAGTCAGAGAAGATAATTAACGAGAAAATGTAGTACAGGTACGTATGATAGTCATGTACCTACAGGTACTCCAGTACTACCTACCAAGTCGTAGTCCAGTAGTTCCATTTTTGCACAGATTGATGCTGAATCCACGAGTCAACAATCGGCCAATGCATTTTGCCATTGCCAATTGGCGGGATTGGTTTTAGATTTTTTTCTACATTCGAGAGCTATTCTGTGGTGTCGCAGTATGTTTTCGTCTCGAGATGAATGTCGTCTAGATTCAAAATGACGGCAGTTTCGTCGTTCCGAAAATGAACTAATCCGAGAAGATTAGTGTCTGTTACTCATGAAACAACGAGTGGAATGGATCGCAGATTTAGAATGTGCTGATTAACGACAATAGCCAAATGTGTTACTACACGCAATACAATTTCGATCGAAACCATGTCGCATAGGCATTGGGTGTTATTTTTTGAAAATACCCTGAAGATCTCGAAGCAAATTCATTGCCGAGGATGGTGCAGCACGCCGGGCAATCATCTCGGGAACGCCGGGCGAATACATGTGCGTAATGCTGGTCATCTCCGTGATTGAGTGGTCCCGATTGTAAGGCCGTACCAGAACGACACCCAACAACATTTCACTGCGAATCACTGGTAAAACGTCGCCAGAAGCCGACCTATCTTCAAAGACGGATCGACACACCATCATGTACGAACCGGGAGCTGTTTCGATGGGTTTGCAATGCATTAACGATATCATTTCAATCGTAATGGGTAAGTATCGTGGTTTGTTGATGGCTTTCACAATTTTGCACTCTCCTGCTATACCGTAGGGACTGTCTGTCGCCAACGTGTCAATACCCTTTTGGAAAAAGTGCAAATCCTCTCGTCCTTGTGACATTTTGTTGTATTCCTTGATCTTGGTAGAATCTACTAAGTATTCTATTAAAGCACGAGGCGAGGTGTTCATGAGGCCCCGTGCTTTGCAGACTGGCCAGTCACTTCCTAGTCCCTCGTGACGCACATCTCCCGTCCAAATCAAAACATCGTCGTGATAGGCACTGTACCAAGGTTGAACCGGCCAATCAACGTTTTCCTTGGAGATTGTTTCATAGCTTTTCAGAGCTTTTTCAGTCTCGCGGGTAGGAACGAAACGATCCGATTCGTCCGTGGCTACATCATACCCCAACTGATCCAAGTTTCGCAGAATTGATTGGAGATCGTGACCGATAAAGACAAAGCCGTCAGTTGACGGAACGGTATCCAAATTCAAGGAAGACTTTACGGAAGAACAGGTGGACGCGGCAGAAGGGGCTTCATTGATGGCTCGATAAACATCCAATCGCATATCATTTTCGTGCATGTAAATGTCCGAATCTGTTGGTGCTGTCTCGGCACGTTGGCGGGGTGGCGACGAAGCTGGTTGGAATTCCACTGTCGTGTCTGTCGAGCCCTTCTTCATCATTCGCTGAATGGATTCTGTGACTGCCCGGGATGCTTTCAGGGCTGCTTGCTGCAACTGTTGCAATTCCTCCTGAGCTTGCTCGAGGTTTTCAATCTCGGATTGCAATGTTCGGTGTTTCTTCTCCAGCACAGTATTTAGTTGCGCAATTTCTTGTTGCAACGTTTTGACTCTTCCTTCGATTTCTTTGGAGTTGTGCTGCAAGGCCGAGGCCTCTTCCTGCATAGTTTGTAGTATTGATTCTTGTTGTTTGAGCAGTGCTTGTTGTTGTTTGAAACAATCCGTCGAGTTCCTTGCCGTGGATTGTTCAGCGTTGTTGTTGTTGTTGTTCCCGTGACCCGACATTTGTTTGTCAACATCCTTTTGTCGCTTTTTGGTGAATCGCAAACCCATTTTCCTTCGAGGATTATTACTGCTGCTAGTACCACTATTCTTATTGTGTGTGGGAGGCTTGCCACTGTCAACACCAAACGACCGAGCTCGTCGACGTGGAAAGACAGGAAGACGGCGAGTGGATGTGGATGTGGGTGTCCGAGACGACAATGGTGATTGGGGGACAACTTCAATGTTATCATCATTTTGTTGTGAATATTCTGACTTTTGTTCGGAATGAAAATCCTCCGACCGCCGAGACGCCAACGTCGGTCTACCATTGATATCAAGATCGTGTAGGTTTGTCAACAAAAGTTTGGATTTGGGTGAGGTAGTATCCAACACGTTGAGTGGTGAGTTTGTGGTCGATACCGGCAGGGGTGACGTTTCCGGTGCCGTTGTAGTAGTAGAATAAGGACATCCGACATCGAGGTCTTCCAACAATTTGTCCGTCAATACTTCACCAAAGGTACTCATGGTGGATTCATCCATCGATGGCATGACAAATGGAACAAATTCCATACCAAGCAAGGGTTGCATAAAAGTGGGAATAGGAATGCCCTGTTGCTGTTGTTGCATGGTAGGAGTGTTGGACGGATTGTATGGAGACGGAGTGCCAGTAGCATACGGCAATGGCGGTGCTACTCCGGAAGATTGGGAAGACGGAGTGGCTGGCATATGATGAATTTCGACATCTTGCTGCTCTCTGGATTTTCTACTCGTCGACAGGGGCGCCAACGGCAGCCGCAACTCTGGAGAGGAAGAGTCCAACGTGTCATCGCAAAATTTCCGCATTTTATATGGCATGTAAAATTCATCTTTCTTTGACAATTGTGGTGCTGATGACGATGATGAAATCGTCATCTTTAATTACGCTTTCGGTAGCTCCAGCTTTCTTTAACTGTCTGTTCCTGTTGTCGCATCAGCAATTCATCACTGCCCGCGGTTGCGTATACCACTGCAGCAGCAGAATTTGTTGTGAAGAGACCTTGACTCCGGGGTCGTCAAAGTAGCACGACTGTTGTCTCCTCCGGCAACTCCCAAGATGTGAGATTCCGGTCGTCGATCTTTCGGTTCTCTCCACAAAAACCTCGTTGGCTGTGTGAGAGGGACGAGAGAACGGAAACTTGTTAACAGTAAGTCATTCATCGAATCGCCTGACTGATGAGATGAAAGAAAACTGTGGAACAATTAGCCAACTTTGGCTTGGCAGGCGGAATTCACAGTCACGTCAATCCCTCCAAAAGTGAAACAAAATGTGAAAACCCGAACCTTCGGTGTCAAATGAAACACGTTTTACGATTTGAGATCGTGAATGCTGAGTAATACCCAGTACGTCGTAATAATAAAAAGTCTTTCGACTACGTACCGGTAGAGCTACCTACAGTAGTTCTGTATGCGAAGGTAATAAGTGGCTAGCGGCGAGGCAATACAGGGAGGAACCAGATACCATTCCTAGCTAGGAAACGAAACATGGTGTATAAAATTCCTGTCTGGAGTACAAGAGGAGGAAAATTCCATCCAACCAACCGAGTGGAGGAACAGACGATGAGTGGGTTTGCTATCGTTGTTTTGTTGTTTATGTCTTTAAACATGGTTGGCAGCACCGGAAAGATCGAGTTCTCATTGTTCGCTCCTCTTCTTCCATCCCGTAACTTCGCTGATGATGTATTGGTACTTTCTTTGGTGTTCTCGAATCACCAGTGGCATTTCTGCTCGAGAAACGTTGACGAATCCAAGCCGTTCCATCTCCTTTTGCAATCCATCACTACTCCAGCATTCGTTCTTTCGCCTCTTCTTTGGATGGAAAGTGCCCTTTTCGTCGTCGTTATCGGAGGCTAATGGAGCGCCAGCAGTCTCTCCGTAATACCCACCCAGCCATTTGTCTCGCGGAGTGAACTCCTCCAACCATGTGAACGGTGTCGCAATCAGGATCACCCCATGATCCAAAAGCAGTCTCGGCAATGCTTCTAGACATGAAATTGGATCCGGAAGTCGACAAAGTAAATTCGCCAAAACAATTCCGTCGTACGAATTTGATTTCAGCAAAGGTTCAGCTCCATTTGCACTTGGTTTCATCATTTCTGGCATGCGGCAGGCGTCTCCCACGAAAAATTTGACTCTGTCTGTGATTTTTTTGTCGATATCTGGATCGTGTTGACAAACGACAGTTTCAGAAATGTCACCCTCCATGGGAATTTGAAAGGACACTGGTTCCATATTTTTCATTTGATTCGCCACTCGGATGAAATTCTCACTGTTGTCAAAAGCATCCGCCCGTTCGAAATGTTGGGCAAGTTCGAAGGATGTACCACCCACGGCACATCCAATATCAAGAGCACGCGAAAATGAAGTACTTTCTGGATTCACTTTGATGTACAGATCCAACATCGCTTCTGCGACTCGTCTTGGAAACGTCAAGCCATGCTTTGGGGCGTTGGCATGAGGATAAATGAAAGGAATTCCATCACCCGAACCAGAGAATGGGAAGTGCAGCATCAAATATTGATTGAGGCTGGATGTCGTTTCATAGACATTTTCGTCCGATTTCGACTCAACTGTATCTGCGGCGGCTGTGGAGGTCATTCTGCTGGCTGCTTGTTGTTTGGGGAGAAGATAATATAGTAAATTTGGTTTCGAAGAGTACAGTAGGTCGGTCTACAACATGGTCAATTGGAACGGTTGACGCACGGTTACAGGAGATGAAAGGCACTGATAGAGTGTAAATCGATGATGTCGATGTGTGTGGATGCAATTTTTTCGAAAAAGTGTCATGAAGGAACAAAAAGATTGCAGGAAGAAAGATACTACTCCGTACGCGTATTGTTGGTCAACGTCAACTTTGAATCGAACCGGTCGATTGAATGGAATCACTGTCAAACAACTATCGGAACGACATGCTCCGTACGACTACAGTGTAGTACCTATCTACTGTCGTACTTGGAAAAAATTGCATCGTTCTTTCGTTAGTAGCAGTACGAGGGGTACGACTCTACCTCGGTAGCTAGACTAGTCGTAGTGGATCTAAAAAGCTCAGAAGATTAGCAATTTATGAAGTACGCAATATTGGTGGATACGATGGTTGCACCTTTTAGTAGCATAAAAGAGTTGGTGTGTCGGAAGGAAACTGAGCAATTGGTCAATGTACATGCAGCGATCCCTTCCGATTCAGGCCGTCGTGGTTAGGACAAAAACCCGAGTCATTCCATCGATTCCATCTCAAATTCCAGATAGTCTTCAAACTTCATTCTCATGGCCTTGTCCTCTTCTGTTTTGTCGCCCAAAACTTTTTGTCGACGATGCTCATTTCGTTTGTCAACGTGCTTGTCCACCTTTTCGACGCTCTTCTTCAATGCCTTCTTTACATTCTTGGCATGTGTGCCATCTTCGTGTTTCGTTTCTGGAGGAAAGAGTATTTTCACTTCTTCCTCGACGGCGTGCAGGACGGCCTTTTCAGCCGCCTCCACGGCATGCAAGATGCGATGTTCAGGATCTTCCTTGGGCCAAGCAAAGGGAAAGGGATGTGGATCGTGCAGGGTCGGTAACGTCCTTTTGGATGCATGGTCATGATCGCTCACTTTTTGCCGAATCTTTTTAGCACTGCTTTGGACTCGGTCCTTGGCCTGCTGTTTAATGGATTCCTTTTCGTGTGGCTCCAGCTCGTGAAACAAAATGTCGACTTCGTCTTCTATGGCGTGTTGGACTTTCTCCTCCAGCCGACTGACTGCTTGGAAGATGGCCTTTTCGGCTCGCTGATAGTCGTCGAGAGATATTTCAGACGATTCGACGTTGATGGTGCGGCCGCTGAGTGACAGAATAAAACAAAATAATAATAATGTAATTGGTTGAGACTACATTCGTCTTCGGCAAGGCCAAAAACGAGGTAACAAGAACCCCATGGACGTACCCGCGAGGGATTGCAAAGGTCGGATCCGTCATGAACGGAGCAGCCGTAGCTGCGGGAAGGATCGTCAATAAGAAAAGGATTTTCATCTTCGAAGGATGTAACTTATGATGTTGTTACACTTTGCACCACTATGCATACCAGTTTTGTCTACTGCACACAGTATGTTTGATTTTGTGAAAGATAAAAAGAATCGATGATGTCAATCGATCCGAAGGAAACGGTTCTTCCTCATCATGGCTTGATTGGATGCTTGCTCGGGATATGACATCTCTATTCTTCGTAGAGATTCGTTCGTGCGAGAAAAATTACTCCGGCAGACTACGTTTTCCTTCTACCGGTGCTCTCTACGAGTACCGTACGGTAGCAGCGGTGTATCATACGTGATTTTGTACTTTTATGTTGATGATGGAATGAAGATTGAAAATGGAAACGGAGTTCTCATCTCTCTTGTGACTGTGAATAGGTACTGTGTAGCACTACCGGGATGTATGATACACTTCTTGATACACCGGTAGGTATTTACGACTACCGGTAGTACGAATAGAATACCGGTAGGGATATGGGTATATATCGAAGGTTCCGCATTGGAATAGGAACACTTTTTGTATTACTGTTGAAGAACTTTCCTTAATCTCAAGCGGCACGTACTCGGTCTCATCGCCGGTCTGATGTCTTGTGCCATCAAAACCTGGTAATTTGGTTTAAGGAGGATCCGTTAGGCGGTAATCCATCCATAAATGTCTACCCATAAAATCGAGGCTAGCTTTACCTTTATGTAGTCATTGAGGCTTATACTTTTTTAAAAAAAATGTAAGAGCCCAGTGATGATCGAGAACATAACGAAACAATTGGAACGTTACCGGAAGAAATGACGCGACTGAACCCACGATGCAAGCAGAAAAAAGCACACACTATTATTCACTTCCTTTTCGTCTCGCTCAAAAAACCAGTGTGGTGTGGGGGGAGAGAGGGAGAACGGGCGGAAGCAGCATCGACTTCAACTCTACCTCTCTAGTTTCGTAAGAATCATTTTTCATTATCAATACTTCATAATCACACATACACCCACGAATCAAGACTACTTCACCATGAACGAATACCTGAATCTGCAGCTTTTACAAGAGCAGTGTCAACTGCAACAAAAGTTCGTTCCTCCTGTAGGACGTCGTGCCTCCTTGTTGGCTTGCATGGACGACGAGGGCAAGATTGATCCCATTCGCTACATTGAGTACAGTCGTCTTAAACGTGCGAACTTTTTGTATCACATGAACAATCTCTTTCCAGGAGGTGGAGCGGCTCACTTGATTCCTTCTAGTAGCACGACCACTCCGTCACCCTTGACCATGTTGGCAATGAGTCATCGCGGCAGTATGCTGGGTAGCAATACTATGCGAAACAACAGTTTGTTGGGGAGTGGCCTACCTTTGTCCCTGCCGGGTGCTCCCTATAACAACATGAAAATGGACTTTTCTCGTACCGGAGTCTATTCTCCACGTATGACCAAAGCTTTGTCAGACATGGATACTTCAAATTCTTCCATGACATCTCTCGCTCCCTCCTTGCATATCTCTCCCTCTCTTCCTTTTGCTACCTACATGGCTCCCTCCATGGTAGTTGCTCCTAAGCAGCAAGAACAGAGAGAAGATAAGCTTCATCTACGACAGGATGAATACGACGCGGCCGAAGCACTGTTGTTTGGAATTGGCCGTGCGGGCCGTTCCAACAAAAATGCCGCAACCTCCAAGGATACGGAAGATGTAGAAAACATCAACACCACCAAAAACAAAGTGAAGACTACACCCAAGAAGAAGCAACGGAAGACCAAAATGTCCTTGCCCATCAAGAAGATTCCCAAGAAGAAGACTTCAAAGAAAAGTAAGAAAACGGGGGGGTTGGACGATGTCGTCAAAAATGAGTGACTGAAAAATCGACGTTTGTAGAAGTAGCATTGGTACCATGTATCGTCCTTTTTCTCTATTCCAATGCCGGCGAAGAAAGGGTGAAATAAACTACAGAAAGCAGCGACCATTGCAAAACATGTTGTGCCTATTTGGTGCATGCTCGGGGAACTTGTGCCAAATGACTGTTTGTGCGACGTGAAAAAAGCTGTTTCATCCACATTATTGAAGATAGTTGATCGTTTTAGATTTATGGCTTTTTGTATCATAATTGTTGTTGATGCTCAATTTCACAAAAATCTAACATGAAATGTAAGATATTTTTAGCTATCACTTGTTTTAACGCATTTCGTAGCTTGATCCCTGTTCAGGAACATCTGGATGGAGGAATCGCCGTCGCATTCATTCAAGTCTATATTGGATTACTGCACTTTGCGCCATCCGGTTGCTTCACTGACAATGTATTGATACTTGCGAGCATGTTCACGAATCACCAAGGGCATCTCCTCCTCATGCACCTTTTCAAAGCCGTTATCTTCCATGACGCCTTTCAAAACATCCTTGGATCGGATAGGTTCCTTTGAGACAGGATCATAAAACCCTCCGAGCCATTTTCCGCGAGGAGTGAACTCGGTCAACCAGCTAAAGGGAGTAACCATAACGACGACTCCGCCCTTATTCACAATACCGTTCAAGCCATTCAGACAGGACATGGGATCCGGCAAGCGACACAGAAGGTTGGACATGATGACACCGTCGTAGGTGCTGATCTCTCCATCAATGGCCATGTCTGCAATCTTACAAGCATCTCCAACAAAGAAATTGACCTTGTTGGCGATTTCTGTTGTGACACCTGGCTCCAAACTTGCTTGGATTTCTTCAAAGAGTTCAGCCTCCACTGGAATCTTAAACCTGATGTTCTCGCCTTGTTGCATGCGCTTGGCAGCAGTAACAAAGCTTTCGCTAAAGTCAAAGGCGTCAACACGATCAAAAGCCTTGGCCAGTTCAAAAGACGATCCACCTACGGAGCAACCCATATCAAGAGCCTGGTTATTGGTGCGCTCTGGGCTCAGGGATGTCAGTAATTTGGCAACGCGTTGTGGAAAGTGGGTTCCATGGACGGGAGAGTTGGCATGAGGGAGAATGGGAGGTACACCTTCGGCATCTCCGGACGAAGGGTAGTGGAGGCCGAGATACATGTGTAGACTTTCATCCGTTTCGTATACATTATTGATGGAAGGGATGGATCCATCACGAGATGAATTGCTGGAGCTCATCGCCGCATCTCTTGCGGCCGCTTGTCCTTCAAAATTACCAGCGAAAAGATGCGTGGCAGGAGCATCGTCATTGGAAGCTAGAAGACGAAATCCTGAATGTTGCAAAAAGTGCGGACGAAAGTGGAAACGTGCAAAGACAGACGCTTCATCTCCGGTACTGATGAAGGATCCACCGACAATCATGGAATGTTTTCCGTCAAAGCAAGGAGTGGAGAAGTCATCGTAGACATGATGCACTTCGAATCCTTTCAAAGGGTTGAAGTGGTCTTCGGTCCATTCCCAGGCATTTCCAGTGGTATCGCGGTGACCAGTGTGAGAAGGGGCGAAGTGATCCACTGGATTCTGCGATGAGAAGGCAAGATTCATGTTACACCCTGTTGATCCAACGGGAAAATCCTCCCCAGATGTGATCATGACTTTGTCCGCATTGATATTGTTTCGGGCCGCTTGCAAACTGTGCTCCTTGTGTCGAATGACATGATGCTCGGCTTCCGTCAGAAGTCGGTAGGGCCGGGAAGTGGGCGAGCCATCTTTCGATGTCTTCCACCGGCAAAATGCCTTGGCTTCGTAGTACGTCACATCAACCGGCCAATCCCAAGGCATCGAGATGATGTCAAAAATAGTACGAAGGTTGTATTCGTGAGACCCTGACGGTCCAGCTTGCTCCCAGAAGAACGGTTTCTTCAAGTTTCTGTGAGTTCGCCAAGCCCATCCATCGTCGCACCAGTATTCCTTGTTGCGATAACCGCTGTCCTTGACAAATTGATAAAATTCCCCATTAGTGATCATGTGTTCACTGGCATAAAAATCGGGAACGTCCATTTTACGTTCTCCATATTCGTTATCCCATCCAAACGAAGGGAACGAAGCAGGCTTTCCAAGATCTACGGTCTCTTTCTTGACAGCAATCATGGAATTCGAAGGGTAATGCACTCCCTCTATGGGATTGGAACTTGGCGAATTCTTATTATTGAATGCCGATGGATGGAGCGGAGGCCAGTTTTCTGGTGCTTGGACCAAGTGAAACGGAGCCTCGCGAAAGAGAACGGAGCTCGTCTCGAGATGAATTCGCTCGTGTTCGTATCCCATGAATAACGCCCACATGGGATGAGATTGGTTCACCTTGACTGGACCTTCTGAGTCATCCAAACTGGGATGATTCATGATGGCATCAAAAACTACTTCGTAGACTTGTTTACGGTACTCATGCACTTCGCGGACAGTTGGCCACAACATATCCTTCGGGGCAGGAGCAAAGGATAGTGTCAGTCAATATTGTGAACGATGGGATGAAAACATGAGAATCACACGGCCACATTGCAATCATACGATTCTGCTCCTTCAGTACAAAATACTCACATTCTTGTGCATATCATCCCAAAGCATCTCATCGACGCCTACTTCAAAGATACTTTCAAAGTATGCATTGACTGGTCTATCTAAAACGCCACTGACACGCAATTTGTTGATGTACAAGCATGCCGTGTGCCCATAATAAAAGATTTGGGGATGGCGCAATCCATGCACAGGTGGCCGGTAGAAGTATTCTTCTCCGTTCAATCCTGCAAACAAGGTTTCGTACAGGGTCCAGGAGTTGTCGAAATAATCCTTGGCTTCTTGACGTGTGACGGCATCCAATCGAGGCAGTGGCAAGGAGCGAATCTTGCCTTTGACATCGGCTCCGGGACATACAGACGGCTTAAGGCCCGTGTACCATTCATCAACATTGCGAGGTCCGGTCAACCAAGCATTGTTGTCACCACGACCCAAGTTGATCATCCACGCCTCCTCGTGAGAAAACGCACCTGCACCTCGAGCAGCCTCCACACGAGCTATAGCAGCCTGAGCATGCCCATCGAATTGGGTAGCTGACGATGAAGCGACTCGGGTAGGAACGTCGTCGTCCTCCTCTTCATCGGAATCTGAGTTGTAGGATGCCATGGTAGACTTCCAACGGTTGGTTCCATCGGCAGATGTCAAACCGGCAGATCGAGGAGCCTTTGACGAGAATCGGGCACTCTTAATCTGTAACACCATCTTCATTACATCCGGCGAAGTGATGGAAAGAGCGTTATAGACACCACCACGGCTTCGAGATGACAGGGCCATGCGATGAGTATGAGTCGAAGTAGACACCGACGCAAAACCGACACCACGGGTCAAAGCCACAACGCTGTGACTCTTATGACGATACGAGGATTTCCAAAAGGAAAGGCGGGCAGCAGAGGGAGAAAGCATCATATTGGTGAAAAGGAATAGTTTATGAGGCTGCGAGGCATTCAATCAAAGGAATAGGTTTCTGAAATCAGAACTCTCGGTTGCTATGCGATATCCAATAGATTCGATTTTTCGAATGTAGTCCTGTGGCCTGTGGCTTAATCTTTTGATGGGTACGTATTTTTCTTTATCGTTGCGCAGGCAATGTTCATTCTGACATTCCGTAAAACTCTTTGCGAAAGCGAGTGAGTCATCGAAGGGTATCGAACAGTGTTGACGTTAGCATTCCTCTTTAATACGCCTATTTATGGCAGTCTACATTTTTGCTCGCTGTGGAAGTTTATTACCACGTACGTCCATTATTTTGTGCTACTCCGTGGACAATCGGTAGTAGTAGACGTCAAGTTCACGACGAGCGAAGTTCACCGATGATCTAGGAAACGAACGACGTGCGCCAGCAGTACAATACCCAAGAAAGAGTGAAAACTGTTGCCCAAGGTTCTAAAAAAACATGAGCATTCAAAGTCAGAATCTCCAACTGCTTCGTTTTGGAAAGTTGCTCCAGTATGACGCAATCACTAACAACTTATAGAAGCGTAATGACTGCGAAAACGACTGACCTAACGAAGACCGTGCACTACTCTAACTTTCAACAATTCTGAAATGGGAGTGCATTCAAAAAATACGACTTGGTAGGCCAACTTTTGAAGACCTTGGCATTAAGTTTCTTGACACCACAATAGCTAAGGTCACTGATAAGAACCATGAACCCCACTGACCAATACGCATTGTCGTCTCAGGCTTGGCAATATCTCTGGAGTAGTTCAGATATTTTGCCCGATGACACCATGCCCATGTCATGTGAATTGTCAAACAAATCTTAAGATTCCGAGTTCATTTGTATCTAATCTGGAGTGACAGAGATCAAACCAATTGTTAGTGCGAATTCGAAGAAGGAACTGATATTAACAGTAGATGATATCATGGTGGAGGGAGTGAATCGGTCTATCTAGTAGAAGTTTTGTCCACATTTTTTAAGTTCGGCCAGCAATTGGACTAATCAAAAGATTGTCGTCATTTTCACTTCCACCCAATGAAAAATCTTGATGACGTCGTACGTACCTATCGCAAGTCGCCATCGTTGGTTCTAAGTTCACAAGCGATGAAAAACAGGAGTTGTGAGACTTCAAATGCATTTGTTGAGTCAAATAATGATATTATTCATTTTGTTTTCGTCCGTCATAGCGCACATGGAATTGCTCGTCAGTGTCAATTGAATGATATTTCAGACGTTGTAGAATTGAGCTTCCCGTGTTGTAATCCTAAGGACGGTTGTTTGACGTCCTGGGTGTGCGAATTTGAACGTACCGACAACGAGTCTCTGTTCGCGTTGCATGCTGGTCCTCCAAGAATCAGCAGCATAAAACTTGATGTTTGCTTTCGTACGAATTTACTGGGCAATTTCGTCAGAATCGGTGGGATGTAAGGTCAAATTATCACGACTACGACTGCGTCGCGTTCGTCGCTCTCGAAGACCATCGGATGAAGCAATTTGAACGTATCGAGGCAGCGCTGACTTGTATCTGTTGTCGCTATCAATACTTTGTTGTAGGCGACGTCTGACGACATGGTTGTTTTGTGCTACCTCATCGATACTATTGCTAGCCGTGCTTCTCCCACTACTATCGCTGCTTCGCTGCCGTCGAGGTCCCATTCTGTTTGTCATTGTCCCGTCTCCTGCTATGCTTGAAACAGCTTGATTCCCGGTAGAAAAAGACGTTTCAGACACGAACGACGAGTCGGCTGACTTTCCACCGTCTTCAGACTCGTCGGTCGATGTTGAGCGCATGAATAACAACGACTCTGTGAGTTGGTTCAACTTTCGCTGTTCTCTCTGTTCTTGAATATAGCGAATCCTTTCTGATCGTCGCCTCGTGATTCTCTCTACGTCCTCGGGAATACCTTTGGTATGAGAAGAAGCAGACGCAGCGGGGGAAGTAACTTGCCGTTTTGCTTGCTTGGATTTATCGTGTAAACCATCGGCCACATCAAATGATTCGGCGAAACCCAACCCTTTGGATGATGCAGCTGTGTCGACTTCGGACAGGTCACAGTCAAAGCCGCAACTGTTGTTGCTTCTAGGCGTGCAAGTGTCCGACACGGATCGAGTCGATAGTGTGGGTGGAAGTCCCACACTCGTAAACTCAGAGCCAACGTTTTGCTCGTCTGACATAGCTTGCATGATGGAGTTTCTCGTGGGGCTGTGATAGGGCGTAGGTTTGGAATGAGTGTGAATGTGAGCAGAAGATCGGGATTGATACTTGGCCGCTTTTAACCGCGCTGCCGATAGTTCCTTCATCGTCACTTCGACTTCCTCATAAATTTGTTTGTGGTCGGATCGCAGATCAATGTTCACCAATGCCACAGTTGACATTTGGGAAGATTCATCGGACTCTTCAATCACGGACACAGACGAAGGAACGTTGGTCTTTTGATCATTTGATGAATTCTTTTCGAACAACGGTGGATCGCTGGATCGGTCATTGGTATCTGCTTTGGCTGGCAAGGATTTAGAAAGTGTGGAAAGGACGTGAGGCCGAACCGTAGGAACAGGCTCGTCATTTTCGTCTTCCTCATCATCGGTCTCTTGTCGGGGAGACAAGACAGCAGAATCGTGCAGTGTTTTGATGGCAGAAATGGCCAACAGCGTTGCCGGCGCACTCTGGGACCGAGGTACCAGTTTTCTCTGCGATCGGGGACCGTACCGACTGGTGACATCGTCGTCACCAAATCGAAAACCTTCGGCATCGTTGGCGCTTGGAATTCGCTTGACGACTGCTCGTAGTGCTTGCACCGTCTTCGTCTCGGTAACTTTAAGTTGGGATTCTCCTGATAAAATGCCAAATGTGATGAGTTCTTGCTCCACAACAGCATAATATTCCGTAATGGTTCGGGGAAAGGTCAAGTAACACCACACAGCAAAGGTGATTTGGGTCGAAAATGGGACAAACCACCATAGCCACGATCCGAAGTAAACGGCTGTCGAAAGGAAAATATTCAACACCCAATATTGTAGATACAGGACCTCAATGATCTTGCCGCGGGCCATAAGTGATCGTGCACTCGGCAAGACGAACTGAGCATACAAAACTCCGATCTTGGTGAGTGTTGACGGTAATACCAAAAACGGCGACAACAGCAGTAAGGATCGACATTCGTCCAAGAGCTGCAACAAGTAGTCACTCCATTCCTCCGTCAAAAATTGTAACGCCACCAACAGGTTCAAAATACGGTGGGCCTTGGAATGAATGAATCGTTGCCAGTGTTCTTTGGAGATAGGTTCGGAAATCCAAGACTGGACTTGTACAAGTCGAGGTCGAAGGAGTCGCTTCAGGATCGTCAGTGGCAAGAATCGCTTGACAGAGTTTGTTTTTTTAGTTTGGTCGTCATTGAGCGCTACTAGTAGAAAGCTTTGGTGATACCACTTCAGCAGCGGTTCCATGACAAAGATCCAAACAAAGAACAAAAATTTCATCTCTGCCATGGCTATGGGTAAGTACGTATACTGAAGACTCCATGTGAGGAAGAATGGCATCATGTTGACGCTAGCTTGGATACATTGCGCCAACGAATAGCCGACCGTCCAATATTCGATCCAAAATTTCCGATCTTGCGCTGCCGCACTGTTTTTATCGTTTTGAAGTGTCGTCGTAAAATTGGACGGTTGACTCTCCCGATGAATCAAAGAAATGGTGGCGCATAAGGGATACCAAATACTTATTATCGATGTGGCAATCGTATCATAGGCCAGCCATTTGAGAAGGGATGGTACCCAAAGCTTGAAGGTTACACTCAAAATAACAAAAACTGCATGTGGCTCAAATAATCGATATTTCCATGGCAACGTAGCCGACGATGGCGACAAAGTCCCAATGTCTTTCATCGTTGCTTGTCGCCGCAGCAACGCAGTCCTGTGAAAGTCTCTCTATTACTAGGTAGCTTACTACTACAGAAGGTGTCACTTCTTTGAGATTTACAGTCAGTACCTACTGTTGTTGTATTTGCGTTCTGATGCCTATCATACGACGTATAGATCAATGTCGGGATGGATTTTTTTTACTGTTAGTTTTCATCTGTCTGGCGATTGCTAGTTTTACGACGTATTAGCTACGACTAATCCTGTACTAGTAGCTAGCAGTGCCACTACCACGCAGTGATTATTATGAGTGGCAAAGCACACACACACTTCGTGTGAAAAGACCCACATCATGATCGCGTTGATTTTGGCGAGACCCCAGCAGCCGCGTCATCCATGGCAGTTGACAGATAAAACCTATCTCTAATGATGGTAATGTCAACATTTCTCGACCGTGGTGATTCATTGAAGGTGCACATACCGGGACCACGATGAACTTCCGAGGAAAGGAAGATCGTGTTTACAGTTAATCCCGATATCACAACAACTACCTGTAGACTATCTCCCCTTTGACAAGGTACAACAGTACACGTTGCTTTTGCCATTGCTTCTCTCACAAATACCACAACGGAGATCTCGTCTAATCTTTATTAGAAGTCCCTCCTTGCAGAGACGCTGCATACAAAATCCAGTCACAATATTATTATCATAAGACCAAAGTCGTAGACAACACGACATAAATCTTTCCGTTCCCTTCCGCGATTCCATACTCACTGTTGTTCCGACACACACACACAAACGTACAAACACACACAAACATCATGACAAGCCAGTGGGATTTACCTAAAGAGGACATGTCTCATCCAGACTCTGCCATCCGTCTAGCATCGGCAGTCCATCGATTCCATTGTCCCAAAACGAATCCAGATCGCAAAGTCAGCTTTGCCAAATCCTTCAACTCTTGTGGCAAGCATGAAAAGACCCGTAAGACCATGCTCAAATGCGACGACACTCGCAAACGACTGGAAGAGGCCTTGTCGGCCACGTCGGTTAGCCATGAACGAGTGGTTGCTGATGCCCGAAAGTATCTTCCCTTTATCCATACCGTCTTGGTTAGTTGCAAATTCCAGCCGGAAATGGCCCGTCTCGACGAACGACTTGTCTTTGAATGGCAATCGGGTGTCGAAACCAAACCAAAATTCTACAAAAGCGAAGCCATCATGATGGATGTTACCATGTGCATTCTTTGTGAGGGTCTTGGTAAAGCCGGTGTGGCCACTGAGGCCAGTGTCGCCGGAGAGTTTGCTGCCGCCAGTCGTGAATACGCAGCCGCCGCGGGGGTCTTCCAGTTCCTCGCCGACGACCATCTGCCCAAATGGGTCGCACGTGGAACGCGAGTGGCGGAAGATGATCTGCCCGTCGAGTGCTGTGTAGACACCGCCAAGGGATTGAGCATCTTGTTTCAAGCCAACGCCCAGCAAATGGCGGTTGCTACTGTCCTGATCAAGGCTGGCACACCCAACTACTCCCTCGTGGCCAAACTATGTTTGGGCATTCACGAACAACTCGAAGAATTTGTTGTGTACATGCGAGAAAAGGCCTTTACCCAAATGACCCGCATCGACAAGGACTTCTTTACTCTGATTACTTTCCAAGTGTCATTACAAAAAGCTCTCAGTTTGTACTTTTATGCACGAAGTTTGTGGGAGCAACAATCCGAATACGGATTGGCCATTGCTGTCTTGAGCGAGGCGACGGTGCACTTGCGCACCAAAGAATCTCCTACCAGTCCTACGGGCATGCCAGATGTGGCCAAGATCCCTCCCTTGAAGGCTTTGACGAAGGATTTGAACGACTTACGGGGCCATATGGGCCATTTGTTGCATCTGTGGGAAAAAGACAACTCGTCCATTTACTTTGAATCCGTCCCACGCTCCGTACCGGCCGATAAAAAACTCGAAAAGGGTTTGTGCATGAACAAGGTGGAAAAGTACCACCTGGCCGATGCCGATCCCGTACTGCTGTCCCTGCCCGAAGATGCCTTGAAACGTTCCGACAGTGATTTGGCAAGAGAATTGCAAGAACGACTCAATGCTGGAGAAGACTAAAAACACAGGTCGTGTAGAGAGGGGGGTTAGCGGGGCTGTCTTATGCCAATTACGTCGTATTAGGTTCCAATTCAACTGTAAATGTGAATAGTAGTATTTGTTATTACACTGATTACAATATTATATTTTATTTGGATACCATATCCAGTAGGAGAGGGTCGGTCCACTTTTATGTACTACTATTATTAATACTACTACTGTTATTACGTCTCGTGCAATATACTGTTATCATAAATTTTAGCGCACGGGTTCATCATCAATCCATTGTCCTTCATGACGGATAGTTCCATTGGGGTACGTTTCGATTCCCCTTCCATGGGCCATCCCATTACGCCACTCCCCACGATATCGTCTTCCATCTTCCCACGTACATGTTCCGAAACCTTCGTACCTTCCGTCCCTCCAGGCACCTTCGTATTGACCTCCATCAGCGAACGTGTACACGCCTTGTCCTTCACGCTGGCCATTGACAAACTCACCGTCGTACACGGCACCGTCCGGCCAAGTGAACTTGCCCTTTCCATGACGTTTGTCTTCGTGGAACTGGCCATCATAGATACGTCCATCATTCCACTTGTACTTGCCCTTTCCATGGCGTTGATCAAATTTGTATTCGCCTTCATAGGAATCGCCATTGGAAAAGGAGGCCCGACCATAACCATGCCATCGTCCGTGACGCCAATCCCCTTCAAAGATGCGTCCATCTTCCTCGTAAATCATACGTCCCAAACCATGGGGCATTCCTGTCGTGCGGAGGACCACACCCGTGTAGACACCCTTGTCGCCATACGGATCGAGCAATTGTTGATTGACCACCTTGATACGGTCTTCGCCATACGTGGAACTGGCAACGGTCTGCCCCAGCGTGATTTCATCATCTGCGACTGGTTCTGGCTCTTCGGGCTTGGACTCGACTGGGGTGAAGTGATTGCGTGGTTCTACATTGGAGGAGGATAGTGACGACTTTTTCGCGGGAGCTGGTTCCACACGCTCGGCTGGAGTAGGTGGCGGTGCCTTTGGTTGATGTTCCATATCGTCGTCGTCACTACTACTGCTACCACTGTCGTTAAAATCGATTTCAGCACTCCCCACCAAGCTGTTGTCCATGGATTGGTTAAACTTTCCGACATTGGTGCCATTCTCCCAAGGCTTCTTTTTGGCCTTGCTGCTAACATCGTCCTTGGTTTTGTCCGAGACATTGTTCTTGAGAGGTGTCGAGTCTGTGACTGCAGCAGAAGACGATTCCGATTTACTTTGCTGGCTGTCGGGGTTGGAGCTAGAAGCGACGGCCTCCGCTTGGGGTCGTTCGTTCAGCACCGGAGGGGGAGCTGGGGACGGTCCCATATTCGTCGACATGGGCCCACCAGTCCCAGCACCACCCTTTTGCCATTTATCCATGAGTTCGAGTTGCTTTTGAAAAATTTCTTGTTGCTGGACTTGAAGTTGTTCTTGAGCCTTTTTCTCAGCCATCAATTCGATGACTTTACGTTCCGACTCGAAGCTGGCCTTGGTCTGCTCCAAGGTTGCCTCGAGTTTGCACCGTTGCAACGTTTCTTCTTGCAGCTTGAGTTGGGTTTCTTCAAGCGTTTTTCGGACCTTTTTGAGTTCTTCTTCCTTTTCTTCTAACATGCGTACCAAGTACTTGTTGTTGCTGTCGTCACCAGTCGAAGGCATGCCAGGAGGAGCTATTGGGCCACCCATGACGTGATGTTGATAATGACTGGCCAAGGCAGCGGCAAAGTATGGATCGTATGGATTGAAGGGAACTGGAGGAGCAGGATTGTTGCCGTTTCCGTACGGTCCTGGAGCGGCAGCGTTGGAGAGTGGGGCAGGTGGACGGTAGGGTTGCGCCGCTGCATTCGCAGGAGAGGCACCCTTGTGATTGGTACTGCCCGATGAACTACCGATACTGGCATTGTCCAAGGACCGCATGGCACGTTCTAGTTCGAGTTGCTGAAATCGAATCTCCTCCTTTCTCTGCTCATGTTCTCGGGTACATTCGTGGCAGGAATCATGTTGAAAGACATGACCGGAGGAGTTTCGACCGCGCAACACCACGTGGGGATGTTTGGGACATTTGCCATCCGGCGTAATCAACGCTTTGGTCATGACAGTCCCCGAGTCAGTAGTGAAATCGTCATCGTCTGTATGGGGAGGATAATAAGAATTGGACGGCATGGTAGGTGTGTGTGTTTGTGGAAAAGTGAAGCAGTGTCGAAGGATGAGACAAATTGAGAATGTTTCTCTTGTCGTGTGAGTGAGACTCGTGTTGTCGTTAGTCGATGTATCGATGTAGTTGTGTTTTGATAAGTTGACAAGCTACTAATGAACACTAGTAGTAGTAGTATTCTACTACAAGTAGATGAGATAAAAGTGTTGATACTCTGCGCTTCCGAAAAACCAAGAGAGAAGGAGTTTTTGGTCTTGGTTTGACAATCAACTGCTGCACACATGAAGAGAGAGATGAAAACCATGACAGGACAGGATCATCAAGATGGTCGTTGTTTTTGAACTGGTCGTCGTTATTTCATACACACTCGTACTTACAGTTAACAGTTAAATGTCGCAGTCAGATGTACCTGGTACGACAGTACCGGTAGTTCCCTTACCAGGTACAGTAAGTACCACGTACTACGTAATGCGATTATGCGACGTTCAAACAGATTCAATGGGGGCATCATCATACATAGCAAGCGGAACCTTCTTTCAAATTCTATGATAAAACGACGACGGTTCTACGAAGAGAAGGCACCGGATTCTTTACTTTTATGTGTTTCAGATACCGTGTATCATACCAAGACTGCTGCTACCCCAGTATTACTGGTATTTGGGGACCCGTTAGCCTTATCTCCAATGATGACAAATATAACGAGAAATGAGAACTACGTCGAATCTGTTACCCTAATCTTTTTCATAGAAGAACATATCTGATGCTTCGAGACGCACAAACTTCAGGTAGATCATTCGTGACTCCATACCATTATTTATACGAGGTAACTTGCTGCTACTGCACTACTGTACCAGGTACTACCTTTGTAACTACCGTTTACTGTTAAGAGTGGAGAACTACCTACCGGAAGGTAATTCTTCCTGATGGGACTGATGTTTTTCCGTAGTTGTTTGGGCATTTGATCACACCACGCATTTTATTCCAGCACAGCGTTCGTTTTCTTTGACCGGTACTCCGGAATATCGTGGAGTATCATACACAATAAATTGAAGATACTGGCAGGAGAACGGACTTGATCCTACGACAAGCAGTTCGTTAAGTACTCTGGTAGTAGTAGTAATATCCTGCTCGATAAAAGATCAGAGGAGATTGGTGTAGACAACAATGAGGATGGCTTCACCCGTTTTCCTCTGCTCGCATTTGGACAGAGGACCATCTTTTATCATTTTCGCAAGTACAATAATAATAATGCTACAGGGTAAAAAGGAAGATATCTTTTCCGAAGATCTAGGCAAGCAGCATCACAAGCACATAACAATATTATAACAATCGGCATCCTTTCTTGTTGCATCTATTCACACAATGGCAACCGCCGCTGCCATCATCTACAACCTCCTGTCTGTTATCGCCATTGTTCTGGCCTGCATCGTCGTCGTGTACATTATATCGTTATTGTTTGATAAGTATGCTCGCTATTGCGGTAGCGGCACATTTGTGCTGACGCCGGAAGAACTAACCGAGCGACAGCATGCTAGCGAGCTGACGAAACGAGCCGGATTGGCTGGCATTCTACCCGAAGAACGCGCTCTGGTCTATCGACACTTTTTTATCAAACGGGCATTGACCCATGTGCCGGGAGAAGACAATGACCAAGACAATAGCAGCAAAGTTGAAACCGACACGCCGGTCACAGATCATGATAATAATAGTATCGATACACGAGATGTTGCAGTTGAGACTCGGACAAAGAATCCTGTCACAGCAAACACAATAACGAGCACAGAGGATCCAGAGTTGAATGATCTTTGTATGATGGAACATGACGAGGCTACCTGTCCCATTTGCTTGAATGAATATGGTGAGTTGACGAAAATAGGGTCACCTCCTACTTTATTTTAAGAAAAATAATATATATAATGTAGGGTGACTCTCTCACCCGGTTTTGTCTTTCCATTCTCAATTCACCCGTATAACAGTTGAGGGAGACAAGGTCATTACAGGATCACATTGTCCTCACAAGTTCCATTTCGAGTGTTGTATGCAATGGCTGGAAAAGGGCAACGATCACTGTGCCTATTGTCGCAAGGACATGATGAAACCGGAAGAAATGACCCAAGCTGCACGAGATGTATTAGGAGATGCCCGGGTGGATAAGATCGTCCGCATCAATCAAATGGCCGCACAACGATTGGAGGAATTCCAAGCAGCGTTGGTGGGGGGAGCAGATTTGAGCGAAGTCAGTAGACAGTTTGCCATGGGCATCATGCCAGGAGATCAACAACGAGCGTTGGAGGAGAACCGCACGGACAGTGATCGGAATAGTCACGTTCAAACTCATCCTACGGAACTGTCCGACCTTTAGTTTTGTCCCTAATAATTTTCGTTTCTAATTTGCTTTCTCGCTTTAAACTACTTTGTTTAGAAGCCAACAAATTTTTCCGCACAAGGAATCATTGCTTTACATTGAGAAGCAAGGTCGGAGAAAGACCGTTATTTCTCCATTTCCTTGTCTTCAATGTCATCTCCATCCACCGTCGAATCCTCGTCGTCCTCATTCTCCTTTACCACCTGACGGATAAGACCTTCCAAGTCACGACTGGATCCGCCCATCGTGCCCTGCATGGAGGACAACGTTTCCATGCCAGGATTGCCTGCCGAGAATAGAGTGCGAACAGTTCCTGCACCAGCTTCCCAATCCACTTGGGAATCATGGAAATTTTCATTCATTTGCTGCAAGTTGATGGATGAACGACGTCCCTGGGCAAATGTATATCGCTCTGGCTCTTGGGGGACTTCCACTTCCTTTTCTTCTTCCGATTCCATGTCTTGCCATTCTTCGTCATCATCATCGTCGTCGTTGGTCGAAAAATCGTTCGTGATAAGACCCAAATTCATGCGTTGAATGATTTCATCTTGATTCAACGATCGCAAGCTCACACTGTCGCGACGGTGGACGTATTGATTTTTGTAGGCAGGACTTCGATTGATCACTTGCATCTTTTCATCATCTACCAAAATGCACCCAGCTAGCGCTTGGGATCCTTGATTGTGATCTTTTGACGTGGAAAAGACTGTGAAAACACGTGCTTGTTTGCTGACTGCTACACCTTCGGCATGAGCTTCGTGAGCACGCATGATATAAGAGAATCCCTGCTGCTGCAAAAAGTCCGTCACGGCCTTATTGCCAAAGCAGATGGCACCGCCACCACGAAGCGATTCACCAAATCCAGTGTTCGGATCAACACTGTAGGCTTCTTGTTCTTCCGATGCTGGGTCAGACCAAATGCAATCCGAAGCTACTTGTTGATAAGCATCGGCTTCGTGTTCATAGGGAGGGTTGATTCCGGCGACTTTGGGAACGTTCAAAATGTCTTGAATGCGAGTAGTATCTCGAGTAACAGGTCTGGGAATTCCTCCATGGACACAAAATATGTCTTGATCGACGACACCCGCCAAGGGCAATCGATCAAAGACTTGATTGCAAGCTTCCCAAATGCGATACCCGATATCGTCGCCGAACCGATGACGACATTGCCAAATGAAGCTTCGCTCTCCATAATGCTCTTCCCACCCATTGACATCACGTGTTTCGTGGTTGCCACGCAACAAGTATACCTTGTGCGGCAATTGCAACTTCATAGCCATCAAATAGGCCAAGACTTCCAAACAGGACATGCCACGGTCGACATAGTCTCCGAGAAACAAAAAGTTGCCAGCCGTGAGAGACATTCCGAGTCTCCAAATGTTGTCCGAAAAGAAATGCAAATCCTCTAAATTTCCATGAATGTCACCAAAAATGTAGCAGGGTGACTGCAAATATACCACGCGAGGCTCTCGTTCCAACACATGACGGACCTTCTGACACAACTTGAACACATCCTTGGCAAAGTCTTGGCTGTTCAAGTATTTCAAATGGGCACCGGGATTTTGAAACATGTCCAAAACGCGAATGGCTACAGGATGTTGCACATAATCATTGTCCGTCGATGGTAAGGAGGCCATGACCTGTTGGGTGCTGATACTGGCCTTGCGGCCCATCCGTTCTCGACCCGCTCGAATGACGGATCGTTTGCCCCGAGCGTCGGCATCGACCTGTTGAATGTGAACCGCATGCGGAGACATTTGGGGTCGACGTTTGGTCGTGCTGCCCTTTTGTGCAGCCTGCTGCTTGGCAGACTCCAGTTGATTGGCCAAGCTTTGAACTTGTGCCTGGAGACGAGCGATCTCTTGGTCTCGAACAGATATTTGTTGCTGGTAGTTGCTAGTGGATGACATCTTGCTGTTGTTTTGCCGTGGGTGGTGCGGCTGCTGTTGCTGCTGATGCTCGACGTTTCTTTGATTCTCGTTGGATATTGTGTTTTTTGATGTTTTTCGGTTAGAAAACAGTGACATTCTAGGATCGCTGTAGAGTTGTGGCTAGCTAGTAGGCAATTGACTCCGGGGGGGGGAGGAAGACGGTAAATGCTAATGGCTCACCTTTACAGTTAGTGAACAGTAAGCAGCCGATCCAATCCTTTCAGCGTCACAAAACGCCTAGCGCCAATGACTCCAAATTGAAGATTAGCCTTTACGCTCCTGAAATACAGATGAAATCAATTTCATGCATTGCCAAAAGTGGCATTGGGGTGAGTTGAAAGCTGATCGCAACGGCGGCTAAAATAAACAACAACAACAAAAAACCACCGCCACAACAGCGACTCATCCCCGCACACTCTCTCTGCATTCGATGACCATCTTTTAGGGAGGGGATAAATTCGAAAATAGATTCAAACAATCCCCCTTTCAAATCATCACAGTAAATGATTATATTTTACCCTGATGATGGTAAAAATCGTAGACTCTCTACTAGAGGTAGTAGTTTTCATTGACTGGAAGTGAATGTTGAGATTGATAAACTGCTACGTACCGATACTTTGTAGTAGTACATCGGAACAAGCTACAATACTATGTTAATAACGAAAGGACTTGTTTACTAGGCAAAAAAATCACAGACAATCTGGACGGGTTGTAGAAAGAAGACGGGTTGTAGAAAGAAAAAGATATTATGATGCCAACCATGATGATCATTACAGTTATTATAGTTTGTCATTTGCATAATTCTCTTATTTTTCATTGATGCTTCTTCTTATTGTTGCCAATGTTCGGCGAATTGGTACGTTTCTTGTTCAAAAAGTCTTGTTTGCGTCCTTCAAATCCCGGTCGACTGAGGCGTCTGCTGTTGTTAGTCCCAGTCTTTGTATCCCCACCAGCAGCAGTCTCTTCGGTCGCAATCCTCTTTTTGCTCAAATTCGCACCAGCGCTTCCGCCCAACTTGCGCTTCTGCAAGTTGTGGTTACGAATCTTTTGTCGTTCGTCCATTTTCTGTTGAGTTTGTTCGAGACGAGTCTTCCAGGCCTTGGCACTCTTTTGTTTCTTGACCGCTTTGCGTTTGAGGGCCTTTTTCAATTTGGCCGGATCATCCTTGACACGCGTGCCACTGGCCTCCTTGAGGGCATCACCCCATTCGATGTTGGCCGCCCTTTCCTTGTCTTGTGCGTCTTTAGATTGTTTCAATTCTTCGAGACGTTGCTTCTTAGCTTCGGCGTCAGCCAAGAGCTTTTCTAAATTCTTCGTCTTGGTCAAGTTGCGCAAGGCCTTGTTGGCTTCCGTGTAGTTACTAGTGCTGGAAGCATTGAGACCCGACAAAAGGCCGTAATCGACTTGTGCCAAGTCGGCCAGAGGATCGTCACGCGTCTGGGAGAGGGCGGTAGTGACATTCATTCGTTTGCCTTTATCAGATTCGGCATTGGATGTGGCCTTCTTTTTGCGTTGTGCGGCTTCCTCTTGACGACGCTTCTTTTCGGCCCGTCGAGCAGCACGTTTGCTTACAGAGCTAGGATCCGATTGGGGGCGCTGCGCTCGTTTCTCTTCCAATTTGGCATGTAACTTTTCTCGCAATGCCTCAATACGAGACTTGTTATTGCTATTCTTGTCAGGATTTTTGTTCTTACTGTTAACGTCGTTTTTGTCTTGTTGTTCTTTCGGAGGAGTGACAGAAGCTATTGTAACAACTGGAACACGAGGTACATGCACTGTGAATGATCCTTTCTTCTTACGGTCGCTCTCTTGTTGTCGTTCTTGTGTTTCCAATCGTTGTTTGAGTTGGGTTGTTGTTTCGCTCAAAGATGGGTCCAACTTGGCACGTTTGGCTTGCTTGTTCTCGGCGCGACGTGCCTCTTTGGATTCTTTCGATTGACCCTTGAAATATTTGGGGTTGTAGTCGTCGCCAGAGTTTCCGGCAATGTACAATTTGGACGGAATCATGTCCACCAACTGATCGAAAAAGGCATTGTCAGCTTGGAGTTCGGCCAACAATTGTTGAGTTGTCAGAACGGCCATCTTGCTTCAGTTATGGTTCGTATGCTGATACTGCAAGAAAAAAAATGGTTGAGTTCGATAGACGTCTACGTCACGACTACCTGGTCTATAATGTAGTAGACAAAGGGCGAGGATGTTTGCAAAAGGAGAGGCCACCACTTCACAGTCAAGCGATTGGTCAAGACTTTCTTTTGTTGTTCGTGGGCAGGAATGAGAAAAAGATCGATAATGATTATTCACAGTCAATAAAAAATCAATCAGCTCTGTAGCAGAAGCGTTCTGTCGTCGATACAAAAACATCTATCCGCGAAGCAACGAACGGTGATGACAGGGACAAGGAACACGAGCGACGTACAGATGTGTCCTCCGCGAACAAACGTACGACTCTTACGACTTCTACAGTAGCTAGTAGTGCTACTGGCTACGGCAGTAATAGCAAGTTGCTTGCGAAGGCAATGCCAGGTTTTTCAAGTGTCTGTCGCCTGTCGACTACATAGCCATAGTAAACCGAACCTGCTCGGAAGTCAGGACCCCCCCCCCCTCCATACCTCCCCTCAGCTAAAGGTTTACCCGAATCGTTCAGATTTTAAACTGACTGTGATTAACTGCTGTAAAATCGTGGAACTCGATCATCGAATACACTGGTTACTTCTTCGAGTGTTCTTTTTTTTTTACTTCCTACGAGTTCCGTAGTAGTCTTGGTACGACGGATGCGGTGTCTAGCTAGAGAAAAAAAGAAGATAGATTCTGTCATTCTGTCTAATGTTAGTATCATCCTCTTTTTCTACTTAGGACGTAGTCGTACAGAGCAGTAGAACTGGGCGTTTTCGGAGATGGTGCGACAAGAAGGATGAAAACGTTCTTCCAAAGAAAGAGGAAGCAAAATGTGAGAAAATCAATCGTTGAATATGTGTTGAAAGGATTGCTTGGAATGCACCACCTCTATGCATCGGATCGTATCGAAGGATCGCCCTTCTCTCAATATTTGAAAACTAGTGGTCAAAGCGCAGCATTTAAAAATACAAAACTTGGAGTGTGTACAATTCCTTTCAATGGAAAGAAAGTACTCAGAAGAAACTTAGTAGAAGTTTAACAGCTACTCAATGATACTACGGTAGTGAAACAATTTCAACAATTGGCACAGGCAGAGTCTATTGATAGCAAGGGTAAATACTAGGCCATGAAAGAAGCATATACGTCTCTTCATTCCTGGTGCTTCCATCGACCAAAAATGACGCAATCTGGTCCCAATGTCATGCATTTCAAAGGGCCGATGGCGACATGTTCGCCATCATCTGTAGATAAGCAACCGATTGATGGTAATCCAGCATCTCCCAGAAGCTTGGGAGACAAAGTAATGCATTGGTAGTCCACTAGATGTTCTCTAGCGAAGGCTGTGAGCATAGTGGCACCACCCTCCACCATGACAGATTGAATTCCGTGGTGTACTTGGAGCTGAAGCAGGACATCCTGCAAATTTAGGGTGCCGTCCTTGTGTGTTTTACACGGAAGTAGTGTACAAGTGGAGTCGTTGCTGTGGTGCTGCGAGTACGAATTGGCAGCATCTATGCTACAGCACACCAGGAGATTTTGGGCATTCAAACTGTTCTGCAGTTGTGAAATATATCGCAGATGAGAGTCTAGTACAACAGGTCGTGGTTGATTATGATTTGACATGTCCGGTTGAAGCTGCCATAGTCGATTGTTCAATCTTGGATTGTCGATAGCCAAGGTTCGTCCTCCTACCAACACGGCATCATGGATCGAACGGAGTGCATGGGTCAAAACCAAGCTTTCTTGGCTACTGATTGCAAAATTGGACGACGATAGGGACATTTCTCTTGGATGGTTGTTGCTGTTGTGGTTGTTCGTTAGAATCGCAATTTTCCCATCCAGAGATTGGGCATAAGCCAATGTCACGAATGGACGAGTCGATTTCGATTCCATGTGAGCGGCTAGGTAATCCATCAGATCCTTCAATGAGTCCTCAATCCGTTGATGAAGAGCGGATTGATAACTGGCATTCGATGCGTTTTGTTTGGAAGCTGCAATCGATTCGGAGATGATACAGAAGATCAGAACGATCTGTATGGTCACCCGTGGAAAATTCCAGAAGTGATTTTTCATCTTGACTGCAATATCTCATGGATTGTCGTCCACCGAACCAGTCCACATAATAATGATATCCTTCAAAACCAAGTATAAAAACGATGCGCTAGGGAAAAAAACCACTGTGTTTGTCAATTGTGTTAGATTTCGCGTCTGTTGACTCTACTCCCGTCACCCCTCTAAAAGACTACCGAAGCGGTGCCTTATTTGCCAGGATACAGAAGAGATCGGGTAGCAAACGCCACTCTCGCTCCGGCGTTTTTTTCTGTTTCCTCAGCTTGCTAGAATCTACCGTAGTAGAGTCAGTCACAGGAGTACCTATGAGGATTTACCGTACTGTTCCAGTTACCGGTACAGCGATCTTGGGCCTTTCGTAAGCTTAAACCTTATAGGTACATATCGTTCACAAGGAACTTTTTACATGAGGCCCGTTCTTATCCGAATACTCCAAAATATTCCCGTATTCCCCTTTTCTCGTACATTGCGAGAAAAAAAAAAATTCTTTCTTATCCAGTTGTAGTATCTCTCTTACTCTCTCACGCTGACGTATGTGAAAGTAGCCAATCAAAACATTCGCTTTGTCGGCGGCATCTTTTGCCTCCCTCAATTCCACGAAGAATAACCAAAAAAAAATTACTACGTATTACACTTCGCTTATAATATATCATAACATCATCTATCATTATCTTCATAATCACCTCTACATATTTCTGAGACAATGATTCAACCCGACATTCTATATTTTGTCGGGACGCTGATGAATGTCTGCGTCGCAAGGACGAATGCGAAGAAGCGGCGCCAAGCAGCAAGACGTTTGCGACGATTGAATTGGGATGAATACTGCCTCCGACATCCATTTTTTGTCCAACGATCACTTCGAATGAGTGTTGAATCATTTACGGCCTAGAGAGACCTATCAGGATCATACGTAGAGCAGCTAATTAGTATGCTGTTTCATATTCTATGCCCTTTGGGCCTGTCAATAGAGATCATCATATAGCTTCTCTAGCTTGGCTTGCATGCGAGCACGAATGTCAGGGCGAAGTGGAGAGCTATCATCTGCCCGTTGAAGTCTTTTCTCCAGGATTCCGGCTTCCTGAATCGCGGCTAATCTCATCTGACCCTCATTCGCTGAGCAAGTAGACTGCTGAATCAATTCAAAACTGATTGCCATCCTTTCCATGGACTGTTCTTGACTGGTGAGAAATGTGTCGCGTCCTCCAGTCATGGCACTAACTTCATCGTCCCTGCCAAAAGTTGAAGTCGAGTCGCCCTTCAATCTACCATCCATAAAAGGCGAGAATGTCTTATCAAAATCTGGAACACTGCTCGCCTTCAAACAAAATAGTACAAGGTAAACTCTCCAATTTTCTTGACAAGATTCGTTCCTTTCAAGGCGATCCGAACAAAGCTGTACATGTCGGAATCGTGTTCCCCAGACTTCTTCATGTTTTCCAGCAATTTCTTGCGGGCACGCAATAAGTCTTTGGTCCAACCATGCAGTGTTTGTGATGGCATCTTCATGTACTTCCCTGGGTTCAGATCAGCCGTTTCAAAATACAGCTTGACTTTGTCATGGTCAAGATCCGTTCGCTCCTCAAAGCGACTCAACGATGCGTACGGGTCATTGGCACCTGTTGTACGTTCCAGTAACAAATCATCGCGTTGCAATCCAAAGTTGTCATCCTCGTCACCGGTGTCCAAACTGTCAAGGCTCCTCTGTTCGTGGCTGTCATCAACGTCAGCGATGTTCTCTTCGTCACCGTCATCAAGACCGTACATGGCAGTGCGTACCTGAACAAAAAATCTATCCATGGTGCCACCGACACCAGTTTCGTGGTCAGAGAACGACCTCTGCACTGGTAATCCGATGATAATCGTTTTCTGTTAGACCGTCAAGTTCCGGCGGGAGTGTATCATCCCGGGAAGAAGTCTTGGCCCTTTTTGCAAGAGGACTTTCACTGTCCTCCTCTGCACCTGTGCTTTCAACGGCGCTGTTTTCAACGGCACTATTCATGATGCTGTGAAGGAGAAAATGATACAGTAGTAGAATCGATGTTGTGACTTCGAAGAGAGGAGTATCCTACTACCGGTAGCAGGGAGATGATGATTTTTGACTGTCAAGAAAAGTCAAGTAGCATAGTTTCGGGATCAAGCACTACGTAGAATAGTTTCTGGAGAAGGAAAGTGAAACGGGTGGTTGAGAGCAAAAGAGAGTTTGGAGAGAATACGGTACGGGGTGGACCGAAATACGGTTTTCGGGACCGTACTCTCTCAACATTCTCTCCAGCCGACCAAAACGACCATATAATGACTAGTTCGAATAATAAAAATAAGCGAATAAGGGAATATTTTATCCGGATAAGAACGGGCCTGAGAGAGAGAGAGAGTACGAAAACGAATACCGTACCGGTATGGACTACCGTACCGGAAAACGGTACAGTACATAAGTACGTGACATCAAAGAGGAGGGGGGGGGAGAACTACCGTAGCTCTACTACCTACCGGTAGCTAGTAGAGTCCCTACCTACTAGCCACTGTCCATCAAACGTTCAGCTGGAATCACCCCCCTTGGAAAAATGACACCGACATTCACTCCTCTCTCCTCTCTCTCCATCCACTGCATCAACTCTATTCTACCGGACTTGGTACTTATACGGAGTAGGATTTCTACAGGGGATGGCGCGACTCATTTTTATATGACCCGGCTCGTTTTTTATGAATATTTAGAAGAATGCTCGACAACTGTTTCAAAAAGCATTAGAGAAACTAAATTTTTCATTTCAAGTTGTGACAACATCAACAAAAGGAAACAGAACTCTATCAGAGACTATTATTGAAAGCATCAATCAACCAAGATGTCGAGTGGATACGTGCTTGCCTCTGCAGTTACATCCAACGATAGTGGCAATTGGTTTTGTCGTTCCAGAACTTTTTTTTCATGTGAGGGATTGTGTAGTCGTTGTCTCCTCTTTGGTTGATGACCTGATTCATCACACTCTGCAGTGTCAACCAAATTCGATTGAGTTTCTTGGCTGGATAGTTCTTGTAAGTTTCTTCTACCATCTCAATCAATTCAAGAGCGTCCTTTGGAGCTGTCTGGTAGTATCTTGACTGTAGAGAATTGAAAAAGCCAAGATCATTCACATTCAAATCTGGTGACTGTGCCGGTTGTGTGTACAGCTTCACAGCAGTTGGATCTCCAAACAGTTCTGCATGTTGACGTTACACCACTTTAGATCTCCTGGTTGGTGACCATGGCTTGCTCTCACATACATGTCGATTTCTCCTACTGGATAGATTCCAATTAGTCCATCAAACTCCTGTCTCGTTGTATGATTGAATCTTGGTCTTGCAAGAGCGGAAAGAAACATGACTTTAGTGATGTGACTCTTGTGGGACACTGATATTGCCTTAGGCGGTGGCTCGTCTTGGGTCACAATACACCGAAGCCCGTCCCGTACAAGAAAGAACCATTTTTCATCAATATGAATCTCGTTATACATGCTCTTGAACGTCATTTCAGCCACAGAATTGATAGTGTTCTTGTCGTTCTTTGCGATGCAGTGAAACAGCCGATTGAGGCGATGATCATCGTTCAACTTCGGCTTCAAAGCCATGGTATGAACCTTCAGTTTCTTCGACTGTTTCATTCTCCAGATGGTCATAACTGGAATACCAACAGCTCCAGCAAGAGATCTGATGGTTCTTCTAGCGGTAGGATCAATATTCTTGATCTCTTGCAACAGCATGTCTCGGTCATGCTTCGGGTTTCTTCCAGAATTTTCGAACTTCGTAGTAAATGCCGTTTCTGGAACGTTTGCAAGAAGAGAGACAGGGTCAAGAGGGGTATTGGGTTGATATCCCGGTATTTGCTTCAGCGTTGAATACCACAGATTAGCAACAGTTCTTGGATGGATTTTGTGTGTTTCGCCAACAGCTTTAAAACTTCCGTAAGGTAAAATTTCTCGCGACACCCTCACCACGCACGCCGTGAATACATCTTTTTTCAGCTTTTCGGTCATCGCAACCCTCTTTTTCCTTGTTGTCACCATTTTCAAAGTTGTTGCTTATATTCAGAGGAAAGAGATTTGTGCTGGTGTGATCGTCGAATTTTCACTTGCTGGGGAGATCCGTAAGAAAAAGGGTGGATTGTTGGCGGCTTCCTTACTTTGAACGGCTCAACGGACTGAAAGACTTAATAATTCTAAATATAATATATACATGGAAATATAGCTTATAATGTGAATTTAAAGATGATAACAGCCATATGTTCTAAGTAGCTTGTTGGCGGTTTTTTTCATTTAAAGTTGTGAAAGTGTAATATAGAAGTGAGACGGAGGGAGTAGTACAAACTTGACTGTTAGTGCAGTTCAGCAGGTGTCCTAAGAGGACGACTGTCCTTCAAGTTCTTTCACTGGCTGATGCAACGGTGACGGCAATTGAATAAGAAGATCTTGAAAACGATCTAGCATTACCATCGAATTATAATTGGGTTTCCGAAAGCATCGTGTCACGTTGACACCGTAGCTTGCCGTATTTGTTCTCATCGACCGTCGATCGACTAGTATTTCCATGCCATCGCCATTGACGACGCATCGACGTCGGCGACCACTTGAGCGACCTTCACCTCCACACCATCGGATCGTGTTGCTCTTTGATTTGGATGCCTTTTATGCACAAACGGAACGTGTGCGATTGGGATTGGGGTTGGATGCGAGTGTGGCATTACTGCAGTAAGTTTGTATGGTTCGAGTTTCATCATAGTGCTGTATCGAAAAATACGTTTGTTGGCTTCCCGTTGCATCAATCCTCAACTCAACTCGATTCTATCCTTTAAAAAACGCAAATCTGTAGATGGAACTCGGTATTGGCTGTGACCTATCCAGCACGAGAATATGGCATCAAACGAGGAGATTCATGGGAAGCAGTTGCGAGTAAATCCAAACACAAGTGCATTGCCATCCACTTACCCATACTGCCGATGCGAGAAAATGACAGTCGAATCGTTAACAATGATGATTCCAAGGTAGCAGAAGACGAGGAGGAACAAGATGAAAACGACAGTGAAGAAAAGGACATCTCACTTGAGACGAGTGATACTGACAGGGAGGCTTTTGATAAAGAGTTTCGTTTGTCCAAGGAGGAACGGGAACAGATTTTCAAAAATGAAAATGGTGTGCAACGATATCACCATCAAGGCAAGGCCTCTTTGGAACGGTATCGGTTGGCATCACGAGTCATCTTCACCAATGTTCTGGATTCGTTGAAGCGGCGTGTCGGGAAAGGATTCATTTTGGAGAAGGCTTCGATTGATGAATTCTATTTAGACATTACTGAATACTGTTATGGTGATGTGGAGGGGAAATGCGACGATGACGACGATGTGGATATGACAAAGACCAAGGTGGTAGGGGAAAACGGAAAAGAATTGGGGGCAACGGAATTGGATATGGATGATGCTGATGATCTTGAAATATCACTCCGGCGTGCTTGCCAGCTATCGGCATGGATCCGAAACGATGTTTGGAAGAATCTCGGTTTTACCATGAGTGCCGGTATTTCCACTAACAAAATGATGTCCAAACTGACTGCGTCCTTTGGTAAGCCCAATGGGCAGGCCGTACTCAACCCAAAGAATTTTGGCAAACTAATGTCCGAAACAAAAGTACGTAAAGTACGAAATTTCGGCGGAAAGTTAGGGAAACGAGTTCTAGATGTGCTGCACACGAACTCTGCCAGTGAACAAAGTTTGGAAGACTTTTCTTCCAACGCCACAATGGGCGATTTGGCGCAAGTACCGCTCACGGTACTGCAACAGGCATTTTCGTCAGAAACGGCTCACTTTGTGTTTCAAGCATGCCAAGGAATTGACAACGAGATGGTCAAGGAAACGTCCGGAGCGCTTGTGAAATCCATCACCGCTTTCAAATCCTTCACTGCCAACAAAAACCATGGAGAAGTGCTTGGTTGGTTGAAACTTTTGGCCAACGAGATTGTGGAACGTGTTGCTCAGGACGCGGCGCGGAATCATCGATATCCCAAAACATGTACCCTAAACTACACGTATTACACCACGGCCGATGGAAGGCGACCATATGACCGAATGGGCGCACGTACGCAGCGACAGAGTCGATCCTATCGCCTCGTATTCCCGGCAGATCGAAAGAGCATTGTTGCACAAAGCGAATCTTTGGTGGAGCAAGCCATGACGAAGCTGGCTCCTATATTGAAAGAACATCCTTTGCGGGGTGTCGGACTGGCAGCCAGTAATTTTGAATCTCGCGGTCAGCCACCGGAGGGAAATGCCTCGATCGAATCTTTCTTTTCTGTTGAGACGGCAATCAATGTGAGCCAGGGAGGTTTTCGACACAAGTCGAACAACAATTCATCGGCCCTTCCGAACAGCAAGCGGCAAAGGATCAATTCGGCGCCATTTGAAGTACAAGTGCCCAATACGAACGAGGCAAAAGAAACCCCTTCGAACTTTCCAGATACAACCCCACATGTGATAGACAAAGATTTGGAACTGGCCAAGAAGCTCCAAGCGTCCTTTGATCGAGAGAATTACGTTTTTTCTAAATTGAACAGTCGAAGGGAAGGGGGTGCCACGAAGAGCATGAAAAAAGCCAAGACAAAACAAATCGACTCGTTTTTCAAGAAGCGATAGTGGTAAATCTCTAATTGGGACCGTCTCGTCAATCATTTTTTAATACTAGCTAGATATGAGAGTTAAGAAAATGGTTGGTGACGACTGAAGACAAGCAAAATCCCATCGAGGGATATCTCATCGAGACAGATTCACAGTCAGTCTCATGACCTTGCGAGGGAATTATTTTTTGGGGTCTGCATTGTGTATCCTTCACCTTAATGAATTCTCAAAATGACGGCGAAGCCAAGAAGAAATGAGCCCATCACCTCTCTCACATCGCAGTCAATGTGTCATTCGAAACGACCTCTCTCTGCTAATTAACTGTATGTAACGTTGGATCAATCAAATCTGTCGACTGATGACCAACAAGGACGACATATTTTACTGTTGTCGGTAGCATTGTTGTCGTTACTAAAGACTGAAGTATACGTTGTGTTTGCCGCAGTTTTTCTCTGATACACCATGTTGATGTCACGAGCTGCATTCGCGGCTGCTAGTTTGCGTTCGGTGGCGGGTCGCTCAACGTCTGCAGTGGCTGTTCTCAAGACCAACCGACCATCTTTGGGTTCTCTTCTACCAAAAAATGGCGTTTTCCATCAACACGTGTGCTGGATGAGCACTACGGATGTAGAGATTCCACCTCCGCCCACTTCAAATCATCCCCACACCAAATTGCCCAACGCGCAAGGGAGCATCATTTACACGGAGACCGATGAAGCACCAGCACTTGCGACGTACTCGCTCTACCCTGCAGTCAACAAGATTGGCGCATTGGCCGGGATCGACATTATTCCTTGCGATGTAAGTGATGGTCTTATTATTCTCAGAAAGATTCTGATGGGAGGAAACAATTTCTAAATCCGTTTCAAACTTTCTGGAATGTTTTTCATTGCAATGTAGATATCCGTCGCTGGACGTGTGCTGGCACTCTTTCCGGAAAAACTGAAGCCTGAACAGCGTGTTCCCAACAACCTCGCTTATTTGGGGGAGCTCGCCAAGACTCCGGAAGCAAACATTATCAAGCTTCCCAATAGTAAGTGCTGAAAGTGCGGAGTGTCGACAGCCTAATTTATGAACTGACATCGTTTGATCGCTCACCGCTCACGCCCAACTCCGATTTCCAGTCTCAGCCCCGCTAAATCAATTGGAAGATTGTATTGCTGAATTGCGCTCCAAAGGTTATGATGTACCGCTTTATCCTCGTGAGCCAAAATCGGACGAGGACTTTGAAATTCAAAAGAAGTACCAATCTGTCATGGGATCGGCGGTGAACCCAGTATTGCGTGAAGGAAATTCGGATCGGCGTGTGGCACCTCCCGTTAAGGCATATGCTCAAAAAAATCCTCATCGTATGGGTATCTGGAGCAGGGCCAGTCGCACGCATGTAGCACACATGAGTAAGGGTGACTTCTACGCCACAGAACAATCAGCAGTCATCGGCAAATCTCCCACTAGCGTTCGGATCGAATTCACACCCAAGAATGGCGGCACCACCGAAGTGTTGAAGGAGAGCATCCCACTCGAGGCTGGAGAGGTAATCGACGCATCCTCTCTGAGTGTCAAGGATTTGGCAGATTTTTATGAGCAAGAGATCGAGGATTCCAAAGAGACGGAGACGTTGTTTAGTTTGCATCTTAAGGCAACCATGATGAAAGTGTCGGACCCCATCATGTTTGGCAAATGCATTCGGGTCTTTTTCAAGGACGCCTTTGCCAAACACGGGGCAACTTTGGAGGAAATCGGGGCTAATCCCAATCAGGGTCTTGCGTCAATATTTGAAGCAGTCAAGACCAAGCTGGACGAAGCCAAAGCGAAGGAAATAATTGCCGACTTTGATGCCTGCTACGAAAATCGCCCGTGGTTGGCCATGGTGGATTCCGATCGCGGTATCACGAATCTTCACGCACCTAATGACATTATTATCGATGCTTCCATGCCAGTCGTTATTCGAGACAGCGGAAAGATGTGGAACAAACTTGGGGTAAGCATCACTTCTGGAAGCCTTTCTATATCGCCGATGGTCACTCACCTCTCTCTCTTCTTGTCTTTTATCGAACTAGGAATTGGAGGATTGTAAGTGTGTTATCCCTGACCGATGTTATGCGACGTTCTACCAGGAAGTAATCAACTACGTCAAAACACACGGACAGTTTGATGTTGCTACAATGGGAAATGTCAGCAATGTAGGTCTTATGGCACGAAAGGCTGAGGAGTACGGATCGCATGACAAGACGTTTCAGACAAAAGCTGGCATCATGACTGTCGTTGATAATAATTCGGGAGAAGTATACTTAGAACACGCTGTTGGGGATGGCGACATCTGGAGGATGTGCCAAACCAAGGATGAACCTATTCGTGATTGGGTTCGACTTGCTGTTGAGAGAGCACGTGCCACTGGTTCAAGAGCCATTTTCTGGCTTGACAAGAATCGTGCCCACGATGCTTCGTTGATTGACAAGGTAATTACATAGCGCTGCTGAAGAGAGAGAGAGCTTGACAGGACAAAGAACATTATCTGAACCGCCCACTCGTTTCCTTTTTTACAGGTAAATGAATATTTGAAGGATTATGACCTTAGCGGCTTGGATATTTCCATTATGAAGCCAGTCGATGCGGTCCGCATAACAATGGAGCGGGCGACGGCTGGAAAGGACACTATCAGTGTTACTGGGAATGTTCTTCGTGACTATTTAACAGATCTCTTTCCAATCCTTGAGCTCGGTACCAGCGCCAAGATGCTTTCAATCGTCCCACTGCTTAGCGGCGGTGGCCTATACGAAACTGGAGCGGGAGGATCGGCACCCAAACATGTTCAGCAGTTTGTGAAGGAAGGACATCTTCGATGGGACTCATTGGGTGAATATCTAGCTCTTGCCGTCGCTTTTGAACAGCTTGGAACAACTACCAACAATCCAAAAGCTGTACTCTTGGGAGAATGCTTGAACAAAGCGGTTGGACGTATTTTGAACAATCGAAAGGTAAGCGCCTTCGTTGCACATTCTTGCTTTTGTGCATGTAAATTTCTCACCTATGCGACTTTTTAAGAGCCCAAGCCGAATCGTCAATCAAATCGACAATCGAGCCACCAACTTTTATGTGACCCTTTACTGGGCTGACTTTTTGTCACAAGAAGATCCTGCATACAAACCCCTTTTTGAAGCTCTTTCTGCTGCCCGACCACAGATTGTGGCTGAGTTCTCCCAGTGCCAAGGTGATCCTGTCGAGCTTGGTGGATATTACTTGTTCGATCCTGAAAAAGCTGGAAAGGCAATGAACCCTTCGCCCACCTTGAACAAAATCCTAAGTTCGATTGGAACGACACTATAATCGAGGTGATGGATTGGAACCTCGCTTCCATAAGCGCCATTTCTTAAGTTTATGGGTAGTTGTTACGAAAGTAGTAGTTGCAAGTTTAGACTCGGTCAAAACTAGCTTTGGTCCACAGGAATCTGACATCGGAAGTAAATCCAATAACCCGGTATTTCCTCCCACTCTTCTTCGGATAAAATATATGGCGAGCCATGGTTTAAACAAAAGCAACTCCTGAGAATACTCAGAAGAATTCAGTCGAATAATCTTTACTCAGCAATTCTGACTGTGAATGATCCAATCGTCGTCCATCTCCTCCGTACTATCGTACAAAAAACAAAAAAGGCTTATTGCTCGGATTGAAGATTCCTCCGAATTATCCATTGGCATACTTTGAACTGTTGCAGTTTCACCGATAGTCCCATCCCAATCTGAGCCTCAGCCATTAACACAAGCAGTCACAAGATTGATTGCCTCTCTATGATACACACAAAAAGATATGATAACAGACCATAGATCTTTACGTCGTAGTCTCACATACTATACTACTAGTAGCAATAAAAATCTATTTATGGCGTTTCCTCACCGTCAAATAATCCGTTTGAGGTCGACTTTTCTATCTCAGAATCATCCTCTGCTTTGACTCGACAGAACTTTGGAAAAGAACGGGAAGAGAGGTGAAATTCCGATTTTCTGCCAGCCGCTTGTGATTCTATGCGCTTCAGAAGCTACAGTCCCACCAGAGACTTGATCCTTTGTGGTGATTTGCAATCTTGCTCTTGCCTACCAGTTCAAGTACAAACATGAGGGGACCACTGATGTCTCTAAGAACTTGCATAAGGCAGCCAGTTTGTACAAATGTTCCCATGAAATGTTAAAGGGTCAAGCAGTGGAGTTATCGACGATTCATTTGTTTGTCCTGGTAACCAAGAATTTAGCGAGTATTCTAGAAGCAATGTGGGAAAAAGAAAACGCGAGACTAAGCTTGGATCATGCCCTTGCCATTTACATGCTCAGGGGTGACGGAAAGAAGCCTCCACAATAAACGAGCCGTTTCTTGTGGTTAGTGTTACCGCAACTCGTGCCCGAAGCTGAGGTAGCCTCAGCAGCTGCAAACACTGCACGCAGAAAGATGCAGAGTGTTATGATTTATACATGATAAATTTTAGGGTGGAACCTTTTTCAACTTCATACATTGTTGTCGCAAGCAAATGAAAAGGTCAACATCCCTCTTGTATTTTTTAGCAATGCCATCATAGAGCTCGTCCTTTCTATAGTTGTTCGGAGTATGTGATGAGCTTCCTGCTTTGGGTGCCTCCGACCACGTGACCACATTACACTGAACCGTGGTATATTGGTGATAGTTGTTAGTATCTGACATGCTTATTTTTTCTTTTGGTCGTCCTATGCATCCAGAATGTCTATCATACAAACGTTCGCTTCCTTTTAGTCCAAGAATGAATGATCCTTTTCTAGTAGTAGTGGGTTTGACTACCGGTAATATCTAATTAACTGTTAACATTAACTGCTCTCTCTAGCTATGATACCTACTAGAGTACGACGTAGTAGTAGTACGTAGTGAGCCTTTCTGCTGTGGAATCTGCTATGTTCATAATATCATACGTAGTATATGATACGTGTAGGGTAAGATTCGAAGTTAGGGGTAGGGTGATGTATCAATAAATACGACTGTTCACACTGTTTTTTGTAGTCAACTGTCTCTGTAGCAAGAGGGTCGAAAGAAGCTATTTCTGTCCCTTTTCCTCCAGGTGGACGCAAATCAACAATCATCAACATTCACATGTTCATTTACAGTCACATGCAACATGCAATTCTTTAACTTGAAGACGTGTGGATTTTGTAACACGATAAATACAGTGTGTATAAACGGTAGTGGTACGGTAGTACCTGTACGTTGTACAACCGACGCCTTCACATCTCACTACCACGGAGTCCTTCAGTACAACAGTACTCGGCTCGGGAAATGTATTTTTGGTTTTTCTTCTTGCTGCGTTACACAGCTTTTCATCGTCTACGAAGATCTGAAATTAGCCTGGTTTGCCAATCTAGCTCGAATCTATCATACAAGAAGAAAGTGGAATGGGCTCCCGTACAAAGAAGCACATGACAACCGCTACAATGTTGCGTCTGGTGACTCTTGTTCTGTTGGCATCAACGACTGATGGACTCCTGCCACTTCAACCAACTCGGTGTCTTACCTCATTGCCTTTAGCTGCTGCAAAAAAAGGCTTTGGAAATACCGAAACGCAACAACCAAGACCGCAAAAGAAAAAAACTATTCAATCACCAATTCCTCCACCTACATCCTCCATTGACGAAGACACAACCGCAACAGCGGCCGATTTCAAGCCGACTCCTACCACGGCTCCTCCTCCGGATGTGACGCAGGGGAAAATTGCGTTGGAACGGATGCGTCGTGAAAAGGCCGAGCAACGCAATCAAGAATTACAAAAGATCCGACAAGTTCGGGATATTGATCAAATGGTCCGCGAATCCCCGGAATCGGCCGTCATTCCCGAAAGGGTTGCCCAGCGCATGGGAAAACGTATGTTGCCCTTTGTTGGGATTCCGCTGTTTGGCAGCATGGCTTCCTTTGTTGGATTTTGGTACATGGCCACGTATCGAGACATGGAATTTCAGCCAGTGTTGGTGGCGACAACTAGTTTGGTTTTGCTTGCCGTTGGAATTGTGGTGAGTGTGATGACCATGTCTCGTTGGAATAAGTGGAAAAGGCAAAAACCTGCATGAGAGTTCTTGCGACGCGCACTCTACCTAGGCGCATAGCGGCGTATCGCAAAAAATTTCTTGAATTCTAACGTTATACTTTGGTTTTTCTGGCGATCTGTCTGCTTTGTGATGCTTTGTTGATGATGACGATCATGGACAGGGTATTACCTATTCGATCATGAGCGCCTCCTGGGATGATGACCGCGAAGGATCGTTTTTGGGTGCTGATGAATTCTCTCAAAATTTGGAAAATATCAAGACAGGTTTATCTAGATCACGAGAGAATGCCATATTGCGAGACAAGATGGATGTTGGTGTATATACACAAGATGACTTGGACAAAATCGCAGCAACAGAAGAAAAGAAATCGAAAAAAGCGATTTCGTTTTCTGACAAGCTGGGCGATGAGATGGAATAGTCGAGCAATGATAACAATGCCATAAAAATGATCGAAAAAGGTTAAATGTGGCCACCATAAGATTCCATTGGTTCCAGCAATGGCATGTTCACCCCCCTATCCTTGCCTAAGCTGAGTGGCCACGAGAAAAGAGAATGTCTTGTTTTATATATTTTTAATTTTAAAAGGCAGGAAGATTCAGGTGGTGTGATTTCCCTCTCGCTCTAAATTGTCTTGATCTTTTCATTCCATAGAGACCGTCTCTTGCTTTTTGTTCCTTCCGAATTTTCGTAGGTACGAAAATCGACACTAGTAAACACCAAACAGAAAACAGACCACTGCCTTCTATTTTCTTGGCCAAGGGAATGACATAAAAACATCTTCCTTGCACTAGTTGTCGGTCGGATCAAGTTCCGATCAGTCTGCGACGTAATCACATTCATTTCATCCCAAAGAATGGCGTAGACAACGTCACTTAACTAGGATCAAATAATACTAATTCTTGTTCCAGTGGGGATCAGACCAGTGTGCGCATTTTTTAGGAGTGAATGGCCGTATCACCGTACCCTTAATTGCGCATTTTCTTTTACGGAATTGTCCATAATGCCGAGAGTCACGGCACTGGCTGTTGACAACCAACTGGTGTAAAAGTTCCAATGCTCTCTTCTGATGATACGACGTACTAAGTATGACGGAAACGAAACGCTACGTTCGTCGTTACATTTGTCCTAATCTTCATGAAATTCTATCTATCTACTCTAGTAGAGAGAGAGAAAAATCTCCTTTTTTTACTAGTAGCTTCGTATGTAAAGTAACTTCTAATAACATCATCACACTCTTTTACGGTGCGTGCGTCCTCGATACTCCTTTTTGTCTCATTGCTGTCAACTAGCTAATACTAGCTAGCTAGCTATAGCGGCTGTAGATAGGCTAGGCTAGCTATGTAGCTATTAGTAAGTATTAATAGTACTACAGTAATACATAATAATACTTACAGTTAACTCGGTAGTACAGAGCTAGCTAGTAACTGTAAGTAGTACTACGTAGTCATACGGTACATAATAATATACTTAACTCTGTAGTACAGAGTTTGCAAAGTACTTCCATTTGTAATACACATATATGCGAAAAAATTCAAGACAGTAGCGTCGTAATGGGAAGGGCTTCGTACTACAGGAGGATGCGCGAAAATGTACTAGAGCGCGATACGTTTAAATCGCGCGTCATAACGTCTGAAAGACTACCGTTAACTTATTTAGAATGATGTATGTGTACTATAAAGTCGATTTTGTACTATAAAGTTATAGTCATAGTACAAATTATAGTACATTTTATAGTACAAATTATAGTACATTTTGTTGTACAAATTATGGTACATTCTATAGTACAAATTATAGTACAATTCATAGTACACTTTCCAGGGTATGTTCCTATGTATTGTAAGTAGTAGGAAAATCATGTAGCGACACGACACCAAACCCAACAAAGCATCAAAATTGTTCCATGTACGACAGTATTAGGGGTAGGTACATCCAACACCTCTCGTCTTTCGCAATCTGTTACTACAGTGATACAGATTAGTTCGTATTCCATGCACGAATCCAGCGGATGCGATGACTACGTTTTTCCGATTGTGATACTCTCGTAGGTGTTTGCTGTCTTCCTGCCGCCGTTTTTCTTAAAGTCTGCATCTCTCTACTACTCCTCGAATTAATCTTCGCGCCAGATATTCCAGACAAAAAGATATAAACAACTCGCTTCTACGTAGTACTATGTACAGATAGTTGAAAATTCAAGTCTAATAATCTAGCTAGCGGACGGCGAAAGACGAGGTGATGGATGCAGTCTCAGCACATCTAAATTTTGTATATTTTTACTATATATTGTTTCAAAATGATCAATAAAGCTGAAATATTCTCAGTCAAGTTTCCCCTGCCGAGAGACACCACACACAACGAACGGTGCCAGAGGGTTGTCTGATAAAACAATAATTTTTACGACGCCTCTTATCAGTGTGTTCACAGTCAACCAACATTTTCTACTCCCGAAAACGTGTCGTTGTGTCTTGTCGGATGATTGTCCCACTACATACTACGTAGTAGTACGTATTTTACGTATTGATGTACGTAGGTAATTCTCGGAACACACCTTGTATGATACCGTGTACGATAAATTGTACTATAAATTGTACTATAATTTGTACTATAAATTGTACTATAAATTGTACTATAATTTGTACTATAATTTGTATAATACTATAATTTGTACTATCGCGATGGTCGTTTGTACTATGACTCCTGGGAATTTGTACTATAATCGGAGTTGACGGGGAAATCTTTTAAAGACAGGCGTAACGGTTTGCGAACGCCGGATAACCGTTGAGGCAGTTTCAAAGCGCATTAGTACATTCTCGCGCATCCTCCAGATAATAACAATATAATAATATATATTTAGATGTATTCATTGTTTTGCTTTGGTGTTTTGCATAATATGTCGTAATCATTATAACAACATTCATAATAAAACAAACACGAACATTTCTCAAGAGGGTTATTGTTGTAATCTTTTTGTCTCCAAAGTTCGTAAACGTCAACAAATAATTTGTTGACGTTTGAGCTCAAAAATTATTTTTGAGCTCATAACCCGTTTTTGTTGATGTTTGCCCTGTGGCTTCGCCCTCCGAAATTCGTCAACATTTTCAAAGTGCAGTCAGGTCAAACGTCAACAAACATTCCTCTTAAACTTGGGTTAAGGTCATACCACCAGTTCAACTACTATTTTTACCGCACAAAAAAAGGAGGAAGTACAGATCAAAAGAAGATCACCTACCACTCTTTTCATTTGCATCCTGTTTGTAGACTACTAAAAGCTTGAATTACTCCCTTCGTTGCAGCTTTGGTTCAACGATGGCTTCGTATTGTTCTGATGAGGATGACGATAATCTGAAGTTGTTCCTGGCAACGTTCGTGTTCCTGTTGTGGGAGAACTCCAACATTTTATGGAAGACGACGACACTCGAGATCCAGCCGAAGCTACATCAATTATGATTACTCTTTGCTTTGCGTACATTCCTGACTTTTCCACAGATGTTCTTCCCTTCAACCACAAGATTTTCGACAATAACAAGAGGCAACACAAACCATCCCTCCAAGTATTGAAAGATGAGATCAAACGACGAGATGCATCGTTGAAGGGTTACAAAAACAAGCCACTCGCATCCCTGCTGCAGTTGCTGGCAGAGGACCGATTTAAATTGCCCTCTGTTGACATGGAATACCTCCAACGTATCCTCTTAAGGTACAAGACAGCCTGTGAAAATAGGATCAAGGACTCTATCCAGGCCCCAGACACCAGCACTGGCACAACAACAAGAATTACAATTGACGATAGACTACGGTTGATTGAAGCCTTCCTCTCTGATAAAGCCAAAGGGAAGTTGGCCTCCACGCAGCAATGTCTCACCCGCCAAGAGCTAGGAAAAGTACAACGAAATGAGGCACTACCTTCATGCCATTGTATTAAATTGGGAGCAGAGTGGTAACGGAGGTCAACAGCGCTCGGATGATGCTGAAGACTGGGGCACTGTTGATCCACTTCTTGTTGTCGATGGTGACGACAGAAAGATCTTTCTACCGTCGGGTGAGGCGAACATGTACTATCTGCTGTATTACTGGCACAAACTCGAGAAGGAGGGTTATCTGCAGTTCACTCTCGCCAAGCTTGCCGAGGGAATCAGAGCGTCTGCAGAGGAAATCGCCCTGGTTCGCGAGAAGAAAAGACTCAAACCGTCAAATGAAAAGGCAGAAGCACTCGCGTCATCAATAAAGTCACTCGCAGATACCATGTCTGGGCTTGAAGATCGTAAAGCCCATGAGGCAGCTCTTGTTCTTGCTACCGATCGTATGCGGTTGCGCTGTGAGATGCTAGAAAAGTTGGTGCAGGCGGAAGAAAAGATGGAAGCCATCAATGATCCATCAAGCTCCTTGTACAAGGCACTGAAGCAGGCCAAACAAGGCTATCAAAAAATGCTGGACTCTCTCGAGGAATAACAGGAGGAACATAACGTTAGACATTGAAGTATTCATGTCACAGCCATGTAAGGTTTCAAGAGATTGTGCAACTTCCAAAACATGGGTTCTGACATTCTGTAACATCTCCTGAAAATGCGTCCCCCCAGCCGACGGAATATGGTTTCACATGGAACACGCTCCCTGCCTTTTGATGTGATGACTTCCTTCGTTCTTTGCAGGGCCTCGAGCTGTCGATAACAAGGCAGCTGCAACACACACAATGCGTGGAACGAGCTCAAACACTTCCTTGTATGTCCTTGAGATGGAGACCAAGGTCGAGAATGTAAAGTAAGTGTAGTAAGGTATTGCAAATGTTGAGTAGTCGAAAGTGTAGTAGTAAAAGTGTTGCCAATTTACGACGTACATGTCCAAAATGGCGCGCCATCATTGGCATTGTTGACGTTTATTTTTCGTCGACGAAATAACAACAATAGGGGTGTCACGTTTTCGATTTTAATGGGTTATGAGCCCATGGCGACGTTTACGAATTTTGGAGACAAATGAAAAACAACAATAACCCTCTAATTATCGCACATTCAACTATTTTATGTTGTACTCCCTCCGTCTCACTTCTATATTCCTATTGAGGATGCCGTGCCAGTCAGAAAACAAAAATGAAGCGTGCCGAGCTGTGTAGACCTCCTAGGATTTCCACAGGGGATGGCGCGACTCATTTTTATATGACCCGGCTCGTTTTTTATGAATATTTAGAAGAATGCTCGACGACTGTTTCAAAAAGCATTAGAGAAACTAAATTTTTCATTTCACGTTGTGACAACATCAACAAAAGGAAACAGAACTCTATCAGAGACTATTATTGAGAGCATCAATCAACCAGGATGTCGAGTGGATACGTGCTTGCCTCTGCAGTTACATCCAACGATAGTGGCAATTGGTTTTGTCGTTCCAGAACTTTTTTTTTCATGTGAGGGATTGTGTAGTCGTTGTCTCCTCTTTGGTTGATGACCTGATTCATCACACTCTGCAGTGTCAACCAAATTCGATTGAGTTTCTTGGCTGGATAGTTCTTGTAAGTTTCTTCTACCATCTCAATCAATTCAAGACCGTCCTTTGGAGCTGTCTGGTAGTATCTTGACTGTAGAGAATTGAAAAAGCCAAGATCATTCACATTCAAATCTGGTGACTGTGCCGGTTGTGTGTACAGCTTCACAGCAGTTGGATCTCCAAACAGTTCTGTGACCTTTGCTGCAAACAACGGATCGTCATCTGGTAGATGAGCTTTGGCACCGTCTTGCTATAATATAATGTTGTTGTCTATTGGCATCTTCTTCTTCACGTCCGGTAACACAAAATTAAAAAGCATATCTCGGTACAAATCCCTATCCATGTTGACGTTAAACCACTTTAGATCTCCTGGTTGGTGACCATGGCTTGCTCTCACATACATGTCGATTTCTCCTACTGGATAGATTCCAATTAGTCCATCAAACTCCTGTCTCGTTGTATGATTGAATCTTGGTCTTGCAAGAGCGGAAAGAAACATGACTTTAGTGATGTGACTCTTGTGGGACACTGATATTGCCTTAGGCGGTGGCTCGTCTTGGGTCACAATACACCGAAGCCCGTCCCGTACAAGAAAGAACCATTTTTCATCAATATGAATCTCGTTATACATGCTCTTGAACGTCATTTCAGCCACAGAATTGATAGTGTTCTTGTCGATCTTTGCGATGCAGTGAAACAGCCGATTGAGGCGATGATCATCGTTCAACTTCGGCTTCAAAGCCATGGTATGAACCTTCAGTTTCTTCGACTGTTTCATTCTCCAGATGGTCATAACTGGAATACCAACAGCTCCAGCAAGAGATCTGATGGTTCTTCTAGCGGTAGGATCAATATTCTTGATCTCTTGCAACAGCATGTCTCGGTCATGCTTCGGGTTTCTTCCAGAATTTTCGAACTTCGTAGTAAATGCCGTTTCTGGAACGTTTGCAAGAAGAGAGACAGGGTCAAGAGGGGTATTGGGTTGATATCCCGGTATTTGCTTCAGCGTTGAATACCACAGATTAGCAACAGTTCTTGGATGGATTTTGTGTGTTTCGCCAACAGCTTTAAAACTTCCGTGAGGTAAAATTTCTCGCGACACCCTCACCACGCACGCCATGAATACATCTTTTTTCAGCTTTTCGGTCATCGCAACCCTCTTTTTCCTTGTTGTCACCATTTTCAAAGTTGTTGCTTATATTCAGAGGAAAGAGATTTGTGCTGGTGTGATCGTCGAATTTTCACTTGCTGGGGAGATCCGTAAGAAAAAGGGTGGATTGTTGGCGGCTTCCTTACTTTGAACGGCTCAACGGACTGAAAGACTTAATAATTCTAAATATAATATATACATGGAAATATAGCTTATAATGTGAATTTAAACATGATAACAGCCATATGTTCTAAGTAGCTTGTTGGCGGTTTTTTTTATTTAAAGTTGTGAAAGTGTAATATAGAAGTGAGACGGAGGGAGTAGTAGAATATTGTTCTACTGATGCCAAAACATTGCCAATGAATATTTACGACATATCTTATCAAGAATGCATTGGGCTTTTCTAAGCAGAGAAAAAAATCAATTTTGCTACTCTAGAGAGCTAGATCGCGTTGCCATTAGATTATCATTCATAGAGGTTTATTCACTGTCAATCTTGAGCCTTGTAAGGTGAAAGGATCTGTGCCCTTTTGGCGCTAAGCAAACGGCCACTGATGTCTTCAAGTGTAAAACTGCTGCTGAACTTCTCAAGCTCGTTGAAGCCTCTCTCCCATTCGTCTTTTGATCAGTGATGACTGTGACATACCAGACTACTGGAGCATTTCGAAAGGGACTTCGGGAGCTTCAAGCATGCACTTTTGTGATTCATATCAAAACCAACTCTTCCGGAAAGGTTTCTGGAGGCCCGTCATGAGGAAAGGCTTTCCATGGTAACCAAAACCCTGTTTTTCGTACGACTTCGCAGGCGTCGCCGTTGGTCGTTCTTGGAACATGGTATGAACCATCCCAGACTAAAGTAGCCAATTGATCTTCGTAGCCATTAAGAACGTTCATTGCATGTGAAAGCTCTGCGTATCTGTCAGCTAGCTTTTGAGTCAAGTATGGCAGACTATCTGCGAGATTATGCTCTTCGGTTGGATCGTTTGTAATGTTAAACAAACAGGGCCTTTCTTGATGGCAAACGGCATCACTTTCCGGACGCGTGTGACGCGTCTCAGTGGATCCTGGATATTGCGCTGACCACCCATCCATTCCAGCATTCCCGACAATCAGTTTCATGTCGCCGCTACGGAGCGCTCCTTCTTTGCCATGTCCCACGCCTAGTAATGCTTCGTTTCGTCCAGGTCCCCCTCTATCGACCCATCTACTTGGCGGCCGTTCTGGGTCTTCATTCTCCTCCGTCAATACTTTCCATGCATCCACGCCATCAAGAGGAGCAACTTCAGCAAGTTCATCCACGCCGTCAAGGTTCGAGATCCCGGCCAATCCACAAAAAGTCGTGTACCAGTCGTAAATTGAGAGTAACGCTCGGCTGGTCGTTCCATGCAGACGCTTTGGAAGTAACGGTGATACCACCATGGCAAAGCCTCGAACACCGCCTTCGTAGTACGAATACTTGTATCCCCGTAGCGGATAATTTGAAGAGCCTGGGACGGCACCACTATGTTCGAAAGTCCCTCCATTGTCGGTGGAGATGACAATGATCGAGTTGTTGTACATGCCGGTGCGTTTTAGTGCTTTTGTGACATTGGCGATGACTAGATCCACAGAAAAGACCATGGAATTGTAGTATCTGCGAGGAATGGTAGTTTCGTTGTAATCCGAGGCAGGGTATTGCTCCAAAAACTCGGGTGGAGCTTCCACAGGTTGATGAACATTGTGCAAGGCAAGATACAGAAATAATGGCTGGATAGGGTGGTTGTTTCGAATGGCTTTTGAATTTCGATTGGCGTTGCCTTCAATGACTCGAACGGCCTCTTTTGACCACAAGTAAGCCGTGTAAGTCCCATTTTCGCCGATGGCCGGTCGATTGTCACGAAACAAATCAATGCCACCCTCTTGTGGACAAGTCAAATTACAACCGCTGCTTCGTTTGTAGTTCGCGGGGCATGTGATGGAATGATTGGCAAAATCGGGTGGTGGAATATTGTTGGGACATGCCTGACAGGATGTGAAGTGGTCACTGCCGCCCATGTAAAAGCCAAAGGACGTATCGAAACCACGACCCAGGGGAGTATAGTGTGGTGCGTAAAACCCTTGATGCCACTTGCCAATTTGATGTGTGCTATAGTTGGCATGTTCTTTCAGTACTGCAGGAATCATTTTTGCCTTGAGATTGACGCCCACTTGTGCCGTATCGGAGGGATTTTGCTCCCAAATTCCATGTCCTGGGACTCGACCCGTCAGAAAAGACGCTCGACTGGGAGCGCAGAATTTGTACACGTAGTAATTCTGTAGAAGGATTCCCTTTCTGGCAAGTCGTTCAAGAGTAGGATTTTTGACTTCGTCGTTTTTCCCATGCAAGCTAAGCCCATTCCATCCAAGATCATCGACCATGATCATGATGATGTGAGGTGGGATAGCTTCAGCTGTTCCCGGAGAATTCTGTATGCCGCCATTGTGGTATTGACTGATCCAATAACGGGCGAAGGCTGTTGTAACCAGACATGCGAACGCTGCGACAACAGCAATTAAAAATGTCGTTCCGGAAATGATCGGATTGCTGGATCGATCTGGTTTCATTTTCGTCCACGCATTTGATTGCGAAAAGATTGTCAGTATGTAACTGAATGTCACTGTTAGTTGAATGTTGAATGGATATTCACTTCACTTCTCAGTTAGCTAGACCTTCGAAGCTGACCGGTGTGAAGGACGTCCTTTGAGATTCTATCAGTCCTGGTTTTTGTATTGCAGATTGCAGCCTCTCATCCATGAAATGCTTCCGAGATGAACAGGATTGGTATTTTTGCACCGTATCACATCTTTTGTCGTTATTTCGTTATTTCTCTGGAAACTCTGTATCTTGATTTGACGCCTACAACAGTACGACTGTACGACTTGACTGTGAGACTTGAGACCGCTGTCACACAGATTGGTTTTGCTTCCAACCCAACTAATGTAAATAATACTAATAGTAGTACGACGACTAATACTTACGGCTCACTACTAGAGTAGCACACTAGCTACCGGTAGTACACAGTACGACAGTAAAAATACCGGTAGGTATGCAACGTTGTACTACAGTAATTGTTTACGTGTACGACGTATCATACTATTCGTACGAACTACTCATATGCCATTCGACCAAGGCCAAGTGCGCAACATCTTCGAATATCGTCGTCGTCCAAGGTCGATTTACGGTTAATGACGACCGACGCATGGCTGTTGTTTCTTCACTGTCGTCGTATCATACCAGCATTCAGCGTGCTCCCTTCACTCGTCATCGCTCTCTTTCTCTACCATCACAGAGCGTCGCACCGTTTGACAACTGACACGTGACAAGAAGATTCTATTTCTTGTGTATAATTCCAGGGGAAGCTTAGTCACTCTGTAGTCTCATCATCAGGACATTTTTGGAATTGTTTTCTATCACAATGAGTCGGTCTGCCAGTCACACCAATGCTGCATGGAGAAACTTCTTTCTCCAATTCTGTCTCCTTCTGTCATTGGCACATGCCGAGGACTTTTACAGGTTGCTTGGAATTTCCCGAGATGCTGCCAAGAAAGACATCAAAAAAGCGTACCGTCAAAAGTCATTGGAATTCCATCCGGATAAAAACAAGGAGGAAGGAGCGGCCGAGAAATTTGCGGAAATCAATCGTGCCTACGAGGTCTTGTCGGACGAAGAGAAGCGCAAAATCTACGACCGACATGGCGAGGAGGGTCTCAAACAACACGAAGCGCGAGAAGCGGGCGGCGGTGGTGGTGGTGGATTCGATCCATTTGAGCAATTCTTCGGTTTTGGAGGAGGACGCCAACGACAAGATCAAGAGCAACGGACGCCCAATGTCGACGTTCCGTTGAAATTGACCTTGGAGGAAATCTACAGTGGAGCCACATTTGAAGTGACGTATATTAGACAGGTACTCTGTCTTAAGTGGGAAATGTGCATGAAGACCAATCAAGAATGTCAAGGTCCGGGTATCCGAGTCAAGAGGCAACAAATTGCTCCTGGATTTGTCCAACAAGTACAGCAGCACGATGATCGATGTGTGGCTCGTGGAAAAATGTGGCTTAACAACTGCTCCGAATGTCCCAACAAGACAGAAGCAGAAAAGATTGATCTGACTGTGGACGTTACCAAGGGCATCCGTGATAGAGAATCAATCACATTTGAGGGAGTGGCCGATGAAAAGCCAGGATACAAAGCTGGGGATCTCAACTTTGTTGTTATGGAGGCCTCTCACCCTGAATATCATCGGGAGGGTGATCATCTTTATAAAACGATGGAAATCCCACTGGTGGATGCGTTGGTGCGTTTTTCTACCGCTGCTGCTGCTGCTATTGATAATGAAACGGAATCAAGTCGTCGACCTCACAATTTTCATTTGTATTCCCTTTTCTGCAGACTGGATTTTCGCTGACGCTTACCCAATTAGATGGCACCGAATTTACAATTACCATTGATGACATTATAGAATGTGATGAAACACTTAGAGTTCCTGGAAAGGGTATGCCTCGTCGAAGTGGCAGAGGCTTTGGAGATCTTTTTATTACGTTCGAAGTGGACTTCCCCGATGCCCTTTCGGGAGAACAAAAGAAGGCGCTTCGTCAAACTCTTGGCTCAAAGACTGGAGACTCCAGTCGCTCTGAACTTTAAAAATAAAAAAGTCGGTTATACGCACTGTTGCCATTATGTGCTTTTACTACGTGGCTGAAGTCGATCGTTGTTCTTACTGCCAAGTACTGTTTTCGTTTTGAGAACGCGATAGCAATGTCTTGCGACGAAGCCAGTAAGGCCGTGGCTGTCGTCCGAGAAGTTAGCTAACCCGCCTGACCCCCAAGGGGGCGGGTTAAATCATTAACAGTGAACGGCTTTCAACTCACTCACTATTATGTGACCCACCACTCAGAACTGGAAAGGCAATTTAACTCGTGAATGAGGAAAAGTCCAAAACAGTGAGTGTCGGGAGATAGGGCAAGGTCTTTCAAAAACTATGCTGGGAAGACACCAACAACCACATTAATAATATACTGGGTATACTGATATATTCTACTTGTTGCAATCCAATAGGGCAGATTGTACTCGTAGAAGAAACCATCCATGACAAGCATTAGTAGTATTTCCAATAAAAGAGTTCCGTCCCTCTGCACTAAATACTCGGCTGAGTTATTACGATGTCATTTCTTCAACAGAAATGTCAGTGCCCACAACAACCCTATCAGGAATCATGCAGAATGGATTCTTCCTCCTGTTCCTTAGCTCCCTTCTGACCGAATAAGTGGATCTTACAATCTTTCCGGTCGGATACACCGGTTCTGCTGGAACCACCGCCGGGACAATCCCTAATGCAGCACTGGTAGATCGTCTATGCATTCTTAGTTCCACAGGCTCTGACAAACCTGTGTTAAGCCCCCCGCCCCTATCAAGACATGGTGATCCATTCAAGTGAGCAAAGACAATTGATCTAATCAGTTCAATTGCTGACCGTTCTCAGCATTTTTCCTTGGACTTGCACAACAATCGAGAGCTACAAAAATGCACTTTCCAAATATTTGTGATAGAAAACTTCTCTTGCACTCTTTTGTCAAATATCTCGTTCCCCAATCTTTGGCGAAGACTTTGAATTCATTGCGATGATGATCTCGTGATGTTCCAACCTGCATCACTGAAAAAAGAAGGCGCCAACATGTACCACACATTGGCAAATACCGGCCATCGACGTTGGAAATGACAAATTCTGCGCTGTTGAAACCATGACCATGATAAAGTAATACAAAAATTCCCAATTTTAGCCGAGTGTTGGAAAGCTTCTTTCTTTCAGACAAAGCAAAAGCATAGTGAAAAATAGGGATTCGTGTTTCGTTATCATCTACTCGGAGTACTCCTCCGGAAAAACTTGAGAACAACCCGAACGACGTTTAACCCGCGGCTATCGTATCGCTTCACGAGGAATTAAAGAGATTTTACCCATCTACAGTGAGAATGTTATGAAGCGGTGATGGGGGGTATTGTCTTTCGATTTTCTCACAGCATTTCGATTTGGATCTGCTTCCCACACTTGTTAGTTTGGAAGTGTCCAAGTATATATATATATATATTGTTTGAATCACTTTCGCTCTCAGCTCATGTACAGTAGTCAACAACAATAGGTACAGTCTCTAGCTAGTTAACTGGTATATTTTAACATTATTATTTAGTTTAAACACAAAAGTTTAAACACAACAATAATAGGTTTGAAGTGTTTTTTACATTTATTACCATACATCCGCCGGCCGTTGCTAGAGGTTTCCGTTCTCCCTTTGGCGCTTCAGCCTTTTAGCCAACCCGAATCACGACACTGAACGTGAAGTCTAATTTACTCCATTCCAATTAATGTGTAAATCGCTTGGAACTTTGCCTACGATCAAAAGAATGGCGAAAAGGGACCCATGTGCCGAACAGCATCTTAGAGTGGCGAATGTCCATATGCAGTTTACTTATAAGGGAGGGTTTTGTATTACTATGAAACCACAATTGACGCATAAATCTCCGCGACGTAGCACCTTTTCGACCCTTGTACATACAAAACAGAAGAATGAAAGTATTCACAGTCAGAAGTCCATGCTATCCACCGTTGTTAAAACCCATACACTATCCCTCCGTCGATACCCCATGCCCCAGAAACCATTACACACGCTTCAGCCGTTTCTGTCTCTTCAACTACTACTACGTTGCATGTCCTATTTGCCTCCCACTTTTTCGTCGTAGCCACACTGAAGAGCTGGAAAATACAGTAAAGCTCTTTTTTACACTACAGGGTATATTGGAGAGTTGTAAGAGGTGTTTGATCTCCACTACTGGACCTTTTGTGTCTAAAAATTCCCGTGGATCAATATGACTTCACCAAAACAATTCACTAGTATTTGGAGTAGGAGAAAGGATAGTGAGTCCGACAAAGATGAGGATGAAGACGCAGGGTCAGGGTCGGACAGCGACAATGACGAGAAGAAACCTTCAGCGAGAGACTTCAGGAAAGGGGATAACAAGACGCATGTAGTGGAGCCCTCCGATCCAGATTTGCATGTTAGTTGTAGTGAAAATACCGCGGTGTCGGGTGCGAAACAGCAGTCCTCAGAGAGCTCTCGCATTATCCCATCCTCGAGTCGAACGCCTCGAGACATACTCTGTGGACGAGGCATGCCATTTCAAAGCTATCCCGGGAACATTGCTATGCACGAAGTAGTCAATCAACACAAGGATGAGTACATTGCTTCCCGTAGATCGGACAAACCGCGGGTAATTAAAAATATCATTCTCCAGCTCAAGGACTCTGGAGCGCGCTTTTTGAAACCGTACGGAGAGTTCCAGTCGAACGAAAGCGATCGTTGGGTAGAAGTCGATGATCAGTACGTTTATGACAAGATCAGTCATGTAATGCGTCATCGGCAGAGAGCGGCAAGAGGTGCTCTAGCAGCGGCAGCTTCCAGACAACCAGATGTGAAAGAAACACCTTCTAGTTCCACTTCTTTTGCAGTCCCTGCAGTGGCATTGCTACAAGAGAGTTCTACAAGTAGTAGTATCAGTACTGGATTGGAGAGTTTACGCAATGCCTTTAACTATGGAAACATTGGAAGCAACGGTTTGGACTCAACAGGATTAGGGCAATTACATAACTCTATCCTTGCACAAATACAAGACAGAACATTCGCCAGACCAAACACTGGCCCTGGGGTCGCTGATCAGCAATCAATGCTGCAAGCGCTGATACAGTCGGAACGAGCGTCTCTATTATCCGAATTGGGTCTCACCAGTCAGCCGATGTCATTGCTACGAGGACAAAATCATCCATTTGGAAACCAGCAACTCTTGTCATCAGCGTTGGGGTTACAACAGCAACGACAACACCAAGTTCAGCAACAGGCTCTCATCGAACAGGCTCTCGTGGCGCACCTTCAGCAACAGCAATTGCAACGGGAAATTCAAAATCAACGCCTCTTTACGGCAGCCGCAGGGCTTCAGTCGGCTACGTCAGGACAGCAACCACAGAACTCGACTATGCTGGAAGCATTAATGGCAGAAGAGCTTCGACGCCAGCTTTTGATATGGCTAGCGCAAAATCAGGGATTGCAGCCGCCGTCGGAATCCAAGGATAAGTAGTAAGCGCCCATCAATTTGCTATTGCGATACTTTTCTACGGACATATCATAGATTCTCCATGTGCAGGCCATGCAAACTATTCAGGTAATCGCTAAGACAGATTTCAACACCTTCACCTCTCTCTTCGTTCTAGTATCTTTCAGAAAAGCTTGCCAAATGAAGTACCGCCGGTTCTTTCGTGCGATTGATAATGGATCTCCGACTCTAAATGAATTATTGTCTAGCGCACATACAAATTTCTTGTCAAAGATTAAACTAAAACTTGTGTCTGGTATTTGCGTCCTGAATAGTTCCAAGCTTTTTACAAAGAAGACACTAAATGATAATATCTCCGAATTCAGGTTCCACCGCTGAATCAGTTTCGGCAAGCTCGTTCGGTACATCTGGTGATGGCCCCACCTCCGGCGGAGACTCTCTCTCAGTTTCGCCGACTTTTTCGTTTGAGGTGGTTTCCGCTTTCGGGAGAGGTACTTTCTCCGTTGCGTGTTCAAGAAAAGGCGCCACCTCGTCCATTGTACCGGTCGCCATTTCCGGCGATTCCTTACTTTTTGGCTCGATGGATTCTGCTTGCCGTACATTTTCGCTTGAAGAATCAGCCGGTACAATTTCTCCGTTCTTTTCTCCCTGTGCTTCAATTTGGCTCTCGGAAGCTATATCTTGTGTCATTACCAGTACTCGGGATTCATTTTGTAACATAGTCCCACTATTACCGCCGATACCAGCTTCGTGGACTCTGGCTGCCTTGATAGTTTCGTTCAGCTGGTCTGTATCATCAGATTTATCTTTTACCGTTGGCTTGCTGGAGCATGTTGGGCAAAAAAAATCTCCTTCAGGGGCATCTTTCAAGGGTGGGTCAAGGCACTGACCATGACATGATTTCTCACATCCATCACAAATTATCAAATCCCCGCCTTCTCCACATATCATACACTCATCATTGTCATCTTCCTGGTTAATGCTTTCCATTTTGTCATCGACAGCAAGTTTGGCATTCCTTTTTGCATTCTTCAAACATGCAGGACAAAAGAAATCATCTTCAGGAACTTCTAACAAGGGAGGTTCTAAACACTCCATATGGCAGGACTTCTCACACCCATCACAGATAATCAAATCTCCAACTTCTCCACATATCATACACTCGTCGTTGTCCTGTTCATTGTCCTCTTTCACAGCCGTTTGTTTACATTCGGGGCAGAAAAAATCACCTTTTGGAACTTTGGATAATGGGGGCGACAAACATTCAAGGTGACAAGAACGCTCGCAGCCATCACATATCACCAGACGTCCTACATTGTCGCAAAACATGCATTTGTCATTACCGGGATCGTTCACGTCTGCATCCTCCGTGTAATTATCATCCCGCTTCTTCCTCCTTCGTTCTATGTTCAATTCTGCCAGTTCAATGTATCCTGCCTCCTCAGCTGCTTTCCGAATCTTGGTTTTCCAAGAGCTTACTGTAGCACCTGCACCCGATCCACGCAGTTTGGGCATTGCATGTTTCTCCCTCCATAAAACAAGCTTCTCGCTAAGGTTTGCAGTCGGTTCCTGCAGAAACGACCGAGCTCCATGTATATCGTGGTCATTAAGAAATGCACAGGCGCATTCCGGAAGAATTGCAGAGAGATTATTTGCAGAAAAGTCTTTATCCGTAACTATTCTCTTCTTTTTCGGATAATGTTTTGCTCCACTTTCTGTCAAGTCGGCTGATTTCTTTTCCAATTCTTGGTTGGAATCGGTTGTGGTTGCAGCGAAATTCAGGACATCTACATCAAACTCCCCGGAATCAAGACCGTCTTTCACTTTTCTTTTCCATGCGGTCACTTGAGCATGTGCAGACCGGCCAGAATAAGGCGATAGGTTCTTCTTTGCGCGCCATGACACGTACTGGTCAGCAAGAGTGGACGTCGAAGCCTGAATTAGACTTTCGGCTGATGACACACCTGCGTCTACAAAAAAATCACGTACAGTCTCGCTAAAGATGGCGATCTTTCGCTCGTCTTGAGAATGTTCCTCTCGTTCGAGTTCCTCCAAAACAGGCTCCATTGGAAATACCTTCCTCTTTCTTGAGTTTCTTGGGATTTCAGCATCAGCGCGAAGCATTTGTTGCTGCCCACGCGACCTCCTGGCGACTTTGCCACGCACGCCAACCTCTGCGGTGTCGTTCTGTTCTCCAAAGTCGATGCTTGTCTCATTGGGTCGCAGTCTTTTGGAGCGACTGCTACTGTTCGCGTCTTTATCAATGCAGTCTTCAGTGACGGAAATTTGTCGTTGAGAGGCTTTCGGGACCTCTGTTGCTATTGATGGAAGGTCCTTAGGTAAATGCTCCACAGCGGATTCAGATCGTTTGGCAGGAGCACGAAAAACGTCGATTCCTTCTTTTTTGGCATACGATCTCACTCTTGATCTCCATGAACAAATGGTTTTCGATGCGCCATCTACAACGCTCCGGCCTTTCAATTCGGGCAGTCCGTGTTCTTTGCGATATGAGACAAGTTGCTCTGCAATAAAAAGAGTTGGACAGTTCATAAATTGTTGGACCGACTGGATACCCATCCCCTTCAGAAAATCAAGTTGTTGTGCAAGAACGTGTTCCATGGCAACATTAGACCAGTCATATTCCACATCATCTCGTGGGACTTTCTCCACGTCAGAAGTGCCACCACTGGGATCATAGTCTTTTCCTCCAACTCTGACCGCGACTTGAAGTTGAAGCACTTTTGGTCGACCTACGGTCGTAACTTTTTTAGAATCCTGCTTCGAATCCATTTGATGAATGACTGCGTCGACGCAAGTTTTCCTCCGCTTTTTTTCCTTGGCTACGGAAGGGTTTGGCGTTTCGGTGAATCGCTGCCTCTTGTGTTTTGGTTCAACGTTGTCATTGCCGGGCGGAAGAGGCTGCTTTGGGGGATTGGCAGCTTTGCCAAAAACTCCTTTGTGCCTGTAATTGATCTCCGGGAGAGACTCAACATTCAATAATTCACCTTCGTCCGACCTCTCTGGTAGCAAAAAGTCATCTGGCTCTTTCACTGAATCTTCGAAAATTTGTCCTTCTGGAAGGAACAAGTTTCCTGGGAGAGGACGGTTGCCTAGCTCGAACTTTGGCGACCCATCTTCACGGTGCATGCAGAAAGAATCTGCGACGACTGGAATTTTGTCGTCGCCAAATCCCAACAGGCGTGATTTGGATCTATATGCCCTACCAAGCCATTCCACGAAAAATTCAATTTCAAAATCCTCCAGTGGACCGACAAGGCTCGGAGTGTGAAGAATTGCTCTAATTGAACGTTCTAAGGCAATTGTGTTGAAGCCTTCTTCGGTGTCAAAGCACCGATTGCGAAGTGCCGCTCCAAAAGCAGCCAAACGACAACGTCGTGCGTCGTCTCGTCGACTCTCTTTTGTGCTTTCCACAATCCGTAGTTCTTCTGCTGTCATGTTAGACTCTTTTTGACCAGGTTCCAGAAGCGGTTCCCAGCTACTCCCGAATTCCACCCTGAGAATATTTGAAAGCATGAATTAGATATCTCAGGAATCTTAGCCAATATTTCGATGGCCGCTTCCACTTACCACCACTCGGCCCAACGCCATGCCCACCCTAAAGTTCGCATGACCAATATTGCACCATTTAGGAGTTTTGATCCAACACTAAAAGTCATGGGGTAGTCTGCTCTCGAGAAACGTTTTCCGATCCTAATCTTTTCAATTTCTATCAAGTCTTCCAGCCGGGCACGAAGATTATGCTCGTTTGATCCATGAGCATAGCATTTAACTGCACAAAAGTTCCACAGGGTCAGAAAAAAACTTTCATGAGAGATTGGGTTCACGAAACAAAACTTACGGTAGAAACCCAATTCAGGGTCGTCATCATGAGATGCTTCTAATCCCGCCTGCCGTGCACACGTTATGTGGAAATGGTATGGAACCTTCAATTCCCCGTGAGCACGGCATTTCGCATCGACGCAGCGTGATTTCAAACCAGATTTTCGCCCACACAATCCACACCGAATCCTGCCCTTTACAAACTGCCTGCCGTTTGACATTACAACGTTCGACGTATTGACCGTGCAATTGGCATGATTGACACGAACATTTTTCGACCAGAAAGCACATAATGCGTGGGCAAAGCGCGTCGAGCCAAAGAGAGACCGTTTGTATTCTTTGGGGTATTGTTTCCAGTATGATTTCTTTGAGATGGGACTGGCTGTTGCACGAAGCAGCAAACCACCCTTTTGATGACACAAGCTACATTGAGGGGCCATCTCGGCATCTTCTTCGTTTGTCGACTTCCCAGACACTGAAAGGCATCCGTAACATACGAAATTGCGTTGCTCCTGCATTTCGGAGTCTTCTATCATTTGACATGCGAAACACACAACACACCCGCATTCGGTACATCGAGCAAGACTCTTGGCGTCGTCCTCCATGCCATCGCAAACCTCACAGCGCACCCCAGCTAGCTTCTTTGTCAAAATCTCCTTGATGAATTCATCTTCGTACGATCTTAGGCGAAGCGCTTCTTTACGTTCTGACCCAGTGAGCTTGTTGAACGGTTTAAAAGTTTCAATTCGGGGCTCGGGCATTGGATCGATCGGAAATTCTTTGGCAGAATTTATCAGAAATTCTACTGACAAGCCCTTTTTCTTCTTTTCTTCGTTCTTTTCTTCATTCTTTTCTTTACGCTTATCGGTATGAGTAGGACAAAGCAAGGTCCATGGATTTTCCTCGACAAAGCCCACGACATCTTCTCCATGAATCACTTCACAAAGCCCGCTCTCTCTTGCACAAGTTACATGGCACCAGTTCTCGCATCCTTCGTACCGGCATTTGTTGTAAGCCCCACGCATTCCACGGCAGATGCAGCAAGATATCTCAAGACGCCTGAAATGTCTCTTCAACTCAGTCACATCTTCGACAAGAGACGGGTCGTTCTTCTTAACGAAATCGAGACCCTGCCACTTAGCGCACACCATATGTAACCATTTCGATTCAGAGGAATCAGGAACAGCTGATTGGGTGTAGGCGCCTTGCTTGACTGGGCATAGTTCACAACAAATAGGCAAAGGATCCAGCGCTACCCTCGGCGCAGACGACGTACTTTTTACAGTCAAATGCCGATCCGACATGGTCTCGATCAACCTGTCACGTTTGAAATAACGACATGCGATGCAATAGTAATCCCCGTCAGGAACTTTTTCGATCCCATAACACAGTTGGTGTACAGCTACATTGCAGGCTTCGCAAAAGAGAATTTGGTTCTCCGGTGTGACTTCGCCATCGTCACAAATCGAGCACACAGCGTTCATGTCTTGTTCCAACTGATCTTGCCAGACCTGATCAATTTCCTTTCGTCTCCTGACATTTTCTTCGTTACGCCTCAAGACGCGACTCGATTCCGCTCGTCGCAGTCGAGACTCTGGCTTCTCATAATCGATTCTCTCTTCTATGGATCGTGCGAGTAAATTACGAGCCATTTTTTGCAGTGACTCGTCAAGCACCGTCAACTCGTCTTGCTTCTTCATCAGCTCAAGGAGGACCCCATCTTCACAGGACGATGGGGTCTCCATGGCTTCAGAATGGATTGGAAAGTATCGCAAGAAGTTCCAGTCGAGATCCTCCAAATTACCACAGTGCGGGAGGTTAGTCTCGGCAGAAAAAGCTGATTCTTCTTCAGATTGCATTGTTGACCGAGGCGTGCTTGCTGGTGCACCACCAATAGACGACGGAGCCGACTCGAGATGATTACCAGATCTTGGTAACTCGCCTTTCTCGGATCCATTCGTCGTTGTCACTCGGAAAATCTCCACCTTTTCGTTACCATCTAATTTGGCTTGTATTTTTACAACAGTTTGCCTTGTAGCCGTCCCAGCAGAAGTGAAGGATTTGAATTTGCGTTCTTGTTGTTTACGAGGTTCGACTCGTTCTTGACTTTTGGAAGCCGATAGCGGATCTTCGAAAAACTTTCGAGCCTTGTCTGCGTTGGGCAAATTGACCAGCAATCGCACGGTTTGGATATCATCTCGATGTTGCGAGCCGGGTTCCGAGAGTTCAGCAGCGGTCCTACTGCCTTTCATCGCCAGAATGGCGTATCGGGAGCTGCATTTTTGTAAATCACAAATCATCGGGATCCCATTGTGTTTTGTAGAAGCATTCTCGTTCAAATCCCCCTCATCCATCTCTGTGTCCGATATTTTCATCACGCTGGTCGAAGGAAGATGTGCCATACGAAAGCATCTTCTGGTTTCGTCCGCAAGAGACGTTGGAACATCCCATACACCATACCACACACGGCAAGCTCGGGTGTGTTCCAGGGCCATAGAGAGCATCACCATCTTGACTCTGTCTCCAGAATCTCCAGCCACGGACTCCAGGGTGATGATTCGATCATCTGTGTCTCTTTTTGCTCCGTCGATATTGTTCTCAGACTGCATATCAACGTTTTCACTAGACAGTTTGTTTGTTTCGTCACGTTCAACTTGCGTTCCGGTTGGTTGGCCAAAACCGTTTATGACCATCATCAATTCTGCCTCAACGGGCTGGTTGGATTCCGTCCTGTTCTCCTCCGCTTGATTCACGGTGGGGTCTGGCAAAAAATACCACTGAAACTGGTACTTCAGCAACAACACTGGCTGGCCCTTGTAACAAGCCAAAATTCCAAAGATATGACTCGGTATGTGATCGAACACTTTCCTTCCATCAATGGTCCAGTTCGGTCGGACACTACTCCTTCGGCGAATGGATTGACCTGCAGGTGGTTCATTATCTTCCAAGGATTCCGTCATTTTCGCTTTGGGAGTAGAGGCAGTGACCAACGGGCTCTCTTTCATTCTCCTCAGTCGTTCTTGCTTTTGCTCTTGGGCTTGCATGTATGACGTCCAATCTTGAAAGGTCCAATCTTCTGACAGGCCCAACCACTCACGTGCCATTGAAGTAATGTGGTCACGAACAGGTCGCTGCAACAACTGTTTCTGCACAAATTTGCCAGCTGCCCCGGAGGTGAGCGACTTGGCACGATTCGCATCCCATCCGTACTTCAAGAGGGCGTTGTATACGGGATCCATGTAATCCAGGACACGCTGGTCGTCGTGGTCTCCCAGTCCCGATGTTTGGTCGACAAAGGCTTGTAATTTGCTTTGCTCAAAATACTTCCCCAGCGGGGGTACCTGGGAAAAGATTTTATCTTTGCGGAACGGAAGCGTCTGGGGATCGGGCACAGGTGTAGGAAACGGAGGAAGGACTGCTTCTGGTTTTCCATCATCTTGACGCAACGCTGCTCTCATATCAGGGACATCCACATGAAATCCCAACACCCGTGCCAAGTAAGAAATGGGGTAGGTATCGGGTCGATGAAAGACAATGGCTGCCGAATTCATCATTTCTGTGACTGGAATGATGGATCTTGTGGAAGAACTTTTACTTGCGATTGCACTGGATGGACTACCATTTACAGGTGCTGTAGAACCTGTAATACTCGAACTTCGCTTACGGGTAGACTCGGGAAGGATTGACAACAAAGGATTGGTGAATCGATCGGGTTCCTCGTCATTTATAATGGTTATTTGTGGAGTCATGGCGCGTGCCGCACGCTTGTCTAGATTGGATCCTTGTCTAGAAAATGATCGTTGCTTGGAGAAACGACCACGTTGCTTGCCACCAGCAGCTTTCAATGTTGGCGGTTTTCGTTTGGAATTTTTCCCCTTGCTAAAACGGGGAGGTTTCTTTCCCATATGTCGAGCATGATGTTGTTGTTGATGTTGTGGTGGCGGCGGTGGCGAAAAAAACGTTGTTGGTTGAAATGATGTTGTGGTTGTGGGATCACCATTCGCTGCTTGTTGTGATTGCTGCGGTTGCGGCAACGCCGATTGTAAAGAAGCGTTGTTCATGGTCGACGGAAGGCTAAACAAAGCATCGGCCGTAGGTCTTCAGCTTCATGCAGTCATGTGTATGATAAAACAACAATCAATCCAAAAATCTTGGAACGAAACAAAATTTTCTGTTCGTTGCTACGGTAATACCGTATGTAACGGTAGTTTGTCAACGTAGTCACTGTCAACGTTTACAGTACCTAGGTATTTCTGTTCCGTGCTACAGACCACAGACGACTGTCCGTACGTTGATCGTACTTCCAGCTAGTACTACGGTATCATACGTACACAGCACGAATACGGTAGCTTTTTGCAGTGCGTCTCATTGTCTGGATGATTTGTCTCATGAGACTACCGTACCATAAAATACAGGGTATGTACTTATTTTACGTACGTAGGACTATGTACCTCGACGGTAGTTTACGCGTCATACCGGTAGTCTACCATCTACGGTAGCTGGCTACCGTACTACGGTACTTATCGTAGTCTCCGGTCTACGGTAGTACTACTGCTATTGCTATTCTTTTTTCTTTTTTCATCTCTTGTCTTGAATGTGAATCTTGACTTCTCCCTCTACCGGTGTAGCTACTACTGGAGGAACGGTACCACAGGTACTTTATTACGGTAGTAGTAGAGTAGACATAGAACTTGATCGGATACCCTACGGGCCTGTAGTAATGGCTATCTATTACGTAGTATGTACGTTGAACCTACATTCGACATCTTCGCCTTTGGAGGTAATTTACAACGTTGACGAAAGTACGACTACTGGTAGTAATAATAATCCAAACATCCAAAGCAACCCCTTGCAAGTACATACGACTTGTAGCAACAAATACAGGAGTAGAATGATGAACGTGGTGTTGAAACTACTCTATATTACTATAGTATTACAAACTCAGAGAGTGCATGATATAATATTCAGAATTGCTACCTGCCATATCGACGATGCCGTCCGTTGGCATATGTTCGAATGACTTGCAACAGGTCTTCCTTTTCGACTGCCGGCCACGGCTTTGGAATAAAAAACAGCTCAGTGTAGGCCAGCTGCCACAGTAAAAAATTGCTGACCCGCACTTCACCACTGGTTCGTATCAAGACGTCAGGATCCCCCCCTGAAGTGTGTGTCAGTAAATGCCGATGAATGGTGTTCTCGTCAATCGAATCTAGATGCAGGCTCTGGTTCACTACACAACGAACGATTGACTTTGTAGCACCCACAATTTCTTCCCGGCTGCCATAGCTCAGACATATATTCATGATCATGGACTTGCAGTGCCGGGTTTCTTCCTCCATTCTTCTGGCACCATGTCGAACATGCGCGGGAATCTGTGAGGGAAAAAGAGGGTTAGAACAGGGGATTGGAAGGAGTTTAGTCTTTCATATTACATTCAACGGCGCACCTTTTCTTGGTCTGTCGAAAGGACAACGACCTTGATGTCTTTCTTGATCGCCTCTATCCGTAGCTCGTCACAATACTTGGCAAATATTTGCATCAGAGATGCCACTTCGGCAGGTTCTCGATTCCAATTTTCACTCGAAAAGGCAAAGACCGTCAACACTTCAACCTTTTCCGCTAAGCACCACTTGGCAAATTCCACCAGCTTGCTGCTACCCTCCCAATGTCCTCGGGATGCGGACCCGTATTTGGACTTGCCGAATCGTCGATTGCCATCCATGATGACCGCCACATGTTTGGGAACTTGCGACGACGGGACTCCACTTTCTTGAGAAGAGCCACGGTCACTATTTAGATTCGATCGAACATTTTCTTCGCGTTGTTCCACGGTAAGACTGTCATCACTGTTTCGTCCCTCGATCGTCGTCACTGAATCTTTCTCAATATTACAAGAACTACGATGACAGTCGATAAGCTTGGATTTGGATCGATGGTGATCCATTTTGTGGTTTGTGTCATTTCGTTCGGCAAAGGGAACCAGATTCCACAGAAATCCAGCAAAAGTTACGATTTGTAGCCATACCATGGAGCCTCCAAATTTCATTGCATCCATGAGTCTCCTTGGTATCCACATCACAGAATCATGATAATATCTCCGTTTACGGCCACCTTCCTCCTTGATGACCTTTAAATCTAGTGTCTTGTCTGGATGGTGTTGTTGTAGCTGACCTAGACAATATCCGATCACTAGACCCACCACCAGAGGCAGAATCATTAGTAGAACCGGTTTGGCATGGTAAGTACGCATCATTTTGAAGAGCATCATTTTCAACCATTGCAAGACTAACCACCACAGGGGCTTGTCGTTGCTGTTATTCATGATGATGTTGCTGGTTTGATAAGAAGTGCAATGTGCCAAGCAACAAAACTTTTCCCACGCTGAGGAAGAGCATTGGTAACTGCTATTTTCATTGTACGAACCAAAGATGTGCCAGTCATTGTCATCTTCATCATTGTTTTTGTTGTTGCTGCTGATCATTGATGTAACCATGTTCAGTTTTTGATGATACAACAACTCCTTCGAGGACACGGAGGATGCTGAAATCACCGGAGCGTCCACCAAATCACCATTGACTCCCGTAGCGGAAACTGAAACACCCTTCGACATGAACAAAATGGATACCATCAAAGGTACCAAAATAGAAGTTCTTTTGATGGTCGAAACCGCTGTGACCGATGAAAATGGACACCGATTTGGCGACACTGTCACTGTCGATCCACGTATATATGTGGGCGACGAGTACAACGACGTCATCATACTTGGAGTTGTTGCCGATTCCCATCCTTGTCGTTGAAATGATTCGGTCATAATGCTAATGCCTCTTGTCGAGACAGTACGCCGGGAGAATTCAGACGTTGGATATCAACTCCAAAACACAAGACACAAATAATACTAATATGCAAATGGCAGTTCGATACGTTTCCATAATATTCTCAACAAACGTTGCTGCCGTTTTATTTTGAAACGAAAGTACGGAGTGTAATAGGAGACCCTCCAACGTTTGATTGTGTGGTGCTTTGCTTGCATCACAGAATAATGGAGTGAGGAGTGAGGTCATCCGACATTCGAACGATGGACGCGCGCGCACAAAGCACAAAACATTCAAACAAAATCACGGGATCAGTCATCAGCAGGATTGGAATCTTTCGCCTCTCCATGCTTCCGTAAAAAAAAAGATTGCAGTTGTCGCATGATAATATTACCGGTATTATCGTCACTCTGTTTGCATTGGCGGCTCGGGGCTCGTGCAATCATCATCGACTAACATCCTTGTTGACATATCAAGTACGATTGACCATGGCAAACAGTACAGCCAAGTATTCTCAAGTCGCTGTCAACGGAGACGACGATGACGACGATGGCAATATCAGCTTTGAAGTAGTGGCCGATCCCAACCAGGACGACGGCATCGAAATGATCGGTCTTGTGGGCGACGAAGAAGACAAGGAGGACGACGAGGACGACGACATTTTTCAGGACGAAATGGAAGACCAAAATGAACCCTATGGAGTCGATTCTGCGGCGGAACAATCCAGAATTCTCCGCCAACGCTTCAGTTTTGATGTGCTGGAAGAACAATTGTTGTGGAATGTTTGGAACCGATGGGAGGAACCCGCCCTTTTGTCCATTATCGTGACGGGAATCATGCTCCTACCGAATTTGATACTGTGGATGTACGGAGCCTTTGCCTTTGTGGGACGCTTTTGGTCCCTTTGGATATTTGTGCTGCCGTTACAGCTCCGCATCTCTGTTGCGTCGTGGTACATCCAGAGTGTATCGACCGTTTCCTTCCAGCATCGACGGAGACTGAGGATACTATGCTCGATTATGACGTTATTGGAGGTGACATTCTTGCTGGTCTACCAAGCGCTTGGAAAAATATTGACAATGGCCTTTTTTCGCGATGCGGATGGCAGTATTGTGTACGAATGGGAACGGGAAGTGCGCTTCATTCGGATTGCTACAGTTTTCAGCTGGATGGTGATCTTGTCCCGGTGTGCCGTTGGTCTAACAACCATGGCCGTTCGGACACTCAAGTACACATATCCAGATACTTATCGGGAATGGAGGCCGACCTTTTGGACGCCAGGCCGTGACGAGTCCTTCAGTGATTCCACGCGAGCGAAGTTGCTATGGAGCTTTCGTTCTTTCAACATCCTAGTGTTGGGCTTTCATACTTTGTGCATACTCTCAGCTGCGTCTCATTTCGGCCCATGGCCTATGTATTCCCTGCCCGAAGATTGTGACCCTTTGGACGACACAGAGTGCGGGCTGCCCTTTCCATCCTTCCATCACATGAAGGAAGATCCTACCACCCCAACTGGTTGGAGGGTGCATCTTCGAGGTCTGCCTCCACTACGTGGCGGAATCCCGTTCCACCCTCGGTTTCTCAATGAGCTGGATGGTTTCAGTACCAGTGAGTGACGTCATGTCTGTGTAGAGACCGTGATTAGTGTGAAGCCATTTCCCTTAATTCTCGTTTCCACATTTCTCTATTCATTCATTTCAGTGGCACCCATGTTGTTCTACATGAATGGTTTGAAGGAAGCGCACGAAAAAGGCGATAATCGGAAGGAATTACAGGGGCCTGAGAGGATTGAATTTTCAGTCACAGCAGAATCCATAACGCTATTGCTGGATGTGGAAGAACAAACCTTGGTGCACCACAGTGCCGAGGTGGATTACTTGGACCCAGACCATCCGTTAGTCTTAATCTTTCCGGCGCAACCTCTCAAGCACAGTACCCACTATGCAGTGGTCGTCATCGGTGCGATGGATGAGTTTGGACGCAAGTTGCCTAAAACTAAAGGGATGATCAATGTGATGAAGTCAACCAACTCACCGACCAGGAAACGGTGGTTTGAAAAGGTGATACCAGCCTTGCATCGGGCCGCAGATTGGTATTCCTTTACGAGAGAGCCAGAGTCGCTGCAACTTATCTTTGATTTTGTTACTATCAGCGAACAATCTCAATTGGGTACAATTCGAACAGCCAGAGACAAAGGTTTGGACATTGTATCGAAATGGAATTGGCAGGAACATGTTGACGTCGTGTCCTTGATTGATTACGAGTGCTGCCATGATTGCCTCATTGCACGGACAATCCACTTGAATCTCGATGTCCCTAGCTTCCTGGAAAGCGAAAGTCGTTATTCCTTTCTGGATCATCGCAAACTTCAGCGACGACATCCAGTTGCGACTGGTAGGGCCAAAGCTCTTGTTCAAATCCCTTGTAGCATACGAAACAAGGAACAGGATGCAAAGGCCATTGTAGAATTTGGACATGGCTTGTTTTACAATCGGGAGGAAGTGACCGATCACTTTCTCCAGAAAATGGCCAATGACAATGGGTACCTCATGATGGCTATGGACTGGAGAGGCATGTCAAGCTATGACTTACCCATTGTGATCAAGACTTTGATTGGGACGCCGGATCTATTTCAGGCTGTCCGAGACAATTTGATACAAGGCTATGTCAACAAGTTGTGCTTACAGCATTTTTCTCAAAATGGCATGTTGGATCTGGATGCCTTCAAATTCGATGGAAACGCAATGTCAACAGTTGACGACGCGGCCCCAGCATCCATCTTTTATGGGATCAGTCAGGGGGGGATTCTAGGAGCTGGTTATGTCAGCCTCGCGGGGAAAACTAAACTTATTGATCGGGGAATCTTGGGGGTACCGGGAACGCCTTTTGCGTTGGTATTGACGCGTTCCTTGGATTTTGCGGGTTATGACACTCTGATTCTGTTCAACTTTTACAACAACCGTCACGTCCGAATGCTGCTCTCCTTAGTCCAAATGGCGTGGGATCCCGCTGAAGCGTCGGGACATAGAGCGATGCCGACCACAGAACCGATCCCTCGGTTACTGCTGCAAGCAGGGCTGGGCGATCCAGTGGTACCTACGATTGCAGCAGAGGCATTGGCTCGATCCTTGGGTGCATCCACTTTGCCAAACACTCCTCGAGCAATATTTGGAATATCGCAAGCTCCGGCTGCTAGTTCTGATGGGAGCACGCTCGGACCAGATGTGACGCTCTCAGAGCTACTATACGAACGCGAGTTTAACAGTCTCCCATTGGATGACAGGTTTGCTAGTGAGAATTCTGTGCACTGGTGCGTCCGTGTGGATAAGGCATTTGTCCAACAAATGGAGGAGTTTATCAACACTGGTAGAGTACTAGATCCATGCATCGAAGACGAATGTCGACGAGAATCTGCGGTTTGTTAACTGTAAGTTCTACCAAAGACCTCATCATAGAATAAAGTACCTGTTATCGACACTTTTACAAAACAGCAAGATCATGTATAAAGTTAGTTTGTTTCTGTAGCCAAGTACCAAGTGAAACCAAAGGGATCAATTACAGATCCTCCACGAGATCCGGGTCCCGCAAACCCATCCTGAACATCCATTTCCACCTTGGCACCTGCCGCCACAGCACTCTGGAAAACGTCATCAGCATTTTCCACGTACAGCATCATGGTTGCGGGGACCGTCTTGCCTCCACTCACTTGATCACCACCAATCATAATGCTACCACCCAAGTCGCTGTCGCCAATCTGAACTTCGCAGTGCCATCCACCACCACTGCCTTGTGAACGGTGCGTTTCTTTGGCTCCAAATGCCTTGGTTAGAAATGCGTCGAACGGGTCGATTTTTTGCACAATTAAATACGGCGTGACAGTGCCAAATCCTTCACGGGTTGACTTTCCGACAGTTGTTTTGATCGAAATAGAAGACATAGTGGAGAACATTCCATGAAAAATATGAGATTATCATCACGTTGTGGTCAGCGTGCGACGAACAATTCGGCATCAAGTTTCGATTGATTGACAACGAGACGAACCTCACAGAACTTCATGCCGACAACATATCCCTAATTAACTACTACTACTATCTAACTATAGTGGCTGCAAAATTACGTTATCAGGTATAATAATCGCTCATTTTAACTCGTTCTTGAGATTTGGGAAACGATTGAATGGGGATTGTTTCCATCTGTTTCTACAATTATCATTAGTGCAGAAATGTGGCTTTTGCCAAGTGTTGAAGTCTGAAAAATGGGATGAAACGAATTGGTAGATCAAGTACTCTTGTCAACCATTTCACTGTGAAGGGAAAATGATATGGCAAGTGGAAAATAGATTGCTATGTAAAGACATGTGGCTCAAAACACCAATATGATGTTCAATCAATGAGGCTTAAAGGCTGTGGATACAGAGCCCCGTTGTATCACGAGGGGCTGCAGCTTCGTCCTCAAGCCGCAAAGGCAATCCTTTGCCGTCTACTTTGACTAGGTTTTCTGGAAGACGTGACTGAGCCCGCGCTCGCTCGCTACGTATGGAACTGATGAAGAGCTGGCTACCCCCCCCACCCCTCGCGTGCGCCCCAAAAAATGCTCTTCTCGTGGTAATCATAGGTAATCCGGTGGCCTAAAGCCCTTCGTCAAGTAGAGGATTACGGAAGGATCATTCATGGAATCCTCTAAAGAACACATCATACTTCTGGATCGTCTCTCTATGCGTTGGACCAAGAACACGATTGCACCATTATGAAACAGAAATTTGCGTTTTTCCTCGGCTTTTTCAAGGCCCTTTCAAGAATCGGTGCAGACGAATGAAAAGCCAGTCAACGGTGAAGACTGGTGACAATGGAAGAAAGTTGTACAAACAATCCTGGAGAGTATCCCCATTTTCCGGCACAGATAAGCTACTCTTGTTTCCACGGCCAGTATGATCTGGACCGGTATTTGGGAGGAGACAAAGGATGTTGGTTGTCGCCAGATCCATGAGGAGTCGCCTCATCCGTCACTGGCAACAACAACGACGCAGACGAATTGTCCAACCGACCCAACCTCCACGGCGGCCAAACGCGATATTCAGCAATGCCCACTAACAGCTTTTTGCTGACTGCTCCATACGTGCCACTGTCACGAGAATCCGTGGCATTGTCACCCTGGACCCAAATGCTATACGGTGAAACGGAGGTGGTAGCAATGGTCATGCCCGACATGTATTCGTCCATGTTCCAGGTTTTACGGCGCTTCTCGGCTGTTTTGTCACTGTTGGATTGATGCCTATTCACTAGAACCTGCGAAACCGTAAAACAAACGTAGAGCAATACAACAATGAACGAAAGATCCTCGATTTACCACCCAATGTCATCGGTTCAAACAACACTTACAACTTGACCTCCCAGCCCAATTACTCGTTTGATGTTCCACTGGGATGGGTACGTCTCTGGATCTTGAAACACCACAATGTTACCCGTGACGGGAACTGGTGGTGTTCGTAACCAGCCCGTCCTCGGGCTGGATCGGCAATGTTCCATTTCGTATTCCAATACGTCCCCCCGCTCGATAGCCCAAGCAAATGGTGAGATCGACGGGTTGGTGTTGTCCGCATCGTTGTCACCAATTTTCTTGTTGTTGTTGTTACTGCTGCTGTTGCTATTTTTGTTGTTATTGTTGACATTATCTTTTATGGGCCAGGTTTGTGTCCATCGCTGCCAAATACCATCCGCTTTGCGCACCACCACTACATCACCATCTTGAAGAGATGGTTCCATCGAAGATCCCTTAACGCGGTACAACGAAAATAAGTTGTCATGAAGGAGAATGGCCAAAGGAATCGTGGCTAGTGCATTGCGCACGAACATGGACGAGGGGAGGAATTTCATCGATGCGGATGTCATGATGAAGACTGCAGGCAGTGAAAGGATGCCGATTCGTCCAGGAACGACAAGATGGATGATGTGATCGTCACGTTGGATTTGAACTATGAATAGATGGATTCAACGTACGTCTATCGATCCTGCAGCCAGCTACTACGTAGTAGAAGTTATAACACCGTCTCTCAATGTTGTGTATACGGTCTAGAATAGTATACTTTAGAAATGGTTTGGACTTGCAGTTATTAGTGGAACTCCATGAAAGACTGCTGTTGTCATCGTTGGTGTGCAGTTTTAACTGGTTCCTTTCATCTTTCATTGTACTACTCCAGTACTACACTACTACGGTAATACTAAGTACAATATTTTATAATCATGCACGTCGTACTTTTACGACCGTAATAGTAAAGTCGTACTCCAATACACCTGGGTACCTCTATCATAGCCACGGTAGTACAGGTACGTAGTAGTCTACTGTAGCTAGTAGTAGGTACCTATCAGTCGTAAGAGAGTTTGGCCATTGCTGTGATACCTCATTTTTTTGAAGAGAAGCAACTTTCCTTCCAGCTACACCTGAGAGTTGCTGTTGTGCTGAGTGCCGACGAACGTCAGTCAATCGGTGAGAATCTCAGTTGTCCCCTTATTATTATTGTTATTATCTTCACGATGATACGTACGGCATGCCAAGGAATTGTCCGAGCATCTGGTGCGTGTCTTCTTGGAGGCGGTTTGTACGGCACTTTTCTTTACCAAACCGACGATGGATTTCGACGTGCCATTCAAGCGTACCAAACCGTCATTCCGGTCGCCTTGCATTACCGTTACTTGGAATGGATCGACGCGACCATCGGGACGACACAGGATGATTGGGAAAAGTTAGACGAACGCTATGCCGTTCCTACTGTATCCAAATTGGGACAACTTCAGGGTATGTATTGCAAATATTGTCAAACAGCGGCAGGATGGAACAACACGTTTGGGGAAGCTTGGATCCGTGAGTTTCGAAAGTTGGAAAACGAAGTCCCGCCACGAGACATAAAAGCTGTCTACCAGACCGTCGAGGAGGAAACGGGCAAGCCTGTACACGAAACCTTTGCCAGTTTCGACCCAATACCACTAGGAAGTGCCTCGATTGGCCAAGTCCATCGTGCAACATTGCTGGACGGGAGAGAGGTGGCTGTCAAGGTACAGTATGCCGAAGCCCAAGCATTGTTCCAACACGACATTCACACCATTCGGTCCATTTGTGAAAAGTTGGCACCAGAACATATCGTCCTTCTGGAAGCCATTGAAAAGCAAAACGCCGCAGAGCTAGATTATCGCAATGAGGCCAACAATCTACAAGAGATACATCAAAACATGCGACAACACGGTTTTCATCCCCGAGAAGTGGTGGCACCACAAGCGTTGAAAGAATTGTCGACGGCACGTATGTTGGTGATGGACTTGTTGCCAGGTCCAAAACTGGTGGATGGCATGCGCAATTACGCCAGCCAATGGGCGCAAGATCATGGCACCACACTGCACGACTTGGAAGTGGCGGCCCGTGAACGAATCGAAACCGACGGTATTCCCAGCAAATACAATGGACCATCCGCATGGCAGATTAGCCTGTATCGATGCTATTTGAGACTGAAAGACAGGGCGCTCAATGTTGTCAGTGCCACGTACAATGGTACCTTGGGGTGGTTTACCCATCCAATGTCCTATCATAACTCCACACTCCCTCCCAATGCACCACGAATTATCGACACACTCATGAGAGTGCATGGGACACAATTGTTGGTCGACGGAGTTTTCAATGCCGACCCAAACGGTGGAAACTTTTTGCTCATGCCGGACGGCCGCATCGCTCTGATTGACTACGGTGCGGTGAAACGGTTCAGTCGCAACGAACGATTGACCGTCTGCTTGATTTATGCGGCATTGGCTCGACGAGACGAAGCACGCCTGTATGATTTGTGCAAGGTGGGAGGATACAAGAGCAAATATGGCAAAAGTCGAGTCGTGTACAAGCTATTTCAGTTTGGCTATGACAGTTGGGGTAAGGATGTGACGGGAGACAAGAACATCCAGCAATTTATTGACGACCTCAAAAAGGACGATCCTTGGGAGGAGGTCCCCGATAACTTTACCATGGCCAAGCTAATGAGTATTCGACTGCGGGCACTGGCCATGGGAATGAATCATCCCGTACGGTGTTCGGATTGGTGGGGAGGGATTGCTGAAGAGGTGTTACGCCAGGAGGGATTGCCGTACAACAACTGGACATATGACATGATTGTCAAGTACAAACCGAACATGAACATTCAAAAGTACAAGTTTGCTTGAGCCAGAGCTATAGCACTACGGTGGTTGAGGCGTCAAGATTTGCAATGAAATTATTCGTTTCGTCTATGCAACATGTTATCATGTAGCGTACTGTATTGCTTTGTATCTATTGTTGTCGATTTTTTTTCACCAACATGTGCGTCTGTTGTCCGATTCTGTTTGATTCTATCAATGGTCTATCTGTTTTGTTGTTTCGAATTGTGCTTTCTTGGGAATAGAGCCGATTCATTTTCTAGCGTCCTTTCCACCACTCAAAAACTTATGGATATCGGTAGCTTGTGCTCCACTAATGAGACATGCTGCGACAATGAGGAATCCCCCGGCATAGTCGTTCCATCCCATCGTTTCTCCCAGTATGATCGAGGCAAAGGCTGCCGCCCACAACGGTTCTGTTGCCAGAATGACACTTGCTTCCCCGGGCGGAACTTGACCCAAGGCAAAGATTTCTAAGAAGAAATTGAGACTGGTGGAGATCAATCCTGTCCACAACACTGCCTTTCCAAGCAAGAATGGATCATCCATGCTAACAGCATTGAGACCATCTGTGTGCCCCATCAGAATGTTAGGGAGCAGCATGGATTCCCAAGCTGGTGCACTTCCCATCCAACCATCCGACAATGCCCATATCAACGACCAAAAGGCCGTGACAGCGACCATGACGGATGTAATGGAGAGTGCTTGTTGCGGTTGTTTCTTCATCATTTGTTCGCTCATGAAAATACCTGTTCCGAATCCTACCGCTTGCAACAATGCCAATCCGTCCCCCATCCATTCCTTGCCTCCCGAGACTGCAGTCGTAGCTGGCACACCGCTACCGTCAAACAGCTCTAGCAGTCCCACTCCTGTCAAACACAACATGCCAGCAATCCAAACTTGCGGTCGGTCCTTCCATGCCATGCTCTGCTTGTGAATGAGAAATTCGAGCAACGGACACCAGATGACAGTGGCCGCTCCCAAAAAGGACACCGTCGCGGGGGACGTATCGGCCAAAGCCAAACTTTGGGCAATATATCCCATTGCGGTAAAACTACCACCAAATAAGGCCATCGGAACGAGCTCTTTGTCGAGTTTAGGCACAAAGGGTGACAATGCCAGTGCCGCAACAAAGAACCGCGAGGCCGACGCAGCCGATGGTGGCAACGATTGATCGAGAATGCTGCCCAAAGGAAAATTGGTTCCGTATACACACGCCACGGCGGCCAACAGGAGGCGGTATCCCAAGAAAGGCGAGATAAGAGAAGAAGAGGCCGATGCTGTATCTATGGCTGGTGCAGAAGGTGAAGCCAAGCTATAGTCCATCCTTGCTGTTGTTGTTGTGGCGTTGGAGTAGAGTTGGAGCGTGGCGGGGCTTTGTCGTGTAGATGGTAGATCCGAGGTAATAGACGACTGTAAGACAGGGGTATTGACCGAGCCTGCCTTCTTTTCCATGAACCCCAAGTACAATCGAGTGGAGGAGAATTGTTTCGGAAGGAGATTGATGGTGTAAGAATGCATGGCAGCAGAATGGCGAAGCTCAGCAAAGGCCTCGACGTTAGATGTAGTAGACGCCAGCGATAGCGCCACAAGCACGGCCACCGCCGCCATTGCGGTATTACTACTTCTCCCAAACATGACTTTAGTTGCTGTTATTAATTTGCCGGATGCCTCCGACAGTCCAGAGTCCAGAGACGTTGCAATCAAATTTTATGAAACGTGTGTAAATTGGAAAAGTGGAATACGTAAATTAACGTATAAAAAAGTTCATCTCATGACCGGAAAGACGAGACTATGATGATGGTAAGAAAAAGCCTTCAAAAACAGCCGGAAACAACGCTCGGAGTCGCAAACAAAGCTGTGGACGGATTATTCTTGACGGCGGACAGATGACGATGCGCAGCAGATGCAATAAATGAGGTTTCCTACGGTCCATGCAGTTTTTGTGGTGGAAAAAGTGACCAACATTTGATCACCTGACTAGGGATTCAAACAACGAGGTTTCAGTCACGGAATCCCCTGATGTGGTGAAAGCACCACGTCATAGTATCGCCGTGTTCTTCTCTTGGTTCATTGGAAGTTGGAAGATACGGTTCTTCCCTTGAAATTTCGACAGACACGACCCATGAGATGATTGGGAAATTCCCGACGAGGAAACGGATGCTTGAATTGTGCGCGATGATGAAAGTTCTTTTCTTGGGGATCCATTTTGGAGGCAGCTCTTCGCATTCATGCTACTCCGTACTACGGTACTTCGTATCCGTACGGTACGGTAGTCGTATTACGTACACCACCTAGTGCAAAGAACAGTGGTACTGCGCCGTATGATCGTAAATTTACCGTACCTGCACAGTTGTTATAGTGTACATACAGTATCAATCATCTCTATCAACTACGACGTACACTAAATATCAATTTCTTTTGTCCTCCATCCTCCTAAAGGCCATAGCCTCCTTTCCCTGTCGCATAATAACAAATCTCAACACGCTTCCTCCAAGCACCTACTACGGTAGTTCAGGTGCAACAGAGAACAACTGATACAACAACTAAGTAGCATAGCACATCGTACATGATGCTGCGAAGGTCCTACTCTTCAATTGTGTCACAAAGTCGACGAAAATGGAACGCGAATTCCATCGTTCAACAAGCACAGAAGCGTGAAACCGTATCGTCCTCTTTTTGTAGATCCAAGGCCAGATCCACATCGGCACTCACCCCTACGCCTCCATCCGCCTCGTTTCTCGGCAAACATGAAGCCCAACAGACCATTGGCACCAACAATTCATCCACTCTCTTCAACTTTTTCAAATCTACTACTGCTACTACTACGAATCCCCTCCTCACACAAGCACGCGAAGCCTTGCCCTACATTGGAAATGGCGCGTATTTGGCTATTTGTTCTGGCTTTCTCATGACCGACATGTTACAACTTCGTCTTCTGCTCGTGGGAGGATATAGCGGATTGGTCCTTTTTCACTCGTTGCATGCCAAACCTCTCAAAATTCCGTTGCGGTGGTCGTTTGTCTTTGTCATGATCAACGCCGGTGCCGCTGCCTTTTTGGTCTTGGATCAGTTTGGAGCCACATTGACGCCAGAAGAGGAAGCGTTGTTTGAAACGCACTTTCAAGATTACTTGACACGGGGACAATTCTATCATCTGCTACAACTGGCGCACCAAGAAAAATTCCCCAGTGGCACTGTGCTAACCACAGAAGGACAAGTATCTCCCAACTTATACTTTTTGTTGGAGGGACAAGCCAAGGTTTACCATCACAAAATCTTTGCCGCATACGTCGATCAAGGTGGCTTTGTCAACGATATTGCCTTTCAACGACAGCGAGAGCAGCAGGCCAAGTCCAAAAAGAATGCTGATCGTGATCCCGAAGAAACCCGTGGAGCTTACGGCACGGTGATTACTAATGGCGAAGCGAAAATGCTGGTATGGGATAAGGAGGAATTGCAGGAACAGCTGGCACGTAGACCAGAATTGGATCGCAACCTCAGATACTTGCTGAGTCGTCACTTGATGAAGTCACTTCTGAAGCAACGGGAGGCTCGGCATGCCAATGCCGATAACGACGACCCAGAAGGGTGGTATCTTACCAAATTGGTGGCATGAACCTGTTGCCGATAATGGTAGTACACGCCATGATCTTTTCTTTTCATTGATTTTTTTGCAGGATGGGAAGCAGCAGAGCACATCCGGAAGGGAAGATGGTGGACCCTTCTGTATTTTCGCACATTTTTTTCTCGTTCAGGACGCCTCTGACATAGTACAGTACACTATTGCTGCGTCGTGAATGCCCCATTATTGTCACAATTATTTTAATTGTTGTACATATTATTATTAGACATGCATCATTAGCACTCATCACTTCCTTCTGTCAGTTGCGGGAAAATTGTACTACTACAAACTCTTGTACGACAGTGTAGCGTAAATCCCCAGCCTTGGATCGATCACAACATGTCTCACGGCAAAAGACAAAATATTGATTGAAATACGATGCACGCTTGATATGTCGTTCGTGAGAAGACGGCAGACCGATACATCGCACAAGTTTGATACTCGTTTCTCGACGTTTGTCATCAACCGCGAATTGCCGATTACATCGGTAACAGTCGTGCAAAAGTAGCATGAAAAATGCCTTTACGGAGTAACATTTATTGCACCCACCATACTCTCAATACATCCTGCAATGCTTCGACCAAAATGACTTGTACTAGTGGCACTCCCGCATTTACATACTTTCGCATGCCAGCGTCCAGCTAACGTCAATGTCACAGCCACTAGCGGCAATCATATTTGCCACTGGACATCTAGCTTCCGTTTGTTCCTTCAATAGTTGAAGTTCTGTCGGAGACAATGTGCTGCTCGCAGCCTTGCCCTTCTTGAGAAAAATTCGGATCGTTCCAGTGATTCTCTGTAGTCGTGATGGTACATTAGGTGTACTGTCGATTGGCAACTGCAATGCTCCTCGCTCGTCCCTAAAGCCTTGTATATTGTCGAATTCCAATCGGTCAATCAAAACTCGAGTCGGCTTCATTTGCCGTCCAACAAACAATGCAGTAGCTTGAGTACATCCCATCCATGCAGCCAAAAGAGTCTCGACTGGTTGCGGAGCGCTGTCTTGGCCTCCCATTTTCAGAGGAACGTCCGTAGTCAAGCTGTGTCCAGTGTTGGTGGAAATATCAACCCTCGATCCACACCCCACACCGTCGAGACGATACGATTTAACAAATTTGGAGGAAGAAGCTTCGTCGTCGAATGTGGTGGTGGTGGAGAAAGTCTCGCTTGACGTTGATCGTAACCGCAATGCCCAACCAAGTGGCGTACTTCCAGCCACTACCTTGTTCGGCATATTTGCCTGGACAAAGGCAGTCAACCCTCGAGGATCGGGACGTCGCCCAAATCTGTGCATGCCTGACCACCGTTTGTAGTTGTGATGCTGGACCGTCCGTTGTGGTGACCGACAATTCGGCAGGGGCAGGGCAATGTCAAGTGAGACCAGAAGCGAGGTCCAGAGAAGAACTCTCTTTAAACGTAGCGATGGAGACATTTCGATCTGAAAATGAGGTGCCTTTTCAAATCGACAAAATCTTTCCCAAGTGCTACCGGTTGTCTACATTAGTACTGTTGACGTTGAGAAAAAAAAATCCTTTTCGTCGTTTCGGACTCTTCTCGTGCTTTTCGATTTTCGACTGCTGGTGTTTCCACTGCAATACGCAAAACGTCGATTGATGTTGTATCTTTTGCGTCGCTACGGTAGGTCGCCAACATCGTATTGCCGGTACGTATGATAGTAGTACGCAGTGATAACTATGGATGAGAAACTCACAGTCAAATCGTATAATTATTTGATAATACGTTGTAATTATATCATTGCCCTTGCGATTTTTTGGATTCGATTGTGCTTTGGTTTCCTGTAACCTGCGTCGTAGTTTCAAATTTCGTTCTGGTCGTAAATGGCTTTCATCCGGCTTCACATTTCGTCCAGTGCGTCCATCTCCTCCTAATTTCAGCGCCACTACTCGGTGGACGTAACAATGTTCTTGTTCAATGTAAGCAGATTTTGTGGATCATACTTTCTCTTTGTCTGTTCTAGAAAAACGCGTTGCTCATCGGTGAAGAATTTGATGCGTCGGCCATCGCTATCACGAAAGTTGTGGGGACCATCTTCCCCGCCAATTTCTATAACCTTTGCTTTCACGCGATCGGCCCAGTCTCTAACGTTCTTGATTTGCTCCTCTGTAGCATGTGGTTCGTAAGACGCTTCGATGACAATCCAAGCGACGGCCTTCCGATGGCGAATAGAGCTCTTGGAACCGTCGTTACGACGCATTTCTCCGGTGATAGAAAGAACAAGAATGACTGGCTTGGAGTTCTTACCCGGGATGTCGACACGACAAAAGTGTACCAATGCATCAAGCAACGCTTCATCAAGTGTATACACCAGGACTCCAACACTGGAACCATACTTGCGTTGTTGTATAGGCTCCAGCATTGGAGCGACTTCCGTTATGTAATCCTTCCTTCCCAAATTATTGCTCGCTCGAAACCAAGCGCCAAGGTGGGTAACCTTTGACAGAAACGGCACATCCGTGTACTTCTCGACACCCTTAATTTCATCACCAACCATGGAAAGTACATTGATGCAAACAGGCTCTCCTGGAGGCAAAGCCATGAGAGTCCCTGCCGCGTCTGGGATTTCTTCGATTATCCTGGTGTAGTTCTGCAATACATGCTTTAGACGATATTTTGTAGGAGCAAAATGGACCACCATTCCTGCCATGGCATTAGTTACATCAAACAACTTGAAGACCCATTTTGTGACGATACCAAAGTTGCTACCTCCTCCACGAAGACCTCGTAGCAAGTCTTTATAGTCATTGTCATCGTCGGCCATGACGACTTGCCCGGAAGGCAAGACTACTTCCGCCTCTAACACGGTGTCACAAGCGAAACCAGCTTGACCTCCCAAATAACCTGCTCCTCCCACCAATGTCAGTCCAGAAACGCCAGTATCAGTGTTGGTACCAGTCATGAATCCAAATCCTGTTCCTTTCAGTGCCTCATGAACATGATAGATCTTGGCACCACCTTGTACTGACACCGTCTTGGCTTGGGTATCAACTTTAACCTCAACCATCTTCTCCATGTCGATGACAATGGACTTTTCGAACATGCAGTAGCTCGAGTGGCATCCTCCAGCAATCCCAAGAGGATAAGTTGGACGAACCTGTTGGGTTTCATCTTTTTTCTCCTCGGCACGGAACGTATCATTTCTCGCTAGAGATGACATGAGGCGCATTGTAGCGGCGATATCGTCTACGGTTTCGACGAGCACAATGGCACTTGGATAATTGCAGTCATTGAAATAGAAAGGACGCTCGCGTTGCTGATGATAAGCATCGGAATCATCAGTTCCGCCAAGAGGATGGTCCTTCGGAGCAAAGAGAACTTTTCCTTTAATGGCCTTATCCAAGGCCATCAGCTGTTCTCGAACAGGTCCGTCAATATGTTTGCTTGCTGATAGCACTCGTTCTACATCGCGAGGCTTGACGGCCGGGGGAGGAGGTTTGGAGAAAAGGCTTCCCATGATGTTTGGTGGAAAGAAGTCTTTCAAGATATTATAAAAAATGATAATGATTGATCCTTCGGTTCAGAATTGTATGCCACTGAGATCTTTTCCAGTTCCAGTGGACGAGCCTCTCTTCCGTGCAATGTAAAGATTGAGGCGAATGGATCAATTTCCGTTTGCCTCGTTCTTCACTCATCAAAACGTCGAGAGAAAAGTGAAAAGGTGCGCTTCATTCACAGTCAATCTTTTCGAACAAAGAACGATTTGTAGGTAGTACATTCCGTCTGTTTTGATAAAATGTACTGTTCTTAGACTTCTTTCTGTGTTAATAAAAGTTCCGGGTCGTACATCTTTTGTATTCCTGTGGGGGAACGAAGACGAACCGACTTTTTGGCTTTTTTTTTCTTTTACATTGTTACGTACTCCGGATAAATATTTAAGTACATCGGAAAAGAACATCATGCAATCGAATCATTTTCGCTGAAATGCTGCATACAGCAAAGGAACTGGTACAAATTGCTCTTCAGGAATTCATTTGTGCTCCAGGATACGAAAGTAACAATACAAAATAGCGATAGCGATAGAGTGGATGGTCTCATTAGGATGGTAATCCTTTTACGATGTAAAAATTCGTATTCCGGTCTGTTGACAGTGACTGTGATAAAGATTTCACAGTCATTCCATGCTACTCTACCGTAGTCTCTACATGGAGAGCTGGTAGAGTGGCTAGCAAGACGGGCAAGAATGAAAAAATGAGACAGTAGTCTCATGAAATGCATGTAGTAACGAGTAGTCGATTGTCCCCGGGCAATAATGAGACTCCACAGTCAGTACAAAACGTACTACGCATTACGTAGTACTCGGAGTACGTAGTATTTTACCGGTACCGATGTTTGTTATACCATTCAACTGTAGCATAATCCACGTTCTTCTCGGTCGGTCAAGACATGGGATAGAGGAAAGTATTCCACTATCACCTGAACAGCTGTGATCTGAAAGTTAGCTCACACGCCTGCCCCCCAAGAAGGCAAGTCAAATCATGCAATAGCTTTCAATCCACTCAGTACTCTGCTGCCCACTACCACCACTGAGAATTGGAAAGGCGAAAAAACTCATAAAAAAAATAGGAAAGGTCCAAACCAATGAGGGTCAGATATGGCGTGCTGGTCTTTCAAAACGAATGCTGGGAAGGCAGCAATAGTGACATTGACTGTAAATTTATGTTGGGTGTGTTGGTATCTTCTAGCGGTTGCAACCCAATAGGGCAGATTGTACGTGAAAAAAAAACCTTCCATGTCAAGCACCAGAGGCATTTCCAGTGAAATGGTGCAAATCTTTCAGAAATGTGAAGGCATTCTTCCTCCTTCTCTCCATTGGCCCTTTTCCAACTACGACGTAAATAAGAGGAACGCAATCTTTCCGGCCATGCACCGGTTGTTATCATGCATTAGACAGCAGTACCTCGTACCACCGCTGAGCCAATATCTTCCATTGACCTGATACATCGTCTATGGATTTCTTAGTTCCCTAGGCTGTGACAAGCTGTGTTAAGCCCCCCTACCACGACAAGTTGTGATCCACTTCTGGGGGGATAGACAACACCGCAATACTACTTTGTACGAAGTATTTATAACCCTCTCTAACCACTTAACCCAGTTTTGTCAGAGCCTGGGAAACATCCATTGATGATCTGTAAGTGCAAAGGAAGAGATCACCCCAGCAGCAGAATGGCCACCTCGGTATCCAGGCAGGTGAGACAATTCTCGGATGCAGCTTGTAGTTTGTTTAGACTTAAATCATACGTAGGATTACACCTATTATGGTGATATCTTTCTTTACAAATTTCAGCAAATAATCATTGGGTTCTATTTTCATTCGTTTTAAGAAAGGTGAGATTCTTTAATTAGTAGCAGAAGGTTCCTCTTCAAAGTATCCATTGCGAATGTTGTAACTCTTGAATGCGTCTTGCAAAAAGTGGCGGCCTTCGTGGAACAAGGACAGAGAAATGATGGCCTTGGCAATGCCAATACCTTGTCCGCGGAAGATACCTCGCAAACCGAATTGGGCACTGTCATTAATGACCTCTTTGACAGCTTCCACAACCGTGATGGATTTGCCAGAAATCTTACTGGTCTGCATGATAACCTCCAACCGGCTCAGGGGATTGGTTACAACCACATAAATGGGACTGACGATACTGGAAGCAATCAAACCGGTCATGGATCGTCCCATGTTGGTCTTGCTACCCAATTCATCTTGAATGTACTTTTGCAAACGAGGTTGTCCGACCAATCCCAACAAGGCACTGGCCAGAGAATGACCCATCAATGGGATGGTACCACGAAAGAGAGGCGCAAAGCGTTGTGCAGCCGACTCTCTTAGGATTTCCATGATTGGCTTGGTAGCACCAGTTTGCTTGAAGTAAGCCCGTTGTTGCTTTTCAATCATTCGAATGGGGTTGATGAAGGGTGCCGACAAGATAGAAGCACCAGTGGCAGCCCAAAATCCTGGATTTTCTCCCTCTCCCAAAAAGAAGGAGATTCCCAGTAGGACACCGAATTTAGGGATACGCTTAAAGCCCACACCAACCAAGCGAGGACCAACACCACTCAAACTGGCACTAACGGGATGGGCTCGAAACACCGCCTTGGCCTCGGCCGAAGCTATTTTAGGGTCAACTGCTTTGCCGTTCAAGTCTTTGGCATATTGTTGCACCAGCTGTCTATAGGCAGTAACGGGATTATCACAGATGGTTTGAAAGCAACTGCCTCCCAAGTAGGCCGACATGGCTTGGAATTGCGACAATCCACTCTTTTTGACGACGAAGTAGTCATCTGGAATGAGAAAAAACGACGACATGGAAGTTTTGGTGGACATGGTAGTATCTCTGTGAAGTTGACTATGGCCGACCTGGAAAATTGTCGCAAGTATATTGACAATGTGCTTGATACGGGTGCGGATTTGGAACCAATGGCATCAACACGAAAAGTCAAACAGAATTGTAAGGACGAGGACGACGACGACGAGAGTGTGTGGTTAGTTTCAAAAATGATGCACTGCACCACGCGTGATGACAACGTACATGTTTGCAGGTTGTGCTACCTAGCTAGTAGTAGGTGAGTTGCTACGCAGTGCAATGAAAAAATGACCCGCGAAATTGACGACGCACCAAGCCAATGACGAAGTCCTTTGTGTGTGACGACCGAACGCCTTCCGGAAGTCATCATCGGGATGAAGCGCGACCAAAGATCACTCTACCGGTAGTCTTCTCCGTCGTATGCGACAGTGCGTACTTCGTACCAGGTACAATACACAAAGTACCGCAGAATAACGGTACTGTCGGAACGTGTGGCGCGTTGTTCTGCCGACTGCCGACTGCCGACTACCGGTACAACGTACCCCTACCTACGGTACGTCGTAGTCGTGAACCTTAAAACTGGATGACAATAGAAGCAACATGTCCATGTTGCCAACTACCTATCGGTATCATTGACTTCCGGTACTGTACTCGGAGTATCTACTTTTGGTATGTGTTGGACGCTTTTCTTGTTACTGATGTAGTACGTTACAGGTTGGATTCTAATAATTAATAGTAACAATAATGAAATCAACTTGTGGCAGAGCCCTCTCGACTCGTAGCTTGTTTTGAATTTCCTCGACTGCTGACGCCAAAGCCATTGCCGCGCTTGTTGCTTTCCAGGGTACTCGAAGCCACAGTGCTGAGATCGCCAAGGACCTTGTTTCCAGTAATCTTCATGGCCGTGAAAATGTGACCAATATCCTTGAGTCTGGGTCGATGGTCCTTGATAGCCTGAGCGGTATTGGAAAGATTACGAATCGATAGTTGCTTGTCCGAAAGTCCTGTAATCCATCGCGATTTCAATGCTTGACTCGCCGTGAACCGATGATCCACATTTGTGTCCATGAGATGTTTGATGAGGTCTTTCGCTTCGTCCGATATGTGCGACCAATCATCAGGATCAAACTTCCAGTCGCCGAGCTTGATGCGTTCAAACATTTTTTCTTGGCTTTCGTCGGAAAATGGCGTGTAGCCGCATAGCATCACGTACAAGACCACGCCGGCACTCCACATATCACAAGATTGATCGTATGGTTGATTCTTCAAGATTTCTGGTGCCACATAACTGGGAGTGCCGCATCGAGACGTTAATGACTTGGGAGTGTGGACCTTTTTGGCAAATCCAAAATCTCCAATCTTGATGCGGCTGTGACTGTCTTTGGAATCAAGAAAAATGTTCTGTGGTTTGATGTCTCTGTGGGCAATTCCTTTTTCGTGCATGTATTCAATCGACTCTAACAAGACAATGAAAAGATCGCGAGCGTCCTTCTCCGTGTAGTTGTTCATGTCCAAGATGCGATCAAAAACGTCGCCGCCAGCCATCAGTTCCATTACAATGTAGTAATTGTCTTCCTCCTCGAAAAAGTCCACCACCTTGACCAAGTTGGGATGATCGAGCTGATTCATGATCGACACCTCCTGTAAAACTGCTTCGTCCGTCTTGGGACTTCGTTTGATAATTTTGACGGCAAAGGAAGTACTGAGATCCTTAGAAATGCATTTCATGACCACACCAGCCGAACCTCGATGAATTTTTTGACCCAAATCATACACTTCTGCAAATTTCTTTCGTTTCACCAACGACATATTGAGTTTGTGTGGACCATCAACCGAGGGATCACTGGGACACGTTTCTTTTTCGGCAACCTTGTCCGTTTGTTGCACTGTAGATACAAATAAGAAAATATTCATTAGACACATAGTTGTGAGCATGATGTAATCCAAAGAGAACCGAAAGGCAAGTAACTGAATTCAGCACTATTGGGACTCACTCAATTCGCTCATCTTTTCGACCTTGAATTTCTTTCCTACCGACCACATGACAGCGGAAACGGCAGACTTGAGCTTTCTTCGGGCATTGAACTTTTTGGCCTCGGCGATGGATCCGGACAAATCCCGGACTGACAAGTTCTCCTCCTTCACTTCCAGCCAATCGGATTCGAGGCATTTTTGTGCATTCAAACGATCCGCTGGATCGACCGTAAGCATATTAGTGATGAGCTGTTTAGCTGATAAACTGACATTCTTCCAGTAAACATCATGGAAGGTAAAGTCGGCAGCCCGAATTTTGCGAAACAAACCACGATGTGTTTCGTCTTGAAAGGGAGGATATCCTCCAATGAGCATGTAAATGAGACATCCCACACTCCACATGTCTACTTGGGTGTTGTACTGCTTTCCTACCAGAATCTCGGGAGCGACAAAGGCAGGTGTTCCGCACCGAGTCTTCAAGCCTTCTTCCGGAACATACTTGGCAAATCCAAAGTCCGCCAGCAAAATCGACGTGTCGTTCATGCTGCTTTTCAATAACAAATTTTCCGGCTTCATATCACGATGCGCCACCTTGCGCTTGTGCATATCTCGCATAATCTGCAGCAGGATGACGCCCAGATCACGCGCATCCTTCTCTGTATACGACACCCTCTTGGCCAGTCGATCAAAGACGTCGCCGCCACGTGCATAGACTTGAACAATATAAAACGTTTCGGGGACAATGTACACATCAATCAATTTGACGATATTGTTGACGTCGGCCAAATCTTTCATGATTCCAATTTCTCGAAAAGTGGCCAAGTCGTCCTTTTCTTTTAATTTGGTCCGGTCAATGACCTTGACAGCGAATTCTTCATTGCTCTTCCTGTGTCGTGTCGTGTAAACAGTGCCGTACGAACCAGACCGTAACTTTTCTTCCAGTTTGTAGTCCGTCTCAAAGATGTGAACCTGCGCAGAAATGGAAGCGGTGGACGATGGAGAGGTGGGCGTGAGGTCCGTACTGCTGTTGCTGTCGGTCAGTGTGGCGCCAGGGAAGTCTGACGGTAGAGCGTTACCACTCAGTTTCGGCGGAGTGAGGGCGAGCCTCATGGTTTTGTTGTGGTTGTAGATGCTCCTACGGTCCAATGGGTTGCTTGGATTTAGCTCAATTCTGTAGCGGAAATGACAACTTTGAAACTGTTACTGGATTTGTCGTCTGTTTCGGAACACCAAAAGGACTGTCGTGATTGATGGAGTTGGAAGTAGTTGATAGTAGGCGGAGAGATTGTTGTTGGCCGTTGAAACAAGGAACGCAGCGATGTCAAGAATGAAGAATCTTCATTCTTGGATGATGAAAGGGGGAATCTTCAAATACCCCAAAATTGAAAAACGATCCCTTCGTAGACTCGATCGACTCTGAATGATCGGCGTCTCATTTTTCGATTTTCTGGTTTTCTCGTTCAGCCGTTGCACTCACAAATTTGGGAAAGTGCAGCTCCCATGGACGATAGGACCATTTAAGTCACTACATACATCATCCCAGATCTTTCACTTGCGAAGAGACAGTCCAAGTTCTTGATTTCCCTGGAAATCGAACGTTGGATAAAGTTTCCTGCCACTATGACTCTTGTGACAAATGTTCAGATCATGTAAGAGTTTTTGGGGACATGTTCAGATCCGTTGCATCGTCGCAATTGAGATCGAATACTTTGGTCGTGCCAATCTGGGATCGGAGGACTTGTCGATAACGACGACACGCATTCATTTCATAAATTGCTTTCAACACAATTGTTGGAAGCTACTGACCAGTTGCCCGTGCTACATCAGGAGATTTGCCATCAACCCAACGTTCCACACGTCGTTACAAACCCGAAACATTCATTCTTACCCAGATATTCATTTTATAATACTAACACAACAATGCACATTACAAATCGACGATCGAATCGTTCAGCGGCTCTAATATCGCTTGCTGCGTTGACAACCAATGCGGCTCTGCCATCAACATGGGCTATAGCAGATGCGACACCGCGAATAGTGGGAGGTGTAGACGCCCCTCCAGGGGAGTATCCGTTTTTTGCCAGCTGGGCCAAGAGTTGTGGTGCAAGTGTCATCCACGACGATATTTTGCTTACAGCGGCCCATGTACGTCCCAAATTGAATTTGGAAATCGATGAATGAATGGCTTTTTCTTTATCAGAAATGTTTGTTTCAACATGAAAGACAACGAGACAATTTCTCAATAACTATTCTTCGTTCCCATTCAACTCAATCTCACAGTGTGGACCTATTTCCGACGATCAAGTGGTCGTTGGTGCCTATACCCGTGGTGAAAGTCATGAATCATCCCCCGTCCGGTCAGCAACACGGAGGGTACAAAAGAGGATTCCGCACCCGGACTTTGACTCCGTCAAATGGCAAAATGACTTTATGCTGTTGAAACTGTTCGGCCCTGTTCCGGATTGGATTCCCCGAATTCAATTAAACACTGATCCTACTGTTCCAGCAGACGGTTCGGACGTAACTGCCATAGGCCTGGGACGACTGGACGAAAACGGAAATCTTGGATTTCCAACAGTGTTGCAACAGGTAAACGTGTCGGTTGTACCCTATGAAATGTGTAACTCGGACAGTATGTATAGGGGATTCATTGACAATGCGACCATGATTTGCGCAGGAGACGAGACGGGTGAAAGGGATGCGTGTAAGTTCATGGAAAAGAACCCGTCCCTCGTTTTAGCACCTTGGATTCGGTTCTGACATCATTCTCGTTGTGCCGTATCGTGTTGACTCAGGCTTTGGAGACAGTGGTGGACCACTACTCCAAGAGTCTGCCGATGGAACATGGACGCAGATTGGGGTTGTGTCATTTGGAGTTGGTTGTGCTCGTCCAGAAAGGCCTGGAGTGTACTCTAGAATAAGCTTAGCCCATGAATGGATCCAGGAATCCATATGCGAGCACTCATCCACACCACCATCAACGTGCTCGGATGTAAGACAATCAAATCTTAGATCTTCGGAAACGCCGTCTTCGTCACCCACACAAGCACCAACAATTACACCCACACAGGCACCTTCCCGCAGCCTTCGAACTAGAGATTTTACAAAGGTGAAGAAGAAAGCACGAGAAAGCTCAATGGCTAGAGCGCGAAGCCTTCCTATGCCAGACTATATTCCGTGAGGGAAAATACAGGATTATGAAAATAATTCGACTTCGACCAGTTTTTGCTCGGAGGTTCAAGACGATTCAGGCTGTTACCGATACAGTACGGTGTGTCTGAGTTACTGGACCGCAAATTATACTGGTAGTGAACTTGATATCCCACAATCGATGCTGATCGACTTTTACTTGCGCGAAACAACATGCGGACCAAATACAACTGCATCTCAACACTAGAATACACCATCATATATTCATTATAAGTTGAACGGGATCCATTACTTGAAATCTACTTCTACTTACTGCAGTCCGTGCTCTGGTTAGATGGCGGAGGAACGTGAAAGTATCTTTCCCCCTCGTAAGTCTCTAATCGAACGTTGGCAACTAGATTATGCTCCAGAAAAGAGTTTTGTACCTTTTTCATGCCATCCAAGACCACTTCTCTTGTACGTTCTATACGGGCACGGAAATCATTTTAAGTGACGATGGAACAAAGAAAGACACGTTACACACCACTAGTGTATCTCCCTCGCATACCTTTTTTTCCATAAGCCCTGATGTCAACGTAACAATCTTCTTGAAAACTTTCATCAGTCCAATCCTCTACCCGAGACAGCATCAATTTGGTAGTGCTAGGAGTAGTTCCCCAAATCTGGCACATTTTGCTTTGCAAACTCGCCAACGGAATAGGCTTGGTCATGGCCTGCTTTGCAAAAATTTTAACGAGCGGCATTGGGACGAAAGTAGTCGAAGAGTCCTCGGAACTCTAGCAGCTGATTGTCTGACTGGGCTGATTTTACATTAATCGACGTATCGTTGAGATCGGTACGTCTACGTATGGCCATAGAAGTTTGAAGTTGGAATACTACCGGTAGGATACGACGTGTACAAACAGTAACACGGAGTACCGTAGTCTACCCTTTTACTACGTATTATCGTACGGTATTAGACTACGGTACCAGTACCTGTACCGTACTCGCAGTACGACAGTACGACAGTACCGTATGGTAGTTTAGTAATACGTAATACGGAGTACGACGTAACAGTAAAATAGGTAGGTACAAAACACTCCATCGTAACGGTGTAACGGTATCATCATGCATTTACAGTTAGTTACAGTTGGAGTTCCTGCCTTGTTTGATACGGGACACGGTACGGATGACGACAAAAAATATCAAACGAATCTTCCAAGAATTGAGGTTACCGTTAGATATTGACGCCAGCCGGGACTTCAAATTTTTTACCGTTCACTGTTCTGTCTTGGACACATGGTATTGGCACTCCTCTTTCGGTTGCATCGAAAAGTGATGTGATTCTCGACCCCTCTCTACCTCTCCTACCCCTACCAACTTCATATCATCTCTTCGATGCTCTAATGGCCAAAAACAGCCAAAGGAAAGAATGTATGCTACGACTTTCAACGTGGTTGCCTTGTTGGCTGTAATGGCTACTCCTGAATGTAGGGCAATCCGCTCGTCAGGATCCATTACGTACCGAACATTTCAAGATGATGAACTACCATCAGAAATAGTGGCAGCAAGCCTAGGGGAATTTCCGTTTTTTGCGCAATGGGGAGGTTGTGCAGCAACCCTTATATGGGAAGATATACTCTTGACAAGTGCGGCGGTATGTTCTACAATGAACCTGGTGAATATAGCAATTTGGGTTCTTCCTCACGTCATCTTTGCATTTGGTGTAGTGCGGAATTCTGGAAAGTGATGAACTCCTTGTGGGAGCATATGCGTCAATGAAGGAGGAAAATGATGCTGTGAAACGGCAGGTTCTCAAACGACGAAGCCATCCTGACTTTGATCCGACAACTTTCATCAACAACTTCATGGTGATGAAATTGAACCAGCCAGTCAACACGACTTCCACTGCCGCCATTTCACAGTACCGTGAGCTATCGGATGACGCCGAACTGGTGGTCGTTGGATTTGGTTCCACAGCAGCAAGAATTCAAATAAGCAAATTGGACGGTGACGTTTTTGAACACACTGTGATTGATACATCGGAAGTGCTACGATTCGGAAATGATGACGGCCCCATGATCCGGATGAATGACGCTGTTCTTCAGAAAAAAGAGGCTTCAATTGTACCATATGAAGATTGCAATTCAGACTCCCAATTCGCTGGATTCATTGACAACCGGACAATGATTTGTGCCGGGAACCGAAACGATGGAAGCGACATCTGTACGTATCACAAAAGAATGTCACTTATTACACAAATAGCGAAATGCTCACTTCTTTTTTGTGTCCCCAGGCTTTGGAGAAAGCGGTGGCCCACTTTGTTTGATGGATGGGGGGCGTTGCATTCAAATTGGAATTGTATCCTTTGGCACCACCTGCGCTACTAGGGATCGAGCAGCTGTGTACTCAAGAGTGTCGTCGGCATATGACTGGATCAAGCATCAAATATGTGATCTTTCTGACAATCCCCCTGATGACTGCGCGTCACCGATTACCACGCAAAACCCAGCAGCAGCAGCAACAGCATCATCCATTGACGATTCGGACACCGCATACATTGAGCCTAGCGTTGCATTGACCGATGACATTTCTGGTAGACACAATAGCAACATTCCAAGTGAGAGGCCGTCGATCATTCCTAGTAACCAACCAAGTGATGTTCCATCAAACCTAAGTTCACAGCCTTCATCCCTTCTATCTAATCAGACTCTGACGTCACCATTGTCGGGTGAAGACATTGATGTTGCTTCATCAACAATCATGCCCATTTCACTCCAAACACCAACACCCACATTACAACCGCCTACGAAAGTTTCACAATCGCTGGACCCGAACAATATCAGAACGGAGTATATACTTCTCCATGACTCAATATCTTCAGAAATGCCAACAGAAGTCCCATCAAATGTCGTGAATGATCCATCCCCAACTGAAGAATACAAGCAACGTTTATTTGCGTTAGCCAGAGAAGACGTGACAAGAATGAAAGAAAGACTAATGACATCATCAACATATTTCAAGGATCCTTTAACGACAAAATCTTCCAACTTTCCCTCCATTCAGGACTCTATAAATCATATCTTGCTCCCAGATAGGTCAGTAAGCGTTTCATTGACAGACCATGAGTCTACTATAAAGGATGGTGAAGCACCCCAAAACAGGAAGCTGCAGGAAAATTTTGAAACATTGATTTTCCCTGCTGTATCCCCATTGGATGGAACTGACGTCCCGGAGCAAAGGTTTCTAGAATCTGCCTTACCACGGCTTTCTTCGGATGGAGGGCTGCCAGACGGAATTCATCTTTTTCTTTGGGTTGATTATCCGCCAAACCAAATACTGGGACCTTGCGAAGGAAACTGCCACGTCGACGCGGATTGCGAAAAAGGCCTATCTTGTTATTCCAAACCCAACGGTGTGCCGATGGAAGTGCCCGGTTGCATTGGAATTGACTCCTCCAGCACTGGCTTTTGTGTGTTTCAGGGTTTAAATCTTGGATTCCTTTCTGCCATCACACCTGATGGCGTAAATCTTTTTACCTGGAAGGATAATCCGCCCAATCAATTGCTTGGCCCATGTGAAGGAGATTGCGACCATGACAGCGATTGTGAAGCAGGTCTGTATTGCTTTCATAAGGCGCCTGGTCAAGTAGTGGACGTGCCAGGATGCAAAGGAACGGATACATCAAATACCGATTTTTGCGTTCGGAAAACGACTCGAATGCCTACTAGGCAGCCTACTAGGCAACCTACTAGACGACCAACCCTGATGCCTACTAACCAGCCTGCAAGAAAACCAACTCCGATGCCTACAAGGCAGCCTACACCGCGACCAACCCCAATGCCTACAAGGCAGCCCACAAGGAAACCAACCCCGATTCCGACCAAGCAACCTACGAGACGACCAACTCCGACGCCTACCAAACAGCCTACGAGACGGCCAACTCCGAATCCTGCTTCTCACCTTCCCGAATTATTTGTATTTCCAGAAAATCCACCCAAGGATTCCGACATGCCACTGCAGCTTTGCCAAGGAGATTGCGATCGCGACAGTGATTGTGCGGAAGGCTTAATATGTTACACTAGAAAAGAAAATGATAACACCATTCCGTGGTGCTCGGGCTTAAGCTTCAGTAGAACGGACTTCTGTACATACCCACAAGTGTCTCGGCCACCAACTTCTCCTCCAACAAAAGTTCCGACTCGTTTTCCCACATCCCAACCAACACGCTTACCGACTAAAGCACCGACTCATCCACCGTTCCATGGCCCAACGAAGTCGCCCATCAAGCGTCCTACGATCGCCCCTACTCTTCGTCCAACTCCAAGACCGACTGGACCCAAGGTATCCGTTACACTTTCGATTTACTTTGATCCCTGGCCTGAGGAAACTTCTTGGACCATAAAAACCATGGATGGCAAGGTTGTTGCCAGTGTTCCTCCTGGTACCTACACCGCTCCGATGGACCAAGTCCACGTAACAATCATGGTCAACGAAGGTGTCAGCTATATGCTGACCGTGGCGGATACCACGGGAGACGGCATTGCCGGAATCGGCAATCTGTTTGAGGTGACTTTGACCAGACGACCAGAAATTATTTTGTTGCAAGGAGAAGGATCCTTTGCCGAACGGCATGTGGAAACGTTCTACGTTCCCAGGAGGGAAGAGCTACCCACCGCGTCTCCCACATTCTCACCCGCTCCCACAATGGTTTCGGTGGCTGTTTTCTTGACGATCCACTTTGATAGTTGGAACCAAGAGACTGCGTGGCAAATTGTAGCGCAAGAAAATCCCAACCTAATTTGGGCCGAAGCGGGCTTTGATACTTACCGTGCCGGTGCAACTGTCACAGAAAAAATTCTTCTCCCTCCAAGACGATCATACATTTTCATCATCAAAGACTTTTTTGAGGACGGTATTGACGGAGGAAGCTACAAAATGGTAGCTGCCGATGGGAAAGTACTCTTCGAGGGAGATGGAAACTTTGGAGCAGAGAGGCAGCATCAATTTGCTCTATAATTGGCACCAAATAAGTGGGGAAATCAAAGACGGGTGTTTTTCTTTCCGAGAGAAAACATTTTATATTCGTGTCACAGATGCAAGTTAGTTCTCAAAAACAATAAAATATTATTTTCGTTATTCTAATTGATGCAGATATAATAGCTGTTCAAACATGTAGATTTTATTTTCCATTTCTCTCGAGTATCGAACTACCACTCCAAGCAGTAGGTCCCCAATAAAAAGTGCCCCAATTCCTCGAGAACGATATCGCGCATCGACTCCTGTTCCCTGGACGTCATCTCTTTCTCGCACAGTGTCCCCTCGCCCCGTGGCGCAGGAGATGCCTGATACGACGCTTCCAGCCTGACCCGTTGCCTCCGCAATCGTTGCCGCTTTGATACGCAGTAAATAGGGAGTTTAATGGTCATGAGGAGCATCAGTCGCACAATCTTCCAATGAACGTCTTGCAAAACGATCTGTGTTAAGACCGCGAAGCCAATTTGCGACAATTGCCGTCGTGGAGATACGAGATAGGAAAAGTTGGAGGAGAGAAAGGAGATAACGCTGAAAGGAATGTCCACAAGCGGTTTCGTGGAAGGAATGCTGCTGTTGCCGCAAGTCAGAGGAACTAATGGCGCTTCTCCATTTGAACGTGCGTCAACCATCTCTTCAATCTTTGACTGGACCAAGTCTTCGGACGCAATCGCTTTGATGGAACTCGTCATGAGTGCATGGTTGCGGCAATTTGGGTGCGGTGACAGCCCCGTCAACTGGAACCCATCGGAAACAGCGATGAAAATGAAACAAAAAAGGAGAGTAAAGAAGACGGACGCTACTAGTGGCTCTTTTCTCATGCTCCTGCGGCGATGAACCGATGCAAATTTGATATCAATGATATTCAAAAGGTAGTATGCAATGGACGCCGTCGTTGTTAGATCACTGTTTGTTACAGTACGTACTGTAAGAGTTGCACTCTCCTCTACACGAGGAAGTTAGTAGTAGTGAAGCGCCGATTTCCTCTTTCGCCCCTATGATAGTAGTACGACGTATTTTTATTCGTTGAAGATGTTTTGATGTCGGATGTGTGCTGTGTTCCGCAAAAGAATGCAATTTCAGCCACCAGATGAAGATGTGGAGTTGGATTGCTCCCCCAGTATGGAACTTTACAGTGTAAGAGAAGCTTTGGGGTTCCGATAAAGTTGACGTGGTGTGGATTGGAGAAGTGTTCTTCGCATGACGGCGAGGAGTAGTGGCGATGTCGCGGACAAACGAAAACCCCACGTGAAACAAAAAATACTCGGATAACATTATGAAATATGGAATCATGTTATGAATAATAATAATAAAAAATAAATAAAAACCACCATGCTTTTTAAAAAAACGCTCTACAACTTCCGGTAGCTACTAGCTACTAGTATTACGAACTACTACGAACAAAAGAATGGATTTAAAGATAGCTCTCTTTGATATATTATTATGATACAAAAAAATTCTAATGAACTCTGAATTGGCTATACAAACTACTACTAGTAGCTACCGCCTACCGTAGTTCCGTATCTAGGAAGTTAACTCATCCTCCCGGCCCGAGGCAATCATGCATGGAAAAATGACCGGAATTCAATGCTCCAGGGAGGAAAATGAAATATTGTGTATCAAAACTCCTACGGAAGAAGAAAATCACCATCTGGCCAAGTGGAGGATCGGATGAGAAGGTTTCCTACCGTTCTGTTGTTATTTGTTTCGTCTTGTAATGTCATTGGTGGCGGTACATGTTGTCATGTTGTTGTTATTTGTAACAGTTTCAAATTGTTTTTTTAGCACATTCTTATGCATCAAACGACGCTCATTTCGCAAATTGTAAATTGAATACATTTTATGAAGTTATTTTTTTGTTACAGTATCAAACGGCATTGTATCGGGCCAGATAGTGTTCATACCTTCTTTCTGTCGGCCCACATGTCTTTGTGTTTTTTCTTCAACATGTACGTCGTATTTCAGATCCACGATCCCCAGCTGCATTTTCAAAATAATTCCAAGAGATTGGATCATGATGATGACATTGTAATAGAGAAGTCCCACTGACAGGTTTGACATCACCACCATCGGCAGCAACCGGCGGCTATCTCAACGAACGAATCCTCCTCCTTTCATGTAATGTACAAAACAAGCATCCGGAGATCGTGCGCCGTAGACGAAATGAAGAAGTGGAGGCGCCAATGCACAAGGTAGGTCAGGGGCCGAAATCCTAGCTGGAATCAACCCTGGGTGTACTGGAAGGAGATGTGGAAGAAGGAGGCATTGTTGTAGGTGCGTGGTGCTGGCTTCTTGGTGGTGAGAATGCGTTGGTCCTCTAGGAGGACGTGTGACCCAGTGCTGGTCCAGCAATCATTCTCATCGTTGGGACAATATTTGCAAGTGTACTCGCTGAAAATGTACTCATCGATAGGACCATCTCGGTTGAGAGTGCTAAGGTTGAGGAGTTTGGTGGCACAAAAAAGTCTCCCACTGCGTACCGGTAGTCTAGAAGGACAAAACGGTGGACTATGGGGTTACGAGCGTCGCGAGTGTGTGATTCTGTCCTGTCGTTTCGCTGGCTCGCCTGGCGATCACCTATGTTCTTATGCTTTGATATCTTCCATGGGTAGTGTCGTATCTGTGACATCTTTGTATGGAGGATATCCCTACTTTTTTTCTTGCGGTCCCCCAACGCGGACCGCAACGTTCACTTTTGTAAGGCAGCTACGTAAAACGTCTTACGGTCCGCACGCGGACCGCAAGGCTTACAGGTTTTTAGTACCATTGCTACGTGTCAAAACAAAGACCCATAAAAAGACTCGACTTATGACTGCTCCTCCTCGGTGTCGAAGTAGTGACAACTCGCCGTACAGTACCTGCTGGTCAAACTACTCCAAGTTAATACTAAAAAAACGTAGATTTAACGGTTGAACTTTCTTCTTCTAGGCATGTGCGGGGGTACTGCATCCTTGAAAATTTTTTCAACGGATGTGATCCGTTACTATGGAGAATTGAAAGAGGGACTCTTGCGGTCCGCGTGCGGACCGTAAGAGAAATGACCGAATGACCGTTTTCCCTCTGCGGTCCGCAAGCGGACCGCAAGAAAAAAGTAGGGATATCGCGATCATCTTCCAAAAAATCTCTGTCTATCATACCTCATCATCGCGATGACAACGACATCCCAAGATCTCGACGACGACATCACCCTCTCAAAAAAGCGCCTTTGCTATCTTTTTGCCAATCATCACAACGGTAGTATTTTTCGTTGGACGTTGCGTCTATAAGAAAAGTTAACAATCTACTCAGACTGTCTCATCTCTAATAACCATGACGAATTCCAGATTTTCAACCCGCTTTGTAACCGTCGCGACGGTACTGGTGGCTTTGGTGTCATGCCAATCCTGTCAATGTCGGAAAAACTACGATGTTCCTCATGCTCACCAAGGCGTCTTGAGTCCTTACGAGCCCGGTCCCTTTCAATCTCTCGAACTAAATAAGGGCGATGAAAAAGAGCTGGAAGCGGGAAAACCCGTTATGAAACAACAACAAGGTAGCGATTTGGCTGGTGGTGCAATTTGCGTTCAAGATGTGGATGCACCCAAAGCGGCCGTGTGGTCCCAAATCCTCGATCTGGATTCGTACAAGGGCAAGGTTCCCAAAGTGAACGAGTGCAAGAACTATGCGGTCCAACAAAACGCGGACGGGACGACCACCATGAAGACCAAAATGGTGGTCGGCGTAATTCCAGGATATGCTGTAAGTGACGAAAATGCAATCATGGCTATAATATAGCACGGAATTTTTAAAGGTTATTCGCACCATCAAACCATCACAATACAGAATGCAATCTCACTTGCTCCACCCCCCTTTTCCCTCTTTACATCATTAGTATACATCCTTTTATGATCACACGTACCATCCGGAGAAGGATAGCTTGACTTGGAGATTGGATTACGACAAGAGCAGTGACTTTGACGATGTGGCAGGGCATTGGCATTTGGAGGATCATCCCAACAAACCCGATTGCACTCGTGTGTTTTATGCGTGTGACATTAAGCTCAAAGGCAAGGTCCCAGGACCCGTAGTCAACTTTTTGAGCAAGACTGCCTTGAAGACTGCTACTAGTTGGGTCAAAAAGGAAAGCGAAAGTAATCCAACACCCAAGAGACTTGCCTTTTTAGTTGAAGCCTCACCAGCCAAGCAATAAGCGCAACGTATGATAAGATTGGGTAACCGCTAAGAAAAAAAATAAATAAATGAAATGCTAAAATGATGAATGCGATGTGCTGTTTCTTTTTGGACTACTTAGTAAATCGAACAAGAGACGTACGCGAATAATGGATTCGCAACAAATAAATAATGATCTAATATTGAAAGAATCACAGAAATACCATACGTTAGCGTCATCTAGTTCTGATGTGGCAAGTAATGTTCATTCAACACTGCCTAGGTTTATACGTGATGTTTCTATCCCTTCACACTGTTGTTGAATAATCTCATGAAAGAAAGGAAAATGGATTCCCTGCCAAGAAATAGGGATGTAATAAGATTTGTGCAGTGTTGGGTCGTTTCCGAGAATCCTTTTGCAGACATTTGCCAATAAGATCCTTGAGCCGATCGTCACAGTCCATTCCTCCCAGATCGAGATTCCCGTCATCCATATCCCGTAGCAGCTTTGTGATCTGGGCCGGATTCTTTCCATCAAAGTATCCCCGTCCCGTAGCAAGCTCGAGCATTAACATACCCAACGACCAAATGTCGTATGAGGTATCCAGTTCAAAGTATGGTCCTTCCCCTGCCAAGAAGGCCGTAGCAAACTCGGGTGGGCATGCTTCCGGTGAATAATCGACGGGGTTGTCGCCAATGGGCATGGCCGATTCCAGATCGATCCCCTTGACTTCACCGTTTGGCATGACGACAAAATTCTCCGTCTTCATATCCGTCCATACCAATCCCGCATTGTGCAGTGCTTGGACACATTGAGTTGCCGTGATGCAAGCATCGCGGAGTTCCTTGCCTTCCAACTTTCCCTTGGCATTCAAGAACGATTTCAAATCCTGTGCACCACGTTCAATCACCAACGCACATTGGCTACGAAATCGCTTGTCATATCCTGCTACTGGGAAGAACTCATAGCACCGCACGAATTTTCCCGTCCTGGCAATGCCCAAAAAGCTCAATTTGCGATAATTTTCGTATTCGCGTGAAATGGCTTCCAGGTTGGTGGAAATTTTCAAGCAGACCGGCGTGGCATTGTCGACTGGCAGACCCATGTCGTTTGCCTTGTACGCCTCCCAAATGTTGGATTTTCCAGAAGTGGAACGTTCCGGTTTGCCAGCTAGTAGGTATTCGTCTTCCAAACCTACGGTGGTTCCCGTCAATCGGTATCGCTTGACGGCTTGGGACCATTCGGGGCTGCTACGAACTTTGCGTTTTCGGGCTTCTTCCTCATCCATGACACTTTGACTGGAACCACCATTAACAGAACCATTCGCGTCGGTAGTAGAATCGTCCGAAGAAGACGAAGAAGACAACCCAAGTCCTCCCCAACCTCCAAAAAAGCCTCCACCACTACTCTTGGCCGGAGCTGCTTGCGGCTGTTGCTTTGATTGTTGTTCTCGCTGTTGCGCGGCTGACTGAGCTGCGGTAGAAGCGGCATTGATGACCACGCCACCACGTGGTTCTAGTAGTTTATACTTGGATCCAGATGCGGTCACCACTGTGACCATGCGATTGGCCGCATTGGGATTGTTGATAGGCGACGTGGTAATGACATCACCGTCAGCAATGGAGGGATGATTTTTCACGGTTCCAATGACGGATCCATTAGGCATGACTTTCCATTTATCCAGTGTGGGGATTGCCATGAAGAGTTGCGTTGTTGAAGGTTTTCGATTAGCCGATTGTGACCATGCCGCTCGACTAGATCGAGAAGGGAGTGGTTGACCGCTATTTTGAAAGGCAGTCGCATTGAATACTGTAACAAATAGGATTGACAGAACCGTCAGTATGGACGTCCTCGTCGAAACAATTGTAGAGATTTTTCTGGATATCATTGTTGAACTGAATGATCAATGCCGTTTATGAGGTTTTGGTTGTCGTTTTGTTGGATTCGAGATGCCGTGGCAGCTCAAGCTAGTACTACTCGAAGTCAGGAGCAAAAATCTAAAAAAAGATGCTATCAAGATGATCACGAGACGGGGACTTCAAATCACCAAGATATTTTCACATTGAAAAGACGGGCACACAGTTCAGAAGCTGTTGCTCCAATTCGGAAAGGATGGTTCGATTGATCAGATTGGAACAGAGAATCTTGCTGGCAAGAAAACCAACCACAGGGTGACGACGCGCTGACGCATTAGCTGATGTCCACGCGTAAGTTCATCATCGAATTAGGATTGAGGATGGATGCCATGCGCGATCTCGTTAGTTTCCCAAAATATCTTCAGTAAAATTCCCTTTTTCGATTTTCTTTTCTCCCTCTGAGACCTACCGGTACTTCGTTTGTATTATTGCACACTTCCGAAAATACGTCGGATTAGGTCTCACCAATCTGCATTTCTAAAACAACATAATCAGCACGACTACCGGTACCAACCAACACGGACCAAAAAACACCTTTGTAAAATTCTACCATGACCACCACACCCAGAGACGCTTCTCTCACTCCTCCTTTGACGCAACGCATCAACGATACTACCAAAGACGTCCATGAAAAATCTGGCAATTCCATCAACTGGAAACTCAGTTTGATCCTCACCTCGAAAGAATGCTATTGCGAAGCGATATCCTTGTTTTGGATTGTCTATCGAGAAATTGAACGACTCTACGACAAACATGTCAACGATCACAAAGTATTACAGCTATTGCAACCAGTGGCGATCGTCTTCCAACGAGCTCCCAAAGCCGAACGTGATATTCGAACGTTGATGCCAAGCCCCGAACAAGCCCAAGAGTTGTTGGAACGGCGATGTTCCGATGGAAAATATACTCCCCGTGCGTTACAAGATTACGTGGATCGACTGGAACGTATTGCGGCCGAAAATCCGGGTAAGACATAGAAGGATCTTTGTGTATTGAGTGCAGGACCTTTGTCAACAACGACTGATGAGTGAATGACATTTCTCCCTTCTCTGTTCAACCCACCCCTTCACACTTGAAAGTTCAATTGGTAGCTTACTTGTATGCCATGAATGGTGCCATTACAGGAGGTGGTGTAGCGATCCAAAAGATGGTCCAAAAGACCTTTGGATTGAAAACCCTGGAGGGTGTTGAACTGTTTGAATTGAATTTGAGTGGCACGTCATTTGCTTCGGGCCGTGAGGCCTGGAAGGAATTCAAACGCATTTTAGATGAGGATGCGGGACCGTATTTGACGGACGAGGACATCGATTTGATTCTTAAGGAAGCTCCCAAAGTCTTTGACGGGAACAACGCTTTGGTAGCCACGGTCCAACAAACTAGAGCCTTTGGCAAAGCTGCCGCCGATTGCACACGGCGACTGGGTATTGTGTTGGCTGTGGTGATTGCCGTGGTCGCGGCGGCGGTATTGTATACCACTCCCAGTACAACTAGTAAATGACGTTGTGTGCGTTCACGACACTAATATAATCGCTTATGTTTTTCTTACTGTTTGCTTCATATCCGCGCTTTCTTTTGGGGCCGATCCTCGTCGTCAGACACTTTCTGGTTCCGCATCTCCAATAAGCTGCTTTCAAACCGATGCTCGAGTGTCATGTGATTTTCCGGGCACAGGCCAAGGCAGGCACGCATCACATTGACGATCGCTTGGCGTTGCGTAAAAAGTGCGTTGACGACAGGAGCGCCATTTGGCACCAAAGGTGCCTTGAGCATGTACGATAACAACGATAGAACCGGATGGAACTGTTCCCATTCGTCAGATCCTTCCTTCTTGACGGAAATTCGTTCGCACAGCTCGCCCAAAATAACCAGATCGTAGATCAACGGCGTCGCTAGGAGGGAATCTTCGCATGTGTTATGCATGACGATGGTGTTCTTTCCACCCATGAAAATTTCCGAGGTATACTCATCCATGGCTCGTTTCGAATCACCCACATAGGGAACATGCTTGATGACAACAATATGGTCGGGATGTTCGTCAGCATCGAAGAGGATACGATTGGAGTCGACCATGTCATCGACCACGTTAGATTTGGAAATCTCTTTGCTGCGAAACTGCGATGGCGCACTCAAGTTTTTGCCATCGTTGTTGCCAAGATGGTTGTATGAAACAATGGAAACGGGCTTGATACCGGCGCTGACCAAAAAGTCGACCAACACACTTTTCATCTTCGTTTGACCACTCTTAAAGTCATCTCCAGCCACAAAAACCTTTTCTTGTTGTGCCAAATCAATGACTCCTGGGACAAAAGTATTTTGAGGTGACCCATTGATGAAGGTGCATCCCTCCAAAATAGACGCCACAGCAAAGATGGTCGAGGCACTGACTTCGGCTTCGTCCCGTTGGATGGACAACAACAAATTCTCTGCCGTATCGTTCACTCCCTCCTCCACACTGGCGAATCGCTCCGTATTGGCCGTCCACAACAAAATGACCTTGTCGAGTTGATGTTTGGCTTTGAAATCCGAAATATCCTTGCGAATCTGGTCCATCTGTTCTTGTTTGCTCCCGGTCAATACATTGTCAGCACGGTCGCTCTGATTGGCGGCAATAAAATCGGCAAAGTATACACTGGGCAATGGAACGATATCCTTCATGTGTGGATATAGTTGTTGTTGCAAGTCGTACTCCAAGACTTTGGCTCTTTTCATGGCATCACCCAAGTTCATGCTATTAATGTCCCATCCTCCCCAAACGACTTGACTTGGATCAAGCATGGGCAACATGTTTTTGATTGGAGTGTAAACAGCCTTCCCCCGTGGATCATTTCCAAGCTTGACCGTGGATGCCATCATGAGGGATCCCCAGTAGTTGGCTTTGTGTTGGCCTTCCTTGGTGTTCCATGTCAGGTTGAGTTTGTTGGCAATGGCACCGGCGACACATGTACTATAGTTAAATGGGAACAGTGGATTGTTGCAACGAAAATTATTTTGGGTATGGATCGAGTAAGATGATGGATTAGTATTGCGAGTCACCAAATGGGTAGGCCAAGTATTTCCGTCAAACACCACTTACCATCCATTATTGCCTCCTAGACCAATCAACATAACTCCAACCTGCAGAAAACGAAAAATGACCGATTCAGAGATTGGATGCATACAGTCATTTTGAATTTTGTTTGCTACCCTTGAAAACATTGTCACATCGTTTCGTTATTTCATTCTTTCTTGTTTGTTGGGCGCTTCTTACCTTGGGAACGGTTCGTTCGGTTCGGAACTGCATCTTCGTTGTTACTGGGACGACCACATTGCCTTCGACGAGGGTGGTTTCGTATCTGCCGCCGAACGAATGATGAGAACAAAAGTTAAGACATGTCAAACATGTGAGTGAATAAGAAGCCGATAGATGGATCGTTGCAGTAGCAATGCCAGGCAGTTCATCAGTGAATGTGTACCGTTCAACCGACAAAAACTCACGTGTAGTCCGAAACAATGGTCTCGTCACTGTATGTGCACTTGTCGGATTGCACCGTAAACATCGTATCCAGAGTATTGTTGTAACTGCTCATTTTGTTGTTATGATAGACTACCGTAGACAGAGAATGAAACAAAGAAAAAGGTCGATTGGTATGTTGCTTTCCTTTGTGGCAAGAAGCGGTTCGGGGTTCGTAAAATGGAGTCCTCAACGCAATAATGGTTAGCCGATAATCTCCCTACGATGTTTGCATTGGTTGTTTTTTGTTCTTGCGACGAACCGTCGTGGTGAGATTGGAGGGACCTACGAGCTCTTGTTGTGATGAGTGATGATGACGATGCCTTTTTGAATTTGTCCGCGTGACGTAGATTGTACGTCGTACCACCGTACCTGTACGTACTACCTACCTATTCATACCGGTACTTCACAGGATACGACGATACGACGCTATGACAAGCCAAGGCGTGCAGGCAATAGAAGTGCACCCTATTGTTGTTGCCTGCATGCTCGAGTTTGTCCGCCGTTGGACTACGGTAGGTAGTGTTTGAGATCGGGATTCGAGCGGTAGACGGACGGAGGACAGACACAAGACCAGAGTTGCAGGCATCACACGTGTGTCACTACATGTGGTACATCGCTACGAGTGTAGTGGCGTAAACGTAGCATCTAGCTACTAGAGAAAGGGGAACGAAATGTAGCTATGGCGAAGTAACATGTGTCGCCAGGAGCGCACAGGATTTTTCCAAACGCATGATTTTGGAAACGGGAATTTTTTCCCAGCAAGTGTACTTTTTAACCCCCGAGTTTTTCTTGAAAATTGCTCTCATAAATGTGCTTTTGTAGTGCAAAAAGCAATTTTTGATTCATGCAAAGTACAGCACCAGATGCTATCATCACCGGAAATTGATCTCTAGTCTTTCCTACTTTCTACTACTCTACTAGCTAGAGTACAATCATTTTGCAGATTGAATAAAGTTTTTATACAAGAGAAAGAAAACTTGAAATCCAACTTTCTCCAGCTTCAATGCAATGATTTGCAACTATAATCGTCTTTGTTGGTGCGTTCGTTGGTATGATGACAAATTTTATTGTTGCGAGATTGCTGTGAATTCAAATGTGATGTTCTTCTCCAATCGGCGTTTAGTCGTTACCCCTTTGGCCAAACAAACAACTGTATTTTTGTTGAAAAAATTTCAAAGCACTTCGAATGCAGAAGCACTTCGTCATGCTTTTATCGTGGAAAAGCACTTCGAAAGTAGCAGTGCTTCGAAAGTAGAAGTGCTTCGAAAGTAGAAGTTCGAAAGTGCTTTGAAATTATTTCAACAAAAACTACCGGCGATACCGGAGAAGGCGCTGCAGTCAAGCTCACAAATCATATTTGAAAGCACGACAACCACGCATCAATAACATTCGTCACCATGTCGAAGAATGCAGCAACATAGTCGTCTTTCGAAGTGCCTACAAGACACTTTGACAAAAATGGTAAGATCACCAACTGGTCCATGAGTTGGCCCGAGGCAAAAGAACTGGAAGTATTGGTTTTGGAGGTGTGCTTGATGCTTGATGGCATGAAACCGGCTGAAGTAATGAAGCAGTACTCTGAACGATTAGGTAGCAAGTTTGGCTACAAACTATTTTCATCTCGTCTCATGAACATCAGAAAGAAACACAACAAAGAAATTTTCGAGCGCAACAAGGATGCCGACAATGACGGGGAGTGTGAGTAATATGTTTTGTTCATTCTCTATTCACTTACTGTCATTTTGCCGTCATCGTCTTTTTGTCTTGGAAATCCCAGCTATTCACTTCACTGAATGGTCCACCACGTGAACACCAGGTATCAATGCTTGCATATACTTAACCGAAGACAAATGTAACTTTTCGTCGATCTTCCACAAGAAAAGCAAGATAATGCGAAAAAAATAATTGTTATCAAGGCGTTAGTTGGAATGTCAATCAAGTCAAAAATGTTATGAAAACTGTCTATGATCCTTAGATTCCTGATGTTCATTGCAACTTCAATGTGTCGGATTGGGGGACTGAAAAACCTTTGTACGTGCTGGCACACCTATCATATATAGTATTCACCTCTTTGTCCTTTTCACACCAAAAGGTTTCAGGGTCGCAATCCTTTTATACATCGTTGATGACGTGGGGGATAACTGGTCACATGTTTTTCCTGGACGAAGGGTTTAACAATAATGGCATTTGTAAGAGGCTTGTTCATTTGATTCATCCTCACATTCTTGCGCACAGTTTAAACCCATCGTATCTTGACTTCACGCCACTACCATCGTCGTAAGAGAAAGGATGTACTTTGCATGAATCAAAAATTAATTCCTTTTCTACCACAAAAGCAACTTGAATCAATTTCAAGAAAAAAGGGGGGACTGAAAAAGTACTTCTACAATGATGTCTAATTGCTTCATGCTTCTGAATGCCTTTGGGAAAGTCCCGTGTGCTCCAGAGCTACAGTTCACACACGAGCACAAGGCCAGCTTTTTTGAAAACTTCGAATCTCCATTGCTACGTTGTAGCGATGGGGATTGCAGTGTTGCAGGAATTGTGTGCTTGGGTGTACGTATCTAGAGCTATAGAGCACATGACGTCACTGGGGATTGCAGAGAAGCTGAGGCGAGGTCAGGGAATACACAGGGATTTTATTTCTCGTTCGCTTACTTCGTAGATATTTACCTACGGTAGTATCATACAGTACCGGTACGAATACCGTATGAGTGTATGCCCCCAAAACGACTGACAGTGAAGTTGACTCCTCGTCGTCGATGTGGTGCTTGAGTTAGTTACGGTAGACTATGGTCACGACATCAAATCTACCGGTACTCCGTGTTCCGTAAAACCGTCTCACACTTGACCAAGAAGGTAGACTCTGAACCTCTGCGCCTTCTCTATCGATTGAAATTCAGTCCGCACGCCGCCTCTCTGTGGCTGCCAGCATTCGTTTTAAGCTTACGATCGGCAGCGTGAGTGATTTCCAACGATCGAAACAACAATGCCAACTGAAACGAGCGAGGATGAAGATTGTGTGCGACTTGAATTGGATTTTTCCAAGCTCACACGGCAAACCTCAAAACGCTGTAAGGAGAAAGAAACAAGTTACGTCTACTAACCATGGTATCAGCACACAAGGAGGACGCCGAAAGCCCTACTAGTACTACTTCTTGGGACGACGGCTCCGAGATCGACCCTTTCTGTACCGTTTGCCGAAATCAAATCTACTGGCGTCTCGAACGACATGGCAGCTGCGATACTTGCGGCAAACAGAATGTGTGCGAAAATTGTCTCCACCATGCTCACTGCCAAATGTGCTACGAAACGCTAGAGGTGGCCTCACCACCATGTGTCATCATCAACGAGTGTTTGGAATGCCTCGAAACGTGCAACGAATGTAATCTTACTTTTCATGGTGGCCGCTGCAAGTGGTTGCACCAGGCAATATGTAACGGTATGGACCGTATTCTATGGACCCATACCAAGGCCAAGACCGTTGCTAACGACAAAATGGCTGATATCAAAGAGGCCGAGAAACAAATGGCTAAACTCTGTCGTGACTGGCAAGCTGCTCGTGCGGCCGAGGCGATCGCCCACGACCTATTGCAGCAACTTGGTGCGATGGAGATTACTAAACCTTGCAGCGATGACCGATAGTCAAGTCAAGGCGACTTTTCCGAATAGCTTGTAGTCGAACAATAACAGTGCCGATGCTTTGATGATGATTGTCATTGTCTTGTCCCCCGATCTTCTTCGTGCGCTTCTCGGTTAGAGATTCAGTTAATTGACACCAATAGTAATATTCGAGCGCGATAGCTCGTGGCGAACCGAGAACTAACTGTTAAGAAGAATTTGCATCCGCACCTCATTTCTTTCCAATTTTCGATATCGAACTCCGTACAGGTCCTACGAGTGTTTTTTTTTTTTTAAAAGGAGACATCATGCAATCGCTATCATTCCGTCAACCACTTCGCATCTCTTATTTTATGCATTTGCAAACTTGGAGTAAAAAAACATCATTTTCTCTTTGATCGAAACGATTTTGGCAACTCCACAGAGATATATGTTATTTTTGTTGCTGTTGAAACTCAAGACTTTCGCAGTTTCACCATCATCTTCAACGACTCGTGTGGATGGATAAAACGAAATCTTTCTCAACATATATCTCGAAACTTTTTTCCTTCTTTATTTGTTCTTTGGCGTTTTCGCCCGTCCTCTGTCAATCATCCCCGGTTCCATCGTCATCTTCTTCCGACAACCATAATGTCGCTTCCATGGCGATTCAACACCGTGGAGGACTATGTCCAAGGCACCATTGCACGATTACAGCAAGCCTCTCCGACGTACAGGCACCTCAATGTTGGAAAGTACTTTCTCTGCCGAACCGACGAGCTTTCTCACCATCATTTGCAACGCATTTTGGAAGCTGCGCAAAACAATCCACACATTGACGAGCTAACGCTGAGTGGCATACCGACCAAACATGGTTGCTCCTCCGCATTCGTGGCACTATCTCAACTCTCCCAATTGCTTCGGTCGCGGCCATGGAAACGCGTCATCTTCATGGCCTGTGAAGGCGAGGTAATAGCGGCAGCACTTGACAATGGCCTCGTAGATATCCAAGAGATTCGGCTCTCTCGATACGAGACATTGTCAGCTGGTGTCATGGTGGCCCTTCAACAAACTTTGACACGATCGACGTTGCGACACCTAGTCTTATCTGAGGTCGTTCTGTCCCATGTTGCCTGCAATGATATCCTGTCACTGGTCGAGGGGATTGCGGCCTCGTCGTCTCTCGAAATACTGGAAATCAACTATTGTATCCTCAACGACAAAAGCATTAACAGTCTGTCGGCCCATGGCTTATGCAAAAATACATCTTTGGTGGCGTTACACATGCCCGGATGTGAAATGGACGATGAAGCGGTGAGGATGGTAGTCGAAGGAATATCACATCACCCCAAACTAAAAACGCTCAAATTGTTCCGCAATCATTGTGGGGAGCGAGGAGTTCAAGCTCTCGCCAAGGTACTCTTGCAGTCGAAGCCAAAAGATCCGACTCTGCCATTCGCAACGATCCAGTTGGAGACACTGGACTTGAGTTACCAACAATTTGAACGACAACAAAAGCTTGATGTTGATGTATTGGCAAACAGTTTGGCACATAACACAACGCTCAAGAATTTGATCCTGGCATTCAACAAACTCAATGACACCGACGCAATTTGTCTTGCCGAGGGATTGCATAGACATCCCGATTTGGCGGAGATTGATCTCCGTGCCAACAATATTCGCGATGCTGGAGCCGTCGCGCTAGCTGAAAAGGTCTTGAGCTGCTCGCCCAAGTTGCGGAAATTTTGTCTGTATGGGAATCCTCTGGGGGAAATCGGCGGTCATAGCGTATTAGCTGCCATCCAGGCCAATACTGAAGTAGAAACCATCAATATGGACTACGGTATGCCAGCCTATGACAAGATCCACTATTATACCTACCTGAATCAAGTCGGCCGCCGTCTGATGAAGGAAGAGGATTTCAATCCGGCATTATGGCCAATCATCATTGAACGGGCAAGAAGGACAAGTCTGGAAACAAGAGGTGTCTGCACGGCTGCAGATTTGATTTACCCGTTCGTACGAGAATCCACAATTCTAAATCGCTGGATGGATTTGCGGCAGGAAAGATGACACGCGAGAAGTATAATGAAACTCCACACACAAATAATCCCTTTGTTTTTATACACTTTAAAATACACGATGTAAACGGCTGATGAATTAAAACGTGAACCCCATCTCACTCCCCAAGTTCGAGACTGACGTGTTTGTTCCGCCCTCCTCCAGCTCTACCTGCCAATGTCGTAATTGCTTTTCAAGAGCGTCGGCTTCAGCCATGCGCCGATCCAGAACCAAAGTTTGCGATTTCATCTCGTCACTTCTCTTTTTCAATCGACTGGCCATTTCTGCGACTTTCTTTTGCGCCTCACGGCATTTCTTGAGCTCAGAATTGAAATGAGTTTCGGTACTTTTTACAGTTTCTTCTTTTTCCCGAAGCTTTTCAGCCAATCTTCGAATTCTGCCTTGGGCGTCCCGAATCTCTTGTTCCTCCTTTGACAGTTGAAGCTCACGATTGTCTAGCTCTTCTTCCTTTCGACGCAAAATCATGTCTTTCTTGTTCAATTCGTTTTCTCGTTCAAACACTGCGGCAGCTGTCTCTTCCATCCATTTTCGTTCGAAATTCATACTTTGGTCTAGGACCTGAGATACCGCTCGGTCGACATTAGAGGTGACGTCTCGCTGCAACCTTTCTTTCTCTTCAACATTCTTTTGTCGGACCGATAGAGATCTCTCCTTCTCTTCAACATTCTTTTGTAGGACTGATAGAGATTTCTCCTTTTGAGCCAGATCTTTGCGATCAATATTAAGACGCGCAAGTTCTTCCGAGAGGGATTCTCTTTCTTGTTCCAGCTTCCGCTTTTCTTCTGAGACTGCATTTTCTTTCTCAGCGAGATCAGCTTGTTGCCTCTCGATCTCGGCAAGCGTGAGACCATGTTTCGACTCGTTTTCGAGCAAAATTCTCTCACGTTGTTCCAAACGCTTCAGCTCTTCGTTGTAAGATTGCATTTTTTGCTCGAGGTCTTGCTGTGTCGCCTCGTTTCGTCTGGAAAGAGCCTTTTTCTGGTCCTCCAAAAGTAGCTTGTCCTTTTCGAGTTTTTCTTGTTCCTTTTTGACTTCATTTTCTCTCAAGGAAACTTGCTTTGTCCTGGAATCAACTTCTGATATCATTTTCTTCAATGATTCTCTGTTTCCCTTCAATTCCTCGAGAGACTTCTGCACCGCTTGCTGAGCCGTGATGAGGCCAGTTCTTTCTTCCTCGGCGGTTTCGAACATTGTTACGCGAACCCATTTGGAAAATGCAGCCGATACCGCTTCGCGGTCTTGTCTCCAAGGTCGGCCCAGAAGACCCTTCATGGCGTCCACTTGACGATTGGTATAGAAATCTGACTGTTGCGAAAGCAAATTGTCTATTTCTGACTCCAATTCTGCACGTTCTTCTTCGAGCTGGTGTAACGCATCATCTCGCTTATTTGCCATCTCAGTTTCAAATGCTTCTCTCTCTTCTTTCAACTTGGATTCAAATGCAGCCCGTTCCTTGTAGATCTGTGCCTCCAGAATGGCCTTGCGGTCACTCTCGAGTGTATGCAGATCGCGCTCCAATTTCCTTCTCTTCTCGGCCATATCCTTTTCTAGTTGGATTTCGAGGTTCTCTTGGCGCTGCTTCTTATCTGCCTCGAATGCTGCTGCTTCCTCCGACAACTGTTTCTTCCATTCTTCTTTTTGTTTGGTCCACTCATGCTTCAACTTTTCGCGCCTGTCGTTGAACTCGGTATCGAACGCCTCCCGCCGTCTCCCTAACTCCTTCTCCAACTCGGCTCGCTTTTCCCTTAGTTCATTTTCCCAATCTTCGTTCTTCTCGTCTAGATCACGAAGAAATGCCGCCTTTCTCTCAGCAAGCTCCTTCTCTGTTTCTAGCATGTCTTTCATCCGACCCTCCAGATCTGTCATTGCTTCCAGCACGACGATTTCTTTTCTATCGATTTCATCCTGTTTCTCTGCCAAGGCCTCCCGGCTGGTTTCCAACCGCTTCATGAGATCTTGCATTTTTTGTCGTTCCGCGGATTCATCTCCCTGTCGGTCGTCGAGTTCTTGCTTTAGTTCTGCTAGCGTTTGTTCGGTCCTCCTGGCCTGCTCCAGCGCCCTTGCCAACTGTCCCTCCAACGAATTTTTGGCCTGCTCAAGCGAGTCTTTTTGACGTACCAAAACGTTGCGCTCGGCCTCTAAACTTCCCAGCTGTTGAGCCATTTCTTGTTGTTCTTCTGTGTGCTTGGCACGAACACTCTCCAAGATATCTTGGTGTTGCCGCAGCTGCTCACGTTTCTCCTTTTCAAATGACTCTTGCTCAGTGTGGACCAAAGAGTTCAGGCGAGCGACTTCCCATTCAAGCTCCTCTTGTCGCTCTTTGTATTGCTGTTCTGATCTATCCAGTCGTCCGACCAGAGCGTCCAACTGCTTCCGTTTGACAGAAAACTCCTCCTTTTCCTGCTTCAGCAGCTCCCTTTCGGATGAATACTGCTCTTTTAGGTGTTCTAAATTTTGACCCATACGTTCCATTTGCTCCATGCGGGCATCATACATCGCTTGTAACTTGTTCTTCTGAGACGCCAAGAAATTGCCCAAGGTGGAAAGCTCCTGCTTGGCTGACGCCACCTGTGCTCGAAGGCTTTCCTCCAACGCTTCTTTCTTCTCTTTCTCGTGATTTTCCCATTGTTCTTGTCGTTTTTGCTTTTGTTGCTCCCAATCTTGCTGCTGCTTGGCCATTTGTGCCATCAAGTCTTCGTATTCTTGACGCTGCTCGACGATGGCTTGTTCGTCAATAAGCATTTCTTGACGAATTTCTTCCATCTTTTCTTGCATCGCTTGGAGCTGTTTTTCTTGCGACATCTTTTGCAATTCCAACTTTTCTAGCTGCTCGTCGTGTTCTTGTTGGGCGGCCTGGACTTGCGCTCGCAATGTTGCGAGCTGTCGCTTCGATTCTTCCACTTGGGCTTGCACGTTTGTCCATTCTGCATTTGTTGTGGCCATTTTGGTTTTGAGGAGGTCTTTGATTTGTTTGGAATCTTGCTTTGCTTTGGAAAGCTGCGATTCCGCTTGTTGTAAGTTTTTATAGGCGATTTCAAGTCCCTCTTCCGCTTCGGCACGTTGCTGTTGCAATTCCCCAACAGTTTGCTCCAGCAATACTTGTTGGGCTTCCATGGACTGTTGCTTCGATTCGATTTGAGCTTGCTGTTCGGCCAACCAACGTTCCTTTTCCGCCACATTTTTCAGCCTTGCATTCAGCCGTTGCTCTAATTCTTGGAGTTGTCCATGATGTTGATCCAGAGACGACTCTTGATCGTGCAAACGCCGTTGCCATGCTTGTAGTTGCTCTTGCAGCGTCTGTGCTCGGTCGTCTTGTTGTTGCAAGTCGGCTTCTTTTTGTATCAACTCTTGCTCCTGTAGTTGCACCACCTCTTGCTGTTTGCGCAATTCTTCTTGTTCCAACTGCAATTCTTCCATTTGGGTCTGTTGGACTTGGAGCCACTGATTTTGCAAGTCTTGTAATTGCCGCCTTTCATCGTTCAATCGTTGCAGTTGCTTTTGTTGTTCGGCAGAAGATTGATGATGTTCCTCTTTCCACGATTGTTGCTTGTCTTGGAGCTGTTGTTGCAAGCTTTCTACTTGCTGTTGCAGTATTTGGGCATGCGCTTGGGACGACTGTACTTCTTGTTGGGCGCGTTGTTCGGATAAGGTAATGTTTTTGAGTTGCTTTTGTGAGTCTTGGTAGTTATGCTGCAAATCGTAGAGTTGTTCTTCCAGAGCATGAATGCGATCGTCCTTGGCTTGGAGCATTTGTCCTTGTTCATCCAGACGTTGTTGACAAGTGCTGAGATTGGACTGGAGCTTTTGTACGAGTGCATTCAGTTGAATCTTGGCTTGGTCCGAGAGAAATTGGGACGAGGAAGTGGCCATGCTGTGATTGTGATTTTTAGTGTGATTTTCCATGGTACTGGAAGATGTTGTGGTTGCGTTGGAAACCCGTCGTGAGGCGACTTCAGAATCCAAAGCAGTAGGTCGACTTGTCGATGAAACCAAAAGGGTTGTGCTTTGGCGATTTCGTCTCGGCTGTGGTTGGGGTGGAGGTTTTCGCGGTCGCAATCTCGATTCTTGCTCCTGTTGGGATGGACGGGTATCAGTTGGAAGCAAATCCTCTTCATTTGCTGGCAGTTCGTCCTGGTCTTGCGCTGTTTGCCAGGTGTTGCTTCGTTCGACCGGACGTTGGAGCCGGCCGCCATCGTCAGGACTAGACAATAGACTGACAGAATCTTGCGGAGATATATGACTGATATTGAGTGTTTTCCCTGGAGATGACCCAATGACCGAAAGTCGAGCGTTACCAGCGGGTGGCGATACCATGGAAGCGGTTGGAAGAATGGACTGTCGCTGGTCTTGTTGTTGTTGTTGTTGCTGTCGAGCTTTATTGTTGCTCGGTACGATCGGCGTATGTTGAATATAATCCGTCAATGAAGCATTCCGAGCCGTTCTTATCGTCTGTGCTTGATGAGAAATACGGGTCGTATCTTCCCTTGGATAGACTTGTCGATTTGGTGGTCGGTCTTGTCGTGGCATTGGCATTGGCGCTGCTGATGGGGTTGCCGATGCTCGTCGTCGTTGTCCCCCTAACTGTAATACTTTTGGTTGTGGTTGTTGTACTGGAGAAGGCGGTGGTGCTGGTTTCTTGTTATCAAATCCAAACGGATCCGCATTTGAAGATGCGGTGGAACGATTGCTGCTGCTATAGGCCATCGATGATGATGCCATGACACCTCCTCCCGTTTGTCCATTCCAATGTCCGTGTTGCGCATCAGTATCACCATTATCATCGTCGTCGTCGTCATTGTATACAAGTTGCCGACCGTAACCACTCATGATGCTATTATCAATCCAACGAATGCCTCTTTAATGTGAAGTTACTTCGTCGGCGGGTCTCTACTAACACAAACACAGCTGTGAATTGTGTGTCATTGTCATTGTTATAGTCCTAAACAATGAAAAATTATTACAAAAAAAGTGAATGTCAGAGCTTTGGCGCCTCGAGAAGAGAAGGTCTCAAACGAAGGTACGACTAGTATCCATCTGGGATACTATCGTAATAACCTTATGATGTTATCCATCGTAAATCGTAACTGGTTAAACCCCGTCCTCTTTCCTAAAAAACTATGTAAATAAATCTTTACTTCTCTATTCTGTGTATTGTTATTTCCATTCTTGGACAATGTAGTTGATTTAAATATTATAGTGTACTACTTGTAGCGATCGCCCATGCATAAGAATCGTTACTTTTATTTTTATTCGAGGCTGAAAATGGCCGTGGCAACGTTGCTGCCATCCGTGATATCGGCTAGATTCAACGTTCCCAAATTTTCAATCACGCCCGAGGTGGTATCCAAAATCCCAAACTCGAGAACGGCGTCGGCGTCATCGGAGGATCCCACCAACAGAAATTCCCACGTGCCCGACACCAAAAGGAACGTGCTGACGGAAAAACCCGTCGTCTCGTACCAACCGAGGCGGTAGCCAAACTGTTGCACATCCGTTTCAAAATCCACCACCCGCCAACTAATATCGCGGGGATTGGACACGATCAACAGACTGACGACAAGTAGGTAACGTTGCAAAGGTCTCGTTGGAGCTTCCGAGGGCGAATCGGAGGGATACGAACTTGGTGCTGCACTGTCATTCACAACGGTTGGGCGGAGGGAAATCGATGGTTTGTCCGATCCGGTCGGTGTCGCAGAAGCTTGTGTCGGCAGAACCATCGACGGTTCAACCGTGACATTGGATGGAGCCAAAGACGGGGTATCTGTCACATCGGGTGCCAGCGTCGCGGAAGGAACTGTCGTCGCAGGTAGATCCAACGTGCCTGTTGGCGCCGTTGATGATGGAGTCTCTGTGATATTCACTTCAATATCTGACGGAGCGGTCGTGGGCGGATCACTGATAGTCGGTGCCAGCGTCGCGGAAGGAACTGTCGTCGCAGTTGGATCCAACGAGCCTGTTGGCGACGTTGATGATGGAGTCTCTGTGATAATCACTCCAATATCTGACGGAGCAGTCGTGGGCGGATCACTGACTTTTGCCGTTGGTGAAGCTGATTCACTGACCGCAACCGATGGTAGTTCTGTCCCTTCAGTTGGTGTTTGTGATGTCGTAGGGGGAGCGCTGACTGCTCCCGTTGGTGAATTAACTATGCCGTCAGTGGGAGCAAGAGACTCTGGTAACTCCTCAACAGTTGGCACGACGAATTCACTGGGCTCGTCCGATGGCATCATAGATATGGATGGAACATTAGAAGGCGCGACAGAAATGGACGGCTGTGTTGAAGGAGAATCGGTAGAAACGAATTGAAAGGATTCCGAAGGTATTTCATCTGCTGAGCCTTGGAGTCTTCGTCGGTCATTGAGTCCAGGATGATCATCTTTCAAATCATTCGCAGTGTGAACAAGAGAAATGTCTTCTTCCTTTCCCGTTCCCTTTTCAGTTTCTGAATTTGACGTTTCTTCTGCTGTGGGAGTTGCTGTTTCTAATATTGCAACATCCTCGGTCTTTGGTGACGGCGAATTGGTGACAGGTCGTAGAGAAGGCTGCAGAGTACTTGGTTTAGAAGTTGGAGAAATTGATGGGGCCGTCGTTAGTTGGACACCCAGTGCAAAGACAGTGGAATATATATCACCGAAACTTGATCCAGACACAAGAGTCCTGACAGATTTTCCTTCGTCATTCACTTCCACCACCCGATAACTACCGGTTTCCCCTAGTCCATCCGAAAACCCACCAATATCCTCAATGGTAAATGAGTAAATGCCATCGTCCAGCGCTATAAATACGCTTTCTCTCACATTTTCAACGTCGTAACTCCCTCCGGAAGCCACTATTTCGCCCAAGTTGGATCCTCGCTGTATTCTCCATTCAATATCTTCAGGATAATCATCTAGCACGATATCCACTCGGATCATAGAGGCGCCACCTTTCCCCCTTCCAGGACAACTCGTTGGTGGCAGAGCAGAGAGCTCACAAACTCTACCTTCAATCCAGTCAATAACAGCACTAACACGGGCATAAGTCGTAGGCAGCAAACCGTTACAGCCAGATCCCGAGCTGATAACACCGACTTGCACACCCGCGTCCAAAAGCGGGCCACCACTGTCGCCTGTAAAGTTGCAGGAGTGTCAGAATTGCTTTGGCGATCGCTTCCTCCACTTCAAGGGTAATCACCACAAGAGCATCGACTTACCTGAACATGCATCTACGCCTCCGTTACTAAAGGCACAGAGCACGATGTCCTCTCGAACCTCATACCCAAACTCACCCCATTCGGATCGACAATCAGACGGACTCAAAAATTGTACTACACCTTGTTGCAACGTCTCGGACTGGCCTCCAAACCCGAGAATGGTCAATCCATGTCCCAGTGCCGGGGCACCAGCATTCCTATTAAGCTGTATCACTTGATTGTCCTGAAACCAGCCCGATAATTTGACGAGGGCAAAATCATAATCGTACGTCTTGCTGTCGTAGTTGGGATGGCGAACCATCCGCTCGATGCGTGCCGTGGACTTTCCATCTGCCTCATTCTTGTTTCGGATGCCGATCCGTGCCGTATTCTTTTGGCTGCAGTGGGCCGCGGTTAGGGCCACGTCTTTGTGCACCAATGTGGCGGAACAGCCCTGCAGCCAAACCATAAAGGGAACGTTGGTAGTAACTTCCGTGCCACCCACAATCCTCGGTGACAAAGATGAAGACGACCCATCCAAAAATTTGGCCTTTTTGGGCCGGCTTTTCCGGTCTTTTGCTGAGGCAGGTGTTCTTGTAACTAGTAGGAGTAAAACCAGCAGTATTGTTTGAACAACTGTGGACTTGATTCGGGCAGATTCGTGGCGGCTTGTGCTTTGGGTGAAAGTAGGCCTTTGAGGTCCTTTTGCCGTGTTGCTCGATAACTCATTCCGTCTCCTCTTCATCGCAGTCATGAACAATATTAGTTGGTATATTGGTTTTTCATGAAATGAGCAATTCGTTGGTTATTCTCTCTCCTATGAAACGGCGCATGGCATCTCCTACAAAATATTATCGTCGGATGGCGGATACCTCTGGTGAGATTTGTCATCGGAGTTACAGTTAATACGGTGTATTTTATTATGTTGAATGGTAGGAGCATCTTGCTCCGTTTTCGCCCGAGAACGTGAATGGACAAAAAGTCTGCCGTTCGGAGGATAGTTCGACGAAAACATGAGGTGTCTTCTACTAGACGCATCATGCAATTCGTACTATGAATGAAGCGTGCAATCACACGTGTCATTAGAGGTGATCGAATTATCCAAAAACCCTTCTGTTGTTCTTTTCCCATCAAAACTGCTAATAAAATGTTGAGGCTCTTGGAATGAAGATTTATTTGGGAACGATCACCATTAACTCGAATCTGAACAAGAGATTTAAAAAAAGTGTCAAAATTCCTTATACAGCTATGAACTGTAACAACATTGGGTTCGATCTGTAACACAAACGTTGCTGACAACGCAGCTTTTTAAAATTCTGCGCTCATAGTCAATCAATCTTCTTGCTTCTTGTGATATATACTACTTAGTACATACTACGTACCGTATTATCTTTCTTACTACTCCGTACTACGAAAAGCTATGTCTGAAATGGCAGGAATCGAGGGTATGCGAATTTCTTGTCAAACGGGACGTCTCGATCTCCCGTAATGTACTCCCAACCATCGTTGATGTATAAACTCAACTCGACGCGTGCTGGAGGCACAGCAAAGAGAAGATGTCATGAAAGTAAGTCTTGATGTCTTTTTGTCGAAGCAATCGTTTTTCCAAGTTCAGAAAACCGTCACCTCTATCTAGACGTACCATTTCCAGTTCCCGACTCGACGTTCAAGACAAGAGCATATTCTTGATCGGATTGCAAATACGCTCGTTCAAAGTGGACTCCGTTGTCTCGGTAGGTCCCATATCCAGCGCTTTCCAACACAGTTGTTCCCTGGAGTAGTTCCCACGCCACATCTTGCGGCTCTGTGTCGGGAGGTATTACAATGTAAAATCCTGCCGGAATTGTTCTCGGTTTAGGTGCCTTTGTTGGTTGCTGCGTGGTGGGAAGTTCCGTAGGGTTCTCACTTGGGCCGACAGTTGGAGCGTCCGTGGGAATATCTGACGGGAATAAAGTTGGAACGTCACTATGAGTTTTGGTAGGAATAATGGATGGAGAAACTGATGGCAATGGTGATCCTGATGGCATTTCACTGGGACGATGTTCGGTCAAACCCCCTTTCGATATCAGAAATTTCCTGTTGCTGGTTCCCTTGGCAAACAAAGTTGATTTTCCATCTGTCACACGATAAACCCTGAATTCTCCTGGACAAATCAATTACGTTATAGAATGAACCTGAAGCACATGAAAAACGACCATAAAAATTCCTTCGACCAGTCTAGATGGCTCACTGTCACGTACCCATTAGATTTTCGGCTTGCATTGTATATACCCCAAGGGTCACATTTAGATATGTTGACGCGAGAATCCCCTCGTCAGTCACCGTCCCAGGCTTCGAATCCAAAAGATTTTCATTGTGATCATCCGATAGGAACCAATGCACAACCTCCGGTGCTGACGTGTACTGCACGTCGATTCGAATCTGATCTGTAACCGATTGTGAAAACTCGGGCAACTCGCAATACGTTGGAGGCTGCCTGGAAAATTGACAAATTGACGCTCGGATCCAATCGTACACCGCGGATACTCGAGCATATGCTCCTGGTCGATCCAACCTTGCACACCCCATACCCCAGGATGTGATTCCCACAAGAAGTTCGTCTTCATTCAATAGAGGCCCACCAGAGTCTCCTTCACAGCTGGAAAAAATCGTTGAGATTCGACGATGGAAATGCATCTAAAAAGTATTCCCTCAGCTGAATTCACCTACCTGTCCGTATTCTCTCCGGCAGCACAAAGTACGACATCATCGTTTACCAAGAACTCTGGATGCATTGCTTGGCAGGACCCGCTATCGATCGAATACACCGTCGTCTTACGCAACACATTGGAAATATCACCCCCTTCCTCGGTCCGTCCCATTCCAGCCAACGTAAGTTCCTGATCCGTTTGTGGTATTTCTGGATCATGGTTTATCCCGACCACTCTTCGATCTTGCATCCAACCACCCAATTGTAATATACGAAAATCGTATTCGTGTGAATGCTCGTTGTAGTCTGGATGTCGGAGGGCATCAATTACCTTCACCTTGACGGATCCGTCATGGGTCGAGTCTCGTTTCCGAGCCCCTACGTGAACGGTCGCACCGACTGGTAACGAGCACTGACAGGACGGGTATGTAATTGCAAAGATGTCAGAGACTTGCTTACTTCTGGAAACTCCAAGTTGATCGGGTAATAGGTATTCTCCACAATTTTTGTGTCATGCTCGACTTACATGCGCTGCCGTCAAAACGATATCCCCATGGATCAGCGATCCCGAACAGCCTCCCAAATTAACAAAGAAAGGGAATTGATGACTGTCTGCGACCTCTTTGCCCCCCACGATCCGCGTCTGTAACGCTTGTTTATTGTTGTGTTCCGTATTGATAGGAGAGTTCTTGTCATCCTTGTGAGGAAAGAGTCGACCGTCGACTCCTTCTATCGAAACCAACAACGCCATCAATATTTCACTGACAATGAAACACGAAACGATGGTCGCTGATGGATTGCGTCTCCGCTTCCATGACAGAAACCTCATCGTGCTGCTGTTAGGATTCCTTTTTTTAGAAAGAATGGAGTTTCTTGGAGAGGGTCTGTGCCGTACTGTACTCGCAAGAAATAGGTAGTGGGGACGTGGGGACTACGTAAAGCAGAAGCAGACTGGCGGTAGAACGGATGTTCGGTCGACCTCGTTCATCCGTCGGCACGGATTTTCAAATCGCGCCAGACTTTCCCGCCAAGTTTGACCGGAGAACTTTTTTATTAGAGCGAGGGATACTTCGGAATCTTTTTCTTCATACTGCTACTCTACTGTAGCTACCAGTAGAGTATCATAGAATCTAGAGAGCTACCGTAGCAGCTACCGTAGTAGTCTACGACGTACTTACGACAATACAACGCCTAAAATATTCCGGGTAATTTGTTAGCCGGTACCCAAAGTTCGTGTACCATGACGGTCGTTTATCTTTTCCGATACTGCATCTTTCAGATCCTTGTTGTGACTTGTTGCCTTTCTAGCTTTATCCGAGCTTTAAAACCACAGCCATACAGAAAATCGAACAATGTTTGTCCCAATGGCGACTTGAACGATTTGGATTCCAGTCCTACCAATCGCCGAAGATTCTTTGCCGAAACATCAGGTGTGATCATGGTAGCTTCGGTTTTCGCCTACCCCCATCATGGCTTTGCCTTTGACAATGGCCTACCAGGCCGTTATGCCAACCGGGAACCAGCCGTGGGGACTATACCCGACTATTTGGGTGCGGCGGAACGAACATCCATCAGCGGTACTACGTACCAGGGTCTGGCCCCCTGCGATGGTCGTCCCAATTGTTATTGTTCCAGCACTCCCTTTCGCGACAGTCCCGCACGCTACATTGAGCCGTGGGGCGGACCCGAAAATTCCATTGCGAACATTCAAAACGTCATTGACACCTACCAAGTCGGACAACAGGGCATTGATGGAGGTGGTTATCACATTGTAACCTGCAACAAGGAGCAGCAGTATCTCTACGTGCAGTTTCAAAGCTACAAGTACGGTTACATCGATGATGTGGAATTCTGGTACAATCCAAGCAAGCAGGCCTTTGATGTACGGAGTGCTTCGCGACTGGGGCAATCCGATCTTGGCGTCAATGCGAAACGGCTGGAGTATATTGGCGGACGTCTAGAAAAAGAGTTTGGTTGGAAGCTAAAACGCCGGAAGAATGGGTTTGGTATGACCCAGTGAATGGTGCAAGTCTAGAGTACGCAGCGTGGCTGATGATTCTACATTATTCGTTACCTTGGTAGGATCTTTTGGAACTAGCTGTTTGCTTGGTGTAAAAATCACAACAACAATAATATCATTACTATTGTCTCCCAAAAGGCTTTTACGGTATTGGTTGTGGCTGCAATTAGATATTGCTATTTCCAATAGTGAGGTGCCAGCTCTCGTAGCCAACGGGGATTGATAGCAGAGACAGCTGTCAGTTCAATTCCTCCTCGACTCCCATCATGAGTGTTGCAAAACACAATGTAATCTGCATGAGAACCATGGGTATGAAATACACTGGAAGAAGATGGGGTCACTAGGATTCGATTCGTCCCTCGGATTGTATAGTACCGGCCGTCGTTGTGCAATTTGGCAACATTGAAGAAAAAACCTGCTGTGACACATCGGAGAATGGCATCGCATCTTTCTTTGGAAGTTGCCATGCCCAAAGATCGTACCCTCCCAAACCGTCTCAAGAATCCAAGGAGCTGGTTTCGAACCTCGATTACTTTTTGCAACGCCACATAATCTACGTATTTCTCCTTACATTCTTCTCTTCCCATATGAGTGTCATCATATGCTTGCAGAATATTTGCATAGGTCACGTGATCGCCGCTATTGTCCGCGAATTCTCCAACGGCTGCTTCATAGTCTATCTGGAGCTGTTGGCGTCTGCCAGAGCTGCCTCTTGGGGTTAGGAACAGCGATTGAACCTGCAAAGCACCAGCTACTCCTGCTACTTCTCGCGAACACTCTTCACGCAATGACTCCAATAGCATCCGGGAGATTCTTGGCTCGGTCGGAAAGGACGACATGTCCTGTCCGATGGTTGTTAGTGCGGTTGCATCATCAATGGCTCCCAATGCAAAAAGAGATTCCAGCCCGTGGGAGAGAGCATCCACACTGGGAAGGTCCAAAAGATCAAACCCCAGTATATTGTTGACTCCCAGTGCCTTCAACGACAAGATAAAATTGGACAAGTTTGTTCTCAAAATTTCAGGAGGTGTTGCTTCTTCCATTTTCTTTCGAAAGTATTCCTCGGTGTACAAACGATAGCATTGACCGGCCTGTAGCCTACCCGCACGTCCGGATCTTTGTTTGGCACTGGCTTTGCTGATGGGTACAACAATCAGTCGATCAAAATCGTTCTTTGGGTCAAAGAACGGAAGCTTGACCATGCCACTGTCAATCACATGCGTGATACCAGGGACTGTGACCGACGTCTCGGATATGTTGGTAGAGTAAATAATTCTTGAGGAACCAGGAGTGTCACTGCGAAAGACACGAGCCTGCATATTGAAGGGTAGTTGAGCATAAAGGGGGAGAATGATAATATGATTGGCAAGACCTGGTTCGAATTCGTCCAAATGATCTTGTGTCATTCGAATGGCCTCATCGACTTCTGAAGCAGATGGTAGGAAGCAGAGAATCCCACAGCCGCGATTGTTGCGAGACGTTTTACATATTTGTAAGGCAGTCTCGACGGACGTTCTCACGTAGTTGCTAGTGGGATGTTCCAAATACAGCACATCGACCTCATGGAGTCGGCCATCCACCGAGATGATGCACCCCTCATTGAGATTGTTACCACTCAATTTCGGCTGTGTGTCTGGTTCAGCATTGTCCCATCGTCTCCTCTTCTTTTGTTTCCGTGTATTTTCGACATCCTTCTTGGAGATGAAAAAGTCGAGAAACGCTTCCGCATCAATGGTAGCGGAACACACCACGATCCGTAAGTCTGGTCGTTTTCGTCGAATCTTCTTGAGCAATCCACAAAGAGCATCCGTATTCAAATTGCGTTCATGAGCTTCGTCAACAATAACGATGGAATATCGTGACAACAGTGGATCCGCCAAGGTTGCCTCCCGCAATAATATTCCATCCGTGGCGTAAATAATCTTGGTCAATTCCGAAGTTCGATCGGCAAATCGGACAACATACCCAACTTCTGCTCCCAACGGTCCTCTCCCCACTTCCTTGGCGACTCGAGCTGCCAATGTTTGAGCAGCGATCCTTCTTGGTTGCGTGCACACAATTTGAAATCCGTTGTTGCACCATCCGTTGTGATAGAGAAACATTGGAATCTGAGTTGATTTCCCACATGCCGTTTCTCCCACAATGACGGTCACCCCGAACTTCTCGACACTGTACAAGATTTGGCGTTTGTGCTTATAGATGGGTAGTAACATGCGTTGTTGCGCGAGCGGAGCTGTCGAAAAGTTGAACACCGGTGCTGCGACGTCCCCCTCATCTGCGGTGCTGCTAGTGGAGGATGGTTTCCAGAAGCCATCGTTGTTGTTGTATCCTGCCATGATGTGAAGTCGCTAGAGACCCAATCAAATAGGAAAATCTTTACTTGCTGTTAGTCTGTTGGAAAATTGTTTACACGAATAATGGAACAATCCCGTTCATCGTCCGTCCTGCAAAGACAAAAAGGGAGATACTGTGGTTGTCCACTTTGGTGAGATGAAGGAAGTCTAGAGCTAGCAGTGTTTAGTACTCCTAGAGTTGATTGCATAAAGTGATGTTGGTTTTTGGATTTTATGTTTTCTCATCACCTCATCACACAGAGTCAATCGTTGCTTGGACTTGTACGACTACATCAATAGGGGAGGTGCTACGACAGTACAGCACTCACAGTCACTGTCAATGTACTTCGTATTTTTTTGTGAGGATTTGAGATTTGGGACAAACATGCTACAGACAAGATTGAAGATGTTTGTGTCTTATCTTATGGAGCATAAATATCTACCATGGGATGAGTTGCAACATGTTGATTCGTTACTTACTGCTGAAGTAATTAGCTAGCGTGAGTGGAAGACCGATATGGAAATAATAGTTTGCCGTGATGTTGTTCCTGGTAGAGTAGCCCCCGCAAAATGGTGGTGACATCTTACATGATAAGTAAAACGATAGTGACATCCCACATCTTCCGTCATAGTCATAATAGTAACAGTAGTATTTCAGAACATTCCAGTGAGAAACTCCCAAAATTCCACATCGACCACGTCAAAGCTGCCACCGTCGCAGAGTGGATCATTGTCGAAGGTATCGCACGGACCGGTGGAACCTCGTTGAAAGTCATCTTGAACACACACACCAAAGGCTCCATCGGTACCTCCACCACCAAAGGCAATCATTTTGGTGTGTACGTCACACAATTGGATATACCTATTCTTCCCGGTCCACCGAAAGACGTTGATGTACGAGAATGGTGGTTGCTGTGATGTTGTTCTTGTTGTACTTGTGGCAGAGTCGTCAGTTTCGTTGTTGTTAGTGTTGTTGTCATTACTGACCCTGTAGCTTATTTTGGTCTTGCGGTTGGGTCTCTTGGGTGTGTACGTGTCGGAGAAAGCAAACAGGCATGCCGCAGCACTGCCGTAGAATCCCGCAGAACCGCCCTTATCATTGGGATGCCATGGCGCGTCCGCATACCCACCAAAGATTTCGCCTTTGGACGTTCGTATGACCATCAACGTACGTTGAACTGGGCCAATGATGCGCAAACAGGCATCGAAGGAGTCACCGTCTCGATTGAGTCCATACAATCGCCGCCATCGACAAAATGCGATCGTTTTGGGAAGAACATGACTAGCGATGGCATGCATTTGATGTTCGTCGAGGATAAAGGGGTTATCCTTATCGATTTCCAATGCGTCGACTCTCACGGGTGGTGCGGGGAATTCGTCCTCTTCATCGCAGTCCTCGTCCTCCGTACTTGCGGCCATACCCAAAACATCGGACAAATCCAAATGTGCGGTGGCACCCTCTCCACTTTTTGACACATCAGCCGCGGCAATTTTGCGACCGGTGGTTGTGGAACGGTCCAGCGATAATTCTTCGGAGCTTTTGCTGCTGACACTGGGATTGCGACTGACCCGATACGGTGGTGGCATGTTGGCGACGATGAGATGTTCACCGAGACAATGATGATGATCCGCAGCGGCTTTGCGTGCTAACTCCGCTTGGACAATCTTTTGTAACTGTTCCTCCGCTTGTTGTTGCAGGTTTTGACGACGCCGTCGTTCTCTCTGTCGATCGAGCCATCCAAAGGACAACAGACTGTTCGTGTTGCTGCTGCTACTACTTCCGCCTGTTCCATTTTGCTGCTGCAGATGATGATCATGGTGATGATGACTGGTATTAACGGTGTTTGCAGTGGGTATTGTTGTTACAGTGGAAAGATGATTCTGCCGGTGATGATTCTGCAATGTCGGTACATTGACGTTGGCTTTGTGTTTGTCTTTCACTGAAAGTGTTTCCAATTTCTCTTCAATCGACAGACCTCGATTCATCGTGATACGGGTAGGTGACTCTGTCAAATCATGCGGTCGTTGTTCTTGTGGATGGTGGACAGCGACCTCGTTGGGAAGTCCAGGCATTTCTTCTCGTGACATATTCTATATGGATTGTATTGTATTATTCTTTTGTTTTCTTTGAATTGAAAAATGATCCGGTAGGTTGCGACAAAGATTGAAACGACGTGGCTCGTAATATCGTCCGTCAAATAATGAGTCGTGGTCGATGCGTTGGTGCCAAGGGAAACACTGAAACTCTCTACTAGTAGCCTTGATTGTAGTCATCGAAGGATGACTTGATCGAACAATGAAGATGATGGACGCTCTTGACGGTCTCTGTGATGATGGAGTGGTATGTTTCGGTCAATTGTGTGACGAGTATTGCTGCTGTTGCCATAGACACAGTCATGGGACATGCAAAAATTTGTTGGGAGAATAGAAAGTACCCGTCATTTTTGGACGTTGTTCGTTTTGTGTGTTCATCGTCTCACATACTATGTACGCGCGAGCGCGCCCGGCAAACTACTGAGGCCTGCAGCCTGTGCCCCGTCATCGAGTAGGTACCGGTATCGGTACTCGTAGTACCTATAACAGTAAATAAATTAACTTCACCAATTTGGGTGAATGTTATACGTCATACCTACTACTATTACACTACCGGAAGTACTACGGTAAGTATGTCGTACTCTAGTAGCTACCGGTAGCTATGATAGCTAGCTACCGTACTAGCTACTAGAGAACGGTGTAGCTACCGTACTAGAGAAGTACGGAGAAGTAGCATTCACTGTCACTTCGTTTTGTACGAAAAGTTAGTTGATAAGACACTCCATCTACCGGTACTTTCTTTGACAGAGAATGACGATATTATTGTTACCATACTATCATTGCAGCTACGACGTATAAAAGGGACACCGATGGGCCAGAAAATTCCCACTACATGCCATGAAGCATTTCCCTTGGTACGTGACGTCGGCTTTCGTAGTCGACCGATCGGATGGCGATAATGGCTGCAAGGTCAGCTCGCAAAGCTTCTCGAAGGAAACATTCTGCGATGAATAATTGATTACATTGGATCGAATGTCTACCAGAGAGACCGCCTCAACCTTCAACGACATTTCGTTCGCCAATTTGACGACACTCTTCCACTTCTCTTCAATTTCCAAGGCCTTCTCCAGGATGGTCAAGGATCCCCAAGTGGATGCCAATGTATCCACAGTCAAAAGAGCAGAATGATCCAAAAGCAACAAGTCGCCAATGGATGCAACGATGGACCGAGTCACGCGCATGTATTCTGCCAGACCAGCCATCATGGTTGACAACGGTTTTTCGACCATACTCCAATCAGAAATTGATAAAGATTTGGCATCACAAACAACTGACTTGGCTACGTCCATTTCATCATTGATGACTTCAAAAACTTGTAGCCAATAGGTAGAAGCAAGCTTTCCGTTGTCTCTGGATAGCGCTTCCAGGACCTGGATGCACCGCTCGACCCGGCGTTTTTGTTTGGCTTCCAAGGCCGAGTCAATTCCAAAATTTATTTCAAAGGCTTCTCCAAGGTCCACATGCTCTCCCGACCGGCCCGCCTTGAGCAAGAACGATTCGGGCAGCTGCAACGACAAAGAATGAATTTGGTCCCGTAAACGAATTTCCTCAGATGATGTGTCAATGACGGCAGATGAAGGGACATTTTCAAAGTCTCCCCAATCGTCATCTTCCACACTCTCCAACGACTTGGATGTCGTATCAGCAGCCGTTGCCACGCCTGCACCGGGAGCTTGGTCAAAGCTAGAAAAATCGCCGAAGGCGCCAAAATCCTCATCATCGTTGATATTGCCCACCTTATCAAACGCTTCGCCTGCGGCGAAATCTCCAAAGCCACCCTCTATCTCCTCTTTAACGGCGGGAGTGTCGATGCGTGCAGCAGATTCCGAAGGAACACTGGAACCGAAAGGATCATCGGACTGCGGATGATCGACAAGGGCTGAAAATGCCGCAGGGCCAAAGTCAACAGCAAAATCTTGAGTTTCTGAAATATTTTCCAGCGGAGCGGTAGATGTGCTTTCTACCGGAGTATCAAATGCAGAAAAGAGATCATCATTAGGTTCCGAGAGAGTGCTGGATGGCCCATCTGGTCTTCCGGGTACAACGCCAAGACTATCGTTTGATCCAGAAGTTGTGACTGCATTGCTGAATTCCTCCGCGCTTCCAAAAGCTCCAAAGTCATCGTCTTCATCTGGACCAACGTTGTGAGGGCTTTCTTCGAAATCGTTCAAATTTTTGCTACCTTCCACAGAATTTTGCGCAGTGGCATCTTGCTGGACCATATCCACTATCGTTGAGTCCGCGAAGACTCCAAAATCATTGTCGTCAGTTTCTTGTAGAGAAACCTGGTTTGGAGGGATTTCGAAATCCCCAAAAGGATTAGACTGTGAGTCACCTATGAGTGTTGAAGAGTTCGTGAAAGTTCCAGAAACCACAGCAATTCCATGTGGTTCTGGTAATGCGGAGTTATCAAAAGAAAGCAAGCCCTGCCCATTCGATGCATCAACAGAATCCAGAGCGTCAAATGCTCCAAAATCGTCTCCGTCGGATTGTTTGGAAGTTTCGAAATCGCCAAAGCCATCATCCTCGTCCGACGACTTGGCTGCTTCAAAGTCCCCAAAGTCGTCGTCTTCATTCTTTTGATCAGTATTGATATCTGGCCGAACGTTCCTCCCAACAAAGTCACTTACTATTAATGGAGTGTCTTTATCGGGCAAAGCATCTGAGATAGACAGGGAGCGACCAGCTTCTAGGACAGTGGAAGGAGGAGCAGTATACGGTTCCGACTGAGTTCGTCCTAGGTCAGACATTGCAGGAACGTCGAATAATTGCATGTTTGTTTGCATTGTAGAAGTAGAGGCGTCACGGGCAGCGTTGAAATTTCCAAAATCACCCACATGAACGGGTTCAACGGATTGCTGTATATCCATTGTTTCGGAAGTAGCTTCATTGGCTATGTGAAAGTTACCAATCGCATCCAGATCTTTGCTATTACCGTCGACTTGAGGGACTGGTGATGCAGAAGTCGTATGGGTTACCGTCACAAACATTTCCAGTGAAGGCAATGGGGCGTCTTGTACCGGGATATTCCCAAAAGCATCATCGATGGAAAGAGAACGCCCAATATCGGTGTCAGGAAATGTCATAGACAAGGATGTAACGGGTTCTGATACGGTGCGACCAAGCGAAGCTCGGGACAATTGGACATCTGTTGCATGGTCCGGATTCAATGTTGCAACAGCAACAGCCGAGCCGTCAAAGTCACCAAACTCGTCCCCTCCAATTGTTGCCCTCTTATTTGTGGATGCAACAATACCTTCTGTGATACATTCTGACACTTGTTTGGTGGCAACTTCGGATTCGGTCGCCTGTTCAAATCCACCAAAGTCGTCATCGTCTTCTTCGATGACATTGGTAGCAGTTTCTGCTGTTGTATCAGGTATTGAGGTTGATCCAATCATATCAATAGGTGGTAACGGGGCATTCTGTATATCAGGTATGTTCCCGAAGGCATCATCGATCGAGAGAGAGCGTCCAGTGTCGACGAGAGAACTAGGTTTGGCAATAAAGACGTTTAATGGTTCCGACATGGTTCGACCAAGCTCCGTGACAGCCGGAGTGCCCACTACAGTGCCTTCATTCCCAAAAGACACGAGATCTCGTCCCGGAACAACGTTGTTTGTGGCAGATAGAGCTGCACTCCCAAAATCTCCAAAGTCGGTCTCTTTGTTGGAAGTGGGATGACTGGGAACGTTCGCTCCTCCAAATGTACCTTCTATTGAGACAGACTCCGAAGGTACACTACCACCGAAATCTCCAAAATCGTCACCTTCATTTATTGTTGAGGCGACATTCGTAAAAACACCAAACTCGTCCTCCACGCGCGTTGGCATGGGAACAGCTTCGGTTGCCAGGCCCATGGATCCAAAGACATCCAGACTCGGTAAAGGAGTATCCTGGGTGGGGCCCAAATCGCCAAAGACATCTGTAACTGCCGACAAAGAACGACTGGTATCTGTCACAGCTGGAGGAGCGGAAGCCACAGGTTCAGACATGGCACGACCAATGTCAGTCATAAAAGGTTGCTGTTGCGCCACCACACCAGTCGCGGCCCCAGAGACTTGGGACATAAATTCGCCACTCATCGAAGGTTGAGCAGCTGATCCAAAGTCTCCAAAATCTTCCTCGTCGTCTATTACGGCTGTCACTTCTGCAGATCCAGCTTTTAGTGGTATGGCTGAGAAGTTGCCAAAATCATTATCGTCCAAGGGAGCCGGTTCTGGAGCGGCATTAAAGGAATGTAGTGACGAAAGAGGCGCATCTTGCACTGGAATCTCACCAAAAGCATCTGATATATTCAATGTTGAACTGGTGTTGATGGGTGCAGCACCTAGAGAAGTGTTTGTGTCGAATCCAGGCTGTTGTGATATTGACGCAGATGGGTACTCAGCAGAGGTCGACATGGCACTTGAGAATCCTCCAAAGTCATCGTCATCGTCGTCAGTTATTGCTTCGGTTACAGTGGTAGCCATGGACTGTTGGTGTTGTGGTTGTTGCAGAATCGGGGTTGTCACGAAACCCCCCATCGAATTGGAAGGAGCACCTATTTCACTCATGACAACTGTGGAGGTGAAAGTACTAGCCGTCGCCGGATCACTTTGGCTCGCGACGTTACTCATAGCTTCCACCATTCCACCACCTACAGCTATACCACCAAAACTTTCGTTCGATCCCACACTGCCACCCATGCTACCCAAGGTTGGAAGAGGAAGATTGTTGCTAGTGCCAAAATCCAAAGCGACGCCGGCATGTGGTTGCATGGCCCCGTTCTCATCACCACCTCCAAAGGACCCATCACTTAACGAAGACATGTTGGATGTGTGCAATGTGGGATTTACCATTGTACCCGATGGTTGAGGTGTCGGCTGCAAGTGTTCCTGTACGTCCATGACTGGCTCCTCTGGCATGACAGAGTTTTGTAGTCCACAGAGTGGAGCATCTTGGACTTCTACTAATCCTCCAAAGGCGTCATCAATCGACGTTGTCGTTGTGATACTACCCAGTAAACTGGTACGTGATAGGAACTGTCCATACATTGTCAGCAGGCTGTCTTGTGGCTGCGGAATCAATACCCCATTGAAGATGGGCAGCATCAAAGGTCGAGTAGCGTGCTCTTGCACTAGTGCGATCATGTCCTCGATTGTATGATCGGAATGAATCATGGATTGCTGTGCCATGGCGACCAATCGCAAAAGCAAATGGAATTGTTGAATATCGGTGAGGGATCCGACATTTTGGGGATCGGCCACATTCCACAACGAACGTAAAACGGTACGATCGAGACCACTTTGGGTCAAGAAGGGTACGGCATTGCGACCGGGGATCCGAACACCAGGAGTGATATTGGTAGGTGGGATTCCAAAGATTTGTTGGGCCAAATATAGACCGTATGCCTGTTCAAGTGGCGTGGGTTCATACGACGGACTGGTCATCGTGACGAGAATCTTCTTTTTGTGTGTGACTTTCAATGACTCGTGGAAAATTGCCGGTTCTGAGGCTCGGTTTACCCTCTTTTTTTGGGCGTCCAACAATTTTCGTAAGTGACAGCTGTCTAGCTAGACGTTGTTTTTTGTTGCTGGCTGGAGAGATGTAGCTAGCGTTACCGACGGCAAGATGCTTCTGATGAGATTAACTGTTAAGGTAAAGATTTTTTTGTTCCCGAGGCGTGTGATTGTTGTCGAAAGTTTCAGTTGAATGTTGAATAACCCTCTATCTTTTCATGAAAATGCTCTTACATCAAATGTACGACTAGTACGACCGGTAGTACGAAGTACGGAGTATTTCAGAGAATTCGATTTCGTTCGCTTGTGTGCGAAGTACGGAGTACGACGAAGTGATCACAACACGACACAACATCTCCGGATGTCGGCCTCATAAAATCTACAACCTGACAAACTACTAGTTAGCTAGGTAGTCGTACAACCACAATTTCAAAAACTCATACCTATCTCTGACAACAAACCGGCAATGTCCCTACAGTTGGTAGACGCACGATCCGATTCACTTACTGTCACGTGGCCCAGCACATCCGGCGCCACTCGATATGTTTTGGAGTATCGAACGTCCAACGAGGACGACTTTCAACTCTTATCCGACAAGCTCACACAGCCACAAGCGAGAAAACGCAATTTGAAACCAGTAACATCCTACTATTTTCGGGTGGCGCCAATTGTGAACGGGATCCAAGATGAATGGATCACTCATTCTGACGTTTTTACTACATTATCAACCACAGAAAACGACCAATCCATGGCAGCCCCCAAGACGACAAACGGGGGAAACCAAGCATTAGTTGTGTCGTGGTCAAAGATCGACGACGTCACTGACTATGAATTGCAAATGCGCGAAAATGAAGGGGGCAAGACTTGGAACACCATCGCTACATCTCTCTCCAGTACCGAAGTCAGAAAGAAAAACCTGACGTCCAAGTCGGGATATCAGTTTCGGGTTCGACCGGTTGGAGAATCAACAAATGCTCCATTTTCGCCGCCTTCGGAGCCGGCCGTGGCCAAGGGTTTGTCAGCCGCAATGAAACGATGGTTTCAATCCCTGGATGACGGAACTCTGCTCAAAAGCGGTGCTTCCACGCCGGTGCCCTTGGAAGATGCTTTGGCAGGAAAGGAGTTCGTCCTTCTGTATGCATCGGCCCATTGGTGTCCACCGTGCCGCCAATTCACTCCCATGTTAGCCAATTGGTACAAGACGGTCCAAAATAACGTCGAAGTTGTCTTTCTGTCGGCCGACCACGACGAAGCTGGTTTTCGAAATTACTTTGCAACTCATCCATGGATGGCAGTCGATTACGACGATGATACTAGGGAACAGCTCATGGCCGCCATCAAAGTTACGGGCATCCCACGATTGGTGGTCATTCATGCCGAGACGGGGAAAATTGTAGAGGAAAATGCCGTTGGAAAGCCTTTGGACTTGACTCGTTGGAGAGGTATGGTAAAACAATAATGACAACAATAATGTAATTAGGAGATTTCCATTGTAACAGTTTCAGAGAAACAAATATGTCTACTCGTACTCGAGGGGAAATATTCTACCGTAGCTAATTTATGAGGGAAACTACTCCAGTACGAAGTATGATAGGGTTTTTCCACTACCGTAGGTAACTAACTGTAAGTACCGAAATCTACGGTAGTTCCAGTCACCAGCAAAACAGCTATGTATGTACTACCGGTACTTCACAGTTAGTTAGTATTAGATAACCATTGAATAGAACAGCCCTTCTCTTAAATGTCTCTTTCCCCAAAATGACGGACATTCGAGATCTCCGGGTCGTGCTTCATAAATACTACTTCGAGTACGAAGTAATAATAACAAAAAATATACTACGTAATAAATACTGCGGTACTTAAGTAATGTTCAAACGAAAACGGGAGATGACTCTCAAATGAGGCCAAGAGAGAGAGATTTTATGAGCTGCACTCGTAGATGAGAAAGATTGAAGATACGAAGTACTACCGGTAGCTAGTTATGATCGTTATCACTGCAAGAGTTTTCATCATTGTTTTTGTTCCGATATCATCGATACGAGCAACATCGTAATAAAGCTGCTGCCATTGCTACAGTCTTGTTCACCATGCTGGATCTGACTTCTTCCTCACGACGCAGAACTGCGTTAATCTTATCCCCAGAGATGTCAACGGATCTGTCCGTTCAATCTCGTCTCAGCTCGACTATCGTTTCGGACAACAGAAGTCCATCTGAAATGAACAAGAGTAGACATCATAACCGTTGCCTGCGGTGCGTCATCTTCTTGATGTCTACGCTTATGTTTTACACATCTATCCCCTGTTCCAGGAGAACTTTCTTTGGGGATCCTAAAGTACAGTCAAGTCCAAATGATAAGGAAAAAGCAGTCGACTGGTCGATGCTAACAGGAACAAAACTGTTTGAGAAAAATTTTGAAATTTTTCCAGAAAACAACTCCATTGTAGCGAAGGGAGTACGAGGTCAAAAAGAGAATTCGGAAATGTTCCAGCTTCAAGAACAGTTGGTCATTCGAGATAGAGCAGGGAAAGCAGTGGGCTCAAATGCTCCTGAAAAGTTTGCCTCCATCCAAAGAAAGAAACCAGAACAGCTCAAGCTACCAACTCCAATCATGGTGATGGGCATGATGAAGGTACGTCGTCATACTTGAGCAATGAGCTGACGACATAAAAATGAAAACTGTTGATTCACCCCATCCTGCTTGTTGTCACTATTTGTTCAAACTTCTTATAGGCCGGTACCACATCCATATATTCGTACTTTAAGTGTGGAATGGACCCGAATACTACAAAGCTAAGTCATTACGACTGTAGGCCAGGAAAACTAACGGATACGATTAATATGCCATGTGGAAAGAGACTAGATAGCAACATCGAAGGCGGAAGGGAAGCTTTTGAAGAAATAGATCATTATCATCTGTATGCAGAGCTGGATGCCAACACGAACAACGGCATCATCTTGCCGCAATACAAGTACCTTCAACAAATATACGAGGTGTACCCCAATGCCACATGGATTTTGAATCTTCGAGATCCCCAAGATTGGCTCAAATCAATCGATCGTTGGCAGAACCTTCGACAAAGATTCATTTGGTCCAACCAAAAACCGGATCTGCCATCTCAGGGCAGGAGCAAATCAGGGGAGCGGCCGACCGGCGAAAAAGACGAGGATATGATCAATTTCTACAATAAGCAGGCTCAACGCGTCAAAGATTTTGTCAGCAACCATCCATCCCTTCATTTTGTTGAAGTTCAGATAGATCAAAAGGACGCTGGAGAAATCATGGAGCGTGCCTTTGGAATATCACAGCATTGCTGGGGCAACAAAAATATCAACAAAGGGGATGCCAAGTGGTCGGCAATATAAAATTTCTTGGCGTCATGGAATAGTTGTGCAAGTTGGACATCAAAGCGGGAGGATCAGACTCGTTTTGATCGTCAGAAACAATTATTTCTCGAGTGATAGAAGACAAAGGGATCAATTCGAAAAATAATATATCTTTAAACAAACGAAAAAACAAATAAAATATTTAAATTCCTAGGAATCGAGAAGTCCCAGATCGAGACAAAGGGTAAATGGTGACTATCCTCGTTGCCTAACAGAGCAATATGATCTTCCCATTCTGACGTGAAACTTTGTTATTAGAGTGAGTGAAAGCTATGGACTCTCTGAAATTAGAAGCGCAGTTAACGTTTGCCACGATGTTTCTTCTAATGGTAAAGGTCAGGAAGCAAAGTAAGCCGTCAGACAGACAAACCTCTATCTGATATCTTCCGCATGATATGACCAACGGTTCCATTGTATCACGACTACAGAACGCTTCAAGTATCCGCATGATATATAGATGTTCTATTTAATAAGCTGCACCGCAACAGCTGCAGCAAAAGATTTGCTGACAACCATACAATACACGAAGGTGTGGTAGTTGATAGAAAAGTATTTGGAACGATCCAACATAAGCTACATCTTCGAATACCTAGCTCTTGATGGTAAATTTCACTTCTTGTTCTACTCTCTCCCAAAAGTGAAAAATGCAGATGATGCTTGGAGATGGTTTCAATGCAAATCGGTTTCCGATAATCACGAGAACACGTCTTTTTTTTGTTGGTTCGTTGTACAGCCCACAGACGTAAATAGTGGGAAGCCAAGAAAATATTACAGTCATTTCAGATGAAAAGACTGGTCGTGTCGCCTTTGAGAGATTGTTGAGTATGATGCTAGAAACCGGCATCTTAGGGCAATGCTGAAGACTCAAATCACATACGTGATTGTTATGCATAAAATGCGAAGCTGGAGGAAAGACCCACGCACATTATATTCAGAAAAAAGAAATTTGAACTGTTCAATCATTCAACACAAGTGGCGTTACTTGGGTATTTGCGACTTGGCGTGATCACAGATTGGAGACACCTACGAACACTCATCTTCTTCCAACATCATGTTCGGAATACCATCGGTTACTGGAAACTCCCTGCCAGTGACGGGACATGTCAACATGCCCTTGATCAAATGAACATTCATCAAAATGTGGTAGAGGGCCTGAAGGAAGGAAGCATCTTCTGATAGTTCCACCGTAAGCAATGGTGGTAACGTGGGTATTCCCACATCGTTTGCAGCCTGTACCAGTGCAGGCCAGTCCAGAGTCGGCAAAAGTCGTTTGACAAATTCCAAATCTGAGCCCTCGAAACCCCCACCATTTGGATTTTGAATGACTTTGACTTCGACGGCGGTGATTTTGAGGGGATACCCCTTGCCTTTGGCCGCCTTGGAATTATTGGACATGGTGTTGTGTGTAAGCAATCTCATGATGTTGTCGTTAAAAACTGTCAAATTTGAAAGGAATCTAGATTTTATTCGATCTCTAATTTGATAGTAGTATGGATGGCGTTGTTGGAGGGCAAGACCAGCACCTGACTCATTTATCTTCGACAGAAAGGGCACTGATGAGTGTGTCTACTATCAGCTCGGTTGGCATTACCACAGCGTGGATCGTTTATCGATCCCACCTTTATCATGAAGAAAGACAGTTTATTTTTTTCAATTTTTGCCCAATCTTGGCGTTCGTGTCGTTTTCGACAGATCTACACAACAATGTTGTTATTTCTTGATGAAAAGTGTGACTGGTCCTCCAAGCAGCAACGTCCGTACGTCGCTTCTGCTGTGTTGTTCAGGTGGTCGAGCAAGTCGTCCTGGCACGAAGTTGGTCAACATTCGATTTTCTCGCTTCGCTGTCATCTCCACACACGATCAACTTTCTTCTTCCGACACACTGTCCAGCAATTGCTTGCATGTGTATCTAAAAAGCACTACGTACCGAAGGTGTACTGCTGCTAAAGGAACTCCATTGACACGATACTGATCATAATTCAGATCGACGGAAATCTGACATTTGCCCAAACCCCAAATAACATAATCCAAGCTTTTCAGTTGCCCAACAAAAATGGAACATGTCAATACTACCCCTGACTGCAAGGATGACAAAACGAGTATTCCCAAAATGAATCCCAAGACCCCTCCTTCCCGAAAATTTTCAGTGTCCGACCTCGTCGACCCGACCAAACCATGGATTTTGACCGACGGTGGATCCTCGTTGGGATTTTTTGACTTTGTTCCACAGCATTTGCGGGAGGGGCCCTGGAACGCGACAGCAACCATGGCGTTGTTTTCACTCATGTACTCCTTGACGATTATTCTTTTGGGAGCAAATATGCTACACACGCCCGCCAAAAGCAGTATTCTGGACGAATTTGCCTTGGCTAACGATGCATATCTTCCTTATACACCCAGCTGGTATTATCATTCCGTCGTCTTTTTCTGGATGGTGTATGTCGCATACATGGTGTATACAGAATCCATGCTGAGTTCGATTGCATGGGTCAGCTTTACATTGTGGAGTTGGAGTATTATCACGATACGGCACGGACTGTGTGCCTTGGCTCCGTTTGTTCCACAAGTTCGCGTAGTGGCCGAGATACTTCGTTTGCCCGTCCTCTTGTCCGCCTCTGTCACTTTTGGCGTATGGAATTTTGTTTTGATGCCCGCTATCTGCTTTGTATTTATCAAAGATTCGAAGCGGCGATGGAATTTCATCAAGTTTGCTACGGGGTTTCGACTGACACAATTGCACGTTTTTAACATTTTCTTTGCTGTCATGAATGGGGCTTGGGCTCAACCACGTCGACCGCTTCATTTGGGTGATTTAGATGCTGTATTTGTTTACATGTCCATTTATATGATGTGGTACTACTTTGTGCTGGACCGACTGGGTATACACTTGTATCCAATCTTTTCTCCGAGAGTGCCGTGGGTGATTTTTTCCTGGCTGTTGGTGGTGGGATTGTGCATCTATGGCTACCAATGGTGGGGTCGAATACTGTCACCAAGTAGTGTATAGTATAGCAAGCTGGTCGATTTACAGTTCAAGAAAGGATTGCATAATGGTAGCTTTGGTGCTGGGTGCTTTCAGAACAACTTGGGGTTATTAGGCAGTGACTACTGTTTGTTCGTGGTGACGTATAGTCAGTTGGTACAGACGTATGCGTTCGTACCTTAGTAGCTAGGCACGCTCGGTTCGCGGAATTTGAAACTCTTCCCACATCCTAAATACGGAACCCAACTTCCAATAATCAACAGGCGTCATCCACCGCATGCCGAAACAATACACACGATCATGTTCCCTTGGAAACAACCAACATCAGCCGTCTAACTAATAATAACATCCTTTCATCCTGGAGGAAAAGCATCCTGAGAGCTGCAGTTATACAACACTTCCAATACCATCGTACCGTCTGCATCAGTTATCAGTTGATCTCCACAACAGTTCACTACCTTTCCAATCACATAGAAGCGTTTTTCGATAACACGAACGGCACGAACTAAATCTCGTTGGCACCAACAATGACGTCGTCTAGTGGCAATTATTACAACCAGGATCAGTACGATGATGAGGAATCGTCTAGAGGTAATGGCAAGAGTGAAAGAAAATGGTACCAGAGCAAGAAGGCAGAGTCGTCTAGGACACAAACACCAAATTATGGTACATCCAGTAATGCCAACCAGCAAGGTCTACTGTCAGAGGATGAAGAGGAGACACAAATCTACGTTGTGAAACAACGCTATGGCGTTTTAAGCATTCTCTTTTCCGTCGCCCAAACTGTGGTATTAATCGTTATGATGATTCAATGCGGTGTCGCCCCCCTCAATATCAATCCCATGATTGGTCCGTATCCCGACGCTCTCAGCGAATGGGGTGCCAAAAATGCTGTCTTCATTTTAGACGACGGCGAATGGTGGCGCTTCATCACTCCCATTTTTTTACACGCCGGTGTCATTCACTTGGCCTCTAATGTATTTATACAACTGGAAACGGGAGCCTTTTTTGAACGGGAATGGGGCAGTATCACCTGGCTCATAGTCTACTTGGTGTCGGCAGTCGGTTCCTCGGCGCTGTCAGTGGTGGCAATGCCCGATGCCATCAGTGTCGGATCGTCCGGTGCCGTCATGGGACTTTTTGGTGCCAAAGGTGCCGAAGTTATTGCTCGCTGTTGCGAAAGCAACAAGACGGATCAAGACCATGTAGCGTATCAAGTACGCAAGGAACAGTGTGCGGGAGTCATGTGCAGTGTAACCATTGTCATGTTGTTTAGCTTTATTCCGTATGTGGACTGGGCCGCACATTTGGGCGGGTTGCTGGCAGGATTCTGTGCTGGTATGATCCTTTTTGCAATTGATTTAAAGAGGGCATGTCTATCCAAATTCTTTTGGTTACTGGTCGGTGTCGCACTTACCGTCGTGTACTTTGTGGTCGTATTTCAACGAATGTATTCGGGCAACGTCGAATATGCCGAGGAACTACGGGATGTTTGTGGTTATTACAAACAATTCTTTGACGATTACGAGTGCAAGTGTCAACTCGGTGAGGGCAATCAGCACTAGTGGAAACAGGACAACAGTTGCGTCGCTTGTCTTGAAAAAATGTAATTCAATAACTATTATACGACTACGACGTAGTACAAAAGTGTAAAAACATGTCTTGCATGAAAACTGAATTTTTTGCAGGTGGGAATGATCGTGTGAATGGATGACGGTCATGAATCCTGTTCATTAGCAGATCCTTGATCTGCCCTTGAACTTATTTCCATGTTATTTGTGGAAGACCCAACGGAACCGGATGAGGTGACCTCTGATGACGTCGATTTGGGGTCTTTCTCCCAGTGAGGCTTGGCAATGCCATCTTTTTGACACAGGGGGCAGGCATTGCGACGCTGTAGCCATGGCTTTAGGCAATCTACATGGAATTGGTGGTTGCAGACTTCCAGGACTCCCACACGATCACCATTGTCCAGTTCCGCAAAACAGATAGCGCAACAATCCGAAAGGTCGTTGTCATCGGCAGAATGAGTTGCGGCTTTTGGAGGGTCGGAGAGGTAGGTCCGTGTTCGCAATATCAGCGCCGTAGGCTCTACGCTGCTGGTATCCGCTTCAGCTGGTACATTGTTGCCAATTTCGGGCGACGCGCCTTCTGATTCTTGCTCAAGTCGTTGCATTTCCTGTTGCTGTCGAAGAACAACTCCGTGACCGAACACTGAAACAAACCATGGTCGTCGTGGATACATTTCCGCCTGCTGGTGCAAATAGCGCGAACGATACAGTTCACGTGCTCGTTCGGGATTGTTGCGCAAAATACGATCGGCCAACCGTTCGCGGTATCGCGGAATACAGAGATGCAGCAAACAATCTCGAACGTTGGCTCCGGTTCCTTTCCGTTGAAGTAGGCAGAGAAGCAGAGCCAAGAACCACGATGCCAAGAACATCTGCATAGACCATCCAAAGGAAGCGCCTTTGGAAAGGTTTCTACAGCCGGGAGGTAATGCCCTAGTACTTCGCAAGCAGGTATCAATAGCCAATGGACAATAGACGACAGGCGCTTGCGGAGCAAAGCATCGGCATTCTCGGGCGTAGAAATAATCAGCATCACTCGAAATATCCGTCTCGTTGACAACGACTGTCTCTGTCTCGTCGACCATCAATCCTCTTGTCACAATGCCGCCTCCCAGCCGACTGTATCCAAAGATGGAATCATAGATCGGGTAATTCCCCATGAACAGCAAAGAATCCTCCGACGTCAACTGCCGGACCTGTCCACGCTCCCGGTATTGATTTTCGATGCTGGAAATGTCAGCATTCAGACCCAACCGTTTCACAAAAGACATCCTTTCCGACCCCGGATCTCTTCGCAATACCACAACATTCATTTTTTCAACAGTACAAGGATTTCTCGAACTATACACCGCGGCGGTTACCGAAGAGTAGTGGGAGAGGAGGAAAAAGAGGAGCATCATCGCAAGGCGTAGGATCATTGACGATGGAGGAGTATACAAATTATTTGCCATAATTACTGTCTGGGATTTGTGCAACAGAGATTTTCAATGGCAACTTCGTGTCTACACTATTGCATGCATTCTTCACATATGAAAGAGGGAGGATTGGCCGTGATGATTGTCGCAGATACATTATCTGTAGATAAAAAGGGAGAAGATTCGATGGTACAGCAATTATTTTTTGTATTGAGAGAGAACATTCTAATTATTCCGTACTACGCGAGTGATGAACCGTCACACTTCGATGAGAGGAATTACTTCTTCAGACCACAACGACGATGACGTGTACCAGAAATAGGAAGTTCGCGATTCATTCTTCGGCAAGATTCATTGATATGCGAGATCGAGCGAGTCAAAGAAAGGTTTTCCTATGATAATAATTCGTAATTCGCACGGCTCCCGCGAGCCTACTCTCTATCATACAAAGAGTGCAGTTCATCATGGCCAGTCAACCACCAATGTTTGTTCAAGATTTTTCATGATGGGCGGGGAACTGTCTCCATTTCTCCATCCATCAATTGATCGGGACGAATCGGCCAACCATCTCATCAACCTCGATCCTCCAGTCCAATCTCATCTCCAAAGTGCTGTTTCACAGGGGTGATTCAATACATTACAACATTGTCATCGACTGAAAATCTGCTTACTTATCGTATTCCCATCATTTCTCTTAAATGATATCAAGATCGATGCTTCTTTTGACTTCATGTAGGAAGTTTTCCATGGTACTTCCACTGATCGTGTCGTTGTGCATCCCGTGTTACTGCAATGCATGGGTAACGAAAACAAATATTCTTCAACAACCGCTGACAACAGCATCACATCGGCAGATTCATCTTCTAACATTGTCCCATGATTTACCACAGAAGCGTTTCCGAATACAACATTTTGTCTCAACGCAACCAGATCAAGAGGATGATATTGTGGACGTCGAATTCGAGCCAGTCGTTCCATCACGTTCCTCATCAGATCAGAAAAGGAAGAAACGACAAACTGACAGTGATTTGTTCGATGCCGACTCTTTATCAGAGGCCATTTTTGGTGAATCCAAAACCTTGATCGATCTGTCGTTTGAAACGGCCGAGAATGAGGCTTATCAAAACTTGCGGATCCCATTTTGCCAAGGAGAAGAATACATTGATGGCAGGTTGGCCTTTATGGTGGATTTTGAAGGACAATCATACGGCATTGCCGTTCCCTACGACGACGCCGTGGTATTGATATCTCAAGAAACCGGAGAGGAGGAAACCAAAAGTGGGAAGTATCAAACCGTCACCCACACCAGTAACATCCCTCCCGAAATGTACGGCACCAACGAAGAGTATGCGGAATTGATGGAAATTTTCGCCAAGCAAGTCCAGGAGCAACTGGGAGAGGAATTTCAATTGCGAAAAACGCCCAAGGTTTTGACCATTTCGGGAGGACTTGACAAGATTACCAAGGACTGGGAAAAGACGGTCGTTTCCGATCCGGTTCCCATTGAAGATTTGTTGGAGGTGATTGAATCGAAATCTCAGACCCAAGTGGACAAGGAACTCGACGATTTTTTCCAATTCATGCGACAAGAACTGGGAGACGAGGAGTTTGAAAACACTATGAACGGTGACGATGAATTATCAGATGAAGACAAGGAACTTTTAAAATACTTTGACGTCCCGAAAATTCGAATGGATGATCCAGAGAGCTTGGACGAGCTCTTCAAAAGTTTTTCTAATGATTTAAAGCAGAATGAAGTGTCTGGGGCGAACAAATTCAAACCCAAACTTGAGAATGCTGCCCTCAAGATCTTGGGCTACACCTTCAAGGACTCTGGCCAGTCTTACTTCTTGGTCAAGCCATTCCAACCAGTCACTCTTGTAGGAAGGCATATGAAAGATGAAAAGGACTCGATTCGGTTCCAGTTGCTCACACCCGAGGAAGAGAAGGTCCTCATTCCCAAGCTGGAGAAAATATGTGAGGCAGAGCTCAAAGCCAAGGGATTGACCTTTCCAAAATCTGATGGAGACTCGGAGTCGATGTCACCATAGGATGGAATCTACCGGTAGGTTGTTTTGCATGGACACGTTTCAAGAGTTTGCACACAGCTTGGACCTTGAGAACCCAAGTAACATCTCCATTCTGATGAAAACTGAATTGATTTAACATCTCCGAGAGATCTTGCATCAGACTATGATTTCTCTTGAATATGTCAGACAAGAGAAAAAACGAGTAAATCGAGGAATCAAATCAAGATGTCATGTGCGAACTATGCAAACAGGTTGTCGAAACGAATCATTTCTTGAGCGATCTTGAGAACCCCAACTGACGAGAAAGACCAGCGAAGGGTGGTGGTGATGGAGCACTTTTTATAGGAAAGGTGGCAGTGGAATGCATCAGAAACAAAGCATCACTACGACGGTATTTCGATCGAGACATTTGCTAGATTAGCTCGTAGCACTCATTAATAATTATAATAATTTAAAACACCCCTCCCGACAGGAAGGTCTTGAGCATGGTCAAGCTAACTTCTGGCTGATCCGAGGGTACCATGTGACCACCATCTTTGACTTGCAAAAATGTGAACCCATTGCTAGAGCGGGCAAGCCCTGCGCCTCCATTCCAATCATGGACTTCGGCGGCATTGAAGTCGGCCGAATGTTTCCATGCCAAACCCTTGGTCCATGCTTGGTTACCTAAATAGTTGCAGATAAAATCAACGTCTCCAGCATAAATCAAAGCTGGGAATCCAGCATCTAACAAATCAGCAACATAAGGGGAGAAATCTTTCATCCAGTCAGTGTGGAACTTCATGTTGATGCCATAGTTGCAGGCATTCCAATTGTGAACGTGGGATTCGTCCACACCAAGAGCTTGCTTGGTCGATTCCAAATTCAAAAAGTTAGCTACATTAGAAAAGTCGTAGCAGAGGGGTGGCTTGTCACATTTTTTGCGGATATCATAAGGGTTCAGTCCAGTTGCCTGGTACGGAGATGTCAACGCCAAGTTGCAAACCAAAAAGGCGGTCTGGCAAGCGAAGTTGTCAATGGTATTGTCACCTTGGTTGCACTGATGGATGAGAGCTACACATTTGGGAACGGCAGCCTTCATTGCCTGGTAGACGCTTTCGTCCACTACTTTTATTTCATGAGAGTTGTTCCATACCATTTCAGGATACCACTGGTACTGTTCTTCGGGGTTGGTCAATCCGTTGCCAATGGCCAAACCAGCCAAATTGATGTCAATGCATTTCTCGCAAGGCGATTGGTTGCCCTTCCAAATGCGATGCGTGATGGCTGGTACGTAGTGACCTGCATACGATTCACCGATAATGTACAGAGGAGATTTGGAATATTCCGGATGCGCTTGAAAGAAAGCCTGGAAAAAATAGTAAGCATCTTCGCTGACCATGGCTTCCCCACTGTCATTCTCATCCCCATAACTATATCCAACACCAGCAGGTTGATCCAACCACAACACATGGGCGGCTTCCGTCCAACTGTAGGGATTGATTTTTGTCGTTTTGCCGTCGGGATTGACACTGCATGGGCCGTTCTCTGTCAACAGGGCCAAGGTCGAAGAGCATCCTGGACCTCCCGTCAACCACACAACAAAAGGAATTTTGGACGCTTCCTCTTCGTCGAGAAGGTGAGAGTTGCGCTTTTCAAACATCCAAAAGAAGAGATGCTGTGCAGAAAAGAAACAGGCAAGCGACTGTGAGAAACATACCATACGACAGCCTTTCTTGTGCCAGTCGCCATGAACTTACCTTGTCGCCACTTTCATCGTATTTGGACCCCTTGACATCCATGTATCCACTGATGGATTTACTAGAGGCATCACAAATGTTCTCGGCTCCAGCTTCCGTGATGGTCTCTTTCAATTGATGGGTGCGGCCGTCCTCCAAATGGAAATCAAAGATTGTCTTGTCGGGGCTCTTACAGTCAAAGACGCCAGGGGGGAGACTCTCAGCTTGGTCGGGCTGTTTTGGGATCGCGAATGGTGAGAAAGGCAGTGGTGTGTGAGAGGAATCGCATCATTCGGATCCGACGGGTGTCGGAGTCGTACACACGCAACATTACATTTTCGACATCCCAACCAAACTCTTGTCGTTGACAGTTGACAAAGATCGTACGTACCGTCACACAGACAGAAGGAACGGCTTGGCAGTCACACCACACACACGACTTGCCAGTCCCTTCATCCTTGGTAGCAAAACAGTGCTTTTCATCCTTGATGTCGTTGCAGGCCGATTGCTGAAAAGAAACCGCACTGGCCGTGCGAAGGTTGGTATGAGAATCCAAATCTTTTGCTGCCACAAGGGCGGCGATGGAGATCAGGGCGGCGGAGGCAAATTTCATGGTGATGGATCGTTTCAGATATATTATAGATGCTATGCTTTGATAAGATCTATTCTGTCTTGGTGTGGCAGCGTCACTCTCCACCAGCTTGGCAGATTTCACTCGTGGAAGGCGATGGCAGAGAAGATCTAACTTGTGACTGCTCATCACATGGGGATGAGATTTACTTCGGATCATCTCTCGCCGCGAAAAGAAACGATCCTTCTCAATGTCGCAATACATGTCGCAGAAGACGAATCGAAGAGGAAAGAGAATCAACGGCTGTTTCGCGCACTTGGATCAACATAATATAATACCTTTAGTAGCTAAGAACGGTGGATTGGATTTCGGATGAATTTACAGTTAGTCACGAAAATCATGATTTTTTACCTCTACGACCAGTGTTAACTCCTTAAGGCCTTAGTAGACTAGCCTAATGTAGTACGTAGAGTCTTGAAAAAAATTAAGTTGAAGTGAAATTTAGGCTATAGTATGATATGCACCACAAACAGCTGAACTCGAAACTACGGTTCGAGCTATGCCGACGATGCTGGAGTGGTGCGCAGAACATTGTCCGCCGATAAGTATGAGACGTCCACATTGAGATCGTTTCGATTGCGGAGTGTCCGAATATAGGTAAAGGCAGACTTTTGTTCTTGCGTGACGATGTCGGAAGCGGCTAACAGCATGTTGGTGCCGTTGGTTTGGGCCTGGGCCTTGATGCGTTCCGACTGGGATTGGGCTCGGGAACGAATCAGACTGGCTTCGGCACGGGCCGTGCGCAAGACTTTTTCGCGCTCCAAATCTATGGTATTGACTTCCACGGCGGTTAGTTCTCGTTCGATCTGGGCCTGTTGAATGAACGACTCTTTGTCATTGCGTTCGTTTTGAACGCGAGCTTCTAGCTGCTTGGATGCAACCGAGTCAGGAATCCGAATACGTCCCAGATGAAACTGATCCAGGGAGCAGTGTAAGCTAGGTGGTTCGGCCCAACGGTGACTGATTGCCTCCTTGAACCGTCTTTCGACCGATTTGCGATCTTGAAAGTACTCATTGAAGGAAACACCAATGGCTTCATTCTTGATGGCATCCTTGGCACGAGACTCGATGATGGTGTCGTAGTTTCGGGATAGATCCTTGTGGAGGAGACCAATCTCATCTTGGATCAGAAAGTACGTCAACCCAATATCAACGAGGAATTCAAGACCGATACTTTCGTTGGTACCCGACTTTGAGAACACAGACAGCTTATCAAAATGAACGTAATGAGAGTCCGCTTGATATTTGATGAAACGTCGGCCAGGGCCAATGGGGTATCGGCCAGAGTTGTAAACCGTCGTGATATCGACTGAACCAGTCGCTTTGCGTTGAATCAGGCCATACTCGTAGTATTCGAGGTAAGAAAAACTCAAGGGGATGAGGATCACAACCAAGAGAAGGATGACTATGGCAGCGCAAATGCACGCGTTGTTGGATTTGAAGGGCATGTTGCTTGGTGTTGATAACGAGAATACAATCGGGACGTAAGATCGACGACAGCCTGTTAATTTGTGTGGGACTTGCCTGTGGCGACTTCTGGTTCTGGTGTTTGAGGGAAACAACAAATCTATGAGAGGAGGATATTTTGGTCAAAGTTTTTGTTTCAGGTCACCAACAAAACACGCATCCTCCTTGTTAGGCCAATCCTTATGTTCCACCAAAAAAAACACGCGCATGAGTTGCGCAACTCTGGGACGTTTTTGCGCAAAAAATCATCCCTTATGTACTCACATGAGTTAACTCTCGCGCGTTCATCAAAATAGAGTCCTTATGTACTGAAGTTGAGTTGAATTACTGGAGTTGATCTTGGTTGATGTTGGTCCGTCCACATCGCCGACGACTGATGGCACAATGATAATGAAGGCCTGATTGATCGATCCCTTGCGTTTCCCTTCCTTGCAAGCAACATGTCCTGCCTAGCAGTAGACGAGAATGAATTTTTACAGTTGTTGATTGCGTTTGATGAAATGTCGTCTTCCTCTTCAGACGAGGAGGAGCAAAAAGAAAGACCAAGGAAGCGCCCCTTTAAACACCGAAAAAGCAAAGGTGTTGTTATGTTCAGAGATGACAATGGTGAATTGAAAGTCCTCCCTCCAACAATGTCCCTCTGGTACAACATGTATTGTCAGACGGGATGTCAAGAGAGGATGTCAGGCTTTCACTCCAAATTCAGGCGTCGATTTCGACTACCATATGATCAATATAGAGAATTGGTGGAAATGTGTACCGCTGACTCCATGAAGGAGGACGGAACCAGTCTATTCAAGCGTTGGCGTCCAGGAAAGAAAGCCGCTTTGACTGGAAAACCTGCAGCTCCTTTGGAATTATTGGTATTGACAACATTGAGGTATCTAGGCAGAGGTTGGACGTTTGATGACTTGGAGGAGTGTACAGCTATCAGTGAAGAGGTTATCAGAGTTTTCTTCCACCAGTTCATCAAATTTGGGTCCACAACTCTGTACAACAAGTACGTTGGTCCACCATTGACTGTCGAAGATGCCATTGACTTGTGTATACGAGAGTATGAAGCAGCTGGCTTTCCTGGATGCGTTGGATCCATGGATGCTTCCCATGTTGAGCACCAAAGGATCAGCTTTAAGCATAGACAGGCTCATTTGTCTTTCAAGTTGCCATTTACTTCGAGGACTTACAACATCGTTACAAGCCATCGACGAAAGATCTTTTCTACGACCGATGGTTATCCCGCAAGATGGAATGACAAAACCTTGGTTCGGTATGACGACATGGCATCCACGCTGCATGACGGGACAAATCCACTTTGCAATTTAATATTTGAGCTATACGCTTACGACGAGAACAACCTAATCATAAAAGAAAGGTACAAAGGAGGGTGGTTGATTGTCGACAATGGTACTTGAATTGGGGAGTGACTATCCCACCAATGAAAGACACAGATACCAGGGCACAGTATCGATTCTCGAAGTGGTTGGAGTCAATGCGGAAGGACGTTGAGTGTACCTTCGGGATATTGAAAGGCCGATGGAGGGTGCTAAAATCTGGGATTTCTGTCGATGCATTATCACAGCAGTGTTTAATTTTTTGTACAGCTTCAAATCAAAAGAGTTCCGTTCATCATGGACCGTTCTTTGAAATACATGGTCACTTACGACTGGTAGTAACTTCTTCTTTTAAATTTTTTAAAAAAATGAAAAGGGCAATCCCCATGAAGCAAGAAACTTGGCCGACATATTTTTCAAGCAGAAAACTTTCCCACAGAACAAAAAAGCGATCGGCGAGATGCAGAAAGATTTTGGGAGGGAGCTCCATGGCCGTGAAAGTTTTTGCTTGTGAAACCTTCCGCAATAGGAAAAATATCAAATAATAGTGCCAAAATGTAATCCAATAAACTATCGGAAGGAGTCTTACTACAAGAAAGAAGATGGCATCAACTGCAGAGCCTGCCAAGGAACTCTTTGACCCGAAACAGTAAAAAACAAGCAGCGATACTGCTTGATGCCCGAATCGACTTATAGAATACGGCATATTTTATGGTGATGTTGAGTATCGTCACTGGATCTACTTTTCCTCTATTATGGCCAACGTGTTATAATATATATGTGGTTTACGCTGCTACGGCAACCATTGCAGGTCGAATGAGAGTCTCTTCCATGATAAATCCCTTTTGAAACTCTTGACAACAAATCCCTTCTTCGTATTCGGTTCCGTGCACGCAGCTATGCTGGAAGAGCCGTTGACGAAGAGGATTACTTCCAAGGTTCTCTCGTTCGAGATGAGGATGGCGCAATTATTGTGAGACATATGAACATGACAGATTTTAGACAAAGACTTATCACCCACTTTGATATTGCATTCAAGAAGAAGGAAATTATCTGGCCCAAAGCTAGGTTACAAATGGACGAACCATACGCCAATGTGCAGCCTTGACACTAAGACCAATCAAACACTTTGATATTGCATTCAAGACGTAATTTATTTGGGCCGTCGGTTGACGTTAGTCATCATTGTATGTAAGCTGTGCTGTTTCCGATTCGTCATCAAGAAAAATCACTTCATTTGAGAGGTCATTAGTTGGGGAGGCCGACAATTCTCCAGAATCTCTCTTCCTTCCGCTCGTTGTTTCGTTCTTTGGGTTAATTGCCTCAATTTCTGCAAGCATTTGATCATCCAGATCCTTGTACTGGTCAGTTAACTCCTCCAATTCAGTCTCGCAGTCCATGTAGACCTTGTATGGAACGTACGTAGCGTAGTAGTGTTCGTGGTCATCGAAGCACTCAGGCTTTTGAAACACAAGCTTCTCCATCGAGTTCTTTCGGTTGCTTATCAACGCAACCCGCTTGTCCAACGAAACTTTCATCGCATTGTATTTGCTGACGATGCTGGTTGTAGTCATGGCAGTGCTAATCTCCTGTCTTAGGGCAAAAGTTTTTAACTTCAGAGATTCTTGTCCACCAATTCCGCTACCGCTTCCATCCAACATGCTTGTTTCCCTCTTCTGATCTTCCACTTTGGCAGCTGCCTTTCTCATAGATTTTCTACCGGCTGCGCTTGCACCACCTTTCTTGCGTGTGCAAGAATCAGAAGTCGCGAAGCTGTCAGCTTTGTATTCTTCCAAGCCATCTTTGGGAATGTGTCCCCACAAAGCCCAGGCCATATAGCCAGGAAAGATCCAAGAACTGTTCCAATCCTTGATCGCAGCCTCCTCCTCATCTGTTGTGAGTTCCACAGTCAAATCTTCTGTGCTTTCTTTTTCTTCATCCTTCTCTTCGACATCTGGGGGAGCAGAGAGGATGTCGTCATCTTCTACATCACCCACACCATCAGCACTGTTTTGCTCCTGCATTCCAGATGTTTCCTCACGAGGAGGACACGATTTAGTTTTGCTGCCGGATTGCTGCGACTCCTTCCACATCTTGTACCTGCAGAACTTCAAGTAATCTTCCCATTGCTCTCCAGACACCTTAGTATTTGGGTCGCTATACTTGGACGATTTCTTGCAGTACGCAAGTACCTTTCTTCCAGCGGCTTGCACACGGAGGCCTTTCGCCCAAATTGTTCGTCCGGTAATAACGCTCTTATCTGTTGTAAGTTTGGCTGTCAGCGTTGTCAAGTTGATACCTTTGACAGCAGGATTTGGGTCAGAAACAATCCTTTTATCATGCCTCAAATGATAAATGGGATCGAGAACTTTTTCGCTCCTCTGGGTCACACGGTTCATCTCGTCATGATAAATACCCTGAAACATTTCGATCCCGTTCATGAATTTTTCAGCCAGACCATGACTATCTTCTCCACTACCATGATACTTCTGAAAAGCTAATTCCTGCAACTGCGCTTGGCTGTAACTATCGCCAAGGCCTTGGACAGCATCATATGCCCTGAAGCAAATGGAATCTTGGAATTCCTTCATGATGAACCAACCGGCTTCAAATTCAACTTTTCCACCCGTAGGAGAGGTGGCTTTCCCGACTTTCTTCTTAGACATGTTCGCAGGGCCAAACAAGGAAGAAATGGAAGAAAAAGAAACCAAAGGTCCTTTGGCAACTCCGGTAGCATGAAGGAAGGAGACCAGCGATCGATCGAGCGATGGACAATGTTGTGGTGGTTGTTGCTTGTTGCATTATTTATTCGATGTATTATACTACCTTTAGTAATTGTGTGGAAATATCGACCCTAACCCTAAGTTGTGCAACTCATGCAAAACTCCATTCGGAACTGCACGAGTTGGGGTCCCTCCAGGTAGAGATCCGATGGAAGGCCAGACAAAAGCAGGAGTTGAACAACTCATGTCGCGTACATAAGGAACTTAAAACATCGATTTTTTCCGAATTTTGCATGAGTTGCACAACTCATGCGCGTTTATTTTGTGTACATAAGGATTGGCCTTATTGGTACGACTAGTAGAAGTGGGACTATTGATGGCGCGCTCGGTACAACACGATGCAGTCCATTATTTTGTTTTTTGGGAAGACGCACGTCTTGCTTTAAAATTATCATCAGGTCCGTAGGAACCAGCAATTTGACGGCGCGAGGTCTACGAGGTCAGACCAAAAAGGCTTTTTGGAGATTTCGAAAACTTCTACGACGTAAGCGGTAGCTACGGCAGTACGGTAGCTAGCTAGCTAGCGGGAAAAATGCGAGCTTGCTTGGGGCTTATGTCTAAACCGCAATCGGATCAGGTCTTGAGATATGAAAGAACTAACAGTAGTAAAGAATGAATTCTGAGGCAAGGAGACGCGGCGAGGTCTGTTTGCTGAATCATGCCCAAAGAAACGATGAAAGACTATGTACAAAAAGAAGATCTTACATCGAAGTCGAGATCTCGAACCCACCAAACGGGAGAACAATCAATGAAAGCTTGATCGGGGCTTATCTCCTTTCCGCAAAAGGATCGGGTCTTGACATGATGCTGGTCGAAGGACGAAGACTGAATTCATTAAGGAAGCACTACTACCACTTTCTGTGAAATTCAAATCAGAAGTATCCTTGACGTTGCAAGTGTTCTTGAGATCATAGAGCTCGTTTCAAACTAAAGTTTCATTGTCTACAAGTAATACTTCAGTCCTGCAACGTCAAGGATATGGAATCTTTTCGACTGCAGAATTTGGCGGGTGAGGCAACCACTTCGATACGGAACTAGAGGAGGGACGAGTTAGTAATCCGTACGACGCAGTTGACACAGGCATACCACATTTTGAATATAGAAGTTTCTTTTCTTGTTACATCATAAATTCCTTGCTGAGCCATGCAAAGAAGATCTGAGTTATTCATTACAACAACTTCATCTAGTGCTACTTGTGCCACTACGAATACTGCCACTATGACAATTCCTCCACCTTACGTCACAGCAAGCTCGTCTAACGACATTGAAAATAGCTCAGATACCAGCGAGAGGAAGCAACCATGGAAGACTGATCCTTCCGTGACTGCAATGGGACAAGTGATGGTGTCCTCTGGCTGCGGTGATCCGGTCGATCGCAAGATCGTTGAAGACAATGGTCGTCAGGCATTCTCAGCCAACATGAAGCAAGCCTACCAAAACTACCGCAACCGTCCTCGTCGTGTCTTGACCCAAGAAGAGAAGCAAGTTCGTTGCTACTGTTGGACAGGATTCACCATTATCACGATGATTATCGTCATCATTCTCTTGTGCGTCAGTCTCCGTAAGGTAGAGGAAACCGAGTATGGTGTCCGCTATGCTACATACAAGAAGGAACTCGACGAAGCTGCTCTCTCGGGCGGCCTGTTTCCAGGACCACCCGGCTTTAAGATGATCAAATTTCCGTCCACTTACCTGACGGCTGACTTTGATGGTCAAACCTGTGTGTCACGAGACGGACTCCGGGTTGTTTTCGACGTCACATTTCAGTACCAAATGACGGCTGACAAGATGCTCCCGGCCATTGTCAAATATCGCAACGTTTTCAAATGGAGGGAGATTGTGGAACAAGGCGGGCTATCGGCCATGCATCACTCGTGTAGCGACTTTTTCATCTCCGACTTTCAAAACAAGCGGGGAGAGATCCAAGAGAGCATGCTGCGAAACTTGCGACTCAAGTTGGAGGGCGATCCCGACGACGATAAAGATGAGGGTGTTTATGCACTAGCGATCTCTGTGCAGCTTCGCAACCTCGAATTGCCTACCGATTATAACACTGCAGTCGAAGAGAAGCAGGCTGCAGAAGAAGATATTGCCTTGGCTGTTGCTCAGCGCAAGCAAGAAAAAACCAAGGCAGAGACGGATCTCCTCAAGGCCAAAGAGGAAGCTCGTAAGATTTTGAACACGGCCCGCAACGAAGCAGAAGTTTTGGTGACGGAAGCCTACCTCAAGGCTAACGAAACTACCTTTGCCTTTGAAAAAGAAGCTGAGATCATTGTGGAAGTCAAGGCTGCTCTCAACTTGACCACAGAGGGTGTATTGACATACTTAGCCAACTCGCTTTATGCGGAAGTCAAGAACCTCAAGATTACGGCCGGAGAGCCCGCCAAGTTGAGCCGCTCGGAAGAGCTCTGAGTGTATCATAATAATATATATTAGGTATAATGGAAAGTTTGGTATCTTCGTAAATTATTACACAGTCTCCTTGCATTCTACATTCGACCCAGTTACCTACCGTAGTGTACAACCTACTACCGGTAGGTGGTAATACGAGGGTACCGGCAGTTCATTAAGTCGTACGTACAAAAATCCGATCTCAACCTACGGTACGCGGTACTGACGTATGTTACTGTTAGTACGTCGCTCGTTATTTTCCAATTCCTGAACCCTAATTAGTATGTTGGCTCGACGGGCGCGATACGTTAACGATGGCCGCCGGCCGTTTTCCATTCCTATCCGCAGTTTTTGAGACACACCGTGACATGAAATGCTACTATTACGTGTATTTTATTTCATACACACACGGCGTACTACCGTACTTGCCTTCGTCTACTACGACAGTAATTTCACGTGTCAACTATATACCGGTAATCATTATTGCTAAGGCGTACCCCTCTACTCAAACCTGTTTCTTCGTTTGCAAGTTGTAGAAACAATAGCGGCTGTGTACATGGTTGTAACACCATTGCACGCATGATATTTCGTAGCTGTCGGTCGATTGATTCCGTTCTGCACGTCTTTTTTACAGTTAGTTCCCACAAACCATCAAAAAGTTTTTGAGCCGACTCGATTCACTTCTTCTGAAAAATCGGCTCAACAAAAGCCGACCACACTATATTGAAATCCAAAATGTCGGATGTTAATGATATTAACACATTGTTCTCAACTTTCCATGTGAGTCCGGGCCAATCAACATTGGCCCCTGGAGATATGGAAAAGCTCACTGGTCTTTTTCAGCGACAACTTGGCGTCGCCCCTCAACAGGCCTACACAATTGCCATGGACTTTTCAACGAGAGAGTTGAAGAAATTGAGCATCAACGAAGAGGATGCCCGTAACGTACAAGCTAGAAATGATCAAGAGTCTCGACGACGACAACAACAAAGCCCGCGTCCTCCGACTGCAGCGGTACCACCTCAAGTATCCACGAAATCCCCATTCTCTTTGTTTCGTGATCGATCTCGCAGTCCAAAACAACAACGCCCCTTGGAACAGAATAGATCGAGGTCTCCTTTGAGGACGGCGTTTCCTATGTTCGCTAGAACCACTAGTGAAAATACAAGCCCCTACAAGAAGATGCACAATGATCCAGCGGGTGGAGAGGAGCATGACATTCAAGCAGGGTCAACACGAAATCAGAATCCTTTCGATCCTCCCAGCGCCTCGGTCGATTCAATCAACAATATCAGCTCTGGAATCGAGCAATTTCATATTGGAACGTCGCCGTCCAGGAAAAAGGGATCCCCTAGAGAACCCCGACGAAGTAGATCCGACAGAAGCAGAAATTCCACTCCTTCCATGACTCCCGCGTCACTAAATGCGAGCTTCTCATTCTCTGTTCCATCTCCGTCTAGACTTTCGGACAGCAAATCAAGCGTCCTTCGGGAACCACCCAGTCCATTGCAACAGTCACAACAAGGAACAAAACCAGCAAGAAGAAAGGTAAAAATCAAATGCCAAGAACAACCGTTACCCTTTGCTTCACCTCTAGATCCAACACCGACAGATGCAATGTTTGGATGTGATTCGGACGGCACCAAGCGGGAAGGTGCCCCTCCTCCCACGGATACTGTGACACAGGGCACCATCTTGTTCTTCAGTCCCTTAATGACAACCAAGAATGGTATCGAAGCGACCTTTCCGGCTCCAACGTCTTGCATCAACAAAAAGGTGCGAGATATGGAAACACCAATCCCAGGAGAGGCACCAATAGGTTTCAATCTTGGGGATTTAAAACCGGAGGGAAAGAGAGGACATTGCCGTGGCAGAACTATTCGCAAGGACAAAAAAAAGTTGCAACACAATCTCCCCATTCCGAACTCTCATACCGCGGACACAGTCAGCAGTACCGACGCATCTCCTTCTAATCAATCGTCGGGCGACATGAGTTGGTCCGAAACTTTTTCCCCTCCACCAGTTCCACTTACAGGTGCAGCTCCTGCGCCTGTTCATGTGCCTCCTCCCAATCCTTGGCCCCAGCAACCACCCTCGTTTCAAGCCCAGGAGATTCCTCCAACAATGCCGCAGCAATCAGCTGCGACTACCTTTACTACTGACCCAACAAATGTTCAATTCCATCTTGGCGCCGATGCAGAAAGTAAACCTCTTCGAAATGGGTTGAAGAAGGTGCAACGACGGAAACAAAATCTCGTACGACATGCAACAGTACCTTCGCAACAAACGGCTTCATTGTTGCAGGAGCAAAACGAGACAAAAGCCAAACTTGACAGAGTGACCTCGTTTCGGGAGCAAGGAAAATCGTTTTATCAAAGCGGCGACTATCGCAAATGCATCGAAGCTTGCACCAGTGGAATTGCCATCTTCCGTAAAGAGCTTATAGGTTTTCCTGACACGAGCCTGTTGGGAGTGCTATTTTCCAACCGAGCGGCGGCCTTGTTAATGGTGGGTGCGTATCAAGCCGCATTTGATGATTGCACCGATGCGTTGCAATACTCTCGCCGACCCACCGATTCTTCGCAGTATTTTGAGGGTCAGCCTTCTTTGATTCCGAAGCTGTACAATCGTCGAGCTCGGGCAAGTGGAAAATTGGGTGAGCTAAAGGCTGCGGATGAGGATTTTGACAAAGCTATCGCCTGTTCAAGTGACTTTCGATCCTTCTTTCAAATGGCTGGACGCCCAGAAGTTCTCGAAAGCCTAGATCGAGAAATGATCGAGGCAACAAATGGCAAGACGGAGATCATTCGATGCCGAAGATCTATGGATAAAGTTGCCGGATTAAACCTAGATCGCATTTCGGAAAACAAGGCTTTGGAGGCTCTTGACAACGTAAATAGTGTTCTTGCGTTCTGTGGTGGGAGTGTGAAGTTCATCAATCTGAAAATCCAGTTGCTCAGCAGACTTCAACGATGGCAGGAGGTGATCAGAGCTTGCGAGAGAATCGGCGCGGAAAGAGTGAAAATGGACGGATGTTTCCCCGAAGATTTGGCTCTTAAAAATCCACTTCCTGGAGTGCCGGAAGCATCATATCTGAAATCCAATGCCTTCGATGGCGTTTCTGATAGTGACGTTGCAGGTGTGACATTCAAGCTACCGTGGAGAGCAAACGGAGACGTTGTACTTAGGCTGCCTATGCAGGCGTCGCGCCATTTTGTTCGAGCTTTACGACTGAAGGAAGACTACCTTTCGTCTTTGGAATGCATTCAATGCCTGAAAGAATTGCTAAAACGGAAACCTGGAATGGGATATGATTTGAATTGGCTGGACCACGAGGAGAAGCTAGCAACAGTGACCCAGCATCGACGGAAAAATGCGGACGATTTGTTTGCTGGGGGGAACTTTTTGCAAGCAGCGTTCGAGTACAATATAGTGGCTTCTTTAGATCCTGACTCGCGAGGTTTATTAAATGCTGTGATGTATTGCAATCGTGCTGCATGTTTCATGGCTTTGAAAAGCTTCGAAGAGGCTTTGAATGAATGCAACAAGGCATTGAATATTCACCCCAGATACATGAAGGCACTTCTCCGACGAGCACGATGTCAAATGAGGCTCGAAAGATATGACGAGGCATCACTAGACTTCCAAAAATTCGTTGACTACACAGAGCAAGCAAAAAATGGCGACACGTCATTTATTTTTGCGAGCCCATTTGTGTTTGAAGGGCCGCATCAGGTGAAGGCCGAAACGTTGAAATCAGCGAAAGAGGAGCGACAGAAATCTTTGGATTATATTGAGATCTTGAAACAAGAGAATGCCCGGCGCCGCCGCGAGAAATATGCAAATCATCATTGGCAGAGCGAAAACTTTAGCTCTAACGCCAGGTCCAGGAAAGAGCAATTTTACGGGAGTTCTGAGCGTCCATGGGATTCGTTCACGAATCGAGGTCCAAAGCGTAGCCCGCATTCATCGAGGTACAAAGGTAGCGCTAACTCTGGCGGCAAAAATACGCATTCATCAAAATCAACTAGAAATGGCGGTGGTGCAACAAATCCAAGCCCACGAAACGCATCGAACCATTATTCCATCCTAGGAATCTCGCGAGAAGCGAACCAAGCGGAAATCAAGAGAGCGTATCGAAAGCTTGTGCTCAAGTTTCATCCGGACAAACGACTGGGTGATCCGAACGCTAACGATACTTTCAGAAGAATTCAGGAAGCATATGAGGCACTGAATGACCCTGCAACACGTCAGCGTTATGATCGAGAACAATTCTACCGATGATTATTATACACATTAGTATTTTGAAAAAGCCTTCATCAATCGATCGTGATCGATGACTCCATTGATCGCCACCTCGTTATGTCAGCAAGAATCTCTACGACGTAGTAATCGTTAGGATATCCGCTAGCTAAACCCTTACAGTTAATACGAGAAAAATTTCCGAATTAACAGTAACATTTGAGCGATTTTCCAATAGCTAGCTAGCTAAACCCTCAAAGAAAAAGCTTGTACGAGAAAATCTCCGATTTAACATTTGAGCGATTTTACTCGATCAACAAGCCTCTTGTAGAACCCTTCTTTCATCAGAGTATCATTGATCGCACTCTCAACATCTTCAAGCTGTAAGTCGAATTTCAGAGGTAAGAGCATGAGGTCCTGTAGACTCATGCCTTGTCGCAATCTATTTCGTTCTTCGTCCGGCAGCAGTAATAATCCATTGTCCTGGAGACGTTCCATCACGCCTTTGAAGTCTTCCAATTCCATGTCGTTGTCAACGCCATAACAATCCATTGTGAGATCTTTCAGCAACTTCATGGTAAACGACTTCCCGTCGTACTTCCTAGCGAGATGTACCCCGGCACACAGCGCAACCTTTTCAAAGGTGGTTAAACCTTCAATTATATCCTGGTGTTTCGTGTTGGTAGCTCGAATTGCCAACATGGCATCCTTAATTGTGACCGCGGGCTTCAAGAGGGGAGCTTCCAGCTTCGCCCGTGGTGTCTTCTCCAGGAAGCTGTTAATGGCCAGAATGACAAGCTCAAGGTATCTCCGAGCGTCTCCGCTAGATGCAGCTACTTTTGCTGCAATAAACTCCATTGCTTTCTTGTCAACGACGCCAAAGCCAATCTTGCTCTCGGTTATGTTGACAAGCTCATCCTTCCGGTAAGCCTGAAAAATCAATTTTTCTCCGCCCTTCAAGAAGAACAAAGAAAGAATTGAAGATGTTGAGAGAATATCGCGCGTAATAGACTTTCAATGACTCTCGAAATACTCACCATTCCGTATTCAACCAATCGACTAGTGTTCTTATTGTGAATTGAATTTGAGATCCCAATAAGGCTCAGCTGAGTGTTTTCGTCCTGCGCCCAGGACGACACCATTTTGAAGAAATCTTCTGACTTTTTCGAACCAATCAAAGTATCTACTTCGTCAAGGATAAGAATCATTGCAGACGATGCTGCGATGTCTTCTGGACGGTCAAAGGTATTCACCTTGAAATCTCGTTTCACTTTATCCAGAGCATCAGCTTTCGACAGGTTTTGGAGAATGGAGCAATTTTGATACGACACACGAGAAGATTTCTCCCATTCTTTCAGTTCCCTTCTTTCCTCTTCAAGTGCTTCATTGCAAAGTTGCAACGTCGAGCTTGTCTTTCCAGTTCCCGGAGCACCACAAATGTACAGGATTGGTGCGTGAGCCTTGGATCTCCCACCCTTGCGCCCCTTTGACTTGATCACTGCCCTGAGAAATTTTTTGATTTCCTCGTGAGAGTTTTTCAAGTTTCCGGTCGCTACAATTCTATCTTTGCCGTCTTTCCCTAGAGCTGCGAGGCACGCCTGCAGCTTCTCTTCGACAGACTTTCCCGGCAAGTCCACGTTCCTCTTCGGAGGGTCTTCCCCAGCGTCGTCGGATCCTGACGCGAGATGTAAATGATTTCCAGACTTCTTTGCGTCTTGAGAGGCTGAATTACCAACAATCGGCTGATGTGTCGTATCTTCGTCCATCCGCTGGATACATGCTGTGGTATGAGTGGGATGTTCCGCTTCCTTGTCAGGAGACTCATCATCGGACAACAACTTCTTAGGTTTGAGAAAATCTTCTGAAGGCTGATCCTCTGTTGGCGGCGCGCGAGTACATGCTTCCAACGCGTCCTTGGTAGCTGGAGGAGTACAGTGAGTCTCTGGACCCCTTCCACGATTTCGAAACCGATGCGTTCGCTTAATGCTGTAAAGGGAGGTAACAAAGTAGACGCGGTAGTGTTAGAGCTGAGAACGCAAGTGTCAACAATAAGCATCACCAAAAACTTACAAGATATTACCATCGTTTTTGCTAAACTTGCTAGCAATATGGAATTCCAATGATGCCAACTCCTTGGCGTCAATCTTTTCTCTGAACTCTTTCGGTATTCCATGCCTGCCCAGATATTCCATGACACCTTCTTCTTCTGTAACAATCTCATTTGGTTGGACCCAAGGCATGGCCCAATGATAGGATCGACGTTCCATGATTCCGAAATATTCCAATCGTTCTCTAACATTAACCGGGCTAAGGACTTGAAAGTAAAAGTTCTTCTGTTTGGCAGACGCGTTTCGAATTTTGGTGACAATCGCCGTGATGACCCAGTTCTTGATCATATCCTTCTTGTCAGCTTCTCCTTGAACGCCTTTCAATGGACATGTGCCACTGAATTCAATGCCTATTGCACACAAGTTGTCCCTAAAGTCGTCGAGAGTCAAAAAGTAATCCTTTCCCAACGTGGCAGTCGGGTTCTTGGTGGGGTCTCCATTTGGACGACAAAACAGATTTTTTGGAAAGGTGAATCCGAACAATTCCAGAATGGGGCGAACTTCGTCCCAAGACGGGACGGTGAACTTTGTTTGGTCATCCGATGACACCAACGATTCTCTTCGAGTATGCTTGCTAGAACTGGATCCCGACGCTTTCAATATTCTGGATTCGAGTCGAACTTGTTTGGATTTGGAGAGGGATGTATTGGTTTTTGTCTTGATACGTTTTGGGGTACTCGATGATTTCGTTGGGAACTTTGCTTGTCTTCTGGCTTGGGAACTTTTTCGGGGCAGGGATGGGGTTTTCATACCTGAGGCAGTTTCTGAACTAGCATCCTTCTTTGACATTGCCTCTGGCTTGCATTCAGCAGGCGAGAAATTCGTGGCGATGCTTGCACTTTCTTCACGACCGTTCGCATCCATTGGCGTAGTCATCGTGGTATTGGTGGAAAGAGACCCGAACTTACACGTACTTGTTTCTTTCGCTACCGGCGTATTCTCCGTATTGAAGTCCATGGAAACAGACTCCGTTGAGGGCCTGCAAAATCGGATGGAACGATTGAGACGAACGGCCGAAGATGGAAAGGTAGATATTCCTGACTTGTTGTTTAGCCATGGATTTAATTGACCGATAGCATTACCATGGTGGAAGCCTTGAAATCTGAATCGCTTGCCCCGAATAGCTTCAAGTTCCTTTCCGTAGTAACCATTCTTACGTTTCAAGGTATCTTCTTCGGCTTCATCATCGCTGGGCACTTCCAGTGATAAAAGTCGTTGGACTTCCACAAGGGCTTTGTAGCGAGCTGGGTTGTCATCGCTCTGCGCCAAATTGAGTTCTTTGTGGTATCGTATCATCATTTGCCATGGCTTTAGTGCCGACGTGGCGTCCACATTGTAAAGTGGCTTGTGACACCCCTTGGCATTCCGCAAGGGCAAAACCACGGCAAAGGTATTCTCTTTATTGGTATCATTTTCGGCAGTGACGAGATTTGTGCAATCTCGCATCTCTTTGACCACCAGCTTTGTGAGCTCTCGATGCACCAATTCTTGTTTGTGATAGAACTTGTAGTGCAAGGTCGATGCGTCGGCAGCGTTAGAAAACACTAGACAGGGCCACCAGGTCGCCGTTGTCGGAGAGGAAGATGTCACTGACACGGCATCTTCCGGCAACGGCACCAAGTGCAGTGCCTTGGAAAGGAGCAATTCCTCTTCGTCGTCATCATTTTCGTCTGCTCTATGGTGAACTTGCGGGAAGGAAGAGAGCCTAGCGGTGGGTCGGGCTGCAGGGGCAACCGTCCTTTTAAGGTAGGCGGTTTCTTGCACTATTGGATCAACAACTACTGATCCAAAATTGTTGAATCGTTGTGTTTTACTTGGTCGATTGGAACGCTTGAATTTGAACGCCCGCTTTTGTTTTTTCGACAGCTCGTGTTGAGGATATACAATGTCGGGAGCCACTGTAGGAGGGATTGTCAAAGTCGACTCATTACCGACAGTTTGGGACGGAAGAGATGGTGCTTTGCTGGTGATTGCAACACCGCTCGGAGTAGGGAATCGGCTACAGATACTTGATCCATCGATTGATCTTGCTACCGTTGATGCCATGGTCCTTGGATCACAAATAACTGGATGAGAAAAGACAACTTTAGGACAAGATCACTGGGTTTGAAATGTGAGAGAGACAAGAATATGGATGTGATACAATTATTGGCAGAAAATATCGTTCGTACTGTATGATAGTACTGCGTAATAATGGAGATGGGTTTGACACACAGCAACAACATTGGTGCGGCGTCATAAAAAATCGTGATGAAGATTCAGAGTCAAGACGTATCGTACTCCGAACTTGGGAGTCGGGAGTCGGGAGTCGGGAGTCGGGAGGTACCGGTAGTCTACCGTACTATTATTACGTCGTATTTTAGGCGACGTTTCAAGCCGGCATTGGCAGCGCACGTAGATTGCTGGCACAATTTTTACAGGAGCATATTTTCGCGCCAAACTAAAGTGACTTGAACCTTAATTACGGTTCTAAACACTCACGGGGATAATAGGAGTTGTTTGTACTACTCCGAGTACGTACATAGTACGTACCGGTAGTTCCGGTAGAGTTTTTAGGTTGTTAAGATACGATAGTCTATGATACATGGCTTCTCAGCTCCGGTCGATCAACTGTACTACCGTACTACGTGCTACCCTACCCACTACCCAAAGTACAAAGTACTCCAGTAGAACAACCTGCTTCCGCCGAAGCCGCACTCTTATACTACCTCTCTACTATCTAGAGCTACTACCGGTTCGTAGTAGATTTGATGGAAAGATTGCACTCCATATATTCCTATTATTATACACCGTAATAACAAATGGCTGTCCAAGCTTGGGTGTACGTCGTATGATTCTTGAGTATTTCGGAATGATTGGTTTTAATCGAGAACTTAGTCGGGCTATTCCTTTTAATCATTAAATTTCATGCATCGATATTGTTCTCAATAATAAAATCTATTTTAAGGCTATCCAAACTACTAGCTACAGCCTAGTGCCGTCTCTAAGTAGTTGGATCACCTGCCGGGCCCCGAGGGGCGAGGCAATGCAGGGAGTACCAGGAAGATACTCCAGGGAGATAGTTATGGTATAAAACCTCCTACGGGAGGAGGAAAATTCATCTGGTGGAGTAGAGGATCCGATGAGAAGGTGTAATACCGATGTTTTTGTGTTTGTGTGGCCGGTTACGGGGGTGGGGGTGGTTGTGATAACTCGGTGCCAGGAGCTGCTTTCTCCGTTGGATGAAGTGGTTCATTGGAAGGGTAGAGACGCTGGGACCTATAATGGCATGTCCTATTTTGGCTTTGATCTTCCTTTGTTATGTGTGCATCAGACATGTTGTCATCTTGACAAAGGATGACAGTGGGCTCGGTACGTCTTTGCTTTCGCATAGAAGAGGGGACGGTCTGGGAGGGAGGTTGGAGGGGATCTTGGGGTGTGGAACACATTGAAATGATAAGTTCTTGCAGCATGGTGATCATTTTATTGAGTTGTTGGTCATAGCGTGCCAATCGTTCCTCCAGTCTCTGCTCTAGTCGCTGCTCCAGTCGCTGTTCTTGTGAAGCTAGGAGGGCCTGCATTTGTGCCTCTGTGTATGATGTGTTGGATGCGGTTTCTGGTTGGGTGGGTGGTAATGCGGTGATAGTTCCTGCCGCTACTGCTGACCAGGAGGTATGTCTTGGAGTTGCTGGGGTGGGAATTTGTGTTGCCTGCGGTTCTTCTAATTGTGCATGGCCCTGGGGAGTGGTGTTCGTAGAAGGGGCGTGGATGGTGGTGGGAACTGGTGGGTTCGGTTTGGTCCGGACGGACCAACTCTCCCGTGGAATAGTGTCAGTCGTAAATTCCTGCTCTGTCAACACACTATGTGAGCAGGTGATATAGGAATGCCGGGTAGTAAGAGTTGCTTGTGAACCAGGGGTACTTGGTGTTGGGAAACGAGAGACTACACGCACTATGTCTAACTGAGGAGTGGCGATCTGCCGGACAAAGGTATGTCATGTCTCAGCCAACTTGATGTGAACGAGCCAGGTCGGTAAAAGCGGTGGTTTTACATAGCAAGTTATAGTGCCCAAGCGGTTCACCACCGCAGTTGAGATAGGCAGTGGTGGGGGTCCTATAAACTTGTAGGATCTGTGGGAACTTTTGTCGGAGGACGACATCGAACTCAAACATTGTATCAGGGCGAATGCCGTGGATGGCAACTATGCGATGTTTGGCTTCATATTCCGCTTGACGGTGGACAGCCTTTGCAAATATAGCGGGGTGGGTTCGTCGCTGTTGGAACAACACGAAGAGCAAGTTTTCATTTCTGGAGGAGAATGCCTTATACTCGGAGTATAAGATTTCTCGGAGTTTCAGGGCGTGCTGTTGTTCAACCTGGATGACGAATGCCTGACATTTGTACCGGAGATCAGTTCCTGGTTGATAAGTAGTGATGGTTTCCATCACACAGTGGTGTTTCGGGATGCGTTTGGCATCGATTTTAGCTTTGGCTGAGATGAGAGGAATGAGTTCTTCCTCAAACTGGGTTGAAGTCATATACTTTGGGAGTGGTCCTACGAAGAAACCAAGGGGAACGACGTCATGGACATCTTCTGTCCACGGGTAGTAAACCAAGTTTCCGTGGGAGCGTTGAAGGGCATCATGAACGGTTTGCTCTTTGCGGATGGTGGCAAGGGTCATGTCGGTGCAAATCCGGAAGATGATCCAAGATTGTGACTGAATCTTTTTGGCTTTTGAGACACGAAAAAGCTTTTGAAAGTCCTCGTCGTTTGTGGGAGCTTGGACGTTGTGCAATGCCATGTTGGCGTTTGTTTTGATGCTAATTCGAGTCTGGAACGACTGCTTAATGGCGTTGAGGACGTTGAAGCAAGATGGGAGACATCTTTTGTTAGGAGGTCATCATTGGATTGGAAACGGAGTTTAACTACCGTTTCCTGCCAGACTTTGGCTGCAGACGGGCGGGAAGTGGACTTTCCAGTGATAACAGTAACGTCATCTTCAGTAGGGAGAGAGAGGTCGGGAGCGGTGTTTTGGGACATGGTGTTTCGGGACATCGGGTCGCTACGTGGACTGTATCGATATTGTTGTCACTTGTACTACAGTAGGAAAAAACGAGATGCAAAGCATCGGCCACAGATCCTGACAACCCGTCATTCGATGTAAATTTATGGTTCAGGACGACAGTGTGGTCGTCAAAAGTTTCAGAATTGTTTTTGAACCTTGCCTCAAAAGAAGCTGAGTTCCACGACAAGGAGCATCGTCGGTTGCGAATTTTGGACTAAGATAAGGTAAAACTGGACAAGAAATAGGAATAAAATACATATGGTGCATTACTTAGCTGTATAATAATGTAAAAACAGTGAAACATGAATGATTTTTGTGGCGTTTTTTTTGCTTCATTGATTGCAAGCTGATTGCGAGTGGGTAGCGTAGCTTGAGTGTCAAGTAGAGAACTGAGTTTATGTATTCGATTTCGATGTTTCGTTGCAAGACAAAACAAACAGATTCCTGATGGAATCATAATAGTAATAAAGATATAAAAAACAGGGTGGCAAAAATGCCAGAAAGAGAGAGAGCGATCCAAATACAAAAGAGGACATGATATGGAAGGCATCACTGATCGTGTTGTGACGACAGCCGTCGCACGTAATGTAATGCAGATTTGGAGAATTATGAACTTCAGTCGTTTCTCCTTAGAACACGCAGTGTCGTGTCCTCTACATTTGGATCGCATTATTCTTCCTTGTCAGATCCATCAGAGGACTCTTCCTTTTCACAAATGGAACTGCCTGTGGTACTTCCTGATGACGGAGGCACGACATTAATCTTGCTCGGAATAGAAGAAGGCGCAATGTGCGGCATCTGGAGTGAGTCCAGGATTGCGTCCGCTTCGTTGGCAGCTACTTGAGCAGCTTCAACGGCAGCGTCCATGTCGTGCACTGAGGCAGACATGATTTGATTCACTTGAGACACGATTGCACCTGTATCGAATGTCATGATGACAGAAATGAGCTTGTTGGATGCTGGACTGAACTTGGCTCTGACATTGCCCTTGACGACTAGCTCCGAGACAGCTCCCTGTTGCATTGCGCCATGTGAAGAAGCAGTAAACTCCAACATAGCAATGCAATTATCCATGAAGAAATTCTTGCGGTCGCAATTGTATGCGAGAGAGATTCCGTTGTGTCCCTTCCCAAGACCCTGCAAAAATGCGGAACACAAGTTGGAGTCGCTCATGACTTCCGACACTCCCGTCAAGACTTGCTCGAATTTTTGTTCACTTTCCCCACTGTGAACCATGTTGCGAAAATCTGTGAGAGGCAGCGTCAAAGTAAAATTGTCTTCCAGAATGGCCGCCCAGCGCGCAGGATTAGCTTCGTTGCGGCCTCGCAGCTTGAGGAACTCCTCGGTTACACGGAAGCGGACCTCACGTTGTTCCAATTCCCGCTGAGAGGTGTGACGCTTTTCCAGTTCTGAAGCATCGCGCTGGGCCACCAAGGCGGTCAAAGTGCGCTTCAGTTCTTCAACATAGGCCTTTTTGCGCAATCGAGTGTTGCGAGCATGCTCGCGATTGCGATCTCGGTTCTGACGCGCTCGTTCATCGGGGGTCAAATTTTGTCTTCGAGAACGATTGTTTTGTTTGTCGTTGCAAGCTTGATTGGAGGTGATCGAAGAATCACTTCCAGCGCAAATAGATACCCAGTTACTCCCAGTAAGAGCCTTGACGTGATCGGTACTTGTATCGACATTTTCGGTTGAGGGTTCCGAAGAAGGTTTGGTGGGCTCATTCTGGCCGTTGGTGACATTCATAATGAGGTTGCTGACTGCGGCTTGGGCGACATTCTTGAAGTCGGCTTCGGTGTGTGTCGTGGACGTTACTGAGGCAGTAACGATAGATGGCGGGGAACCTTCTGAGTTGGCAACGGCGGGTTGATGTTGGGAGGGCGCAGGGGCGATGTCCGTTGCTGCCGGAGTGACCACGGGGGGAGCGGCACTGACTCCGTTCGCGACGGGCTTAACAGGGGCGACAGCTTTTATGGAGGTGGAAATGACAGGAGCGGGAATTAGGTCAGCCTTCAAAGGATCGGGAGTGTCATTCTTGGATCCTTTGGCAAGGTTGGCTTTTGGCGAACCGGCCACCTTCTTCTTTGGAGCGACAGATCCATTCTTTTTTCCAGCACTGCTATTGCGACGTTTGGCAGGTGGGGCGCCACTGCTGATGGATTTGCGTTTCGTCGCTGAAGGAGCAGCCGGGGCGATGGGAGCCGGGGCTTGAGCAATACTAACACAAGAAACAACTGGTGCAAGAGGCTGCGATGGGGCAGTTCCTGGAGCGGCCGCGGAAGAGGGTGCGATGCACTTAGATTCGTACAGATTGGAAAGGTCATTGAAGGAAGTGGATGGACGAAACGCTCCAAATCCATCATCCATGGCGGCCACCGCGTCGGCAACTTGCGCAGCTGGATGAGTCCCATAAACGTCTTCGGTTTCGTCCACGCCATTCTCCGCTTGAGGACCCAACAGGGCTGGAATCTCTGTGAGACATAACGACACAATGACCGTAAGAAAACTGGTGGTGGCGATAGTCGATCCATCTTTTCATCGTTCATTTTCACTGGTCCAACGTACCGTGCATGGCGTCATCGTCACCTCCCCCGACGACAGCAGCATTATAGATATCCATCAGTTCATCGCCAAGAATGTCTCCATCAAAAAGATCCGATGTTGGAGAGATGTCTTGCATGGACGATTCCACTTGCGACCATTCAATAGTTGGAGACATGCCGTTGGTTGGTTTTTGATTGGTTAGTCAGTGACTTTTGAAAATGATGAAATAATAGTTGTAACAGAGTTGGTATAAAAGTCGTAGTGACAAGATAGCTTGCTGCGAAATCGTGCGTTCGAAAAGTGAAGATCGCAAGAGTGAAAACAACGGCAAAATGAAATTGGCATGTGAGAGGTCCGAAACAAAAACTAGTGGCTGTAGCCTGGTTGTCACAGAAATTAGTTCCACTCGGTATGACTGCATTCGAAACGACATCAAGGGACGGTTTAATAAAATAATGATTTCCATCTTTTTCGACGAATCTTCAAGGTGATGGCTTGGACTTGAGCGAATCCCCACCTTCTCGACCGTCGTTATCGAGATGAAAGACCCATTTACCTCTAAAAGGATGATGGCCGTTCGAGATCTCAACACATATCTACCACTACTAGTCGTTGCGACTACATGGAGTTGTGAAACTGCCAAGCAGTAATGCATGCGAACGACCAATCTTGAACAAAGTACTAAAAAAAATCTTCCAATCCATCAACTCCTTGCCCGTTAGATTCCTACGGGACCTTACGCGTGAATCTATGCGCACACCAAAAAAACGATTCCGCTTCGCATCGCGTGTTGTTGGGCTTACCTTGATGTTTGATGGGGATGAAGATGAGGGTGAAGAGTGTGGTGGGTGTGGTGACTAGTGCGGTGAGTGAAGTTACGAGAGTGAATGAAAACACAACATCCACAATAAATAACGGTGTCTTCCGTTGTCTTTTCCTGAGACAGGTGGTGGTATTAATCTTATTGTTGCTGGTTTTTGTTTTTTTGTTGTTGTGATGTTGAATCGATTGAAAGTTTGTTACGAGGTGGCTGGCGTTGTTTGTCTATGTAAAAAGTTGCCGTCGGAATGGAACGCGATTTTTGTGGGGCTCACGATGTAGCCAACAAAAAAAAAAACACGTACCATACCAGACAGACGTAGAGTTTTACGAACAAAGTACTTCAATGTACTTTCTCAAAAGCACAAAAGACACGTCAAAGCAAAGAGCAATAAGAAGATGAGAGACGTCTTCTAAAGAATCTGTGGGAGCGAAATGGGTAGTTCTGTAACACCGCCACGCAAATTTTAATAAAACGGATTGCTTCAATGTGAGAAGGGGCTCAACAGTTGAATTTTTGTGCAACTGGCGTTATGTAAAAATGGTCGCAGATGGAGGAGAACGTGTCATACGTATGACAACGTAGCGAGGATTGTCCTTAAAGCCACAGCAATTATGAAACTTTAATAGGACATTAAGTGAAATAGACGTTATTTGAAGGTTATTGGCGGACGCTCTCATCCAATCAGAGTGACGTGGTAAAACCTCTGACAAATATCTAAAACTGACTCATTCTGTCGACATCGTACAACCTAAGTACGTTGTGTACTACGTACCGTACGACAGGACCACGGAATACGTAGTTCGTGAAATAAAAAAACAGCTATCATACAATTAGTGCACTCGTCGACGAACCAATCGACGAAGAGTTCGTACATACGGAGTAGAAGTTTACTGATGCCTGTAGACATTTTCTCTTCCATCATCAACAACGTTTCCTCGTCTTCAAAGTTTTATCGAATAGTGACAGTGAAGTACTTCCAGTTAAATAAAGGTGGATGCGAAACTATTGTTCTGTCGAGAGAGAAGAATCGCGAGACTGAGAATTCCTTATCCAGCAAACGAATAAAGTATCTCTCTACCTGTAGTAGCTACGTAAAAGTACCGTAGTACTACCGGTAGCTGGGTAGGTATGTAGATGAAGTGTGCAAAAGTGCATTGACCCCTTGAAGACTGCTGACATTAACTGTAAAATTCTCTCAGTTGTAAGGCTTATTTAGAGTACTTGACATAGAGAAGCCTTCTTTGAAAAACAAGTACTCCTCAGTAAATTGAGCGATCGTCGGTAGAGAGAAGGGGAACCATGTTGAGATTGAGAATTCGAGAATTCTTTTTTATCTCACACCACAATGAAAGAAAATTGAACTTCGTTGTGACATTTTGTGACGATGGACAAATAATAGATTACCAGACTACCAGTAGGACTTGGACATAATTTCGCATGGCGCAACCACAGTACAAGTTACGTATTTACTGCGACTTCAAGGCAAGACGGTAGATCTATTCGCTATATGATAAAAGGTGATGGGCTTCGCCAGTTCTGGTGGATAGTAGTCGTACGTTGTAACTGTAAGTTTATGTACCTAGTTAGGTACCGTAGTTGGTATATACAGAGTATGATACCGATGAGGGAGACCTACGACATATTTTTTTCTGTTATGCGGAATAGAAACAGATCCTAAACTAGCTAGAGGGTTCATGCGAGAGAAAAGAAAACAAGACAAGAAAACACTACCGTCCGACAAATTTGATGAAGATGTCAATGTCTTTCGTGCTATGATTAGGTAATTTTGATCTGTCTTTGTCGACTGTTTCGACGTTTTTTGTTGCTCTTGCTGGTGCGGGAAGCAACTGGGGGCAAAATCTCGTCTGGCCCAGTGGGCAGCGGTTGGCCGCTTTGTGTTTCAATTTGTTCCTTGAGTTGTCGTAGTACGCGAATGGCTGACAATTTTTGGGGGGATAGAAGATCCCAGAAAATGCCACATGGTTTGGGAGCTCGGTTAGGAACTCGAATGGTACGGGTGGGAGTCACAATTATATCCACGGGGACATCATGCTGTGTCAGTTTCCAATCCTCCGGCATATCATCCTCGTTGTCAATCACTTGACAATCATGGACGGTCGTAACCACCAAGCATGATTCCGGATTCAAATTTCCTTGGGCACTGAGAATACCCCATTCAAGTTCTGCAAAGCCTTCCCCTTTGCCCACACGAGCTCCAGTTCGCGGGCATACTGCTGTACTGCCAACCACTACCAGGTCAACAGTGAACTTTTCGTTCAAAGTGACAGGTGTCCCCCATTTTACGACCCCCTGGCTGTTGGTACATTCCTCCACTTTCACCAGCGATGGTAGCTCCTTCATTAGGATTTTCGAAAAAAAGCCAGTCCTTAATCTGGGTTGTGGGGTCAACAAGGTCTTTCCATATTCAAGAATTTTGTGTCGAACGGGTCGTCTCAAAGAATCAGAATGATGACGAAAAGGAAGATATCAGTATGGATCGTTTTCTCCCGCGAGTTTGAAAAATACAAATCAAAAAGACTTACTGAGGAGTGTCTGGATTTGATTTGATCATGTTGGCAGCTTGAAATTCCGGCAATTCGACCAGTCGTACCGCGGCCATCTCTGCTCCCACAAAGTTGGGGATTCGGTGATGCACCGGACGAGGAAACCGGGCAATATCATTGTCTTCCATATAATCCCAAATGCGCTTGCGTAATTTCCACTTCCATGGTGTTCTCAAACCTTTGGCAAATTCCATATCCGCTTCCGCCTTCATTGCATCCATGGCTTGAGCATCCTTCGCAAGTCTATCTTTCTCGTAGTCCAGGTAATCCATGGGAACAGTTTGTTGTAGTTCATTATTACGGATGGACGACAGCTCATCGTCCACTGACCCCATCTGTCGTCCGCTGTCGAATGTTAGGGTGCTTGGAGCCCGTGGCTGCGACACAACGACAGATACAAAACCAACGTTGGATGATATGAGGGCCATCGCGACGCTAGAAAAAAAAAACAAAAGAACTCCATCTCATCCTGGGTTCAAGAGACAAATGGTTTGCTGGTTTGTGGCTATGATGGGTTCGGTAGAAAGAGGAGAGGGTGTATTTGTGGTAATCTCTTGAAGCAAAACTGCTTCGACGGTGAATAAAGTTGATTCAACCTTCGTGATGATCTACTCTGGCTAGAGAGGTACGGCGTGCCATTCTTTGACTGTGACGAAACAATTCACAGGGTCCAGTCAGAGAATGATCATCTGTACGACAATGTAATTTGTGTGTATGTTGATGAAAATGATGTCATGTTCGGCTTTACGGTAGTACGGTAGTACCCCGTAGTACGTAAACTTTGTACGACAAGTCTCTACCGGTAGGTACCGTATTACGGTGTAGTCTATCATTTACGACAACGAACGTCGTCAAATTGACGCTTAAACGCTCTACCTACCGTGGCTGGGTATCATACCGGTAGACTAACACGGAGAGAGAATACCCGCAGGTAGACTACGGTACCGTAGTAGAGATGAAAAAATCGTCTCAAGCTAGCTAGCTAGCTAGTAGTTAAAGTAAAATTTTGAAATGCTAATACTAAGCAGTCTACTTGTTGTTATTAGACACATAATATTATTTTACTCCAGTAGACGTTGACCATTGGTTGTGATACCTAGTATTCTGTATGAAAACATTGAAAACTTGTTAGTGTTGTTGTTGTTTATGTAACCTGCTGTTGTTAGTCCATGGTTGTTGACCATTGCTTATGATTTATGAATACGTTGAAATGTTGTTGGTGTTGCTGCAATGATGTTTTCACAGCACAAAGGGTACTTTTTGTCCGAAACTTGCTCGATTCCTTTTAGAAGCCATTTTGTACCCAGTTGTATGGGTTTTCAAAAAGTCGCAATTGAGGGTCTCTTTGTTGCCATCTATTACACCATTCTCTTTCCTTAGGGAATTTGGAAGGCCAATTTTGACATTCGCAGAAAACCAGACGGTGACCTCTTTTGATTTCCTGCAATGGACGGTTGACGTCAACGGCATCGGGATTTCCTTCTCTGGGCCTGCCTGCTGTAGACGCTTCACATTTGTCATTCAACCTCCACGCCAACAACCGCTCTAACTCCGTTATTTGGTGTTTGGCAACTCGAATTGGATCCTTCATCACGCGCCAATGATTCACTGTGTAGCATGGAGGCACGGTCATCGATCCCTCGTACCGGAAGTAATATTCGGTTCCTACTTTCAGTAGCCACTCGTATGGCCACCAATAAACGTCTTCGTAATTTTCCTGGATTGGGATTTGAAGTTCACGACGTTGAAAAGCACTGTGCAACTCCTCAAAGTATGCTTCCTCGTCTTTTTCACCCTTGGGTGAGAAATTCTCTTCCCGGATAATCAATTTTTGGGTAAATTCAGGGTGATCCATGAGTTTATCACCAGGCCGTAACTCCGGTGGATTGTTTTTGTGATACAATCGCATCTCTTCCTCTGTCAATGCAGTGTGAATGGGTGGAAGGTCTTTATCCTCGATTTCGCTGGTCGTAAAGTCGATTTTTTCTTCGAGAGTACCCATAAGCTCTTCTTGCAAATTAGGTAGTCCAACAACATCGCGTTCTCCCGATGTATTGTTCCCAAGTAACTGCCGCCTTGTTGTTTCTTCCTTGAAGACTTTGGATGGAAAGCAACATGACCAGCAGATACGTTCAACATCACCTTTGTGCTTTGCCCATTCATTCCTACAATATGCAGTGTTTGCAAATGCGGGATCGCAGCAACTTTGATCCTTACATACTCGCGCTGTATTACCAAGTTTGTCACAGTGTTCGTATGGAGCCAGTCCATCCGGATGGGGTTCGTTTGGCGGTCCAACCTCTAGAGGCTTCCCTCGTGCTTCTTCCATGCAACAATGATGACATGCAGATTCGGTATCACCGCCGAGAATGTTGTAGACTTCATGGCAGTAATTACTTGAAGATCTTGGCACCTGGCAGCACGCAAATTGATCGAGTTTGCAGATACGATTCATGTTCACTCCTAAGTTCTTGTATGCCTGGCAATCAATGGGTGGGGGGTCATTCCTACCTACAATGACGTCGTCCAAAATATCCACAGGAGTAGTTTCATTGTCTGACACGGAAACGTCAAGCGAAGGAGATGCTGTTGGGTTGTTTTCTACTGGGGAATCTGTAGATGTGATGGATGTTGGGGAGTCCGTAGAATTTGAAGTGGTAATGAGGGTTGGGTCCGTGATGCAATAGTCCATCAGAGAAATATCTGTTGCTCCACCAAGACAACCAGGAACTGCAGTGAATGGAAGAAAACGTTGAAAGCAAACAAGTCCATCACCGCATTCGCTGTCATCGTCACAATCCCCTTCACAAAGGCCAAGCGGCATCTTGTCTGCTGGTGGGCTCCATCCAATTGGATTCAATGGAACTGCATTTTTTGTCGGCGCAGCGGTAGGAGCTCGCGATGGGAGAGGAACTGTCGTTGGTACTTCTGTTTCTAAACGACTATCAACGTCATCATCGAGATCGCCTATGGCACCATTTTCAGGAAGTTCTGGATATGCGCAGTAATCCGTTAAACTTTCGTCTTCGTCCCCACCATCACAGCCAGGGACCGATACACGTGCAGCCTCTCTTTGAAAACAAATGAGTCCAGGCAAACAATCGCTATCTTCATCACAATCTCCTTCACATTCTCCCAGCTTGAAATTCAGTTCCCAACCTCGGTTCAATACTTGCTTTGGGGGGCCCACAGGACGTGTGGCGGACGAAGGAGAAAGTGTGGGCTCTCCATCAGAAACCAAATCGGCGGGACGTGAGGTGGGGACAGATGTTGGCGGGGTGAGGGAAGCCAATGGCGCTTCTGTTGTTGGATCTACGTATCCACTTCCAAAAGGGTCTAAGACACAGAAGTCTGTCACTTCTCCCAGTTGTTCACCACCGAGACATCCAGGAACTGCTTCGTTGGCATCTCTTTGGAAACAAACAAGACCGTCCATGCAATCATCATCGGTATCACAGTCACCCTGGCAATGTTGAAGAGGAAACTTGTCTAGTGGAGGAGTACCTCCGAAGTCGACCACTGGTTTGGGCGGAAGCTGCTCGATGGTTGGTCTTGGCGATAAGGTTGGAGAGACAGCAGGGACATCTGTTGGGGGGAAATATCCTGGACCAAAAGGATCGAAGACGCAGAAATCAGTGCCAGCCGGATAGTCAGCACCTCCAATGCATCCAGGGACATCTTGAAAAGGATCGCGTCGCATGCAGATGAGACCAGGAGCGCAATCTTCCGAAAAATCGCAATCTCCTTGGCACATTTGTAACGGAAAAAGTTTGGCATCAGGGTTCTCTCCAAAATCCTCAATGGGAAGCTTTGGTGGAGCATTTAGCTGACCACCACGACCCGGCGAGGCGGTGGCGTCGGATCGCTCAAAGAACTCCAAATCTTCAGGTGTTCGAACTTGTCCACGGTACAGTTCACACATTTTGTAAACTGGTGCTGGAGGAAGTCCACACGCGGCTCGTTGTTTTTCTTCTTCCCGACGAAATTGGCAAATGAGCTTGTCAAGGTAGTGCCAGGGTCGTTCATCGGGATAGTCTTGCAAGAATAACGACACGTAGCCAATTTGATTCTTCCAGTGATCTAACTCATAAAAATGAGCCAGGCTCACTTCTGCGGCGTATCGTTTTCCATGCTGGGTATGTTCACTTGGAACTTTGATGTCGGTCCGATCTAGATGCCACCAATCAGGGAACCCTTTACTGTAGTCCAATCGTGGATACTTTCTTCTTCCAGTCGCATCAGCACAATCAATATCACCGTTACTTCTCATGGGAAAATGGATCTGCAGGGCATGTGGACTAATCTTAAACTGTCCTTCCATGTCATCCCATCTACACGTTCCGTCTTCAAAGTTCATCCTACGAAGAAAGGGGAAAACCGAATGAAATGACTATGTAAGAATATGAACATGTGGGATAGTAGGCGCAATTGTCGTGGAGACGCGGATCATGTCGTTCGTTCACCGCACATCAGGTAGGACAAAGTAGTACTCACCAGTGCCAATCTGGACACTCATGCCAGTTAGGATGACCTTCGATGGCTCGATCCCGAGGCAGATCTATGGGAGACATCCGATGCTGGGCGGGGCAGTTGTTTCCAGTCAATGGACAGGAAACGCACATGTTTTTCTCAAGCTTCCACCCAATGGAACCTAGATGTTTGTCCGGCCATCCTTCCTGCCGTTTTCCGAAACAAAAAGTGAGAAATATGGATGTCTGAATAGACGCCGAGATTTGCAAAAGCTGGCCGTATTTGTCCTGCAAATCATTAAGCACTCACACATGTTTCAAGATTGTCACATTGGACCTTGTTCCAATCCTCCGGTCCGTAGTCGTTGCCAGAGGTGCTGCGGAAGTTGAAGCGATCGGCCGCAACGAAAGTTACCGTACCAGAGAGTACCAGCGATGTGAAGGTACGAATTATCATTTCTATTGAATGGTTGTTAGCATAGAAAATGGGATAATTGTTTTGTTTTGTTTTGACTGTTGCCGAGCCTTCTTTTTTGTGTGATGATGATGATGATGATGATGATGGTGATTTGTTTCCCTTGTTGTCGTTATTGGTTTGACACGATTAACACACACCGACTATCTATCCTCCAAAACTGGAAGCATGCGATGACAACAGATGCTAGTAAAAGTTGACGGCGTGTTAGTATGTATTCTCACACACAAGGGTGTCTCTATTAGGGAGAATGTGGGAGTTTTGGAAATATATGGTACCACTATTGCGGAGATGATGGCTCTATCGCAAAAGAAGGTTCCAGGTTCTCACCTAGCAAACATGCACGATCGAATGTTTTTGGCGTATATGTGTGACTTTCAAGGCGACCTCTCACGATAAAGTTGTTCTTGGTTGGTGGTTGGTGAGGTGGGGTGCACCTGCTTTTGCTTTGGCGATGACGGTAGGTTCTCATCATCAGCTACACAGGTAAAATCCTCACGAGCAGATGTGTCGTTGAAAGCAAAAATAAGGACGATAAAATGTGAGAGTCGCCGTTGTTGATATGACCGACCGGTGAAAAGCAGATTTTTTAGTATCGGAAAAAAAAAGAAGAATTTTAAGATAAACGTCTGCGACCACTTTAATGATGGATGCGTCGACGTAGGAGTTTAATTAAATGATGAACATAACCGATGGTGGTGTGAATTGTAACGAAGGGCCGTTAAAATTTTTCAGTTGAATTGAATCACGACTCCTGACTTGCGTGAAAAGGAATTAAAGATGAGGTTACTTTCGCGCCATTCCGAAATCGAGAGGCTGGCTTCGCACCGGCATCGTTCCGCGCCCTTTCAAATTCATCGTCGAGGAGTGTCATCATACGAGTACCGGTACCATCGGGCCGGGTCTCCACAACTGTCGCTGCTTTATAACACGGATCTGCTGTTTCACTGTGCCGCCATCGATCGAGCGTATGATACGGTGTTCGTACCGGACCGGCATTGCTGAACCACAGAGGAAGTGAAAATTATTCCATCTACGACATCAGATGTCGAGCTGATGGTACGAACGAATATAAAAGCAAATAACTTCCGGTAATCTTTCACAGACTCCCTCTGGTAGAGTGGCCACAAATAATAAGTACGAAGTAATCACTTCCCGATATACTTAGTAGTCTACTACCATGACGAAACTCACAGTCAAGTCGTTGAAAAAAGACAAGCATGCCGAAAAGACCCGACTGGACTTTGACTCGTTTGAGACTTATTTAGGTTCGACGATTGTTGGTCGACGGAATCAAGAACACACTACAACAGTCGCGGCTTCGGCCAAGGAACTGTACATTGACAAGCGGATGGTCAAGTGGGAAAATGTCTTGTCCATGACGCTATACCCCAGCTGTAACAATGAGAATAGTAACGACGAGGACGGCGATGGCGATGGCGAATATTACATGAGCAGGGAACCACTGGAATATTGTTTGGAGGTAACCTGCCGCGAACAAAAGCAAGAAAAGGAAAACTATGTAGCCAGTGAAGACTACAAGGGACAAGTACGAACTTTCAGGGTGATCAAATTGGTGTATGGCAATCAGAAACGGTCGTGGATTCCTCAGTGGAACCAATTCCAGAGCGCGCTACAAGAGTTGTATGACAAGGAACTCGTGAAACGAGACCGCCGCAAAGAACGAGAACAACAAGAGAAACGACAACTTGCCAATAGCAAATCGTTTGGCAACACCAACCGATCCTATGGTCGTCGCAGCACCTATTCCAAACGGGAAGCCTTTCTATCCAAGAATCGGAAGAACATCGAATCGAATCGAACACTGCCAGATGCCGATGACGAAGATGACGATTTTTGGGATACCTATCGCAAGGGAAACGAAACGGCCCAAGAAACAATGCGACGATTGCAAGGTCGCGACGATGTGTTTGCGTCCGTCAAGAATAAGGAACGAATGGAACAGAGTGAATTCGTTTATCATCATGACGACGATGGGGAAGAAGAGGAAGAAGAAACCGAGTGGACCGGTGCTGCTACTTCATCTGCTGCCAATGATTCCGACTCGGCGCCCGCTCTGAGTTCCGAGGACGATCCAATGGAGTTTGACACCCCCCTCGGCCAAAGTGGCAATACTGACGAAGAGGAAAAGAAGACTAATGACCGGGAAGAAAAAGCCAAGAACAAAATTACCCGAACAAAAAGGTTGCGACAACCAGGGTTGAAGGGGAAGAAGGTGGTGAAGGCGTCAGCCTTGGACGATTCAGATGACGACGAAGATTTTTTCGGTAGCAGTCAGACCTTTACTACGCCTGCCACTCAGAGACTTGTTTCTCCAGGAACTGTCGGAGTCCGCAAGCGAAAGCACGTACTCCAAGATGATTCGGACGAGGAAGTCGACCAACGGGTTGTTGTAAGAAATTCTACTTTCACAAAACCAGAGCAAGAGGAAGACAACGAGTCCAAAGAAGAGGAAGACCCTGCCAAAGGGATGCCCAAAATTACATCATTCTTTTCAAAAGGTGTTGATGCCACTGCAGCGGCGAAAAAATTACATGTTGCTCCAAAATCATCCATACAACGACGAGAAAAATTGACAGCTTCCCCGAGAGAGAACGACGAAGATTCCATTCAAAAACAGCCAGCGACAACAGAAAATAACATTCCTCCAAGCAAATTTTTCGCTCCTCGAAAGTCTGCAAATACTTCTGCAACGAAACTAGTGGCCAAGTCCAACAAAGATTCCGGAGACATCATTAATTTATCAACTCTAGGTGATACGCACACTCCCATCTCCCGTCGGCATGCCACAGACATTGAAAATGAATATGCCAAAGAAGCAGAGGTACCATTGTCAAATGAGAAACGTTCATTAAAATCGTCCGCCACTCCTTCTCGACACGCCGATGGAGCCATAAGAAAGTCAATCGAAGATGAGGATCCCATTGAAGAGGTGGATTCTTCCCAATCTCCACCTGGTCTCCACCGAAAGCGTTTGAAACAATGTTCTCGCTTGTTTCAAACGAAACAACAGCACAATTCGATCGCCTTCAGGGCTTTAGATATGGCCGATCAAAATACTCTCAGCAACGTATATGAGCGCGTGCCTGTCGCGCAGATTCGACCATCAGTTTACTATTCTGATAGGGTACAGGATCGAAAGCGTGCAAGTCCGACTCATCAGTCCCCTAGTCCATCACGTCGCGCGCCAGCACTAAAGCTGAACTTTGAGGCTAACGCTCACGATCAACAGCCACCAACCGAGCGATGGAGAGGATTATACAACGATGGGAATACATGCTACATCAACTCATCGCTACAAGCTCTGTTTTCTGTCAGACCCTTCATGGAAACTTTGAGTAATGAGAAAGAGGGGCATCCACTCGTTCAGAATCTGGTTTTGCTGTGGAAGCGCTTGCAAAATAAGAAACATCCAGAGTCTGCATCCGCCAGAGACTTTAAGGCCGAAATAGACAAATTGACAGATCAGTTTGAAGGGTTTGAGCAGCGAGACGCCCATGAATTTTTAAACGAAGTGATGGACAGAGTCCATGAAGAACTGAAATCCAAAGCGTCAGAATCTAGAGATGGATCCGCACTGAATTCCGATTCCAAACAATGCAACGATCCAATCGATGATTTCTTCCGACTCGACGTCCGAGTTTGTTTGACGTGTCAGTCTTGTGGCTACTTTCGAACCAAAGACGAAATGTACAAGAATCTTTCTCTTGATATTACCCGTCCAGCCGCTCATGATTCAGAATCAGGGTTCGCACAGGCAAGTGTGGAATCCTGCTTGTCAAGCTTTTTCCAACCTGAACTACGTGAAATCAATTGCGAAAAATGTGCAGAGGGACGCTTTGCTACTCAGCAAATGAAGATTCTGTCCAAACCCAAAGCTCTTTTGCTCCATCTAAAAAGATTTATTGTGGAAGAACGCCCGGTCAACGACGAGAATGATCCGAATGGTTCTGCCACCGAATTAGTCTTCCGAAAGAAAAAGGTAGGTACCATATGTTTCAAATTAGCGTCTGCTTTCATATCCTTACTAACGCTCGCTCTTTTTTTCACTTTTGTTGAACAGACTGCTGTGGAACTTAACACGAAGGTGTCCTTGGATGCATTCTTGGATAGTACGATCAAAGCCACAATTAGCGGACACGCAAGTTCTTGTTCAGAGTATTCCATACAATCCTTGGTCCACCATATTGGCAACACGGCTAGTTCTGGGCACTACACAGCCGATGCCCTCCGAGACAATAAGACGTGGGTTTCGTTTGACGACGGCCTTACGCGTGAAACATCTCTAGACAGCATTGTGACGAGTCCCAACAAGCAACGCAGTGCCTACATGATCATGTATTCCCTTGAATAGTTAGCCGATTTCCAATTAATCAAAAAAATGTTTTCTGACGTATCTGGCAGGTAGTGAATACCGTTGAAACGAGTAGCAGTCAGCAAGAATATCGAAGATGGGACACCGGTTGACACTTGACTCATCACATTCATTTCCTGGGATTCGGAAAGCGCATGTTTACTTCTGGAAACGTTTGAAAGCGCAGAATCGAAGTCCTCTAGCTAGAGTAGAAAAATACGTTCAAGGTGACGCCTTTGGAGGATTGAAGATAGACCAGCTCTTTGAGTTTGCAATTTCAGCAGCATCCCAAATTGTCCATCGATTGACCTTGTTGCCACCACAACTACGAAACAACATCGGTACCGGTGCAGCATCATCATATCATACGCTTTTGTAGTCCGGGAGCTCCGTCATTTTTTCTCCCGCAAATTCCCTAATTGACTGGATCGACTACAATGGTACAACGTAACTGAAATCACGGTTCAGGCAACTGATGAAAGAAGAGATGCTAAAAGAGGGATTTTTTTTTTCTCAATCATAAACTCTCTCAATTGCTCTTCTCATCTCTTTGCTCTTTTTTGTTGATGTGGTCCTGTTGCCACGTCAATGTCTGTCTTCGTTGCCTGTCACAGGCATTAAGTAAAAATCGGGACAATTAACAGTAAGTTGACTTGTGTCAACTGAAGAACACTCGGCGATAATTAAAAACAAGGAAAGGATACGTCGTCATCACCGTGATCTGCTGGTGTAGATACAATGATGATTGATGCCTGTTTGACACCGCCACGACTGTCCTCATCAATCAACAACAATCAATCAATCAATCATCAACAATCAATAAAAAGAGAAACGTTGCACAACTCTACTACCGGTAATAATAGTAGCAGAGACTATTCTACGATAAACTCGGAGTAATAGAGGAGCTCCAAACAATCATCAAGAAAAGTAGCGACTCCGAAGAAGAAAGCAATCAAATAAACCACACAAAGGAAGGATACAAAGGAACGGTCAGTGCATAAAAACAGATACACAATTCCTACACTCGATCACCAGCTGGCTAGGAATGTCAACGAAAGAATCCAACTACGGTTTATAGCATATAGCACAGCTGTCATTTATCATCCGAGTTTTGGATACCTTGTGGCAATGATCCGAAATATTGCTAGCCGCGGTCGTATGCCAGCTGCCGTCAGTGGCTCGGCTGCATCTACAGTTCGGATAATGGGTTATACTGCTGTTACTAGGACGATGTCATCATCTGTCACCTCTCGTCCTCTCTTGCACCAGTCAAAGCCCGACAAGGCCAATGGTTCTCATCGCACCGAAAGATCTCCAAGTCCACCTCCTCGCAATCCCAACAGGACTGTCACCACCTCACGAGTCATGTCTCCCAAGCCATCATCATCATCATTCCAAAGATCATATGGCACGGCTCCGCTCGTCATGGAAACGTTCATGGGAGCGGCTACATGTGACACTCCAGTGCGCCACACCTTCTATCATTCCCTACACGATACCTTTCCGATCCCACTATCCACAGTGGCCCCAGCATATCATCAAGAAGACGATTACGATGAATGGAACATGCTCCAAGGATATGGTGCTACGGCAAAGGGGGCAGTCGAGACGGTGCTATCCACCGCTGAATCTCAAGCTTCTGTCTCCATTACCACTGATGTAGACATGGATGTCGTGTCGGACGACGAAGAGTGGGAATTGCCACCGTACGATATTGCATCTTCGTCGGCAGAACAGGTCTTAGCCATGATGGATAATTCCTATTATCATGCTTCATACAAAGCCAAAGAATCGGCTGGTGATGAGCAAAGTGGCGGTCGCAGCAGTGACTGACAGTAGGTCCTGAGACCATTCAACAAAAGCAATTGCATGAGTATACACACTAATCATAACGCCGTCATCCTCCGGGATCTTGGTCCATTAATTAGAATACCCAAATGCATATCCTTTGCCAATACCCTGAGGTACTAATTCTATGTTTAGTTGCAAAACACATTGTTGGAAATTTACAAAGCAGAAGCATCCGAGTGTATTACAACAGAGGAGACATCGGCCACCACCAAACAGGTCCAGAATGAATCTGTTTATATGCTCCTCAAAGACGCAATCTTTTCATCCTTAGATCAAGTGCAGATGCAAGGGTATTGTAAGTAAGTGTATCATTTTTTCACAGGCAAAGGCTCCTGGACAGTACTGCCGGTAACTGTAAAAGTCGTACAGAGCACGGTAGATTGCCTCTCTGTTGTATGATACCCACCATGAAAAGGAAGTGCAATCTGTTGCCTGTCCGTCGTCTTTGTGACGTCACAACGAACGACAACAAGACGATGAAGGACAGCTCTCTTTTGTATCCATCCATCAGATGTTCGAATAGGTGTATCCATAATCATCCGTCAGGACGAATCACCCGCAAACATTGATACACCATGGCAAGAGCAAGATTGTTTCCAAGATCGCTCCCACCAAATAGATGATGGTGACGTAGGTCGTAATTTTCTGATGATAACTCCGGGCAACGGCTTTGAACTGCGTATAGAAAATAGTATATCGCGGAAAGAAGATGGACCCGATCAAAGTGCATAGCGACAGCGAAACCGACTGTCGCCCGATATCACATGGACATCTTCCATTGCATTGGCTACAAGCCAGCTTGCCACAGGAACATAGCAATTGTAACAATATTCTTCCATCATTTGCAGATCTGCAGCGAAAAACATGGGAAACATTGTACGGATTGTCACCGCCGACTGCAAAAACTGTTGGGAGCAATCCATCCTGTATTCGTCGAGACAAGTCACCCAAAGGTTCGGTTGATGCTCCCATCCAGCACTTGGTGGATTTGATAAACCATCATTCACATTACTGTACGCTCAGTTCGTGTTCTGGACGGCTCTCCTTGTTTGACCCCAATGGAAGTAATGTAGAGAGGGTGGAAATGGGGGATGGTGATCCATCGTTGTCGACATCAATTGGAGGCAAAGGCCGAGGAGGATGGGTGCTGGTGAGCCACAAAAGCCTCTCTCCCCAGGCACTAGTAGATGCTCTCTTCCAAGAGAACGTCACTAATGTTCAGTCACTGCATCGGACATCGTTGCAACCGTGGACGTTCAAGTTCGAGCCAATGCTATTGCATGTTGCTGCCGCTTCTTTACACCATGGACAGCAAATGTTGCGACTGGCGCTGGACTCGGGTTTTCGGGAATCTGGGTTAGTCGTCACCAATACACGAGTGACGGTAGCCATACGATCACACTCCTTGGCGTTGGCCGTGCCGCTGTACCCGTCGTCGCTATCAGAACCTTTCACCACGGGATCGCAAATATCTTCGCTGCAGGCTCCTCCGGCGTTCCTGAGAGCCTTGGTGCAAGAAGGAAACCAACGACTATCTTCCAACTGGAATCTAATGGAACGGCTGTACAGTGTGATTGAATACAATCTATTTCGGATACAGATGCTGCCACCTCCCATTCGGATCCGCCAGTTGCAGTCACCCGCATCATTAAACCTATGGAACGCAACTGTCGTCTCCAAAAAGCCATCGTGCATCCAAGACCAGACTAACGTAGAAGTTTGGACAGCTGGTGGATACGGCTGCGGCCCCATTTCAACAACTCCAAGGCGGTCCTCGAAAATGTACAAGTTGACACTGTCGTCATCCTCTTGGAGTGATCAATGGAGTCAAATCAGAACATGTGACGAATCATCATCGACTAATAAGCTTTTCAAGATTTTTATGCCCAGTCATTCGAAAGAAAGAAGGGAAAGTACTGCAGTGGAAGGTTACTTGCGGGTTGAGTCAGTTTTGGAACCAACAGAAAGCCAAAGCATGGCATCTTGTTACGTACAATCAATCGATTGCATCCTCCTGTGGGGCGGAAGAAGTGGACCCACGAAACCATCTGACACTCTCTACCTCTTTGATACTCAGAAAGAGCGATTGCTCAAAGTCTGTGATGTTCGTGGACAAGAGCTGCCACGCCCAAGATGGGGACATGCTCTTGTAGCTCTTAATTGCTCCAAGCGAGTGGTCATGCTTGGTGGGTGCAACGGAACATATGGTCCGATGGATGATATTTTTGTTCTGCACATTTGTCACGAATCAAGCAATGATGAAGTTCTCAAGAAATCAGGCAGCTTCTACTTTCACTGGGAAAAGCTGTCAACTGTGTTACCTTCTCCTAGATTTCATTTTGGTACATCACTCTTGCAGGATGATGTCCTGTTGGTTGTAGGGGGGCTTGATTCAGCAAATCAATTGCTCCCAACGATGTTTCATTCTCAAAGTTGCAGCACTGCACGGGTCTTTGCCTTCACCATTGGAAATTTGCGATATGCTGACGACCCAACGATCCCAAACACAGAATGCAACATAGTGTCAACTATGTTGCTGGATGAAAATGGCCAAGATAGTACAAATGACAATCTGGGCTTTCGTTTTGGATTGTCGTGTTGCACCCTGCTCAAGAAACACCTTTTACTGACTACTGGAGGTGTCCCAATTTTTCACGATCCATTAGCAGCATCCCCATCCCATGAGCCCATTCTTGTACATTGGGTCTATCATCGACCTAGCTCAAATCTGCCACTGCGCATTCAACGAATCCCATGGGCCTTTTTCCCTTCTATGGTGAACCAAGGAAGGGTGTCTCATGACTTTGGTTCGGTTGTTCATCACAACTGTGTCCCAGTTTCTGATGATAGTGTGTTGCTTGTAGGTGGAGGAGTACAGTCGTTTTCATTTGGAGAAGAATTTGCTTCCTCGTACCTTCTCCAAATTGACATTTCTGATGACAAGCAAGCTTCTGACTGGGGCCCGACTCTCCTAGCAGAAGGAATACAAGAATCTTTTGAGAATGCGGGCATTACGCAAGCCAGACCCATGGACTCAGAAACTGCCATGGTCATTTATGTGGAACCAAAAAATGCGAAGCATGTCAAGACTTTGCTTTTGAAGCAAGGATGGCTTGATAAGCGCCTCCGCATGACAAAATGTATTCTGGAAGATGATGTAACATGCATTGCCTTACCTATCACAGTCTCACATTTTCTGGTCAAGGAAAGATTTAGAGAGTGGATTCTAGGGGAGGGGGAAGAAGATCTGCACTATAGCACGGCGCAATATGCAAGGAAGGGACGGTCAAAATAATGTACTTTGTTGGATGAATTCTAAGATATTGAATGATCATCAAACTTAGATGGGATATCTGGCGCTCATCAAAAGTCAATGATTGACCGGCAACACAGCACATTTAAGATGATTGCATGAGTATGTATACTCAAAGGTAAGTCTGAGCCATTCAAAACACTTGTGTGTATCACAGACCAAAGTCTCGATGAAGACAAACTGTTATTAGCTCTAACTGAACAATGACATGTTGACAAACAACGCACGTATTATGTGAGAGACTGATTAAGGTCCAACTTGATTCATCCCAACAAACTGAAATGATGCCTTACACATTCTTTCCCGTTGACCATAGACATGATATGGCAGGATCTGTGATGCGTATAAATGGTGAGTGGATGCTAGATCCTATATTGATTCACCAGCTACAAGACTGCAATGACGAAAACCAATGCTGCGTTCTTTTCTGAACAAAGATGACTGATGCAACATTTTTGGTTTGTATTCTCCGAGTAGTCATTGGATCCTTCCCCTGAAGTTGTGACTTTGATTGTTTCGATTCTGCTCACTCCTTTTTCGCATTTATTTTTGATTTTCTTGTCGCAGCTCTCTGTCTCGTAAACGGAGGTCTCTCTACAGCTGGCTTTTGTCCCATCGAGGATGAATTTTATAGGTGAGTCCCATCCTTTCCCAAACCCTTAAAAGGCTATCTTTCTGCCATGGAGGACTGCTCTATGCACCGTGAGCTCTATATGATTTTCATACCCTCTGCCATAGATTAGCCAAGAACACATCAGTCGAGCTCTATAGGAATCGACTTTCTCTTTCTTTGAGATTGCCGTGTCGAATGCTTGTGACATTTCTGTTATACTGAACCTTCGTTTGTTTGTGCTGTATGTAAGTAGGTTCTGAGATGCTAGCCTAATAAAGTTTTTTAAAAATATTCTCGAGGTGAATGAAATGGATAGTTATTCTTTAATAGGTTCCTCCAGCTCGTACATGATCATGTAAGCTGTTTGGGACGAATTAGCTACCGCTTCTTCCGATGTGACTTTGGAAACATATGAATCGTTAAAGCGTGTCCATTCTCGGATTTCCTTCCCCCCAACTTCCCCTTCATACAGCCGCTTGGCGTCAGCAGTATAGTGCCCACAGCTGGCGGAAGAACCAATGTGGTTCACGACACTGCGGATGGCGTAAGAAGATCCTTTCGGTAGAGATGCATCTGGTGCGAGGTATTCCTCAAACAATCCTTCGCCACCCTTCTTCAATGGAATTCGCTCCTCGAATGCGACAGGAGACTGATCCTTTCGGTACGAAACAGATGTGTAATCTGGGCTGATATCAACAATGAATCTTTTCAAATGAAGAAGAAGAGCTTTTGGCATTTTCGTGATCTCCATGGTTTGAACTGCGGTATTGTGAAAACATTTTTCGCACTTGATTTCTCGCTTCTCTGGCGCGAAGAACTTTCGGACACAATCATCCACATTCGAGCAGCATGCGGAGCCAATTTCAAGGGACAAGTGGAAGTATGTCTCATTGTGACTTCGACGAAACTTGCAAGACTCGCAAGTCAGACTGACACAGACTTCGGTGGTGAAGTTAGAATGCACCGGCGATTCGTCCTCTGATAAATCTTCAGACACTTCACCATCGGCGTCTCGCGATTTGGTAGTTGCATCTGTGGATATCACAATGGCTTCCATGTTCCTACACTGGGATTGGTCGTAACGTGTCAATTCTGCGTGTGAAGTATTCATTCGGCCTCCGACAAGTTTGCATTTGGGCTCTTTCCCTTTGGTATCTCCAAAGGATGTTGATGTCCCATCAGCATCATCATTCTCTTTTTTGATTTCGCCGTACAACAACTCCTCAATATCCACATACTGCAAGTTAATAAAGGATGACGACCTTTGCACTTGAAAGAAATCATTGGTGGCCGTGATGGTTGCGTCGTCGTTCGCAACGACATCCGAGGCTTGGTCTTCTTCGTCAACAGTGGGGATGAAATCCAATTTCTCTGTGGATTTCATGGTGCTGTCCTCGCGTTCCAGTTCTTCTGCATTGTCGTTCATGTCGATGTCATCAGCTTCATTCTCTTCTTCTTCAGTCTCTTTTTCGACTTCCAAATCGTCTCTCATCGAAGGATCCGTAGACTGTTCGTCCTCCTCCTTTTCGTCCTTCTTTTTGTACTCCTCATCAATCAAATCCAACAGTGTTGTTAGAAATTCGTGCGAGTCCTGTTGTAGATACCCAAGAAATAGCCCCGTTCGATTGTCAATACATTTCTTAAATTCGTCTGGCCGGACCGTCTCGCCATTTGACAATTTTTGCAAGAGCTCCAAGAGAGCGTCCCTTATAAGAGATTTGGTTGGTTGCGTGGTTTCCATGCAAGTGTCATTATCATCGCCATCCTCCTTTTCTTCCTCGTCGTCCATTGTCTTCACCTCAGCTGCGGGAGGGACACGGTTTGAAAGGTCTTTGATAAATCCATCCAAACTTGCCAGCATTTGCAAGGCCGAAGCCATGTAACATGTGTTTCCCAAGTTATTGAGACCACCATATTTTTGGTCATTGACGGCCACGGGGATCCCTGGTGATGGCAGGAGTAGTAGAGGTTCTGTTGTCGTTTCGTTGTTTTCATCGTCGTCGTCGTCGGTGTGGTCAAGATTCGACCGGAACTCTTCTTCCATGGCAATATCAAAATTCTCAGCTGTAATCTCGTTATCATCGACGGTATGCTCGTCATCGTAGTTTGAAGGAGGTACCATGACGTAATCGTAACCAAGGGAATGAACGTCGCCACTTTCAGGGTCCTCTGTTTCCTCTACTAGAAAGTTGCTGTTTTCAATACTTCTAGATTCGTCTTCTTGTGAATTTCTAGAGGAATTCATAGCATCATCATCATCATCGTCATCATCATCATAAGCAACAACCTCACGGTCGAGAGTGGAAGAGGATGAGGACCGTTCATCCATTAGACTACTGCTGCAACTCTCGTTATCCTCAGATTGCTGCTGCTCGGCAGAAAAGCCATTATATTGAATCGGTATTACGATAGCCATGGTTTTCTATTGTATTGTGCGGAGAAAAGGTGTGTTTGATAGTACGACTTGGTAAAAGCAGTACAATGTTGTTTTTGTGATGGTCTACTTTAACTTCCGATGCGTGTAGTTTCACGTCAACCTATTGGTAGTTTAGAAATTTTATTTGTTTTTTATTACTGGTGCTTTACCGTAAATCGTGTGGTATCGTCATTCTTTTTACTTTTTTTACCGTTCCTGTTTTGGCATACCGTAATTCCTGCTCCGTACCATGCTACTCCTTCGGGTCCAATTGAATTTTCAACATCATTTTCTTTTTTTTCGTGATGATTCGTAGCCATCCATGCTTGCGTGGTGAACAAACAAACGTTGCAACGTTGGCCGCTCTCTCAGAGATTCTCCGTGGTTCGATTTTAGCGGGACTTATTCAATTTGCGGGATTCCTCGCTAGAGTAGAGGAACGATCCTACTCGGAGTACCAGGTACGCACTACTGCGCACATTCCGGAAGAATACGACTGCGGTACCGTATCATACGTACCGGTAGCCGGGGTAGTAGTACATCGTAGAGCTTGTCCCAAGGTATGATACGAAGTATGGTTCGATACCATACTCCATACGATTACCGTAGTACCGTATTCCGACTCCAGAAGTAGGTAGACCTACCTCCTGATAGCTAGGCTAGCTAGCTAGCTCGTACTCCGTACATCGTACTGTTGTAGTCGTGTGCTGGGTACCGGTAGCTAGTACTTTCTTCTCTAATCCCATGGAGGTTCCCGGACACCAAATGGGCTGTAAAGTAGTGAAGAAGTTATACCTAAAGAAAACCAACTTATTATTATGTTAACCTCTCTTTGATCGATATATTGTATTACTGTATTAGCACTACTGCTATGTACGTAAGATAAAGTGGAACAGGAAAAACTGTGGATTAAAGAACAAAGAGTAGCAGGTGCCAGAAAAATGCACCACAAAGTAGCCTAATCGGCTTCGACCTTAGATTCCTCGGCCCCACCACTGTTTTCTGGACTACATTGCTCCACTGGGTCGTTGCTACTGCTGTCGGTGCCACTCAACAGTGGCTCTTCCAAGTCATGAAAGGCATCAAACACCTGTTGTTGCGGAACAGGTCGTCCAGAGGCAGTAGCCGTGTAGGTGTGCCGTGGTCCGAATCCATCATCGACTTCGCCGTGTTGGTCTTGCATGTGTTTCAGTTGATTGGACAGTTGACAGTTGAACACCAACGAAACCATCAAGAGAAATCCCAACACATAACACACTAATGTGGTCAATCCCGTTGGATCTAACACATACTTTCCACTTGCACCATTGTCGTACGGAACCACAGGGCCATCGTCGCTCCAGCAAGGCAAATCAGACAAACATCCCTTGATGACTTGCCAAGATTGATTCTTGGCCCCATCAAAGGCCGAATCATACGCCAATTGTATGGCATAGGCCCGTCGGGGATCATTCCCGTAGCAATACGGTCCCTGCAAGGGGAACTCCGATCCTAAATGTTTCTTTAGGGATGGCCAAAGCTTGTATAGTTTGCTCTTTGGGTCGGGCACACTCAGCATAGAGAAGTCGACACGGAGCATGGCAATGTCCGTCTGGGTGTTGGTGGAATCCGTTGCAATGACAGGGGAATCGTCGGTCGTCGTCGTCGTCGTCGTCGTCAACATTCCCAACTGAATTCTCGGCAAGATACCTGCCGGGATATCACCTTTGACGCAAGTCTCGCGATAGTCTGCATATGGATCTTGACGAGGTTTCAAAGACTGCTGCATGTGGATTGTTTCGTTGATCGCCGTTGCGCCTGCCATTCGATCAAATAATTCAGGTTGGAGGATTGTAGCGTCGGGTGGGAACTGTATTTGACTCGAAGCTGGAGTGGAAACATAGCGAGAAACAAACTTGTGCAAAACCTTGCGAGCTGGGGACGGCTCGGTCGTGTCGGAGGTGATAATGGAAGCTTCCATGTCGTTTTCCTCATCCCGATACTCTTCTTTTCGTGACAACGGGGCCATCACCAAGTTGTAGGGTCCCAACCAGTCCGAAGTGTTCATCAATGTGTAAGTTTTATACGCAATCCCAGTACGCAACTGAAACCCAAACTGAAAGAAAGCGGTTACTAGGAACAAAAAAGAAAAGCAGAAATGAGGTTCATGTCATAAACGATAACCGTGTGATATCAATACTGCGATAGAGAGCTAGGGATCAATCAGACTCACCGTCACTCCATTCCACTATCGAACCCTCCGTGTCGACACATTCTTCCTTTCCTTGCAACTGTGAAGACAAACTTGCCATTGACCGTTGACACAAGTGATTGGATTCTTCTGGACAATCTGGCAATTGACAAGACCGAAATTGCATGGGATCCGGCATCAAATGCATAATGACATAGGCGCGACCTTTGTAATAGCCAATATCGGTCATAGTCTGGGTGGAAAACGTCCAAGTGCCGTACAGCCCAGAGGCAATCAGTGATTCATTTTTCATTTTGCGAATGCGGCACGAAGATTTGGAAAAGGCAGCTGTATTTGATGTTCGTTTATTCTGAGGACCAACGAGGCAAACAAAAAAGTACAAGATAAAGCTATTGCTGTGAGACGAATGTAGACGGTAGAAGTATGTGCTGTTTCGACAAGAGGGGTTTCACAAACTGAACTGTTGAGAAAGTTTGATGCGAATGGATGAACAGAACCTACTCGGAGTACAACATACCGAAGTTCGATCATGGAACGCCTTCTTCTACTACGTATTTTATCGTCTCGTATGATAGAGGGCTATCATGGGTGACATCCTGCCCCTCTTTTGTTCCCCCGTTCACTCAACCAAAAGAGGGTGGCTCGACTTCCTCTTTCATGACGTCGTATTTGGTCCTTCAGCAAGTCGCTTCCAGCTGAGCGGACTGCATTTACGACGTAGAAGCAAGCTACAGATCCCCTCGTTTCAATCACTCTACTAGCTAGAGTAGCTCTAGTTGCAACTTCATTCCAACAAAAACAAGCGTGTAGTATTCCTTCACCTTTTACTGTTAGTTATTTGCATCAGGCACTATCAATGAACAAATAAATCGAGGTCGATCCTTGCTGTTCAAAGATTACAACTAGTAGACAGCAGGTAATCACTGAACTTCTACCATAATACGAGGTACAAATGTGAAATCAAAGAAGACTAATAATGATTGAAATAGTTAACGAAATACTACAGGAAACCATTCCCAATCCATTCGATTCGTCAAACGGAACTTCGCGCAGCATCCCAGCCTGCAAGGATCCCAAACGATGCAATGAGATTGTTTTCCGTCGTCGCTGGCAATGAAGCTAACCAGCTTTTGACAGATACTACATCTCTTTTTCAGTCTCTCGACCGATCACAGTAGTCAAAAAGTCCACGTGTCGAATCAAGACGTCATTCTGCACCGATCAACAACCCAAGGCTAGGAGCGCACATCGGCCAGTCGTCACCAACCAATCGCAAAGCACAAAGCTGCCACCCGATCAAATCCAACAAAAAGGGTCTGGATTCCCTCATCGCAGCACTATCAACAATCCCAAATAACTAACTGTAAATGCGAGAAACTTCCTAGAGTTCATCGGATCCCTTCTTGACCTTGGCAGCTTTGCATGCCTTCATCAAACCAAGTCCGGATTTCTTAATGTCATCGAGGGTCTTCTCCTTTTCGGCTTGAAGCTTTTGGTAAGTCTCTTGAAGTTCAGTGACTCCGTTCTTGAAAGCCTCCTCGGCCTCTTCCATGAGCTTTTCCTTTTCGGAAATCAACTTCTCGAGTTCGTCTTCAGCCAAGGCCAAGAACTTTTCGATTTCGGACTTCTTCTCATCGTCGCAAAGGTCGATGTTGGAAGGAGAGCAAATAGGCTTGAGGTTTTCGTCGGCAAATTTCTTGAGGGAATCAAAGTCACGTCCGCCTTGGTAATCCTCAAGGGAGGATGGATCTCCCCATTTGATGGTAGGATATCCACGCACTCCGTTGGCGTCGCACAGTGGTTTGCCCTCAGTGGTGCAATCCACGTCGGCGACGAGTGCGGTCTTGGAATCAGCAAATGCGTCCATAAGCTTGTCCCAATCAGGCTTCATTTTCTGTGGTGACGGTCATTTGTTAAATAGAACAATGTCATAACAATGATTGAGTGTACCCTTCATCAGAGGAAAAAATACGAGATGCGACGGCATAGCTCGAAGCAAACGGCCCGGCACAATTCAGCCAAATGGACGGTCATTGTGCCAGAGGTATGTCAAAAAACTGAACCGTGACAAACGGATATCTTCGCAGTCACTGGAATGACATTGTCATTGACTATTCTATTTCAGCTGTCTTACCTTGCAGTGTCCTCACCCTGGAAGAAATAGTAAGAAGACGAGAGAAAGAGACAGTGAGAAAATAGTCGCTCAAGTGGCCAGATAGACGAGACGGTCAATACGAGCAAAAACTTACAAGGAGCGAGGAACTTGATGAAAACGGTCTTTCCAGCAACGGCGTCGTCCCAAGTTTCGGGAGTGAGTTCCAGAGCATTGGAGGCAGCCAAAAGGCTGAGGAGGGTGGCGGCAGCAAACTTCATGGTCGTAGTAGATGAAGACACAATCGTTGTTGTTAAGAACGAGTGTTGAGTGTTGAGTGGCACAACGATGTACACGGGACCTCCAAGTTTTTCGCAGGGTCTATTCCTGTTCTGATCCAAAAATCAAACGATCATAGAGGCCAGAGAGACGTCGAGCGAAGATGCGCATGAAGCTGACGGTTTCTGCGATCTGATCGAATGACGAGTGACGGGCAGACTTGGCAATTCTCTACGAATACCGCTACGGTAGCTAGTATGTACGGTACCGGTAGGCTTTCGCGACCAGACGTCGCAGGCAACGATGCGAATACATAAAATATACGTAGTACTACGTATATTATAATACCTGCGTCCTGAGTCCTGAGTCCTGAAACGGTGTCGTATTACTACGTACTCCGAGTACCGTAGTATGTTCGAATGTCTTCTGTCTTCATCATACTCCGATCGTATGATACCTACTCTACGTCGTAGAGTACGGTACTTGAATACTGGAGTACGTAGCTTCTTTGTTTCGTCCGTACGTCGGCCTTTCACGGACCACCTCGAACTTCCAACAGTGTATGATAAAGTTAAAGTTTACCTCTCTCTGTGTTTCGCCTTTTCCATTTTCCATTTGCTTTTTCAAACTATCGATGACAGTAATCATCGGTTACATCTGAAAGGACAAGCCAACAACAGAAAGGTGAGAACGGAGTACTGGCCAGCAAATGTCAGTCGCAAAGAAACTGGGGGAAATACTGCAAGGACAACGCAAAGTGTTGCGACTGTCTTTACAAATGGTTTTTCAGTACATTTTCAGTTGTTTTTGGACCGTTTTGTGGTGGAAGATTTTGAATAGAGGAACCATCACTCACACTTTCCCCCCTTCGTTCGTTAGTTTCTTTCTTTCACAATCAGCAGTCCGCCGCGCTTATTAAGGTTTGCCGTATTCAACACTGACCAGCATGGGAGACCACGTGTCACGACGCTCTTCCAATGTACGTTTGTTACTGTGATTCATGATTTGGACGTTATCGCGGCTGCTGTAATTTTGGTATCTGTGCTTTCATTTATTTCCCTTGCTCAACCTCGCCCTTCTGTCTTGGGGGATATCCTCATCAGTCACGTCTCCCACCGGAAGTCAATCGAATACTATACGTCCGTAATCTCCCCTTCACCATAACGGCGGAAGAACTATATGCGATTTTTGGAAAATACGGTGCCGTGTATCAAATACGACTGGGAGATAAGAACAAGGATACCCGTGGCACAGCCTTCGTGGTGTACGAAGATATTTACGATGCCAAGGCAGCAGTGGACCATCTTTCGGGATTTAATGTAGGGGGGCGCTACCTCGTGGTGTTGTATTACCAACCGGCCAAGTTTCAGAAACGAGCCGAAACGGAAGAAAAGCAAAAGGAACTAGAACTCTTGCGGAGCAAAGTCAATGCAAAAAAAGCGCAAACGTCATCCAGCAACAACAAGTGAACGTGAAGAAATGTAAAGGTGGAGAGACGACAGCGATACTGCAACCGTGGCTGGTCATCGACATATCCACATGCATAAATGGATTCAAATCCAAGGCATGCCAACTAGGCTGAAGATGGAAGGCGACTTTTGAAGAAAGTGGCGTAAGATCGACTTGTTGATTTGTTACTCATTGCGTAACAAGCTGAGACAGGGCTCCTCGATGGCACCACACACAAAGCTTTGACCTGTGAATGAATGTTCGATTGGAACCGTAATAATATCAGCTTTGAGCAATGAGTTGCTATGATTGATGCCTTGCAGAGAATGGCACTTTTAGCTTGTCTATACGCGACGTTGTACTTTGTTTGGAATTGCATAGCAGTAAATCAGCTACCGGTACCGTAGGTACTAGGTAGTACTGTAATCAGGGTTTGTCGTATCCTGGAATTTAGAGGGGTACTGCAACTGTAGTACGTACGGTACTGATGGTAATACGTCCAGACGTCTCTCCGTCGCCTAGACCGACCCTGATGAAGGCGCGGATTTTTTTTTATCTTCAAATCTGCAAGCGACAACTACTACTCCGACAAACTAACCTGGGAAAGACCGATAATAATAGGGAAAAAAAACATGAGATCCATATTGCCGTGTGTAACTCTGGCGACGTTGTTGTATCGATCCATCGACGCGTTTTCAGTAGCACAAATGATACCTTCAACATCATCCAGTCTCTCGACGCGCCGGTATCAATCGACGACGATGACGACAGATAATATACCAGCGGAATCCACGACAGACGACGCCTTCAAGCCGTATCAGGGAGTTCAATACAAAGACGCCCTGTCTGAGATTTTTGTGCCGCACGTTTTTTCTCATTCTCTGCCGAACGGCGAAGGTGTGGACGACGAACGCTTATGGGTGCCACAGACGGAAAGTGTATCCTTCCGACCCCTGTGCTTCTCTGTCTCTAGTGGATATTATGTCAATCTACTCCGTGTACGAGGATCTGGTTTATTGTCGCGACATCGTCATCCGGGGCCAGTTCATGGTCATGTCCTCAAGGGTAGTTGGAAGTATTTGGAACACGATTGGATTGCGACGGAAGGATCGTACATCTTCGAGCCACCGGGTGAAATCCATACGTTGGTGGTCCCGGATGGAGTGGAAGAAATGATTACCTTGTTCCATGTGACTGGCAGTCTGCTGTATTGTGATCCCGAAGGGAAAGTGACTGGTGCGGAGGATGTATTTACGAAATTGGAACTTGCCAAGAAGCATTATGCCAACGTTGGACTAGGGGAGGACTTTGTACAGCAATTTGTGAGATGAAGATAAGCATAAAGGACATGGATCATTCCTTTTGTGTTGTTTGCCAGATGGGAAAAAGGCCCATACGCAGACAAAAGCGTTCCTTGAAACGGAGAAATGATCATTCAGCAAATATCGATCGAAGCAGCTGTAGGTATTTTCTCCTGTTTTGTTGAGAAACCATCCACTAATGGCCCATCATGAATTCCGCGAGCTATGTTATGGAGGATTCTTCGGTTAAACACGCTCGAATTTGCAGTCATTGCGTACGATTAGTACATCATACCGAGCGAAATCTCCTGGCTTTCCCTCACCCATCCAGAAACACTGGCCTTTTAACTGGGTCTAACTAGAAAAATAGGAGTCAACCAAGCGATTTCCAATTCCCTTTTGTTTGCGCAAAATTTTGCCATGTTCCGGATGCGCGGGTACGTTCGACGATAGCCACCCCGGACTCCCTTGTGCTCCTCATGATCCTCACCGACGTGCTGTTTCAGCGAAGTGTCTGTAGCAAAGTTCATGGTGGTTCGTACCGTCCGATAGATAGCGCTGCGAGACCAGCAGGTCAATCAAGATGCTTGGACAATATTCTTCACGGACATCAGAAATATTGGATATCATCTGTTTCAGAGCAATGCTGTTTCCCAGTATTGACAAAGGGACTCATCTGGGCCTTGGAAAAGCGATTAATAATACAAACTGGAAGTACGGTAGTCTAATTTATACTGTTTTCATAAGACTGAAAAGTGTCGTACGACGGTATCATACACTACCGGTAGGTAGTAGAGCTCTTGTGCACTAATTTCAAGAAGCTAAATAATACAGTAGTTGGCATAGCTTTCAAATGGATTTATTTACCAACAGTAAACTATTAATAAAACTGTAATAGTAGTAATACTTACTGTTGTTACGACACGACGGTATTTGATGAAATAGTATTGACAGTGAAAATAACGCATGTCGTGGTCTTTCGCAGTTAAATTTTGAAAAGATCGGCATCAAAAAACCTGCATATCATATCTAAACATTGCGACCGGAATAGTATTTTCTTTTGTCCGTCTCATTGTTGGTCGTACATCTACCGATAGTAGCTATGTCCTCTACAACCAGCAACTTGAGATACCTTTTTGTCATGGTAGGATTGGCCATCTTGGTCGAAAACTGTAGCTCTTTCCGTCAGCCGATGATACACGATTTGCAAATCCCCCCCAAGGCTTGCAAGTCTCGAAGTCGAGGTGACTTTTTTAGAGATACATTGGCTGTCGCCTCCACCGTCATATTGGCTCCCTTACTTACAGCTCCAACAGTAGCTCTTGCAGCATCGGCCCAAAAGTCGGTTGGTATCAAGGTCTCCCCTGTCTCGCATACGTTCATCACAAGCAACGGTTCAGCCGCAAAGTCGATCCGAGAGAACGACGCAACGCGATATTTTACCAACGCCAAAGTGGTGTACTTGCTGGAAGGAAAGGATGCCGCACCGGGAGTTCTGGCTACCGAAGTCGTTGATCTTACCACCAAGCGCAAGGCAGAACGTGGTGCTGGAGTTACGCCCGGAAAAGTCGAGACTCTCAAATATGGTTCAGCAAATGCTGTCGCCGATGCCGCGAGAAAATTACCGGAGGGAGATGTGTTGCTTGTAGGACCTATTCCATCCGAAGGTACTGCTTTGGACGGCAAGCTACTTGCAGATACAGCCACGGCACTGGGCACGTTTGTCGGCGGTAAGACAGGAGGAGGTGTAATTTCAGTGTTACTTGATGGTCCCAGGGAAAACATAAAATTTGAAGAATCTGGCTATCCAACCAGCGAACTATTTTGGTTCAGTTTACCATGATCGAAATTGATTATTTTAATTGTAGTAGCTTTAACACTCCAACTTAATTTCGCAGCACTCACTGCACTGGCCGCTCGAGAGATCCCAAGGGCTGGCAGAGCAGCCCCCAAAACTCGGCCCGTCGGTACATACATAAGGAGCTGCATAATACATAATATTGTGTGAGATATACTGTAAGGCCCAAATGGTCTTGATGATGGCTTTCTTCGCACATTATTTGACTTACCAGTATGGATAGGACATTGGTTGATCTTTCCGTAGCAAATTTTTGGTTCACAAGGAGGACATGAACTTTTCTCAAATGCATTTCCATCTCGGGTCAGCTTTTGTGCCTCCTTATCCTTTAATTTTAGGCAATCTGACATTTCACAGCAAGAATCTTCACAAAGTAAATGATTGGGTAAGATAACAGGATGAATTGTTTATCTGGAATGCCATATGACATGGAAAGACACGCACCACATTGTTGTTCTTCCGCCCAAAATTTTGGATCACCGGTGCATCCACCCTTGCTTGTTCCTTCTGTGCATACAAAAGTTCTCTTATAAACTGGGCAACGATTCAAGTCACTGTCGCACTGTTTTTGTGAGCAAGGTGGACACACCAACACAGGTTGCGGCACATCTGTAGTGTCTTTGGAATGCTTCTTTTTGTCTTCTTCTGTCTTGGAGCCTGAGTAGTGTACACCTGGATTACATGGTCCACAAATGTTTTCGTATTCTAAACCTCCAACTCTCCAGCAAGCTATAGTGGAGAAAAAATGTAAAAATATTAGAAACTGGAAGATGACAATAAAATTTAGTCACCATCATTTCCTTACCGTCCCATTGCGTTTGTTCCTCCTCTTTGATCAGATATACGATCCGCTCAGCGCAAGTAAAGTCTCCAGCCAGTCGTCCCAAGACCTCTGGTGTACATGTTTTGGGAAGATAGCAATTATTGAGTTCATACTCTGGTGTTGGTTGGACCTCTTCTTTTCCTCGAAGATCATAACTCAACATGGGAATAGGATCTTGTACATCTGGACGTGTTGCAATATACCAGATGGTGTTGGTTCGAGAGTGTCCATTTCCTCCAGCATTCTCAAAAGAATCGTCTGGCAACTCTCGAACCCGCATCACTGCTTCTTCTTTGTATCCAATCGTTGCAAACACTGCAAGCTGCAGGACACTCCAGCCGCTCGTTGTGCATCGAAAATCAGCTGCACATGCCTTTGTCAATGGCTCGTATACGGCGTTGATCCAAGAAAGGTCATCTCTAGATTCTGATATTGCTGTCAAGGGCAGCAACTGGATTCCAATAGGGAGATATCCTGCTGCTCCAAACCAGGTGCCAAATTGAGCCATGGTATTCCAAAGAATTCCGATACAGTGTGCAGTGTAAATCTCTGGATAGATGCGTTGTGGATCATCCTTGCTTGTAACATGCCAGTACTTCTTGGCAGATGTCAATTCAGTGCTTGTTAGGAGTCGCCCTACTTTTGAAATCTCACTGCTGATTGCGGCATTCCTTTTGTCATCAGCTGATCTCCAGACCTCTTCCATGACTTGACCAAAAAGAGCAACACCTTCGTATGCTGCAATTGCCTCGCTAGATGATTCTTGGTTGTTCCCATTCAAATGAGGAGGAATGGTGGTTCCACTTGCCCAAGATGATCCAAGGTACCAGTCTTTGTGTCTAAAAAGTGGAAAAGAAGAATCTTCTTTGCTAGGATTCGCAATATCTCTGATCAACATCAAAACTTGTTCAAAGTGCTTTTTCCCCCAGGCAGGATCAAAATAAGCCACTGCTGCAGCTGCATAGATGTGATAACTATCAGAACACAAGATGCTGTGAGTACAAGAGCAAAACATTAGCAAAGGGGGCAAACATGGACTCACCCATAGTGAAAATGATGGTCGTTGTAAAATCCATTCCCAAAGTTAAGGCCTTGGTCAGAAAATCCAGGACAATCTGGGTATTTGTTGATGCACTTTTCATTCTCCATGTAGCATCCACAGCTGATTACTCCTCCCCATGACCTGTCATAGACAAATGGTGTTTCTGCTGTACCATTGATCCACACCTCCACACCTTCTCGAAGCTCTTGAAAAGCATCTCGGACCTCACTTTGGGACGGTAGTGTAGAATTGCGACAGAACTGGAGATACCCGCCAATATGTCTTTCCAAAAATCCTTTTTTCCCACACAGCTCCTCAACTTCCTCAGCAACAGTGAGAATCCGCGCTAATTTTGCAAGGAATTTCCCGGAAAAGTAAGTATCTCCTGAACCGCGTTTGACGTAAGCAGGCAGCCTGAATTTGATATCTTTCACCAATGCAAAGCCCAGTCGAGGGATGAAGTGTGGCTTTGGAGGTCGTGAAGCACGAAAGCTAATTTGTGGCAAGATCTGGCTCAAACTCCATCCACTTCCTCGCACCAAGCACATTGGACCTGTGAGAGATGATTTGCAATATCGCTTTCCATTGGGAAGATATTGTGGAGCAAACCTGTCCATGTGATGCGGCAAAGCAAACATGAGCATATCATTCTGTCCTTCCACTTTTGTAGAGTTATTTGGACATTCATCAGACATGCTTTGAGGATCCCAATCGAAATGCAGCGTGGCCTGATCTCCAGTTGGATCTGTAATGTCATACGACACAGCAGTATTTGGACCTGGGTAGATATCTACATGTGCTCGGAGGAGTTCTGTGTACTCTCCTTTTTTTGGCTCATCAATCAAACGATGGCCTAGGCCATTTCGACATGATATGGGATTAGCATTCGTCATGCACTGGTCGAGTAGCGCGGCTCTCATGACAAGCTTTTCCTTCCTGTTGCATCCCTCTTCCGCTGCTTCGTAGTCAATGATTTGGATTAGCGTTCTCCTTTCCTTGTCAATAATGCACGTAATCCATGCTGGCTCGGAGAGGAACACCATCCACGCAAAGTCGCTTTGATGAAAGTACATTTCAAGATCTCGCTTTGCTAAGATTGGATCAGAAACTCCATCCGATGAGCATCTCAACTTGATGTCACTTCCGTCAACTAGAATAGGATCTACCATTTCCAGTGGAGAAGCAATGGTGGGAAAGATGGAAGAATTTTCATTCTTTTCGTACTCCATCGTGACAAAGGACATTCCTCTCACAATATTCGACGTCATGTTCAAAGAGTCCTGAAAATGAGCAAGGAAAAGTTAGTTGAACGATGAAAATGCTCGCACGAATCAGTCACTGAATGTAGAAACAAATCGTACCCATTCCAATGTCACTCCCAGATTGGTCGCCGCAGTGACGGTGTACTTGTTACTGGTCCATTCTTTGGTGTCATCGTCGTTCTTGGCGGCGATTGACTTGGTCGCCCCCAACACCAATCCGAATTCTTCATTGAACGAGAGTTGCATAACTTCGGCATTACCTTCGACGTGCGTCACGTGGGCTCGTAGCCCGGGTATCATACCCACCAAATCGACGAGATATGGAGCCGGATAGGCCCGTTGCAAGTTACTTGGCTCATCTCGGGCCATGAGGAGATTCTGATACCACGAATTCGTCGGCAGGGCATTGCGCTTGTCGTGAGGGGACTTGAAGGACGGACTCAGATATCCCCACTGGGGTGCAACGGCTTTGGAACGAACATGTTCGGCCAATCCCAAATCATGAACTGGATCGAGATCAGAAAAGGGAGCCGAGACACTGCTCCCTGGTAGAGGAACGTGTCGTTGCTCGTCATGATGCTCTTGGTGGTGGTGTGGGCGCCAAAACAAGGCAGCAATCAACAAGGCACAGAGAGTGGATCCTCCGAGCAGCATACCAATAGCCTGTCGTTTTCGGAAAGGCGAAGGCCCATCCGCCGGTGTCTTGGCATTTGTATGTTGCAGTTGCTGCTCGATACTGTCGCGAACATCTCCGTAGGACGAGGCGAGGGGAAGCGATCCCGTACTGTCGTAAGCTTTCTTCAAGAGACCGGTGGTCTCCGTGACGGCGAAATTTTTATCTTTATCTGGACGAGGAGTCATGGTTGGAAAGGAAACTAAAATGTAGTAGGCAAGAAACAATCTGTCCTCTTTCTCTTTCAAAAGGACTCCAAAATTGTGTGGATGTCCAAGGAGAAAACGGTTGGCAAATCTCCTTGACCTCACACATCACCTTTTTTCTTCGTGTCTGCATCTGTTGGACTTGAACTTGCGAAAAAGGAAAAAGGCATTGTTTGATTGATAGGGCGTCTGTCGATGGGAGGAGAATTGGAGGAAGAACAAAGAGATGGGTGAGTGTTTCGGGTGATTGCACATACCTCAAGAAATTTTTCAGCAAACAGTCAATGTACGACCTTCGCCATACAAATTTACGGGGCATTGGGAGTACCAAAAAGGAAAAATTGAAATTGAAACATATAACAGATTCACTGCTCCTTTTAAGAGAGAATGTGATGATGGCTTGGGCGAGATTTGTGATCATCATCTTTAATTCAAAAACATGATGTCAAGACTGGGACTTTTACGTCGGATTCACAATCAATAGGAATGACGCACTTTAGATGTGAGTTCGTAGTAGATAGTGGAAAATGACGAACTTCGACGACGACAGATTTTTTTCTGTTATGTGTGAAAAAAGGCCTTCGTGAGTCGTACTACAGTACGCACTCGGAGTAAGGTCCTCTCAAAATAAAACTACGACGCACTTAACCAGACCATCGGTAATGATGAGGGAATACTCTATGGTAATGTATGTATGATACGTAGTACCAGTATTCTGCCGGTATATTTTATCGTAGGTACGTACCTTAGTCTACCGGTTCTTCGAAGCAGACAGTCAATCGTTTCAATCGTTCGATGGGAAGACAAAACGATACTCCGAGTAGAATAGACGACAGCAAGGTAAAATGGCTGCACGACCTTACTGTTAGACTACTACTCGGAGTAGTTTACAGTTAGCAGAAACAATACATTGCATTCATATGTACAACTAAAAACACTTGATTCACGTTAGATAAGTGAAGTTTAAGTTACTGTGCAGATCTAATATGAACCCATCATATGAAAGAGTACAACTAATACAGCAGGATGGAGCACCCAGAAGAACCAAAAACAATCGATGATGTTGTAGGAAGACTTTTTGGTCATGAGAAATTCAAACCTTTAATGGAGCCTCCAAAACTGGAGGAGTTTAAACCCACATCAAAAGCTCTTCTTCAACCGTTCACCCGCGAAGATGTGTTGATTCCAAGTGTTCCTGGAGCAAGGAAGCCGCAGCCAAACTTGTTATGTCATGGTCTTGAACGTGGGGATCCGAAAGCAAATAAAAAAGTGCATGATCATATTGAAAGATTTAGAACGGAGGGCCCAATTGCACTCTATGGGACATCTGGAGCCGGCAAAACCAGAGCAGCACTAGAGTACCTTAGCCGCAATGAAGGCGTCTATCTCGTGGGTAAAAAGAGCCCCTTGTCCCGCGAACCTGGATCGCAGGACCTGGAGGCCATATTCTATTCTTTAGAAATTGCTGGGCGAGGCGATCACGAACAACAACAAAATTCAATCAGCAAGCGCAATCTGGCGTGGGTCAAGAAATGTTTGTTAACCCTCTTGCGCATCCGGCGTTTGGTACACAAACGTCTAAAAGCGCAGTTTGGTGACCAGCTGACTCCCTATCGGTGGCTCTTGGTACAGCTCTATCCTGTTCATTTTTTTGGGATTGATATATTTAAGGATGCACTTGTCAAGTGCTGTCATGAAAAAGAAATTCACGACAACGAAAAGATGGTAACGGAGGAAATGAAATGGCCGATTGTGATCGATGAATCCCAAGTTCTCATGAACGAGATTAATACGGGGCAGTTTCTGAGCGACGATGGCAAGAAAGATCGCTCCCATTTCTCTGCCTTGCTCAAAGCTTTTTTGAATATCTATAATATGAGTCCAACTTCGGAAATGGAGGCGTTGTCATACCCGATATTTTGTGGGACTGGGATGTCAATGTATGCATTAACCGAAGAATCAGCTTCGGCGTTCGCCAAACGCAAGATGGAAGTTCCCCCTCCCTGTATCGAATTTTCCCCGCTAGATGAAAATCAAGTTGTTGACTACCTCGAGTCGCTTTTGGAGCTGAAGAACGTCAACGACGGGATCAAGAGGCACCTTGCCAAGTGGCTTCGAGGGCGACCCAGATTGACTGCTACCTTCGTAGAAGAGTTTCTGGTACGCCACAAAAAACAACTTCAAGATGAAACGAAGGGCACCTTCTCGGACAAGGAAAAGGTGCTGGTCCAAGCCATGGATCGATACATTACTGATATGGCTGATACAGACGAGAACAGATCAGATTCGTGGTGTTCATCCGATAATACTGCATACGATGTGATCCAAAAAATCAATTCTCTGCACCTCAACAACAGCACGTTTCATCAAGAATTGAAGACAGCAATCTTTAAATTTGCTATGGGTGAAAAGCCGACGCTATTGAAGAAGGAGGTGAAATCACTTATCGAGCTTGGTGTTGCAGCTCTCTGTGTGAAAGAATCCAAGGGAGATAAATTTGTTGCAACTATTGACGAGCCGATAATAGTGGAAGCGGGAATACGGTTCTTCAAACTACAGGTAATAGTGAATTCCTGGCTCTTGAATCAAGAAACTGTTGGTCAAGGCGAGGGGTTTGAGCTGGCTGTAATCCCTGCCATGCGTAACAAGATCCAAGATTTGCTAGAAGAGAAGTTTCAAGATGGGAATTTCGACTCTTACTCTGTCTCTATGAAGTCTTGTTATGGGGTAATCGCCAAGAGCTGTAAGGGTGCCATCGGTGACACAATCGCTTGGATCGAATCTGCCACTTCTGCCAAATTCGAAGGTACCGTACCGCCTTTCTGCTTACCAGACGACCAATTTGGGCCAGATGTTATTTGCTTGATGTGGGATGCAGGACACACAAAATTCCGACCGCTTCTTGCTCAGGCGAAATTTTCGGTTTGCGTGGCTCAATGCGATGCCTTGCGAACTCTTGTTCCTGATTGGCTATACCACCAAAATCGAAAAGACGACACAAAAAGGATGAAATCAGACAAAGTGGACAGTGGTCGATGGGACCAGTGGTGTAATGTTAGGGACAAATTGGTGGGCCAGCAGTGTGTGCGCTTGCTAATTCAGTATCCCTCATTGGCTTCAAAAAGTTCAAACTCGGGGTTTTGTCACAGGAACAGCATAGATCTTTGCATCGAGAACAAATGTAGCGAGAGACATGATTGGCTCTTTACAATTGATTTAAAGTATGCCGAGAGCTTCTTTGGGGATGATCTTGCATCAGTTCTCGAATACCTCAAGCCCCAGAATAAACGTCAGAGGACTTCGTAAATGCTGGCCCTTCTTGTGCGCCTGCCTAAGGAAGAATAGAATCGTAGCAACACTGACCAAGCTAGTCTTCTCGTCACTTTCTTCTGCAACAACATCGTGATCTGCCGGGGAGTAATTGGCCATGGTGAAACTCCAATGCTTCGCCCTTGGACCTAATGATGGGATCTTTGCAAGTTTGAGGGAAAATGAAGGTTTCGTAATGTTTAATCTTCTGTGTAGTGATTTCCAACGTATCGCCTTCTTCAAGACTTTCATGTGTGATGAAACTTATGTCATCGTCGTCCCAATTACCTCTGCAAAGATGAAATGGTTCCATAATACTGGAGATCATCGGACCCGCGATTTCATACCCATCATAATAAAATTGGTACAACAGTAAGTCAGGCCTTCCTTGTATCGACATGGACGTCGACGTCCGATCTCCAACATAAACCTCTCATACTGAAAAACTTCGTCACGCGTCTTACTTGGAGGCTCATCGACAAACCGACCACCTTTCCTCATTTCATTGTCTAAGACGACAAGGATTAAAACGGGAAGCGGAAAGCTCATTCTTGTTTTCAACAACAATTTATCTGACTTCTTCTTCGAGGACCACCATATGAAGCAATGATTCCTTGATGACGAACTGCGACGACTGATTTCTCCAATGCCTGCTCGACGCGACAGACGAATAAATGGTTGCGGATCGACTGATTCTCTTCGGATTTATCGGGATCAAATCGTTCCTCGAAGGGGTTGTGGTCATCTGATCGGAGGCGTCTGGGATCCACGTATCGGGGTGAAGCGGCGACCTCAAAACGCACAAAAATTGCTCGCACTGGAGGAATAAGGCAGTGACCAAGAGTACCTGCTAAGATGAGTGGAGACCGGTCATGGCCACCTGAGATTGACTCGATTCACGGGCGTTCGAAGAACGATGGTTCACCGGTTCACGGGTGTTGAGCGTCTTTTTACCGGTGACATCATCATAATAATATTCTATTATATATATATATATATATATAAATATTTAATAATACCTCATGCCGGATGTTTTTTCTACGGGAGTTATCCAAACAGGCGGCGGACGCTGGGCGTGGGAACTGAGACTTTGAGATGTCGTACATACATAGGTACCGGTAGTACAGTAGTACAGTACCGTACCAGTTGTCTACCTACCGTACCGGTACCGTAATTCTATCGTACGTAGTGGGTACCGGTAGTCTACCTTTGCTACTTTGTATCATACTACGTACTAGGTAGGTACGTATGATAGTGACGGCGTCGTAGTTCATTCTGAACATTCAACATTCACAGTCAGAGTCAACTGATGACTGTGAAGAATTCAATCGTTTCAATCGTTCTCAAGTTGGAAGACGAGACAAAACGATTGAAGAGAACGACTGGACACACGACCTTTACTGTTTTAGGTAGTTTCTTATCAGCTCATCAAATTCTACCATATTTACAGTTAATTTAATGACAATAATATTTATCCAGGTGGGAGAGTTCACACACAAGAATAACACCGCTGTCGGCGATTGTTCGATTCACGGAGGGGTGTCGTAGAAGGTAGCAGTAGAAACCCCTTTAGGTAGTTCAAGGCAGTCCCGATCTGTTTCTCTCTATGTTGTCATTGAGAAGCTTGTGAAGGGAAAACTCTTGAATGGAAAGAATCAATATCGTTGCGGAAAACAGACATCCAAAAGGAATTTTGGGTAATTCGAAAGTGGGTTCACTCGCAGCGTGAGTGGCTGTTGTAAAATTAGTGCAACAACAACACACCCTGCCTGGTGAGAAAGAGGGAAGCAAGAAATGGCATTCTCCACATGTTCCCATTCACAATCTTCGTCCGCAAGTGGACATGGATTTTCTATCGGGGAGTCAGCAACGCAACAACTTGTAAGTTCGATTGGTACGACAGTGGTTGCTGCCGGCGTTGCAGCGGCGCCTGCCAAGGAGGAGACGCTCTATGAAGCGTTGGTGCGATTTCATCAACACGAACAAACCCTCGACGATTCGGTATGGGATGACGACTCGGATGAAATGTATCAACGAGCTAGACGACAACTACAACAGCAACAGCGACAAGCACAATTTACCAGCGGACTAAAAGCACCAACAGAAGACTGTTTTTTGAGACAACAACAACAACTATTGCCAGAGCAGCAACAAGAACAACAACCATGGGTAGAAGACAATCGCAAACTTCCTGCTCGTGAACCGTCGCAGGAAGACGCAAAACCTCCGGCTCGAGGGAACAGGTCAGAAGATGGAAGGGGTGCCACTTCGACCCATCAACATGGCAATTCGGCATTTTCTGGCAGAGAAATAAAGAAGAAATTAGTGTCCCCGAAGAGCGTACCAGGTATTTTTCATGTCAATGAACCAGCGATACGATCAGATGCGGCCATGTATATTGATGCCTATGGAGATGTTCACAACTCCCATCGGTCAACTACTATCTACAACAATCCTACAGATGGAGCTACCTTGGCCTCATCCGTCGCATCGGTAGCGTTCAAAGAACACAATACACATCATCCACCTCCGTCTGTGAAGCAATCTCAATCGGAAAATCGACAGTTTGCCACGCATCAGCTTGCGACGGGCCAGAATTTGACTTCACACCATCATAGCACCATCAAATCCACTGCTGCAAGAATACCGCAATCGATTTCCGCTCCCATGGAGCCGGAAGACCTCCGACAAGCGGTGGCGATTCCCCATCAGTCCCAGTATGAGACTCATCCTGTTCCTTCTTTTCATGACAAGTTTTGTCAACGCAATCGCCCATCAACCCACTCTACCATAGATTCAGACGAGCTCGTACAAGCTCGTGGAGTTTTGCAAGCAAAGAAATATAGTCCCGAAACTCCAATCAGCACTTCCAAAGGGCGGGATGCACAACGATCAACGGCACCAAGTGTAGGCTCGTTGTATCCCATAGAATTACTCGACAGAAGGAGAAATGACGACGCCACACCTCCATCATTGATGTGCGCCATGAAATCATCTCCGGAACGAATCACTCCTCACTGGCCAAGAAACGATTTTTCCAGACAGTTCGATAACAATGCCGAAACTTCACAACGGCATCGACCACAACAACAGCAACTACTGAATTGTCCCCAAAATCCCCAGAACATTCCAGCTCCAAGAAGACGGAGCGAGACGATACCTCGACAACTGAATCTGATGGATTTTGGGAGCGACGAGCATATCCGCAACTTTAGAGAGATGGAACGATACAAAAATGGAGATCTTCATGTGATGGAACGAAGTAGAAGGGACGCTGAGATGCGTCGGAGTAGTACTACTTGTTCCATCAAATCGACTGCTTCAAACCCGTGTAGCCCATCCATGTGGAGCTATATAGAGCCATCACCAACAAGGTCCGGTGGTCACAACGTCCACAGATTTGGAAGAAGCCAAAGTGATATAATGAAGCATCCTCTTGCCGCTGCAGTTGTTGCATCAAGAGCAACCGCAGACACCAATCTTCATAGACCCCGTAGTCCTCCATCTCAATTCAATTCAAGCCATTTATCCATTGAGACGAAGAAGAAACATAATCCAACACGGCAGCTTCACAATGGGAGGGAACAATTCATTTATCCTACATCATATGGTCATCTGTCTCCTCAAACATTGACAAATCCCATTGATCTTGCACACAGTCACCGTTCCCATCAAATGCCACCACATATTCACGACAAAGATCTATTTGGTCCGCATCATAACAATGATAACAATTTTCATCCCAGTCGACTCACGAGATCGTTCGACTCTGGAGATATTCATCAAAGCGACCCCCTCCGCAGAGCTCCGTTTGCGTTGAATGATGAGGATGAAGAGTTGAAGCTTGCGCTGCAACTGTCACTACAAGAGACCAATGCTAGGCAAAGCGCATCATCCATTCCTCCACCCAGGGATGGACAACAATCGCATGCTAGTACATTGGAACGCTCTTCAGCACCTCGCAGCGGTCGGGATAGCAACCCTTATCTTCAACACGTGACTGAATCAAAAAGTGGTGTTACAGCTCCCATCGAGTCAAGTGATTTTGGCCAAGAGGTGTATAACGCTAACGTGGAATCTGAAATCGACGAGTTGATGCTTGCACTCAAGATCTCTGCAGAAGAAAGTCGTTCTCCTGTTCGAGCCTCGTCAATCAGTGGGTCATCTCGCCCGTTTGTGGAAAACCCTTCTGATACAGGATCGAACGATGCTGTCAAACGATCGGAACAATATCGAATACTACAGCAGATTAGGGAGGAAAAGGAACGAAAGGATTTAGAGTTGGCCCTAAAAGTCTCTCAAGCAGAAGCTGAAAGGCGCCGAACGTTCACCCTCATGAGTGACCATCAAAGTCGAGATTTCATCCATGATTCTTTGCCAAGCACTGCATTAGACAATCATGATACCACAAGAGACTTTTTAGTCAGCCAACAAAAAGCCTTGGAGGAATACCAACGTAAGCGTCAGTCCAAAACTGGGGCCGCATCGTCAGATCACAGCCAGAGAGAAATGCGACGAACTCGGTTGAGTGACGTTTACCGAGAAAATTTGTTGGTGAAAGGGGCCATTGAAACACAACAAGCCATTGCAACGGGAAGGGCACACACAGTAAGATGTATTACATGCGAGGCACGGTTACAAGCTCCAGTATCGTACGCGTTGGTATATTGTCCAAGGTGTGAAACCATTAGTCCAACGTAACAATAATACGCGTTGGTAAGGAATGAGTTGAATCTCTCCAAATTGCCTCCAAGCGACTCTCCCGCCTTTTCTCTTTTCAATCCTTGGACTCTATTGACGTTATGTTCTGGTAGCTATGGAGCTAAAAGAAACAGTCGAGTAGATGCGCTCCTGCCGACTCCCTGCGTCTGGAAGGGAAATGTCACGCTACGGAAACAAACTTTGTCCGGGTCATAATTAAAATCAAAGTCCTCATGTTACTTTATCTGCCTTCTTCTTGGCACGCTTCCATCGTCGGAACGTATCCAAATCGTACTTGGCTTTTGCTTCTTTCATGCTGGCCGCTAGCTCCATCTCTGTGAACTCTCTCTCTGATTCCGTATCTTCGCTCCACAGCAGCTCGATGACGTCTTCGCGTAGCTCGGCAACAGGTGAATTCGGGCCTTCCGATATAGCCAACGCCATAGCGTATGCGTCCATGGACAAAGTTTTGATTTTAGGCCACAGTAGCTCCCCTCGTGGAAGCAAAAGTTGCTTTATCGCATTGACGTCATCCGGGTCCACCCACGTGAAATCATCTGAACGCAACAGTTCCAAATGACGTGCTAAACTGTCAGCGTGTTCTTGGATAATCGTGGCAATGCGATAAGCCTCCTCCCTCAATTCAGCTATAATTGAAACGTCTTCCGGCTTGGCACCTCGCGATGAATTGAGTTCACCACCTGTTCTTCGCAGTGTAGAAAGAATCTCTAGCCGCAAATTATTCAGAAGGAAACGAAGCTGTCCAATTGAAGCGCCACCCTCTCTATCTAGTGGGGTGAGATTCTCCCAAAGCCATTCTCGGATCAATGATCGCTGATCCGGCTCGTTCCAAAAACAGTGTTGAGTGACGAGAAAGTCGATCGCATCAACCTTTTGTCGCCCTTCTGACGCTGCGCATAGTTTCATCAGTCTTGTCGTTTTCACGAGCCTTCTATCGCTAATGGCAGTATTGACATTTTCCCTCAGAAACGTTCGTAAATCTTTCATCAGTTCACAAGCATCAGCGTCCATAACGACAGCTTCAGCAGCGGATGACAATCTCACGATAGTCTCCTCTAAATTTTGCCGCATCGATTCTTGGAATTTCGTACCCTCTGTGCTGACTCCATTTACAGAGGATACTCCTGGGTTAGACATCGACAAAAGCTTCACCAAACCTGCGTCAGAGACTGAATTCACCTCCTTTCGTATGAGGAACCGATCAAACAGAGCAAACAGTTCATCACTCTCCGGAAGCTCGTTCGACGCCCCGACAACGCAGCGAATGGGACAAGGCTCTCGAATTCCTGCATTGTCAAACTTCCGTTCATTCAATATCGTAAGCAGCGTATTTAAAATGGCACTGTTGGCCTTGAAAATTTCGTCGAGAAAAGCGATGTCGGCAGTTGGCAAGAAGCCTGCTGTAACTCTTCTATACTCATCCTGTTCCAATGAACGGAGGGATAGCGGTCCAAACAGTTCTTCAGGTGTGGTGAAACGTGTCAGCAATCGTTGAAAGAAAGTTCCATCGCAAAGCTCGGCTAGCCGAAGACCAAGGACACTTTTGGCTGTACCTGGGCTCCCCAACAGCAGTATGTGTTCACTGGCAATCATCGCAAGGACGACTAGTCGTGCTTCTTCTCCTCTTTCTACCAGGCCTTCCTCTACTTTGGAAACTGCGACATCCAGTTGAGTATGCACATCCCAACAGCTGCCGTTACGTTCTCGCTCCTTCTGCAATTGTTCCGGAGTCCATTCTTTCTCTTTGGCAAGCTCCAACGCTGTTTGCTGAAGGAGTTTCAAACTTTCTTGGACGCTTTCAGAAAAGCCGTTATCAGATAGTTGGTAACTTGCTCCATCGTCCTCTGTTGAGAAAGCTTCGTCCCATTCGTCGTCTTTCTTTTTCCATTGCTTCTGTTTTTTCTTCCTCCTCCCACCTGCGCTTGAAACTTGGTCTTCGTCGTATAAAGGTCTTGTGGTGGCATACAAAGCCGTGCCGAGTCTTCCACTCCTCCTTAGATTTTGCTTCAAAGATGGAACCCGGGATTCGGCTACAGTAGAGAAGCCGTGATAGTTGCTCAAGAAATTATGAGTGTGGGTACAAAGGCGCGAAAGTGGTTTGCTTTCTGACTTCCCGATGAGCAATCCATGAATTTCGACGCCTCGTTTCAACTTCAGATTTTCTATAGTATTCATAACATCAACGGATGCGGGCGGGTCAGGAATTTCTCCATCCGTCACCAATAGAATATCGGCTGCCGACAAAAGGTCGTCTCTGGCGCCAGAATCGTCTAAAAGTGAGGTAACAAATTTCAATGCCCCTGTTACGTCTGTCCCACCTCCAAACGAGTGTGAAAGGAATTCTAGTAATCGTTGGATACCTTTAGGGTCAGCAGTGATCACTCCCGACTCCATCACTTGTCGCTCGGCAGAAAATGCGATCACTTGGCATTCTCGACCTTGAGAATGAGCTTGAGTGACACAGGCCAAGACAACAGCTTTTGAAAGAGTTTCTCGAGAACCTGACATTGACCAAGACGTATCCAAACACACAATGATCGGCCCTCCCGGTGCAGAGGGGAGCCGCTTACAATATTGTGGACGCGTTCGTGGGACACTAGGGATGTCCATATACCCTGAGACTTCGTAGCTAAGAAGTTTGGACTCGACCCATTTGGCCAAGAAAAGATTTCGTAGAACCGGGGTTGATCCTCGGAGAAGGACCGCTTCGGATGGCAGCATCTCTGACAAGCTTGCAGAAAGCGTGATTCCGCTGACCGATTCACGCAATATTGGATCGAATTCTGCTCCCATTCCACCATCTCGATCAGCCTGTCGAGGTTTAAACTTCTGTATGCGGTCGCTCTTTTCAACAGTCGGTCGTCGACCCAAGCTTCTGACTAATTGCAGAAGTTCTGGTAGATTCTTCAATTGCCGTTGCAATGCCGGGATTTGTTGCCAACCTGTGTGGGACCAAATCCCATCGTCAATTCCAAATCCCGTCGTTCCACCGATGATCCCATTTTCGTCTTCTTCGTTGTCCTCCCGTAACAGGCTATGGTCGTATCCAAACAAGTCATCCAAAACACTCATCCCATTCACCACTGGATCCCACTGTTTCATTAGTTCCTGGCCAAAGTCTCCTGCGATCGATTCTGGATCATTGAGACATAGAATTTCAAACATTGACGTTGTTCGCTGTTCTTCATTTCCCTGATTGTGAAGATAATATGCGCCGTCGTGATCGTCTTCGTCGTCTTCATCTTTTTCTGTTTCTCGTTTTACTTCTTCTAACCGCTGGACATACTGTAGGGTCGTACGCAAGACCGATCGAAGGATCAAAGGGACAGTTTCGGGATGCCGCAACGCCAACCGAGGGAGCTGTGTTTGAACCATAGCATCGTAAACAGCATCATAGAACGGCGGCGCGGGCCAACAACAGCCATCTTCTGGACAAAACTCGGTATTAGTCGGTAGCCGTCCTTTTTCCAACGCTGACTTCCAGATGGGAATGCCACGAGAGGCATCCAAAACAAAGCTGGATCGAAACACGGATGTTGACGCAGACTTTATTCCACTATCTTCGTCAAAAAAGACAGCTGCCACCAAAGGATCAATCCTGGCAAAGTCTGAGTTGATCCTGGTCGACACCGACTCACGGCCATCTACCGAAGACATCAACTCCTCATCTCGTATTCTGAAGGCATTGGAGCGACGAAGTGTAGGCACCACAAAGGCGTAACCTCGCGGAAAACTCTTCCATGCGATCCCACAGAGAAGAAGACAAACCTCCAGGGGAAGAATCATTCTTCCTTCATTACCAGCAGAATGGACACATAGAGGGATTTCTTCTTGATGGAACGCTGATGTAGAATGCCAAGAGAGTAAGAATGATGGATACACACAAGCTGGTACACGACAGGCTACCAGTCGTAAAACTCTTGATGGATGCTGACTGTGAAGTACATGTTGAGGCGTCAGAGTGACACGTCAAAAAAGACTGGCACTAAGTATCAGTCACGGACATAAAATCTACTCATGGTGAGTGCAAACGTACTTTTTGCTTTCACACAACTGTCGTACAGGAAAAAAGGAGTAGTCATGGGCCAAACTGACCCTGTGAAAGGGAGAAATCTTGCTCTTACTCAATAAGGCCGAATCAAGTAACCTGGTCTTATTAATAAACAAAGTAATGCAAAAAATCGAAACAGGGGAAAAGAGACAATGAGCTTTCCTTCCTCGTGGTCTGCTCATTCATTGATCATTGCCATGAATTTTTCAAATTCGTCGTCTTGGATCTGGATACTATGCTTGGGAGTAGGATAGGCTCCTTTCAAAACATCATTGGTATATTGGCATAATGCTTCGATGGATTTGGACATGATATCCAACTTTCGGTAAGCGTGTCGCGGATAATGGCCATCATGCGTACCCAGGATATCTTCCGAGAACACGAATTGTCCATCACAATCCGGTCCACTGCCCATGGAAATGACCAGGAGTTTGGTTCGTTTGGAAATCTCGGCAGCGATTTTGGCCGGAACACATTCCATTTCCACGGCAATACAACCAGCCGCTTCCAATGCCATGACATTGTCGAACACCAGTTTGGCTTCGTCAGCCGTCTTGCCAACGGCACGAGGTCCACCATACCAGGTATCGTTGACTGGTAAATACCCCACATGACCAACGCACGGAAAGTGCTGCCTCGATAAGGCCGCGAATTTGTCAGGTACCAGCCCGGAACAGTAAATGATATCTGTACCAGCGGCACGGATTTGATTGGCCGTATGTATGGCTCGTTCTACTGATTCGTAGGCCTCGGGATTGATGCCCGATCCAATCAGCGTGTTGGGAGCCCCCTTACGGACCGACGCAATGACAAATTTGGAATGATCTAAACAGCTGCCCCATGCCAAAATAATGTCGACGCCAGCCCGTTCCGCGGCACGGGCCGTCCATTCGTCAAAAGCAGTTGTTACTACTAATTTGCGTTTCCCCTTCAGTTCCAAGAGTTCTGCCACAGTCAGTTTCTTTCGTTGTACCTGTAGGGGCGTTGTGGACGACATAAATGATGTTTACACGGTTGACCTGATGATATTCGAGGTCGAGTACTGTGTAGCGGAGTACTGAAGAATACCATAAATTCGTACAACAACAAAATAATAATGTTTGACAGAGAAAAAAAATTGCTTTCATGGTCACACGTTACGACTTATTCTTGTCGAAGATAATTAAAAGATCACCCGTGTGTTTTGTCTGTATCTTTTGATTAAGAAATTCAAAATAAGGTTAAGGATGACATCTTTTCGAATCCATGCGGTATCATAGACCATCGGTACGTATCATATCATACGTTTTATTGTTTTATTACCGTACCAGGTACCTGTACCGTAGTCGAAGGACATACGGTACTGTACCTACTGGTACTGGTACCTTACCAGGTACTGTTAATAAGTACGGTACCGGTACTACGTACGGTACTACGAAGTGCTTCATTTTTTCCGCTACACATAAATGTGTATGTGAAAGAAGCACAACAGAAACCCACTACTACGTGTACCTACAAACTTTTGAATACTACGACGTATCATAAGTCGTAGTCATAGAAATTACTTCGAGGTACTTTTATTTACGTCATTGTGGACGACCTGTGGACAAATTTCGTCGAGCGTCAAGCAACAGCATCTCATTTTCACAAAAAACAAATGCCAATTTCCTTTGCCCACACGACTCTCTTTTGAAAACTGCGGAGTTGGTCAAGAAGTGCTCTCCCTCCATGGCAATAGCGTCAATAATTGCCATGACCCGGAAGCCAGACGCAGAATGGTCGTGCTTGATTGAGGAGTGAGTTCACGTCTGTTTAACACCTCTATCTTTCCAAACGAACGTAAACCATACGATCCGGAGAGAAAAGGTACTCTTTTCCGTTTTCTACTCTTCTACTTGCATGGATGCTCTTTTTTGGCCACTAGCTAGCCGCTCTCCCTCCACCCCCATAAACAACTTTGCAACAACCGAATGAAACGTTGCAAGTTGCGTTCAGAAAAGAAGAAAACTTGGAAAACGATTTGATACAAAGGAAGGCAAGATTTGCAAGATAGGAGATATCGAAGACCGCACGCATCAGTAAAAGAAGGAAAAGCATTCCGACTCGTTGGCCGACGTTACTCTATAACTCTAGTTTTGCATCCTTCATTGTTCCAACGATGACGTCCAATAAATTGAGACGCGGTTCCTCCGAAATCAAGGACTTTCTGGGAGATGATTCCAGCCTTTCATTCCCACGGCAGCAGTCGTTCTTTCAGGATGAACGATCTTCGGGCGACCTGGAAAGCCCAACAGGAGCAGAACCCATGAGTTTGAATTATTCGATTGAGAGTGGATTGCAATCCTTTGAAATCTCCGATGATGCAAGGCATCAAGGGCATTTAGGTTGTTTAGGACCGGGTACCCGTCGACGAAAACGAATGTACATGTTGATTATAACTGCCGTCCTCTTTGTGATCATGCTTTCGCTTGCCATTGCTTTGGGTACCCGTTCACGCAAAGAAACAAGCAGTGCGGCATCCATTTCTGGTCCAGGTGCTGCTGCTGCTGGTCAACAGCAACATGGCAGCAACAACAACAAACAGGATGACACGGGTGTCTACCCACCGGCGCCCTCATCTCAAAACGAAGCCAGATATTATGCTTCTTCTTTGCCTCCTCTCTCCACCCTTGATCCTGTGGAGGATCTCAATTTGTATGCCTACGAACGACCCCAAGAATCGTCTCCCAGCACTCGCCTGAATGGGTTGAATCGCCGGGCAATTCCCACCAATGCTTGGTATCAGAACATTCTTCGCCTGAACGCCAGTGAAGAACCCACCAGCGATAACAAGGCCTACCTGATGCCCTATGTGGTTGATATGGCGGGTGATATCCCCGGTGTCCGCACTCATGTGACACGGATTCTGGCGGAACCATCCCAAGTCACTCTGACCATAGACGAACCATATGCCTTGACTTTGGGTGTCATGGCCAAGGGTGCTACACAGGGAGGAAGTGGGCTCGGCAAGGGTTACACGGTACGGGAAGCCACCGAGCTTGGAATAACCTTGGAATGGGATGCCTACGAGATGAAGTCATCCTTGGTGCGAGGATCACCCTTCATTACCATGGTCTACAACAATGCTGTTAACAATGCCAAAGAGACTGTAGCGGCGACTACCAAACAAGTGTCAAGTACGGTTGTTCCGACCATTTATTCCGAAGTGGGAGTTTCGAATGTGCGAGTCGATGGGTCCAGTGTGGATCTGGATCAATATTGCGGATCCAGTGACTCGAATATGACAGTAAATGTTCAGAGCGAGTTGGATCTATCATTCTTTACTGGACAACGGTGGTTGGTTTACTTTTCGCGACAGGTCGCAATGCAATGCCGTACCAGCCAAGGGGGTAATACCATCATTCAATTGGTAGGAAGCGAAGAAGAAAGAAAGCATTTGATTGTCCGCGCGGCGCAGGTATTGACGAGCGCTCTACCTTCAGATGATGTTGTTACGTTCGAAAACAACTACATTGCTCTTTTGAGAGCCAATCGCGACTTGTTTCCCGGAGAAAGGACTAGCGTGCACCATTCATTCGATGTGGAGAGTGGTCCTGCCACGTACACAAAGATTTCGTTCAACTGGGACCCACAGTCAATGTCGGGGGCTTCTACCAACGGTGACATGGTAATGTTTGCCTTGCCTCACCACCAAGATTTGCTGAAGTCTTCCCATATGAGGGATGCATGCGTATCATCAATTTTGGGACCTATTTGCTTGATTCAAGGGACCAGCTGGGAATTGATCGAACCCCTTCCCACCGTAGATTTTCGAGCGCCGAGACATCCGTCCCCCAACCACATAGGAGTCATTGCCGAGGCGTTGGTAGGGGACATTAAATATCAAATACCTGCCAACTTTCAAATCGGTGCTGCAGATACCTACTTCTCGGGAAAGACCATGGCTAAGCTCGCGCGTATTTTGCTGATTACCGAAGAACTGAAGGAAATCTGCAATCCGACAGCCACTGACCCAGCCTATGCAGAAGCATGCAATGGAATCACACTGCCTAGCGACGAGGATTTTGATGCAGCGTTAGACCAATTACGTAGGGTGGTCACTGTCTGGATCAAAGATAATGATCAAGCTCCATTCGTCTTTGACACTGCATGGGGCGGTGTTGTGAGCTGTGGATGTCTCTACCAGGATGGGCAGTGCTCAAATCAATTTCCCTCCTGTCCCGCCTTTACAGATCAAGGATTGAATTTTGGAGGTGGTTTTTACAACGATCATCACTTCCATTACGGGTGAGTTGTGACTGTGCATCATTCTGGAGTTGTCAAGATAGAGTTTAGGTTTTCAAATCTCACCGTCTCACCCACGCGGTCTCCCTTGTTTCAGTTACCATGTCTACGCTGCTGCAGTAGTAGCTCATTATGATGAAGATTGGGCACGAGAAAATTATGAAAATGTGCTTTTACTGGTGAGGGATTATGCAAATCCTTCAACTCAAGACACTGCGTTCCCAGTATTTCGAAACAAGGATTTTTTCAATGGTAGGCGACAGGTCGCAATTGATTTCTTGTTTTACACTTGCGCTGTTCTGCTACTTATCAACGTTTCCCCATTCTTTCTCAACCTTTCAGGTCACAGTTGGGCAAATGGTATTACAAACCCCATGTTCAACAACATCATGAATCAAGAGTCCACAAGCGAAGCTATCGCGTCTTATGAAGCCGTCGCCTTGTTCGGAAAAGCAATGGCTTCCGTATTTCGCAAAAACGGAGACGTTGAAAACGCTTCTAAAGCTGAAATGATGCAGAACATTGGAATGTCATTGACTGCAACAGAAATTCGATCAACACAGAAGTATTGGCATGTTCTCCAAGATGTCGATGATTCCGATAGAATCTACCCTCGAGAATACGAAGCCAATGTCATTGGCATTTTATGGAGCACTTTTGTACAATTTGGGACCTGGTTCGGTAATTCTCCTTATTTGATTTACGGTGAGTGGTCTTTGAATGTTGCAATGCTTGGCAATTCTTGCTCTTTCACCTAACGACTGTTTGCGGCTGTACTATGGTCGACTAGGCATCCAGTTGCTGCCGTTGACGCCGATCTCAGAGGCCAGAGACAACGTCCAATGGGCCAAGGAGATTTACGGCCCGCTAGCGGCATCATGCAACGATCTTTGTGTGTCGTCTGGTTGGTCCGTTCAACTTTTCGCCATCCTTGCAACAATCGGACACCCACAAGAAGCGGTTGAACAGACTCTTCGTCTCTCACCGTCGGTTTACGAAGGGGCAGGAGGCAACGGTCACTCAAGGAGCAATACTTTATGGTATATTGCAACACGCCCGAGCATAGAAGAGCCATATCCTCTCGAGGACCTCGACTTAATTGAAATTACTGAAGTTACATGCTCGCAACCAGATACTTGCACGAGTGAATACCTGAATTCAATGGCAGGAGAGTATTCTTGTCGAGCCCGTATTGAATGGTTAATGAATGTCCAGGATTTGTCGGAAATGGCGGCGTGTGCACAAGTTGCACGGGATGAATTTCCGGAGGAATGCGGTTTGTGCTTTCCGGAGGGATACAGCGATGAGATTGTCGACGCGGAGGCATTATCCCAACTTCCCGAAGAGACTTTGACGTGTTTTCAGCCTGACTTTTGTACCCATGTCGTTCTGGATCGAATGGCTGGTTCTTTCACTTGTCGTGATCGCATAGAATATCTGATTGGCCGAGGTGTATCAGAGGAGCAAGCTTGCCTTCAAATTGCAGGAATTGAATACCCTGCTGTGTGTGGCGAATGTATTCCGAATCGGTAGAGACTCATTCTCACAGTCAATACTGCGGCAGTGGCAAATGTAGAAATTCTATGAGATATTTCACCACTTACGACTCCGGAGAAATCTGTGAACTGTCAGCTTCCGAACTACTCTAGCTAGGTAGCTAGGTCTAGAATAAAGTATTCCTTCGTATGTCGATTGCGTCGTCATTGTTTTATTGGAGTAGTAGCAAGTTTTGTACTACAGTAATACTCTAAGTCGTACGTCATACTAACGTAGGTAGTTCGGTAGCATTAACTGTTGTTCGTACGAACCGGTAGTACCGTACGTACATAGTACAACGCACTACGGACTCCCGTCTCGCGATTTCGAATGAATGATGATGTCGTTGTTGTCGTTTCGTGCAGTTTCATTGAGGATGGGGTTTCAAGCGCAATACATCATACAGAAGTATTTTTGTTTGGATGATTGGCGCATCAACGCATCAAGTATGACGTACTCCAAGTACGACCTTTTACGTGTATCGGTTGGCGCAACAACTTCGAACCGTCACGACACAAAAACGGAAGATTTTGGAAAAAGGTTACTTGCGTGACAGATAATACTTCGAAGGAAGGCCTAATTGCTTCCGACACGCTCTTACACACCGATGCAACCAAATCATCTGCAGTTTAAACCATCGATTAGGTATTTTGTGCCATCGATGCAGCACTATGGTAATAGGTCTGCAAAATCCACGGCATGAGAATTCGTAGTCTACAACTGCCAAGACTTGGATGAACATATCCACCTTGCAGACAAAGAATTCAAATTGACATCTCAGGAACCAGCAGCGAATACAAAACGGTTATTTCGGTCATTGGAAAAAATGATTTTATAATAGGAAAGGAGCGGTCCCTACGTCGAGGTGGAAAGACATCGAGGGAAAATCTCACATAGCACAGGATTTGCGAAACAACTAATCCAAACACTACTTACAGTTAGTAACCATGGTCCTCCCGAACGTCCTCTGCGCTCTTAACTTTGCGTCGAGCTTGATGATGAATGGAGCTTGTTGCTACTATCAGATGCAAGAAGAAGACTCACGACGGAAACATCAAGAAGATTCAATCCAAAAAGCAATCCAGAAGGAGCTAGATATGCGCCAGGAGCAAGAGATGAAAGACTGTGAAAGACGAAATATAACATCCCACTTTGAATCAGAAAGAAGGCGAAAGCTAATGGCTCAAAAACAGTCCTGTATCAGAGAGCAAAATTTTGACGAGCAGATCAGAATGGGATTTGATGCCCAACGACAACAGCTACAGCATTATGATGCGAATCCATTGGATGATGACTATCGCATTACCGCAAAAAATCGATTTCAAAAGAATCACCAGGAACTCTGTGTACGTACCAACTCGACACTTTCCAAAGCTTCCACCTTTTCGACTGGATGGGGAAAAGCCAGCGAATTGTCGTCTCTGATAGATGAAGACTCGCAAGTAGATGAAGTAGAACTTGAGGAGATTATGTTGGAATGAGGAACTAGAATCAGCAACAAGTGCAAAGAGATACTTGTGCAGAACCAATTAAGATGGCCATCGATTTTTGAAAAGTCTGCATTTCATTTTAGTTTAAGTAGCAAACACAGACGTAAATGACTTTCAACCAACGAATAGCGCACTGTAGAGGGGTTCAATAATGACTGCAGCACAGGTCTCAAGCGACCTTCCTTCCAGATGGAGGCAGCGACATCGATTGTACCGATGGAAGAAGATTCGATTTCGAGAAGAATGATGGCCCCTCTGCCCCTTCCGCAATCGGTCCACTTGACGATCCGTTGACCGTCCGAGCTACGCTTACCTCAAAGTCCAATGATATGTTGTAAGCTTGAGGTTGGGGGGCCCAAATCGAGCTCAACTGGCGGCGTGACCATCGCACATCAGCAGAAGGTGGGGCGACATCTCCGACATCTAAGGGGTGAGCAGGTTTTTTATATAGAGAAAAAACGTCAATTCCTGCCTCTTGAAAGAATCCATGCTCTGCAACTTGTGTCATGGTAGGCCTTTGATTCCAAAGTCGCGATAGGAGTGATAGGATAAGGGCCCTCGCGGGAAACTCGATATTGGAGGCATGAGTATCAGCGAAGAGGATGCCATTCTCATCGACTTGGGATTCAGAAGCATCAAAAGAAATGATTCGGCTTTTCGTCCGTGCATCGTCCTCTTCAATGATCGGTGGACGGCCAGTCAAGCACTGATACATGACACACCCAAGGGCCCAGGAATCTGCAGCTGGACCTGGAAACGCTCCCAGAACAACTTCGGGTGGGAGATAATTCGTCGTCCCTTCGATACGTAGATCTTCATTAGGGTCATATTCTTCAAACAAACTTTCGCTTTTGTTGTCTTCTTCATCATCCATGTCAAAGACCCTCTTCTTCTCTTGTTTTATCTTCCAATCGCCATCCCGGAGAGCTTGTAATGCATTCCGAGCGCTCTCTCTGACCATTTTTCTTGCTTCTTCGGTGACAGGCCGGCTTCCGCCGAAGTCCGTGAGCTTGATGTGGCCAGTTTCAGAAATTACTATATTTTCGGGTTTGAGATCGGCGTATACTAATCCCAGGTCATGAATACTAGACAATGCGGAAGTAACCTCTCCTATCACAAAACGTGTGGAATTGTGATCCAACGACCCATTCTTTCGTAGCAAAGTATGAAGATCTCCGCCACCAGCATATTCCAAGATCAAGTATACACCATCGTGAAATCGGAACGAAGACACAAGTCTGGAAATGCAAGGATGAGATAGCATTCTCAACACAGCAAGTTCACGCTGCACGGGTGCTTCATACCCCATTTCTTTAATTTTTTCGGTAGAGATAATCTTTACTGCATACTCCGGCCAGTTGGAACGAGTTGTTGCTCGGTCTATGAGTCGAGCATACCGCACTGACCCAAATGACCCAGAACCAAGATCGTGGCCAAATACAAGATCGTGGAACTTCAACGTTGGTAAAAGTGTAGGCGTTTCTGCCATTTGTTTTTGAGACCACGACGAGGCTCCTTTATTTTCTTCTGGAGGCTTAATCTTTTCCATATAGGAAATGACACCACAAGGTGCCGAAGGTATTTGTCCATGACTCGATTCTTCTTCTTCTTCTTCTTCTGAAACACCCGAAAGAGCACCATTTCCAGAACCGCGATCGGTAGGCAGGTTGGACGTGTTCTTCATGGCCCATGGAGCAACACCCGTAACTCCTATTGGCGGATTCTTTGCTGACCCCCCACTCCGTGCTCCGGACCCGATCATAGCCCAAGGCGCAACTCCTGTGACTGATAACGGCGGGTTTGCGTCTCCGCTTTGACGAGGCCTATTCGTCGGTGGGGGCATTGAAAGGGAAGCCCGTGACGGCGGCGGCCTCCAACTACCCATTGCAGATTTGACGGTATAGTCTTTCGGCAACATGAGACCCCCTGGAGAGCTTCCTTGCACCGCTCGTTTCTTTTCCTGGCCATCAGTCGGCAAGGGTGGATTTTGATGCGGAGACGGCAGCGTCTGGTGTGAAGAATCTGCCAGAAAGGCATCTCCAACCTCCACAAAACGGTCATTGTCGATGCTTTGAAGCGTAGCCAAAACGTTGTAAGTCATTTTCTGGACCGTGGGGTTCCAAGAAAGCTCTTTTCGAAGTAGAAATGGTAGCAAAATATTCAGCGAGGTGTTGAAGTTGCCTTTCAGTAGGCTCACAAATTTTTGGTTCTTGACGAAGGGCAACGCTCTTTGGGCGAGTCGAGAGTTTTCAGACGCCATACAAGATCCCAATGTTCGAAGAAGTACAGAAAATGTCTCTCCCAGCTCGTTTCCTTGGATTGGATCTGGCAAACATCCAATGTAGGTGTCAATCTCATGTAGCAAAAGGACTATTTTTGGAGTGTTGCCACCTTTGCTCCATACATCAGGCTCCAGTAGACCAGCGATCGCTTTACCTGTCCATTCGGGTTTCTTCTGGAGTAAAACAGCCATGCACTGGACCAATGGCTCGTGATAAAGATCCAGCAGACTAGTTTGGTCTCGCCACAGCACCATCGAGTTGGGCCGATGGAGTGGATTCAAGTGATGGAACAGAAGATGTTCATGCGACTTTAAAAGTTCCTCTGACGTCCCCAGTAGAATCCGATGCAACACCCGAAGTGTCATGTCAATGCCGCTGCTGCTGGTATTTTCGACTTTCATACCTGCCCCAACCGTGCCACCCCCACCAACACCACAGGACCTGGCCACAAATTGACTCCAAACTGATCCTAAGTGGGCTCGGCACTGTCGCCGAATATCCACCGATCCCTCAGAATACCACTCTCCGATGATAAATTCCAAGTCTCGAATATGTGCTTGAAACTCTTGATCTAATTTCTCTGTCACTCGTTGACTCATTTGCATGTGCTCCAGACGAGCTTGGGGATTAGACAGTCCTAGTCCAGCTCGGTTGGCATCTCGCGGTCCACCTCTCATTAATGCTTGTGTATAAAGATAAATTTTGGATTGTAGGTAGGGAAGTTGTTCCACGTGTTGATAAAGAGCTTGAATCAGTGGGTATTGCTGATGACGTTGCTGTCGTGTGGATGTTGGTCCGTCGGTCGGCAGTTCTTCCACGGATGCAAGTTTCAACAGATGAAATGTAAGTGAGCCATGGTTGCTTGGGCTGCCATTCTCATCACTTGCCATATCCATTTTTTCTCGACCCATGACGTTGAGATCCAACCAGTACCGCAGTAGCCGTGTCACGCGAATCGATAACACTGACGAATACAGCGACATTTGTTGTGGATCTTGTTCTTGCTGTCGGTGGAAGTCCATCATATCCAAATACTTTTGTGAGGCTTCTTCGGGGTTCCAAACGTCTATCAACATCCTTTCCACGGCTTTGTAAAAATCTGTGTCAAAGGGAGCCGCCTCTTCCATCATGTCGAAGTTGTTGCCCTCATCCCAGTCTGTGGCCGTTGGAAGTCCCAGCCAAGATTCTAACAGGGACAAATGTCGGGAAAGCGTCTCGTGGGCTGTCTCTTCTTTCGACAACACGTTATCCGATGATATCTTTACTGCTCCTCGGAAAAGTACGCCCAGAACACGATCGTCCATTTTTCTTTTTTGTAGATCACTTCAAATGGTTTCGGAAGATGATGAAGCCTCTTGGATTAACTGACAGTGAAAAAATTGTCTATGGCATCTTCATTCGATTGTTCTCTCATCTTGAATCTGATCATCACCTACTACTGGTACGTCGTAAGACGTAGCAGTAGTACCTGGTACGGGTAGTAACAGTAAGTACGGTAGAGTTCCGGTAGAATTTACGATGTTTACGACAGTGTAATAAGTAACGCCACATTTATTAGGTAGACGTACGTACGACCGCAGCAAGTCGAGAGGGGGGTTTCGATTCAATCACGAAGAAGCGTTTGTTTTGTTGTTCTGGGAGCATACATAAAGACTTGCTAGTTTAAGTACTAGCCATGATAGCAACTCTCTACTAGCTACTAGAGAGAGAGTATCATAGAGTACCAGTAGTACGTTCAAGAGAGGGAGAGCCAACTCTTTAGATACGAAACTACTCCGGAGTACGGTAGATACCTACCGGTATGCGGTAGCTAATAGTCGGCATAGCCAGGTACAGATTTCTTTTTCTTACTGTTTTATTATATACATTATCAGTTCTCTTGGTTTGGTTGTTGATAATCAGATTTACTATATTGGCAGCCATTATCTGTAAATCCACTATGACGGTTTCGCTAGTTCACGAGTTGTCACAAGCTGCACTTGCCTGGAAGCGACGACCTTGGCACCCTTTTCGAAATCATCATCTTCCTTCTTGCACTCTCGCAGAGCTTGGGAGGTTTTCTGGACTGCCTTTTTGAAGTCAATTGGTACCCAGCTTTGCTTCCCCCTTGGGCCCATTATCAGAAAACGACCACCATGATTGGTGATCGCTTGTACAATCGATTGGCTCACCAAGATGCGATTGCGCTTGTGGACACTTTGATAGTATTGTTTGTTGATTTCAACTATTCGACGAAAAATGATATTTCCAGGATGGTTATTGACTTTCCCCCCTCGTCCGCACAATACATCTACAACTTTCGGCTCGTCAACCGGCGAAAAATCCATCACCGGAGGTAGAACAGGTGAGCTTGCAATTAATGATCCTCTATCATCATTGCCTCTCTCGACACGTAAGGCTGATGAAACAACCAAGTTTGGACTTGCTACTGAGAAACTTTGGTCAGCACTGCAGATAGACGTGCTGTCTAATTTGGAGGTATGATGAGAAGGAAGAAGAGTAGTGCTTTTGAAAGAAAGGGACTGTGGAACGGGTTCTACAGTCATCGATTCGTTTCCCACTGCTGCAAGTTGATTTCTACTTCGGATTCCAGCGCTGGAATGGCATACAGAACTTCCAGTTGCATCTCCATCTTCTTCCAACAAAGTAGCGGCAAAAAGAAGACAATCAGTTGCTTGCATCTTTTTGTTGCGCAAGCCCAACGGCAGGCTGTCTCGCTTGGACAGGGAGGGCACAGGTGCAAGGCCATTGGTTGGGGTCATAGGGTTGGGTTCTTTAGAGGCAGGCACAGGAGTAGAATCAGTGTCAACGACTTGCACAAAAGAAGAGGGGGCAGTGATACTAGCCAGTGCAGGGATAGTGCTAGCGCGAGAGGCTATTCTTTCCGATGATTCCCCTTCGATGGGCGTGGGCAGATTGGGAAATTGTCTTTTTTTGTCTGGATGAGAGGATTCGGTGTGTGCAGAGCTGTGAATGGCTGGTGACAATGTAAAGTCATTGCTCTTCGACATTGGTGGTGATGAGTGGTTGCGATGCTGTACAGAATGGAAAGATGTGGTGGCTTCAGGCGTATAAGGAGGGTGAGGAAGTGAGCAGGAAGGTAGCTCCGTTGTTTGGCCAATTTTGCTCGGAACGGTCTCGTTCGGTATACCCACTTGCTTGCGATTGGTTTGTTTCATTGAAGGAAATCCGTGGATCGCGGATGTTGCATGGGGTTCTGGACGTTGGTCGGGAATTCGACATAAAGAAGCCGGATTCTCCCTAAAATCTACGTTTTCATGACTCGACATGTTTGCGTGGTTGACAGCACGTTGGCTTTTCGAACGTGAATCAAAATGCAGGGTGGTGGTATGCATCATCAACTTGGCGAGGAATTCTCACCAGCCCCTGTCACACTTGCAGAACGCAGAACACCTTGGGCACTTGGATCCCTCCAGAAATCCCCAACAGTTCCAATAGTCTTCCGGATTGACGGATGGTAAGAAAATGAGGTAAATCCCGACTTGAATGATATCAATCAAGAATAGGCGACTCGGTAGCACTATTAACTGTAACAACGGCTCGAATACGTAAAAACCTAGATTGTCATTATACTCATCGATGCGGTCGGTGGCTACCAAGCCATCTCATCATCATGAGCTGCAATGAAGTTCTTCATCCCCCCTCATCGAGAAGCACTGCGTTGGTGATGGCTGAGGCCTGATGATACCGCGAAGTGTCTCAATCGTGTGGAAGCCGTTCGTTGGAAGATAGTTACAGCTGGAAGATCTGTTCTGATTGGCCTTGAAAAAAGCGATAAAGCGATCTGGCACGTTAAAAAAAGTGACAATGTTGCACCGTATTCAAACAGTTGTCTAAAGAAGGGCCAAAGATGACGTCATTTCTTTTTGCATTGAAATCCCGTCTGTACGCTTCCCTACGTCACGATGACCATAAAAGGATAGGATCGACCAAGTCGTACACCGAACAAAACGAATTTTCCTCCAGGACAACGAAACCACCCCCTGCATGCATCATTTCAACTTGCACTTCTATTTTGACTGGACGGACAAATCCAACACCATGGATGTTGAAAAGTTACATGTCGTGCTGCAGCAGTCCTTCAGCCCCGATGTAAACCTTCGTGGGCCGGCCGAAGAGACGATCCGCAACTTGAAACATATCAAGGGAGCAACGATCATGCTGTTGCAGGTCGCCGCCGAGAAACAAGTAAGTTTGGGGGCAATCTCTTTTCCCCGACGATTACAGCGCCTAAATTTTAGGTGTTTATTCCTTGTGACCCCCGAATGACTGACGAGCAAATTTTTTGTCTCTTACTTCTTCCCGTTACTTTTAACTGATACATTTCAGGTACAATTTGAAGTTCGTCAAGCGGCGGCAATTCAATTGAAAAATATATGCAGAGAATGTTGGGCCGAGAGACTCAACTTTGCCGGCTTTCCGCTGTCGGACGCCGAAGGCAAGAAACCTCCTCTTTTGGACGGCGAGGACAAGAATGCCATACGACCTGGATTAGTAGCCGGTCTGTTGGACGAACCCGAAAAGAGCCTGCGTGATTTGTTGGCGGAAACGTTGCATACGATTGTCATTCATGATTTTCCAGAGAACTGGCCTGATCTGATACCCACACTATTGCAAATGATTCAACATGGGGCCAATGATCCCAACCAAGCTTTAAGAGTGCACAACGCACTATTGGCGTTACGAAAAGTATGTAAACGATACGAATACAAAAGCAAAGAGCAACGGGGTCCTTTGAATGAAATTGTAGCACAAGCTTTTCCGCTGTTGCTGCCGCTGGCCCAACAACTGTCCCAGCCAGACCAAAACACGTTGGAGGCGGCCATGATGTTGAAACAAATTCTAAAAATCTTCTGGTCATCGACACAATTTTATCTTCCTGGTGGGGATGGAACCAACCCCTCCCCAGCGCTCACTAATCCACAGTCCATGCAACCTTGGTTGGATATTCTTCAACAAGCCCTGGTCAAGCAGCTCCCGGAGGGTGGAACAGGTTTGGAACCTCGGGGGCAACCCACAGCGATTGAAGAGCGAAATGCCTGGCCATGGTGGAAGGTTAAAAAGTGGGCGGTACAAATTATGAGTCGTCTCTTTTCCCGCTATGGTATTCCTTCGTACGCTGAAGATGATGCCAAAGAGTTTGCTCGATACTTCTCTCAAAACGTTGCGACCCAATTCCTAGGACCAGTCTGCGAGGCACTCAACTTGAGACCAAGCGGCCAATTTTGTACCGATCGCGTGGTACATTTGTGCTTGACATATGTGGACTTAGCGGTGGAGTTGTCATCGACGTACAAGTTGCTCAAGCCTCACTTGGATTTTTTGTTGTATCAAGTATGCTTCCCGACGATGTGCCTGACGGAGGAAGATATTGAATTGTTTGAAAACGATCCACATGAGTTTGTGCATCGACAGAACAGTCCTCTGGCGGACTTTTACGACCCTCGAATGTCGGCGATAACCTTAGTGACTGACTTGGTCAAACATCGTGGCCAAGATGTAACGCTGAATTTACTTGGACGAATGACTGAAATTTTGAAACGATACGGATCCTCACCACCTGAAACGCAAAATCACATCGAGAAGGACGGGGCATTGCTGACGTTCGGATCATTGTCCAAATTTTTGTTGGCCAAAGAGAAATATGCCAATGAAATCGAAGGCCTATTAGTGACGTCTGTCTTTCCCGATTTTAATTCGCCAGTAGGTTTTCTACGCTATCGAGCTTGCTGGATGGTGCAGCAGTTTTCGTCGGTCAAATTCACCGACGATGGAACAAATCTCCGAACTCTCCTTCAACTTACACTCCAACGACTCAGTGATCCAGCGTTACCAGTGCAGATTGAAGCTAGCAAAGCCTTGCGGTTTCTTATTGAAGCCGACGGGGCTGAGCAGACTCTTTTGCCCGTCCTGCCTCAACTGTTAACGGAGTATTTCCGAATCATGAACGAAATTGGAAACGATGAAGTTGTCAGCGCCCTACAAGTTTTGCTGGATAAGTTTGGGGACCACATCGAGCCGCACGCTGTTCAGCTTGTGACACAATTGAGCAACGCCTTCAACCAATACTGCACCGCTGGCGAAGATGAGGACGATGACGATGCTGCTATGGCCGCAGCACAGTGCCTAGAATGCATCGCGACAGTGCTTAAGGGCATCTGCGATCAACCTGCCATGATGAAGAGTCTGGAGCCGCTGCTGATCCCTTTGGTTCTAAAAATTATGGGCAACGATGGAGAGTATATCGAATATCTGGAGTGTTCTCTGGATATTTTGACCTTTTTGACATACTTTCCTGATTCCATTTCGCCCGAACTGTGGCAAGTGTTCCCTCTTATTTACATTGCGTTCGACCAATGGGCGTATGACTATCTCAACATGATGGTACCGTGCCTCCAGGCCTATATTCAAAAAGGCCCGGACATGTTCCTTGTTGGCAAAGCTCAAATGCCGGAGGGAGTAATTCCTTACATTGATTTGATTGTAAACATGGTCGCCAAGACGGTAACGAATGATCGCGCCTCCGAATCTGAATGTCGCTACGCTCTTTCACTATTCATGAGTCTCCTGCACAACTGCCAAGGCAAGATCGACCAATTCATCCCGATAATCAACGAAATTGTTTTAGCGAAGCTTGGACAGCAGGTCAATTCGGAAGTCCCCTTCACAAGAATCTCCATTTACCAAGTGCTGGGATCGGCTCTGTATTACAATCCGGAACTGGAAATTGTCGAACTAGAAAAACGAGGCGTGACGCAGCAAGTCTTCCACAAATGGATGGAAGATACGAAGCATATGGAGCGATGGCTCCCGCGTAAACTCACCGTATTGGGCATGTCTTCTATTCTGGCCATCCCCGCAGCATCTCTACCTCCGTCCATACAAAGCTCTCTTGCTCCACTCATCGACGCCGTCGTCCGCATGTCTATTGCGTTGAAGGCGGAAAGCGAAGGAGGCGAAAAAAATATCGATGATGAAAATATTGGAGATGAAAATGATCTGGACGATGAGGATATTGGAGATGTCGATGCTGGATTTGGAGAAGATGAAGACGTGACGAACGAAGTTGACGAGTCTTACCGAAAAGCACTGCAAGGTGTGACCAGTTGGGACGATGATATGGCAAAGTTTTTGCTGGGTGGTGATTGGGACGATGACCGTGAAGACGTAGACGAAGACTTTACTTCTCCTCTGGACCGGGTCGATGAGCTGCTGTTCTTGAATGACACTTTGAAAGCCGCCTTCCAACGTGAACCCGAGGCCTATCAACAAGTGCAAGCCGCATTGCCCCCAGAGTCTGTCGCCAATTGCCAGAAGGTATTTCAAGCCGCCGATTCCATGCGAGCACAAGCTACACAGCAAAGCAGTCAGCAATCATAGTCCATAGGGAAACTGTTGAGACAAATTCAAAGACAACTCCGGATGTTTTTTTTTCCCTCCATACATCGTAGGACGTATCCCTACTGTTAGGAAATCTCTAGGTAGCTAGGAGCTACTACCGGTAGTATGAATCTACCCTACCGGTACGGTAATTGGATACGTTTCAATGTGATGGTAATACTTTACTTCAGTAGTACGGTACTTGTTCTCGTACAACCGATACATCCTACTCGTACGACGCATAGTGTTGTACCACAGTAATTGAAGGGAGTGAGCTACGAATGAGATGGGGGCTATTGCTATTGGGCAATTGAATGATGCAGTTTACCGGGGAAGACTCACCGGGATTTTTAAATCTTCTGTGCATACGTCTCTTGTGAATGGTAATAACCCCTTATTTACTGTTTAATAAAAACAGGTTTCCACTTTACGGTTATTAGCCAACAACAACAATAACTCTAGCTAGCCAACACAGCGATTGCTACAACATCTACCCCATCAACCATCGATTGAATTCCAAGCGAACACACCCACCAACGTATAATTCATAATAGTAAAGATTCGCAAGATGACAAGGAGTACGAGAAATTTGGAGGAACTGATGAAGACACAAGTTGTCAGTGACAGCGACGACACTGTTAACCGGGCCCTGAAGATGAGTGGTGAACTTCAGAACTTGCGAAATGAGAACGAAGCTCTAAAGTCCGAAAAGAAAGCATTGGAATCTGAACGCGAACAATATGCGGATAGGATCAAGTCATTGGAACGAGAATTGCGAAAACCACGGGCGTCGGACAACGGTCGAGAAAAGAAGCTATTGGATGATTTGAAATGCATGCAAAAAGGATTTGGCGCATTGTATGACGAGCTGGCGGATATAAAATCAGAACGTGATGAGTTACAGATCAAGTTGGAAAGAGCGAAAGTAGCACTGGCCTCTGCTGAAGTCGCAGTAGCGAATTCTGTTCCTCATGCCTTACCTAGCGATGCGCAGTCGCCGACGCAAGAAGAGTTGCGTCTCGCAGAACAAGTGCGGAGTCTAAAAGTCAGCTGCGACTCACTGTTTGCTGACCTTGACAAGGTCAAAAAAGAAAGGGATGAATTGAAGGCAAAGGTAGATGTCAATGCTGCAACAAATGAGACTTTGAAACGACCATCCGCTCCTGCTCCAACCCGAAGTTCGATGTTGAGCTGGATGACTTCGTCCCTGACCAACAACAACAACACGGAAATCAACAACGACAACAATTCCGACCAAGCTTCCTTTATCATGAAAGCTGTCGAACGACATGGATCGATCGTATCCGCCACGTCAAGCAATTCGTTAGAACGCAAGCTGCAAGAGTTGGAAGTTGAAAACCTAAAGCTGAAAAGTACAATTGTCCACCTACAAAGTCAATACAAGGAAGAACGATACAAAAACCAGCAGCTTCAACAAATTGGGTTTGAAGTGGTTTTGAGTCCACGATCTGCCGCTGCGTCCAGCATCATTCGCAAGCCCATTCGATTCATGTCGTTGCAGGTGCCTTTGCGAAGTTCTGCGCTGGACCGGACGATTGACAGTGATGATGATGACAACGACGACATAAGTGTTAGCGATACTCCCTCGCTCTTGGCCGACGAAGGCCGTTCGATCCGTAAAACTGAAAGCCTGCGAAAGCTGCCCTCTCCAAGGCGATCCGCAAGTTTGCGGCGAATTCACGAATACAAGGCCAAAAAAGTGCCTGTGAAGCTTGAAAGTGTTATAACTAAGGCAACGACAGGAGAAAATGATAATTCTGTTGCCGCTCCTTCCGCGATTGCAAAATGTGACGAAGATAATGACAATACAACTGCTTCTGCCGATACGACAACTGCTGGCGCGCTTGCGGCGGCCACTACAGAGGAGCCCTCCACACCATCTTTGACAGCGTCCAGTCGCACGTTCTCCACTCCTAATAGCACGTTAGAAACTATGGACCGCCGGCCCCAAAACATCCAACCGACCTTATCCTTCAATAGGAAACTCCAACCAACTTCCTCCTTCGACAGCAAGTCGGCCAGCAGGATTTCGGATGCCATTGCGTCGTCCAACAAGATTCCGTTGAAACGCAACAACAGCAATAAGCTCACGTGGGGTCGTAGCCCAGCTCGTGACATGCAGCATCAAGAGACTCAACGGGTCTTGAGCTCTCATCCTGCTTATCGCAAAGTCGATCGGAACCATAGTGGAGGAACCATCACCACCATGACAATGGGTGGTTCGGATCGCGGAGGTCCCAAAAGGACCCCAAGTTTGATCGGTATGATTTGGGGTAACAGTAGTGGCGCTGATTGAGAGTTGGTTTGAATGAATGCGAAAGATTCAGATGATTGATTTCAATGTTGGCACCGTGGCGTAGATTGCTAGTTGCTAGCTAGTGTTATTGTTACGACTTGGTAAGTATGAACACGTCGAGTATTTTTTTCCCAGTTACTCTCTACCGTATTTGTATCATAACGCTCCTACGCTCGTTCACGGCTAAGGTGTATCTTTCGATATAGCGACAAATCCCCGTCATTCTTGATCTTGACGTGCGACCACAGAAGCAATACTACCTGTATAGGTAGCTACATACCGTACCTGTAGGTAGTACACTTCACAGTCAGTTGAAACTTATTTTCATCATATGTTACAAGTGGTCTTACAGTTATTAGATGATGATCAGTATCTGCCGATATCATACATCATGTCGGACAACAACAACAACGTGCCAGTACCATCCGTGTCATCCGTAAATACAGTAGCTGTACCTCCTACCATCAATTCTCGGTACCATGATGGAGGACGATCTTCTTGTTCCTCCTTCCTCTCCCTCCCTCTGCGCCGCACGTCGTCTATCGAGTGCGTCGGTATCATCCAACCGGAAACGATGCTTACAGTTAGATTTTACCAAAATCAAGCACTGTGGACGTCAACAAGAAATGGATCAATTGGTCGAAGCCTTAGAACGATCCCTTCAACGCTCCACTGCAACCACTATCCAAAACAAGAACACAAAAACAAACAACAATAACAACATCAACCAGGGGAAATCGTCGTCGTATACCATTACGGTGATTGTGGAGGCCGAATCGGGCGTTGGAAAATCGTCTCTACTGCAGCGCTTTGTCGAAACGCGCGTCCAACCACATCCTTCCCGACCCCTCGTCGGATGGGGCAAATTTGAAGAAAGGACTGCTGCCACCAAACCGTTTGCCGCCATTGCCGACTTGATGGAGGGTATCGTGGAGGAAATGTTGCAACGACAAGAGGGACATATCTGGTTGACACGGATCGTTCAAGCAGTCGGTGCGGAAATATTCAGTTTGCTGGAAATCATACCGGGACTGGCACGATTGGGAAATGCCAAGAAGGAATTGGAAAAGTGGAAGGAACAACAACAACATCAACAGCAAGAAGAAAAAGATCCAAACAATCAAATGCCGCACCATCACCAGCAATTTCAACAACAACAACAAGAACAAGTGACGGACAAATCCGTGTCCAGAATATGGTCATCGTCGTCGTCATCCAAAGTGTCTGCCTCCGTCACTACGACAGCAGCATCCGTCAACTTTGAAGCCTTTGGGGATATGGCCAGGATAGAGTGGAGGTGAGTCATGTGCAAAATCAGCACATCGTAGTACCACAATTGCAACCAAATCAAGAACAATTGCACCCTCCAATATCCATCTTACATATTCTCTCAACATTCCTAACTGTCTCAATTTCTTTTTTCGTTTAATTGTGTCAACCTCCTACGTTCCACGCTTGCATATCACCAAAACCACGTATTACCGACCCGTGGATATATATTATGTATTATGATAATATCCTATATCAGATTCGAACGATTTCGCATTGCTTTCCGGGAACTCCTGGCCTGTATCTCCCAACATCATCCGCTCGTAACGATATTGGACGACTTGCAATTCGCTGAAAAGGATTCCTTGGCTTTGATTCAAGCCGTCATGGAGAATCCCACTCCCAATCTTCAACTCCTCATCCTCTGTGCTACACGGCCCACAAACGACTTGAATCTATCCCTACGAAACTTTTATGATCGTCAAACCAGTGGTGGGCCACAGGGAATGTTCATTCATCTGAGGGGTCTTTCCCAACCCGAATTGTGCACTCTGATACAAACACTCTTGGATCGACCGCAGGTCACACCGGATATTCAAGCGTTGGCCTCTGTCATTCTCGACAAGACCCAAGGAAATGCCTTTGTCGTGACACACTTTTTACGACAACTCGAAGTGGATGGTCTCCTCACATGCATTGATGATGGCGGTGGCGGCGGTGGAGGCAAAAAAAACGATAGTTCTGGTCTATCTCAACAATGGACCTTTGATTGTCTCCAAATCATTGCCCATTTGGATGGGTCCGTCTCGGAATCGGTGGAAAAGGTCATTGTCAAGAATCTACAATTGTTGGACGACTTTCAACGATCTTTACTCATCACAGCGGCATCCTTTTCAACGTCGCAATTTGAACTCGTTGTGGTTCTACTCGCCATGCAAGCCTTGCAACATGATAATGCTGGCAGCAGCAGTCGCAACAGCAACAACACCCATGATGATGAACAAGAATGCAAAAGGTCAAAAGAAGACTGTCGGAACAGAACGTCGGAAGAGGAATTTCCATCAGGACCATCATTATCATCATTGCCATTTGGGATGTTACAAGACCAACTCGTCCAAGGAAGATTCGTGTTGGAAACATCGATTCAAAATGGACTTTTAGAGGAAGTGGCACCGGGAAAGTTCAAATTTTCTCACGATCGCATACGCGAGGCAGGTGAGTGTCCGTAGATCTATAACTTATTAGGTGGGGAAATGATGGGGAAAGGGAAATGCAATGAAAAGTAAACAATCGACAAATGAAAACATCACTGTTCCTGATATTGGGATGAGATGGATGGTTGTTTGTTGGACGAACCACTATCCGATTGTTGGAATGTACAGCAACATGATGTTTGATTATCCAGTCCGCTCGTTTCTGTCACCATTCCACTTCCCTTTTCACTGATACCATCCATTGTTCTGCTTCATCATCATCATCATCATCATCATCTACTATGATCCATACGCTACTTTCGTAGCCTACTCTTTGCTACCGCAGGGCGTCGCACGAAGCAGGTTGCATCTAAAGATCGGTCGTCAACTGCGAAAATGGATGAATTCGAAAGAAGACGAGTTGGAAGAACAATACAGGATAACTCTGACCGATGAGTCCATCGTCATGCATGCTGCTAAACATTCTAGCTTGGGTTCTGAACTCGTGGTTGATTCCTCCGAACGTTCGGAAATTGCCCAGTTGAATCTGGCGGCTGCAGAACTTTCGGCCAAAAAGGCTGCCTTCTTTCCAGCGATGGAATACCTTAGAGATGGTATTGATGTCCTGCAGCCAAATGCCTGGACCAACCATTTCGAGCAGTGTTTGAAATTACACGTGGCATTAACTCGAATCGAATTCAATTGCGGCCTCTTGGAAGAGTGCAATCATACGGCGAATATTGTATTACATCACGCCAAGAGCTTTGAGCAGAAAATGGACGTTTACAATCAAAAATTGTTATGTCTATTACAACAGCAACGTGCACTGGAAGCAGTGGACCTTTGTCTATTAATATTGCAAGGTCTCGGGTACAAACTTCCCAAACGATTTATTCCCTTGCATGTGATTCGACGCTACATCACAGTGGAAAACTTTCTTAAGAAAACGTCCGATGACGACATTCGCAACTTTTCCAATTTTTCCGATCAGACAGTGGACGATCAACTCAACATACTGTACCGGCTTGGCGAAATGGTATATTTCGGCGCTCCGCCCATCTATTTAGATTTGCTTTCGGTAGATGTTATTTACATGATGAAGCAAAAGGGCAATCATCCCTTGGTGACGCCCATGGGATTGATGGTTTGGGCTGTGGTGCAGATTGTCAAAGGCAACTTTGAAGAGAGTCGCCGTTTTTCATCACTGTCAATGGAAATGGCGGAACGTCTTTGTAAAAACCATCCTACAATGAAATTGCGTATCAAGAACCTTTGCCGCTTTTTTCAGGGGGCGTGGAATGGACCGTTGCAAGAACTGGTCCAACCTATGCTGGCAGACAACAGGGCCGTGCTCGAGTTGGGAGGAATGGAAGACTATCATCTGGAAGGTGTCAACGCGAGCCGATTTGTATTCTTCTGTGGTAGACCACTCGGTGAAGTCCAAGCGGAGTGCTCTAGTTACATGGGAGTGTTGTGAGATTGCAACCGTGAGTTTCTCTGGGACATTTGTGCTCCATTAGCGCAAGCCATATCTTGCTTCATGGGAGATTCCAACACTGCGTCAGTCCTTTCGGGAGAGATTCTGGGCACTGCTACGCTAAGACGAATCGAAGAATCCAAAGTGGACACCGGACGATTTCAGTACCAACTGTACTCCATGATCCTTGCATTCCATTTTGGCGAAATGGAAGAAGCCGCCTCCTTCGAAAAAGCCATGCGAAAAAACTTGTACGCCGAAGCATCGGAGCCGCCAGGCTTGTCGACACGAGTCTTTTACACCGTTCTAGTGTACCTGGCTCTTTTTCGACAATCCAAACGTCGAAAACACAAGAAGAAGGCCCTGTCGTCGTATAAAATATTGGAACGCTGGGTATCAAAAGGAGCTACCAACTGCGCGTATATGAAGTCGATACTGGATGCCGAATGGTGGAGCATCACCCCCAAGAAAGGTGTCGAAATGGTGCTGGAACAGTATGATCGAGCGGTCGAGAGCGCAACCAAAATGGGCCATTTGCACCACGAAGCCCTGGCTTGTGAACTAGCCTTCAACTATCTATATAAGTTCCCATTCATCGCTAAGGACAAGAAGATCGCCTATTTAAAACGCAGTCTTGCTTGTTACGAAAAGTGGCAGGGACATGCCAAGGTTGCCGACTTGGCAAGCCGATACAAACATTTTCTGGAAGAGTCCAAGCCAATTAGCTAAGCGTTCGCGCGCGAGTCGTGGTTGGAGAGTCAGGCGATCTCGAATCTTGATCTCTTCGAAGATTCTGATGAATTCTCGTTTCGCGCCGTTGGGCACAAACATGAACATGCGCCTGAACTAGTTTGTTCCCTGCTACTACTTGATCCTGTAGTCACGTTGGAGTTTCTGACGCTCTGTTTTCTTGGAGCAGTCATGTACTACATATGATAATCTTGTTTCTCTTTCATGTTCCCATACGATCACTCTTTTCAAACACTAGCAACAAATCGGTGCTGTTCTTCTCAAAGTTCGACAAATAAGAAAAACTATCGTCATGGTTGCGTTCTCCACCGACACATCCCCACTTCCAAAAACCAAAAAATCGCTGCAACTTGGGAATTATGGAACGCTGATGAGTTCGCAAGAAATGCCCGAAGAGTACTGGACGCCCCTAAAACTTCCACCAGAGAAGAGAGTGACGTCCTCTCGATCCGATTTGACATCTGTTGCTACGGACAACTTGTCGGAGTTGCTGGATGAGACAATTGCCGAAGAACAAACAACTATAGATCGAGTCTTTGCCTTTCTTGGCTTCACCGCCAATCCTTTTTCCTCTTACGCAGACGACGTTTGCAACAACAAGGCCTCCGATATGCGACTTTCCATGCTATCAAACATCAGTGCTGCCTATAATGCAGTCAGTATTAGCATGGCACTGGACATTATGCAAGATCTCTACGAGACAACATCCAAAGACAAGTCTCTTTGCTCCTCCGCACTGATTGCTGGCATGATCGTGGGGCAGTTGGCGGGTGGAGCTATTGGAGATATTCTCGGCCGACACATGGCCATGGCCGTTGTTATGTCCTTGCAGATCGTTGGAGCTCTGATAACCGCTTGTGCCATTCAGAGCAGCTTTTCCATTTATGCTTTCATCGCTATATGGCGGCTAATCCTCGGCATCGGTTGTGGTGGGGTGTATCCTTTGGCCGCTACAATCACTGCCGAGTCGAATGATGACACGAAAGATGGAGGCAAAGCCGTCGCGCTAACATTTTCAATGCAAGGTATCGGATACTTGTTACCGCCTATTTTGACGGCATTGCTGGCCCGATTCGTCCCTCTAAGATTATTGTGGCGAATAATTTTGGGATTCGGAGCAATTCCTGGGCTTTGGCTGATGGTTCTACGGCTCAAGAACCAAATTGCTCGAACAAATTCACAAGTTTACAAATCAAAACGGAACATGCTGACCAATGCTCGGGAAGTTCCTGTTAATGTCCTTGAGGCCATATATGTGGAACCAGACCTTTTTCGGAAGATGATTGGGACCGGAGGATGTTGGTTTCTATTTGACGTGCTGTTTTATGGGAATGTCCTATTTCAACCGATTGTGCTCTCGGCAGCCTTTGGGCAAGCTGAAACGGTGCAAAGAGGAGCTATTGATAGTGCAGTCGTGTCTCTACTGGCACTACCAGGTTATTTCGCCAGTATCATTGCGATGGGCCATCAAAGTCCGCGCTTTATTCAGAGCCAGGGATTCCTTATGATGGCAATTCTGTATGGATCTATTGGCGTGTTCTTTCAACATTTGTCGAGGCACAAGTTTGCGTTAGTTTTGTTGTACGGGGGCACTTTTTTCTTCTCCAACTACGGACCCAATGCAACGGTAAGGATGTATGATTTTGCCGTGAAATTCTCCAACTTGCTTCACCTAATTTTCTTTCTATTCCTTTTGTATAGACGTATGTGTTGCCGTCCTTGACATTTTCGAGCTCTTGCCGATCTACGTTGAATGGCATATGCGCAGCTTGTGGAAAGGCCGGAGCCTTAATTGGGTCAATGGTCTTCGTCTTTGCTGCCTCTAAATTTGGAGAAGATATCGTTTTATTGGCTTGTGCAGTCGTTTCGCTGATTGGGATGGTTGTGACGATTTGTTGTGTCTCTGAAACTGTAATACATGATGAACAAATCAAAAAGCCGGAAGTGCGCATGAGGGTGGTGATCAGTGAGCCATCTCTTTTGGATTACTTTGAAACCGCTTGAACATTTGAAGTCGTACTACAGTCCTAGAAGCAAGTTCGGCTTGAAGTACAATTGAAGAACGCCAAATTCCTGAGAAAAGCATTCAAAATTTGTTTCATTTACTAGTCGTATAGACCGCAAGACAATGCCCTTTCATGATGTTGCGTATCTTGTAGCCGAAGCTCTTCAACCTATCTATCCATGCGATTCTCCGTTTCTTTATTGTTTCCTGTTGTATGACACGGCGAAGATTGCGAGCGCCACAAGTAAAAAGATGTTCAGAATCCAAAAAGGACACCGTCCCCAGGCGATGCCCTTGGCTAGAGGCGACAGCTTGATGATGATCGCAACATCTCTCCGTATAATCCACACAGCCCAAGAAGCCACAAGGATTTCAGCAAGTAATTGAATCTTTTGAAGTTCGCCCGTCCAAGATCTCACAAAGGAAGAACGAATTTCTGGTAGAATGGTAAGATGAGTTCGATCGGTGGTGCCGTAGCTAGATACGTCCGCACTCCCTAATGGGACGGATCGCATGGAAGAAGACGAGGGTAATTTCGGTTCTGACTTGCAGATCTCTGAAGAGGTGGAGCTCATGATGGATCCTTGTACAGAATCTTGGACAGACTCTCGAGCAGACGGTGAAATTGCTCCTTGATCAGATGGTCGTGCCAATAGCGATTCTTTTTCCTCCTCCATGTTACCAGAAGCACTGCTGATTCCAGCGGGGTTGCTTCCGACACTAACAGTGTCAAAAACACCAAGATATTCCGACATGTCCACCTGACGGTCGAAAAAGTTGCTTTTAAGGACGAAGAACGTGTAGCATCCAGCTAGAGCAACGACTGAGATCCAACACCACCAATTATTGAGCTTGTAGGCACCCGTGAACGCAACTGTTCCAATATTCACCCATAGCAACAACATTTCACAAGCAAAAACGAGTGTCACTAGGGAGCCCTTCTTGACAATGTCCTCGCGGAGCAAAACTCGTGAGGTGCTCCAGTCCAAATTCGATGAAGATTGTAGCATTTTAGAGGCGTGCGGTAGAAAATGCAACATTGCGACTTGGAAGACAGCACCCGTCAGGGAAAACAGAATGACAATTGCTGCACGCGCCAGCTTCCGTTCGTTGCCGAAATCGAGAAGCAGTTCCCCAACGTAACCCATCGACAAGAAAAATATGAACACATGATTGACAAGGTACAGTAAATCATGTGTAGAGTCCGGTGGGCCTCTTACGATCCAAAGGAGCGGTCGTTGATATCGAAAGGTGGCAACAATTTGGACGGAAACAATTGCCAGCAGGCATGCTCCTGCCACACAAGCAGCCAACGCGCTCCACCCAGCCTTGGAAACATGCTGTTTCGCTTCTATTGTCTTTTGTATTAGTAGTTTTTCCATATCAATTGCCCGTTCTCGTGAAGCTTGGTATCGTTCGACTGCCTGTTGGAATTGATTGTAATCACTCATGGCCATTTCAAGAAAACTCTTACTGGTATTTGTGTAGTTGTACATTCGTTTTTTATCCACAGCAATCTTGATTCTATCGTTTCTGATTGTTTTCTCGTCTTCGTCGAATTGTCGTTCATCTTCCATCTCTTGCGTTCGATACTTGTTGGCTTGAGCCCGATCAATGTTGGCTTGAGCTCGAAACATTTCGGCATCCTGCAAGATTTCAGTAGAAAGGTTGGCATGTGCACTAGCATTGACAAGGAGCTCCATGCCAAAGTCTCTTTCCTTTTTGGCGTATTGAATCTGTTGGAGAGCATCCTGTATATCTTTGTTGGCTTGGATTGCCATATCAGTTGGGTTGGCAGGATATGTAGAGTTCGGCAAAGGATTGCCTCGTACAATGCTGCAAGCTAATGGCATCCATCGACAGAGTCCCTTATCAAGAGTGGTATGGTTTTTCGCCTCTTCTGCTAATTGTAATGCACCTTGTGCTTGATGTAGCTTCTCCGTTCCTTCGTTCAAGGTCTGATTTGCATGTTGCAATGCTTTCTGCCCACTTTCGTTTTCTTCTTGGGCTCGTTTGGCTAGCTCAATACCTGTCAGTTCCGCACCGACAGTGGCTCTGCCATCTCCAAATGCTCGAATGGCCCACATGGAAGCTTCAGTTTCGTCTTCGTCGGCCTTTTTCTGTTCGTCTTGCGCGTCTTCTTCCAGTTCTTTGATGTCGTTTTGGTCTCTCGTGATGTTTTCCTGCAATAAGTGGGCTTGATGGGCATATTCAAAGGCTAGCAGCAAATGATGGATACTCTCTTGATTGTCCTTGTATGCTTCGTTGTGATATTCAAGCTCCATGAGTTCGTCCCATTCCAAAGCGTAACGGATAGTGACGGCAGCCTTGAGGCCATCCTCCATCAACGAAAACCGTCGATTGACACCGGCATGGAATGAAAAGGCCAACAGAGCGGATAAACTCGCCAGGATCAAGTAGCGGCTATGATATCTATGCACGTCATTGTAGAACAACGAGAGCACAGTATGAGTGTGTCATATACAAGAAGCGAATGGAAACGCAATGCGGAACGTACGACGACGAACGTTGGACCGGTAATGACACGATGTCCATGATAGTAAACAATGAATCAACAAGTTTGGTGCTAACGGTGATATTCAGACGTAAGTGGGTGGGTGTGGGGCGATCGTACCGGTCGAGAACTGCTTTGATTTGTGAAAATCTGTGAAACGATTCACATCAAGCAAGTCCGTAATAATATTCTCTGTTGCGGCGTCACAATTCCTACTCCTCGAAGACGACAACAAGAGCTATTGCTATTAGAAGTGAATTCTTATTGGCGTGACGCGCGCGAGGTGACACAACATTCTTGGATCTTTCCTTCGGTCTACACCGCAGTCGCCGGCTTTCTACTAACTGTAAGAAGTACTTGACATTACGACAGTACCGCACCGGTAGACAGTCGTAGTGTTATGCGCCGGACGATTAGGTAGTACACTATACGACTTTTGAGACAGCGTTTCTTCTGAAGCTATTGTTTGTTTTACTCCCAATGTTTTTACATTTGACAAAGTATACTAACCGACTGGTGGCAATCTGCAAAAATGCAGTTTGCGGGATACGTACAGCGTTGTACCATCGACATGCGGCATTAGCCTCGTACTTGTCTTTGGACTCTGTTCCACATCATAACCCATGCCGGTCGTTTTGACGGCACAGGTCCGCTGCATCCGCGAAGACTGTTGATGCGGCCAACCCAATACGACGTGGTACAGGGAGCTGCGCGTGGGTTGCGTCTGCGACAAGGTTCATCGAAAAAATTGGCGAAACTTGAAAAAGGTTGATTGAGCTAGTAGTATGGTGGGTTCTGAGGCGGTAGTTGGTTGTGATAAGGTGGCTGCGGTGGATAGCTTTGTGGCATCATTGCATTTGGAGGGTGTTGCACGGTAGTTCCGTAAGGAGGCGGTAGCAAGTGCTGTTGTTGTTGTTGATACATATGATGAGGAGGATATCCTGGAGTTGTTCCCGGTGGTGGAATGCCACCGCTATATGAGTGTGGCATCTGTGGAGGCATTCGCTGATAGACTTGCTGTGGTGGAGGAGGCAAATTCGCTGGTATTGGCGGCGGATGCAAATGAAAGTTTGGCACTGGGCTGTTTCGAGTCATAGGTGCTGGACTTAGTCGGGCACCCGTGCTGCCGAATTTGGGAGAGTATCCCGCCGTATTACTTCCGGAAGGTACCGTGCTGGTCCCAGCTGTAGCCATCATCATGGATTGGTCTTCGATCAACTGGTTTAGTCTAGACTCTTGTGATTTCAACATTTTGACATGGGCATCTTCACCAATGCGTTGTCGAAGGAAAAACGCCGAATGAAGATAGGAACAGATTCGAGCTTGGTATTCAAGTTCCGCAACATCTACTGAGGTTCCATGAAAGCCAGGTATTTTCAGTTTAGTCAAAAACTGCTGTTGCACCCACAACAATCTTCGAAACTCCCACGCCATGTCGTTCAACATTTTCTGTCGTCGCTCGTTGCAATTTTCTTGAAATGCCCGCTCCTCGCTTTCATTCACGGCCCGAACCGCTGCTTCAGCTTCTCCGGCCACGCTCAATCGTTCGTTTAGACGCTGTTGAAGCGATTCGAGATCTTCCCTGATGGACCCATCCAACTCCTTCAATCGGTTGTTGCATGAATTCTCGGTCAATGCTGTCATCATCCACAACCCCCGACAGGTTTGTAAAATGACGCTTCCCGTTGCACTCAAAAGTCGTTGTACTAGATGCAGAGCAAGCTCTTCTCCTAGCAGATCTTTGCCCGTAGGATCCGATAATTTGGGCGGGGCTGCCTCAAAAAGTGAAACTTCGGGTGATTGTGGTTGACCGTCACCGTCACGGACCATCCATGCGGCCAGGAATTGTGGATCCGATTTGGCGGATTGAATAATTTCTTCCAAGGCCGTCTCTTCGGTTTTGACATCTGAAGCAGTAACGACGTGAGTCCTTGATTCTTCACTTGTATCTTCCTGTTTGATGATTGTGGCAGAACTCTTCTCTATCCTGGGTCGTTTTGCGTCTGGCAGCAAATCATCGTACATATTCTCGTCATCATCTGTGTCGGCGCCACCGCTACCGACATTTTGTGGCCGTGGTGAATTTCTCGCATCTCCCAAATGTTCGTCTTGGACGGCCTTTTTCAATGCCGCCAACGTAAGATCGGGTTTGTTGGTCTTCATCATTTCCAAAAATTCATTCCATAACAAATTCCGATCTTGTTCGTCTTGTACTTTACCACCATTATCATCTACCAACGCTCGCAGATAGACTTTTTGTGCACTTCTCAACTTCCCCCTTTCTTCCAAAAATCGGGCATAATCCAACCAAACCCGACCCACCAACGATCCCACCGGACAGGACACGGCTTGTTCGTAGGCTTCGGTAGCTGACTTGAATTGCTTGGCCTTTTGCAAAAACTGAGCGTAGGCAATCCATAAGGTAGCGATGGCCTCTTGGAGTTGATCCCTGTCTGTCACATCACTACTGAATTGGGCATCGTCGACCCAATTCAATAGGGCGCTTTGGTACAGCGTTTGTCCTCCGGTCAAGTCGTTGGCGACGAACTTTTCATCGGCTGCTTGTATGACAATGTTGGGATCGTAAGACGTCATAGTTGGTCAGGATTCTGACTGTGAGAAACGCCAAAGAGATTGGGCAAGTTAGAGCAGGCGTTTGAAACACATTATTACCGCTACGACAGCAGCAGCAAGATTGGTGAAGAGCGGTACGTCGGATAGAGATCCCGTTATGATAGATGGGAGATGGGAGTACCGGTAGACAACCGTACTATGGTACTATCCTTCGAGTAAAAATCGTACTATAGTACAGTGCCGGTAGACTACCAGTACCTTGCTATCGTACTTCTTTACGCATGTTGATGTTCACAGTTGCTCCAATACGTCGTCGCAGTAGTTTCAACAACTTCATGCTAGCTAGCTAGGTACTTCAAAGTACTGTAGTGCGTAGTATTATTGTTACGTTCTGAAGCCCCCTGAGTGGATCACCTTGCCGTGGTAGGGGGGCTTAACCCAGGTTTGTAACCACCCCCCTGAGTGGATCACCTTGTCGTGGTAAGGAGGGGGCTTAACCCAGGTTTGTCAGAGCCTGGAGAACTAAGAATCCACAGACGATCTATCAGTGCAACAGAAGAGATCTTCCCAGCGGTAGTACAAACTACTGCTGTGGTCTTGTGCATGGCATCATGCAGAACCGGTTGCCGACCGGAAAGATTGTGTTTCTCTTACTAAGTCGGAAAGGGGCTAAAGGAGAGGAGGAACAATGCTTAATGAATGATTCCTGATAGAGTTTGTGATGGGCACTGACATTTCTGTGGAAGAAATGGCATCATAACTCAGCCGAGTGGAGAGTGCAGAGGGACGGTACTATTTCATTGGAAATATTACTGGTGTTTGGCATGGAAGGCTTCTTTCACACGTACAATCCGCCCTATTGGGTTGCAACAGGTGAAAGATATCAACACACCCAACACAATTTATGTGGTTGATTGCTGCCTTCCCAGCATTGTTTGTGGAAGACCACGCCATATCTGACACTCACTGGTTTGGACTTTTCCTCATTCGTGAGGTTTCTTGCCTTACCAGCACTGAGTGGTGGGCAACAGGGTACTGAGTGGAGGGAAAGCTATTGCATATTTTCCCCCGCCCCCTTGGGGGCCAGGCAGGTGGGCCAACTTCTCAGATGCGGAATCGATGGTAGCTGGTAGTTGGTATAGCCGTAAAATAGATTTGCTATTTATTGTATTGTTACATTCTGGAGTAATACTGGTAGATTTTTTTTCATTCATGCAGGAGCATCTCAAGTTCAATGCACTGAAAGAGAAAGATTGGAACGTGGTCGGTACATACATGTCCTTTCCAAATTCCTTTCTGCTCTTGAAATCCTTTCTGAGGGCAAGATGCACCATTTCGCGATAGAACTTGCCTTGCTCAATAATTTACTCCAAATCTCGTGATTGTATCTATATCGGACCTCCAAATGGACGACTTTGGGATTCCCAATGTCGTCGAACTATTGAAAAGAGGCCCAACAGAAACCCTCATGTCGATGGTGCAGGTCATTGGCTATACGGTACGGGCAGCAACCAGATATCTGCTTTGCGACCATGAAGAAATTCTTTGAAGTGGCAGTGCCCAGTTATGACGTAGTACTGCATCCAATTTTTTGTGAATGTCGCATTTCATCTTTCCGATGTACTGATTCTTTCTGCTATACAGCAGGCTGATCATTCTCACCACTAGAATTGAAACAGTCAGACAAATGTCGAACAGAAAACATGGTTTCCGTTCCTCATAACCAGAACCTGGCCACTTCGACCGTAAAATCAATCATATCGTCCGCTTCCATTCCGTAGTTGGTTGGCGTCTTCTCCAAATTGCATACTTCCCCATCAAACAGCATTTTGACTTTAGCCGTCGTCGGTATATTATGGGCCTTGACCATGCTATCGAGGAGTATCGACAGTGGCTCGTGCTCTCGCAACTCCAAATTCGATGACAAAAGGTGGTGCGCCTTTTTCTGTTGCTGCGTTCCGCTCAACTTGACCTGTGCTCGACAATTCAGCTTCAACCTCTTGCCCAATGAAATCTTTTTAACATCGAGTGACGTCGGAATTACAGGAGTAGACTCTCGTTTGGTAGTCAGCAGATAAGCTGCTTGGGCCGTGCAATCAATCAGATCCCCATCTTCCATATCGTAAGACTTCGGCGTCTTGCTATTTTCTATGTGCATCCCATCAAAACTCATGGTCAAAGTAGCCGTGGGAGGCAGCGCCAGCTCCTGAAACAACCTATTATACAACTCCTGCAACGGTTCCTTATCCCGAATAGACAATTTAACATCTTGTGTCCGCTTCTTCTGTTCCGTCGTGATGTGCAATTGTGTGCGACACACTACTTTTAGTGGTATCCCTAGGTTTAGGGCCGCTGCTTTAATTCCTGACAACGGCTTGCGTGCCGATGACGGGGCAGAAGTAGGACGACGTTGAATCAACTTGGGTTCTTTGACGGGGACGTACAAATCATGAGCATGGTAATGCTGGGCTTGCGTGAGTTTACTTTGTGCCATTCGAGCTCGCATCATAGCTTCGGCAGCACCAGCGGGAAGTGGATTGTTGTTGCGTCGTGTAAGCGATCGAGCGACCGCACCTGCTGACATCTCCTTGTCGCTATCATCATCGGTGCTGTTGTCGTATGCCGGGGGGGTTATCTTGCTGGTGGTAGACAACGCTACTGCTACTGATGCAGATGCAGCGCACCGTGCAATCCGAGGAGACCTTCGGACGGTAGCGTTGGCAGATGGCTTTTTCTCCACATCGGCAGGTTCCTTGTCATCATCCGACAATAGTTCAATCACATTCTGCTCTTGTGGATCTTGATGCTTGGAGACGGATCCTTCACCATTTCGGCTCTTTTCTTTGCTCTGTTTGTTGGCATCTTTAACACCAGCACGTCCGTCCAACACATCTCCGTCACTATCATCATCGCTTTCATCACTGTCTTTGTTCTCGTTCTCGTTGACCATCTTTCTCTTTCTCAATTTCTGTTGCGAGGCCATCAAATGGGCTTGACTCTTGCCCTTCGATTCTTCTAAGCTGCGTTCGAGTTCATCACCGGTATCGTCGGTACGAGTGCGCTTTTTTTTCCGAGACGGCGATGGGTGTTGTTGAGCGGAAGTTATCGCAGTGTTCACCTTTTGAAATGACCTGGCTTGGAACTTGAAGGGATCAATGGCGGCAGTCTTTTTCTTGTGAGAACCATGCGGTTTGGAGGGCGATCCATGGGACGATTCAGTCCCGTCATTATTGTTGTTATCGCTATCATCATCATCGTCGTCGTCTGAATCGCTGTTATCGGGGCTTTCAAACAAGGGTTCCCCGCTCGACGAAGAAACGCTGCCGTCCGACATCGCGTTGATTTCACGAAGTATCAAAGTAAGTCTTTGTATATGAGCTTTGCTACAGTGATAAGAAGCGGTCGCTACCCATGGAACACACCAGCGTCTGAACCTTTCATTGGAGTTAGGACGTTGGGACAGGATATATTGCGGAACGGCACGATAGAGGTAGTACCGGTACGTCTGTAGTGCCGTCGTGCACAGTAATCCTTTTTCCTGACCCCGGATCTGCTTGCGCGAGAAGGAGCCATTTCATCCACATTATTAGTCGGTGGTAATTCTTGGTTTCTACTACGTACATACTGATGTTATACCGAACCGGAACTGGTGTTTTTATGTTTGCGTGTGTCATTGCAACACACACACACACACAATATCACATCATCATATGTATTGAACGATCATCTGGCGAATATACAATTTACGCTGTGCTGACTACGGTACTTGACCATCATGGGGAATAAGAGAGGTCAGCGAGGTATCAGTGACAATGTCGTGTCGCAGCGGCCTAGCAAACAAATGTCGCTGCTGTCCTTCTGGTCAGTGAAATCGACGCCAACCGATACAGATACGCTCCGCACGGATGACGATACCGAGGGTTGTTTGAACACCACCACCAGCTCTCCATCATCCAATGTCATTCACAAAGGCGACAAGGAGAATACCGGGTTTGTTTTAGAGGAAACTCATCAAAATGATGATCAAAAATCAAATACTTGTCTGGAAAATACAGCTGTTGTTATTAACTCCACTGTTGTTTCTACAAAGCAACAGTTGTGCAATTTGGTGACACCAGCAAAGACATCAAATAACGTGGCATCGATTTTGTCATCATGTCAATTCTCCGAAACATCCAAAACATCCAAAACACACTCCGTTGACACACAATTCAGGAATGAGTTGAACAATTGTGTATGTGTAGAGAAGAAGAAGAAAAAGAAGAAGAAAGGAGGGACAATCGAAGAAAACATCAATGATGAAAGGATCAACGCCCACATGATCAACAACAATAACAACAGCAACAATAACAACAACAACAACGTGGAGAATGACGATACCGGCCCAGTCTTGCAGCGTGGCGATGTTGAATCAGTGAACGACAACACCCATCATCAAGATCACGGTGATGATGGAAACGACCCACCATTGTCCGAATACGAGAAACTGCGGCTTCGCAACATAGAACGAAACAACGCTCGACTAGCAGCTCTTGGATTGTTGAATTGCACGACCACTACTACGACAATGAAACGCAGTACAGATTTCACCAAACGAAAACGTCCTATCAAACGGCCAGCAAGCACTACTAACGTTCCTCGACCACCCACGAGACGATCCACACGAAGTCGACGCACTGTCTTGTTGTCCGAAAATGACAATCAGGCTGCAAATGGAGACGAATTGGGTGATATCTTGTCCCGCGAAAACTCACCAGAAGAACTACCGGTAGTGAACGTGGAGTACAGTCATTCACCTTTGTACCACTACGATGCAAGGAATACCATAATCGAGAAACATGACACTGCGGCTGTTGTAGAATTTTCGAAAATGACCTCCCTCTGCATCACTGGGAAGCGATTGTGTCCACCCAAAGGACTCTCGGCAATTTACTCTCTCAATTTTTGGGGGGACCAATGCGAAGATGTACCATGGCTGGTGGGAGCTGGCAAAGCTGGTTTGATTTCGATATGGAACATTGGCCAAAAAGGAACTGTTTGTATGGAGAATGAAATGGTCGATACGGCTTTGGAATCGATTATTGATCCAATTATGGCATGGAAGGCTCACAAGGGTCGATGGATTGCCGATGCGAAGTTTCTACCCGCCGCCACAAAAAATACTCCACAACAACTTCTCACGGCTGGAAATGATGGAACAGTCTGCCTGTGGGATCTTTACCGAATCGGAAGTGATGGAGTTCCAAAGCTAACAACGAGATCCACAAATGAATTGCACGCCAGTGGCATTTTCTGCATGGACGTGTCGAGCAAAGACTCCAACAACAATACGAACAATGCCGTCATTGCCACGGGTTCCAAAGACAAAACGATTGCGGTGTTCAACATTCAAGCCTTTGCGAACGGAACTAGTGCACCTTTATGGCGTTCCCATTTTCACACAGCCAAGGTGGGTGCAGTCCAATTCCAAGGAAGCGACAGTACAGTTCTGGCCTCGGCCTCAGACGATGGTATCGTAGCGATTCATGACTACAGAATGAATGGTAGGAATGCTTGTGCAGTGGTTGCAGAGCTGGACAATGCTCACCGACGGCCCCACTCGGTAGTGTGGGATCCTAGTAACACCCATGTCCTGGCCACAGCAGGGATGGACCCCTACATCAAGTTGTGGGATTGGAGAAATTTGTCCGCACACTTGGCAACACTAGAGGGTCATGTTCCCGTGGGTCGGTCCTGCAAGCAAATCCATCGTCCCACATTTGTTCCATGGAGAAAGCGCATCCGCGGCACGAACGAGACATATCTATTTTCAGGGGGGGAAGGAAGTGGTTGCCTTTCCACTTTTCAAATAGATTATGGAACGATGGAAATCACAAACAACAACGTCTCACCTAGCTCTTCGGCTTTAAGAACGACCTTACTAAGCCGTGGCGAGTTGGTGGATGGCGGTGATGCTGGCTGCATTGCTGTGCAGGGAAACAACGTAGCCGTCTCGGTCAATCAAGGTGAGGTCGTGTTACTGAAACCGACCGACTACCATGGTAGGCATGCGTCAAAGTAGGGTAGCATAATACGGTCTTGCTTAACTGTAAGTTGGTGGGAATGGACAGTAGAAGCAATGTGCACCGTATTTGAAACTTACAGCTAAAATAAAAAAAATGTCATAATCGACCAAGTTCTGTACGACGGATGTCCTTTTCCGTAGAACATCAAGCAAGCTTATGATGAAGACCACCGAGTACGTACTGCGTACATCACATCCTCCCCAACACAAGCTGTTTACTGTTTTACAGTTATTATGTTTATTACGTACGTTCCTGGGATCGAAGCAGCTGGGATAAACCATCTGCCGATGACGAGGCAACTCGTTAAATACGATTGAGATTGCGGGAGACTTCGCGTATCTCCAAGGTTACTATGTATCTCACTCCCCCATCCATCAACCAGATGAAGCTTCGACCAATCAAAACGTAGAAATAGGTCATCCCAGCAGATGGTGCTTCCTTTGCCCTGTTCTCTTTTGCAGTTTATTTTATCGACACATTTCTTTCGACCCATCATCCATCGCAGCTGCGATTGCTTCATCGGTGAATGCTGCCCCCGCCGCAACAACTTCTACGAACACTTTCAAGCGCAGACTAATCACGTCTTTCATGGTATGGCACAACCACCGATAGTTGACAGCTGCATTGAATCATACCAACAACTATCACCAGTGAACTAACACTAGAGACAGCATTCATAATCCTTTCATTGACAATTGGTAAAACAACACTCTTGAGGGAATATCAAGTATCAAGTAGAACGAAAAACGATTCTTCCTCAGATTCCAGCCGCTTTCACACACATTCCATCATGGACTCGTTTGACTTCGAACCGAATCTACTAGGCGTGTGGAATGACGATGACGACGATCCCGCAAAGTTGACCAATGACGATGAGAACGCCGGAGATGGCCACAGCAACAGCGGCGTGAACAACAGCACTGGAGCAACTTCTGGTTGGGACACCAATGCCAACCAATGGAACACTCTGGGGATAGTCAACGACTTCAACGCGGAGGACGATACCACGATACAAAACAACAACAACGACGATCAAAAGCCGTCATCAAAAGACATGGTCATGAGGGAGAATGAAGCAGCCAGGCAGTTTCCCGCACACTTTTATTCCAATACTCCAATTCAAGTTGGAAACACCAACAAAGGTCCCGCTCATGGTACAGCCGCTGTCTCAGAAACGACTTCAATACAAGACGAAGACCGATCGTCCACGACACGGTCTTCAGGTAACTCGTCACGGACACAGAGCAGTAGCAGTCGAACATCCTCCTCTATGCATCCCTTGGCCATACAATCTTCGGCTAGCTGTCCTCGACCTTCCACTGGTTCCACGAACACGTTTCCAGCAGGATCTACCTTGCTTCAAACTCACAGCTCCTCTTCCGATTTATATAGTGTGGACCTGAGTCAAACCCTTGAGCGATCAAACCTTAGTTTCATGGCTGTTGCATCGAATCTACCCACGGCTTTACACACTATCCCATCGGGTGTGGCACCGGTATCCAACCCTCATTTAACTCTGCTAGCCAACAACTTTCTCATGGCGGCAACTGGTCCAGCAACCACGGCACCATCGTCATCTCAAAACTCCATGCAAAATACTGGGAATCCATACGCGCTGCAAAACGCTCCTCAGGCTGGAGTGGACCCCCCTTTTCATACACCTTTTTCTCCAACAGGAATGGATGGAAGTACCTCTATAGATGCTACCAAAACGCCACAACAAGCATCTTCAGCCAAGCAAAACGTGTCACCTGAAAACAACAACAAGATTGCTTCTAATGCGGCGACGTTGCCTCCATTCTTCTTGTTTGATGCACCCGTTGAGCTCCGGGCCAACTTTATGCAAAACCAGCGCAAACTTGGATTGCCTATTGAGCATGACCCAAACTCTTTTTATTATGGAGAAACGGTCAATGGATATCACCCGCAGCATCTCTTGAAAGCGGGATCCGTGACCCACGAACAGGCTGCTGCATTAATGCAAGCAGGGGTGGACCCTACTCTTGTGGGAGTTGCGGCTAGTTTGCACCATCGGCATGGTATTCATCATCACCATATCAATCCACCGCAGATGATTGATGCGCGACATGGTACAAAGAGTAATCGTCGCAACCGCAGTGGTCGAATCAAGAACGAAAGAGAGCAAAAGCGTGCTCAGAAGATTACAGAATTGATCGATCAACTTCGGGTACAGATTGAGAATGGAGGATGGCAAGTAGAGGGCCGAAGCAAATTCAATACCTTGTCTAAGTGCGTATCTGAACGTGGTCGGAATATTGAATGGTTCCTCTATCACCAAGACTTAAATGTTCTGTTTTTCTTTTCCATTTATTTTAGGTGCGCTGAATATGTCAAGCACATGGTCGAATCCACCAGTGAAAAAGAGCAAGAGCTCGAGAAGCTCAAGTCCAGCTTAGAGGCGAAGAAGAAAAAGGTAGAAGAGGACAAGGCTATGCAAGAATCACGATCGGATCCGGAAAGTGTCACCTCGAGTTTGACAGCCGATACTACCGTCTCTGAGCGATCTCAGAAGACCAGTAGTCGAGAACGACGAAGCACCGACGAGTCTGAAAGGAAACGGAAGGCCAAGATCAGTGATGGAAACCAAGAAGGCTCGTCTTCTGGGTCACCAGGAACAACCAAGAAACCACGGGTAGAGGGTGGGGTGGCAGCCTCAGAAGATTCATCCGCCGAGGGGAGAGAAACTGGTAGTGGGAGTGGAAGTGGTTCTGGAAGTGGATCGGGCAGCGGTGGCAATCAAAGTGCCAAGGGGACCTCCAAAACTATTTCCACTGTCTCCGACTTGACTGATAGTAATCAATGTTCGTCATCCAACAACAGTGGAAGTGGTTCTGGCAGCAGAGAAACGAATGCGGTGCCAGAAAAGACCAGCGATGAAGCGGGGGAACTACCCTCGACGAGCAGTATTTCCAGTGACGCTGCTGTCGCCAGCGAAAAGACCAGTAGAGAACGTCATAGTGGACACAAAGATGTAGTGTTCACGAACGACAAACGAGGACGAAAACGACCCCCTTCCGAGGTGACGTCATTGGAACGGAATTTCGAGGTTGATTATGAAGAAGTCTTCGGCAAATCCAACATCCCTCAGCTCATTGCGTCAACTTCTGGAAAGATCAAAACCTGGAATGAATGCTTCGCAAAGGCAACTGGCTACCGTAAGTCTGAGATTGAACGGTTGACAATCTTCAGTCTTGTTCGACCAGACAAGCTTTCGTGTTTCTTTCAAGTAGTGGCTGCTGCTTTACAGCCAGAGCTACAGGAAAAGCAGAATGTTAGGGAGAAAGACAATGAAGCTACAATCGTTTCACAAGAGGATTTAAAGGATGTACAAAACTCAACGGAGGAAAGCGAAGCTGATCCGGAAAGAGGGTCAAAGGGAAAGAACGATGACAGGGATCCGGCAAAAGTGCAACGGCCATCGAGACTTCTGGATTATACCGCTATCACAATGCCATGTATCGACTTTCCTGCCATGAGAAAGAGAAACGAACGCGTCTCGGATACTGATTCCGTCATTGATCCGTTGACAATCACGGTGACAATGATGGAGGACAAGGAACAACGTCGTCGATACTTCCATTGCGTCTTCACCAACTGCCGAGGAACCAACGGAGCCCTCGGATGCATCTCTCCAGAACTCTTAGCTTCGCTTTTTTCCATGCCTATACGCCGACGAAAGAAGTATTTGCCATCCCGGCATGCTCAGAAGCGAACTCGAATTGTGGAAGTACAATTGCCGGATGAGCAACTTGAAAAAGAGCCGTATGATGACGAAGCAGAAACTGCCACTCGGAGTAGGTCGATGTCAAAGCCCCCCACGTCGATCGGGATGTCTGCAACAGAACAAGAAGAGGTTGATAATGCCGGCGACAACGAGTAGAGAGCGGCCTGCATATGAGCAAATCAAGGAATCCTGCCTTTGTAAAATGTTTGGATTCCACATTGAAAGCTGTCATCTGTACTATGTACATAATAATGTTCCATATGCAAGAGCAATGATGAGTAGGGCATCTAAACGTCTACACATAGCTCAAACTAAGTGTGTAAATAATTTCCAACGAAATCTGTCTTTACTGTTAATACCATGAAAGGAAGCTAGCGTTTATAGTATTACATTTTCTGTTCGTTAATGAGACATTTTCTTACGGCGCCTTTTGTTGCTGTATTTGTGCCACATCTTCCAACACCTTCTCCACTGCATTGGCCAGCACTGTCTTGGCGACACACCCGACGATGGAATGCGTTTCCAGGGCCTTTCCAGCAAAGTAAAATTGAATCGTTGGGATACTGACAACTCCCGCGTCCTCGGCAACTTCGGCCAAATCATCGGTACAAATTTCCACTACATCAATGTCTCCCGAAAATTGCTTCATCACGTCTTTGACGACCGGGACTGTCAACCGACAGGGGCCGCACCTAACAAAAAAGAGAAAAAAGCAAAAATAGAGACGGTAGTGACGTTTAGATCACTGCCTGTCTCGCACATTCTTGTAGTAGCCTCGAAACTCGGCATCATTCATAGACTCACCACGGAGCCGAGAAAAAGACCATTACAGGTCGAGGAACATTCTTGGCGAGAACCGTTTCCGCAAATTGTTCTTCCGTGTCGATCATTTTGCCACCCGTTTTAGCCACATACAATCCAATCGATCGACGAACGGTAGTGGAAGGATTCTGTTGAAATGAATGCCATCGGGTGCTTTGCATTTCCTTGTGAATATTGCTGTTGTTGTTGGGTATCCTTGAAAGCGATTGCCTATACTGTCGACTGAAGGCAAAACAGTAAGAAGGAGCTGCAGTCGCTAGCATTGCAACGAGAAAAGCAATGATGGACGGAAAGGTCATCAAGGAATGCCTTTCTGCCGATGTTTTCGAACCTCTGTGGCATCGACGCCGGCGATGGTGAGGAAATGTTGTGGCAGACATTGTAGCGTCTCTACTACAGTAGTTGTTTCCCTGTCCCGTTCCGCTGGTATGAAGCTCAGTGACGGTTCGGAGATGATGTGAGTGGATAAAAGCTGGTAAAAGTGAGTGATGGTCAATGATGCAGTGTCGTCGCCTTGACATGATCATCATCATCTCTCTTCCTCTCAACCCTTCACACGCTGCGCTTCCGTCAAACTGATGATGTTTCGTGTTGCTTGGCTGCTGGCCGATCTCACCCATTTGGCTCTGACGTCAGTAATTAAACTCCAACTCTACTGGTATCATTTGAGACGAAGTAGAGGTAGGTACACCTGGTACCGTATTACCGTATACTACTACGTATAACTATCACTACCGTCGTACGTCGTACCTGTACGACTACCGTAGGTATTGGGTATTGGGTATTGGGTATGCTACGTATGCTACTATCGATTGCGAATTGGAATGATGATTGATGTTATAGCGCTACCACCATCTACCCGTATTTTGTCGCAAACGAGCTCACCCGGTATTGTGCCGAACGGCAGGTCATCTCAGCCATCAGACCTCACTATAACTGTGAAATAAATCTTTCGATCAAGATAAGAACAACATTATGTTGGTAACTACGATTCGAGGGGTACTACGGCGAGTCTTTACTGCCCTGATAGTTACTTTGCTCTACTGTCACATGCCGTGTCGTCGGAGTCCACATAACGAGGCCATCTTCCTTGTTTCGGAGGCCTTGACGACCCACCGCAGTCCCATCGATACATTATCCTCAAGTCGGCGACACATCCATCGGCAGCATCTGTCGTCTTCCAAAGGAAGACCGGAAGGAAGACCGGTGCATCTAAATCTATCATATAAGGCTTCAGAAAAACAACATTTGACTATTCCTGCTGCTTCTTCGTCCTCGTCGAAATCATTGTACTTGATTCTACAGCAGTCCTTCACTGTCCAACATATTTTGCAAAATGTGGCTTGCCACCTAACGTCCGATCAAGATCCGACCGGGTCCCTGTCCAGTTTGACACTGGTCCGATTGTCGAAACACATGATTTCGGACGACAATCAACGTCTGTTCGAGGACAACCAGACTGGCGCAACATCAACAGAAAACCTTTTGGACTTTCCACAGCTGTTTTTGTTGTTGGAGAGGGGCCTTTCAACATCCATTCATTGCATGACACAGGCGTCATGGTCGGCGTCTCCATCGTCTCTGGAATCGGCTGTGGAAGGTATCAAGGCCGTCGCTGTCATTATTCGAATTTTGGCCAGCCGGAAAATACGAAAGGAAGGAGACACACAGTTCTCCTTTTCTCAGTTCTGCGATCCTCTCGTTGAAAAGCTTTACGACGAAACCTCGACCTTGCAATCTTTAATCCAGTCTCACCACTTATCAGGCCTGCATTGGGCAATGGATTGTTTCCAAAGGACAGGAGAGGGACCAAGTAATAAGCAACGATACGAATTGCCACAACAATTGCAAGAGGCTCATGATGCCTTGAAATTGCCGTTTCGAATTCGACAAGGGTTGCTACTTGATTCGTCGACCATCTTTGAAACTACCTCAACACATTGCATTGTGGAGGAATTCATCCTTCAAGTGGATTTTCAGTCAGATGCCATCAAAACAACTTCCACCAACCGGATTGTCCAAGAACGACGACAAACAGCCTGGCAAGGCGATGAGAAAGTGGCTGCCTTTTCGTACAGTGGCAAGTCCATGCCACGAAAGCAATGGTCGCCACTAGTAGAGACCATTCGGGATTGTTTGTACCAGCAGACGTCACAATACTATGATGGGTGTTTGTTAAATTTGTATCCAGATGGAGAATCTGGGATGCGGTATCACATTGATCCCGACCAAGGATCCATGTGGGGCTATGAAACGGCGGTGGTAAGCATTGGAGCGACGCGAAAATTTGCTTTTCGATCCAACAACCCATCAGGAACCGCAAAAACAAACAACAAGCCACACGCATTTGTCTTATTCAATGGTGATGTAACCGAAATGTTCGGCGATTGTCAGGAGAGGTTTCAGCACACCGTCAAAACGGCCGACTCTAGAGGAGAAAAGGCCCCGCGTGTCAGCTTGGTATTCAAGAAGACTTTGAACAGCATGAGGATAAGCTGATATGCTGGAGAAACCTATGAAATGTCATGTATGGAAAAAAGTTCAATTCTCACTGAATTCTAAACCCTCCCATTTCGGCATAACATCTTCGCCCTTACTCTTCAAGTTACCACCTCATCTAAACTCGTGAAAACCAAGTGAAAAAAGAGGCAAAAAAGAGCGGACGAAGCATCTCGTTGCAAGACCTTCAGTGGACATTTCATTGTGGCATGCTTTTGCTCTAATATTGGTGAAGCCTAGGGCTCAATGATAGACCGATCGAACGTCCATGACTCGAATGGCATTCAGCAACTTTTAGCACACCGATTTGTATTTTCTTGTAGCAAGCAAGGCAAAGGTATTTGGAGGCTCAAAAGAGCTTGAGAGAATCGAGTGAATCAGTTTAACGCTCACACTACTCAGGTTCATCCAAAACGATAACAGATCACGCTGCTTTGCGAGGCGCAATCATCCATTCTGGAATGAATGATGCTGCAGCTAGGTTGTTCGCGGCGATCTGTCTGTGATATCCAGTTGCATCCAAAGAGTGTTCTTTCTCCCCCGGCTCGTCCGCATTCTGCAGTTCTTGGTGGGCGACGTTGTGTCCCTTGTAGTACTCTAGCAGCTGGGATGGATCAAAGGCACACTCCAAGCAATCTCGATACTTTGCCATCTGATGGGCTGCAATTTTAGTCCGGACTTTGTTGAAGCGGAATAATGTTTCAACCACAGTGGGACCGACCAAAATGTTTCCCGTCATACCTTGGTCCAAGATGACCTCTAGCCCTGCATGCTTGTAGACACCACCACAACAAAGGTAATTTGGTATAGCAGTAATAGCATCGCCCTCGTTGACTACGCGAAACGTATGAGGAACTCGTTGTTTGTAAAGCTTCGCGAAAGCCTTGTTCCCGACCCGAGGCTGACCGAACGTGTAAACAGCGATAGGAGGCTGAAGGTAACGAATTTGTTCCTTTTTCTGAGCGGTTGTTGATGCAACAGTGGATGCTATAATAAGATCATCTGGCCTGTCGTTTTGCTGGGCAGCTAGATCGCCTCTTGACAAACTCCGAAATCCAAATTCGCAATTGGATGCCAGGTCCAACGCAAAAATTTGTGCCAACGATCCGCCCAGGCTGTGTCCTGTGCAATATATTTTTGGGAGGGCTAGCGGCTCCGATGACGCAACGGACGTACTGGACGCAGTTGCCGCTTTTGCTACCTGCCTATGCAAAACAGGAACAAGGAGATCGAAAATTTGCTTTCGAATCTGATTGTATGCATCTTGAAAGCCTTCATGAATCATGGGAAAGGTGTTCTTTGCAACAGGGGTAATCTTCAACAGATCTTTTGCTCCTTTTGCAACCGTCTGTTCAAAAGTTGATGAAGCAGATGCGTTTCGTTCGTGACAGGTCGTAGGAGTAGGAGGAATGTGCGGGGCTTCCGCACCATTCCAACAAGCAACGCACTTGACATGTCCTGAATCGTCATACTGTTCCCTTACAGTATCCCAAAACCAACCGTCCTTGTCATCGATGTCAACTTGATCTGGAAGGATTCGAATAGCGGCACCAGCAACTCCCATCAGCTGTTCCATTATTGGCGCCTGGGGAATACAATGTTAGTTAGAGTGAGGAGCAAGGGATGGGCAATCTCTGATTGTGCTTTACCTGTCTCATTCGGATGTCAATCTGCATATGAGCAACATTTGATGTCCCGCGGAAAGCAACGACAACAATACTGTCCTCTTCCCCATCCACTTGGGGGACAGCGTTAGTTGCTATCAGTGCTTGAGCGTTCGTCCTCTCGTCATAAACATAACCCTCCAATCTCAGTCCTAGAGCGTCAAGGTTCATCCAGCCAATGAAATCATCTTTCTCTGTCATATGTGGAGATCCTGGGGGGGTATAATAAGCTTGCCACGAAGCTTCGTTTAACCAACAAGCCACTTCGTTGCAAAAAACTGGCGTGTATGTTCCAATAGAAACGAGACCTCGCAATCGCATGTTCCGGTCTGTGTGAAGGTCTTTGTATAATTGATACATGGAGTCTTGGAGCGGAAAAGCGTGAGATTCAAGACGCTGAATAGGGCAAGGAAAAATCCTCCACGTCTTTGATTCCTTAGCTAGTTGGACGACGGTTCGCTTGTCTCGTTTGTTCTTGCGGTAGTTCCTTAATTCCACTGCTCGCATATCTTCGATTATTTCATCATCAACATCATCAATATCCATTGAATGAGCAGGGAGAAATATGAATGCAGTTATCAGAACCTCAACAGTCACGCAGAGAAGGCGCCCAAATCCAACCGTTGCAGATGTCCCACTGTAGGGAAACCTAGCAATATAGCTGTGCAAGGCATCGATACATAATCCAATGACACTCTTTTCTTGCTGCGCTACCGACAACTCGATTGCTTGCCCATGCCAGTCATTCTGAAGATGCCTTAAGTATAATGCAAATGAAACCAGCAACGCCGTGACTAAGAGAGCTGTGTGTGCGAATAAAACTCGATAAGATAGTTGAGCAGGCCTTGTGGCAAGGAACGGTTCATGCTTCAATGCTTCCCCTGAAACTGATAAAGCGACAACAATCAAGTAAACCCAAATCAAAATTGTAAAGACTTGCACGATGGAGAACGTGATGTAAACAATATCAACGTTTGTATAACCACTTGTAAGGGAGTTTGCAATACCATTCCCAGACAGATCTTGACCCTCGCAGAACCTGCAATACGAAGTTACCGAAACAGACACAACACCAACGACCCAGAGAAACATTTTTGGAATCAAAAAATCAGCCCAGCCATCTCCAAATGGATCATTCGGGAGGCGCAAATGGCTCGTTAATGCGCTCCCATCCGTGTCTCCGAATTCTCGGTAGAAGTTGTCAACCGCGACAGGACTGCTGAGGTCATTATCACATCCTCCTACAAGCTTGACCGCTCGACGCAACTGGAGAGCCTGCCTCTGGCGTTCCGCACGGCGCTTTGAACGATCCGCCGTATGAAATTTGAGGCCCTCAAACAGACAAAGATACACCAGAAGAATGCCTTGCACCCCTATTCCCATCGCTGCATCAGCAAGCATATGCATGTGATTTGAACGTGCATAAGGCAGGAAGTAGATAATAACCAAGAATGGTTCTTGCATCAAGAGTAAAGAAATCAGCAGCAGCACGATGTAGTATCTTTCTGGGATCAGCACCCACGGATTTTCCCACCAATAGGTTTCGGCAACTTCATCTAGCACTCCCCACCCCAATAGCCCAGAGAACATCCTTCTTGAGCTGGGACAACATTGTATTCCCATCTGCCGACACCAGAAGAAAAAAAATCCAATTGAAAAGATAAAGCAGAGTATTCGCATGATTGTATCTAGCAGTACAGTGGTCGTGCTTCTATACCGTATCGTGTAACTAGAGGAAGACACCATTTCTTCAAGGACAAGCGAGGGATTTTCTACCGCTCTTTCAGTCAAGATCATGACTGAGGAGCGATACTGCTCACCACGTTCATCGATCGTGCGGTTGCTGACAGGTGATTTTGTAGTGGTTATTGTTGCGTTCGTTCGTAGAGCCCCGAAACGACTCTTGTTATTAAACCTTGAACCAACGACATCGCTGCTCGCGTGTTCGTAGAAGACAAGGAACCGTACATTTCCTCCAGTGTATACTGCTGTCTCTGGCATCGAGAAGGCCATGGAAATGAGATCTGGCGTTTTGCAGACGAACTGAGCATCGTTGTCATCATAACCACTGCTTTCGCAAGTCATCGACAAGGACGACGAAGTAGAAACAAACATTGGTTTCCAGATTTCTTGTTCTTTGTATGACTCCATGGGTGTTTCTTCTAGGATGACAACAGAGGCCCTAACTCGTCCTTGCGCAATCATAGCCACTGCATCTGTTGACAAGTTTGAAAACATAGCGGCCCCATATAGGTTGGTTCCGATTACAGGCATGTTACCCAATGAGCCCGAATCGAACATTGTCCCAGACCATGAAGTGCCAACATTTCTCTGATCGAAAGAGGACTTCATGGCAAAAGAGGCGTAACAAGAAGTTGTGCCATGTCCGTTCGATACTGCCAACTCACTCTCAACGGGCAACCGATGCATCACCTCATAGATTTTTTCCACGTCGCAAAGCATCGTAGCTTGTATGGGGCCGATGGTAGACACCGACAATGGCGTTGCATACTCTAGCAGCATACTCAGAGCAAATGTAATGTATGGCAACAGTAAAATAAACCAGGACGATGCAGTACCAAGATCCTCTAACAAAATATACTTGTATTCCATGACCTCGTTGTCACCATCAACAATCCCGAGCTCCGTCATGACGATATTTGATGTATTCTTGGTCTTTGTCGACCGCTTTCTTGCCTCCTGATGCTGCGGAAGCGAATTCTGCCGGATGTCATAGCCAGTCTTGATTTCTTTGGGAACAGATGATCGATATCTGCAGCTCCGTCCCGAGCGTGGCGACGATGCATTGTAACTTGTGCGATGAAGCTCCTCTCCAGGGGGCAAAAGCGCCGACAGCTCATCAACGGTGTCGTCATTTTCCATCAGTCCCTGCTCGCTAGCCCTATATTCATTTACAGTTACTTCGTTCATGGCTGACTGCAACGGAGAAATGAAGAGCCCGTTTTGATCCGCCGAAGACGTCCTCGCGGGACGATTAGATTGGTCAAACGACAGCGCAGGATTCTCTACATCATCACATGTATTGGAAAAATTGAGCGGAGCTCTGCGATGTTGTTGCTGTCGAATCAAACCAGAGTTGCGGCAGGATCGGTTCTCGTTTGGATGATCTTTCGGTTCGATATGGTCATCGTCGAACGGGTTGGTGGATTTTCTACCCATTTCAGAGCTCATTCCGCCAACATAATCTCTGCTTTTACTTTCTTTCAATTCAAAGGCATGAGCTAACGTCCTTGGTTAAAATGATTGCGTGGTCGGTTAGGTTGAAGGATCAAGGAGAGAGATGTGCTCTGAAATGACGAAAGATGATGTTAAAATTATTGATGTGTGTGTGTGAGTTCGACGGTACTTCATGTCATGTCACTGGCGGAAAGGATGAAGTCAATCACGGTTCGAGTCCCGGTATTAGCAAAAATCTACTCACAGTGACTGTGAAGTACCGGTACTACAGTCCTGCGTACTCTGATACGTTCTACCGTACTTTCATTGTTACTGTTAGTACGACGTACTGCTTTCAAATTATGAAGTGTTTGTTGTAGTACTCACACAGCCAGTGTTTTCATCTTTCCGATGAATACGATTAATAGTCTATTTCTAATTGTTTGTGATATCCCTTTGAGCCGGTCTTTGTATTTCCACTACTTTTCCTTCTTGACAACCACAGTGTTTACAGATTCGCAATTACCGTTGCAGTTGCCATGAAAGATGCAGAAAGCAGCAGTGCTGGAACAAGAAGATATAGACGAATCATCCACTTTGATATCATTTTGTTTCGCCCTCTTTTCATTATTGTTGTGAAAGTGTTCGTTTGATTTGTCACAATGGAGGCGAAATAAGTCAAAGATCATATGGTCGGCCTGTTGTCTCAAAGTGCATTTGTCGATCGTTTTATGTAACAACGTCATTTTTGAGGGAACACTGTCGGTGCGGAAACATAACGGTTCAACACTCGTAGGCATGCATTCGACTATATCACCAGAACAGTATTGAGAAAAAGCAGGCATTACTTCCGACAATGGTGTGGGTAGAGGACAAAATCCTGTCGGTTCATAGTTGGTGAAAGGAAGTTGAGAAGTAATGACATGATTGTTGCAGATTGTCTTTCTGGCGTGCCGTCTCTTGGCTACTTTACTTTTGGAGGCCGACTTGTACTTATGAGCTAAAAGGTCCCGAAAAGTACCTGCAATTTTGTCCCTGGCCTGCGAATCAGTCACTGGCCAGTAATACGTGCCGTCGTACTTGACAAAAGCTAGCCCATCCGGGCAGGTGTTGAAGATTGTAGAATATATGCTGGAGACGATTCTGGATTTGACCTCCTTGTTGCCGGCGGTAGCATATACATCAAGAAAGCTTTGAACGATGATTCGCAAATTTTGATTCCCCGGCGCTTGCTTAGGAATTCTACCTTTGCCGATCACAACTGTTGTCGACGATGGTTGGTATTCTGCCGCAAGTGGCCTCGAAAGCGAGTAAACTGGTGCGTTGAAGATGCGTTCTAGTGTTTGATGTGTGGATGGTATGTTCATCATGCTTATTCTCACGGTGATGAGGGATGAGATGTTTTTTGATTTTTGGGAACTTGATACATCTACGACGTATCTTCGAATTGTGAGAGATGGAGGTGAGATACGTCGTTGGAAAAACAGGAATGGATTCAAGTTCAATAGTAGTCGCAGAAGTACATCGGGGTAATTCGTGTTGTTGTGACTTGTGACACACGAGAAGTGCCACATCAACTACAGAAAACGGTTTTGGATATCTTCGATCGTATCTGTGTGTTAGACTGTGCGACTATGGTTTGCAGGAAGTGCATGCTCCTTCCTAATTCATATTTAAGGTATCATTCCATTGAAGTCTTCTTTACTGAAAACTGAGCACGTTCTTCTCGATTTTCCACGTCACCGCAGTTCACAGAGACGTTCGTCGACAATTCTTCAAGAACTTCGCTACTCGGCGTAGTAGTCAGTACTAGATGGTGACTTACCACGGAACATCCAAAACGTTCTAACTGTCAATCATCGGAAGGAAACTTACAGTTATTAACAGTAACATTCATCAAACATCTTCCCGAACAAATTCCACTCTTCTAATAAGTCATGTCGTAAGGCAGAACTTGAGGTTTTTGTGATCCGGTGACGATGATACTCCGGTAGCAGTATGATACTACTTCAAGGCAGGTCTACTTGAAGGTACGATAGTCTACCGTAGTACTGCGTGAGTAGTACTTAACAGTAAACTACCGGCAGGGTGACTCGCTAACAGTAAATACCGGTACTACTCCCTGCGGTTAATTTATTGACATCAATCTACTTTCTACTCTACGGTAGCTAGCTAGAGCTAGTAGTTGTAGCTATGAAGAGAGTTGGCGGCCATCAAATGGTATTATTTGCACATTGCGACGCATTCATCACTTCATTGAAGTTACGCTGGACTTGTTTGGAGAAGAAGGAAACTCACCAATCTTGGATTATTTCCCGGATTGCCACCGACATGACCCTTGCCATCATCCGCAAAGAGCCCACAGTCAGAGATGCCCTCCAACGCACCTTCGGCAACTTGGTCTATTACCGTGGACAGAAGACGTTCATGACGTCGTATCCCTCGGGTTTTTCGTCGGACCTTTGCCGAAATATATGACAACGACCCAGTTTGAGGGAGAAGTCCTTCAATATATAGCGGGCAAGAAAGCTCATATGGACCCCAAACGCATCCCAAAACACCGATGCGTCATGGAAACCATCTCCGCTTATAAGCCAGAAAGCGACAAGCGCGTCAAGTGCCAGGCATTCACTATCCAAGATGAAAAGGTGAATGCCCAGAAACTCCAAAAGATCCTTCACCAGGCATTCACCCCAGCGACGACACAGCTGCTATTTGTACCATTCGAAGATCATTGCAGTCACCTTGATAAATTTTCCCGGGCTGTCTTACGCCAAGCAGCACTTGAGGGCAAACACCGCATAGTTGCTATCCACGGCATCCACCCCGACACTATATTCGAGTTTGAAGGAGTCCTCCAACAGGCATTCCCGCAAGTGATGAAGGTATACAGCACCCCTACTACCTCTTACCTCAATAACAGCGGAGAGCCATTGGCGCGCTATAACCTGCTGTGCCGCACCACAGATTTCCCCAACCTTTGTGTTGCCCTGAACAGCAGCTTGGCTGACACATACAGCAAATTTATCCAAGAGACAGGATCGCAGAGAAAGTGGGAGTGATCTCCCAATACCCCCAACTTAGTAGCTCTGGGTCCAAAACCAGCCAGACAACCCGAGATTCCTTTCTCGCTAGTCAACATAGTGTACTTGCGGAATTAAATTTCACGATTGACCATTTTCCACCGGCAGAGAGAAGGTCCGTTCGACTCAAACGAAATCCCCCGATTCCCACTACCATCCGAGCCCCCTCTATGTCTACTAGATCCCAGGGAAAATGACCCACTCCAAGCCACGCAGACCAGACCACTAGTCAGCCCTCATGGGCATCTGTTGTGGCGGGGCTTACTACTGCATCCTCAAACGCAGCAGAGAAAACCTTTAGAGCATCACAGGTACAGACCCTACTAGCTCAACAACAGAAGCAGGTGGAACAGGAACAACAACAGCAGATCGCACTTCAGGTGAAACAGCAATCGGCCGAACAAAAGGACGAAGAAATCAAACGTCGAGACGAAGAAATCCATCGCCAAGCTCAACAGATCAACCGCCATGATCGACAAATCAAAGAAATGATGGCCATGATGCAGGGAATGAAAACATCATTATGCCCGTCTCTCCAGGATCATCCAAACCCTCCATCCCAGCAAATCCCATCACCGATGCGAAAACAGCGCCGCACTGAGTCCGCTGTCACCTCTCGTCAAGGTGACGACATGACTGACACAGACATGTCCTCCGACTGACAGCATAATGAGTCATAGGGACTCGAGGTTTTCCCATCAACCAGACAGCACACCGATCCAATCAGACGTGAGACCTGACTCTTTCCTTGGAGATCTCCTTGCCACCCCCAAACCTCCAGAACATACCCGCTTGTACTTTGTCAACGCCAATGGCCTCCTCCACGGTGCTCTAGGAGGTGAATTTGCAGAAGTATGTGAGACCATGTCCGAACAACACATCGATATCATGGGCATCGCAGAATCTCATCTAGACACCAGGTTTCCCAATCTGGTCCAAACCTGCGCAGCAGCTGCAAGACGGACGTTCACTCATTCCCGAATCTGTATGGCGAGCAGTCGCCGTACCTACAACGCTTCGTACAAGCCAGGCGGCACAGCGATGATCTCAAACGGCCCGGTGACTGGGCGCATTACCCAGACACACTGCGACTCAATGGGCCGCTGGTGCTCCACCTCCCACCGAGGAGCCGGTGGATACCACGTTACTGCCGTGATTGCATATCAGGTTTGCAAAACCCGACCAACGAAGGACATGTCAGCCAACCCATCCCAGCAACCCATCAGAAAAATCGCAGCCGTCACCCAACAATTTTCCATGATGGTTGACAACTTTGCACCCACGCGACCAGTTCCGGATTTACCTGCTGGACTTCCTACGAGACCTCCGAAAACAGAACCATGAAATCATTCTTATGGGCGATTTCAATGAACCGCTCGGCCTCTTGTGCCCTAGTGGACCTACTTGCACTCAAAATCGTACAAGTAGTTTCAACACTTACATTGGCGGGTCGGATCGTATCGATTACGTTTTAGTTTCACCGAGAGTGGCAACTGCGTGCAAAGCTGCCGGCTACGAACCTGTGAAGTACCGCTTCAAAGGCGATCACCGCGGCTTTTTACGAGACTTTGACACAAACCAGCTCTTCCGAAACGCTACAATACCACTTCCCCCACCTGCAGCACGCATGATCCAGTCCAGACCAGACCCGGCTGCGAGAACTATATTCGGCTAAAACACAAATACTTGACCGACCGCCGATGATTCAAACACCTCGCAGAAGTTACAAAAACACCAACCTCAAACCGCCACACGATTGAAGATCTCGACCTGGACTGGACACGAGCCGCCATTCATGCTGAAAAGAACTGCAGAAGACCCCCCAACCCACCATATTGTCTGGAACTTGCTTCCAAGCGAATCAGGGAAAATGCCCTGAACATCATTATCAGTGCTGCCCGATGGAACATCCCAATGCGGGCGGCCAAAGAGAAAGCTGTCTTGAAATGCACCGAACCCCTCCCAGCGTCCCTCGAGGAGTGTCAAGCGGAATACAAGCAACTGCGCAGAGACATCCAAAGAATAGAGGCTCACGCATTGTCATTTCGGAGACCCGAGCAAGAAGCACAGATACAAGCTCGACTCTAGCTGAAGGAGAAAAAGCAGGCACCACAGCATTAAGGAATATCATTGTTGCCGAAGAAACAAAAGACATGTGGAGACAACTCCGATCCCTCAATGCTGTAGGAGACCAGGGAATTACCACCATAGATGTGCATACGAAACATTGCAAAGAATGCACCGATTAGACGACCATAGAGGAGCCAAAGAACATCGAAGCAGCTCTTCTCAAACGAAATCGCATCCACTTTGGGCAGGCCCAAGGTACTCCACCCACCGTATCACCTCTTCGGGAAAAAAATCAACTGGTCGGCCTCCACTTATGAATCAGAACTGATACTCGAAGGAGACCACATAGACTCCGCCATGCTCAGTGCAGCGGAAAAGCTAATGCTGACCCACTTTCGACGCACCACTAACCTGGATACCGTTACGGCACAGATCACTGAGGAGTACTACAGTCCTGCGTAATATGATACATTCTACCGTAATTTTATTGTTACTGTTAGTACGACGTACTGCTTTCAAATTATGAAGTGTTTGTTGTACTCACAGCCAGTGTTTTCATCTTTCCGATGAATACGATTAATAGTCTATTTCTAATTGTTTGTGATATCCCTTTGAGCGGGTCTTTGTATTTCCACTACTTTCCCTTCTTGACAACCACAGTGTTTACAGATTCGCAATTACCGTTGCAGTTGCCATGAAAGATGCAGAAAGCAGCATTGCTGGAACAAGAGGATATAGAGGAATCATCCACCTTGACATCATTTTGTTCATTCCTCTTTGCATTATTGCTGTGAAAGTGTTCGTTTGTTTTGTCACGATGGAGTCGGAATAAGTCAAAGACCATGTGTTCAGCCTGTTGTCTCACGGTGCATTTGTCGATCGTTTTATGTAACAACTTCATCTTTGAGGGAACTCTGTCGGTGCGGAAACATAACGGTTCAACGCTCGTAGGCATGCACTCGACTATATCACCAGAACAGAATTGAGAAAAAGTAGGCATTGCTTCAGACAATGGTGTGGGTAGAGGACAAAATCCTGTCGGTTCATAGTTGGTGAAAGAAAATTGAGAAGTAATGACTTGATTGTTGCAGATTGTCTTTCTGGCGCGCCGTCTCTTGGCTACTTTGCTTTTGGAAGCCGACTTGTACTTATGAGCTAAACAGTCCCGAAAAGTACCTGCAATTTTGTCCCTGGCCTGCGAATCAGTCACTGGCCAGTAATACGTGCCGTCGTACTTGACAAAAGCTAGCCCATCCGGGCAGGTGTTGAAGATTGTAGAATATATGCTGGAGACGATTCTGGATTTGACCTCCTTGTTGCTGGCGGTAGCATATACATCAAGAAAGCTTTGAACGATGATTCGCAAATTTTGATTCCCCGGCGCTTGCTTAGGAATTCTACCTTTGCCGATCACAACTGTTGTCGAAGATGGTTGGTATTCTGCCGCAAGTGGCCTCGAAAGCGAGTAAACTGGTGCGTTGAAGATGCGTTCTAGTGTTTGATGTGTGGATGGTATGTTCATCATGCTTATTCTCACGGTGATGAGGGATGAGATGTTTTTTGATTTTTGGGAACTTGATACATCTACTCCGAGTACGACGTATCTTCGAATTGTGAGAGATGGAGATGAGACCAGTCGTACTCGGAGCAGGAAAAAACAGGAATGGACTCACAGTCAAGTTCAACAGTAGTCGCAGAAGTACATCGGGTTAATTCGTGTTGTTGTGACACACGAGAAGTGCCACATCAACTACAGAAAACGGTTTTGGATATCTTCGATCGTATCTGTGTGTTAGACTGTGCGACTATGGTTTGCAGGAAGTGCATGCTCCTTCCTAATTCATATTTAAGGTATCATTCCATAGAAGTCTTCTTTACTGAAAACTGAGCACGTTCTTCTCGATTTTCCACGTCACCGCAGTTCACAGAGACGTTCGTCGACAATTCTTCAAGAACTTCGCTACTCGGCGTAGTAGTCAGTACTAGATGGTGACTCACCAAGGAACATCCAAAACGTTCTCGCTATCAATCATCGGAGGGAAACTTATTAACATTCATCAAACTTCTTCCCGAACAATTCCACTCTTCTATGTCACGTCGTACGGCAGAACTTGAGGTTTTAGTGATCAAATTCATCCGGTGACGATGATACTCCGGTAGTAGTACAACTTCAAGGCAGGTCTACTTGAAGGTACGATCCCTTCACTACCCTACCTACCGGTAGTAGTACTGCTTACGTCGTTGTACTTACAGTTACTTACTGTTAAAATAGTGCGGTATAATTTATTGACACCAATCTTCTCTCGGGTAGTAGCTAGTTGTAGCTACGAAGAGAGTTGGTGGCCATCAAATTTTACGTGTGCACATTACGACACATTCATCACTTCATTGAAGTTACGATGGACTTGTTTGGAGAAGAAGGGAACCCAAAAAAGACACATGGCAAGATGAGGTGATGAAGACGCCATCGTTGCAGCTGTGGTCGTCGCTGCTGCGAATTTTGCCGTACGTATTTCTTCTTTCAACTGTGGCAGAGGTGATGGTGGCCGACTTGACGCAAAACAGCCATGATACATCTCTAATTCTGACAGCGCTCCAAGAATCGAGAGTTACTCTATATACCATGATCGTTAAAATAGAGCGAAGACGAAACCACACAGCAGGTACAATATGAGTAATGAGGCAACAGGAACAAGTTAAAACAATGTAAGGAAAAATGATGGTCTGATGGTGAGGAGGAACCGCCTTTAAGAATCGACTTGCAAATCGTCATTTTGGAAAACCAAATCATAGATTGTAACCAGGATATCGATCCCCTGACCAATATCATGAAAAGAATTGGAAATTGCGCCTGAAACTGAGATGGAAGAAGGATTAAACAATTTCTGCTCTGCTTCTTCTTCAGCTTGAATTAATCCAACAGCAAACATAACCACTATCAAAGTGATGTAGTGACGGCAGCATTTGCTACTCGCACCACTGGCGAATTACTGAATGCTTCCTTCGTTTCCACTCCTCGGCTAACAACATCCAGCTCGACGACGCGACAAAGCGATTCAGAAGCACTCTGGTCACCTTGCTGGGCAGCTAGGCTAAAGAGCACCGCGGCCAATATTCGAAGCTGCTCATTTCCGGATTGTGTGGACTCCAGCATGAGCTCATCGGCAAGAGCCTTTTGAGCGAGTGGGTTTCCACTTATGGCTCCTTCCAACCAAAATCGGACTGCAAGTTCCTGTGAAGATGTGTGGTTGTTGCACAACTCTTGAAGCACGGGAGGGAGTTTCGCTGTGGGTCGAAGATCTTCTAGAAGATCGAAAGCCTTCTTTTCCAAAATTTGCCCATTCACAGTTAATGCCCCTTCTTCGCACAAACTTCCCATGCGCGTCAAAGCAAAACTGTTTCTTTGGGATGCACTACGCAGAAACAATTCGATTCGCTTTTCCATTCCGCACATCACTGTTTCATCGTCGACGTTGGTGTTGGAAAGGGCACTGCCTAGGACAAAATGAAGGATGTGATTGACGGAATGGTCATTGTGATTGTCGGGATGCTTTACCAGCCATGGAGATACCATTGGTTCCTTCTCTTCTTCATTTTCGGGAAACTCATCGAACCATACAATCAAACTGGTGCGATTCAATCCAGGCTCAACGTCCACTCCATGCAATACATCCCACGTGTGCAGCACACCGTCTCCTGCATGCAATGGAAAGAATCGGCGCAACGCCTTGTGATTGGAGGTCTGGCCTGTGGAATCGTCTTCAAGTACGGTAGTGAACAGACCGTTCCGGCCGTCCGCAGCAACGTCGTCCAAGGCTACCACTGCTGTCACCCGTGAAAAGACATCATAATGGGCCGAAATACCGTTACGGTTCCCGCCACAAATGTTTTGTCCGTACCGTCTCAAAAATACGTCGGAAACTCGGAGTGAAGTGGCTGATGACCTTGCTGACTTTTGTAACATTTTCTTTGCTTCTGGAAGCAGCAAATTGTAGACAAACGGATGTACAATGTCGTGGAGTTGCTGGATTCCCAACCGAAATTCATGCTCCTTTGGTTCCTCCCCACCAATATCCTTTTCATTTGGAAAAAGAGGTTCCCCATTGCTGACAAGATTCAAGTGTAGGCTGGGCAATCCATCGACCGAGTCTGGATTTTGGCTGAGCCACTCGTTTGACTCCATGCGTTGAACTGCATTGAGAAATTCCTCTCTAGTGGACTGGGGAAGCAGTTGTGGTATGTATGAAATGAGACGCTCATTGGATCCGTCAATGATATTTGTGTGTGTGTTGTCGTGGTTGCTAAAGTCATACGGGATCCGCAATTCGCATAATGCAGCAAGTTTCCGTAGAGCATCTAGGCCTGCATCATTTCCGCACTCGTAGATGGCAGTCTCCGTCAATGATTGCACCTGAGTCAAAGATGGGGCAGTTGTGGCAGATGTGGCTGTAATTGTATTGACATATTCCGCTCTTAAATTTTCAAAGCGAACCGACCTCGGATGTCTCAGAAATTTCTCCTTGTTAGGCTTGTCAGACACGGCGGGGGATCCATCGGACCTGGACCGGACCGGATCAAAATGACTTCGAACTACAAAGCTGTTGCACACCGACAGTCTCAAAACAAACAAAATAGAATTCATCTTTAGCCATTTTCTGTATTGGATCTTCATTTTCGCAGCAAGTTGTTTGTCGACAAAGTTTTCGTCGCATGCATTTGTCCCGGGGAAGGTCGGTGAAATAAATTTTCAATGCGTCCATGACGAAAATATCTCTTTATCCTCATCACCTGTCCTCCTGCAAACGAGGAAAGAATGAACACACTGACTGTGACTGTGAAGTCAAATCAATGGACAGTGAATGACGACATGAAAACATCAGACATGGATGACGTAGTTCTACCGGGAGACTATGGTCTACCGTACTACCGTACTCGGAGATATATTTGTTACTACGATACTACCATACCTCCTTATAAAACGGGATTACGTACGTACTGCGAGTGTATTGTATAGTGACGTCAGGCACAGTTCGAACTACTCCGTACAACTACGAACCGTAGTTGATGGAGCAGAGATTGTTGGGTGAAAATGGTAGCATCGGGAGGAGCATTGTGCTGATGGTGGGGACGGTCAGCCTCAGAGATTCGGAAGTAGGTTCCAGAAAGGTGGAGGCGAGGGAGGGAAGGTCATTGGTGGTCACCCTGGACCTGACATATTAACACGACGTATTTGGGGTATTAAATGCAGTTTTTACATACTCATCATAACCATCATGAAGAGAATTTCTTCGCCAGAAGTCCAAGTTTTGGGGCCGAAAATTGTATGGAGGATCATCTGGAGGCATTCCAGTTGTGAAGTAACATCGGAAACATCCCATCATCTGAGACTGCGGTTGAAAGACCTTGCATCTTCAAAAAATGTCCTTCATATATTTGCACCCTTGAAAACATTCCATTTTCCAATATCTTGGTTGAATTTACATGCACCCTTGAACATTTCACGCATGTCTGTCACGCTAGATACATCTGAGGAACCAATATCTTGGTTGAATTGATGTGGACCACTATACATGCACTTCGTGTCTGTCATACACGAGACATTCCAGGGACCAATATCCTGGATACATTCATATGCCCATTTGAACAGCTTGCTCATGTCTATCACACCGGATACATCCCAGGAACCAATATCTCGACTAAATTGAGGTGCACACCTTATAACCCTCACTGAGGAAACATTGCAAGAGCCATGAATTGATGTGCTTTGCAAAACATAGCGCCCATGTAAAAAACACGAGAAACGTTCTATTTCCCAATGTTTTGATTGAAGACCAATGCACCATCAAATATGCGCTTCATGTCTTGTACATAGGATGTGTCCCATGATCCAATGTCTTGGTTGAATTCTCGAGCACCTTCAAACATTCATTCCATGGAAGTCACATTGCATGTATCCCATTGTCCAATATCTTGGTTGAATGCAATTGCACCACGAAATATTTCAGACATGGTTCTAACATTGGAAACATTCCACTTTCCAATATATTGGTTGAAGCGAAGTGCACTGAACATACCACGCGTGTCTATAACGTTGGAGACATCCCACTGTCCAATGTCTTGGTTGAATTTACAGTTAGATGCACATTGAAACATTCTTCCCATTTCTGTCACATTGGAAACATCCCACTGTCCGATGTCTTGGTTGAATTTGCTTGCACATCTGAACATTTCACTCATGTCTGTCACTTTGGAAACATTCCACCCTCCAATGTATTGATTGAATGCTTTAGCACCACAAAACATACTACTCATGTCCGTTACCTTCGAAACGTCCCACCACCCAATGTCTTGGTTGAAACATCGAATTCATATTGGTAACTTTGAATGTGTCCCTGGATCCAATGTATTCATTAAAGAGAAGATTCTGATGAAAACGACCTGACAAGTCGGTGACTTCAGACACATTCCATGAATCAATCGGAAAGCCAAATTTGCAAAGCAACATATTCCATGTCTTCTGGGTTAGAGCCTTCATCGCACATGATTGAACAAAATTCGCGGAGTGCTGTTCTCAATTGTCACTTCGAGAGAGGTTTTGGACCATCTTTTCCACACTTGGCAGTGATTTCTTTGGTACAAAGCTCCTTGAACAGTTTGGACACAACTTGTTTCTCGACAAGGTGGGCAAATTCAAGAAGGAAAGAGTGTGCAGCCATAATCTTGCTCTAAATCTGCTCTTGTAATTCCAACAAGGCTGTCGCCCGTCAAATACTGTACTACGTATAAAAAAACACATCAGGCCACGGGAGGAAACTTTTCGGCTCATGTTCGCTGCCGCGTCCCTTCACGTGGGGGTATTCCTGAATGTTATCTTGACAGTAGTAGTGAGAGTTCGAATAATTCGATTGATGATATCCTTAACCCTTAACTGCCGTTGTTCGGCAGCAAGTATCGGCGAAGCAACGCAGAATTTTTTCTCATCAATTGTTCTTTTTCTGCACAAACAACGACGTGTTTTCTACGCTCGACAGACCCGGTGTTGCTGGATATTGCTATCGACGCAATCTACCAAGAGAGAATGAAATAATAAGGGGACAATCGACTATCAGGTTGATGCCTTCCGTGTTAACAATGTCTAGTTTACATATCTACAAGATGTTACAGCAGTAGCTAACGGACCTGCGCATTTCACTCGATCAGTACTTAGTCAGTGTGAACGGGCTCTGACAATTCAAAATCAAGAACTTCCTCCCTCCCTGTAATTAGTCTTTGATACCCCTTTCGAAAAAATTCTGTACATATAATAATACTTGATGTGGTAGTAGCAGCAGTCGCAATTCGGGCTAGCTCGTAGCTGTTCCGTGGTAGTAGATTCTTCGTATCACTCATTGTAGCAGATTACTCGGCCGCAAGGCAAGATTGCATGTATTTTGTAGCGGTCTGACACACTTGATCGTCCGACCCTGTTTTTGAACATTCTTGCAACATCTTACCGACATCGTGGCAGTTGGACAGACGATTGTTAGTAAGCATGGCCATGACCATGGGAGAATGTGTGAAGGTGGACTTTTTCGTCTCGTACTGCTTGACTCGAAATGAACTTCTGTTTCGTCGGTGTCCCTGTCCCGCCACAGCGGCGGCTGTAACCAAGGGGGATGCTGCTGCAGCAGTGGCGATAGGGTGTGTTTCGTTGCTGGTCATGTTACTCTTGTTGTTGCGGTGGAAGGTGTCGTTAGTTTATGTCGCTGTGGCGATCGTGAATTCTGAGGGGGAGCCGTTTTCCAAATTGTCTCTTGAAATTTTGTGAGCTTCGGGAATCTCTTTTTTATGTACTCCCCGTAGCACTTGATGAGAGTGCTTGTTCTGTTCGTATTTTGTTTTTCGTGAAGAATCGAACTTTTTTCCGCTTGACACGGCAGCGTCACAGCAGAAAAAGAATACTGAAACAAATTCGCCGCGATCAAAATGCCAGATTGAAGATGCAAGCATAATTTTCTTTTTTTTACTAACCTACTCCGAGTAGCTAGGTAGTAGAGAGCTAATACGGTAGCTATGATACGACAACCTACTCTAGCTACTTCCGGTGGGTAGATTAACAACTCCATTGATTCGATAGGGACCTGCAAAGACAGCTATTGAGAGAATGCGTGACGTGTTTGACCCGTAAGAGCTACTGTAAGTATAAGCTATCGGAAGTATAAACATAATTACGACGTACTTCATAGACCCACAGATACTCCGGAGTAGTATTGTTTTAAAATTGAATGCTAGCACGGAACTGAAGTATAAAAATAGGAGTAGTCTAGCTAGCTACTCCGTAGTAGATACTTTTTTTATGTTCAAGCACGATGTAAAGTAGCATGAATACAAAGGATTTCCGCTTCGACGGAAGCCATTTTAGCCGAACTTGAATGGACACTTTTACTTCTTGTAGAGTGTTTGTTACCCAGTTACCAGACAAACCTACGCTGCGTTTGTACAACAAAGATGTATAATACATCATACTACAATGCCAATAGCTGAGTTACTTCGCAGTCCAATATGTTTTCGTCCACAAGAAACCCATTCCACATTATGTTGACAATGCTACAGTTCCCCCCCCCCCCCCCAAAAAAAAACAAAACAGAGACCGCCCAAATGCAACGAATGATCTCTTTGAGATATACCTATGACAGCACAAGTGAAAAAAGTTAGCGCATGATTTTTTCTTCTTTTTCTGGCTACTTTCTTGGAAGTAAGACTCTGTCGATGCGATCAACACGCATCATCATCTCCTGCTTCTGTTTCCGTAATCTTATTCTTGTCTGCGTCAATTTCGGAGAGTGTAACTTGTCCCTTGACATCCAGTGTCACTCGAATACCAGCATGCTCGAGATCAGCCGATTGCACAGGATCTTGTGCAACCAATTCGGCAACAACTGCCTGGTTCTCCAAATTCGCTTCTAATGCATTTCGAATGGCGATCACTCCCCACTCTCGCAATGTGAAACAAGATGTCGCATAGGCGGTGCATGAGAGCAGTGTATGCAATCCATTGCGGGCTTCACCACTGTCGGTTCGATCATTTGATTTTATCTCGACTTTTGGCGGAACAACCGTCCACCGAAGCAAATCCTGGTTCTGTTTGGATTTGTAACACATATTGCCGATCAAGCAGACCAAACTGGTCAGAAGATGCTGCTCGGTTGCGGTCAACCGAACGTCGCGGGCTCGTTTTTCAGATACCTGTTCTGCGAGCATGTCCGTAATATTACCTAGGTATTTGGCACATTCTTGCAGTAATGAAGTCTGTTTACCCAAGTTCTGTCTGATCACACCCGTGACGGCATTATCAACTCCCAATGTAGACCTTAAAATATCCAACACAGTGACGTATCCAGATTCAATCAAGGAATTCTCAAAGGACCCATCCGTTGATCCCACAATTGTAATTGGTTTCTTGTGATTTATGATTGAAGACAGCTCGGTCGAAAGGGTTGCAAGGAATATGTAGCTTTCTACAGTCTCCTCTAATCCACCATCACCGCCAAATGGATTTGAAATTTCCGTGTTGGAACTGCAACCCATTACGAAAGAGTCAGCCTCTCTTGCCATGCAATGTAGCAGGACAATTTGCTCTGGAAGTACAGGAATATTTACTGAACAGCTTCCTACAGAGCGATACAGTAATGGCAAACATCCCAGCTTGGCCAATTTTGCCAACAAGAGATGAATCCAATCAGTGGCAGAATCCCAGTTGTCAGCCTCAGTATTGGTTTCGTGCGAATCTGCGGCGTCGTGTTGAGTACGTAATTTCAACGACTCAACCACACTTTCGGCCGATACAAAATATCGCAACAGAACGCTGATCAGCATGGAGTCGTGCGCAACATTGTCAGCAAAGGATGTCAATGCCACAATCATGTTGTGCAATGCAGCAACAAGGGCGGCCAGGGCGTCTCTGTGCTTGGACTTGCCTGCTGCAACGATCATATCGACCCAATTTGGCTCGGTCATAGAATCATGGTTGTTGTCTTCTTGATTTTGATTTGTTATGAGTGACTGTTGAATATTCATCTTGACCGATTCTGCGGATGGAGAAAGTGGAAATGTAGAAGCAAGAATGGAGGCTGTCGTGGCATTGGAAGTTATCAAGTTGCAAAGTAAACGAGCAGAGAGCAAGCGGCACTTGGGATCTCCGCGCAATTGGCAAAGAAGCTGCGAAAGTGGCATAATCCAGAGCCCCTGAACAACCGCCAAATCTTGCAGCTCTGATATCAAGGAATAGTTGCTCTCAGTTTCATCATCTTGGGGCGTCACGCAAGCCAATCCAAATCGAAGCGCTGCTCGGGTTTGCACGACCAACTCTTTCATGTCGGTAGACGACAATGTTGACTCTTCTTTTCGTATGCACATTTCGTTGACATAGCTCGACAATTGATCATGAAATGGCTGCAGAAGTGTTTTTTGGTATTCCACCAGTGCCGTTTTGCCATCGCCACAATCCTTTCTGAATTGTTCCAGCACATCGGTCCACACCACTCTTCCTGTTGACTCCATTGTTTGCAAATGTTTCCTTTCAGTTAATTCACACAGCCAGCTTTGTAGCAGTGATTATCGTCAAGAATTCCAAAAAGCCATATCTACCACTTGTACTCCGAGTAGTTACATTCCACACTATTCGATGCGTGATGAGGAGACAGAGACAAGCTGTTTGGTTCTGTTCCACTACTGTCGTCTGTCGTACCGTAATACGAGCAACACGAACGAGCATCTAAGTCGCGATGGAAGATTGTTCCAATGAGTGGCATGCAGACTTCACTAATAAAACTGTTATTAGTATTACAGTAGTAGTAGTAAATAACGAAAATGATTAGAAATCGGGTTGAAGTGACGTTTGTACACAATTCTCAAGTCTTCAATTTTCCGAGGCAACACCAAGAATTGTTGTCGGACGACGACGATGGCAAACCCAACAAGAAAGTTGTCTCTTGAAGCGCCGTCACTGGATTTTTAACGCAGTAATACAGGCCTGAATTCGTAGCTACCGCCCTCCAAACCACTATTTCCAGGGGATTAATAATCGACATTATGAGAAAGGATATTCTAATTTCGAAGTGTGGAGTTGTCTCGAGCGTGAGCTTGCTTTTGCTTGTCACAATGATCCAATCAACATTATCTTTTTCCTTTACTTCTCCCAGACTTGTTGTCTCCAGAACCCACTCATCACTCGTGGCAAAATCAGTGTACAAGACGTCGCTATTCATGGCAGATACGAAAGAAAATGAGGTTGTAGAACTTGTGGACAACGACGACGAATCAACGTCTTCGATTGCTGCTGCTGAATCTAACAATGACAAGACCACCGTAGCTCCCTTTCTCAGCCAAGGGGAGATTTCCGAAGAAGCTATGCAAATGGATTGGAAAGATCCCAAACAAGCCCGCGTCATGTTTTACATTATCCTCTCCTTGCTCCCGGTGCTCTTCTTGATCCCTTTGATGTTAGGGTCTAGAGATTTGATTCCGGTCGATGCCTTGCCACCAGTTCCGCTGAATTAACAACATGGAAAAAACAGCATGGACTTAAAATGATCGGATCATGTTGGAGCAATAAGGATGATAGAAAGCAGTTCAATCAAATTTAACTAGCACATTACGCATTACGGTGGCAGAAGATTTCCCAAAATTAATTGTGAATGATTTTCCAATCAAAGTCGTCATCCCCGTTTCACCAATTGTGCACGTAAGGATTTACGCAACACACTTTTTGCTATTAATCTTTCTTGACTTTCTTGATGGCATCATCAAAGCTTTCCTCCTTGTCGGCCGCGTCGAACCTAGAAACAGAAACGGAAAATACGAGAGAAAACACCATTGTGAGAATTGTACGATGCTGTTGTCGAGACGTCACCGACTTTATTGTTTGCTGTTGCAAGTTCCAGCCTGGCAACAGAAACAATGGATTCATTCCACATTCCACTCACATATCAAACATTTCCTCCAAATTCAGATCAAGGCCCTCCTCGTCTTCGGTTTCTGGTTCAGACGAGAATACCGCCGTTCTTCTGGGAGACCGAGAAGCAGCGGACAACGGAGCAAAGGCCGATACGGATGAGATGGTTATGGCAAGAGCAGCGATGATAGCAATGGCGACCTTCATGATGAACTGGCTATTTTTGTGATGAATCGATGTAACAAATGTGTGGATTTCTGCCATCATTGTCGGACGTCAATCATGATGATCGTCGTTCCACTACACTACTACCTAGTCGTACACCGTCGTACTACAATACGTCGTACACTCAAAGACGAAAACTTCAACTTCTGCGTCAGTCTCGTCTGTCCATCCAACGTCTTGTAGACTAATACGACTAACGATGTTCTTTGCATCAACTACCGGTAGTAGCTCTACCTAGTAGCTATGTAGGTAGACTACGGGTACTACATTATGTAGTACTACGTAGTAGTATGAGTTACTCCATAGAGAAGCATCGCAAACTCACTCTTTCGAAAAAAATGTAACTTCGTGTTGTGTATACCGCCCACGAAAATACGCGATATGACACTTCTTGACATGATTCTTTAGTAGTAAAACACGCACATGAGGAATGAAGAATTCTTTTATGGAAAGTTGGAAAGAGGTAGACAATTTATAAGTGAAAGAGCAATCCCAGGATGCACAATCCGAATTGATCCATTTGTGGTGTTGCAGTTTCCTTTTTTAATCCAGGACCCACGTTTTCAATAGTTGATCAGTACCTCCCGAAACCATTATGGGAAGAGTATAGTGCATGTCGAGTGCCGAAACAAAGTGATCATGAGCATTCTCTAACGTTCTCAAGCAGCGATTGGCCTTGATGTCAAAAACGCGTATCGTTCGATCGTCCCCACCGCTAATAATGTAGTTTCCAGAGGGATGAATAAGGACAGCCTTTACCCAATTTTCGTGCGCGGTAAAAACTGCCAAACACGACGCCGTCGCCAACGACCACAGTCGAACGGTTCGGTCTCGTCCCCCACTTGCAAGATAGTCCCGAACTGTCTCCTTGTGCTTGGCATTGCTACCTCCCCGATCCTTTCCAAAAGTCTCTTCCACAACAAAAGAAAGGGATTCTACCACGTGCTCGTGTCCGCGCAGCTCACACAACTTTTGCTTCGTGTTGACGTTGGCATCATAGACATAAATGACCGGATCATTACCCGCCGAGGCCCATACCGCTCCGTCATGCGGTCGCACTGCCAAAGTTCTCACCCAATCAGTGTGGTCAGTAAAGGTGTGGTCACAAAATCCAGTTTCCATGTCCCACAATTTGACGGTATTATCTCGACTGGCACTCAACAAATGTTTAGCATTGGCTGCTGCTACATCCATGCCAGTCGACGAGTCTTCGGCCGCAGTTGGAATGATATTCTGCAGCGGCAGGAACGCTACGGATGAAATAGTGTGATCATGCCCTCGCAAGGTACGGACGCAATTGTACGTGGTAAAGTCCCAAAGTTTGATCGACAAATCGTTGGATGCTGATGCCAAGTAATTTCCAGCAGGTGTGAACGCAAGCGAGTTGATATTGTTGGTGTGGCCTTTCAGGGTTTTGATGTAGTCGCCACTTTCATGATCCCAGACCTGATCACATAGATTGTCACGTATTTTAAAATTTCATTCGATGGAATGAGCGGTTGGAACAAATAAGTAGTTGATGAGATGGACAGTCCTTTGACAACGAGCACGTTCCAAACATCCTCCACTCACCTTGATGGTCCCATCTTCACTTCCACTAACAACGACCGTAAATACTGGATGAACTTTGACGCATGTGACGGGCGCTGAATGTCCTGCTAACGTATGACTACACGGAAGTCTAGGCAACATGCGCCGTGTGACCCCATTGGGACCTCCATTTTCCTCTCCAGTCCTGTGGGCGTGAATTTTGGCACTCTGTGCCACTGTCCTCTCCAACTCCAACACTTTTTTTTGTAATCGAGGAATGGCTGTCCACTTCTTTTCCATCAGTGGAGTTTTCCCGACGTTATTTGTCTTCTTCTCAGCCGCCTTGGGGTCCGCAACGGCAAATGCCTTTGCCGCCTCTTCAAAGGCCTCTCCTCGACTGACCAAGTATTCATATATTCCAGCGTGCAAATCTTCGCGTTGTCGATCGGTCAAAACCATGACGAATGAATGACGAGAGTTGCAACGTCAGTCACAATGTGTATGCTGAATATCGTGTAGCTTGTCGTGTGAAACGATTGGAAGTGTGAAGTCGTTGTTCAACGAGAATGACAAATATCTGAAGGAACCTCTTAGTGCTCTATGACACCAGCAACGGACCACAGTTCAGCACCCAGTGGTTTCTGTGACCACACGGTAAAATACGATATCTGAAATAATACAAGATGGAATATAAACTTTCAATATAGCACTCGTATAAGTTGTCTCCCCGAGAGCGCACTGGTCATGTTGATGTCTCTCGAGTTCGAGTGAGTTTTATTATTATACTGTTTTACAGTTAACATAAAATATTGTACTGTTGTTGTGTCATAAAGGAGAGAGGCACACACGTCTTCGTCTTTGGCCGCATCCCAACAAAAACGTCTGGACTGACTGAATGACGGACGAATATTGTGTTTTTTGAATAAAATCGAGGGAGGGGTGGATTATTTTGATTCTCCTCTTCCCCTTAATCCTCCTTTCCCCTTCCGGTAGTGGGTCAAGATCATCTTTCAAAAAAAAGTTTCGACAGACATTCGAGAGAGTGTATCATGATGATGTTACTTCATCAGAAACACAACGTACGGCGTATATCATCATCCACTCTATGGATGTTATATGGACGGGAGCAGCACAACAAATCACTAATGATGAAACAATAAAGAAGTATTATTATTATCGCTTTGAAGCAGCTATCTCTCTCTCTCTCGAACGGATTGTCGACCCAAAAGTCAGCTGCTGTCTTATCCCCTCCTCTGCCATCTCTAACATAGTCCAAAGGCGACACTTTTATCAGCATATCAGCCCTTCCATGCCATGGAATTATGACACCAACCCAAAATTCGCATGGAACCATGTCGAAAACGGAATGGGAGGGAAATGATCTTCATAATGACGAAGAGATATTCATTCAAGATCTTGTGGACCTGGATAGTCCTGTTCTCATCAAACCAAAGGGACCATCCAAGTGTCCGCTTTTCTGTTGTTTTTATGCTGAATTTGACATAAAAAAGGGACCCGTCATTCGACATCAATGTCCCAAGAATTTTATGGATCAAGACATTACCACCATAACGACGTCTCAAATTCATGACATGCTTACCAAGTCGTTTGCAGAATTAGCCGAGGGTGCCGAGAAATCAGCAACAAAGGACGGTTCTACTAGAGAAAGTGTGTATACTGAGGAAGGTCCGGAGAACGAGCAGAAGGATAGCAGATGCATCGGTGGGGTGCAATCTGCCGAAAATGCTTTTCCAGTGGATGATAATGATTCGATTGTGTTCTTAGACGATAAAAAGAAAGACAAGAAAACCGATCCGGTGGACTCTGATGAAGGCAGTCGACTGCAAGACGGCGGCCAATCCATTTTCGATTCTACCTCCGAGTACATCATCACTGGATCCGAGTTGACAGGCAGGGTCATTACACTTTCAACGCACGATATGCATGTAATGACACGCCCCACTCAAATTTCTGATGAGCGCTACGAGAGAAATGCGCTTCTCTTCTCCATTGGGTTCGTTCTACGGCGAGCTGCCGATCCGAGACCGTTTCGACCGCTCCTGTCCAAACTTGCCCTGACCCTTCGAAGCATGGAAATAGAGTCAGGTTTTCTGTCCGAGCCGAGTAAAAGAATCAAAATCCAGTTGCTCTTGGAAAAGATCTTGATTACAATGAACAGTCCGAGGTGGGAGTGCAATCTTCTATTGGACAAATCCACTGCTCTGAATCTGAAGCTATACCACCCTCCTAAACCAGAAGCCTCTCCTGTCCATGAATATCAAGTTCCGGTATTATTACGGAGAGATCTACAGTTACAACTGTACGAATGGGATCTTGCTATCAACTGGGTCATCCTCCATATTGATGGGGTCACAAACGCAAGGCAAATTTCCATCAGGGCCGAAGTTGACCTGGAAATGGTACTTGCCTGTCTTCGTGTGCTCAAACATCATGGTGTCATCCATATCGTGGATATGTTTAAGTACACCAATCGTTACGAGTTCACAGACAGGGCTACAGCAATGCTAGCAGGCAAAGAAGACCATCTCTTGCGGGAGGCAGTTGCATTTGCCATGAAGCGCCAAACATCGCACGTCGGTTCCTCTGAAAATGCCACCGGTGCCGCCACAAATAATAGCCTCATTGCGGGAAGCACTGCCAGCGGAGGAAGTGATGTCGGAAACACCGGGACCAGCCCCAAATTCGGAAGTCCGTTTTTCCCCAGCAGCAACCTCGTCCCTCCTGCGACACCATCGTCATCGTATCCTCCACGGACACTTAATCTATTGGCAGCTGGCGGCAGCCAACGAAGTTCCAACCTCCGATTTGCCATGATGGCAGTTAATTCTCTTGAACGTGACGCTGTGCATCTGGATAAACAGCCAGAGGATCGACAATACCTGAAAAACGCACTGGCTGAATTATACTGTGCGTGCAATCGCAACTTGTCGTTTGGAGATATTTGGCTGGGATTAACTTCTGATTCCTCGAGTCTTCAAAGTAAGAATAGCAACAATCAGAGCAAGTTGGCAAATCAATTTCCCGTTTCGACGAGGAATCAACGGAACGTCAGAAGTCGAAGGGATTCTTTCACAGACACCGATACCACTGAAAACAACGATGTTGTCATTGTGTCCTCCCCAATGGAAGCTTTTTTGATAGAGTCCATGAAGAAGAAGCGATCTGTGTCTGTTGCTGAGGAATCGAGCAGCGGCGCTACGAACAACAAATCTGCAAAGCCTGCGTCGCTGATATCATCAGACTGGAAGTCAATATTTAAAGATTTTGACCATCGCAGATTTATCACCTTTGGGATTGTTCATGGGCTGTTGATTCGTATCCACTCGTATCCTTATTTTACAGGGTCTCATTTTCCTGAAAAAAGGGTCTTTTCAAAGGAACCTCCATATGCTTCGATGGATTCGTCGGCAGAACCGTCATCCATGCGTCAGCCTATTAACTTTCGTTACGAAATGAAGGAAGAAAAGAGCTTCCAATTGGCCAAGGCTGCAGCGGCTGTTATGGACGGAACTCGCTGCGACGATGAAATTGCTTGTAAATTCGAAATGCCGGTGCAAAAAGTTACAGAGTTGGTGGAGAAGTACAGTGGAAAGAAAGTGATCTATCTATTCTCAACTCTGAATTCTAAAACGCATTGACTAGCAGGAAACCGTAGGGAGAATTGCGCGCGCTGGTAGAGCTGTAATAACTGTAAGTGTCTTCAGCTTCGTAGGCACAAAACCTTGCCATGCCCAATGTGACACCGTGAGCAAGACACCTAAATTGTCAATCAAATCAAACGCCCCTAACAGGGTGTTGACCCTTACTGTTTCACGGTAGCTGCACCAAAAACTGATCTAGTTTAAAAGATCGGCAATTTATATGCGAGCACGCCTTAGAGTTTCTGCGTTGTGTTAGTCTTCTTCCCATATTGGTTTGACTCCCAACTGATCCCTAACTTTCTCAATAATCTTCAAATTCAATTTGGTCTCTTCGATAGTGAACTGAGGAGCTTCTTTCTTTCCAGCCGCAATACATCTTGCCACAGCTGCCGCCTCGTAGCAAAAACCGGCGCTGTTGGGATAGACAAAGCCACCTGCTTCCACAATCTCGGGCGTATCTTTCGGCAAGGGGTAGTCGAAGATCAAGGTTTTGCCGACTTGTCCTCGTCCCTCAGCTTTCAGTTCAACGTTCAACTTGGTAGGACAATGTCCCGGACCTTCAATTTTCATGCGACCTTTGGATCCTACTACAACCGTCTCTTCGGGGGTTTCGCACAACATGCCATAACTCAACGTGGCCACTCCCGTTCCTGGCAATTTGGGGTAGACCATTCCCGAACTCCCGAGAATCGGCTTTTCTGTCCCAGTAGCTGGATACGACAATACTGCAGCCACTTGAAGTTCCACTCCCATTTCTTGGTCGACTTGCCCAACCGCTTGGATGCGATCAGGCGCTCTTCCACCGAAATACATGGACGCGGCAGCCATGGGATAGGGGCCTACCAGTAGATTAGCACCGCCCCCTAGTTTCCGTTGGTAGAGAAAGGACGACGGATATTCGTCAGAATCGGACGCACAAAAGTTGAAATCCGAATAGACCGTGGCGATTTCCCCCAGAAGCTTCTCAGAACAAATATCTCGTGATTTTTGGACGGCCGGAAAGAATCTTGTCCACATGCCTTCCATCAAGAACAAATTGCGTTCCTTGGCCAAGCCAATGAGGTACTCGGCATCCTCTACGGAACACGCAAAAGGCTTTTCCAGTATGACATGCTTGTTGGCTTTGAGGCACATTTCTCCCGTCGATCGACGCAACGAATGGACATTGCCGACATAGACAATTTCCACCTCCTCATTCTGTAACATGTCGTCGTAAGATCCATAAAAGTTCGAAATATTGTGTTTGGTGGCAAAGGCTTGGGCACTGTCGGCACTTCGGGCCGAACAGGCCACAACTTTTTGTGTGGGCAAATGTTTCAGTGCCTGACAAAAGTCGTGCGAGACACGGCCACAGCCCAAAATGCCCCATTTCAAGGGTGGACAGGACAACGGATCCGCGATGGTTGGATCATCCATGGGTGGAGGTGGAATCGAAGAGGATTCCATCGGAGGCAGTTATTGTCGACGTAAGGTGAGAAGGAGTCGCGATTTCAGCAGCGGGGAATATTCCAGAGAGGAACAGAGGCGGCGATAGACGCTCGGATAACGATAAGGTTGTGGAGTGCAGTGTGTTTCCGATAAAAATGGACCGAAGGATTTACAGTTACTACTATTTCTTGTTGACTGACTGTGAATTTCAATTTTTTGGGTTCTCCGTGTGGCCGATCAACCTTTTGACTCAATCGACACTTTAGGCCGTAGGTCATCAACCGAAACAAATAATAATGGAAGACGATCGAATTCGAGTTGTTCGAGTCCCGCCAATTTTTCCCGAGGTCTACCAACTTTTTCGAAACCCTTCGACTACCGTACCGTACCGTACCTGTACCGACTCTACTACGGTACTATTGAAGTACCGGTACCTACGGACGTTCACTGTGAAGCTACTATCAGAGGTACACTTTCGTCTTACTGTAGTCACTCTGTCGTACTCCTGTAGCTAGAGAAGCCTCCGGGTACATACGAATGCCTTACCTCACAAATCGGGAGAGACGAAAGCGTTCACATCACACCCCCACTTTTTCTAGAATCTACAATACATTATTAGTAACATCATGGCATCTGGAGCTAGCGGCGGCGGAGGAAGTGCCGACCCATGGGCCTGGCTTGGATTGTTAAAATGGACGCTGGCTCATCAAGATGGAACGAAACCGTCTGATATTTCGCCCATGACCGAGGAAGACAAGGCCTTTTTAGAGAAAGTGATGAAGGAGGGGATCATTGATGAAAATGAACGTATGAAATTTATATTGCAAGAATTTTCAAATGCCATGGAGTATTATCAATCACTCTCCCAAACAGCAGGATCAACGATTACAGAAGACTTGCCTTCGCTTCCTATTTCCGAAGATGCGTTGGAAGATTTGTTGCAAGAATTGCGAGATATTGTCGAGCAAATCGACTTTGCTCGAGCTTTTGTTGCCATGAAGGGAACAACATATTTGTTGGGAGCTGTTACCGCGTCATCTGGAATTCCCGAGGCTATTCGCAACCAGTGCTTGGGCATTATGGCAACATTGGCTCAAAACAATCCTCCGGTGCAAAAGGAACTGCTAGAATTGAGTGCCATCAAGGCCTTGAGCGAATTATTTCTTCAAGAGGACGAAGATATATGTCCCATGTCTACCAAGGTTGCTATTATACAGGCTATCAGTGCCATTGTTCGAAATTACGACGTGACGGAAAACGTCTTCGAGCATCTACCACAAACACCGCTGTTAATGGTCAAGGGCTTGGATCCTGATCCCGTGGTGACGAATGAAAAGTTACGCACCAAGACACTCTTTTTCTTGAATGCTTTTTTAACGTCCGACACGTCGTCTTCGGCGCGAGTGAACAAATTTGCGGATGCCGTCAACATGATCGCTGATCCTCAATATTTGGACGATGGGAGCAATTATCAACTGCGAGAATACTCCATCGGTATGCTACAGCAATTGTTGGAACGAAAAATGGGCATCAAAATTTTGCTCCAGCGCAAAGAGCTCCTCGTATCGCTGGGAGTACAACGAATTTCAGCGATGCGGGCATTGACCGGGGAGGAAGCCGACATGGCACAGATTGAATTGGAGCAATGGGAGTCCTTTTTGGTGTTATTAGCAAGGGCAAAGGCAGAAGACGAAACGGTATCAAGCCTCACAACCGCAAATGCACCAATGATGATCGCAATGTAGCTAGATTGAATGTATTTTTCCAAAATTTTATCTCCCTTAGACATATTGCGATTGCTTACTAGGAGGCTCAAACAGGAGCTGCTCATCAACAAACTTACTTGTTGTCATTTCTTCCTCCTCCTCATCTTGTGCATACTCCAGGTACGCTTGCATACCTGGTCCAAACATCACAAGGATGCTGTCCTCAAAGGGAGGAGGTGGAAAGGTCAGCACCACCAGACCACCATTACTTTCTGGATCTAGAGCGCTACCAGTCCCCTTATCGGATACAAATGGCAGTGCAACCCGTTCTTGCAATGGGTCCGGAAGCTCCTCTTCATTTTCCAGCTGTACGGTGGGAATAGTCAACCTAACCATTTCAATGGGACATTTCAATTTTTGGTTTGGGTGCGACTTCAGAATGGATTGTCGAATCCGATCATCCAATACCTGAACATTAGCAGGTCGTCGATCTTTCCAAATGTTCACAAGGAATGTTACTCTTACTGTGTCTACTTCATGGACGATCTCTGATGTTGGGGCGGGTTCCTGTGGTTGCATGTTCACATGATATGGCGCTCCGTGCAATAATCGACCGTCAAACACCAAATGCTTTCCTCGTCGTGGCCGACTCACAAGTACTTGACTCATGACTTCGTCTTCCCCTTGAGTGTAAGTGTGATCAAACACAGTTGTGGGAGGAGCATTGGGTGACATACCAGTCAAGTAAGTAACGGTAGACAAGGTCGGGAAAGATCCAAGTCCAAAGGACTCGGCCAAGGCTTCATCCTTGTCGTAATGTAAGTCAATTCCACAAGTTGACGATGATGGTTCTGCCAATGGTTTCACTTGAACCCACCACTCAGCACCACAGACGTCATTTTTCGGGCCAAGGATTTCGCTGTATGTTTCCAGATGCCTTTGATAAATGTTCCAAGCCAGAAGTTCCAGCTTTGACAACTCAACTCCTGAGAGGATCAGATTTTGGTCAAGCCAGTGGGTTTCTTTGGTCTTCATGATGAGTTTGGAGGCCTGATTTATCAGATTTTCCGTAATTGCAGCATCACATAGACTCGGGAGTTCGTAAATTGCTTTCATCATTCTGTCGGGAGATACTTCCATAGACGATTGTCCCGCTTCATCTCCATCCTGCGTTTCAGAAACTTCCACCTTTCTGCGAGGTATCCCGAGACGTTCCACTTCTTTCAAAGATTGTTCATGGATTTGGCAATTTCCCGAATGGAAGCAATCGCATGTAGCCGGTCCCATCCCCACATAATCCACCTCATGGAAATCTCCGTCATGGCAAATATCTGCACAAGCCTGGCAGATGCACAGTGGCAGGGGTTGCTGTTGGCCAGAATTTTGTCCTTCTTCTCCAACACCAAGTTCTAGTTCGTCTCCCTCATGGAAACATTCGTTGCATACAAAAATAGCTTGAAATGCAGGTTGACTGCCAGTGACGGCAAAAGTGCAGTAGGATGAATCTTTGCCATCTTCTTCCGTTGTTGGAGTGGTTGCCCTCGCTACAGAATCCCACTGGTTGCTCCCGTTCTTCTCGGTTGACATGCTTTTGCGGATACCGTATGTAAGTATCGACGTGTCGACACAGTTGCAGCTGATGTAAATTATTCTTTGTATCAAATGTGTGAAATAGAAATACGCGTAACCACAACAAGATTTAGAATTCATGGAACGCAAATCATAGCCAGCGAGGCGGTATCAATCTAACCTTCGTAAGTTGTCCATCAGTAACGGAGATGAGCATAGAATCTGCAATGCATGTCCATGTATAGACGAAAATCTCCGCCAAAAGCATTAAGATTGCAGCCCCTTCGAAAGCACTTACAGTTACCACAATACCTTGCCAAAAATATGCTCGACGAACGATTCTCGTTGTAAGCGATACTTTTCCTGGAATTATCTTGCAGACGGGAAGCCTCCCTGCTCGCCACAACTACGGAATACTTGTTGCTACCCAAACATCAAAAGTTGATGAATGATGATTGATTCTCTTATCATAATTCTACGTCGTAAGGCCTTCATGATGGGTCGTCACAGGCGTCACGGACGGTTGGAAGAGAAGGGAACTTCTACTTACGTTACAGTTAGTACGTATAACCCTAGTACCCCTAGCAAATAAAAAATACAAAATCATGATCATCTTCGAATGATCTTGTGGGCCAGCATCGCAAGCTGAGTTCATGTCTATCCACATATGTCAGCCAAGATAGATGCATTCATCATCTACCAAGTACAGTAGTAGCTCAACTTCTATTGGTTAAAAATGGACGTGGTGGTCCTAGACGATTATAGGTGGAATACCCTTAAAGTTCGGCGGCATCAGGGGAAGATGGTCGGTAATTGGTGTTGCCATACTTCCGTTGCTGCTGTGATGGAGAGCTCATGTGTGGCGAATAGCTGCTGCTCAAAGATGACTGGTGCCTATTGGATGTGGCAGGATAACTCCGAGGAGAGATTTGGTCACGCGTATATTCATGCTCCATACCTTTGTTAACAGAAGAAGCACGATTTCGTGATGCCGACGAAGATCTCTGACGCCTTGACGAAGACGTTTCGTTTCTGGGTGATGATCTTCGAGTCGCATCTGCAGCTGCTTTGTTCGCTTTTGACGGTGAAACGCTGGGCGAAGGAATGGATTTGACTTGTGATGAAGATCTCTTCCTCGAAGAAGATCTTGACCGTGGAGACGTCTTGGTTGGTGATTTGCTCCCACGGTATACCTCTTTCTTCTTTTTTTCGCTTTCTGGCCAAAATGTAGAGCAAATACAAAGAAATAAAACGAAAAATACTGTTAAGAGTCCTGCAGCCCAAGCCCAGGATGATGATGTCCACTTGTCTGGGTGGTCCACAAATACAGCAATCAAAGGATCGAAGAAGTCTTGCTGAGCATTGTTAAAAAGGCCCGTGGCATCGTCCAGGAATGCCCCCGTGGGTAGCAGGGAGTCAGAGCAACCAGGAGAAGTATCGGAAGGATCAAAACATTCGCATTTGGGTTGGATCGTTCCATTTACGACATTTTCGTAATTACAGACTCCTCTTCCAGCGCAGTTGAATGGACAGAACAAATCTGGACACGCTGCACTGAGGCGGGGGCACACCAGTGTCTGCGGCACAGCACCTGAACGTAAAAAAAAAATAAACAAAAGAACCATGTTGGCATCACACTTTAAACGAAATGGCTGCGTCAATGTCACGTCTCTCATATACGTACCTGCTCCGACCCGGACATCTAGTTTTTGGAAATCGTACTCGCAAGCCAACCACTCGCCACGAATATTTATGCGAAGAACCATATCTTCCTTTATACATGCCGTTCGATAACATCGGCCACTTCCACTATCCGTGGGAATACATTGACTGTCGGCTCCGTACACTTCACTAAAAATATTCAACGTGTCGGCGTTGGAAGTATCGGTGCACGCTAACTGTTCTACGCTCATACCACCGAACGTGCTTCCGAAAAGGGGGCAAAAATCAGCCTGCCGAGGTCCTCCCATGGTTGGTTGGTCAGGGAAATATTGAAATCTGGGTTCAGGAAGAGTTTGCGGTTGGATGTAGAAGTAATCAATTATGGAGCATGCCAGCTTGTGTGACAATTCCGGAGAGCATCCTCTCGTGGCGGCATTGTTGCAAAAGTAACCTTCTCCGTATGGCGGAACGACCGTTGCACCGGAAGAATCCGTCACGAGACAGGGTCCGTTGACAAAGTCACAACCTGCTCCCAATCCCCAGGGATTCATTTGACCTTGCGTGTAATTAGCTCGGTACCAGCCCGAATCTTCAAAGAGTGCCAATGTCAAGTGCGACAAAATGTTGGTGGTAGGACTAATGACTCCACTGAGAGCTTCGGGGTAATAGTCGTGTTCATCCCAATGATCACCGGTGCAAGACTCGGATCCTGTCGGTTGATTCTCCAACTTGGCACCCTCCAATGATTGGCAGTTGAATTGATTTCGAGCCTGAGACCGGACTTTGGGAGTGACGATGGCAGCATATCGTTGCCCATTCTGTGCTTGAAAAAATTTCATTGTGTTTTCGTCGGGCAAGATGAGAGAACGCTGAACATCATCAACACAAGTGACTGTCCTCGACTGGAAGGGACGAGGGGTGCGTGGAGTGCCCGTCTCGGAGTCCCAAAAAAAGCGATACGAGTTGGACGAATGTCCCAACACGTGTGCCACTTCATGAATCATGACATCCACATTGTCTCCCAGAACGGTAGGACTGGCTGTGCCATCGCTATTCAATTCGATACGATTCAAACATACATTGATCGCTCCTGCTGTGGGTCGATCATACTGATCGAAATTGCAGGCTACCGCTACTGCCAGGGTTGTCCCTTGACAGAATCGAGAAGAAGGCGCTCCACTGACGTAGAGAATCAAATCGACGTCCGCAACGCCTGTGGAAATATGATTCGAGGGAACCCTGGAGAATTCGGAATCCCCACAAAATTCACGATTTTCTAATTCCGCAGATGAAATTCTGAGGTTGCCACTGACAGGAACCGTACTCAAGGCCTGCGACCAAAACTCCGCAGTACTGCAAACAGGTGAACGTGAGTGGTGCTCTTTTTTTTAATGCAGGAAACACACTTAAATTCCCTTGCGATTGGTAAACTTACATTGGCAATACTTGTGTCTCTATGAAATCGATCTTGGCGGCGTTTTCTTCGGATCGCAAGCTGTCCAACGCTTCGGTTACAAACTTGATTCGTAGTGGTTTGAACAGGTCTTTGGTGGTGTCACCCTCGGTGGTGGTGGTATATTCAGTTCCATCGTCTTCTTGGAGTTGTCGTTGTCGCTGTCGCCGTCCCACAAATGATTCGCTACTAGGATCGTAGGGATGATTGTCGTAGGGTATGTGATGGTTGGGGTCGCCCAAGAATCCAGTTTGGGATCGCGAGGATCGTTCCTCCAAGAGCCGTACATGCTTGCGGACGGGTCCGTTCTCCGGGCCGTACAAACGTCGAATGACCGATTGGCGCTTGGGCACAGACGAAGAAGCAATCGATGTTTTGTGATTGTTGTTGCTTCGAAGCTTGCCGTCATATGACGATGCTATATCATTGGTAACAGCAGCATCCACCCCATGGGCCGTCAAATAGCAAACACCTGCTGCCCAAAAGAACAAGAGGAGAACTGTTCTCGATGAACATACTTGTATTCTCGTCATGGCAAACATGTAATTTTGTGATGGAATGTCGTTGATTGAAACTGTTTACTTGCAGTTCTTACAGAGGATAGATGGTATGATAGAAAGAGAATTGTTGAGGTAAACTGTTGGAATGCAGCAGCAACAGTATGTGACAAGAGTCACACGGGCCTGTTCCCAACCAAAAAGTCTCTAATCCACACGTTAATGGACAAGGCGATTGACTGGTGGTTCTATTGAACTCTCTGTCTCTATATTTGCAGTATTATCGTTCGTTCCTAATACCTTTCTTGACCTCTTTTGATGTTTGTCGGAAGGAGCTGTAGATAGACCGAGTGTCTTTTGAGACAAGAATTTGATGGGACCAGTACTCTACTACTAGCTAGACTAGCTACTAAAGAGCAACAGAGAGTGTTGTCGATGTGGGCAATGGAATTGTAGCTCTTTGACACCGCCACACTCGAAAAGCGGAGCGTCTCACTCCGATGGAATGGAAGATCACCGTTATTCGTATTACAGTAGGTCGTGTGAGATGACGGAAAAAGTAGGAATTCGTGCAAAACTTGCGGCGAGCGGGGTCGACTGGACCCTTTCCGTTGCCCGCCCGGCAGCATGCCGAAAAATCATGTGGGATCATCCTCTGCCTCCAACGACGAATTTTCTCTGGAAGAGGGGAGAGCCACTTGAAAACCAGTGATTCCCTTAACCTACTGTCGTATCATACCAGGTATAATACACCCATTGAATAAAATACCTGGTACGATATACTTACCGTAGTCTACCGGCAGTCTAATACAGTAATAAAATAATGTTTATTCTTATTATACCTCGTCGTAAGACTAACAAACAACCTATTCTACTAGCTCTCTACTAGCTAGCAGTACATTATTGTTTGTTGTTTTCAATTCAATTGCAAGTGTGAGACGATTCACAGTCAATCTATCTTCATTGTCAATAAATCAGGGTTCCTCTTGCAACGAGTTTCGTGGAAGAAGAACAGCTGGCTGACGTCTCGGTCGCGTTGCCTTCAGAACGTCTTGTTCATTTTTCTTCTACACTTCTACTCCTCTACCCCAGGACAACAACAACAGCAGCAGCAGCAGCAGCAACGATAACCATGGACGACGGATGGGATGACGATGACGAAATCGATTTGGACTTGACGACGATACAAGAGGACGCGACCATTGAGGTTCCCCTCCCTCAACAAATACATCAGACTGATGTGGTTACAGCAGTGGCGGACGGATGGGATGACTTTGGAGACAACATTGACGACACAGACAACAGTCAAGAGGAAAACATTGCCTTTCCGGAAGCTGCTCCCGTGACAGTACCAGAACCGTCACCACCAAACGCACAGCTTCCTGGATCACCAGCAGATAAGGAAGGGTGGGATGAAGATGAAGAGGACTTGAATTTCGATGACGATGGATGGGGCGCCGATGATACTGCTGCTGCTATTGATGAAGGGATTGAAGAAGTAGCTTCGCAAACACTTCCGGATTTTTCAACTTTTCCAACCTCCACCCATCCTCCATCCCTGCCTCAAGACAACCACCTCTTTCAGGAACTTGATAACTATGTCCGATCACTTGATCGCATGGTTTCATCGATCAATGCCGTTTTGGAATTTGAATACAACACAACCGAAAAGGCTCAAGAATTAGAAGACTACTACGCCAGTCGCCCCCAACTAGTAGAATACACCATATCGAAGGAACTGCAGCGGATGAACTATCAAGTAGTTCTACCGCATGGACACGTCGAAACAGACAAGAAACAAATCATCGAACAGAATCTGTTGCCGGAAGAATTACTCGTCTCGCGAGCTGCTAATCAATCCCTCTTGGCCGATCTCCTTCATGTCATTACCGGACCTGATTTAATCGTCCGACCGCAATATTTGGCCACTTGTGTGGCCCAATGGTGTCAATTTACCGTTCATTTAGGCGACGGACAGGACTTGGTACAATGTCAAGCCAAGTTAAGGCTGAGCCTACCGACAATAGAACAAGGAGATCGACTGGATATTGCCGAAGTAGGAGTGACTGTCGTCTTCGCTCCCAGCCAGCCTATGGTGGAATACAAAGTTCATCGCATTGATGTGCTGTTGCAAGATCCGTCGCAACTGCAAGGTTCCGTTCAATTTTTGGCGGCCATGGAAGGTCACTGGGACGAAATGCCCGAAATTGCCGAAAACCAACGATTACAGAATGCACCAGCCGACATATTCCGCGACCAATTCTTGGTCAATTCGCAACGATTTCTGTCACAATCGACGCAAGGAATGAAATCGGCATTGGATCAAGTTGATTCTGTCATTAATGTGAGAGGCAAATTACAGGCCATTTCTAATTTCATCCCTGCCGCTGATACCTTGTTAGAAGCGGAGCGAGAAGCAATGGAACTCGCCGAAGCAAGACAACGAGAAATGATGCAGAGACAGCAACAGCAACCAGCCAATGCTTTCTTTCCGAGGCCACAACAAGAATCACAGGGTCGACCTACGCAAGTGGAAGCTGTCAACCGACCCAAATCCATTCTTGGCAGTCTGATCGGAGCCGTGGCGCAATCTGTGGCGCTTCACGAGGAAGATGAAGCTGTGATATACGGGGCGGTCGCCCCACAACAAAGACCTTTGCAAAGACCTGACCATTTTCAGCGCAACCATCAAAAAATACACCACGATATGTCAGCAACATCAGAAACGGCTTTTCCCAAGCTTTACAAGGAGGAGGGCAGACCAAACGAGGTGGAAGAAACAGAGCCCCCACCAACCTTGTTTCGTAAAGAAGAGTCTCACCGCAAGCAACCGCTAAACGAAGACAAACCATTTCGTCCTTACCAAGAGGAACCGCAATTGCCGGTAGCGACCATGACTTTTGAACCGCAACACGACGACTATTTGCAGCAGGAAGAAGAGGTGGTGGCAGACGGGTGGGATGACGACGATCCTCTGGAAAATATCGGAGAGGGAGAAGGAGACGACAATAAGGAAACGGCTTTACTCACGACCCCACAAAGCAACACAAACAATGACCAAGGAAAAGATGACACACGCTCTGAAGATGGATGGCACGATGTTGATGCTGCGGATGTCGTCGACACGTACGATGCCGACATTATTCCTACCCGAAAACGATGGCTTAATCCACGTCCTAATCGGCCCTATCTTTATGGCTTGGGATATTGAACACCCCGTATTAGTTTAATATCATTCTTTCTTCCAAATCATCTGTCTCTTTGCCCAATCACTTTGTACTCTATAGAAATTATGGAAGTAAAGTAATACTACGTAATACCTAGTTACGGTGGGTACCGTAACCCTACCGTATTACTACGTACTACGGTACGACGACGAAGATGATGTTAACAAGAGATCAATTTTGCCGATGTACTCTAGCTAAGGTACCGTATCATTTGTGATCTTGTAGAAGAAAGGCATTGATACGTATGTACAGGTACGTCATGCTCTGGAGTATGATGTTGTATTTACTGTTAGATAGTATGATAGTTACTGTTCACAACTGTGAAAAAAATTCAAATTTCCATGTGGTTTCGTTCGTCCAAGAAACAAGACCCGTTCGGGTCGCCGATTATTTACACACTGTTAAGGACATGGCGACCCATTAAAAATGCGACTGATCACCGTAATTATATTTCACGTGGTAAAACTTTTCCGTCGCATTACTCTACCTACCTACCGTAGTAGACTACGGTACTCGACACGAACCAGTAGAACTGGAGTGTATTCACAGTCAATCATCATAATTGTATTTATAAGTGCAAGGAGTAAATGAACTCTTCTGTCCTCCGAACGCAACTAACTGTAAAAAGGAAAAAAGTATCATACGAAACAGAAAACCCTGTAGTACGAATTACCTGCAAGTCATCCTGCATGCGCTACGCAGCATTGTTCTTGCGCGTCCCTTCAACCTCCGTCCAGTACAGTTGACAGTGAAGCGCTTCTTTTTTTTTCTCGTTGTTTTTGTTTGTGTAAAACACGACGTAATGCGACGCAATCGCCTTGTTCGTGTTGTGTTGTTTTTGGTGTGGTTTGGTTTGGTTTCCCCAAACAAGTCATAAAAAAATCAACAACAAAACGTCCTACAGTACTTCGTTCTCCAGTACTTCCGTATTTTGTACTACGTACTTCGTACTGTAGTAATTACTACCTACCTAGTAGTATTACATTTGTAATAAAGAGTACACAACTCTTATTCTATCTATCACCAGACTTAACTACAACGTACTTGTTATTGCCACGATGGTAGTGAAAGACTCTACCACAAGACAACGACGCCTAGCACTGCTGACCATCTTGACTTGGTGGTCCTCTCAGCAACAGGAAATAGAAGCGTCTATAGTTCTTCAACATCGAGTCAAAAGTTCGCAACGTACGGTTCCGTATCACCACGTGCTGTCAGGACAACCGCGCAATGGTCCGTATGCTCGGGTGCATCACAATTATAGAAGCCATGCGGCCGCAAAGAGAAGACTCCCATTGCACAAGGAAACTCACGATGATGAGGATTTGTGGGTCTTACACGTTTCTGCGGGGGAAATCCCTACAGACACCACGAGCAGTAGAGAAAAAAGGAGACTGGGAGGAGGTTCCTCATCACAACAATCAGAGACCACCTTCTGGAGACGACTGTTTGATCAATTTGTAGGACAAGAAGTAATACCAGGTCTAGACACCATCAATCGCACAAACGTAACTACAGAAGTCGAGTTCGAGTCCATTGTGGATGGATCGAATACATCCCAAGCCAAAGAAAACGAAGGAGACAACAATGCCTCTTCCTCCTCCTCACATACCAGCAATAATGTCACTACCGTAACTGGAAACGCCACCGAGGCTGGTAATATTACCGAGTCTGTCGTTTACACCAAGCCAACTGACTCTCGAAATTCCACCATGAACACAAACTCAAGTGATACTACAACTGACAACCTCACCACACCCGAGTTTCAGCCATTGCGGATCCGTGCAATCTTGGCGGAAGATTCTGGAAAAGGAAATCTACTGAACGTAACGGAACGCAATGCACTCTTTCACGACATGTTAAGTCCAGCATTATTGGCCTGGAGTAGCTCCTTGCGGGTCGATCCAGTGGTGGGAAACTTGACCGTTGATGTCAACCAGCTGTTGGACGGAGAGACTTGTGGACCTGGAATCGATAGTGGACTTCCGTCCATTCAAGTGCCATTACATCATTTGGATCAGGGCATTCCCGATACAGATATGATCATATATTTGAGTTTGGGATTTGCTGTAACTCCGTTCAATGCTAGCGATGATTCCGAAGAGGCTTTGTTCGACAGAACTTTTGGTGGAATTCCCATTAATAGCGTGGAAGGTATCGACATCATGGGAGAATTGAAGGCCGAAGATCTGATGGTAGATGTAACAGAGCATACGTCTCGTGATGGGATGGGAGGAAGGATCCGAGAGTGGTTGGCAAATGGCAAGCGGAGGGAACGACGGTTGTCGAGCAGTAGCAACGACGTAATTGAACCATCTTCTATCGATGGAAGGACTGGCCAGTGGTCGGAAGAGTTGCTTTCCTACATGAACGACCCTAACGCCACCGAACCCATCAACATTTGTACCGGTGAATATTTGGCTGCAGCATCGTATTGCTCTTCGGATCAATACGATCGTCCGACTGCGGCACTGCTTCACATTTGTATCGACGACACTTTCTTCCACCCCAAGCACCTTCGTCGAAATATCCTTACCATCATGCATGAGCTGGGACATGCGTTAGGATTTAACTCTTTGAGTATGGCTCATTTTCGCAAGCCTGACGGCACACCGTACACTCCTCGAGACAAGAACGGTAATGTTCCAGAGAAGTCCATTGTATGCACCGGCGCAGAGACGGAGCGTCAAATCGCTACTGTACCATTGCCATCTGAAGACATTCTAAAGTTCAAAGAAGTAAGAGGAGGAGTACGAGTCGCCGAGATTGTGACGCCATCCGTTTTGCAAGTGGTTCGGAATCAGTTTGACTGTCAACTTTTGACTGGAGCAGAGCTCGAAAGCGGGGAAGGATTGCCACTGAGTGTAACAGGCAAAGAAGGATGCATTGGCGACCACTGGGAGCGGCGACTTTTCTCAAGTGATCTGATGAATCCCGTAGTAGATGATTTAGAATACACTACAAGAATATCGACCCTGACGCTTGCCTACTTTGCTGATTCGGGGTGGTATCAAGTCGACTTATCCAACGCAGACGTGGCATCTGGATGGGGTAGAGGTTCTGGTTGCAGCTTTGTAAACGACACTTGCATTAGTGCCAATGGCGAAGTTCCGCCGCGGAACGCTCCTTTTTTCTGCAACGAAATCTCAACTTCCCCGTTGTCGCTGTCGCAAGATATCCATGGATGTACCCCTGATCTCTCACGGAAGGCGACGTGCTCCATTGGTCAGTACAATCTTGATCTTCCGCCTGCATACCAATATTTCAACTCCACTTATGGTTCAGATGTTGGAGGCTCGGACACTTTCATGGATTTTTGCGTAAGTATGCAATCTTTTGCGACTTAGGAATCGCCGTCCCTTCGAAGTTTGTTCTCACTTTATTCTATCTCCTTCTTTTGATTAGCCTATTTATGCCGGATATGACAACGGTCTCTGCTCCAGCAAAGATAACGAGGCCGCCATAAAGGCCTTTGATGTCGAAAAATTTGGTCAACGCAACTCAAGATGCCTTGTGGGGAACGTGCGCTCGTTAAGTAAGCCAACCGCTCTCTGTCTGCCGATTGCTTGCGTGATTCAGGACCACAGTCTCAGGATTAAGGTAGAAGATCAATGGCATGTATGTGGGCGACCAAACCAAACGATTTATTCTTCAAGTGTCACCATTGAATGTCCCGACCCGCGACGTGTTTGCCCAACATTTTTTTGTCCGTACGATTGTCTCGGAACCGAAGGGCTATGCGACTACAGTAGCGGTAAATGCCTCTGCGAGTACCATAACTCGACCGGTAACGGTGATGTAATTCAAGAAGATTGCGTGAAAGTCAAAGAACTCAAAGAGATGGAGGGATCAACATTGAGGCCTATTTTGCGGCCAGATGAACCTGGTAAACGTGATCCCGCTGTCCCTCCACCGGATCATACTTTATCAGATTACTACGTCGCTGATCCCCAAAGTCTTGAAGAAAGTCCGCGTTTGGAGGCCTATGCCATTGCATTCCTTTTCCTCACTGGGGCGATGATTTTTTCCTTTGCGGTGATGATGTGGTATCTAAATAAACCTTCCAATGGGGTTGGTGAATCTCTGTCCGTTGACTTTTTCTTTTTCCGAAGACACAGAAGCGGATACGAAGAGTTCGATGGTGGAGAAAGCCCATCAAATCCCAATAAAGACAAGATGGTTGCTACGGTACTGGTGGACATGAGAATCAGAAACAATGAGCGCTGGCGCCGCCTTCGAGGACAAAATGCCAATGATAGCATTGTTGATACAGAAGGTCGCCTTACAGAATCAGAGGCTGCTTCTGGGCCAGAATCCATGTCGGACATGTCAAGTCGTCGTAGCGAAGCTTCCTCTGACCTGGATACTTCACAAGTTGATATCAATGTATCGCAAGATGATATCAATGTGGACAGTTTGCCACCGGAAGTTGCCGCCGAGCCACAACTTGTTAGACGTCGACGTTTTTTACCGGAGTCAAATGCATATAGTTCATGACCAGTCTCTTTTCAAATTTTCAGTACGTAGTAACAACATCATCTACTACAGTACTATGGTACGAATTAGGGGCATGCTCTTTTTGCAGTGATTTTGGTTTCCCGTAGTCTTCAGTACTTCGTCGAACTGACACAAACAACAAGCTCCTGTACTATCTGGGACCTTCCGTCGTTCGGTACAGAACGTGACTAACGTCGGATTGGAACTGCGTTCGAAAGTACAGGTCATACTGATGAACATCACATGTCACAATCACGAAGAGCACAAACAAGATGATTGTTTGTGCTGTAGTATACATTGCGTAAATTGCGTAAAAGGCTTATAATGTTATAGCCTTCCTACCGAGATAAGGGAGCTCCATCTCCCCACATCTGATCTTCTTGACTAGATGAATTTTCCTCCTCCCGTAGTACCGTAGGTTTTATACCATTACTATCTCCCTGGAGCCCTGGAGTGACCTCTGGTTACTCCCTGCATTGCCTCGCCCCTCTCTAGAGTCTAGAGAGGGGCCCGGCGGGTGGCTGGGGAGTCAACTTCTTAGATACGGAACTATTGTACCGTAGGCGGTACGGGGGTTGGCATAGTACGTATCATACTACGCGGCAAGTTTCGTTTGCGGTACTACCTAAAACTGTAATAACGTATGATATGAGTCTCATGTCTCATCAAGATTTGAGTCCTGCGAGTCGAAGATCCAATGACGTCACTCTAGAATTGCGGTTCTCGGTCGAAATTGCTACCAAAGCAACCCCCGAACCCTCACCATCTCACGAATCGTCCTATCATCAAAGCCACACCCATCTACCGTAGCTAGTACAGTACGATCTCATCCGAACAGCCGAACGACTGCTACATGACAACCAACGGCAGCCGAAAGGACTCCTCAGCAATAATACACATAACAAGGCAAGACAGCACAGAGCCGGACTCCCCCAAAGACGTTGTTCCAAGTCAAACAGTGCGTCAGCGATGATTCACACCAGAAAATCTTTCCGAAGAATACCGACGGCCCTGTTCGTGTTGTGTACAATCCCATCGTCGATATGTTTCACGAATGCTCCTCTACCTATACAATTATCGCTATGTGGCACCCGCCCCTACGCAATATTGCAATGGCAAGCCGTCACCACCAGCAACGACGTCGACCTGGAAGACTTGGCGAGTTCGCTCAATACAGCTCTAGATGCTGCCAAAAAAGAATTGATCCGCACCTGCAACGTTCGTGTCGGACCTTCTGGTGTCGATCGACTCGGCCTGATTGCTACGACTGACATTAAAAAGGGCGATCTCCTGTTGAACATGCCACATGATGAACGATGGGAACTGACCGCCGCCACAGCCCGCAACGTCGTCTTCAAAGACGTTTTAGATAAGGATTATGATGGATGGACCGGCGAGACTGGATTGGTCGCACTGCAGTTATTGAACGAAGTGGCGCGAGCCTCTGGAAGTGGTTTGGAGCAACCGACGCGTCCAGTACCCATTCAAGAATTCATGAACGCTTGGATTCATGCCTTGCCAACTTCCATGGACCATCCCCTGTTATGGTCAGAAAGTGACCAAGAAGTGCTACAATCCTCCAGCAACACCAAAATTTATCGCGTACTGGATGATATTGAAGAAGATGCCACTTGGTTAGTGGAAAAAATCTTCGACAAGGATCGTACTAAATTTCCCGAAACTATCAACCTAAATGGTGAAGACTTGCCTTGCTTTTCGTTGGACGGATATCGTTGGGCAATGGCAATTGTCCAATCGCGATCCATCTTCGTTGATGGTAGTTTGCGTTTAGTTCCTTTAATGGATATGTGCAATCACGATGACACAGCCAAGGAAATTCAAGGTGGAACCATGGGAGCCTTTGGTACAACCAAGGGCTGTGAGCTCACTGCCACTCGACCCTACAAGGCGGGGGAAGAAGTCTTTTGTTCGTACGGGCCTAAAAGTGCAGCCGACTATTTATTAGAACATGGATTTTGCCCCCCGCAAAGCTGGAAAACAGCTGTCAGTGAAATTACGTTGGAAATCGATCCAGAAGACCGCTTTTACGACGATAAACTAGATATTTTGGAATTTGAGACGTACGACCAAGCCCCGATGGATCCTCTCCAATCGTTTGATGTCATCAGTGCACCAGGGAGAGACGGAGAGCCCGATCCGGCCATGATTCAATTTGCGCGACTACGGCAATTAGGCGGACTAGATGCCTTTATGCTGGAGAGCTTGTTTCGAAAAGAAGTCTGGGGTTTCATGGCACTGCCCGTCAGCGAGACTAACGAACTAGCGGTTGTCAATGCCATCAGCGAAGCTTGCGAATCCGCGTTAGAAGAGTTGAATCAGTGTCCCGAGGGCGGACGCGAGGTTTGCACAAAACTACGGGAATCCGAAAAAAAAGCATTGAAGCGGACTCTCGAGTTCATGTTGCGGGAAAAGGAAGCATTAGACTTGAAGGAATACTATCAAGAGAGGCGGCTGAAAGACCTCGGTTTGGACTCGGATTGGTCGCCGGAAGATGATATCATAGATCCAGATCTGAGCTATGGGCAGACGCGTGCTCCTGGTGGAGCAGATTATGACTGGTAATGGAGAATTTGTCGAAATTACAGTATCAAAGCTTATCGAAGCTCTTCCACACCACTTATACATTGCAGCGCCTTTTTAGTTTGTCATGCTGGCTTCCCCTGACCGTGAACGCACTTAACAGTAAGTTCATCACCTTCACCAAAAAATTCTTGCATGGGAGAAACGCTACTTGTACTGTCGATGTTCTGTACAACTCACAGTCAAGAAAGTAAACCCAAATTACCGTACCGTAACTTATTATTAACTGTAAGTTACGGCAGACTTTGCACGGAAAATAATGTAAAAACAGTCGTAAACATTCGTTTTGAATTTTGATTTTTTTTGTCGCCAAACAACCTCGAACCGCCCCCCCCCCCCCCCACGTTCGCAAAAAAATCGAAGGAAAAACAAACGGAAGTACGGGTACTACGGTACTTCGAAGTAACGTAGACTATTTTCCACAAAATACAAAATACTGTCGTACTACCGTAGACAACTCCGATCGTGGCAATGTTCCATCTGTGAAGATGACAAAGCGTATCCGGACGTTCGGTACTTCCATCCTCCTCCTGATGGGCGCTCTGACATACAATCTTATTCGCAACCACGACGAACTCTTTGCCTTTGTTTCGACGTCATCATTCCAGTTTTCCAAAAATGCGTCGATCGGACATTTGAACACGGGTGTAGACATGTGCGCAGTCTTTGGTCAGATCGACCTCAGCTCTGACACCTCAGAGGGAAGAAGAAATCTCCTGGATGTGCCTGGTACTATGCGAAAGAACCCCGCTCCTTTTGTGGATAGACTGTGTCGAGACAGCTTTGGCTTGTATTATACAGATGAATATAGTGAAGAGACAACGGAATTCTTATCTGATGGCTTCCGACACGAAGCGCGACCGCTCCTACTTGGCACTGAGCATTGTGAAAAAATGAGAAATGTGCATGGAGTAAACTTGCGGGTTGCCATCGCAGGAATGTTCAATACTGGGACCAATGCATTTGTAAGAAATTTACAAGCTAATATTGGGGTCGCGGGCCATGAAAATGACGCAACTGTTCAATCTCCAGAATCAAGCCGACTTCCCAAAGAAATCAATTTGAACGGAATTGATTTTCAAGTTCCTTGGTGGAAGCACCATCCTGATATTGCCAACACATCCTTGCCGCTGCACCGCGACCCAACCAAACACTCCCATATCCTACCCATTGTGATGGTACGAGACCCGCTAAACTGGATGCAGAGCACATGCATTAATCGATACGACTTGAGTTGGCACCTCGATTCAAAAAGGCAAAACCTTGGTAACAGCGTACCTGGTCCTCAAAATGCCAACATGTACCAAACCCGTCGTTCCTGTCCCAAGATGGGATCTCTGGACAGCTTTACAAACGAAACGATAACAACACCGGTGAGGTTCAACCTTCACGAAATCTTTTTCGGGAGCCAGTCAGATACGACGCCAATTTGGCGCGACGACCAAAACGTTACACCACAGTCCCATGGACCACCGAAAATACGTCAATACAAGTCTCTCCTTCACTTATGGAATGACTTCTATCGGCAATACTATGATGCAGATTTTCCTCGACTATTCGTTCGATTCGAAGACACCATTTTCTTGCTTCCTCGGGTTCTCGAGACCATTAAGCAATGTGTCAATGGGTACAGTAAGACCAACACAACAAAACAATATTTGACAAACAGCAAATCTCACGGCGGACGAACGAATCTTTGGTCGGCTCTTCGAAAGAACTCTGATAAGAATACTCGTCTCCAAATTGTTTCCAGCCCTTCCGAAAGAGAATTTGTTCGTTCAGAGATAGACTCAACGCTCATGAAGGCCTTTCATTATCATATGCCGTGACAGTAGATTTGGAACGTACATAATGTTAGTAGATGTACGTTTCTTATTTAGGAGGCTATTGGGCGATGTCAGCTATGGATTACCATCCTCAATGATAATGGAGACATACCTGCCACCGGTGGTAGTAGCCACTCTACTATGCGACTCATGTATGTAGTAACTGTAAATGAAATGCGCGCGAAAGCTCGTTTGCACGCTACTACCGGTAGTACCGTATTTACTGTTATGATAGAGGTACGATCGTAGCAGCGTGTCTCATCTCTAACCTTGAACCTCCAACACCCTCTAAAAAATCGACAATCCCGGTAGATAATAATCGTGGGGAGACTACCGAGTACGGTACTACCGGTAGCAAAACACCTTTCACTACCGTAGTCAACTTCACGAAAAGAAAACGGTACATGAAAAACCCTTACAGTTAACAAGGGAAATTGCTACCACCAGGAAACTGACCGCACCACCATCAAGGACATTTTGCCCAAATAACAATAGCGATAGAAATGCGCAATGGTACAGGGTACTGCGAAGATGAAACGGCCATCACTACCCAACAGTGGCAATACAACCCATTTTGCTACAGATGCGAAACGTCAATCGGTGAACGGAAGTATGACGAATAATGATGGGATGAGACAGAAGCACGTATCACTGATCAATGGGGGGAAAAAGGAGAGATCGGTACCATCAGCGAAGGAAAAACCGCAAGAACATCAATACTCCAAGACCGAGCCAAAACAAACATCGCATCACAAGGCATTGGGGCAGAGGACGCAATCTCATTCCATGATCGACCTTGAAAAAAGTCTACCACACCTATCATTGGCAAAGCCCCAAGCATCTTTTCGTAAACAAACAACACAAGACATGTTCTGCATCCGCAATAAGAATGATCTGCAGCACTTCAAAGCCTCACCAAGATTCTATCCAAGTGCTCCCAAGATGAAAGATGATTTCACTCGTTCGGTACTACTTTGGTCAATGAAGAGGGCCTATGAAATAGTGCGTGGAAGAGATCACAAAATCGAAAAAGACTTTCAGCACGCGTGGGCAAATGAGCTGAGAGCTCTTGGGCATGCTGTACAGTTGGAGCAACAAATATCTCTCAAGAGATTTCCGGAAGAATACCAATATACATGCCAAACACTCTTTGATGCACATCACAGAAACGTTGCTTTTGATCGCCAAGCACCCGATTCTAAGCAGCTCCTGGAGCAAAAGAGAAGACTGGATATGGTGTTTCAGCCATCGGGATACTCTGCGCAACTTATCGAGTGCAAAGCAGTGAAAAAACTGAAGAGTGAGCATTTTGAGCAAGTTTTTGGATATAGTGCGATGACCGGCAATCGCAGCTGTTACCTAGCAAATTTTGGGCCAGTATCAGCACAGCTGCTGGAAAGTAGCAACGACAGCAATAGTTTCTTTCTCATTCAAGACGTGGGCGAGCGTAACCCAGGAGTTGCAGCAACGGACGACGCACTCTTCAAGTACGTCCAAAAAGAAACACATACGGTGGACCTTTCGAGCTTCATTCGGCGCCTTATTTCCGCAGAAAGTATTGCCCCGGCGACCGGACGAACACAGCAGACGGGTAGCAAAAATACGCAACTTATCAAGAGCCATTCTCTCCGCCAGGATCTGTTTTTGCCGCGGAAGAATGGTGTGGCGCAGCGAGTCACTACTCCTCACCAAAGCGGTGCACAGCTTACAATGCGTAGCGGCAAAGATACAAAAGGCCCGTTGGGATTCTCCAGACGTCTGAACGTGTAAGGTTTCGCTGTCGATGAAGATCAGCAAGCTCAAAAACTTCTTGAGGATGTCTCACCTAGGTAGGGCTTCCGAGTTCGGGGGGAAAAGGTGGTCAGTACCCATATATTGGTGTCAACAGTAGATACTCAGTAGATACTGTACTAATGAGGACAATACAATAAAGCAGTAATAATAGACGATTACATAACCGTAATCTCAAAATCACACCACGGTACATGTCTACTAGAGTTTTCTTTTTGTTGCATTCGGCGTGGCTTGGCTGTGATGATTAACCTCGCTTGGGAGGATTCTCCTGCAGCAGGAGAGCCTAGGCGGAGCCTCAACGAACTCTTGTAGTTACTGGCAAAGAAATACTGGCATTCTCGGAGTATTTAGTCTAGTCTGTAGTTTAGAGCCTGTAGTCTAGTCTCTCTACTTGTCGTGGTCTGTATTTCAAATTTCAACCCTCATCGTGATAACTCGTACAGTTAGCTAATAAAAGACACAAAACACCGGCCGAACGTCGTCTGGTCATCAACATATCAAAGGTACTACGGTAGACAAGACTATCCTCTAGTAGTATTCTATGATACCATAAGAAGACGTATGTTAGTCTGCCGGTATTCTACGGTTCGTACCGTATTCTTTTACCGGTAGTACCGGAACAGCAGTCTGCACTCTCATCAGTCAAATTCCAACCAAAACACGGAACATCGGGCGCTGTATCATATGATAACTTTCAGTTAACAGTTAATGAGATATGAAATACGACGTAGTAGCCGACATCCTGATTGTGAATTACTCCGTACCTGTAAACTGTAAATGATCGCGGAACATTCCGCTTCCAGCTGGAACGTTTTGAAATCCAGTCCTTGCAACTGTCGCATCGCAAGCATCACATTTTTTGCAACTCTTTACTGTAGTTTGTGGCCATCACCACCTTCTTCGTGTTCAGAGAATGGAAAATGATGTGTCAAATGCATTTCATTATTAATCATTATAAAACTAATAGAATCCTTCCCTAAAGAGAATGTCTCCTTGCCTATCTGTACCCGCGATGGAAAAGACAATAAAAAAATCGTCAATGGACTTACCTACGGAAGAATCCATTGAAAAATCCTCCATTGATCAGCCGCCACAAGAAACGAGTAGCATGGCGCCATTCGCTCCCGTCAGTGAGCACAGGGCCGTTTCTGATGGAAATGATCACGAAAACGATCAAAACGCAGCCCTCGACAATGACAACCATATCGACGAAGAGGAAGAGGAAGGAAGCTCCACCGCGTCAGGTGGTGAAGTCATGCAATTTGATCCCGCCCAAGGAATAAAAGAACCGAAGTCCAGCGATATTTTGTGTGGCCGGGGTCGCAGTACCAGTGATCATCCTGCCAATGTGCTATTCCGCGAGCTGGTCAACGGAAACAAGGATGCCTACCAAAAGGCCAAACGGAGAGACGAAAAGACCAAGATTACTTGCGATTTGGTGGATCGGTTGCGTCGCCATGGCAGGTAAGTGGTTCAATCGCGGTTGGATGTAACATGTTGGTGCTAGCTAGGTGATGAATCAAGCACCGGAATTAAAATGGATCCTCATATTAAACTATTATTCCATCTTGATTTTTTTGCATCCTTGCCTCCGAGTTAGATTCGTCTTGTTTGATCCCAAGACCAAGTTGTGGTACGAAGTTTCGGAAGAGTACGCGCGGGAGAAGGTGTCCCATTCTCTCCGTTCTAGGCCGATGGAGCAGCGACGGAACCGACCCAGGCTGAAGACGAAAGTTCTTCGTGTGCCCAAGCACTCTCCCGCGCTAGACGATGTTGTACAGCATATCTTACAAGACCAACAATCGATCTTGAAAGCCATGATGCAAAAGGAGAGCAACCGGATGGCCGCCGAAGCAATAATGAGAGCGACGTTGGGACAGCCGAGTTTATAGCGGCTACAAAGATCAAATAGCTGTAGGGGTGATGTGGTCATTGAAAGCGGCAGCAAATATCCCAGGAGATGCTATAGATTGGCCTGGACCGATATACGAAGCTGTGTACGTCGTGGTTGCCATGGAAGTTCAAAACAAGATTTGTTCTAGTAGTGTAACTTGCGTATTCGTCCCAAGCATAAGTAATTCATACCTTCCGTCAGTAACAAAGATATCCCCGTGGACAGTAACTTTTATTGGTAGAAGTCCCAATCTTCTTCGCCGTCACTATCACTGTCCTCACGTCCCTTGTTGTCCTTATTTGTATCCTCATTGACCGAACCGTCTTCGCCTTCTACGTGGTTATCGAGAAGACTTTGGAATATCTGTTGTTGTTGTTCCAAAGCCTCTCGAAAGGCAGCGTCTTCCTCTTGTGAAGGGACATACTTTTTTATCTTGCGAGGTTTTGTGATTTTGGGTCGGGTAGGATCCTTGGCTGATCGAAGGGCATGGCTGACCTTTTCTCGGGCATATTGTTCGCCGACTTCTTCCCATACTCCCGATTCTTCGTTCAACTTGAGGAATCTACCACCACAACTGTGAATTTTGGCAATGACGGAACAAGTGATGTTGGTCTTTTGATCCCGGCAATGAGCATTCTGGTAGACTTCACGGTAGGTTTCAATGATGCTTCGAAAGTGCTTGTTGCCAACATGCGCATGACTAACTTTGTCTCGGCCACACAAAACATCGTTCATTGCTACTCCAGGAGGAAGTTTAGATGCAGCTGGTTTCTTCACGTCGTCGTCATGGTCGTCCTCTTGACGAGAAGTTGAAGCACTGCTCGACATTCGATCGAAGTAAGGAAAGATCTTCTCGTCACTGGAAGGGCTACTTGGCACCGCCACAACTCTATTGAAATATGAGTACGGTGAACTCATCATTATCATGTTGAAGTTGTCGCAAATGGGTGCTCCGGAGACGTCGCATTCAAAATACGATGTGCGAGGGATGCCAGAAACAAAAATAACAATGTGTCGTGATGTCGTGAAGAGGGGGACGTCTTGCTCGTGTTTCTTGCTCCAGTATCCAGTGCGAGCGTCAAGGAACATGCGAGAAATGCACACGGTTGACTGAGACGAAAAATATATGGCCTATAGCGTGAAAAGGCTTTAGTTTCAGACCCGCATAGAGTTTCTGACAGAACTGGGAATTCTGCTGAATGACAATCTCAAGGCTTCATTTGTTTCTGGAACTTGGCATGATCAATTAGAGTGTTCATTCTCACTCTTGGCCAATGCCGCATGCAATCTACACCTCTCATGTTCCAGACTATTCTTTCCGCTAATTTAACTGCTGATGCAAGATATGTTTATGGTATTCGCGATGATCAGACATATGTTAGTATTTAACTTCCGATCACCATCTCATCCGGGGTGTATCGGAACTGGTCTACTCTACTAGACCAATCGATACTGTCAAACTGTACAGTACTACCGGTAGTACTGTGGAAGTTGTGCTACCGGTACTTAGGTACTACCAGTACTGTTAATAGTTGCAACTTCTGCTGCTATGGTACTACGGTACTACCTACTAGCTAGCTACGGTATTCTAGCTAGCTACCTACCCTAGTAGAGTGCAGTGTTGAGTGGATCCAAATCAGCGTTAGTTATTACTGTGAAGTGGAACCATGAACCTCCACGATTTTTCGCAACTACGACGTAGTAGAGAGGCAGCTTATCAGAGACTTAGAGTGTTCTAACTTCTTGTTAGTCTTCCAGCTCGATACGGATATGGCAAACTACAGAACGATCTTCTTGTTCACTACGGTAGTGTCCCTCTTGCTGATGAAATGTAGGAGGCGTCTTCCACCCACTAACTGATGGGCATCTACACAGAAGTTGCTTGTATCACGTCAAGCGAGCCTAGACAATGAAATATATGAAGACCTGCTCCACAATCATAGGCAGATTGTTTCTATTTCAAAATAGGCTGCCGATCTTTGGTACATCGTGAATTGTACTCCGAGTTTAAAGACGATGCTGAGACCACTAAAAAAAAAGTAAATACTAGTGCTTCACGTCTACTTTCGAAACAAAAAAACAGTGGAAACTGAAAGCAATACACTGATAGTCTGTTTATTAGTTGGTGTTGCTATCCTGTCAATCCTACGATTCAAAATCGTCTTTCGGATGATGCCTTGTTATGAATCATTCTGGAAAAGCTTGCTCCATCTCCACGAGTTGCTTGTTGATTGATCTGTAAGTGTCTTTCTCGAGAGACGATACGTTCAATTATCTCTCCATTGCCACGAACCAAGCGCATACGGCCTGTCTCCGGATCGTAAACCTCACGCACTTGTGCTTGCTGAGCTAAGTATTGTTCTCGTGTCATGGGAACCATTCGTCGTGCAGCTGCGTCCAGCTTTTCCTCTTTTTCCGTTGGTTGCATTTCAACCAGACGTGTTGTTTCTACGACGGGTAGTAGTGGAGAAGAAATGTCACCTGCACTGCCCTTGGCCGAACGATGAACATCGACCTTTTCCCGATCCATCGATGGATCCATCGTTTTAGAGCTACTGCTGTTCTTCTTTTGTTTCTCCCTTTTCTTTCCAATGTCTTCCGAATCGCTGTCTCCCGTCTCACTGCTACTGCAGTATTTTTTGAGACGGTGGCGAGATCTGCTATAAGACCGTTTCCTCCTATGCTTCTTCTTTTCCTTCTTTTCTCTTTTGTGACGACGGTGACCGGAAGAACAGCCACTATCGCTTTCTTCATCTCGGTGACGACGCCTTTTCTTTTTCTCTTTTCTAGACGATGACAGAGATATTTTCGATCGCCGTTTGTTGACCATGTCATCCTTCGCATAGTTGTTGACATTGACCGGAAGACACTGGTAATTTTCTTCTCGAAATGAGGAGGACGCTACCTGTGGCGACTTCTCTTTTTTACTGCTCCCCTTTCTCTCCTCACAGTCGCTCATTTTACTGGAGCTGCAAAAGGAGTCGCCGCTTTGGCAACAAACAGCTAGGACCTTCGACCTGGAACTGCGACAACAGAGTGTGTTTAACGACCTTCAGCCTTCTTTGTACTATGGTAGCTACCGGTAGTGGAGGTATTGTTTACAACATACATGTTAATTCGATCGAGTTCCACAATAGACCAGATCAAAATCAAAAACTCGATCGGGTAAAGCGTCCAGCTGAGGGGGGTATGGGGGGGAATTTGTAACATTCCGATTTTTTAGCATGTTCAACTTACTTAGGAAGCACTTTTAGGAGTGACATGGCATCGCCAGCTACTGAAAAAAAGCATAGAAGGTTTTTTCATTCGTCGGACTACATGTATAGATATGTGCATCAGTCGAACATTTATTCCATTGTACTCGTGTGTCGATTTCACGAAAGTGCAAATTGTCAGTCACGAATTCAATTCGCCTGCCCTTCCTCATCTTGCTTCATCTCTTCATATCACGTTTATACCAATCCCAGAAAGAGGAAAACAAAAATCTTTTAGTCATTTTTAACGTTTTCCAACCATTGAAATTTTTTGTTAGAATAAAATTAACAGCAGAATAATCGTCTTCGCTCGCGGACGTTATTTTTAAAGCAATTCCATTTTTGTTCCGAACACGATCAGATCAACCTTGATCCGGATTAAAACCCAACTGGATTTACTTTTTGACTCGTTTGACCGGGAATACAGATAAGGCCAACGAAACCCAGGATTATCACAGGTATTAACAGTAAGAGTATGCACTTGTGGGCGATAACACCAGTAGTTTAGTTACATGATGACATTTACTACTAAAGTAGTGATCATTAGTTACAACTCTACATGCAACCGTGTAGGACATGGTACATGTTGTACGTAGACAATAAACAACGCGAGAAAATAGCAAGTAAAAAAACGTTTCATTTTCCTATGTAAAAAATATATATTTAAAAAAATGCAAGTCCCGAGAATAGTCCATCGTACCGAGTAGCATTTACGGTTCAAAATGCACGCAAAAAAAACAAAAAATCGACTCCTGAGCCCCTTGCCATTCTTGATCTTCTACCTTGTCGTGGTTGCACTCCCAAGGTTGGATGTTACGTTGTTTGCACTTTCCCCTCCTGTCAGAATCAATAGTCTCCAGTTTGGGGGGCCACCAAGATTGTCTAGAAGATGGTCCTGAGAGGGGAGCCACCACCTGGTGTTGTCAAGGCCGAAGAGCCGTGGGCAATTTTGGAATTCATGAATGATTGTAGCCTTGGATCAGTCTTGCAGGCACAGTGCTAATTCTACTAATGGTGCACTGTATGCGATGAACCTGATCAGCGCAGTAATTTGTGAGCATTATGATGTTGTTCTGTGGCAATCAATAGTGGAAGTGTGAGAATTACACAGAAAATAAGATTGGCCAAACAACCATATGACTCACATTGCTGCTGCATCTCTGCTAGCATTTCCTTGATATCGTTGTTCTGTATCTGCAGTGTACTGTAGTGCTCAAAGGCAGGTTGGTCTAAGCCATCCACACCATCAAATCCAGCCCGTGGCAAATCACGCAGGCAGGTCAACTTTTTACGCATGTTTGATTTTCCAGACTAAACACATGAAAAGGGACTTGCTCCACAGACTACAGATGTGACAGTTTGCAATCATGTTCCCTTTTTGTCGTTTTCACCGGGCACGAATCAAATTGCACTCCTCATTTTGCTTCTTCTTTCATGCCATGATGTCGAAATCTGTGGAAGGCGAACTAGGTAGTGCAGTTGCGACCAGTCGTACGCAGCGAATCATCCACAACTGTCGTCAGCAGCAGCATCTGCTTTTTAACGTAGAGCACATTGTCGTGCAGCGTATCGTAAGAAAAGAAAGTTTTATGTTAACATCCGAATGTTTGAAGAGAGATGGGTGATATTTGACGGTGACACAGTACAACATCCTGTTTTGCATTCCGATTTTTCGCGTTTCCGCACAGTTAAATCAAATAACACAGTATACACGATCGCGACAATCTTTAAATCGAGATAATTCAAAAGAACAAATGACGATTTAAAACGGATGAGAATTTCCGTTCAACTAGAGATTTAATGATTTTTCGAAAATTGTCCCGCGCGGATCTACGACATGAATACTCCTATGTAGTACGCAGTATCTCTCTAAATGTTTGGTGGGCAATTGTTTTTAGTTGCTTTTTGTTTGGCCGGCGTCATTAATTTCCTAAGTACCTTGCCATGCGCAACTCAGATTTAGATTTCTCTCGAAATGGGCAGTTGACATACGCCTACATCTTTTGTTAGGATTGGCAACGGTACAGGCAATCTTCAGTTACATTTTATGTAGGAGCTACGGTGAAATTCAGTAGAGGGATACCAGGTAACTCCAAACAGTACTTGGTCCCATCCAGTAGAAAATGGTAGAGATGTGTGGTTGCATTGTCTGTACATACCGGGGGACGTGCAATGCGAGTTGCATATGAAATTTATTACTAGCTAGAGAATATATTGATTGACAAAAATGAACCAACAAATGTTATCACTGTCCTACAAGTCTTCTCCATGAAGAAAGACATGGTCACGCTTTTTAATTTTCCTCAATCTCTTTATAAATGCTCGTACCTCTTCTGCTATGCCTTTAGTTTTACTTGGATTTAGTGGTTCACGTAAAAAAAGCCATGTTAACAATTAATGAATCAGCCTGTTTTATAGAAACACAATTCACATGGTATCCATCAATTAAAATAGTTTCAAAGTCCTTTTGTGACACTGCTGGCTTCGGTTTTACACCTCTAAATTCACATATTGCGCCATATGCAACACAACCAGCAACATCTTCATTGTGATTAGTGTACAAAGGGCGCCCATAGTACAATTTCAAAAGAGGGTCATGACGCTTTTTGCATTGGTCTTCCACGTGAGCTTCCCCAACAGCAGCATATATGATATCCTGTGCTTTCCTCTTCATGTTGCAATATTCACGACGAGTGCCTCTTACATGAAATCTCAAATTACCTGCTTTAATACACAAAGTGTGCATTGGTGGCTGTATACCTGGATCAGTATAGTGTGTGTTCTCCAGATGTTTTGCAAAAATAGCATCATTGATTGCCATTCTATCAACATTTGTTTTAGTTGCATATACTGCATCAAAAGGAATATTTCTTTCCCTCGGGCCACTTTGCGCACCAACCACTCGTGTATTGATTATGGCAACTTCCTTAGTACTCAATCCAACATCACGGAATCTCCCTAACATTGCACCCAAATTCACATCTTTATCAAATCTGTGATTTGTTCTCGACTCCATGAAAGCATTCAAGTATTCTTTCCATACAATGCTATGTTCACTTTAGTACAGAGGTCTCCCACCCACAGGTGAAAGCTGAGCGAAATCTCCTGAAAAAACAATAGGGACTCCTCCAAATGGATCCCATGGATTATCGAAAATTTGCTTCATTTTCTCGTTCAACAGTTCCATATCCTCAACAGAAGCAAAGGATACTTCATCAACAATCACCAGATATGTATTTTTGAACTCTTCTAGTTCATCTTTTACCTTTCTTTTGAAAGCAAAAGCTCCAGGTGTTGTCTCCCCATTAATGGAGACAGCAGCTGCACCCGTGAGTGCAGTGACCACAATCGTTCTTTTGTCGAATTTCACACCAATCGCTTTGCATAATTCTTGGGCATATTGACATGCGGTTTTAATGACATGGCTTTTCCCAGTCCCACCTGCACCAGAAAGAAACCCAATCAGTTGTTAATGGTCATTCACTTTTCCAAATTTCTCTTCAACCTCTTAAGACTGGAATGGAGATAATTGACTAACAGTACATACGCGTCTGTTGTTCATTGGAACGGCATCCTTTTTTTTCAATTGAAGCTGTAACATATGACACGAAGATGTTAATACTATTTTGAGCAAAATCAAGATTCCTGTCCATAAAAAGAGGGAACTTACGAAACGAGAAATCGTTCAAATTTAAAAACTCTTTTACAGTTAACAGTAATGAATATTTGTGAGCTCATACAAACAGTTTTTTAACGGAATTTTAGTGGACTCCACAAAGTGCAATTTAGAATTCATGAGAACTGACTGTATGGCTTCGGGTCGGTGATACCGTAATTTGCTTGTCTACTACTACGTACTTGATAGGTTATTATGGGAAAGGGAACAAATTGATAGTACGCCTTCGGGTTATGGTGCTACCGCATGAGTAGGTATTGACGGTTTACCTTTAGTACTGTTAGTTACAATAAAGGATATCAGATACTATCGTAAGGTACTATGGTACTTTGGGATGCGATGGATATTATTTACTGTAGTATCCAATACTACGTACTATGATACGTACCGGTAAACACTTGTTATAAAAGACTACCCGGAACAACCCACGCCGGAACTCGACGGACCCCTCGACAGAGGCTAAATTAATACCGTAGCATGTTCCCGTACATAGTGCGACGAGGTATGATACGTACCTGTACTAACGGTAATAAAGGGCTCTCCCAGTGATGTGCGAAGTCCAAGTCAGTAATAAGAAATGAACTTCGCTTTTCGACGTCATCCTACTGGTACTCTCATTTGCTTTAGGCCAACATTTTTATCCATACTCGTATTTGATAGTCGGGTACAGAAGTAAATTTTGAAAACAAATCCACCATGTTGTTAGTTTGGACCATTCATCCTGATTTCACTTCCAGGAAGTTTGCTTCTCTCTACTAGAATAGCACCAAGATGAATTTTCATTTTCTCATTTTGCTAGCAATAGCATGCCCAATGAAGGCACTCACAAACTTGCAACTGTTTCCACGAGACCGAATGAGGACCAGACAATTGAGTTTGAAAGAACCAATCGTCGATGATTTGGGAAAGGCAAAGGATCCCGGTGCAAGTGACGATATAATTTGCACTTCAAATACGGTCAATGATATACATTCAAAAAGTCGGGTGACAGGATGGAGAAAGATGTGGCATAACTGGCTTCGCGATTCCGGGGGACTCCGTATAATGATGAACTCCGCAACCCGAATGATCGCCGCTCCAAAATTTTATCAAGATTATCCGGAATGCTTTCCCGATTTTCTTAGGATATCAGGATCGGAATATTCTTGGTTGGTAAGAATACTGCGCTTCTTGCAAATTATCTCCGATGACCAACTGGAGGTCACATTTACCAAAGAATCTTATGGCCCTCATCCCATGCAAGTAGCGGAAGTACTTGTCAACACGCCAACCAAGGATGCGTACAACAATTCAACATCGCAGCGAATCTTCTTCTTTTTTCATGGTGGGGCATGGGGAAGTGGATTTCCAACCATGTATCGTCTTATCAGTGTCCCTTTTCTGCAACGTGGTTATCGCGTCGTTATCTTGGGATATCGGACGTACCCGGACGGAAAGGTGGACGATCAAGTCGACGATCTAGCTCGAGCGGTCAACTATTTTGTTCAAAAATACGGTGGCATAGGTGGAATAAATCCGCCTGTCGTCTTGATGGGCCACTCCTCGGGGGCACACATTTCCCTCCTGGCAGCATTGAAGGGGAGGATTCCGGCGGTTCAGGCAATCATTGCCTTATCCGGAGTGTACGATTGTGCAGCGCAGGTAGATCACGAACAAACTCTGGAAGTTGATCAACTCTCGCCTTTATCACCTGTGACTGGAATGACAAGAAACAATATGAATAAATATTCTCCGGCATATATTATTTCGCAGGAAGACAGTGCCATCCCTCCGATATTGCTGTTACATGGACAAGAAGACACTGTAGTTTTGCCTTCTAGCTCTAGCTCGTTCTACCAAAAGCTGCAGCACAAATCTGCATCGCCACGAAAGGATGACTTGATGCTACTGTCCGGTAGCGATCACAAAGATCCAGTTGTACACACTCTTGTCGGGGGACCAGCGCAATCAATCATTTTTGAATGGCTTGACAAAATTTGGTACTAGAGATGACATTCTCCACAATTCAAGTTTCTCTTCACAGTGATAGTCAGTTGGCTCTCATTGCCAAAATATGCAGTTTTAAGGAAGCACAAAGTTGTGAACCTAGTCATTTGGCGAAAACGTTGTTTCCACTCGTTGTTGGCTTTGCTGAAATCTAGTCATTTATTCTATACCTTTTGACTCCTTAGCATCACGCCAACAAGCGGTTTGTGACGAGTTGGGATCGCAAGAGCAGACAAAATCTACACTCACGGGTTGGATGCGATATGTTGAGGAGGCAGACGGAATCTATACTTCATAAGGGTTCATAACCTTTCAACTAAGTAGCTAAGGTTAATTCACCACGAAGAAGGAAAAGTGATCAAAGGAACCATGTTGGAGATGGAACTGGTCTTGGAGGCACTAGTAGCCGAGGCACAATTTTTACAACATCAGTCATGCTCTGGTGGCTGGATTGATCCTAGAAGTGGAACACATAGGTGGTTGCAGCAGCCTCCTGTGACATAAATCTTTTAAGATTGTGATCAAATTGGGACAAAAAAAAAGAAACATAATCACACATTTTTCTTTCTACTCGAGTACATTCATTTTCATTAGTGGCCAAGCGTTCAAACAGTTGACGTGGGTGTCAATGCAATGGCACATATTTTTGCAAAGGGAATACAAACTGTACCAAAAATGGAAAATGGTCATTAGTGCTACTTGAAACAGGACAAAATTTGAGATCCCCGTTGGAGCATTTTGGTTGGTAGCTTCATCTGCAAGACAGCTGTGGCCCAAAAATCAATGTATCATATCCTTGAAGAACAGAACACCTGTTTTGCCATCAATGTAGAGCCAGCTTTTGGAATTAAGTTGAGCAGTGTTTTTGTAGTATGATTGCAAGTTGCTAAATGATCTGTACCCAATAATGGCCATTCAAGCCAATTAGTTTGGCCGTATTAGGATGTCTTCACGTTCTGCAAAAATCCTTCATGCTACAAACTTTACATGTAGAAGCGAGTCAGACTTTCATGGGAACGACCATACCAACATGACAACACCGGTTCCCGTCCGCTCAGCGAAGTTAAGCATGTTCGGGCCTGGTTAGTACTACGGTGGGGGACCATGTTGGAATCCCAGGTGTTGTTCTCTTTTGGATCTTTCTCTTTCTTCCTTCTCTAAAACAATGGGTCTGTATGTAACTGAAACATCAATTTTGCTTTTCGTTCTTTCACACCTAAGACAGTTTAGTCGCTCTAGCTAGCTACTCTAGGTAGTAGAAAGAGTAGTTTGAATGTTCTTTCTACCCGTTTTTCGGCTAGCAACGATCTATGCTGATAAAAAGACGCCCGGTTATCCATTTCCTACCTCGCGACGTGAGCGACGGATAGGTACTCCGTTCATGATGTCCTCTGCACAGACAAACTTTTGAAATCTTGAACAGGCTGCGCATTCTCCAGTCACAGAATTTTTTCTTCCTTCAACTACTTAGTTCATTTTCGAGAGGATGAAGTCCATGATATCTAAAGCAGAATATGAGACTGGCGACGAAAACGGCCCTGAGAATGACGCATTATTCTGCTGGGAAAATGAGAACGACCATGGACGGAACGCTCGTCAACTGTGTTCTGAGAATAACAAGTTTCTCCATCAACCGTACATTACGGACTTGACGAACCATAAGAGTACATCAACAAATGTTTTCAAAGATCTTTGAGTCCAAATACCTTCAATCTGTCTTCTTGATGTTGCGAACATACGAACCACCAAAGGGTTTGGCAATTAGATTCAGAAAAATCACCGAGCCGACCAGACCAGGGACGCTCATTTCCTCTGGTAAGACCATTCCAGCAATTCGAATCAAAGCTGGCGCCCCACACGCTATCGTGTAGAGGGCAATCATGTTGTAGATATGAGTTGACAAGGACTTTCTTTTTTCGACGCGCAATTCTGCCAGTTTGTCTGAATTTTGTTCATTATAGCCTTGTGATAGCAATTCCCGCTCCTCCAGAGATAATCGTTGGTAATTCCAAATGGCCTTCCACCCGACAAGCTGGCTGACGATTTGTGCCACACCTCCCACTGTAATGCCAATAGAGAAGCTCAATGGCGGCGTCACTGGCCGCAACCAAGCACAGTAAAATCCTAACGCAAAGCTCACCAATCCAGATACCATCCCAATTCTGCCGATCGCCGTGTGTACTTCTTTTCCATACTTTAGAGTCGAGGGAGTGAAAAGGGAGTTGAAGAGACATGCAAGATAAATTGCATAGGCACCGCCTAAATGAGCCGCCAATGGAACGTCCTTGTATATTTTTCTCTTGACGATAAAGGGAGGGGCGTGAACAAATAGGAACCAAATGCACAAAGCTGTTGCTCCGACCCAAAAGAACGTCACATTCTTCAAGTAGAGATGCCGTGTAGTGCTTGCAACGATCGACATTTCGTTGCTGTGAAAATTACGACAGCCAATTTCTGAGGAAAGAGTTCGGCACGAAGATAAAACAGATGATGAAACTTCTAGACTTGTCGGAGCGTAGAAAGCCGTGGAAGATGTTTTGAAGAGAAGCGGGGATGATCTAGCTGTAGTCAGAGAAACAATGGAAGTTGCTGAAAACTTGCTGTCAACCATTTCATCATTACTGTTAAAATTATCAGCATGAATTGTCTAATTCCGTCAACAAAATGCTTTTTATTTTTTCAATAGCTTCTGGTTTCAGGAAACAAAAGAAGACTCCTTCATGATAAAATAATACTACGTAGTATTCTGTATGTTTCCAGTGCCAAGGACTCCGTTCCTACTGTTGGAAGGGATGATGACGAGACACAAACCCTAATGAGAACAGGAACCCTGATGGAGAATGCAGAGAATGCAGAGAAGCATTCGGAAGCGGTAGGTCGCACAGGCAAGGATTTGATCCCAGAAGCGCCTGGTCGCCGCACATATGCTGATGTCCTCCGAGGATGCGAGGGCCCTAAGGCAAGTGCAAACATGGTAAACGGAATCATTGGTAGAGACAAAGGTAATGTCTCCCGAGGATGCATGAGCATCGCAGACGGAGTAGTCTCTGCGAACAAGATCGGAGACGGAGTAGTCTCTGTAAAGAAGAGAAGCGCGGTTAGCGCAAGAAAGAGTAATATCAAGAAAGGGACAGAGGATGCTGTCACTTTCTTTGATTAATCCAATTTACGAAGAGACTCTGACTTTACTAGTTACTCTCGTCGTAGATCATTGTGTTTGACTCGTCTTTGACAAAGCTATCGTCTAAGGGACGATAGTGGAGACGAAAACAGGTACAGTCTAACATTAATCAAAGAAAGGAAGTAATTGACTAACGATGACTGAGAAACCCGCTGCAAGTGTTACTTTTGCGCCGACGACGGCACCGTCGGCGACAGCAGCACCGGCACCAGCTGCAGCAAACGGAGCAGGCAACAATGGAAACGGCGGAAGTAGCCGTCACCGTGGCCGGAACAGGCACCGCGGTAATCATGTTCCCTCCTCCACCTCTAACTCTTCGAACTCCTCGTCCTCATCCTACAAAGGGGATATACCTGGCATGAACGGACACGTGTTTCAGGTGTACAGCGAGTCGAGTGACCCGAAGCAATTCTCGGAAACGTGTAATGCCCTCCAACAGTATGTTGAGATCAACATGTCGCACTCCGGAGACATGGCTCTCCTTTTCTCGGAATTCAAGACTCCAACCCTACCTCGGCCACGCAAGGAACCGACTGACGGTCTGGATGCTGACGAGCTCGAGGTTGAGCTCGCTGTATGGAAGAACAAAATCAAGAAGTTTGGAGAACGCTGTGACACCCTGGAAGACAACCTTAGGGCTACGTATAACGCCATCTGGGGACAATGCAGTGTTGCAATGAGGAACAAGCTCAAGTCGCTTCCCGATTTCAAGACCAAGGACTACGAACGCGACTGTGCCTGGATTCTCAACAGCATCAAAGGCATCGCCCAACGTTTTGAAGGAACACGGGTGGTGAACTTAGCCATTGCGGATGCCATTGCCGCTTTCTACAACTTTCGACAAGGTCCAAATGTTTCTGTTCCGGACTTTTACCAAGAGTTTTGTACCAAGCTAGAGATCGTTGAACACTACACCAAGGACCAACCCATTGGCACCACTGTGGCACACCTTGAACAAAGTGGTGACAACAAGACAGCCGCACGAGATTGGCGAAGATCAATATCCAACGAATCTTGCAGCAGCCTACAACATGCTTCTGACGTACCGTCCTTCCATCGTTACGCAGGCTGTTCACTCCTCCAACGTCGCGATGGCACCGGCACAGGGCCTTGGCCTCACTTTTACTCAAACCGGCACTGATCTTGCCCCCATCCCGGGCCTGGACGGCACTCTGAAGGAAGCCATCCTCTGTTTCAAGTGTCAACGCAAGGGCCACTTGGCCAGGAATTGTCCTTCCTCCAATGGCATACAACTCCTTCAATGTGAGCGCCATTTTGTCTTAACTTCCACCTCCTTTGGCCGCGGCGGACTCATTCCCGAGAACTGGATCCTCATTGACAGTGAGTCCACCCTCTCCATGTTCAAGTCCCGTCATCTCCTCACCAACATCCGGCGCGCTCGCAAGCCCATTCGAGTTTGTGGCACAGGTGGCGACATTGTCAGCTATTGGATCGGCGACCTTCAGGGTCTTGGCACTGTTTGGCTTGACGACCGGTCCCTTGCCAATATCATTTCCTTGGCACACCTTGCCAGCGTGTGCCGTGTGACCATGGATACTGCTGTGGAGAAGGCATTCCGAGTACACCGCAATGATGGCTCCATTCTCCTTTTCCGCGAATACAAGAACGGGCTGTATTACCATGACTACACAGACCCTTCCTTCGTTGAACCGGCTCCGCCCCCTGCTCTGCCTGCGCCGTCCTCTCCCGCTCTGCCTTTGGACCTTCCCGCTTGCTCTCTCCTCCAGACGGTTCGAGAAAACAAAGCGCGCTTCACACGACGTGAAGTCGATGCCGCTGATCGTGCTCGTGATCTCTATGTCAAACTCCACCGCCCTGGACAAGACCAATTTGAGGACCTCCTTGCGCATAATCGCATCCGAAATTGCCCCATCACTGTGGACGATGCTCGCCGTGCCATCACCATCTACGGCCCTGAAGTACCTTCTCTACAAGGAAAAACCACCAAGGGTCCGTCGTCTCATGTCCCGTCCATTAACCTTGTGGACATTCCTCTCATCCTGAAGGACCACCCGCGAGTGACGCTTGCTATGGATCTTTTTTTTGTGCAAGGGAATAAGTTTTTCCACACCATCTCTCGTGACATCCGCTTCCGTACCGTCGCTCCCATCGAAGACCGGAGCAAACGTAGCATACTGCGTGAGACCCTTGGAGTAACCGACATGTATGAGAACCGTGGTTTCACTGTCACGGACATCCACACGGACAACGAATTTGAATGCCTCCGTGCTGACGTTGCCCCTATTGTTCTCAATGTCACTGCTGCTGACGATCACGTGGGGGAAGTTGAACGATCCATCCGCACCATCAAGGAGCGCGTCCGCGCCGCTGTCAACGGGATGCCGTATCGTCGCCTCCCCAACCTTATGATCCGTGAACTTGTGCGCGGTGTCGTGACTGCCCTGAATATCCTCCCGGCTCGTGACGGTGTCTCGGCTGACATGAGTCCCCGTACTATTGTGTCTGGTCTCCCAAACCCTGACTACACCCAAATGAAATTGGAGTTTGGCAGTTATGTCCAGGTCTATGACGACCCTCGGCCAACCAACCGCACCAATCCCCGCACGATTGGCGCTATTGCCCTGAACCACACCGGGAATGCACAGGGCGACTACCATTTCATGTCTCTGGTCACCGGCTCTCGCATCTCTCGGGCCCAGTACACTCCACTTCCCATCACGGACGAAGTCATCGCTGCTGTAGAGGGTATGGCTGCCGGTCAGGGTCATCCCGTCATTGGGCCTGATGGCCTCTTGTTCGAGTGGCGCCCCAACCACCCCTTCGATCTTCCCGCCGACCTCCAGGATGTAGCCGTAGACAATACCGCCTTTGATGATCCCCCTGTCCTTGTTGATGATGGCGCTGTGGAGCCAGATTTTTTCCCCGCTGCCGATCCTGATGCTCCTCTCGCTGACCCTCTCCCTCCTCAGGATGATTTCCTGGACCTTGCCGACAACGCCGCTGTTCCAGCACTGGATGTGGACCGGGACAATGTCCTGTTCCAAGGAGCGGATGTGGAAGTCTTGGAGAACCCAGCAGAAAACCAAGGAGCGAACCAAGGAGCGACTCACACGGCGGATGCAGAAGAACAAGACGGCGCGGATGTGGTCAACACCACAGCAGAAAACCAAGGAGCGAACCAAGGAGCGAACCAAGGAGCGAACCGGCGCTCGGGAGGGCCCGCCGATCATCTCCCACCCGGCGGCCCAGCTTATGATCTTCGCCCAAACCGAGTACGCAACTATACTCACCGTTTTGGACATGACATCCAGCTCCTGCAATTTGTCTCCACCTCCCTTGAAGCTAAGGCCACATGCGACCACATTGTTGGTTACATGATGACCCAAATGACAGCCACAGCAGGCATCAAAAAGCACGGACAAGCTGCTGTGGATGCCCTTTTTCGCGAATTTGCCCAACTGGATGACAAGACGGTGTTCGAGGTTCTAGACAGCCGGACCCTCACTCGTGAACAACGCCGGGCTGCACTGCGGGCTGTCAATCTGATAAAAGAAAAGCGTGACGGTTCCATCAAGGGGCGTTCCTGTGCTGACGGACGGCCGCAGAAGGCACTGTACTCAAAGGAAGCAACAGCATCCCCCACTATCAGCATCGATGCGCTTCTCGTGTCACTAATGATTGATGCAAAGGAACAACGTGACGTCGCTATGGCTGATGTCGAGGGAGCTTTTCTTCATGCATGGATGGATGATTTTGTACTCATGAAAATTACCGGACAGTCCGTGGATATCATGTGCAGCGTGAACCCCGCCTATGCTAAGTTTGTGGTCATGGAAAACGGTGTGAAGACACTTTATGTCCGCCTCCTCAAGGCCTTGTACGGATGTGTAAAATCCGCGCTCCTCTGGTATAATCTTTTTGCTTCCACCCTCATGGATATGGGCTTCGAACTTAACCCGTATGATCCATGCGTTGCAAACAAAATGATTGATGGGAAGCAATGCACTGTTGTATGGTATGTGGATGACAACAAGATCAGTCATGTTGATCCTCAAGTCGTCACCGACGTTATCACGGCCATTGAAAAACACTTCGGTAAAATGACTGTCACCCGCGGTCGTCATCACAAGTTCCTTGGTATGGATATTACTTTCAACTCCAACGGAACTGTCAGTATCCTGATGGAAGAATATCTGAAAGGGGTTATCGAGTTTTTTGGTGAACCCATCTCATCCTCCGCCAGCAGTGCCGCGGGCAAGGGATTGCTCAACATAAACCCGGACTCACCAGCCGTGGCTCCTCAGGAGCGTGTCGACCTCTACGGCAGCATCGTCCCCAAGTTGCTTCATGTGGCCCTCCGCGCCCGTCCTGACATCCTGCCCGCCGTTGCATTCCTCTGCACCAGGCTGTCTGACCCACGTGAGCAAGACTGGAACAAACTACGTCGCCTCCTGCAGTACATCAATGGAACCATCTCTTTGCCTCGAATCCTTGGGGGGGGAACACTCACCCGGTTGAAGACATGGGTGGATGCGTCCTATGCCGTACATCCTGACTTCAAGAGCCATACTGGCGGTGCGGTGTCCCTGGGACTTGGCGCCTTCATGTGTAAGTCCCAAAAGCAAAAGCTGAATACCAAGAGCTCGACCGAAGCTGAACTTGTTGGCGCCAGTGACTTCCTCCCGGCAACTATCTGGGTGAAAATGTTCATGGAGGCACAAGGATATCCCATCACCGTCAATGATTTTGCACAGGATAACGAAAGTGCCATGAAGCTGGAACTCAACGGTCGTGCGTCTGCTGGGCAGAAGTCTCGTCACATCAACATCCGTCACTTCTTCATCACCGATCGTGTAAAGACTGAGGGTCTTAACATCATTCACTGCCCTACCGAGGAAATGTTGGCTGATTTCTTCACGAAACCGCTCCAGGGAGCGTTATTTCGAAAATTTCGAGATGTCATTCTTGGACACAAACCACTCAGCTCCCTTTCCGTCCCTGTCACGTCGCTGCGTGAGGAGCGTGTTGGAAGGGATGATGACGAGACACAAACCCTAATGAGAACAGGAACCCTGATGGAGAATGCAGAGAATGCAGAGAAGCATTCGGAAGCGGTAGGTCGCACAGGCAAGGATTTGATCCCAGAAGCGCCTGGTCGCCGCACATATGCTGATGTCCTCCGAGGATGCGAGGGCCCTAAGGCAAGTGCAAACATGGTAAACGGAATCATTGGTAGAGACAAAGGTAATGTCTCCCGAGGATGCATGAGCATCGCAGACGGAGTAGTCTCTGCGAACAAGATCGGAGACGGAGTAGTCTCTGTAAAGAAGAGAAGCGCGGTTAGCGCAAGAAAGAGTAATATCAAGAAAGGGACAGAGGATGCTGTCACTTTCTTTGATTAATCCAATTTACGAAGAGACTCTGACTTTACTAGTTACTCTCGTCGTAGATCATTGTGTTTGACTCGTCTTTGACAAAGCTATCGTCTAAGGGACGATAGTGGAGACGAAAACAGGTACAGTCTAACACCTACCGTCCAGACGTACCGTATGACATACCTACCGGAAGTTTTTGATCTACTGGGTAGAGGAATACCGTACGACGTAGTATGATACATACACTCACATACGTCGAACACGACTTACTGTCAGTAGATACGATCCGGTACAACAATGAATGTGAAGAATGCCGTCAGTCCAAGATTCACAGTCAATACGATGAAACCTTCTCTACCTCTAGCTAGCTAGCAGTAGCTAGAGTAGCAGAGTACCGTATTCCAAATTCCTAATGTTTCATACTACTCCGAGTAGGGAGTCGATAGAGTAGTGGTATGTGAGTCCCTCCTTACCTTTTGAGTAGCAAATGAAGCAGCAATTTCAAAGTATGAAATCATAAATTCTATTTACAGTAAGGCTATGCCCACTACTAGCTAGAGCTAGCACCTACAGGTAGTTCGGTAGCTCCGTTTCTAAGTAGTTGGCTAGCCCGCCAAGGGCCAAGGAGTAATTTAATAGCGTAGTAAAATATACTACGTAGTACAAACTATATCTTTTGTAGTGACATGAAGCCAGCGATAGGACTTTGTCGTCGCCTCTATTTTCTCAGTTCTTCTTTAGATTACACCGTCGGCACGCAAGTTTCCTTGACGCATAACATTGCTTAATTCCGAAGACTCCTTCATGGGCGGAAGCTGGACGCCTGGAATAAATCCCCGTTGTGATTGAGCGTAATGGAGGTACTCCAAAACTTTAGGGCTGTTCAAAAACACTTGGTTGCCCCAGATGTAGGGGAATCGATCCTCGACCAAGGTGCACTGTTGAGTATTGGCTTCTGCTACACCCAATAGCCGTTCCTCAAAGCCATATAGAAGCGTAACAGCTTTCCACGCTCGAAGTGAGCCAGTGATTTCCCAAATCATATCGCTCACTTCCTGCTCATAGTAGTTGGCAACATCTTGAATAGTGGTAGGTTCTTCTCGAACACATCCGACCAAATTGAAAATGGCATCCAAAAGATTACGTTCCCACATTTTTCGTCTCCAATCACGGTAAAAGTCGACGGCACATCGCATTTGATTTCTTTCCAATCGCTTGGCGATTGCCCCTTTCCATTTTCCGCAAGCAGAAGACTCTCCGGCAATTTTTTCTTCTCCGACAGCATCGACTCCTAATTTAACACTCTTGTCGGTGATCCCATTCTCGTCGACTTGCAAGCCCGAAATCATGACTTGTGTCATGTCCTCGCGGCAGAATCCATACTCTTTCAAAACCTCCTCAATGTTGCCGAATTGAAGGCCACCGGAAAAGAATACAAAATCATCGGTACGTTCCGAATAAGCCTCGTCAAGATTTTGGATAAAGGGAAGAATTTCGGTAGGGGGGAGAGTGATGTAGATCGGATATTCCGACGTGGCCGATTCACCTTCGCCGAGCGTTGCGGGAAGCTCTTGATAGGGTGTCAAAATGATATCGTCGCCGCGTCCCATGTGCAACAAAGCCTGGGCGATGGGGTTGAGTTGTTGGAACTCCAATCCGGCCTCACTGGGAGAAATCAAAACGATGGAAGGACCATCTTCCTTCAATTCCATTTCTCGCGCACCCGAATTCAAAAATTCTTGGTAGTCCTTCACAGCACGGGAATCAGACCATGTAGCCATATCCAAGGCAGATGATGAAGCCGTACCAGAATGGACTACATTCTTCGACGACACTGTCGCGGGGGAAAAGGCTGCAACTTGGCCTGACACAAGGCCAAAAGCAAGAACTGCAACTGAAGTTGTGACAAACATGTTGAAGATTAGGAAGTGGCGACGGAGGATAAATCTCACAGTAGATGCTGCTTGTGCTGTTCGTGTTGGTGACACGTTGCCTCGTGTGGTGTGTGATGTCTTCGCTGAAGATTTCGACAGCGCCTGTTGTAGTTGGGTGATCACTCTGTCAGTGGTTAATGGGAACGATGCGACAGTTCTTCGCCAACGAAACGAAAGAACACAACAACATCAACTCTCACAATCAACAAAAACACGAAATCAAAAAAAGAATATTATTGTAATCGTTGCAGAGCGTAGTTATTCATAGATCCCTGTGACGTGTTGTAAAAAAAATGGATGGTGAAGCGACTGACGTACGACGTCGTTCGTTGTTCGAGGACGTCGCTTACGTTGCTGTTAGTTAAGGTATTTTTCAAGATTCAGCAGACCATCGTGCGCCAGCCTGTCACGGAGGACTGATCTACCTGTCTGGCCAGTGCCTCGAGCCTTTCTATGTCAAAGCAGTAAGTATATTTTTATTTCAATGTGCTTTATAATGTTTACTTGGAGAGGCAATTGTTCCTTGATATCAGTAGCATCGTGCATCTGACTTTTCTGAAATAGACGCAAGGACTTATTTCTTGGATTCAAGCTCTTCTCTTTGAATGTCCAAAAAGGAGGTTTTGATTTCCGATGCAGCAGGATTGCTCGATAAAGTTGCCCAAGTGAGTTTCGGCAATGCCGCGGCGGTGGCGACCTTCTTCACTTTCTTGCCATTCTCCCGTGGCGATGGAGTTGCAACAGAGGATGCTGTGGTGTCAGTAAATTCCGTCATGACAATAGGACTTAGAGCTGTGTTTTCAGGAATATACTTCTTCAGTCTGTCGCTACCACAGATGCCGGAGTATTTGATTTCTGCATGGATATCCGCCAACAAATCGTAATGAATTGGATGAAGTTCTTTCGAGACCTTTAAAGCACCCAAGTACGCCTCAAGCCGATTGATGAGATCATCAACCATCGATGTAGCGTCACATGTAAAGGCCACGAGCATATTGGAATCGTTCTCAACCGATTCATCCAGTGATTCGATTGTCTGTTCAATTTGAGCAGTAGTCGTGCTCATCCTCAAACCTGCAAGTTGCTTCAACTCCAATTTCAGACTGGAAATCTTGGACGTGTGATCTTCGAGACGAGTCTTAAGCCTGCCGAGGCATTCATTTTCTGTTTGAAAGTATTCCAAGACCTGCTGCAAGTAATTTTCCATTTTTCTGGACGCAATGTCAACTGGCATTGCAGATTCCGCGACTGCCTCCATCGCTTTTGAAGTCGCTGCTTCGACAGTCTTGGCATAGGCATTCATCATCCCTGTTAGGCTTCCCACGAGATTTCCATATCGCACTTCTTCCCGAACTTGTTGCAACTGTTCTTGAACTTTTTTGGCTTCGTCGGAATCCGATTTTTTTTCTTCAGCAATATTTCCCTCGAGAACGCTTATCTTCGCACCCAGCTCTTCTTCTTGGGCCTCCAACTTGAGCAGCATCACTTTGAGGTCGGCGATTTTTTTCTCGTACAACCAAGCGATCCGTTTCCAGTTCCGAAACGGAAGCTTGCAGAGCCCTCACCTTCTCGCTTTCACCTTCTTGAATTCGTGTTTTGAGTTCATCCAATCGCATTTTGCGCTCCTCAAACCGTGCTTTTGTTGCGTCATCCACAAGTTGAGGTGTGGCGTTGTGAAATGCATTACCATTGCACTCATCATTTGATTGATTGGTGTCATTTGACATCTTGACGCCATGATGCGATTGAATAATCCTGTCGATGGAGCTTTGTGCGATAGCACAAGCCCTCTTGGCGGCCTGTTTTTGTGTTTCCCTTTTTTAATCAACGATGAAACGTGATCATCTTGTGACTTTCTAGGCAAAGAGGGAAGTCTAGCAATTGCAGGGGAGGGCATCTCCAATACAAACTGTGCTTCTTCCAAGGCTTGGGCCATTCTGAAGACGATAAAGGTTGCCACCTTGTCAGCAATTTCGTTGCTGTTGCTGGTGTCAGTTTCATCCATGGGCTTCATCATGATGACTTTGCGTGTTTGTCGTACTAGACTTGCAATGGAATGTTCTGCCGAGGCCAACTGCTCACCCTCAAACTTGATGCCACATCGACGGAAGGTGCTGGAAATGAGTCGAACCAGGCCTGGCAAGACAGCCGTGTCGAACATGGACTGATCGATGCACTCTTCCATTCCACGCTGAAACACCGTCACCAAAGCCCTGGTCTTTTGTGCCAAGCAAAGTTCTTCCAACTGTTGTGTGAATACCATATATCAGTAATTGAATTGACAGTGAATACAACGAGAAGGTGAGACATTAATCCGTTTGGCCAAGTCCAATCCATAGCCTTGTTGTGCTTACCTCATGGGGTTTGGCTGCCTTTGTGATCCATTGTGTCAAGGCAAAGATGGCATCGGTGACCTTGTCGGCACGGGCAACCATATTAAGCTTTTCGGCCAGAGAGGTCTTGCGGAATGACGGCGATGCCTTGGAGGTTGATTCGACGTCGACGTCGTCGTCGTCACCGGCTGCCGAGTTACTCATCGACTCGGCTTCTTCCGCTGCATCGTCCGTCGATGCAGTCTGGACGGTTGCTTGATCACCAATTTCCTTCTCTACGTTTCTTCCGTCCCCTTCTTCTTTGTCATCAAGGATCTGTCCACCGGTCTGAAGAAATGTCAAGACGGCGTCGTACTGGTCGTATGCCAAACCGTTGTCCCACATTTTCTCCATGGCTTGATCAATGTCATGGACAGAGAATCCTTGAGTAATGAGACTTTGTCGCAACGACTCTTGTGGAGTCAAAATGGTGGTTGCCGGTCGTGTCGTCGACGATTCGTTGACTTGGGACACTCGCGGTGAAACGTCGCTGTCGCTGCCAACAGTGATGCTATCATTATCCTTGGCATCAGAGCTTTTGGAAGGGTCCTTCTTGTTCTTGTTGTTGTTCTTCTTCTTTGGGCGATTCCGCTTGCGTTTGGTTCGGATCACTGTGACTTCCGCTTGTTCCTCCGTCATGGTGGTTGTATGTGGTATGTGACGGACTACGGTACTGTATTACGAGAAGAGGGCTCAACCAATACCAAGAAATGACTCTTGGAGATGCGGCTTCTTTCTGACTTTTGGGTTTTGGTGAAAAACAATGAAAAATAGGGTGATAAGATCTTGATTGGTGCCAATCGTTGTATCTCCTAAAAATGGACAATAATCCTGTGGCAATGATTCCAAATAGGTAATATTATTGTTGTGCGTCGTATAAAGGAAAAAGCTCGGCCTCAAAGTGATGAAGAAAGTCTTCTTGTACTACTACGAAAGTTGGAGCTGTCACACAAATACGAAGTCATAGGTAGCGATCAGTACTATCGTTAGCGTCGATGTTCGATATGATACACCGCGGAGCGATGATCAATTTGGTAACCGGTCAATCATTAACTGTTGTTGTTAATAACAGTCAACACTGTTGGGTGTTGGGGGGAAAAGTAAAGGGTCGTATTCTCACAGTCAATTCCCAGCTTGTATGAAATGTACATATGTATGTGTCGGTCCCGGTAAAAAAGCACCGTCCTGGCCAACCAAAGAAAAGACACACTTTTTATTTTAATTTTACTGTGAATTTAAATGTCTCTCGTGTTGGATAGAGTTCCTTTCTCTCACATGGGGCATTTTGAACCAGTCATTTGGGATATGCCCCAAATGCGATTCTCGCGACTTGAACCTCTCTCTCTCAGCGAACATGCTGATGACACATCATTCGATCTGTTCATCACGGTAGTGTCCATCTACCGAACTTACAGTTAACTGTAATGTAAATACCTGGTACGGTCGTATTACGGTACCGGTACCAGTATACGGGAGGAGTACGGTACAAGTAAAGTCGTACTTGTACATACGTATCATACATTGCAATGCTTCGGTACTAATAATATGAGGTACCTAGGACTTTTACATAGGACAGGACTATCATAATAGGTACCTATTTCCTCCGACAGCAACTGTAAAAAAAAACGGACTTGACGACTGACGAAAGCTTAAAACTATTATTAATGTGATGATGGTTTCAAATCGTTTTGAGCATCGTCGTCGCAAAAATTGCTTATATTTAGGAGGTTATCGGTAGTGAACAGGTAGACTAGCCCAGCCCAGCCCAGCCCAGCCAATTCAGTGATTTCGGTGAGTGTCTCGATGAACATTATTGATGGTGGCGACAGACCGTGTGTGTGTGTGTGTATGTTCACAGCAGCAGCAGCAGCAACAATAACAACAACCGACTTTTCAGACTTTTTTTTTTTTTTTACTTTTTACCCCTCGGGAAGCCACTGTCCAATTACACCGTTTCAATGTTCTTCTTCTTCTATTCTCTTACACTTTTTTGTTTTTTCTCTCGCATCATAGCCTCAATAATCAGCGAAAGAAACGAAAAGAAAAGAAAGAAAAAAACAATTCACAGTCAGCATGGCCGCGGTTCATGTTCAACCACCTCCCGAACCCAAACTCTTGGACAGGTGGTCCGACGGCATTTCTACCATTCACTATTTGTCGTCGGTGTCACCGGCCGGTGGAGGCAGCACGACTCGACTAGCGTCTACCAGCTGGGATGGGACCGTTCGATTGCATGATACCGCCAAGGAGTCGGCACCGGCATTACTGTCGCACAATATGGAGTCGGGGCCACTCTTCTCTCTGGCCGTTCCAATGGTCGTGGGGTCTCTGGTCACGGGCGGGTTGGATGGATCAATCAAAGCGTTGGATATTGATACCACAACAGTTCGCAGGATTGGGACACATGCAAAGGACAAAAAAGGCAGCGACAACAAAAACAACAACGTAGCCACCGCGGCCATTGAAAATGCATGTTCGTGTTTGGCAGCCGTCAATGGTGACCATCCTCAAGTAGTAGCATCCGCCAGCTGGAATCAACAAATCTGTCTATGGGATTTGCGTCTACAAAACAACGTAGCAGTGGCAATGGTAGATCTTCCTGGAAAGGCATTTTCGATGGACGTCGACTCGGTCCATGGTCGAATTTTGGTGGGAACGTCCGGCCGGCACAACATTTTTTACGATGTGCGGAAGGGTACGGTCGGGGCAGAAGAATATTCGTTGGAACAAGTGTTGGAGCGCGAATCGTCCTTGAAATTCCAAACACGATGTGTCAAGTTCTTCCCAGCAGGCCATGCCTTTTGCATCGGATCAATCGAAGGACGAGTCGGTGTCGAATATCTGGAGGAGCTTGGTATACCCACGGATGGCATGAAAAAATATGCCTTCAAATGTCATCGTGTTGGGGACACGGTATATCCGGTCAATGCGATTGCTTTCCATCCAAAATATACCAGTACATTTGCCACCGGAGGATGTGACGGGACTGTAGTGCTTTGGGATGGACTGCAAAAGAAAAAGTTGGTAGCATTGCCCATGTTTCCCACCAGTATATCGGCAATGTCCTTTTCCGAAGATGGTGCCGAACTTGCGATAGCCTCTAGCTACACGCATGAAGAAGGGGACCGGGAACACCCGAAAGATGAAATCTACATTCGGAAGATCCTGGACAGCGAAGCCATGCCCAAGGAAAAATAGATCTAGCTAGGACAATAATGATACTGCTGTCGTACATGATAGATCTCTGTTTGGGTCGCACATTCGCACAAACTCACAGTCAGTGCCTTTATATAGTACCGGTGTAGTAGTGTGTTTATAGGTTGTTTCTTGCTAGCTACTACTACTTAAAAGTATAATTTATTGGCCTCCATTGACTGTGAATACACATCATGTGGAAGAGAAAACCACCACGCTCTCTCTCATACTACTACCTACTACTAGAGGGTTAGAAATCATAAACACCATCACGTCGGACACAAAAAATAGCAAAAAACGTCCCATCCTCCAGGATTTGCTTCATAAAGATTACTGCTACAGTAGCTGCCGCCACTTTTTTCTGCCGTTACCCTATTAGACTGACCTCCAGCTCTGCCAAAAGTATCGTACAGTCTTCTCTTTCTCTCTCTCTCTGACCATGACCCCCGACGAAATTGCTTTTACCAACGCGTTCAATCGACAACGACCGATCTTGACGGGATTTGCCCATTGCTCCGACTTGAACGAGTTGCACGTCGTCCGAGATGCGTTTTTCTTTGGTCTGGCACGAGATTTGTGTCCAGAACAGTATTCGGCCATTGCCAACCATGTGGTAATGGACGAGCAAGTCGCCGCGACGGCGCACACCTCCCAGGGCTTTCAACAACTGCTGGTATCGGCACGCTCTCAAAAGGCAGAGTGGACGGCATTGGTGGATGCGGTTCACGAAAAGGCGACCGCCGTGGGAAGTGATATCGACGGGATTTGGAAGACACTTGAGCAGGGACGAATGGAATGGCTACGAGCTGTCAATGCGGCACATCCGATAAAGCAGCTGTTAAAGGAGGCTTTGCACACAGACGGGGCAGCGTCGAGTCCAGGAGATGTCAGTGATGCCATGATGGTGTGGATCTATGCACTTTGTATCAACATCAACGCTTTACTGCCCGCTGCAGACAAGTGGGCTACCATGGTGGGAATGCCCGAACGACGGAATCCGCTCAAAGGATACCAAGCGGAGAAATGGGATCCACGGAAGGAAGAATGGAAACTGCTTGATGTTGGGGCACAAGAGGCTGCGGAACGAGGCGGAACGACGCTGCAAACAGCTTGGGACGCATGAATCAACTATCGAGCATGCCATCCACTTCCATCGATTCTATGTGGTGCCCTGTGTGGGATCGATTTTGCTGAAAAAATCAAAGAAATCGCTTTGAAGCAATTTCACTTTCACACAATCCGGTTGACTGCTTGGCATCGGATGAAGAATGAATCGTGACACTTGGACAGCTACAAAAATACGAGATTTGAACTTTTCAGCGTTAGTTTGTGATACTGACATCAGACGTTCCTAATCCAAGTCGATTTCGATAATCTCTGGTTCTGCTCTTCCCTGCGCCTGTTGAGATAACTTCTTTTGGGCATTTCTAGCCCTTTCCCTTTCTGCACGACTCCTCGCTGGCTTTGTTAACTCCATGTGTCTGTCCTCTCGTATCTTTACCATGTGTCGATCAGAAGTAATGTAATCCTTGAAGTTATCCAAAGCAAATTTGGTCAGCTCGCAATACTCCAAGTCTTGGGTAGACAAAAATAGTTCACAGTTTGTGCACTTCCAACGTTGCCCGTGGGCGTTTTGATTAATATGTAAAAAAGCCTCAAAATCAAAGCACTGGATCCATGTACCGTATAAAACCAGTATGAGGTCTAACGTTCAAGCGCATCATGGCAGAAACATAGACAAACAAACGCTTACCGAAAAATGGCGACATTTTTTCCCTCGAACTGGCGTGACGATCACGGTCTTGAGTGAACGATCCTGTAATGAAAAGAGGCTATGGCTGAGCTTGTCCGTTCCTCCGTCATTCTCTTCGTCACTATCCAAAGATACCTCGTTATTTTTCATCATATCCTTAATTTTTTGGAAACGCGATTCCAAAGACAATCGCTTCAAACCTGGCAATTGGTCAAGAGCTAAAGTCTGTGGGGTTCGATACCTGCACAAGGAGAGGCTGAAAATAAACGGATCTGTATCATGGCTGCAAAGCTCAAAAGTAACCGATCCTGCATCCTTACATTGCCCTTGCACAAAAGATGTGATATCAAGTGGCTTGCATTGATAGAGCCATTTGGAGAGGTCGTGCGACTGTTGTTTGCGTTGCGCCAAGATCTGAGGAAACTTTTGAGATGCGTTATCTGTAGATATCTGCAAATATGTTCCTAGAGGCCAAAGGTGACAGTCCGCTCGTTTCTTTTTCGAATATTCTGTAGGATGCAAGGGGATCATGCGCACAACCAACCGATATTCTCCATTAACTGGCTGACAAGATTTTCGACTTAGGAGGTCTTTGACCGAATGCCACAGATGAGAGACTTTGAAAGACCCTGCTGTCTTAAGACAATCAAGTTGCTCTCCACTTGGTCTCGAAAGGAGGTCCGTCTTTTCAATTGGTACTGTCACTCCCGCAATCAAAATCTTCTTGACGTCCCAGAATGGATCCCAACGGGCGAATCGTGCAGCCATCTTTTCTATTTGTGGCTTGGTCAGGTATCGTTTCCTGAATTGAACATTGACGGCCGCTCGTGAATCTACAGTGCATGAGAAAGCTCCCTTGCGGTCGGCCGGAAACAGCATTCTTACAGTCTCTTGTGATATCGTTGCGTCAGTAAGATTTTTTCCATCAGTACCTGTGTCGTCGTCGGAGTCAGAAATGTCCATTTCATCACTAATGACATGGTCTATTATTGGAATCATAACGGATATGGGTGCATCCATATCCATCGGGGCTGATGGTGAATACTCTCGATATTCCAAACCATTCGTCTTCACGGACGCAGTTGTGCTCTTCGCATTTAACGTTTCGGAATGTGTTGTACCAGCAAATGTTGGTCTACTGGATAACATGGTCGAAGACGCTTGGTTTCGTGGCTCCGAAACAGTCTTTGCTGCTTTTTCGATCAGAATGTCGGCACATGAGGAAGATACTGTACGTTGTGTCGTTCTTTGATTTATGTTTGACGTGATGCTTGTGTTGTCTGATTGATTTTCCTTGCGTTGCTTTCGCATATGAAGTTCTTTTTGTGCAATGGCATTGGATGATCGTTTCTCATATACTGGGGGTGGAGTGGTTGGGCGGTCTCTCAATGGAACCACATCCATGTTGGTGGCACTTGGTATTGCTGCATCAAGTTGGGTAGCGGTTTCGATGCTTTGGCGAGCTAGTGCTGCAGTGGCAGCCGAGACGGCAATCAAAGAAGCGATTGATCGCGGCTTGGTGTTGTTGCTAGTATTTTCTCCCCGGGTACTACCATTCATCGTTATCCCTACCCTTGATTTTGAACTTGATGAAGTGGATGAATTTGGGTCCTTGCTCTGGAGTCCATTTGGTGCAGAATGAGCGGCAGCTGCTTGGACCGATGTGGTATCAGTATTGCCAACGCTGCAACGTGATGCTGACGTTGCTGGTGTCGTAGCTTGCTGCTGAAAGGACGAAGACAGTGGTCTGTTTGCTATATTGTTTTCATTGGTGGCAGCAGGTGCATGGCGAATTTTGGTGGAGGATGTTGCAGTGGTGATGGCAAGATTATTTGTGCTTTTAGTTGTGTTTGCGGTGGTAGTTTGTGATGATACATCACTTGCCGCCGCCGCCGCTGCTAGTTGCAATGAACCTCGATTGGCAGACAGCCGTCTCTTTTTATGCCTCGTTTCTCCATAATTTTCTATTTCTGTGGCCATATTCTCGTTGAACTTTTCCTCAATGATTCGAAACAGTTCGGACAAAAGATCGTGCGCCCTCCGCTTGGATCGAGAGGAAGTGTTGGTATCGCAAATTGTTTGGTACTGTCGTTGGAGAAAGTTGTTGACTGTCTTTGCGGCCTCATCGCTGGTCGTCGCTGTCAGAGTCTCACCCGTCAATTCCGAGATTTGTCGCAAGATGTCTTGCGCGGTGGAAAGTTTAAGCGTAGAAACTTCGTATCCACGGCGTTCAACAACTCGTTGGAAGACCGAGGCGGTGTCTGTCTTGCTCAGTCTAACTTGGATGGTGTTGGTGGTCGACGGTTGGTGGATATTACGATTCAACATGGTGAGAAGTCTCGGATTCAATTCACTTGAAATATTATGACAGAATTCAAAAGTGATGTCTGTTTGGTATGCATCCAATCACAGTCAATGCAGATGTCCAGTGACCAGTGGCACGTAACCTTTTCAGTTTAGACGTTGTCGGCTTCAATTCCGAAATTTAGGAAACTGATGATGGAACCGGCTCTATGGGGCTCGCCCCTGGTCTTCGATCACTCCTTAACAAGAACTGCTTGCAACAGTAGTTGTAATCATCAGCGAGCAAAGCTGTACCTTGAGGTTATCAAGACGAATGCAATAGTCTTCTACTGTCGTGAATAATACCCGATTAATTACCGTATTATTTCGTCCTACCGGTAGCTACGGTACCTACCTACAGTAGACACACTTTCTCGCACGAATTTTGTGGCGCATGGGTGTAGGGCTGCTGGAGTTGCTCACAAAACTCACAACTCTTGCAGACAGCTCCCCTGTGTGCATGTCATCTTTGAAGTGCTGCCTTTCCACTTACTCGCAACGACCATCACTACCCAACATCACCTTACTACCTCTACTCCTCCAAACACCTCTCGACTACACGACGTGGCCTTCCGGTTACAAACAAACGCCGAAAAGGACCAAGTAGTAAGAGAACATCCCCCTTCGCCAACCACACCCCAAGCAATGGCCCTTCACCTTGGAGGAGTCCCAGCTCACACCATAAAAATCCTCGGACGCTGGTCCTCAGATACATTTCTCCTCTATATCCAAGAACAAATAACAGGTTTCTCCGCAGGACTCTCAACCCAAATGTCCTCCACACCACTCACTCCGAACGCTGCAATCCAACCAACCCTCCGCCTCCTAAATTCATAGGCCCAAGAGACCGCCTTCCTCAGTGACCTCCTGCCTATGCTTCTGATTGCTTGCTACACACTTCCTTTCATCATGGGCCACACACGCATGCTCAACCATGCGTCCATATGGGGGACAGTCGTACAGTAGCTAGCATCATAAGCACCCAACCCCATAAGGGTATGGGGTAGGTCACTGAGTGAAGCCCACTACATACACTCCCTTAGTGTCCCATCATCGTCCTTCCACAGCATGCACACAGAGGCTGTCCCGTAACCCTAGCAAAACAAAATTCATGGCTATCGCTTTGAGATAGTGTAAGTTTTCTCCAATGTATCACACAAATGTTGTGCTCGACGCCGACGGCGGGGCGAGCGTCGAGTTCCGTCGTGCGGAGTGGTTTCATCTGTTTATGGTTGGAGTTAGGGTCAGTTGTTATAAAAGGTCTCTCAAGAAGGGGATTGTGAAAGTTGAATGAAAGTAAATAATGGTATTAGTAATACAGTGATTGCTACCAAATGCTTGTCACCCAGATCGCACTCGCATTGGTAGTGGTGTAGAAGGGTTTCTGAATTATACAGTTCAAGGTCTACGACAGTTGAGAATAAAAATGGGGAATCTTCTTTTGGAAACAAGAAGTTGTTATGTTGTCCTTCCTGAAATGTCAAATTGTCAAGTGAAGATTTGGTGTTGGAACCTTTAAGAAGTTACTTTGGAGATGTATTGTGGGCTGAGAAAGAAATTTTGTGGTCACCTTTGAATTATGTATCAAAGTGTCAATTATTGATGGAAAGGGAAATGCTTCACGAAATGCTCCCTCCTAACTGTAAATGTCATTCCTGCTTGAAACAAATATAATATAAACCATCAGCAAGAGTGAATTTTATTGCATTTGCATTGCAAAATCTGTATACGAGTAAGCATTGCATGACATGTTTCAAAGAAGGAGCGGAGTGTCAAATGAAGCTTCCATCTCTGCCGTCAATACAGACATTAGTCATGTTTGAAGAGAAAGTGATCCAGCTGTTTGATTGGAAAGTTAACCATGTTCCAAGGCCACTCTCAATACGTGTTCCCAATAGAGCGCATGTTGATTCATTTGTCATTGTTCACAACGAAGCTGCCAGTACTATTTTTGGTTGTGACACCAATGTTGTTGATGACGTTGATGGCGGAAGTATCATGTATTGTACCTGTTACGTGTCCAAGAATACAGAAATGGACGATGTTCAGCATTTTGGTCTAGCTGCAAAACAGATGAGTAAAAAGTTACAATGGAAAGGATGGTGAAAGAGAATGAAGATGAAAAAGAAGCGACTTCCTCTATCGGTATGAAAGGTATGATTGGTGCTGTGTTAATGGCTACTAACGAGCACAAGGTCGCTTCACCAATGGCATTATATTTGATAAGGAACCATTAAAGATATCATTTTCCCCATGATTTTGCATATGAGACTATTGGCAATTTCTTGAAGGATGTACATGAAGACTTCAACATATCCACAAATGAAAAAGGTTCTGTGTATTTGAAGTCTAATGTTGCTAATTATTTGTATCGTCCCAAGGAACTGGAAGACACATGTGTCTGTGATGATTTTTGTCTAAATATACTGCTTGCAAACCAACAACAACCAGTTTCAATTGGGCAAAGCCACATCCAAGCAAGGATGAGTTGCAAATAAAGTCATTAACAACTAAGGGGATACCTGTGATCAGTTATCTTGATTTTGTTGATACAAAAGATTTTGGAGGACATGATATATTTTCTTGCGACATTGAAACAATGTCCACTAGTGAACGTGCCGCTATGAAGGAATATGCGAAAAAATCTGTGTATTATTTATACCATTTCGAAATGTACAAAAAGATTTAAAGTTAAATGGGTGTGTTTTTGGAGAGATGGAGACGTGAACAGAGACAAGGGAAGTTGCCACGAAGATTAAAAAATATCGATGTACAAAATTGTCGAACTGGTCTGACTGTGAATAGTGGAATTCCAGTGGATGGTATTGAGAAATTTACAGTTCGTTCGAAGCCAGTAATAAATAATTGTACACGAGAAATTAATCCTGTGGAGAGTGACGAAGATGATATGATGGATGAAGCTATTGAAGAAATGTTGATTGCTGATTCCATGACAACCAAATGTGACCATATACTCTGTGACAGATATGGATATTTCAAATGTCGGTCACTTTTTACAAGGTGCCATGGAAGCCACAAGTGTGGGGCTCAAGTGTGGGAAAAGCTTGCTTGTTTCTCCAAAGGTGGATAATAATAAGCATGATGTGCTTGTAATAGAAACACCAGAAAGAAAAATAAATGAACTTGGAGAAAGTGGACAAGATGTTGCAATGAATAATCAAAACAAAATCTTGCATGTTGAAGATTTGAATGTGCTGGCTGTGAAATTTGTCCAAAGAATTATTGGTAAAAATAGATGTCCCATTGACTCAATGTCTGTGATTTTGCTGAAATTTACTTTCCAAATGACAAGTATCAAATTGTGCCTAGGCTAGTACCTAAGACCGGTTCCATCTCCGACATGGTGCCTGTGGTCACTCTTTTCCTACTCCGAGTACTTAGTTGTCTATTACCTGTAGCTACTGAGTCGACAGCAAATTGTGCAATGTGTGAGTTCAGAGGAGTGAGATTGAAAGCAGCTGTCTCCAAAACTGAATTTGAAACCATTGTTATAGATGGCTATTGCGTGAATTGTGTATCAGTAACATAAGTGGACTCATTACTTGTCAACATGTAGGATGGCAATGGAGCATCAGAACATGGAACTTTAATTGAACTGAAACCTAAAGTCATATGTGCGTCAGCAAAGTTTCCTGTCCCTTGTACTGAACTCATTGCAAGAAATTGTATGACAACTCAAAGATGTATCGGTTTCGAACAGTTTCCTGTAAACTGTGGCAATGCCAGAACTGTTCACAAGTTGCAAGGGAGATCTATCAAACACCTTGTTGTCAGTATATGGGATTATACTGACAATGGGATTTATGTATGTTTGTCACGTTGTACAACTATGAATGGACTGTTTCTGCGTGTGCCATTGGATCCCAGTAGAACAAGAAGCATGTCAGAAGGTGTAAAATCTTTCATGAAGAGTATGCAGGATATCAATCAACCAAAACATGTTTGCCCTTCACCAGACAAGCTCCAGCTCGTCCGGAAATCAGAACAGCGAAAACACTTCCTTTGGAAATCCGAATGGTGGAACTCCCTCCTTCAGAAACAAGGAGGGACCAAATGGCAGCTCATCTCCCAGTTTTGGGGCTCCAAACGGTGGCAATGGCGGCTCAGCTAAAACAGGTACTTCGCCCTTTGGGTCATCAAGTACCAACGGTAGCACATCGTTTGGTAGTCCACAGAACGGCAGCGTTCCATCCAATTTAGAAAACAGTAAGGAGAATAATAGTCATAAAAAAATTACTCCGTATATTGTCAAGTACACCTTAACCTACCGTAGTACTCCTAGTACGTACGAATACGACGTAAAAAGAATATGCTACTACTACGTATTAATGTATTAATAGTACTATTAATACTATTATTTATACTCTTTACGTAGTCGGAGTCTCATTTACGAATCAAAATTTGATTGGAAATTTTCCATTATTCGTCCAAAAATTTACAATTAATTTATTCGGTGTGCGAATATGTGAACGGAAACCCTATCAGGCGATATCCAACGAGACAATGGAATCCAATGCAACTAGCACAACAGCTTCTACATCACCAAAGCACCCTTCCCATAACTGTTTCCTTTTTCTGTAATTATGGCATCGACGACCAGCTCTTGTGCACAGCTTATGTGAATATCAGCTCATCAGCTCCAATAGTGCCAAAGGAACTTACCAAACCGCAGAAGTCTTCTGGAATGATGCTCATAAGGTCTTCCTTTCCCTTCATCCTTCATCCTCCGGAAAATGTTGCCGCGCTGGCTCAGGAGTGGGATGCTGCATCTTTAATGAACCCATTCCAGCGCCAGATCCAAAAATCCGTAAACATCTGCAACCAGTACGAGTGCAACGGGAAGGACCAAGCAGACCCCCCTGAGTGGATCACCTTGTCGTGGTAGAGGGGCTTAACCCAGGTTTGTCAGAGCCTGGGGAACTAAGAATCCACAGACGAAGAGATCGTCCCAGCGGTAGTACAAAATACTGCTGTCTTGCGCATGGCATCATGCAGAACCCGTGGCTGACCAGAAAGATTGCGTTTCCTTTATTTACAGTTAGTTGGAAAGGGGCTAAGGGAGAGGCGGAAGAATGCTTAATGCATGATTCCTGATAGAGTTGTGATGGGCACTGACATTTCTGTGGAAGAAATGGCATCATAACTCAGCCGAGTGTCAAGTGCAGAGGGACGGTACTATTTCATTGGGAATATTACTGGTGCTTGGCATGAAAGGCTTCATTTACGCGTACAATCCACCCTATTGGGTTGCATCAGGTAGAAGACATCAACACATCCAACACAATTTATGTGGTTATTGCTGCCTTCCCAGCATTGTTTTTGGAAGACCACACCAAATCTGACATTCACTGGCTTGGACTTTTCCTCATCGTTGATCAGGTTTTTTGCCTCTCTAGTAGGGGGCCAGGCTACTTCTCCATGCGGAACCGCAGCTGGATGTTAGTATAGCTTTAAAATAGAATTTTGATTTTAAAAAAAGGGGGGAAGGACCAAGCGGAACTCCTGATGCATTGCAATTCAACAATACGAGGAGAATGAGAAGACAAAATTCCACTTCGAAGGATGTCGTAAAATCCTCCAGGATCTTGCAAAATTCAAAAGGATGGTCAAAGAAGAGCAGAAGGACGTACTACAGGGGCCCTCTACTTTCAACAATGTATGCCCTACAATGGGACACGGGCTTCCAAGACCTACAGGATCCAAGGAAGCTAAGAAAAATTATGAAGGAGGAACGATCCATTGCAGCCACCGAATCCGAGAAAGTTAAGTTCATGAAGGATATAGCTGGAAGTCACGAAATTCTTGCAACAGAGTTGCAACGCAATCGTGAATTGACTGAGCTCAAGAACTGTTAGGGGTTAGGGTTGGGACTCGGAGAGCGAATATGAGAGCTTTGACGCTTCCCCACCAGCATCGATTGACCATATTGATAACCAAGGTTCGGAAATGTTGGCGAATAGCGGCTTGTGCACTCTACTCTGATATTGTTAGATAAAACATAGTTCTAGAGAACCGTTTAGGCTGATGTTTCAATGAGAGCTTGGTGTAATCTTTCATAGTCGGCTGTATTCTTCAATTCCTCCCTAAGCTTGTCAGCTGCGGTGAGAAGAGCAACAGCATCCGGTGGGGCATTCGCATATCCTATGCCAGACGCGTTTGTCACCGTGGCTCCACCTTTGGCTGCCTGGACAGCTTGGAGATCTGATGGCTGCGGTACCACTACATCCATATCTTCTTCAACAACGTAGGCTGGATTGTATGTCACACCACACGTCCCCATTTCCCGATCCGACACTAGAATATTGTGGAGGATGATGCAGGTGACGACCCTCCTTGAAATGTCCTCCAAATCCATCATAAGTATTGGCCTGTCCAGGAACTGCCAAGTGCCCTTCAGTACTCAAAAGGCCCTCTCTATGTCCTTTCTCGCTGACTCTTGCCACTGGGTGTATCTTTTCTCCTGTTGGGTCACAGGCCGCTTTATCCCTTTGACGAAGCGGTTGTATTTGGGATAGATTCCATCCACGGTTATCCAAGTTTTTTTTAAATTCATGTTGCAGTATCTTACATGGGACCACCCCAGCCTCCTCTTCCAAATCATGGAAGCTGCCGTCTATCAATCTATCCATGAGTGGGGACAGACAGGATGGTTCTGTCATTCAGATTGCCCGTGTATCCGCCGGAAATGTGCCAAGAGAAAAGATGGTCAGTAGTGGTGTAGATAGTCCTTCTTAAGTTCCTGTAAGTAACCTCCATGAGCAAATCCCAGCCAATGTCAAAACTGTTTTGTTCTGCCACGGATTTGTTTTGATACAAAAAAGAAAGTGGGGATTTCTCTTTCAATAGCTGGACATTAGAGACTCCAGAGTGGTCAACATCATGGATTAATGCAGAGAGAACAACCGCAAACCAAGTCAATGGTGCAGTTGCAATACCAAAAGTATGGTTGAACAGTTCTTCTTCCCCTCCTTCAAAGTCAGGAGACTTAATCCTGCTTAGTAACTTGTTGACAGAAAGGACAACATGATTGGCATGATCAAAATTGTGAAAAGGATTATTGCTGTTGTAGAGTTCTGCAACAGATTGCACATAATCCTTCAGCTCTTCTACCACCCCATCAGACAATACAACATGTGTGACGTCCACGCCAAAGTCAGCATCATCAAATCCTGGCAATGCAACATAACTTGAAACTTCATCAATAACAATCTTGGTTCCATCATGAGCAATGGAAGCTTGCTCCAGCTGTACAAGCATCTTTTCAGAGCTTGGTTTGAGACCCCTGGCATTTCGTCTTGCAACAATGGCCTTCAGGGCATTTGCAAGAACATCAACAGTCCAGTCAATGGAAGAATTCCTTCTCTCCTCACTGCACACAGATGCTCCAACTGGTTTTCTGGAGTGTTGGGATCCAATCAAAGAGCTCTTGGCAGAGGATGAAGCTCCGACTGAGCTAGCATCATTCCCACCCTCACTAGAACCTTCAAGTTTTAAAAAGTAAGTAGATAGAGCGCCTTTTCCTTTTGCTTCTACCTTGTCTTCTCTTGGCACAAACCATTCTTCCTTTCCAAAGGGTATCAAAATATCTGCAGTATCTTGAGAAATTTGATGAATCACTGATGGCTTCGAGAACAATGGAAGGCCACTTCTCTTTTTCCTGGAAAGATCCCTGCCAAGCAGCTGGACAATTCTTCCGGTAGGTGTGAGAGCAATGAATACTTCCCACCATACCTTCAACGTCGTGAAAAGTTTTTTGTAGCTTCAGAATAGCTTTGAGGTCCTCAGCCGTTGGCAATCTCAACCACTCGTTGATGGAGATCGACTTTATGGCCTTATCAAATTCGACACAGCAAACTCTGGCAAATGACCGGGACATCTGAAAGTAATCAATAAAGGCATGGCGAGGAACCCCATATGCCAAACACTGTAATGGAGTGGTGTCTGTTGATTCTCTGGAATGTTGGACTTTGGCATGAAGTGTGGAATGTTACTTGCGGCTATGTCTTCCATGAGAAGGAGGAATCGAGTGCGGCTCAGTCTGAACATCCATTTGAATTTTGCTCCAAACAAGGGAGTTGTGAGATCACCGGTAATACCACCAATGTAGTCTCTCTGGATAACATAGAGTGCATCAAGTGGCCTAAACTGTCGTCGATTTCTCCGAGGGCCTGATCTTCGAGCGCTCTTTCTGTTCTCGTTTGGAGAAGCAGCTAGCTCCTCAGCGAGCAATCTTCCAGCATCGGCTGCTGCAGCAACTACTGCGAGAAAGTTTGGGTCCATTGTGATTGAGGAGAAAGACTTGGTATGTTATGAGATACTCCCATTTGCATTGATGGAGTGGAAAGAGTGGAAAAGAGTTAAAAGTAAGGAGTAAATAATTGAAAGGAGTTGCTGTTAATTGTTTTGGACCCATTCGACTGTATTTACCTGGTGCTCAAACAGTGCCCTCCTGTGTAAAAAGGAATTCGAAAAAGTCTGCTACTGACATCATTCCTACAGGCCCATTCGACTGAAATATATTCGGCTGTACTCTAACACTGCTCTAATCGAAAATTTCCAATCGGATGATTTATTTTTCGAAAATGAGACTCTGACCACGTAACAAGCACTGCTTTTCGAATAAATTCGTAGACTACGTATTCGGAAAAATATTCGGTGGTACTTAACAGTAAGCGCTGCTCTAACAGTTAGTAAGCACTTCTTTTCGACAACGTATTCGGAAAATTTTATTCACTGCTCCCCTTCTTTGATTCTCGATCGTACTGTAGCTAATAACTGTAAATGTGTATTCGATTTTCCGAAGTTCAGTTGGTGCCTTAATATTTAGGGCTTTTCGAACGGTATCGTAATATCTGTAAAAAATCTATCATCGATAGAAGAGGTAGAAAAACCGGTGTTACAAACCTTATCTCTAATAATGAATTCCACCCATCATTTCTATTTTAACCCTAATTGACTTGCTCCAGCGTGAAGTATTCCGTCCGTCTGATTTGCAAAACCTCTATCCCTAATTTATAAAAACTGTTTTTTGCGATTTTAATCCTAAAAATACTTAGTAGAGAGTTGACAATGGTTATCGAACCCAGTCGTGTATAATTTTTTTGTATGTGTTTGCGGTTTTTCAAAATTTTGTTTGCGGATATAAGTTGCTTCTCGAAGCGGAAGTTGCAGCTGCAGCCAAGGCTGTCTGTCAACCCAACAGCTCTTCCACTGCTAGTAGAAGGAGTCATATTGAGTGTTGCTTATAAGGTGCTAGTTTGACAGCAAAGAGGGAAGCTACGGATGTCAGTAAGAAGCAAAGATTGAGATGGAAGCAAGTTTCAAATACTAGCTTGTGGTAGTAATATTTTACTACGTATTTCACAGTCAATGATGTGATTTTTTTTCACAGTCAATTCGCGTTCAGAAAGGATCGAAAAAGTGGTGCGCACCTCTGAATTACGGAAGCAGCAGAAAAACGCCCAAAAACGTGTGATTTGGATTTGAAAAACGTTTTTGAGGAAATTACAAGTACGATTTCGCCATTTTTCGCGCGGATAGTTTCGCCCCTAATATTTTGTTTGCGGATCGTTTGCGGATATATATGTTTGCGGATCGTTTGCGGATATTCCGGGGGAGCATCATCCCTCTACATTTAAGGGGAATCTAACAATGCGTAATTGAACCATAGTAATAATTTCGATTTTTCAATAATATTGCCAATAATATTATGGCACAATTCCGTAGTACTCCGTATTTTATCTTTTATCTGTTCATGATGCTTGATCGAACGTTGTTGTTGTTGTTGTTGTAAATGATGTTGTCTCAATGTAGTAGTCATCCATTCAACAAGTGTGACCATGGCGAAGAAAAGAGACTGTTCCCCGGCATTGGGGCAAAATGCTCCATCCTACGCGATTCATGAAGCCTAATAATATAGGTTTGACAAACGACAAAAATATCCGCGCAGCGTCGGTGTTTTGAAAGACAATTCCAGTACGAGGGTCATCGATTGTGCTTCCGCTTCAATCTAGATGGAGGCGACGAACAGAAAACTTACCATTCGAATGCTCGATATGTTCGGATTGACAGTGAAGGGGATATTGATGACTCCTCTTTGAAGCTGACAAAACGACAAGACATGATAGCAATGCCATTGACCATTGATACAGCTGAAGAAATGCAGCTATCAAATGGCAACAGGGCGCTCGGCAACTGCTCTACAAAGACATGATGGATAATAACGCACCCTTGGATGCTAAGGACGACACATCGCTCAGTCTCGAAGATGAATTATCAATGCATGTGGAATACAATGAGTATGACTTTGAAGATTGACGTTGCTCCGAAAGATCATTTGTGCTCTGAATGCAGGATCAGAGTTCAAGCCTACCAGTCTCTTTATAATCCCATTTCAAGTGGAAATTTTTTTCTGGCCAACTGATAATTTTGGCAACGATATTATTTGGTCTATCACTGTCGATGGAGCTCACTTTTGGATCCAAGAGCCAACTCGCTCCAAAGACCTGAGCTATTTCTCTCACAAATACAACCATGTTGGACTTTGGAACGAACTTGCACTATCTATAGGCTCGAATCGACTTGTATGGATAAATGGTCCAAGTCCTGCGGACAAGATTGATTTGAAGATTTTAAAAAATGATGGGTTGAATGCTATACTCATTGCTAAGTGTGCAACATCCACCAGTGTAGCACATCCAATATCCCTACTTTCTGTTATAGACAGGGGTCTATAAGCTTTACGATCGATTGAGTCAAAAACGCTTATAGACCCTCAATAGGGTCTATAAGGACGGTTTTTCTACTCCTTATAAAATGGTCTTCTGACAACATTCAACGCTTCTGTCTTTCTGGGACCCTTCTACTAAGTAAAAAGAAAATTGTACAACGTTCAAAGTGTTGAAAAAGAGGCGGGAGTCTCTCTTTTACTACTGAGAAGGAATTTTCGTTGGAGTAGGGCTAGGGTTTAATTGAAGCGCGGCACCAGCTCAACTCTGGGGCGCCAAAACCATCCACCTGCTATTGTAGTGCGTAGTAATCTTTCTCCCCCTGCTCGTCAATGTTGCTCCATTTGTTGTTGCTCACACATTTTCCTTTCACAATCTCGTTCGCAAAAACTTGACAGTCGTCCAGTTAGACGCTCTAAAGCAAGAACGCTTAAAGAGACATGAGAGACTTATCAAAATTTATCATTATATTGAATATTGATTCCGGAATTCACAGTCAATTGTGAAGTTCAAGTCTGTCTTTGAAGCCATCTGCGTGATCTGCCAGTACGCAATCGAAACTGATAAGCCACTGCACCATGTTCTCGTTGAGGGTGTATTGCTAGAAGATGAAGTAATGGCTAACTTCCAGTAAAGAACACAATAGTAAAAATACCTCGTTGATAACAAGACTGAATGCATACTTTCACTCCCTAACCTCAACCCTGTTACTCTTTTTCGGTTTTTGGAATAACCTGTTTGCGGAGATTTGAATTTTGTTTGCGGATATTAATTGCTCTCTAAAGCTAATGGGAAAAAATTTGAGACGTGGATGTGTTCACGAACTTTTCATTAGAGGGGTTCCTTAGCGTTTGGTAATTAGGGTTAAGGCTTTTCAACGGAAGCCTGGCAATTAATGGCAACGTGTCTCTGAAGACGAAGAAACCATTAGAGTTCTTTTGGGTTCTGATCTTAGGGCTAAGGTTTTAAGAAGTAACGCACAGGCCGGTGGGCTCTCTACTACGAATTCTATTACCGTACTCCTCACGGTAGTAATAGACCCCTGGGAGCTTGTCATCACTTTCGCAATTAAATACTACGTAGTACTATAGTGCTACACAGTACGTATGTAGCAGTGTCCGGGACTGTAAATCATAAAACAGCCCCAAAATTGACTGTGAAGAGTACGACGTAGAGTGCTCCCGTACTTTATTAACTGGAAGTGCTTCAAACTCTACTCGACCTCACAGTAAATACTGTGGATACGAATTCCTCACAGTACGGTAAATCCCTCGCTCTCCTTGCCAAATGAAGTTCATACGACTGTATTCATTTTCTGCATATCCCGATTCGACAGAATTTTGTTTTCACTTGCATTGCCGCGCAGTGATGCGCTTCACCTTCACACAACTCTACGACCAATATTGCACAGGGTTGGAAAGAGCCATACTACTCCAGGAGTACATACCGTAGAGTTGTATCGATGCCTATCTTGGCAGCTGACCAGTATTTTGAGCTTCTTCTCGACAACTTCCTGTAGGTGTTACAGTGAGAGCGGTAGTTGCAAACATCACAAGAAAAGCGGTACGCTGCAACATCAATTACGAATCGATTGTGTGGGACAGCAGAAAGCAGATGACCATGAGAACAACAGCAATTCAGGAGCGTCAGCAAAAGAGCCGGTTTCGATCGATTGCCACCCTGAGTGTGCTTCTTTTTCTAGTTCTGCAGGTTTTCCTTTTGTTCATGTACAGCAGCTCCGTAGCTTTCATGATGCAAATTGGAGATGTTACTCTCAAGTCCATTGATGTAACACCTTCTTTTGGCATGACTGCAGATTATGGCATCAAGAAAGAATCAACGGTAACAACGTTGACTCCCACCACACTCTTTCGGGATGAGTACTTTTCAGAAGAGGATGGTATTTTGAAAGGCACATTATCGACCAAACCCAAATCATTCTTCCAAAAGTTCCAACAGGAGATTGACAATTTCGAAATGGAAGAGCGCTGTGGCCGATATGGATTCAGCATGACAGCCAAAGATGGACAGCCAGAACATCCAAATCGTCGTATCTTCTACGGTACCCTCATCGCCGACGAGCCATGGGAGCTGCTGGATATTATCGCCACAGAAACACACGGAATCTTTGAAGGAATGGTATTCGTTGAATCGAATCGCACTCAAATGCTTTTTGAACGCCCCATCAGGAGAGCCAACAAACAAAAATACATTGATCAGTTCAAGGAGATGTTTGGAGTTGAAAAGCTGCAAGTTCGTGAATATGCGAACGAAGAAAGTACTGCCACTGGCCTGGTAAGGGAAAACAATCAACGCGCTGAAATATTGAAGGGATGGAAGGAGCTTGGTATGACTAAGGACGATGTCGGGTATATTGCAGATATGGACGAGTCGTTCACAAGAGATTTTTTGCGCGCCGTCCAGCAATGTCCCTACGTGGAGTACTTTGACTATGAGGCGCACAAGTGCGTCAACAGATTTGGAAAATCCAGGCTAATGGGTGCCACCAGAGTCTTTGAGTCATCACCAGAATGTGTGACAAAATACAGAAATTGGTACCATCCGGACATGATCATCGGCGCTTGTGTCGAAGAGATCGGTGACGATTCGGTTCATCCAAGAGCACCAAGATCAGACGGTCTTTACCGTGACGAAGGATGGGCAAGGTCAGGTGGGGATGTTCAGAATCTACCTGATAACAGTTCGTATCCCCTCCATAGTGCTGGCGATTTTCGGATGTTAGGTGGAGGATCCATGGTTCACTCTCGTGATGGCGAATCATCGGGCCACTCAGCTTTTCACTTGCACAACTTTTTTGCCGACTTCAATACAACTCGTTACAAGTATTTGACGTATGGGCACCCAGACTGGCAAGCCCTGACAAAGCCGTTGGAGGATCTCCATGTGGATATTCGATTGCTCGTACGTTGTGTCTACAATGAAACGGATGGTCCCACTAACTCAGATGCGGACTACGACGAAAGGCAAGATTTTCATCGGGTTGAGGGTGGTCTTGACACGAGACACCCTGTTTTCCCCATTTACTTTCACGATGAAGATTATCGCCGCCGCAAACATGATGCCATTTCGCGTCTGGTCAAAGAAGATGAATATTCGAGAATGAAACGATTAAATTTGACCGCGGAAGAACTCGAAATGGACGCGTTCACACAGCGATTTCGAGAGGCCAAGAGATTTGTTTGGGCCCATGAAGCACGAGTTCAAGCGTTTCGACAAAAGGTTAAAGAGAAAGCTCAAGCGTTGTAATAACGGAAAGATGGAAATTCTAAGAGCTAACTTTTGTGCATTCCACCGTTTGTATCAAAAGATTGTAAATTGCCGTTTGCTTCTTCGGTTGCCTCTTTCGAGAGGCCAAAGATTTATTTGGGCCTATGAAGCACGAGTTCAATCGTTTTTCATAAAGGATTAAGGAGAAAACTAAGGCGATGTAATAACCGAATGATTGAAAATTCTAGCTCGAGGAGCTAACGTTCGTGCTTTCCACCGGTATCAAAGATTGTAAATTGCCGTTTGTTTCTACGTTTGCGTCTTTACAACGATGTCATAGTTCGCGTGGTACTAACTGTAAAGATTCTCCAACATTCACAGTCAATGGCAATTGCCCTGTGACAAGTCCTTTTTTGGATTTGTTCTTGACCTGACCGCGATCTGCTGTCGTTGAAACGTTTAGCTAAGAAACCACCATACGGCGGATTACTCCAAGAACATAAGCTAGCATCTCGACCGTATCAAAGTTTCAGTCACCGTCCATCATTTCCGTGAACATCGCAAGAGTATTGCAATGACGGAATATTTTACTACGTAGTAGTACATAGCATTAATGGTTCTGGTTTAATTGCAAAGTCCCACTCCACCGCCATCTAGAGTTCAGTGAAACTTGGGACACATCCAACAAATTCTATTCTTTTGGAACCTTCTCATCAATTGAAAAGTTACGTAATTCGTCCGTTACTGTTTCCCTCGTGAAACAGTGTCCATTAGGATCGAGAATAATGGGCTCTGAATGAATGGTCCGGCGTTTTCCCCCTCGATCGTTTGTTCGGAGTACTTCGTGATGTAGTGCATGCGGCGATGCCCAGGTGACCGTCGAACGGCAAATGATGTTTTTACATCTTCGAAAGTGTTCGAGATTCCGCCATTCACCCACCCAGTCATCCAATTCTTGGAGTGTTTATTGCCATACCGACCTATTTTTTCTCCCTATACTTCGGCGCATTCTTATCGGCTTGATCCTCATCACTTTCCAGATCAAATAAAGGATCATTACGAGAACCGTTGAAGCGGATATGGTATCGACGACGTGATCCCCGGGATTGCTATCCAATAAAAATGGTTCGTCTAATGGTCTTGTTGTTGCAACTTCAGCATATGGAGAAGTCCTCTCTGGCCTTTGGGTCTGACCTGTGATTCAAATTATAAGATCATCGAACTGATCGTTTCTCTTCAGTTCGATGAGCTAGAGTATTTGCTTCGACAGTGGTTAGGTATGCCATTTGGGCCATGGTCACTTCTTCCATATGACTAAGGAAGCACAAAGCACATATTAAATCCTCCTGCCACATCCTTGGGGTCACACTAGCCGGCAACTCACGGCCAAAGAATTCCTTGGAAAAAAGTAAGTAATCGAAAAGAAATTCTTTTATCAGGCAATACGAACTAACAGCTGTTATCTGCAAGTTAGCTCACCCGCCTGGCCCCCAAGGGGGTAGAGCAAACCGTGCAACAGCTTTCCTTCTACTGAGTATTCTGTTGCCAACCACTCAGAACTGGAAATACAAAAAATCTCACGAATGAGGAAAGTCCAAACCAGTGAGTGTCAGATATGGCTCTCTGGGAAGGCAGCAATTAACCGCATAAATTGTGTTGGGTTTGTTGATATCTTTTACCTTTTGCAACCCAATAGGACGGATTGTACGTGTAAAAGAAGCCTTCCATGCCAAGCACCAGTAATATTTCCAATGAAATAGTACCGTCCCTCTGCACTTGACACTCGAATGAGTAATAATGCCATTTCTTCCACAGAAATGTCAGTTCCCATCACAAATCTATCAGGAATAATGCATCGAGCATGCTTCCTCCTCTTCCTTAGCCCCTTTCCGACTAATTAAGAGAAACACAATCTTTCCCTGCATGATGCCATGCACAAGGCAGCAGTAGTTTGTACTACCGCTGGGACGATCTCTTCCGTTGCACTGATAGGTCGTCTGTGGATTCTTACAGTCTCTTACAGTTAGTTCCCCGAAGCTCTGACAAACCTGGGTTAAGCACCCCAACCACGACAAGGTGATCCACTGGGGGGGGGGGGCATACTCTGCTAATACATAGTGCTTGAGAGTTAGATACGGTTGACTAGGGCCACGACAACCAATCTACCGGTACTCCGAACCATCTCACACCTGACCAAGAAAGGTAGCGATCGTAGACTCTGAACCTCTGCCTTCTCTACAACATCGATTGAAATCCAGACCACCCGCCGCATCTCTTGCGCCGCCATTCTTTTTTAACTTACGATCGGCAACGTGAGTGATTTCCAACGATCGTAACAGCAACAATGCCAACTGAAACGAGCGAGGATGAAGATTGTGTGCGAGTTAAAATGGATTTTTCCAAGCTCACGCGGCAAACCCCAAAACGCTTGTGAGGAGAAAGAAACAAGTTATTATGATCATGGTAGATTGTGAAAATCTACACGACTGTCTTTTCAGAACGAGACGGCTGTGGATGATCGTAATGAAAATGAAGTTGTGAGTTCTAATTTGGAGTACGATTTGATACTTTGCTGAAATCCACGATAAACCTGTCGTAAGAAGTTTTACTTAAGAGGTAGTACACAGATGTTTTCCGTTGCAAAGTCGTCCGATATTATATATATATATGATGATGAAGTTGTTGTTCGAACAAAATTTGCACACACATTCAACACATACAACATGACCGTTTGAATCATGAGTTAATCCGAGTCATGTCAGGAAGCGCGCCATGGAGAGGAATCCTTCGTGAATTGTTCACCATCAACCATTCTATTCTACCGGTAGCTATGATACCTACTGTACCAGGTACCCGTGGTACTGTTAGTAGAGTGAAGGTACTCCACATTCCATCATCACCTTGCTTTTACACTTACTACTGTTAAAAAGATTGTGTTCTGTTCTGTGCCTCTTTTCTCACTATCACTGTTGCAAAAAGGCGGTGCTTTCACGACAACCAATACAGCGAAGAAAGTCACTCCAAAGTGAAGCGTCCATTACTTTTGTTCTTTAAAAAAATCTATCAGCATGTGCTTGTTTCTTCCTAGCTGGATCGATATGCCAACAATGGTAGTCGGGAGTGTCATTTTTCTTGTGATGTCCAAGTCAATGGTGTCGTTGCTAGCCAATGCGATACACAAGGCAGCATCTACCGTTCATCTCCGATACCTACTGTGGCGACAACAAAAGGATGACGGAACAATAGTGGGAATTGTATCCGCCGTGTATATCCATCCTGTCAAATCAATGCGAGCAGTAGCCCTCGAAAAATCTCATCTCGACGTAAAGGGATTGGTTGACGATCGTCGCTTCATGGTCGTATACGAAGTGCCAATGCCCGTTCACAAGACAAAATGGGATACCGGTGATATCAGGTATCGATTTTTGACCCAACGACAATGCCCATCTTTGGCTACCATTACTGCCAAAATCACCAACACCACGTTAACTTTGGAAGCTCCTGCTGCGGACGCCGCCACCTTCTGCAAGCAATCCGCAGACCGTATCGAAATTTCCCTGGACGTACCGTCACAGAGTAGTGTCTCACAAATCCCAACACAATTCTTGGCTGGGATATGGGACGACACCATTCTGGTCCAAGACATGGGCGACCATGCCGCAGCATTTCTACAAGCCGTTGTCAATGCCGACACACAATCCACCATGAACGGTTGCCGGGTGCGATTGGTCCGTCATTCCATCAATGATCGAGCAGCCGATCCCGTTTTTACCCCACAATACGCCAAGACGTGGTGGGGTGCGTCACCGCTGCTATCCCTGACGGATGGATATCCCATCTTGGTGGCCAGCGAAGCGTCACTCCAAGACGTCAACGACAAACTAAAGCAAGCTGGCAAAGATACGATCCCTATGAGTCGTTTTCGACCCAACATTGTCGTGAAAGGTGACGACAACAATCTCAACGCCTTTGAGGAAGATCGATGGAAGGTTATTGCCATTGGAACCGTCTTGTTCGCCATTGTCAAGGCCTGTCCCCGCTGCAAGCAATCCTGTACCGACCAAATAACGGGCCGAGTTACCGAGGAACCCGTAGGAATAATGAAGTCGTTTCGGGCTCTGGGAGACCACGCGTCGGACAATGTCTTTTTTGCACAGAATGCCATTCCATTGGTGGGACTGGGAAAGATGGAATCGATCCAAGTGGGAGATCCAGTGAGAGTATTGAAACGAGGCGACCCGATCTACAAGTAATAAAAGGGCATATTTCCGAAACGAAACCCCTTGAAGTTTTCTCTTTTTTTGAAAAGTTGCTCATTTTTATTTTAGCTTTTGTAGTCCACATGCCCGCATACCCGTGATGGCTAGCACGCTCCCCAATAACCCATTCATCCATCGCACAAGGAAAACGACGACTCGTTGAATTACTGGAACCCTCTGAAATGCCTTATCCAGCAATGGTTCCACCAATCCCTGGAGCAGTTGATACCGTATATTGCTCACCACAGCCATGAAACAACCAGTGTATATACTGGCATAAAAGACATTGACGGGTTGGGTGACCGCTGAATACGAAGGAAGCACCATCGATCTCAATCGTATCAAGATATCCACCACGCCGTAACCGACCGCGCTGGAAATAAAACCAGCACGAAACAGGGGAAAGACAGGTGTCAAAAAGGAACCGGCTCGTTGCAATACTGTGGGGCGGGTGACACCATCCATCATGTAGGCCTGAAAGGCGTTGGTCGGAACGGGCAATTTTCCAAATAATATTGGGTCGTTGTGATTGGTGAATTGTGTCCAATCCTTCTGTTGGTTGTCAACATTGGAATCGTCCAAAGTCTTGGCCACCCTCCACATACTGTTCATTGGGGGGAAAGTATGGAGAAGAAATTGAAGTAAATGGACACATCAGATAGGCCTCGAACAAGAAACATGGCACAAAAGTTTCGCAAGGCAGACATGACAAGATGCACAGTACCAACAGTCCAGACAGATTCCGTGAACGGTCCAAAATGAATGAATCCCTTGCACGTACTACCGCCAGAAGGGTACCAAAACCTGCTGTTCCAGAGGAATCGGCTTTGAACATGCCATGGAACACGGCAAGCCAAAAATTTGACAAGACTCTGGGATGCATATGCAGAGCTGCAATGCTATTGTGTATTGATGGATGCGACAAGTGCGTACATCTTAAAATTGGATCACTTTCTTTTTCTTTCCGACTCACCTGTAATATTTACCAAAAACAGCCGTCACAATAGCAGGGACCACAAAGTCCAGTTCGGGCAACAGCCGATCCGCACCCCGTCGATTCCATTCGGCGGTGAATTGAGTCCCAGCAGCCACCAAAACTTCGGTGACAGACTTGGAGACAAAGGTAGGATCGGCTGCTACTCGTCGTTGATATCCTGTTTGTAATTGTTTCGACCAACGTTGAATTGGAAAGAATGAATTAGAGGACATACTAACAGTGGCAGCAGTTCCTTGTTGATAGGCAAGTGAACTTTCCAAAAAGAGGGGAATGATGATCAGAGTGAGCAGAAATGCCAGCAGGTGGTTTCTCGAGGTTGAGAGACGGCGCCGTATCCGACAGGAAGTGAGAGGTAGGAGAGTTGTTCTCCGTCTGGTAGAATAACTTTCATGTGCCAGCGACACCGCCGATATAGAGGTGGCAACGCTTGAAGAAATCATTGTTTCTTCTGTTTCTACAATACTCGGACCAAATAAATGAAATCTCGTTCTCTCTCCACGATCATCGTCGTCTGATCATTGCTGCACTTGCTTGGTTCGTTTTCGGCTTCTCGTAAAACTTGCTGCTGCAGTACTTTCTTTGATTCGAACGGCAACTACTAGCTAGCTAGTAGAGAATGAAATCTTGTGATATGAGAAAGAAGACTACTACCGTTCGTCGTGGGTCGTCAGATATTTCTGAGGCTGTGATGAATTGCCGCCATAAATTCCGAAAAAATGTAAAATGAACGAAACTTCGGTAATTATGATACCAAAGTGACTGTGTGAAATAATAAAAAAATAAAGGTACGGTAGTACCTAGTCTACCGTAGCTACCGTAGGTAGGTGTATAGGTAATAAAATACGGACAGACGTTCTTCGCCGAACAGAGCGAATTTCAGGAGTTGGAAGGTCATCCAAATAATCGTTTTGACATTGCTCCCCAAAAGATACTATTGACATCCCCCGCCAAAGCATCTCCTGGCTCGGCTGGTTGACAGTGAGTGATTCTTTGTCATGATGGATTGGCACTCTCATCATGAGGACAGAAAAGAGTAACACTACGTAATACGCACTACTCCGTATCATTACAAGTTGCATTCCTACTCGTTCCTTCATTGTCCAGTCCTGTGTTTCGATTCTCCGCCAAAATCAAGATGAAGTATAGCGTAATGATTTCCCTTTTCTGCTGCCTGACCGGGACAGATCTTGCGACTGGGTTCACAGCTAGCAAGAGTACGAGTACAAATAGAATCCAAACATTAAGGCTTCCAACGATACAATTTTCATTTGGAACTGTCCCATCAACCGTCGTCGTCAGCCGTCACTATCTCGATCGTGGAAGCATGCTATCCTCCATGTCAATGTCAACTCGATCCAACGATTCAGAACTTAAAGCCTCCACCGTCATTCACTCCATGGACGATAATCAAGGACAACACCAGCGGCGAATTCTGAAACAGTGGGTCGCCATCGTGACGAAGGTGTGGCACAATATCCGGACCGACGAGGTGACGCAATGGCGCTGTGCTGCAATCTTGTTTGTATCTTCTCTTGCAATCTTTCATTCACATATCGACGTGGGCTTGGCCAAGCTCTGGACCTACTTGACAACCTCCTCAGGGTTATGGGCTCGATGGTTTCGACATGATCGTAAGATACTGTCCTTCTTAGTATATACTGAGAGTCAGAATTGATTCGATTCGACAATTTTGCTCACCTTTACCTCCTTTTTCCATTTTATCGTTTCAGACTGGGAGTGGCTGTTGGCAGTGGCATGTTTCAATGTCTACTTTCACAGCTTTTTGTTGGCGGATCGGGCTGTCTTAAAGGCGTCTCAAAATGGAAAGGACCATCCCTTGCGCAAACATCGATTACAAGATCGGTTCCTGGCTCAGCAGCACCATCAAAAGCTACAAAAACGTCAACAGGCTGGCGAAGACGTCGATATCAATGAGACACCGCCAATGGTGACCAAACATTCCCCCTGGCATGCAGGTGGTTACGTAGGCGAGCTCTGGGTATACATGGTCCCACTCTTCATCTGGGACAAATTGGATCCCCGTCGCCATCGACTCATTGCTCGATTCGGTGCTCCCACTACGCTTCAAATTTGTCGCGATGTGACTCGTTCCCTGTTAATGTACGACTTGTTGTTTTTTTGTGGTCACGTCCTCATGCATAAGATACCCTTTATCAATCGTAAAATCCATGCCAAACACCATACCACAACCGAGGTGCGATCGGGAGATACCGTCCGCCTCTCTGTCATTGAACAAGTACTAGAAGTGGGGTTTAGCATCGTGGCGATTCGGACCTTGAAATGCCATCCAGTGTCTCGAAGTATCTACAATGCAATTATAACTTTTTTGCTCACGGAATTGCACTGTGGGGTAAGGGTGCAGAGCATCCTAGTAGTTGTATGATTTCGTCATATCATTGACTTTGGCCCATACTCACTATTTTTTAACTTGCAATTTTCACTGCTTTTCGGTTTTCTCCCGTCAGTTTGACTTCCCATGGACACCCCAAAATGTCATCCCCTTCGGTCTCGCTACTGGTAGCCGTCGGCATCATTATCATCACCGTAACGGACGACATTACTACCAAAAATTCTTTTGTCACGTCGACCGACTATTTGGCTTTGTTCAAAAGGATGACGACACTCTTCTAGGAGATTCGGTGAAACCTCTTCACCAAATCAAAGACAAAGTGTCTTGGCCAAAAGAAACAGCCTGAGCGTCCAAACACAGCACGTTTTCCTTGGAGAAGAACATTATAATACTTTCAGTTAGTTGATTATGTTTGGGCATGGAAACCTTTAGCAATAGGGTGTACTGGGAGGACGAACAACAGTCATCTTGCATGGTTTCGTGTGTCGTTCATTCAGTTGTGTGTTTAGAAGTGACACAGTGTTTGGGCATCACGTCGCCACCGGCTCTGCAAAAATTGCTTTATTGTTGCTTTTTGGTGGTTGCCACGTCGGAGTCACTGCCGTCCGAGTGTATGGAAGCCTGTTCGGGGACGGTATCTTCGCTGCCCACAGAGTTTCGTTTCTCTGCTTTTCTCTTCTTGTATGCTTTCGAGTAGAAATGCATGAACAAAACTAGCATACTGATCATTTCAAAGGCTTGTACGGCAAAGCAAGCGTAGTGCTTGGGTTCGGCCACTCCGCCCCGGATTTGGATCCCCGCGGAAAAAATGGTATAAATGACGACCGATGTGAATTGCAATAGCTGCGCCTGGGTCAGGTATTTCTTCCAGGGACAGTTGAACTTTAATAAGCTTAGGGTGTAGTAGGAATACATCATTACATGGATCCAAGAGTTCAACAAAGCTCCAAAGTAGGCATCGCCGCCTGGGTAGCAAAGGATGGCGAACCACCACGCCCACGCGATGGAAATGTGATGATAGACATGCAAGAATGATACCTGGTGTCGATTCGAGAAACAACAAAACACTGTTAGGGAAATGTCGAATTTTTCACACGAAAAAAAAAAGATGTTGACTGTCGGCTATTCAAGATGACATACCTGATCCATTCGCCCTCTTAGAACCATGAAAAAGGTATCAAAAAACTCAAGGTATTTGTCCATGTAGTGGATCCACACAGCAAAAGTGGTTCCACTCGTGTTGGTATACAAGTCACCGATAAAGGGGTGTCCTTTGTTGATGAGAGAATCCACGAACCGGTATACCATCCAAGCATTCAATAGCACTTGTCCACCATTGTACACAATCATGGTTTCTTTCAACAGGAGTTTGACGTCCACCACTTGACTCAACACGTTCTTGGAAAACGATCGCAAAAGTGGCAAAGCGACCAGATATGACACTGTCAGAGCGAGAGGCGTTTTCCAGCTGTGAATGTCGGAACCGATTCCTGGTGCCTTGTTTTCGTCCAAGAAGGAGATCTTTCCCCAAACTGCAAAGATGGCCAACATTAGCGACGCACAAGCGTATCGGCTCATCAAACTGGGCGGTTCGAGAACCACGTCGACGGGACGAAACTTGCCCTCCGAGTTATTGTTTTTGGTGGTGGTAGTAATCGACTTTTCCAGTCCACCCCCTACCTTTGGTACAGCGATGTCGGTGGGGCCACACATAATTATAATATAATGAGAAGAATCTTTGATGTAAGAGGAGAAGATTCGTCCGATTCTATTCGACAGATTGTTTCAAAAAACGTATGCTACTTCGGCGGATTCCTGTACACTTCGTTGGATTTTTTAAATGGTGGGTGAATGTGTCCGCCTCTACTTGAAGATGTTGGCAATTTCTGTCGCTCTGTCGTCGTAGGATTAATAGCGTTCAAGGTTGTTGGTGGTTAAAAGATCTGTGAGGTCGATGAAGTAATGGTGGGGGACAGTTGGTTCCAAAGAGGTGAGTCGAGTCGATGGTGGCGATAACGAGGTGGAGGGTGATGACGAAAAGTTTCACATCCCTCGGTGTCGATCGGGAAGACGTTGGCGTGTTTTCCGCCTCATCGAGCCCAGACTTTTTACGCCAAGTTTTGGAAAGAGGCGAAGATTCCGTTTCGATTTATCAAGATAGTCGTGAAATGTTGAGCAATTGGAATCTCTCTTCAAGGCAAGGTGATATTGGATAAAGATACCTTTTTGGTGACGTAGTGCCAAACTCGAGTCCGTCAGATGTACATACTACGTCGTATCATACTCCGAGTACCAGGTATCATACAAGGTACGTACAGGTACGGTAATAATACGCAGTACACCACCAATCTTGTGTAGTAGTCGCACTGGTCAAACGATTTATTTCCGTTCACAACGTATGATACGTACGTTAATAAGTACCTATACATACCGGTAGTACCGGTAGTATGACAATAGACAAATGCTGTCGTATTATGTATTAAGAATTTTGCCGCAGCTACCACTCAAGCTAGTAGCTTGAGTATTAGCTAGGAAAATGTCGCTACGAATAAAATGGTCGCCGAACTATCCCATGAACCAGACAAACAAGTATGATCATGTTAAATGACTCTGTACTCGCATAGCTAGCGTCACAAATCATTCAATGAGAATTTCGCGCAACACGATCACTTTCTTAGCCATGTCATCCGTCATCCTGTGCTGAGTAGTGTTTGACGATTTTTGAAGATTTCTCCTTTGCTGCATCGTCCAACGATACAAACCGGCATTTTTGACAGGAATTTTCGCATGGCCATTCTTTCGATGAAACGACAGTAACTCTTCGTACATTCGATTCCACCTAGCCAGCTCGGCTGACCAGGGAAAGCCAATATCATCTAAAAGAGCGACGCGACTTTCCGGAAGCATCTTCCGATGGTACAAGTATCGTTGGTGGCGAACCCAACTAGACAAAGCTGTGCACTTCCCGGGCACAGAAAAGTGACCATATTTCTCCTTGAAGGAGCAAAGCTCCCGATATGATTTCATCCAACTTTCGTCGTGCACTGCAATCTCAAACGTCAAGTCCAGCAGACGCTTGGCTCGATGGTCATAATCGGAACCTTGTTCCAAGTCTTTGCCCATACCGATTTTCATCAGCTTCTCAATGCTAGCACTGTCCAAAGAGTCTGGCCGTTTACTTGCGCGGGCATCTTCTTTTATCTCGTCTGAATATGAATTCAATCGCTTCAACGATCTACGCTGTCGATCAGTCCAACTCCACAATGGACCGGCGCTCCTTGGAACGCGAGTGTGCCCATGCTCGTTGAAAAAATGTACCAGTTGGGCGTAGTGGCTTTCCCACGAGCTGCTCTGTGCATCCCATACAAAGCCAATTTCATCGAGTGCTTCGATGCGGTGCTCTTCCAGTCTCCCTGTCTTGTACAAGTGCCTTTGACGTGCCACCCAACTTGCCAGAGTGGGATGTTCCTCACTTGTCATTGGGACTAGTACATCACCCATTTCTTCCTTGTATTCTCGAAGTTGTTCAAAGAATTTCAACCAGTCTTCCTCGGTCGGATCGAAGACAAAATCAATTTCTCTCAGAAGCGCTTCCCGATCCGGCGAAAGTGTTCCGCGATTGTAGGCTTTTCTTTGTTGATCAGACCAATCGGCGAGTTGCTGATCGTCATGTCGACTCACCCGGGTTTCACCTCCATTCTCCTGGGAAAATCGTTCCAAACGATTGAAGATTCGCTGCCAGTTTGATTCTCGACATGACCACATAAATCCCATAGACTCGAGAACAAGAAATTTCGTCTCTAAGGATTTGTTTATCCTTCGAATTTTGTTGTCATTGTCATAGTGCCTCCGATGCAGTAATCGTTGTTTGACAACCCATGTCGCCAAATCCTCCGGCACTTGCATCTTCTGGCGTTCTCGTTTAGCATAGATACTTTTTCCAGTCGGAACGTGACAGTCTCCATTTTTCTCTTGATATTCCATCAGCCTTTGGATCATGAAAAGATCGTCGGGGTCCAGCTGACGCTGCAGTGCTTGAACATCATCGTACAAAACGGTAGGAACAGCGGTCGATTCCTCTGATGAAGCGGTAGTTGACAACAATCGAAAAAAATGTGATTTACCCAAGAAACATGATGCTGTAGCGCGACCTGGATTGTATAACGAGGATATTCCCGGTGTCACTAGAGATGAAGCAACTCTCTGTGTTGATATCCAACGTGATCCTCCCAACGGATCTGTCGTAGAAGCGTCGGTCCTACAGAAATAGCGGTTGTTTTTAGGAATGCAGGTGATTCCAGCCCCCGATACTGGGCCGACCTGAAACCTACGTGAGCATACTGTTATTTTAGGGTTCCCAAGCCGCAGTGAAGCGGCCATGTCGAGGGAGAGAATTGTCTTGTCGGTAGTAGTCTACCAAGACGGAGTACGAACTACAGTACCGGTAGTAATCTTTTTTGTGAAAAGGAGAAAGAGAGCATCTCACAGTCAAAACCTCCTTATATACAGTTAGCCGGTGGAAATAGGTGTCATAGTACGAATCATACTATAGTAGTTAAAAAGTTCCAAACTGTTTCACTGCAATGATGAATTCGCCGAATGAAACTTGACGAACGACGTCTTGATAAATTCGTACTACTACTGTAAATAACATTACGGGGTAGTTATTCTTGTCACTGTCCTCGCAAGACCTTGCCGAATTTTGGGGCATTCCCCGCCACTCCGGCTAGGTGCTGTCACTTGCTGCTAGGAGGTCGACTTGGCTTCCCGCATTGCTCGCTGAGTGGAGTTGCATTTCCCACATACTGGATGATACAAACGAGGAAAAAGTTAGTTTCTCATCGGCTCGCAAAACAAATTGGCAATCCTGAATTGCTTACGCTGCATATGTCCCTTGCTTCTCCAGCAACTCGTCATGTGTCCCTTGCTCGGCTACCACGCCTTCTTTCAAAACAATAATATTGTCCGCATTCCGAATGGTTCCCAAACGATGGGCGATCACTAGAACGGTCCGTCGCGAGCCCAGACGATCCAACGCTTCTTGGACACTTCTTTCGGTGATGGTGTCTGCGGGTGGTTCGGCATTTGTAAAGTGTGAGAAGTAACCCATGCCAGAAAGTTCACTGGATAAAGTACAAGCTTACCTAGCGCTGAAGTTGCTTCGTCAAGCAATACAAACGGGGGGTCTTTCAGCAAGCACCTTGCAATGGCGGCACGTTGCTTTTCACCACCCGACAGCTTGAGACCTCGGTCACCGACGACCGTGTCCCACCCGAGTTCCAAGCTTTCGATGAAATCGAAAAGCTGGGCATCTCGTGCTGCTTGATCCAATTCCGCCTGGGTGGCATCTCGCCGCCCATACCTCAAATTTTCCCGAATTGTATCGTTGAACATGATGGCATTTTGCGGAACGACTCCAATGCTTCCCCGCAATGATTTCTGAGTGACCGTGCGTACGTCTTTTCCATTCACCTTGACCGCTCCGCCCAAAACATCGTAAAATCGGAAGAAGAGACGGGAAATCGTGGTCTTGCCAGCACCTGCACGAAAACAACGCACATGATCAGAGGGTGAAAAAAGTAGAATGGATATGAATGCAAGCACATATGCGACTCACCGGTGGGACCCACAATAGCAGTTGTAGTTCCACGCTTCATCTTGAACGATACACCTTTCAATCCTTTGTTAGATGATTGAGTAGGATAGTGAAACACGACATTGTCAAACTCCACGGCCAGTTCTTCATCGTCGGCATTTATTTTCGGCAACGGGATAGCACCAGGAGCGTCGACGACGTCTGGACTTTCCGCCAAGAGTTCAGAGAGATTGGTCAGATCTATAATGGCCATCACGACTGCGTTGTAGACACTTCCCAGAAAGTTCAATGGCTGGAACAGTTGCATCGTGTAGGTGAGGACTGCCACAAAATCTCCCACCTGCATACCAGGGCAAGTGTCATTGTCAAGGGCCTGGCAGCAGCTTGACACCCCAGAATCACAACCATGATCTATGCAGCAGTCAATCCTTTGTTTGATTCCCAATGCGGAAAGTGACAAAGCAACACCCAAACATAACTGCAGTATGGCTCTTTGTGAGATGTTGAGAAAACTCAAACTGGCCTGAACTGCAACGCTTCCAGCCTGGTACTTCGAGATGGATTCTCCAAATCGTTGTCGTTCAAACTCTTCACCTGTAAAATACTGCAAGCAACAAAAAGATTAGGTTGCTGAGTCGTTTTCGCAAATTAACGATTCAAAATTCTTGTTTCACTCGTATTTGTACCTTTACAGTTTCGAAATTCACTAGAGAGTCTGTTGCCCTGTCGTGCCACTCATTATCCGATTTGACGACTGCCTTACGAAATTTCTTTCTCCATAGTGTCACAAGAATTGTCCATACGATGTACATCCAGACAAAGTAAAACACGCAAATGGCCAATGGAGCATAGTGAAAATAGGTAGCGAAAATGATGCACACCACCAGGCACTCTGCCAAGGCTGGAACCAGCCATAGAAATAAATATTTCATCAATGTATCGCAAGCGGCAATCCCTCTATCCATGGACCGGATAACTTCTCCCAGCTTCTTTTGTAGATGCCAATCCATACTAAGTTGGTGCAAATGAACAAAGACTGCTTCGGAAAGTTGTATGAAAGCGGCCTGCGCAACTTTGAGGTACACCAAGCTTTGGCCCTCCTTGAAAGCAGCACCAAAGAACTGAATCGCAGAGTAGGCAATCGAAAGATATATGCATCTCGCGTAATCTTCGTGTGCCAGTGCCGTCGAGGCCCAACCGAGCTATAATGATGGGAAAGGGCAGGCGCAACTGTATTAGATACGAGTTTGAGACCGGGCAAAACAAAACTTTTGGCTGGATATTTTTCGCGTACCAAAATCGGAGACACCAAGTTACAAACTTTGGATAAAATGACACAGACCCAAGTCACAATAGCTCGAATTCGATTCATGGTCGCCGATTCGGCTGTTTCATCCGGCCAAAAGTATGGTTTCAGCAAGATCAAAATGGCTGAACTACTCAGGCGTCTCTTTTGAGCCGTCGACGACATTGTGGAACTGACACTGTGACGATCCTCTAATGGTTTAAGCGGCAGTGCCACAAAGAAGCATTCTCCCAACGACAAGAGTGTATACAAACTCATAACGTTGACCACCCATTCGTCTCCTGATGCAGTATCTTGTCTGTGTTGGTAGTAACAGATGGATAATGGAATCGTAAGCATCAAGGATGCCGCCAGAGACACCACCCGAGACACAATGCCAAATCGCTCACGATCGACATCTCGGTATGTTAATATTGCACCGAACAAGACGACGACCACGCATGACCATACCAGACTGCTGGAAAGGACTCGGTTAACGTGAAAAATGGCGGCAATGAGCAACAGCATCAAGAGTAGGCATTGAAATCGAAACGACCATGTTGCGGGTTTTGAGGAATCCAACAAGACAGAAAAGTTGGACTCTTTCTCGTGATCATGCGGAAACGACGACAAGAGCGTCGCCTTTTCTTGTTCTGGGTCGACATTGACGGATGCATCTGTCTCATTTTCCCCGCCGTTCAACGTATCTTTGCTGCTCTTACTGCCAGAGGGCAAACTTCCATACGACGTCAACTTTTTCGGACGAGGTTTGGCTTTGTCCTTGACAGCATTATGGTGATCTTCCGTATAATCCTTGGTGGTATTCTGGCTGGCTGTTTGAATCAAATCAATGGACATGCGAAAGAGCATGAAAGAAATGGCGAGCACACAGACAGTTTCATAGGACGAAGATACCGCTGACACCGTTGTTTCGTCGCTGGTAGCAGCATCATGGCTGGAGTTGAGCATTTTTCGGATTACGGTCGTTGTTGTTAACTGTAATGCCAAGTCGTTCTACAAAAACGAAGTGGGTTGTCACACCCTTACTGCAGGTATGAGTATGTTATCGTCGAATGGAATGGAATGGAATGGAATGGAATAGAATGAGATGGAATGAAACATCCCTTCGCATGTTCACATCAACAAACATCATCAGCTATGATACTAGCTACTATGATACAACCGTCATGGATAGACAGAACGAGGAGGATGTCGCTGGATCCATGACTGATCATCGCGTGACTGAAGATCAATGTAGCACTCTACAGCTACCAGTATGTACGGTACGATTACCGTACCGTACTGCTATGACACTACGTTCGTACCATTCCTACTACACGTATCTTCCGGAGGTATGATACCAGCTGTTGTACCATCCCTACGGGAGTCTAATCACAGTCAGTCTTTACGTATCTTTCAACGCTCTTCGAAACTCCATCATCGTATCATGGAGGGATAAAAAACACGAATAGGTACCTACGGTACTGCGGTAGTGCGACTACGGTACTGTTCCGGTAGTACGGTACTGGTCGTAGACAGGAAGCGATAGAGAGATGGAGCTTCGGAATCGCAGTCTCAATGAAAAATACCAACAGGGAAAATGACCAACTTTCAAAAACTACTTCGTTTATTGTTGTGAGTACAAAGCAAGCTCGGAAAGTACATAAAAAATAAAATAAATATTATACATACAACTCCTGCTTTCCATTATTAACTGTAAACAACATTCCATCAACAGAATGTCAAAGCCGTTTGATTATTCCAAATGGGACAAAATTGAACTGTCCGATGATGAGGAAGATGTCCACCCGAATATCGATCGAGAATCTTGGTTTCGGATGAAGCATCGGTCGCGTGTCGAACGAGAGGAGCACGAAGAAAAAGACAAACAACGGATCCATGCAGAGGTGAGTACTGTGCACTTCTTGCATTTGTGCAATTTTCAAAACTGGGGAGACAGAGAACATGACAACATGGTTATACTTTACATCATTATTGATTTTTACAATTACAATTTGAGGGGAGACGATTGACACAATTCCCTCATGTATTGTCTGTTTGTCTGCTTCTTTCTTTTTTGGCATATTGTCGTTCCAATGGTAGATGGAAAAAGCGAACCAACGTATCAAAATGCTGGAACGAGACTTGCTCAAAATTGAACGTCGTAAACTAGATTCCATCGAGGACGGTGATGATGATGATGACGACGACGATGATGATGATTTGGACGACGCAGAGGCCATCAAAATTGAATTGGAAGAGCTCAAAGAGGCCAACAAACAACGGCAGAAAACTTTGGATGACTATGAAAAAAATAAAAAGTGGAACGTCGACAATATGTTTCAAGTTAAGGAGGAACGGACCGAAGTCAACAAACAAGCGGCTAAAGATAACTATACCAAGGCGGGATACGTTCAATCGTCGATTGACGGAGAAAAGGCTAAACAAGAATTTGAAAAGAAGATTAAAAAGATAGCTCCCAAAACAGACAATAAAGAATCAGAAACGGAGAGTAGCAACAAGCCAGTGGCATCCACCACCACAACCGAGAAAGGGACAACCAATGCCCCCGTTGCCAAGCCGGAACCCAAGCCAGCAGTCGGGCCTCCCAAACCTGCCTCCAAACAGGAAACAGATCCAACTGAAGTCGAATCGGATCCTAATTTTGTGTACACGTATCATGAGTTTACCGAAAAATATGCCGACTTGTGCGAAGAATTCATGGCACTCAAGACATTTGAGGATTCCAAAGAGTTCCTGCTCAAGCACGGTGATATCTTGCTACAAGAACACGCCGCTAATTATTTGTTACTCGCCACGCTTGAGGACGAAATGAACGGATATCACGATGAGATGAAGCAGCGCGCCAAACAATCCCAAATTGTCACCAACATTGCCGAACTGGCCAAGTCGTGGAACACCCATCCAGGTAATGTCATCATCCCCTTTTTTGGTCGTTTACAGCAACGTGAATTCTTGGAGGGGTATCTTGCCGGGGTCAAGATCTTTGAAGAAAAGATCAAGGCCCGTGCTGTTGTCAAGCGAAAGGAATTGGACGCCCAGCGAGAAGCTGAAAAGAGCGGACGGGTTCAAAAGGAAGGTGTCGATTTGGCCGAAATTCCCAGAGAAGAACGCTTAGGACCTGGTGGTTTGGATCCTCTGGAAGTCATCGAAAGCCTTCCAAAAGTCATGCAGGATGCCTTTGAGAGTAGGGACGTCGATGAGCTGAGAAAGGCCTTGATGAGTATGGACCCAAAGGATGCCGAATATCATATGAATCGATGTATCGCTTCTGGTTTGTGGAACGCCGGTGGATAGGTGTTCCAATGAAAACCCAAACAGGTTGAAACTATTCTCGGGATGGACAATGAAATATAGATATCAGTTACTGTTAATATTCAATATGTCTCAGTACATGTTTCTTTACTTCCACAAATCCGTAGACAGATATTTCAGACCCGAGTCGCAGAGCAAAATCGCGATCGTACCTCCCTTCTCTTTCCTTTTGAGCAGTTTGACCGCAGCAGCGAAATTTGCACCTCCAGAGAAACCACAAAAAATACCTTCGTATCTTGCCAGGTCTCGCGCTGCTTGAATAGCCTCCTCGTCGGAAACTTGAACACACCCATCGAGAATCTCATCTCCGGCAGCAGAGAGCATCGGAAGAGCCGTTGCCGCTCGGACATATCCACCTCCTTGGATGCGATGATTGGGATTTGTGACAGCTTTTCCGGCAAGAATCGCCGCACCCTCGGGCTCCACAACGTAACAGCGCACTCCCTTTGGACGTAAAAACGCGGCAATACCTCCAAACGACCCCCCAGTACCAACAAAGTCGCAAAACGCAGTTATCTGTCCATCGGAATCAGTCCATATCTCAGGCCCTGTACCAATGTAGTGTGCTTTCATGTTGCCATCCCGAAGGAACTGATCCGCTCGAAACGCTGACTTTTCTTCCACCAGTTGCCTGGCTTTCTGCTCGACCAGATCCAAGTCTTCCCCAGAAACTTGTCCCGGTATGCTGCCTTGTGCTTGTTCGACAAGGACAACTTCTGCGCCCAATGCGGACATCATGCGAGCCCTTTCAATGCTATTACCTTTGCTCATGACGGCACAAAAAGGAAACCCTAAAACTGAACACACGATCGCTAGACCAGCGCCTGTATTACCAGACGTGAGCTCGACGACAGATTGACCAGGCTTCAGATCGCCGCTCTCAAGTGCATCAAGAATGATCTGCTTGGCAATGCGGTCTTTCTTGGAAAAGCCAGGCGAAAGGTACTCGCATTTTCCAAGGATACGACCTTGAACATTGTATTGACGGGAAATCCGAGAAAGATCAATCAGCGGCGTATTTCCAATAACAGAAATAACATCAGGAAATACGCTGTCGGCATGGACCGAAGATATCATCCCAAACAAACACACCAATGTGAAAAGACCCACATGGAGAAAACCAGGTGCAGAAATCGCGCTTGGAATTCGTTTCGTCGCTCTTACAGCAGCTATTGATGAAACAGAAAAGGTGTGAGACGAAATTGCGTCCATCAAGCCATATACGAGGTAGCCCTTTATCAGCAAACGAAATGTAGTACTTCAGTAATAAATTCCGACTACGCCGCCGCTAGCGGAGGGATACAGGCCGATGGACGTGGTTGTCTCATCATCTCTCTCCTTGATCTTGAAGGCTTCGATCTTCTTTGATGTTTCACAGTCGATAGTTCTGCCTTCCGCCAGAATGATCAACGGAACGACGGACGGTACTCAAATTCCACAACTCCGTCTTACCCGACTACCGTAGTCGTAGTACGTCGTACTAATCTTTTTTCACTACGGTTGGATCGGATACGAAGTACCATTAAGGGAATGAACCACAAATACTACCGGGAGACAGCTTCAAGGAAACAAAACTGCGTTAGACTTCCAGTTTTACCTCGTCCTTTAGTTGATTATGATGAGATATCTGAAATAGAGCCAGTTCCCCCGGAGCTACAAAATGGTGTCCCAAGCGGGGTACCGCTTCTACCTTCCCTTTAATAGCAATGTTTGGAATGACTGCAGTCACTCGTCCTTTTCTTGAGACATGGACTCTGCCGCAGCCAAGCTACTACGGTGTTGAGACATGCTTAAATAACAGTTCCAAAAGAAGGAGAAGACCATGAGCGACAGTGGCTGCATGTGCGATGGCACGACGGAAAACATGAGGACGTTGAAAGGCATCCAGCAGGTTGCCGATGCCTGGATGGTAGTGGGAAGCTCATTTTGAAGCTTCCACGATACTTTATTCCACAGTCGGTCAAAGTGGTACGGGACGTAGCTGAATGCATTCTCTCGTTGATTCCGTCGCAGTTCACCATACCAAGCTTGTGTATGCTCAATGGTTGTTCCGTAGGTATAAAAAGCGGCATTGACGGGAACGCTAGTGCCAAAACTGAGGGCAACTCGTGCCAAAATTCCAACGGGAGTCTTTTTAGGGAGGTATCGATCGTAGGCTTTGTAGACGGTGGCATAAAAGGGGACATAGAGAAAAGCCCAACTGGCCATTGTTCCCGTACGAAAAGGATTCCAAAACGAAAGTTCGTCCTTGATCGTGTCCACGACGGCTTCGTGTCGATCCAAGAGACGAGCGCCGACGACGGAATCGGTTGCGTAAATCATGAGGTCTTCTTCCGAGGAAATGCCGATGATTTCTTCGTGATCGAGGCTTCGCCTGCTGACTTCCTTCGTTTCTACTGAATCGCAACTACAACAGTCGCTGCTCTGCGTCATTGATGACGATGGTGCTAGTGACTGACGGCTTTCTACTTTTTGAACCAATACATCACTTCCCGTCATGAGAACAACTCCCGTGGATAGATTGGTCAAAAAAGGGGCTGCTTTGAGTTTCGCAAGGTACCATTTTCCAATGGAACCATAGACATGGGACGCAACCATATCTTCTGTTGTCTAGTAAGGAATGGGAAGCTTTAATGGAAAGAGGTACTTCAGAGGAAAAGCTGATAAAATGTTTGAAAACGTTTATGAGAAACTACGTCCTGTCGTAAAAGGTGCAAGAAACGATTAATTTGTTTTACAGTCATGTTGTTGTCTTTGTCTCATTCGTTTTTTCGGAGAGCTCTGTTCGTGGGAGAGAAAAGGAAAAAAATGATGCACTTTCAAAAATGAGGTGGCTATGTTTTCTGTTCCTGCCCGAATTTAATTACGGTCATTGTCCAATCACTCACAGTCAGAGGCATGAATACGTAATGCGACTCTACATTTTACTAGCACTTTCGAATTCTCAACATTTGCCTCTTAAGAAAAGTGAATCCGACCTCGTGCTTCTTGGTCGCACATTCGTACCAAAAAAGCAGTTTCGGAAATGACGTAATCGGATTGACTGTGAATACGCAGCACGACAGCACGACAATAAATCGTAGACTCACAATTCACTCACTCCACGACACACACAAAAATACTCGAAGTAATAACTGTAAGAACGAGATTGATCATCATTATGCCTGCAACTTGCCCTACTAGCCAACTTTGGTCGAAGATAGCACCATCATTAAAAGTATTGATGCCAATGGCAGGGCTCAAGAACCACTCATACGGCACCAATCTTTTTGTGGGAGATGTAGACTTGTCAGAGTACTACAGTACTCCGAGTACGACAGTCGTAGTCCCCCCGTTAGACTGTACCTGATCGTGCCTCCACTACTGTCCCTTAGACGATAGCTTTGTCAAAGACGAGTCAAACACGGTGGTCTACGACAGGAGTAACTACCTAAAGTCAAAGTCCTTTCGTAACTGGATTATTTCAAGAAAGTGACAGCATCCTCTGTCCCTTTATTGTTGTTACGCTTAGTACTCTTCTCCTTTGTAGAGGCTACTCCGTCTCCAATCTTGTTTGCGCAGACCACTCAGTCCGTGCTTCCTCGACAAACATTCTCATTATCTATACCAACGGTTCCGTTCACATACGCAACGTTTGCCTTAGGGCCCTCGCATCCTCGGAGGACATCAGCATATCTACGGCGATTAGGAGTTGATTCCTTGTCCGCATGAGATGAAGGTTCCTTGTCCGCATGGTTCGGGATTAGATTCTTGCCCGCGTGACTCATTGCTTTCAGACGTTTCTTCAAGTCATCTGAGTCGTCTTTGTCATCCTTTCCAACACCCTCCCCCCAAGTAAGAAGTCAGCATTGGCTTATTTCGAGACCACACTCTCCACGTTCGCACTTGCCCTTTGCCTGATTAGATTGGATTGATAGTCTCTTCGCTTCATCATGTACGACAGCCGTATAATGGTATGAAGCACTGGACGACTCTCCAACTCCAATGCTTGCCCACGCGTAGAATTGGGGTCAAACACCGTACATAATAAAATGGTCTCTCTTCAGCCCGCAGCACTATTCGCATGATTCCACTATGATGCCGCCCAATCAGAGAGAAATCCGGGAAGTTTACCTCTTCAAGCCGAAGTTCTTCATTCGTGCTCAACGCCAATATTGACACATCTTTTCTCCGACATACTTCTTGTCGATTCTTGCAGTAATTCGATTTGCAGTCATCAGGGAAAGGTGTCGAACATCCTATAGCTGAGCTACAGATAGCTTGATTTTCCCAGTGTTATCTTTCCTCCGACTCGAGCCTTTAAAGGTGATTCAACAGCTAGTAATTAGTAAGAAGTACTACTCCAGTAGTACACAAGAAGCTAGAGAGATCTGGTGGCGCTTTGTTGTTGGAAGAGCGAGTATTTTCACCACCTTCTTTCAACCGGGTAAATGTGTTCAGGGTAGCGCGGCGACAGAAGATGTTCCAAGAAAAACCCATTTCTCGGTGAATTGTGAATGATGCGAGTACACTGTCGCACTCCGAGTAAATCTCATATCGATTATTGATGGTTATTTGAGTTGTTGCCTATGATTTGTGATTTGATGTCTTTTTTCTTCTACCGAAACTTGGTCGCTTAATAAAAGCAATGGTTTAAAGAAAAAGAGTTATTGTTCTACAGTATTTCGGCTTCTTCATTCTCCGAAGTCCTCTTTTGTTGACACCAATATTCTGCTTCGTCTTCAACAATGGTTCTTCGCGGAGTTTTTACTTAAGAAGTAATAGGCTGCCTTTAAAACCTCGTAAAAAACAGCTGTGCAAGTGAACCAGAAAGAACATCTGTCTTTATTGTTAATGTGGAAACAAACAATAGTAGCATTAAAATGTTCCCAAGACTTCTCTCGCCTTTTCCAAAAAGATTTTATGGGTATCTAAAATCTCAGTACAACTCTTTCAACAAAATGCTGATGATAGGATTTGCTCACAAAATCAAAATCATCTCCAGACAGAACGGTATCCCACTCGAAACAATCTGTGAATTTCGATCCACCTCAAGTAATCTCAAAGAAAATTCTTGATATGTCTACTATGGTCAACGATCCATCGATCCCCAAGGAGGGGAGTGTAAGCACAGAGCAGGAGCCAACCATCAAGTCGCTCGACATTGACGAAGAAAATCCCTCCAAGGAAAACGGCAATGAAGTCGATATCCGTACGAAGGGATTTGTCGTCGTCGTTGCCATTGCCGCAGCTCTTGGTGGTCTGATTTTTGGTTATGGTGAGAGCCAACGTTGTGTCGACACCATCGTATTCTTTGTTTGATGCCAGCGGATCACTAATTTATCTTTTTCTCTGTTTAATTGTCAGATATTGGTGGCGCTGGAGCTACTTTTGTCATGGACGGGTTTCGCCTTTACTTTGGTTGGGACTGCCCTGAAGGTGACGATACCTGTGTCCCTGCTACGGAATCCCAGATTGATACCGACCAAGGTTTGGTCAACGGTCTCTTTGGTGCTGGTGCTGCCATGTATGTATTGTTGCTCCAACGCACATGATATTGCATCACAAGCATCACTTTTGCTCACTCTTCTTTCTTCCGTTGCTTCTATCAGTGGCGCCATTGTTGCTCCAAAACTCTTTGATAGCTACGGTCGCAAGGTGACCATGTACACCGCCAGTTGGACGTTTGTGATTGGTGCTACTTTGCAAGCTGCAGCTGTCAACATGACCATGCTTCAAGTTCCCCGTCTTTTGTCTGGTGCTGGTATTGGAGCTCTGTCTATGTGCAGCCCAGTTTACATTGGTGAACTTGCCCCAGTGCATCATCGAGGTCAACTTGCCACTCTTTGGCAAATGGCAATTGTCACTGGAATTGTCTTAGTTTCCATCCTAAACTTGTGGCTCAAAAATTGGTCTGATGGTTGGCGCATTTCTTACGGAGGGAATGTTGTCTTTGCACTAATCTTGATTGGTATGTTGACTATCATGCCAGAGTCTCCAAGATATTTGGTTGGCAAAGAGAAGTATGACGAAGCTCGCAAGGCATTGCAGAAGGTCCGTTTTGAAGACCAGATGGATGAAGAGATGAAAGAGTTAGAACTCGAAGCCAAGGCAGAGGTTGAACGTGGAGTTTCAACCTGGGCAGAAATATTTGACAATGACAACCGCATGCGGTACCGAATTCTTCTTGGAATTGGCCTTCAGAGTATCCAGCAGTTGTCGGGTATCAATGCGATCATGTTCTATGCCCCACGGATCCTTGAGAACTTTTTTGGATCGTCGGGAGGTATTGTGGGGGCTCTTATTTTGAACGTCATCAACTTTTTTGCTACATTCATTACCATTGCTACTGTTGAGAGCTTTGGCAGAGCCAAACTTTTGTTTTCAGGGGGTATTCTTATGTGCTTCTCCCTTCTGATGACTGCCATCTTTGCGAGTCTCGAAGAGACGAAGACCATTGGTTTTCTGATTGTTGTCTTCTGTGGACTCTACGTGGTGGGATTTGCTTACTCTGTGAGTCTTTTTTTATCTCCTGGTAGTGTTTGAAATTGGGAGCAAATCCATCCAAAAGTTGATACTCACATTCATTGTTTTACCCTCCCTTTATAGTGGGGTCCAGTTGTTTGGGTCTACTGTTGTGAGATTTACCCCCTCCGATCTCGTGGCAAGGCTACTGGATTGACAACATTGTCCAACTGGACATGGACGACCATTGTTGGAGCTGTTTTCCCATATGCTGCTACCGCTTCCTTGACTGGATGCTTTGCCTTCTTTGCAGGAATTGTGTTTGTTTCCATCTTTGTTGTCTACTTTTATCTGCCCGAAACTGCCAACCGTACCATCCTTGAGATTGATGAAGATTTCAAGAATCACAAGCCAGAGTTTCCACGCAAAAAGTGGAACTAAGCCTTTGCCACCACTCCCCTTTCACCATCTAGTATATGTGGTTTCATTAAAGTCTCCAACAACAAGCTATGCTATGCTATGCTATGCTATTGCGCTATTCTGGCCCATCTGCCCACTGCGTCCAGAAAATTGGAAAAATATAAAAAAAAATTGAAGTGTCAGTATTGTTACTATGTGATTTTGCTAGACTATTGTCGTATTACTCGGAGTACTTCATATGTTACAGTTATCATCATGATGTTCACTGTTAATACGTACTACTACGTACGAATTGCGTCGTATAACCTCATCACAGTCAATCATTGTGGACGTAGCACAAACGTACATGTGTAGCCGGTAGAACCCTATGGTACTGGTTTTCCGGTAGTCTAGCTCTCCACTCTCTAGCTCTCCACTCTACTACTAGCTAGAGAGAAAGTATGATACACCTTGTCTTTCAACAATGTACCGGTAATACTTGAAGTACCGTACTATGAACCGGTACCTACCGTACCGGTATTCTATCGGCACTGTAAACTGGTATCATATTGATACACCGTATTCTTGCAGCGTTGTTTTTCTTTTAGAGTTTTTCCTTGGGGAGGGGAATTCATAATTCGGGACATCAATCCCCCTTTCGTAGGTGGCAAATTCACCGTCATTCGCTTCTTTCTTTTTTTTCTTCTGGTACGACCGACAGTAAAATACACAGACTTGTTCAGAACGTCGTACTATCGTAAAAGCTGCTACGAACTTGTACGGCAGTTACGGTAGAGAAACAATTTTCATCTCTTGAGATACAATTGATGATGGAGCTTGACGGAGCAGATGGGTCGACATGTTTCCTTGTCACATCGTCATTATCACCTAACAATCACCATCCAAACGAACGTACTCTTCTTCTTTTAGTTCCGATAGGCAAATCTTGAAACGTTGTATCGTTGCACCGATTCTTTTCGCATCTTCAATCTAGCATAAAACAATCTACGTACCGTAAATCAATCGGCGATTGTTCGTTGGCTGGTGAGATTATGAATTTTGATAGACGGAATCGGCGAATGAACTTCTCTGTGTTACTCTGTGTTGTTGTTGGATGCTGTATCTTCATTGTGACAACAACAACAACAACATCAGCAACATCAAGCCAAGGAATAATACCCTGCGTAGGTGCCTTTGTTCAATTTTCCAGAAGTCATCATCGAACACTGCATCGTAGTCCTTCGGATTCAACGCTTTATGAATCGAGCAACAATAACAAGAACGGTGGAGACGAAGTAAAGAATAGCAGGCTAGACGTTGTGCCGGGTCCCGAAGACACGACGGAACAAAATATCCGTTCTTTGTTTGTTCTTTTTAACAATGCCCTTGCAACGTACGTACGGAAAAAAGAAAGAAAAAACATAATTGATTTTGATCTCTGATGGACGGTTTCGTGTTTGGTTCGTACGGACAGTTCGTATCTCACAGAACTTCAATTGCGACATATTGTTCTCACTGTCCCAACAACAACAAACAGTGGCGCTCCCAAACTCGTCGCCAAACGATATGCCAAAGATGCTGTCCTACTGCCCAGCACCAACGTCGATCCCGTCATGACTGCCGAAGCTATTGAAGAATTTTATGCAGATTATCTTTTGCAGAAACCACAAAAGCGAGTTCTGGAAGGCCGCGTTCGTGTGGGATACGGATGGAGCGAAGATGCGGGAATCTGTGAGATCTCACTGCAAGATCCAGTATCGGGTCTCAATCGCAAAGTTAAGGCTCGGTATTCCTTTGTGTATGTTTGGGAAAGCCATCAATGGAAGATCTTGCAACACCACAGCAGTATTTTGGGAGCCGTCGAAGCGTCACCCATGTGTGTTCCTTCCATGTCGTCGGGGCCGATGACGACACAACGGGTTGAAAACTTGTTTCAATTAATGCAAGATGCATGGGAAATTAGGGATGCCGATGCCGTTGCGCGGAGGTTCGTCGATGATGGACTTTTAATGCCGCTAGATGTGTACGAAGCGCCGAAGCGAGGGTTCTTTGAAATACGAGATTACATGGAAGAATTCCTGCAAGGACGTCCAATGATCACCAACGTCGCTCGAACCCAAGTAATAATTGATCCATCCATTCCTGGTCAGCAGACATGGGCGAAGGACGTGGGAACATTCGAAATCACCTTCCGAAAGGATGGAAGTATCTTGCATGCTCGTTACTCTCTGTTTTATATTTTGGACGGCGATGGCGTGTGGAAGATTTCCCAGTTTACAGTATCACCTCTGCCACAAGATTGGAAGCAGATTCGAGCCAAACACGACTCTATGGACGAACTACGACCAACTGTGTCACCTCCTCGAAGTACATACAACAAAAAAGTTGGAAACTCTACTGTGTTGGCAATCGAACCAAAGGAACAACAATCGAAGCCTAATAACCTTCCACCAAAGGTTTCAAAAGAACAAGTACGGCAATGGTTTTCAGAGTGGAATAATGCCATGGCGACAGGGGATCCATCAGTCGTGGCTCATCGATATGCTGCACATGCCGTTCTCATGACCACAATGTCTCGCAAACCAAAAACGACTCTACAAGAAATCCAGGAATTTTATCAGCTGTTTCTATGGAATCGACCTCAAGCCAAAGCATTAGAATCGTTTGTAACAATATCGGAACATTGGTGCAAAGACGTTGGAGTGCTGGAGTATGTACTCAGAGATAACGACGGACATGCACAAAGAGTCAAGGAACGATACTCCTTTTTGTACACCTATGACGAAACCAGTGGATGGAAGATCGCTCACCACCATTCCTCCATCATGCCACAAGAGTTGCAAGAATTATCCGGTGCCATTGAGGTCGACAGTGACAATGATTCAAGGTTCTTCCAGTGAGTGGTGAAGCTGGAAGAGTAGTGTCTCCAGTGTCGTGCACACTGTACTAGCCCTGCTGCAGTAAGTCGAACGAGACGGTCCGACAAATAGAATCCAAACAGGCAATCGGTGCTACAAGCACAATCACAACGTACAATGGAGGAACAAGTAATGATAACGTGGGTGGATTTATAAAACCAGCCCTTCCATGTACGAACGCAACGTAAAAAAATAATCTTTCATTTACTTTGTTTCTGCAAAAAATAGAGTCTTCTCTTTCGCTGCTTCTTTAGTACCCTTTGCTGAAACGTTAGCGGGTGCACTTTCCTTAGCCATAGCTTTGAGTCCCTGTGGTCCATCCGCTCTTGCAATAACCTCATCGGCCACCATCAATCCTGATCTTGTAGCACCCTCCATAGAATCTAGGTAGTCTTGGTAGGTATAGGACCCAGCCAAGAAAAAGTTGGGGATGGGAGTTGCTTGCTTGGGACGGAACTTATCCTGCCCAGGCTTTTCGCGGTACAAACTTTGCCCTAGTTTCACAACAGAGAACCATGTGCATTTGAGCTTTCGAGACGATGGAAAGATGTCGTTAAGCTGTTTGATACAGTCTGCTACCAACTGATCGTTGGATCTGCTGAACGCACGCTCATCAAAGACAGCTTGAATGAGACTTCCCTCTCCTGGCTTGTAGTACTCCCCAGGACTAGTCAACGCCAAATCTGCAAAGCACGAGAATTCGGTGTCTACACTATACAGCAAGTTGTCAATTCCAGCTCCCTTGCCATCGCTCTGATCGCCCGAAACGTCCATCATGCGAACTTCGTCGTTCAACTCTGTCACCCAACCATCAAAGCGAACTTGAACAGTAGCGATAGGGACGCAGTCTAGGTTGTAGATCTTGTCGAAGAAGTCGTACTTTCGGAATGACGCGGGCAGCACCTTTTTGATTCCTGGGACATCGCAAGCGGCGATGACGGTATCAAACTCGTGGAAAATTTCGTTGGCGCCAACCTTGATGCCACGAACTCGAGTGGGGAGGCCCGTTTCGGGGTCAACGTCGTGCACAATCTCGCGGCAGGGGCTACTGAGGTTGATCTTGACATTCCTGTCCTTCAAGTACTTGAGGATGGGATCATGCAAGCCTGTCTGCGGACTACCATCGAGCATTCTCAAGACACTGGCTTCTGTACGGATCGCAAAGAGCATGAAGATGGTCAACATACACCGAGCGCTTATCGAATCACAATCCAAGAATCCGAGAGCGTAGGCAATGGCATCCCACATGCGATCCAAACTTCCTCGTTTGCCACCCAACTGAGTGAACCATTCGGTAAAGGTAATGTCATCGAGTTCTCGCACCATATCCATACCACCATCAAAATCTACCAGAGCTCGTACGATGGGCGATGTTCCCAGCCTCACTGCATTGTGAAACTTGTCCTCCAATCCTAGTTGTTCCGTCTTGGCAAAAGCTTGTAACCCACTCACGGGAGCTCCAATGGGAAATCGAAAGTCCAAGGAACCTAGTTGCCCTCCTTCATTGACAAATGTGTGCACATGCTCCTTGATTCTAAGATTCTTATCAAATCCACCGGTTCGTTTCATGATACCGAACAAGTTGTAATAACATCCAAAGAAGACGTGGAGACCCATTTCAATGTGATTTCCCTCCTTGTCTTGCCACGACGAGACTTTGCCACCGACAAATGGTCGAACTTCAAACATTTCTACATCGTGTCCGGCATCCGCCAAATCCATGGCGGCAACCATACCGGCCAATCCAGCACCGACGATACCAACCTTGAGACGTTCTTGATTCTTCTTGCCGGGTCCGTTCTGAGCCCGGGCCATGAGATTTTGATTCAAAAACGAGTCGTTACCAATTTGGGATTTGGCGCCGTCCGAAGTGAAGGTCGAGTCGGTAGAAATCGTGCTCATTTTCAACACAGCATGGGAGCTGGAAAGACTGACGGGCACAAAGGCCGATGTGAGACACACTGAAGAGGCCACTAGTAGGATGGCCAAGTTGCAAGGTGAGATCATCATTTCGTTTTGTGGTGCAAATTGTTGTCACTTATAGAAAGGGAGGATGCCTGTTATAGTATGGCTTGGCAGGCACTCACTACTGATGATCCTCTCTAGAGCGCTAGAACACAATGTTTTCTTGTTCTATGGAAACGTAAAACTTTTAATAGTAAATTCTTCACATCAACTTTGTTCGTTGATGATTGGTGCCGCCGCTTTCGGAAGATGAAGAGAATGACTGTGAATGAATATGGTGATTGATGATGATGATGATGATGTGTTTGTGACGTTGAAGAAAAGATCGCGAACGAATCCACATTATTCCACATTATCCTCCACGTGGAAGCAATGGAGTCACGAGTATCGGTCACGAATCTTCCATCAACTTTCACAGTCACAACAGTCAATCTCTTGCTTGCTGGTTAATATCGGTTGTTGTTTGTAGAGGGTGAACGCTTGGTTTCATCCTTCGGCAGTCTCTCAACACTCAACACAACAACCTCATTCCTCATTCACAGCTATCATACTCGGCTGGAGACGATCAGGTCCACTAGTAGTAGCCGCCTCCTCCTCCTTTTCCTCTGTTGCTGCTCCATACTACAGTAACTGTCACACAGCACGCTAGACTAACAGTTGACAAACATTGTGTGTCCAAATTTTTTGATTGGATTCGAGAGAGAAAAATTGCGTTAAAAACGATCGTGACAAGCTTGCCTCCCGATTATTCATCTGAAAGCATGACTCCGTCCCAGCTGTACTTCCAATCCTCGGGTCGTTTGTGCACTGCCACGTTCCTGTTTTGTCTCTGGACAACGGTGCATGGTTTTACGAAATCGCATTCTTTTCGAATACCCTCCACTTCTAAAGGACTACGGCCGTCGTCAATCTCCAATCATTTTGTTACCAATCGCAGACTCAAATTCGCTCCTTCGGAAACACTTTCTTCTTGCACCTTGTATGGCTACGGACGTGGCGCCGAAATTTGGCCCGAAAGCCAGGACGATGCCATTCAATTGTCGGATTCTTTTCCAAATGGACAAATCCCCTACGCTGCTGTTATTGCCATTGAAAAATCCGACATGAATATGGTCCATCAACGTGTCGAAGCCTCGGTCAAGCATAATGTCGACGCAGAAGAATCAAACATCGTGACAGAGGTTGATGTTGATATCGATGTGTCGGTCGTAGCCCGAGCCAACAGCGCCTCTGATACCAAACTGGACGCTGTCACTGGAAAACTTCAACGTAGGAAACGATTGCCATTCAAAAAGAGCAAGATTTTGCGACGAATCTTGCGCCGCGCCGCCGCCAAGGAAGAGTTGGATTCGGAAGGAGCCATTTCGTCACCTATTTACAAAACACCACTGGTGGTCGCCTTTTCGCTGCTGGCGAGGGGTTGGGTCCGGCCCATGGATGTCTTGGTCGTAGCTTGTCTCTCTACCTACTTTATTGTACTGAATATGGCTGCTCAATCGACACGGGATTTGACAGGAGCGCCTATTTTACCCGCCACACCTCCCCAAGGACATGTTCCCTATATTGTTTCCAATCCATTGGGACGTCGCACGGAAGAATCGACGTGGTACGATGCGTGGCTAAAGATGGGTGTTACGGTGGGTTTGTTGGGACCATTGGCTATTTTGTTCAGGTCATTTATTGCCATCAAGTTTGGCACTGAGACTACCGGTATGGCTATTGAAACGACTCGAATGTACGCGAGGCCTTTGTTCCTACTGTGTTGTCAGATTGCAACGGAAGCGATGTCTAGAAGGAGTTTGGTACGTAAAAAAGAAAAATGTTGCAGTGTTGGTCACGATTGATTTCGCAAACGATTCTCAAATCGGCCATTTCTCTCTCACTATGTTTGATAGGCACCCTTACCTCTACGTATTTTGATTCCCATTACTTACAACATTACACGTCTAGCCTACCTCTGGAGATGGGCCACCGCACCAGTAGTGCTTGGATTTATCGGCCGGGGATTAGGCATTGCCAACCTGGCATATTGGGCCATCAATTTATTTGCCTTTTTGATCCCTGTCGCTGCCGTGCGATACATGAGAGCTCACTTTTATGGAGTCGAGGCGCAAGAAGTGACTACTCGAATTGGGCTAGAGGAAACTGTGGGACTGGTACCAAACTTTAGCTCATTTTGAACAAATTCGGTCCAAAAGCTCACGAATAAGATTGGAGGCATTGCGCTACTTATTACGTGAAAGATGGGAGATGGTGTATGATTCATGTGACTCGAATGGAATATCATTGCATTTTATTTGCCGCTTTGGAGACAAGACGATCTTGTATCGACATTTCATCGTTGTTGAACACAAGTACAACAGTAAAGGACATGCAGTGCATCATTTTAGGAGGTTCAGCTAAAAGATACTATGTACTACGTACGTCACAACTGGAAAGTGACTTTTCTTTCGCCATTCACCATCCAAAGATGAAAGATGACCATTTGTTGCCCTCCGGGAGGTTTGGAGTCAGACACAGCTCTCCACAAGACTATTGAAAGGTGATCTCACAAAATCCCGCCACTATCAAAACATAGCCTGGTGAAAGCAGAGCAATGTGCCTTGCCATCAAATAGGTTCGGATTCTCTCAATCGTGTCATTGTCGTCTTTACGGACGTTCATGGCCACTATCAAAGTATCACAAGATCTTGTGAGATGTGCCCCAATTTGTTCCGTGGCCAGCCCTTGCTGCGCAATCTTTTTATCGATCTTTACCGTACTTTTGGTCTACGAGCTAGATGCTCCGCTTCAAATATTTATCTGGATCTAGTTCAAATCCTTGAATGCAGCGTCAACAAAACTGGTTGCAAAATGGAATCCTGGGAGAATAGATTACTGGCCGATACCTAGCTTTGAACAAAGGGACAACCATGTCGCTGCTGGAGCGTCGACTCCGATAGAACTTGCTACTCAAAATAAGCCCGTTTTATGGCTGCAGGCCAAGATAAGATGATGGTTTGAAACCTACGAGGCCAATCTTCATACCACGGCCAAGCGGGAGGCCATGTAATTCGAACAGTCGTCGATTCCTTTCTACGTTAGTATTTGACGTACGGTTTCCAATGTTTCCAACGGTATTTTCAAAAACCATTTGATATTTGACATGGCCGTGAGTATGCAAATGGAATTTAACTAGAATCTGTTTCTTCTAGCTAGCTAGAGAGCTAGGAATCGCCACTGAAATCTCGAAACGACTCTAATAATCAACCAATAGACTACCAGCTACCAGTGGTAGAGCCTCTTCATTCACATGTCAGTTAGTAGAGCAGCAACACGAATTCTACCGGTACAGTACGGTATACCTACCGGTAATATTGGCACGTAATAATTCGTGCGAGAGTTCTACGTACCTGGTACTGTATCATAGAATTTAACTAACTGTAAGTACGGTAGACTACGGTAGGTCGTTAAGTACCGGTACACTTATTTACAGTTAACGACAGCAAATCTGGCAAACTTAAAGTTAGGTACCGGTAATTATTACGTCGTACTTTTAGTATTATAATTGTAACACAACTATTACCGGTATTAACGATACGCACGTAAACAACGATGACAGCCGTATGTTCGTATAGTAGTAGTACGACAGGGTTTTGAGAGAGCGCCGGGTGACAGACCCAAATAAACTATGATGGTGTTTTGTTTTCCCTGTCTTTTTAGCGATCGATCGATCGCTCGGATGCAGGACCTCAAAGGACATCGCTCATCTCATCACCTGCTTCCACTCTCGTCCTGTTCGGCGAGAACGCAACTTTCATTTCTCACGCATAAGGATTTATTACTCAAGTTAGTTGCGTGAAGCAAAAGTCTACGAGGTGTGACCACTAGCTGGCGTAACCATCGGAAGAAAAACTGAACATCGCCGATCTATCTTATTCAGCGATCTTTTCCTCTGGTTTTTCTGCTTGTACTTGTGTCACACTGCAGCAGCATCAAAAGCCGCTGTCCACTCTCTTCTTTACAACCACATCAGGAACGAGATCCAAAAAACGCGAGAAGAAATCCAACATGGTGCAGTCGTATCTACCCGCAAGGTTGCGGAACGAGAAGACGATTTCGGCACGTATATTCGACCCTTTCAAGGATGATGTGTCCGTGGAGCCAGAAAATGTCCTTTCGGGCGAAACAACTGTCACATCCAACATCAAGAGAGCAGATGCCAAGACGGCGAACCCAAACATGGAAAGCAAATTCGAGAAGGAAGACGATCGTGAACAGAAAGATGCTTCAAATGACGACGACGACAACGATCCCATTTTGGACGCTCGTGAGGCTCCGGAAGTGCCAAGTATTGCTTTGATGGATGACTCTTCCGGAGAAGAAGAAGAGGATCTAATGAAGGAGCAAGAGGATGACGAAGAGATCATCATCGAAGCCGAATTCGAAACGGTCTTAGAAGAAGATTATGAATTCTCTTCGTATCCTGATGAAGCCCCAAAAGCACCGTCTGGGGAGGGTTTTGAGATGGAATTGGAGAATTCCGAGTCATGGATTCGATTGCAGAAAGAACAAAATGCTGCGACGAATCCCGTGCCAGCAGATAAGGGCGATGTCCGTATCGAAGATTCTCTTTTTGTTGACGTCGTTCAAGAATCAAAGAGCGAGGATGCTGCGAGTGATATTTATAGCTCAGCTTCATACCTTGGCCCCAAGACTATGGGCCTGTCTACTACCAACAATAGACCAGTAACTTCATCAGAACTTACAAACGGGACCGAGTTGCCGTTCGATGAGTCGAACGGTTCTACTCGTGGGCCTTCTAGTTCAGCCGATGCTGCTCGAGAACCCCTTGAGAACAGTGACATGAAAATCGCGGAAGAAATTGCCTCCAAGTCTGCTTCAGACTCAGAGCATTTAATTGAAGAACAAAGCTCTTCTCTTTATCCGACAGTCCTTGCTACAGATGCGACATGGTCTTTCGACAGTATGTTAAAATGTAAGAGAACCCAGAAGAAAAATCAGAAGAAGACTATATCAGTGAACAAGGAAATGGGTAACTTTCTCCAGCCCACGATGGAAGAACGTCACAAATCAAACACTAGCGAAGATAGTACATCTGAGAATGCAATCGACGCCATCTGTAAGTCTCGAGATTCAACGGAAGATGGAACTGAGGCTTCTGAGTCAAGAGATTTTGATGCTACCTTGGAAAAATTGATGGAATGTTTGGAGACCGGAGACTGGAATACCTTTGTCAACACCATTAAGGCCCGTCCTTCTTTGGCAGCACTATCAACCGCTGACTTCTCACCGTTATCGACTGCTGAACTGTCCAGCTTCATTGATGAAACCGCAAGACAAAATCTTCTGTTGCACGAAGTGTGCAGAAACGACCCCGCACCAAACGCTGTAAAGTCATTGATTGAGTTGCATGAGGGAGCCCTGATGACGCCTGGTCAATGGGGTTATCTTCCGTTGCATTTTGCATGTGCATTTGGAGCCTCGTTTGAGGTCATCAATATCTTGGCAAGCTCGTCTCCTGAGGCTGTCAAAACCCCTGGAGATGACAAGATGTATCCACTTCACATTGCGTGTAAGCATGGGGTCTCGGAAGATACGATTGCCTTGTTGCTTGGAATGCACATCCCAGCATTGTTCACAAAAGATCAGTATGATTATACTCCTGGAGATTATGCAATGATTCATCCAGACAATGCGCTCAAAGAACGAATGATGAAATCATTATGTACAGTCACAGAAAGTCAATTCAAACTTCTTGAGGAACACAAGGCTCTTCTCGAAGAAAAGCTACGACATGAAGCTGAAACTGCAGCGTCTCTAGAACAAAAATTGAAAGAGGAAAAAAGAAAATCGTCTACACTCGAAGATAAGTTGAAAGAGCAGAAGTCGAAATCTTCGTTGCTTGGTGAGGAACTAAAAAATAAGGTCGAAAAACTCAAAGAAAAGATGGAGCGGTCGACACCTCTCGATTCTCGGCTGAAGGAAGAGCGTCAGGCAAGAGCTAATGTTGAGGACAAATTGAAGTTTGCGCTGGATAGGGCGACTTCACTTGAGAAGGAGCTGTTGGAGCAAAGAGCTGCAAAAAACAGTGTCGAGAGTGCTAGATTAGCTGCTGTGGAGGCAGATCTCGAGGCAGAGCGATTGCTAACACAGGAATTTCAAGCCCAGCATTGCCTATACAAGACTCGTCTTGCCACAATGGAAGGTGATCTCAAGAGATTGATGGAGAAGGCGTCAATCCTTGAGGTAGCATTGAAGGAGGAGCGTGAGAAGACTACCGTTCTTGAGACAGAGCTCACAGAGGTTCGCAATCAATCCTTTTCAAAGGAAAAGATGCTACAAGAAAGCTTATCTCAACTGGAACAAAGCAATTCTCAATTGGAGAAAAGTTCCATGACTATCTATGAGAAGTGTGAGTCTCTTGAAGGTGAATTGATGGATGCAAGAATCCAAATGCTTATGGAAAAGCAGCATCTTTATGAAAAGGCAGACCGCCAACTAGTAGAGGCCTACAAGATTATTAAAGAGACTTCAGAGGCTAGAGAAGGTTTTGGCTCCCTTGAAGAAGAGCTGCAAGCTTCCAAGTTGCAGTGGCTGGTGGAGAGACAACATATCTATGAAAAGGCTGACAAGCAGATGGCTTTAGCGCATCAAATCATCGACCAAGTTGAACAGGACCGAATTCTCAATAAAGAACAATGGTTGTTGGACCGTCAAAAACTATATGAAAAGACTGATGGCATTCTGGCTGAAGCACACAAGATCCTTGTGGAGGTGGAAGAGAAAGCACAGAATGACAAGACAGTATGGCTTGTAGAGAAGCAGCAAATTTACGAAAAAATTCATCGTGATTTGGGTGCCGTTTCTGAGATTGTAACCAAGACTGAAATGGATCTGATGATTGAACGCATCAAACTGCAAGAGTGCGAGGAGTCGCTACAGGACTGCCAAAAGAAGTTTCAACAAGAACAGTGCATTGCAAGAGATTTGCGACAACAACTTCAAACTTTGACTAATGCAAGTGCCGAGACTGTGCGAGAACTGGAGGAAGAACTTTCCATCCAAAAGAGTCTGAGCGACTCGCAAGTCCAGCAAATTGAGAAGCTTTCCTACACAATTGAACACAAACAGTCCAATGAAGACGAAGCAATAAGTGAAAATGATTTGAAGCTCTGTCATGAGAAGTCCCTAGTCAGTCAGATCGAAGCGACAATTGCCCGCAAGAAGAGACTGATGAAAGAGAACCAAGACGTCATTCGGTTGCTTGAGAAGAGTAATGCAATGAAGCAAAATTTACTGGAAGCTCAACAAAAGAAAGTCGAAGATCTTGAACTTAGCCGCCGCGAGAAAGAAAAGCAAATGAAGCTACATCAACAAGCTGTGAAAGATCTTGAAAACATTATCTCACACCGACAATCTCTCGAACTAGAGGAAGCTGAAAAGGTAAGCAAATTGGAACAAAGTAGAGCTGCCAGAAAAAGCGCTCTTGATAAGGAAGAAGATCAAGTAAGGGAACTTGACTACACTTTGGCAAGAAAACAAGCTCTCATTGAATTGGAGAAAATGAAGGAGAAGACTCTGGAACAAACAATGGCCCAGAAAAATGAGCTCATTCAGGCCGAAATTGAGCGAATCAAGGAATTGGAAAAAATTATTGCAGAGAAGCAACTTCTTCTCGTCGAGGAAAGAAATGTCACCAAGAACATTGAAATGGCAAAAGCAGAAAAGGAGGCTCTGCTTGCTGCTGAGAAGAGCCTGGTCGCCGACATCCGCCGAGTGCAGAAAGAAAAGGAAAGCCTATTGGAGGACCAAAAGAAGACCGAGGCCATAATTCAATGCCGCATTAAACAGAACGAGAACCTGTTGGCAGCTGAACAATCCGCAATTGAACATGTCAGGAAGATCCAGCTCGAAAAAGACTGCGCGCTAAAGGCTCAAAAAGCAGCTGTCGAAGAAACCGAGCGACAACTTGCTCGAAAAGAATCTCTCGTCAAGCGCGAGCAATACATTACCAGAGCACTCGAAAGATTCGCCGCGCGGAAGCGAGAAATGTTGACGAACGGGTACTCCTCTTACTTTATTAATGCGACTATCAATGCAAGATTCATCTTGAAGGAAGCATTCCTTGCTTCAAACTACGAGAAAACTTACATACGCGAGCAATCAGCGCGGAGAAACGGCCAAAGTGGTGCCTTAGCAGTATCTAAACCGACTGCCAGCCAAATATATCAGTCCCTCATCGTAAAGGGACCGAGGCTACTGATGTCTGGGTTAATGAGTGGTCTCGGACTACAAGCTACCACTGCTGTTACCCAAACTACGCCCAAGCCGAACGAAACTCAGCAACCGTAGACGATCAAAGAAGTGAATAATAGTGTGTATGTGAGACATACTTAACCACTTTTACATGTAAAAATCGAATGTATTCTTATTAATACTTCATAGAACAGGATAGAATGTGTTGTGATATTGGGACAAATGCCACCAATGGTAAGTGGTTGGCTCGAGGAAAGGAAAGCACCAACCACGTAGAATTTTTTAAGTTCGTGTAGAAAGCATAGATTGTGACGGATGCAAAGCCGAGTGACGATCATTCTAATAAGAACGTAATCATGAACATCAGAGCATCTACCGTATTTCCCGGAGTTTTGTCCTCCCCGGAATCCTGTCTACACAGGCGTTTTTTTATGTACATTTATACCGTTCTCCGCTGTTTCGCCATTTACGGTCTGTAGTCATCCACAGCCACACTCCTCGCATTCTCAGCTTTCCATCGATATACATATTGCCTACCATGTCACACCATCCGAACGAACCATTGGTCGAAATTGTAGGAATCTAAGAGAGTTAGGGTTAGGGTCACAGTTTTTGTGGGCAAGCACTTGTTGCAATAGACAGTGTTGTCCGCTTTCGTTCTATTCAAGACTGCAATGGTGAGTAACTACAGCAGTAACACTGGCAACAGTTCTTGTATCTCACTGCGTATGCTTTTTGGCCAAATCATCAGATGAAGGTGTTGAAGAAATTGTAATTGGAGTTTAATGGGTCACAGATGGCATCGATCGATGCCTCTTTGGTTTCTTGCCCCGCCACCCGCCACTGTATTCGACGTAAAGAAAAGTACGAAGGAAGAGTTGCTCAGGTTGTCGAGTTCCTCAAGTCATCTGAAAGTCCATCCGCACGACGAAGATCCCACCGGAACCGAGGAGTATGCATGGCAGCTTGTCTACAAACGTGATTTGGATGACAATATATAAAAACGCATTTTATATTAAGATTTTTCTATTAAAGTGCATTGTCATCTCGTTGGTGATCATTCTCGTTGTGATCATTTTCGTTGTCCTGAATCTCCTCATTTGGAAAGTATGAGTATGGTTGATGCCGCCAACTGTTTTTCCTAATCTCCAATGGTAGCTCTTGCAGTGTTTTCACCACCCAACTTGCAACAATTTGTCTTGATGGAGGCAAGAATCGTATCGTTTCACCTTGTTCGACCATCCAGTCTTCCCACTCATTACGTTACCGGTTCTTAAGAGGTTTTCCAACCCCAACATCTATTGGCTGACAGAGCCCTGTACACCCACCAGGAATATGCTCCACTTGCACTCCCATATCTTCAATCGTATTAACCACACTTGCCATCACATGACAACGGGTCATTCTATCAACGATCAACTGGTAACTGTAAATTAATAATGTGATAAAGCAAAAGTGATCCTACTACTCAAAAGCGCTGAAATGTTGCGACGCATGTCCGTCACGCAAATCCCCGTAGTTTTTGACGCCTGTCCGCCGCCTCCAAATCCCCGGAGTTTTGTCTACATTGACGAAAATTCTTGTACATTTGGTGAGGACAAAACTCCGGGAAATACGGTAGTAGTCGTCCATTTTGTGCCGGGTGGATGACTACGGTAGCTAGCTACTAGTAGAGAAAGCTGATCTACAGTAGAGCCAATACGCCAAGCATGCACTCAGATGCATTCATCTTCATTCACCTACCACGACTCTGTACTACATGTTATTATGGTACTTACAAAAGGACCACCGGTGGTGGTTTCTGTACGGTAGCGGAATGGGACAATAATCGGACACCCTTATTCTATATACTATACAGAATAACCCCGTGTAAAAAAACTAACAAAACTAAAACTCGTCGACGACATTACAACATCATTTCAACATCAAGTCATGTTGTCCTATGAAATACATCGAAATGCTCATGACAAAGATTAACTCTGCAATAGGATCAACACCGAGATGGCTCTCGAACTTTTGGGAGGTCCTCCCATCCCTCTTTCTTTGCTTTGGCAAGCAAAAAGCTACAGTAAATACAGCGCTTCTGTGAAGACGAAATTTCATGCCGATGGTCAGATGGGTTGCCTTCAAATCAACATGGCGGCAGTTGAGGATCCGTGTGGCTCATCCGTCTACGCTTCTTCTTTTGTCCTGACCCTAGGGGGTCTGGCACAGCTGTCTTGCTCCTAGTTACGCCGGATTCATAGGCCGCGGCCCGATCATTCAGTAATTTTTGTTGAACTTGTGATGAACGACTTGTGATCAAGTCGTTTGTCACTGCTTTTCACAACAAGGAAACATTCACTCTCATAATGTCAAGACAATGAAGAAAAATAGGCATCCAGCTGCCTACATTCTTCTGTCTTGTTTCAGTGATAACTCTTGGGGTTGTGAAATAGTTGTCCATGGCTACGACATACTGAAGTTCATCTTTTCTCGGTAAGCAGTCAATCAGCCGAGCGATGGAGCCCGCAATTGTTGTCGTAGCAAGTCTACCATCTGGGAAAAAGTCAAATATATAGCCTGTACTGGAATCGCAGATAGCGTAGAACTTGTAGCCTTCTTTTATTGGCTTCTTTGCCATACGGTGTGTTTGGTTTGATCTCCTTTGAAGCGTTTCATCATCTCATCAATCGACAACACACTTCCTGGATTCTTGCACAATCTCTTGGACACCGCGTTGATATGGTCTACGAAGCCCTGAATCTTATGGTACCAGTTGGGCATTTCGACTTCGTCTTCTTGTTCAACATCTTCCAGATGTTCTTCTTGTTCATCGACTGTTTCTTCATCGAAGAAACTGTCATCGGCTTCGTCGGCACCATCATTTATGATGTCATCGAGATCTGTTGGTTGAAAGCTGGTATGAAAATTCGTCCACAAATACCGGAACATGGAATACGAAAGCTTGATACGCCTGTAGTGTTCAAAAAAGTCGCTGTGGGGATCGTCTTTGTCAACGAAATAGTCTTCTTTACATGGTAGTTGTACAACGCCCATGAATATGAGTGTCGAGATAAAACGAAAAATGTGCGACCTTGAGACCCTTTTACAACGTTTCCGACTCAATCTAGATTCTTCATCTGCGTTTGTGGCCGATACCCATCGGTCAAGTAATGAATCAGGAAGAAACAGTTCCAAGACGGAGGATACCGTGGCATCAACCAAATTCGGAATCTGAAATTTTGGATCGAAATCTTCTCGTTCTGAGCCAAAAATAGGCGTGTAAGGGTCCATCTGCTCCGGATCTTCGTCATCAGTATTCAGATGAGTAATGAAGGGGGTAATGGGATCATACTGGAACTCAAATAGCTCAGAAAAAGCGCTTGAATCATCACTTTCTTCCATCGTCTTGATCTTGTTGTGTGCGCAGACGCACACGCATAGTGAGATTGTGAGCTTGTAAGGAGCTCCTCCAATCTTTGGCACCCCTAGCAATGTATATATCAAATTAAAGCTAACAACATGGAGAAAACAAACAAATATGTTTGGTTAGTTAGCTAAGGAGTGTTGATAGTGAAATTTCAATTCAAACCTCACGATTTGCGTTACGGGATTCATACCTGTGTTCAGTGAAGGGATAATGTCGAAAAAATTTCCTTCGAGAGAGCTATGCCAGTACCAAGTAGACTACCGGTAGTGTACTGTACCACTTACGACTTGGTAGATGTCTGATACGGTATCCGTTTCGCACGTGCGTACCAGGTACTACGGTACGGTACCGGTACCGGTAGTCTACTCGCCGTCTTGCCTTCCTTCGAATGATGACTGTTAGTCGAGCGAATCGGAATGTGTATGTGACTTGAGAACAGATCCCCCGGCTCTTTCAGCGCGCGACGACCGATCGCCGACTATTGCGACGGGAGATTGGATCGCTCGTTGGCGATGCAAGTCGGATCGAAAAACTGCCTCCACAAAATCCACACTGCGAATGATCTTACCCATGAAGAATTATATATTCTAGCGATTGCCGCCAAGTACGCGTCCTTTCTATACATTTCTCTATCAACGACGTGACAGTCCTAGATCACATTCTCTTTTGCATTGACGTGAGAAAGCCGTGAATGTATGACGATGTCTAACTCCATGGCGCCAAGAAGAACTTGGCTGTTGTCGAGAAAAGCAGAAGATGAGGATTCTCAATGGGAAGCCTTTTTGAGTAGCAAACGTGAGGCTTTGAGCCGCATGAAGGCGGGACGACAAGAAGCACTCCGTCGCCTCGGTTCGGAACGTACCGAAGATCGAAGTATCAGTATTTCCGTGCACGATGATAGGGATGCAACTGAATCTCAGAAAGAAAACAGTCAACGGAGCACACCCCGCGAGCCGGTGATGAGGGGAGACTTTGCACACGAGGCTCGAGATGATCCTGCTTCCATTCATCACGAACGAGGCGAAGAGCTCGACCAACACAGATTGGTGGAGATCTTCACCGTGATTGAAAAGCGTAGATGGGATGAACTAGCACAATTCATTCGCATGTATCCAACCGCCGCATCATTCCCCTGTCCAAAGAATCTTCGTACCTCTGCCAAGGGCAACATGATGCTCCATGAAGCATGTCGGAACAACCCTCCTCCCCAAGTGGTGGTTGCCTTGATTGCTGAATTTGGAGATGCTGTCAAAGCAAAGGGGGGCAAAGGGTACTTACCGTTGCACTATGCATGTGCCACCGGAGCATCCCTTGCAGTCATTGAAAGACTAGTGACTGCCTTTCCTGCTTCGATTCGTACTCGTGACACTAACGACTTAATGATTCCCCTCCACTTTGCTTGCAAGTGGGGTGCGTCTACCGATGTCATCGACTATCTTGTGAAAATGCATCCTGAGGGAAAGCAGGTCAGAGATATTTATGCCAAGACTCCTTCAGACTACGCCTCCGACCTTGGAGAAGAACGCGAAGCTGTCCTCGCTACGCTAGGACGCTCCCTTTCAATGTCTGGCAGTGAGGTTTCCTCTATCAATCTCAACGATGATGCCTCGGACGCGAATCGTGAACTTCGTCGTGAATTGACGTCGACCAAGTCCAAGCTCAAGAAGGTCACCCGAGAGCTCAATAACCGTGAACGCAAGTTCTCTCTCATGTACGGACAGGAGAAAGAAAAGGCCTATGAACTTGAAAAGCAAAAGGAACTCCTCGAACATGAATGCTTCCAAGCAAGATTGGTGCAAGAAGAACAGGCAAAGAAGATCAAGCTCTTAGAGCAAGAGTTCAGAACTCTTAAGTCCCTCCAAGAGACACACGGAGAAAAGAAATCCATGCTTGAGAAACAGATTGAGCATCTCCAAAAGGAACAGAGCATGATTGGAGATTTTAAGACCAACCAGCGGGTCAAAGATGAATTGAATGCCGCGTTGAAAGAACAAGAAACCAAGTACCAAACGATGCTTCAAGCCGAGAAGGAGAAAATCCAAGACCTCGAAAGCCGTGCCCGCGAAGCCGAGTTGACTCATCGTCACTACACCATGGCTCTTCTTCAGGAACATGAAAAAGAGGTGTCAAAATTCGAAGAACTTACGTCTCGTTTCAAGGTTTTGGAAAGCCAGTTGCGTCGCGAGATCGAAAACGAAAAAACAAAGCGCATCAACGCCCAAAATGAAGTTGCCACGAGAGGATCAGAATTCAAGCAGGCCCTGGAAAATGAAAAGGAAAAGGTTGCATTTCTTGAAGGTCATATTTCCAAGGTCAACGATCTGTTGGAAGCTGAACAAAAGCGATTCTTTGAGCTTGAAGGAATCTTGAAAGAGACTCTCGCACTAGAAAACGAACAGCGTGAAGAAATGGAGGCTGAATTCCAAGAAAAGGAGAACCAATACCAAGCTAGAATTGATGTTGAGGCAAGGAAGCGCCAGCAACTTGAAGAAGCATATGCGGACGTTGCAGAGAAGCTTAAAGCAGAAATTGACAAGACAGCTGGAATTCAAGCCTATGAGTTTGAACTGAAGAAAGAGCTTGAAGCCGACCAAATCAAGCTTGCAGAGCTTCAAAAGGCCCACGAAGAAAATCTTCGTCTTCTGATGCTAGAGCAAAAACGTGCAAAGAATCTGGAAGAAGCCGAAGCTGACGCTCGTGCCAAACTCAAGGCAGAACAAGTGAAGGTGGAAGAGCTCGAAAAGAACCACGAGAAGATATACCAACTCCTTGAAATCGAGCGAGCAAGTGCTGCTCAGTTGAGAGATGAGCTGAAAGAACTTCAAGATGTCTACGAAAAGGAATTGAATAAAGTGCGGCGAGCGCAACAAGCTGAGTCCAGTGCTCGGTCGGAGCTCCGCTCGTTGCATGAGCGCGTGTCCAGTCTAGAAGAAGAGGAAGCTGCCATCAAATCAAAAGCAACCGCTGAGGCATCTAGACTTGAAATATCTGTTAAGGAGTGTGAATTATTGAAATCAATGCTTGAGAGTGAAAGAGACCGAGTTGAGACCTTGTCTCGCTCCCAAGAAGAGTTACGGGAGTTACTAGAAATCGAAAAACAGAGAGTCAAAAATCTTGAACAAGCTCAAGTTGTTCAAGAGTCTCAAGTTGAGGCTATCGCACCCGAGGAGGAAGAAAATATGGAAGCCCAATTGATGGATTCCCAAGTTGTTTTAATTGAAAAGCGATCTCTATTGTCTCAACTTGAAGGAGACTACCGTATCTTGAACGGGCGCTTCGAACAAGGACGGAAATCGATTGAAATGCTTGAAAAGAATGTCCGCGAGCGTGATCAGCTGATGCAAGTAGAGAAATCTAAGTTTGACAGTTTACTGAAGGAGCATGCCGATATTCAGGCTGAACTCAATGCGGAGCGAAAAAAGACGGAGAAGGCGAAAAAAGATGCTCTGCGTTTCAAGATGTTACTGGAGGTTGAGCAAGATACCGTTAAAGAATTGCAACAGATGGTAGACCAAGCTAAGGTGGACCTAGCATCGAAGATAGAGGAACTGAGGACCATCGAGGAGGATGAGACAATCAGCCGAAATGAAGTTGTGTTCAAAACTGGCGATCTTAAAATGACAGTAAAACAGGCTGCACAGCTCAAAGAAGCTCTCGCAATTGAGCAGCAACGAGTCGTGGAATTAACAGCTGCCCAGCAAGATCTAAAGCAACTCCTTGAAAAAGAGAAAGAAAGAATTGTGGAGTGTGAAAACTTGCTCGAAGCACAAAAACATCTCTCGATTGCAGACCAATCAAAGATCCAAGAGCTCGAAAAGAAGCTTGAGGACATTGAATCTTCAAAGCTAGCAAGTGAACAAAAAGTGAGAGAAGAGCTCAATGAATTGAAGGTCATGTTTGACGAAGAGAAGAGAAAATCAACCGAGTTGATGGAGGGTCATGCTCTTATTACGAAGGAGCTAAAGGACGAGCGGAAGAAATACTCCTCGATTGATCAAGATATTGCAAGAAAAGATGTCTTGCTTGAATCTGAGCAAAATAAGGTAAAGGCGCTAGAGCACTCTTGCGATCAGCTTATGTCCCTCTTGGACTGGGAAAAAAAGCATGTTCTCAGTCTGCAAGAAAAGCAACAAGAGCTTGAAAATGACAAGGAGGCTAACGAGGAAGAGATATCTGAACTGAAACAAGACCTGGAAGAGAGCCAGAACACTATCGACGACCTCACCCTGAAGCTCATCACATTTGACCGTATGAAGAAAGAGATAATCCGTCTCACTGCAGCTGCTCAACAACGTGACATCATGCTTGCGGCAATGTTGCATTCCATCGGAGACGCTGCTGCCATCAGACGCAAAGCACCCTTCCAGAGAGCCGAGATATATGTGCATGACAGAGAGCGTATTGTTGGATTGGATCTCGCCGGCCTCGACGACGACATTGTTAAGGACCGCAACTCCCGTGCACTTGTGACATACAATGAAGCTACCCGAATGCGAACTCTTGGACGGGTCGTCCTGCCGCTCATCCCCATTGGTGGTTTAATTGCATACCATCACCATGATCCGACATTGCTCCGCGATCTTTCTTTGCAAGCTGGAGAATTGTCGATGGCGCTGCGCGGAAATATTGTTGATATGTCCCAAACAATATCGACCAATCTCGTTGCAAATATGGGAGAGTTGGCAGCTCGCATCGACGCTTCGGGTTTAAGAGAGCCTGTAGTCCAGTCTGTTGCACAGGTCGTTGGTCTAGCAACTCAAACATCTCAACGAATAAACATTCGACGGATGGGGTAAATGAAAAGGTACATTGATTTGGAAGATAAAGGCCGTCGTGATACCTTTGGAAGCGAATGTCACACCAAAAGGGAAATGATTCCAGTGGAGCTTCCAACCCAACTTTCCAGCAAAATCCCCTTTCAACAAAATAGATACAAAATCCCGACTTTGTACTTACTGTATATTATTCATGTTACATGATCAGAAAATGATAAGAAATCCATTTATGCTAAGTACAACATATTTTGCTTAATTGCTTTGATATATTAAGGTACAAACCCCATTCCGTTGCAACGGATCATGTGTAGACCTGGGATCTTGCCGTCTCGGTGGCTGTCACCCTTTTTTTTGGTACGCTCTCCTTTGCATCATCAGATTGTCCGTTAACGTTGTCAAAATCCTCATCCAACTTGGTTACCTCGAAGCGAGCTCCCTTGCATAGTTGTTCTGCCAGCCAAATGGCCGTTCGGGTGTGTAAGGTGACACCATCGGTGATCACTTCGGACGTTCCTTGCGCCAAAGCCATGTACAACACCAACTGATCTTGCAGATAATCATCGACACAGGCTCCACTTCTCAAAATATCTATCATTTCTGCAGTTGCTTGCCGCGCCGTGTCCTCTAGTGGAACCTTGGGAGATCCAATTCCAGAAGCACCCAGGAGATTACCATTGCTGGTCTTGGCTACCAACAAGAGCCCACATCCACCTCCGACCGCATTTGGATAGTAGGACAGGTCGGTTGAGATGATGATTTTTGTGTTAGAGGTGGCAAAATTGTTCTCCAGTTGAGTTTTGGCTACCGTTGCCAGTCTCTTGGCCACCGACGCATGCAATGTTCCAGCTGCAAAGGCTCGGATGACAATCTCGGTAATGACACCCCGTTCGGTCAGTTGGATAGATGACAGGGTCCATGGTTTTCCGCTGTCGTTATTGTAGACTGGTGGTCGCACTGTTACTTCGACATGTCCACCACCTTTGGGGTAGAAGCCTCTCGTGATGACGTTGGCTTGAATGCAGTTTTCCGGCAGATTCGTTTGTTTGAGCAAGGTGGGTAAAAATACACGCTCAAAATAATCAATAGGCGGCGCCATAGTGGCATTGGTTCCACCCTTCAAAATCAACTTGTATTCTGCTTGTTGATTTGAAAACAAAGCAAACGGCAACACCGCTTGAAGTAGCAGACAAACGGATCCAGCCGTTTGGGTATCGCCCACAATTTCAATGTAGGAGCGCTTTCGTTTTTTTCTTTCATTATTTGGATCTTCTTTCAAACACGGCGCACCAAGAAAAAGGACTTTGTTGGCACCAACCGCAACAGCCTTTTCCTCCAATTTGCCAGTGTTACTTACTTGAGCCGACGCAACCTTTCCTCCACATGCCTCGGCTAATATCTGCAATCCCACCAGATGCTGCGGTCGCAGTCCCGGTTTGGGTTTTCGTCCTTCCCGTATGTTCGTCAAGCAAATATTTTGTTGCAAGATTGAAGCGTAGGCACAAGCATTGCGTATCAACTGTCCTCCACCTTCTCCATATGAACCATCGATGGTGCGAATGCTCTGATCGTTTCCGCGTTTTGTTGCGACACTCATTGTACAAATCAAACGTCGGTCCGCGATTGAAAGCGCTAAATTGATGTTTTCAATTGTGTTCTGTCGTTTCTTGGCAGCAAGGCACGGCTGCCACCATTTCCTAGTCATCTCTTGGTTCAGGGAGGATAGAATGTGAGAGATCTTCTCATTGACGGAAAAAGTAAAGAGTACACATCAGTCCCACGAAATTGACTTTTCATTCGAGACACGAATGAATTCAGTTGTGCATATGATAGAGAGAGGCAATCGAATCTATGGAGAAGTCAAGCGTTGGTTGGGTGCGAAGCACCCCAACGCTTTCACCATTGGCGAAATGCCTCTATGTATGTATCCTCAACTGGTCCAGGAACAGTTAGAATATTCAAATAAAATACATGAAAATAACAATATATGTTTGTTGCTCTTCTGAAAGAAAATCTGTTGCATGCTGGCTGGGCTGCAACAGGGACATGTATCCAATGCCCCTGAACTCTCGTCAAGACCCAAAAATTACCAACCATGGTGTTGTTACACGTGGATAACGAAGTTCAAGTAGACATGCGTGATGATATCGACAAGCAATTCAGAGGGCAACTATCTGCAGGTCAACAACACCCGAAAGTGTATGTTCAGAACCAACAACAACAACCGCTGTTGCCCTTTGACGAATGGGAGGCCGCTATTGTCAAATCGATCAGTGAACGACCAGATGAGATATTTGACATTTTTGAGCGCTACGCCGAAGAGCGGGAGGAATATCACGAGCAAGAGAGCCTTTCTTACCGACGGGAACAGTGGCAAGAAGATTGGCGCGAAGTCACCGCCCCGGAGGAGTCAAGGGAACATGGACGGCAAGAAAATGAGAGTCGTGGTGGCGGATGGCCTATTTCCAAAGAGAGTTTTGTGGCCGGATTTGTCAACGACTTTCGTACAACGATTGCTCATCTTACGTATCCCTTGTCGCCACTTTTGATTGCCATCTCTAACAAAGAGCAAAACGTCGACAATACCAACGTATCATTGGTGCAACAGCAATACGACACGAACGACGCTTCCTCAACGGTCGTAAAAACCCTCGAAGCCGAGCTTCATGCCGAGAAACTCAAATCCAAAGGCCTGGCGTTGCGTCTTCACGCAAATCAATGGATGTACGAAAGAAAATTAGAAAAAATGTTGGAGCAAGTGAAACATCTACAAACGAGACAAAAGGGAACCGACGAAAATGGATACATTCTCGAGCCGACTTGCGACATTTCCGAAGAAACCAGTCACATGGAAAGCACGCTAAGTCCCGATTACAATGCTGTTGAGCAAAAGAACACTCAAGTAGACTTGGAAGACAAGGTTTCTCTTTCGACAAAGTCTCTAGAAGACCTTCAACGTGAAAGTGAATTACGCAACAATGGAGCTTGCAGTGATGCCGAAAGGTCGGAGAAAGAACGAATTCCAACTATTGACGCTGCACACGCGCAGCGTATCGCAGAACTGGAAGGAGCCATTGAGAATACCCAAGCAGAACTTGAATCTATGCAGTCCCGCTGTGTAAAACTGAATGTTCTCGTCTTGCGTTCGGAACGACTTCTGGAATGGCAGCGAAGAAAGATGGCCAAAATAGGACATGATATGAAACGAACGACCGAACTATATGAACAGGAGCGATCAGCTCGGCTATCGATGGAACGGATCAATGATACAACACAGATTCTACTGGACAAGTTGCATAGAAAGGTGGAAGAACGACGGGAAGACATTGAGGAATTGACTGAATTGTTGGCACAAAAAAATTCAGTGATCCAGGCCATGTACGCCGCGGGCTTCAACGAGCACAACGCCAGAATCCAAAACACGTCCTCTATCATGATTTAGTGTTGACGAGTCAATAGATTGAGGGAAATGTATTATAATAAGTGACTGTGAACTCATAACTTTTCTGGACAGTGTCTAACCAACTAGGTACTCCGAGTAGGTAGTAGTAAGCTTTGTGGCCAAAGGTTAACTTTGGCCTTACTGTTAGTTCTACGACGTATATGTACGGTAGCAGCCAGTCTATGATAGTAGTCTAGTAACGTACATACTACCGTAGAGTCGTAAGAGTTAACGGTAGGTGAAAACTGACATGGCTGTCGTATCCCGAATTCAAGCCTTCGTTGTGTTTTTTAGCGATAATGCGCCAGGCGACGTTCAAAAATATTTGTAAAAGATATCTGATCCGTTGAATTTACCTCAGCCTTCATTATTCACAGTTAATACCACAACCTACTTGGGTCAGTGGATTGATACCTCAATTGCAACTCAAGCTTTTTCTCCAAGTATATAAATCGAAATGGTGATTTTTACTGAGCTGTGCAACGCAAAATGACGATGGAAGAGCTTAAAATCAAGTATGCACCTGCCATTAAAGACTTGACCGTCGGAAGCAAAGAACCGGAAGATGATGAGGGAATGGAAGCTGTACTTTGGGAGAAAGGGAACAAGGTTGAGGAGAGCAAATCGGACGGGCGGTTCATGACGCATGAAAAGTCTGAAGACGCCCAATTGTTTGATATGATTCGAAGAAAAGACTGGAAGGCTTTGATGTATCGTTGTCAGGCACATCCACATTTGGCCTACGTCAAGTTCTCTCGCAATTCAGCAATGTCGAAAGGGAATCTTGTCCTCCACGAGATATGCAAACACAGCCCGCCCATCGATGTCGTGGAAACCTTTTACGAGGCAAATGATTCAGCAGTCATGATTCGAGGATATGGAGGATACTTGCCTCTGCATCATGCATGTGCCAACGGAGCATCGGACGACGTCATTCAATATCTTCTCTCGAAATATCCTGAAGCTGTTTCAGTAGCTGATGAAAATGAACATATGTTACCACTGCACCTTACATGCAAAGTGGGTGCTTCGGAGGACATATTTATGCTTCTTTTGTCGCATTATCCTGAGGCAGCGTCTTCCAAAGACGACTTCGGAAGATTGCCACTTGATTATGCCAAAAATATTCGAAGCGCCGGATCGCGAGATATTGCGATCAAGTGTTTGAATTTCGCCAAGTGGCTCAAGACTTCCTCCATTTACGCAAGACGAAAAACGGAGAAGGAATACGAAAGCCGCATTCGTGGTTACGAGGAATGCCAAGCCCAACATTTGAAAATGATCAAGGAAGTTCACGACGAGGAGATTGCAGAGCTCGAAAATGCCGTACTCGCACAACAAAAGGATTTTTCTACGAAACTGAATCTTTTAACAGAATTGCAACAAGATCTCAAAAAGAAGGACAAAGAGATTGAGAAGCAGGCTGCTTCCCTAGCAAAGATACAAGTTATTGTGGGCTTGAAGAAGGTTGAAGTAGATGAATTGTCCAAAGAGCTGGCAAAGGCCAACAAACGTGTCGAAAAAATGTCTCGAAAGCTAGAGGCCCGATCCAGTGAATTAGAGCTTGCAACTCAAGATATCGAAATCTTGAATCAGCACTCAGAATGGCTTGAAACCGCTTTAGGCTCTATTCGGAAGATTGCAAACACTGAAGCACCGCTCGTCAGGAGCTTGCACCAAAGAGAGGAATCGTCTCGTGATTGGGAACACAGTCACTCACAAGGCATTGCCCAAGTCCCGGCCGCAAAAAAGTTTGAAACGGCCCCTAGATTTGGAAAGAAGCATGTTTCAGCTGATGAGGGAGCATTCAATAATATGGATGACGATCGCAGCGAAGACTGCGATTCCGAGCTCCATAGTGTTACAAGAGAAGGAGCTGAATAGACAGTTGTTAAGGTTCGGATCTTTCGGAAAAGCAGTGCGAGATCCGATAAGACACTGCTGACCCTTTCCCATTCATTATTTAACATTATTTCATTAAATGCTTTGATGGCATTATTGCTCTTATTACACCATGTCTATTTCCACACCGTTAGTACTCCTTTCTTCTGCGTCTTGTCATTGGAGAAAGCAGCAATGAGAGACCGCTTGAAAGGATGGTGAATCATGGATGATATTTCGGCATGCCTTTGTTCAGTATAGGTTTTTGCGGTGCTATCGAGGGCAAAGTCTCGAATTGTCTTGAGAAGTGTTCCTCTACTCAAAGAGTACACTAAGCAGTCTCCGTTTGAGGACACGAGATAAGTCACACAGGATGTGACGGTACCGGACAAGAACTCTGTTTCCGGGTTGTCCGCCTGATATATCTGCAGCACTGTTCCCTCAATGTCTACCAAGAAGGCAATAGATGATCGTGGAACGATCAGCATTCGACTTTCGTCACCAGGGATAGGTATTAAAGTATGGATTCCTGGGCATTCGGCCATGACTTTGGTAGGATCCACAAAAATTGATTGCAGCTTTCCATCTTTCATCGCCACCAGATCTCTGGGAGGCTGCAACATTCTTTTAACCATGCCATGTTGCCATATTCGTACTGTTCCGTCCGCAGAAGCCGTTACGACCAACACCTCGCCTGACGTCGTTTGTGGTTTATTACTATCGCCCGTGTTCCAATGGACGACGTATCGACAAGCATGTATGTAAGATGTATGTCCTTCGTATACTTGTAGGACGTTCTGCGTGACGATTCCAAATTCACGACAAATTCCATTGGAACTACCCGTCAAAATTCGGGAGGCATCACGGGACAATGTCAATGCCGTGACAGAAGCATCATGTGCTTGATACTGCCGGAGACACTTGCCATTGGACAGTTTCCAAACTTTGACCTTGCCTGTGGAGTCACCCGACACTAAAATTTCTCCGTCATTAGACACATCCATACAAAGAACTGCAGCATCATTATGCCCCATGGCATGCTCCTTTTGATATGGAAAGTCAATCGTGTTCAATTCCTTGTACCCAGAATCCCATATCTCAATGAGCGAGTCGGAGGAACCGGTAATGAGACCCCGGGAGAAAAATACAGCCGATTCGCAGACCGCAGTCTTCCCAAACTTGACTTTGGCAAGCACATCTTGGGGAATGGATTCCCGTTCCTCCTCTTCTGCATCCTCATTTGTGTTTGATGAAGGCTCGTCACCTACGATTGGACTTGGGTCGCCACCTGCAATCTCCCCCATTACAAGATTGTATCGTTTGCGTTTTCGTCGTTTTTTGTTTGTTGCCGTTTCATTAATATTTTCTGTATCAAAATAAATTTCCCTGATCCACGGCAGTTGTCCCGTATGGCTTTGCCACTTCATGGCTTGTTGAATTAATGTTGGAAGCCGATTCAAAGGAATATCTCTTCGTTCTTCGACCATGTTGGCCAAGATTTCCCGACGTTCCTTTTTTCTGAGAAACTTCCCATACAAAACTTCTTGACGAGCAGTGATATCTGAATATTTGGAAGGATTCCCAGCGATCGCTGCCAGCCGTTGTTCCAAACTTCTGGCCTTGGACAATGTGTTTGAGGAGGACAACGTTGCCTTCTTTTTTCGTTCCTTCCTGTCTTGGTTCCCATCTGTATCGTTCTCTTCATCTTCAGGGATCCGATCCAATACTTCACGATGGGTTTTCAACAGACTGTACGCCAGATTCAAACTCGTATCTTCCTCTGCCAATTCCATAATAACTTGTTCGGCAATTCGCGCCAAAATCATCGAATCATAATGATCCTGTTCGTCTTCTTGCAACAAGACGGTGGCTTGAAATACTGCACCCCAGTCACCCTGTCGTATGGACTGTGCTACTCGACGTTTATGAATCATGCCATTGTCAGTAAATCCAATGCCCGATTCCTTGCGCAAGGTCCGGGCAGATTCATGAAGGCCCTGCGAGGTTAAAAATCCCAAGATGATGCGAATAAGGTCGGCCGCTTCCACGGTAAACTCGCCGTCCATCAAGCGGTCGACAGTGGGAAAAGAAGACATTGTGTGTGCGTGGCTATCAAATGAATTGCGGCGTAATGGTGTGAAAACTGACAGTGAGTATTGAGGAGAAACTTCAAGAGTGTAGACACCATGGGATCCTTGGTTCATGTGCATGGTGGATGGTGGAGGTCCGCGGGATTTCCAGTTAAGAGGATTGTTTTGATTGACTGTGAATACGGTCGAGGGACTCCGTTGTCGAATACAAAAGTACGTTACTACTGACAGTGATGACTGTGAAGTACGAAGCACTAATCTTTATCTCTAATTTTACAATCTAATAGTGTTTTCATATTAGGGATTGAGTGTCGTGATGTTATTGACTGTGAATCGTACGACAAGCAGTCGCTGGGAATCGAATCCACAATCCACCATCATCAAATAGTTCAACTACAACCTCTCCCGGTGGTACTTTGACGTGGCGAGCAATTAATGCCTTCATCTGACGATCAGCATTTGATCTTAAACGGCAACCTCAAAGTTGAATGACGTCGGACGTCTTCACTCGATGTCAGCGGACTCCATCCACCCGTCGATCCTCTTTTTGTATCTTTTCAATCACTCGTTTGTTGGTTGCACCTCGCGCATGTCTTTTGGAAGAGAACCCGACGAATTCTTATGCATCCGGATGGATGGAAAGACGATTTTGTCGCGATTTCGGAAGTGTGTTAAACGGTGTGACATGGCGACCGTTAGCGAACTATAATCAGTAGCCGGCCTGTCTTTCGCGACGCCAAACATGATCGCCAACGAGAAAGGGCCATTGAAAGAATTTGGTGTCATTTTACATGGTACTTTACGATGGGACAATACAGTGACTCGCGTCTAGCGCCCCCATCCACCGAAGTCAGTTGTTGAAGGATTGAATTGAGAAGAGTGAAAAAGACATTGACAATAATAATATTATGCTCCGTCCTCGCTGCTCGCTAGCTCGATTGTGCGTGTCCTTTTCTCGCGTGGAGAGGATTTCAACTACCACCGCCACGGTTCTATCGTGCGCCGTATCCAAGATCGAAAAACAAAGTATTTTCACTTTTGTCACATCAAACCATCCCCACACCCCGCAACCATGGATCCAGCTTTATTACACCAACGCTTGGACATGCTACTCAAAAGTAACAATGGCAAGCCATCATCAAGGCTACTACCACCTTCCAGAACTTCACTGGATTCTATTTCTTCTTTCGGTAGCGAAGCTGAAAGATTCCGATCTCAGATTGGACGTCATCCACGTCCCCAAACACCGTCCTCTATCTTGGGTTGTGACGTTCCATCGTGTCAACGTCAACCCACGATTACCAAGAATAATTTTGTAGACGGGGTCAGAAGATCTTTTTTTGAAGATACAGAGAGTACAACAGCAACCAGCAGTAGTAGTTGCTCTAATTCTGAACAGAATATTTCTAATACAGTTGCAATCACTCCGTCCCCCACTAACAACAATCATATTTCCAGCACTCCAGAGCTGCATCCCGCTACTCCCAGACATTCCGCTCCCCCTCCACTCACCTCTTTGGCAACGTTGGAAGCAAGTGCCATGAAGAAGACGAGAATACTGAACCGCATACGGCGGAGTGCCTCGATCACGTTTGACTTGCCTCCAGGCGGAATCTCTTCGAAACAGCGTGGTGGGCCACAGAATTACAGTGCAAATACTCCTGCTGCTCAAAATACCACAGGGACAATGGTGTCTTCCACAGACACTACCCTTGATAATGTTGCGGTCACACAACCAATGCACCTGGTGGGTCAACTACCAGTTCCAACCACTGCTACAGATGCTACTGTAGCTACTGTATCCACATCAATGGACCTCCTCAAGACTCCCTCACATCATCCTCATCCCGTGACTCCGCGTCAAACTCTTTCATCTGCCTCTACCAAGAGGAGGAGATCTAGCCACCCCTTTCCTCACTTGACTCTTTCTGCCTACAAGAGGCCAAACGAGATGGTACGGTTGACCGATGCCGACCCATCCCGTGTCATGGAACAAGAGTACGATCTAACAGGTCCAGGATGCAAGGTGATTGGCCACGGTGCCTTTTCCACTGTCCGATCGGCCCTCTCGTTCAAGACGGGAGAGATGGTTGCCATTAAGAGCCTTTCTAAGTTTGATGCCATGAGAGCCCGTCGCTTGCGACGGCCCGGTTCCAAACACATGGACGAATGGGAAATCATGAAATTGCTTGAAACCAATCCGTACACGTTAACGTTACTGGACCTATTTGAAACGGACGAAGAAATTCATCTCGTTACAGAGTACTGCGAAGGAGGAGAACTCTTTAACGCTATCAAGCGAAAAGGAAGTATCCGATGTTCTTTTCGAAGGGGACGATTCTCCGAACCACAAGCATCCCGCATTAGCTACCAGCTACTCAAGGCCTTGGAAGAAATGCATCAACATGGTATCGTCCATCGCGATATCAAACCCGAAAATGTTCTCATTTTGGAGAAGGAGGACGAGGAGTCGTCCTACGATGACATCCAAGTCAAACTGGCTGATTTTGGTATGGCTCGTGTCCATCATTATCGTAACTCGGATCACGGAACTACGGAAACGGTCTCCGAGACGGCCTCAAGCGACGGAGACTCATCTCCTTCTACTCCAGCTCTGCTACTGGCGGGTAAGGTGGATCCCCCCCGGAAGGATGCCGCGGAAACTGTGGCTCAGCGTCAGACATGTTTTCTCTGGGCGTTACGCTCTACATTCTACTTTGTGGATTCCCGCCCGTCTTTTGCGAAAATGTGGTACAATTTCCCGAAGCCTACTGGGACGACGTTTCCTCGGATGCCAAGGAACTGGTGCGGTCCATGCTACAGGAAGATCCAGAACGACGAATCACAGCTGTGAACGCCTTACAGCATGCCTGGATTCGTCAAGAACAAGCTCCTCGAGGACGACGAGGCTCTATTTGCGCCAACTTGGAGTTGGTCCGATCGCACTTGACCAAAACATTGCCGGGGACTGCTTCAGCGGATGCCTACTCCTTGAGCAATGGCCATCGCAAACGGACTCTTCGAAATGCCGTCCATTACACCAGTCCCAAAAGATCCAAACGAGGGGCAGTACAACTTCCCATGACGGAGCTATACAATTGTCAAGAAAAACGAGATCCTCGTGTGGTAAAAGAAACATTTGAAGGCGCCTCGACTGCCCGAGAGCCAGCCGCCACCGATGGAATCACAATCAAAGTGGCCTGTACTTAAAACGGTTGAGTACTCTAAGGCATAGTTCATAGATCAAATTTTGGTTAAGATAAATTTAATTTTCACTAAGATACTATTGGTTTTGTTTCAGCCGTTTAGCTGTCATGCTTCTTTCATTCTTAGTAATAATGAAGTCATGTCATGGTGCCAAACTAACCCAACAAACAAGCATCTTTCAGAACTTTTTTGACACTACTCTTCTGGTGCGGGATCTTTTTCTGCTCAAGCAAATCGTTCCGATTCGCTACTTCTGACGGATGTTGTTATTGACAGTGAATTCTGTTTTCTACGACTACCCAGTACATCCAAGGAGAAAAAGTTGAAGATACTACTCTGAGTAATACCTACTCCGAGTACGTACTGGACTACAGCACGTACTCCGAGTAGGAACTTACAGTTAATTCCATCTCTCTTGCATTCAAAGTTCCGAAGTGAAGTTCTGCGTGAAAGTCGAAAATTAATGATGATTACAGCTATTATATATATATATATATATATATATATTAAAACAGTAGTTACTGTTAGAAATCCGAATTCGGGACTCGGGACTCGGGACTTTCTCTTGCGAACTCATGCCCTACTATCGTACCGGTAGACTACGGTACCGGTAGTTGGTACTACAGTAGTAGGGATTTGGGATTCTACTCGGAGTACCTCACTTTGGCACACTGCACCTGTGACGTCATCAGGGCAAAGAAAGTCGCTGGTCGACGTACGACTACCGGTACTACCGTACGGAGTACCGGTAGCTACCTGCCGTGGAGTACCGGTAATCAGTAATCACAAGAAGTTGCTACTCGTACAGTAGAAAGCATTACTTTCTTCCACTCGTTGCTCACTGTCAATTTAAAAACGATCAAAAAACAACATTATATTACAGAACTTCTCAATGCATATCACTGCGTATTTTTCATTGCTAGCATCCCAAAGGGGAAAGATATGAACGAGAAGAACAACATCCACAATATACTAGTACCACGTGGCTGCTGGTGATCAAGCAAGCGACAGTGGCCAACACTTTTAGTAGCAAATAAATGGCCACCAATTCTTTTCTTGTGAGCAAGCGATGCACCACTCCAATCATACTCTGGGGGGACTGTCCCTTGATTGTCTCCTGTCAATCTGGATTGGACAGAAATTTTAGCCGCTTTGACCACCAAACTAAACCATTGTGACTGGTGGTGGCTCCTCTAGTCTATAGATAAGATTGAAATTATTCTTTTATGAGGATAAAAAATGTTATACAAGGCCCTGGAACATACTTTGTTCATGATGACATGACTGGGACAGCCATTGAATCAATACCCTGTTTCACCCAAGCCACGAAAACTTGGCGACAGGATGATCAGCACGAAGAAGAAATCCAACGAAACATTATGTTTCCTCTCAGAAAGTCTTTCACGCCGGTATCGATAAAGGGGTTTACTTTTTGAGTCTTCACCTGTGTACGACTTGGTGGGATGTTTGTATCCGGTGATTCACTGAATAATACAGTAAACCAAATAATATTGACTGTGAGTGAGTAGACTACGGTACCTAAGTACCGGTAGTACTATATTAGTAGTAGACCACTTCTGTGTAATACCGGTACGTCGATGTTCCTGAAATTGCTTCTGTCGACGAGCAGACGGTCAATTGTTGCGGGTGACGATCAAACCGAATCTTACAGTTTACACTTACTGTTAGAGTGTAAAAACCGCCCCAACCTTTACTTTCACAAAAACCGAAATCTCAATTGACAATTTTCACATTGCTACCTTTCACAAACGACGCGCTATCTAGAGAGCTAGTAACTCTATCAGTGATTTAGTCACAATTTTGACAATCTATACTGTCAGATCGATTCAGTCGAACTGAAATAGCTTCCCGAAAAGCAGACAAGACAGTCCTTCTTGTTCTACAGGTTTGCTTACAGTTAGTGAGGCGTCGAGCGTCGACTGCATCCACTTCAATTTGCGCACGAGCTGCAACCATCACCTTTTTTATATAATAGGGTTTTCTGTTGTCGCATAAGCTTTGCATCTGGCGGCTTTTCCTGGAGTATACATCATCATGTCTGCTTGGGGAGTGAATGGTTCTGCCCGCTCTTGCGACGCCCTGTTGAAACGAGTTGAAGCAAATGATCCAACACTGAAAGAGCTGGTGATCCTCCCGCTCAAAATATTTGAATCCAAAGATCTGCGACGGCTGGCAAATGCACTTCGCAGCAATACTCACTTGACGACCTTGAACGCATCGGGGCATCACATTGATGACGTGGAATCTCTGGAAGAACTCGGAAGATCTTTGGCATCACAATCACTCTCTCCGATGACCGAGCTTGCTATTGGGGATTCCCAAATGGGTGATGCAGGTGTCAAAGCACTTTGTCGGGGATTGAAATCTAGGAACAACTTGAAATTGGAAACAATTGACCTTAGTTGGAAGGGAATGTATGTTTTGGCAATCGTCATGAACGGCATTATTTTTTTGACCTTAACTCGCTATTTTGTCGTCTTTTTCTTTGCAGAAGTTCGGAAGGCTTTGCAACTCTTCTTTGCGTGTTGGGTACCCTACCCAGCCTGAAATTCCTCAACTTGGCTCAAAATGATGATGTAGGTCCATTTTTTGACTTCAGTAGTTGCCCTTTGCCTCTCTTTCCGAACTTGACAATGTTAGACTTGTCGAAATGTGGTTTAAATGCGGAAACTTGTTGCTCCCTTGTAAAGGCAATTGGGGCTGTCGAGTCCGGATCGAGGAGGAATACACCATTGTCATTGAAATTTGATTCCAACGACTTGAGGGACCACGACTATTTTTATGAAATGTTGATTTATCTGTGTGAGCATCCAATCTTAGCCGAGCTGTACATTTCCGGATGTGAACTGGGCGACGAGGGGCTTCGACAAATGATAAACTGTGGCCGTCATTGTATTACAACAAAAGCAGTCTCCAGTCTTCAGGTGCTGGATCTTGCGGACAACAATTTGTCCAGTGCTGTCTTTTGTGATTTTTTTACCGAAGTGCTTCGAACCGAATCAAAATATTCACTCTTATCTCATCTGCGAAAGCTGAATCTATCGGGAAATACTCTTGACGAAAAATCCTGCCAACAATTAGCTGCGTCAATCACAGAAGGTCGATTGCAATATTTGCATGAATTAGATGTGACACGGACGTTCTGTGGGGTGAATGGCGCAATGGCTTTGGTACAGTGCAATCTGAACGACCCCAGCCAGTGCAGTTTGAAGGTCTTAACCTTGTTTGGAAATAAGTTGGGATCCGATGGTTTTGTTCAATTGTCGAAAGCTTTGGAAGGAGGACATCCCATGTTAGAGTCCCTGGACTTAGGAGGAAATGATGCAACCGAGGCGGGGGTAGTGGCTCTGTTACAGGCCCTAACAAGCACAAACACAACAGCAAATGTTCTACGTCTGTTGGTTGTGGGAGGAAACCAGGGTGGCGACACTGTCGAGGCTCTTGTGAAAGAAATAAAAAGAAAACACCCCGAATTGGATATTGCACGAGATAATCCGGGGAAAAATCGGAACAATGTTCCAACAGGAACATCTTGGATGTCTTAACTTTTTAACAATTAATTTTGGCCGTACGAACATTTTACATTGCATATGACGTACTACCTATGTTTACACTCTCCCGTCCACCAGCACGGCTACTTCGTTTCTACGCAGAATATTAGGAGTGATAAATGGGTCGTGGTATCCGTAGACTAGCGTAGCTCCATCATTTTTCACTGCAATACCGGCTTCTGCCAAAACCGTGCCCAACTTTTCCCTTTCTTTCAAAACTCGTTTGTCCTTGGGAGGCGGTCCTGAAAACGATTTCACTGCCAAAGTATGCGCTGGTATTTGACGCAGTTTCACCTTGTTCTCCAGAGGTTTGGGGACGGTCTTTAAGGTATAGTTACTGCCAATGACAAAGGAAACTTTTGTTCTCTTGTTGTTTCCACCATCAAGTCGCACTGGTGCTGTCATGGCCATTTTCTCGCTTTCTCCACCACGACGCTTCTTGTTCTTCCCAAATATGTATTCGGCGCAGGGAAAGAAACCAGCCTTACCCGCCTCTTCAAATCCGCTTGCGTCAACTTCCGTCTCGGCAATAATATAAGGCTCATATCTCCGAATCTCCACTCCATCTGCCAACCGTGCAATCACCTCATACGTGGGTCTTTCCAGCTTTTCTGTTTCCAGATAGGCATAAAATCCGCCAGCATATCGCACAGACGTCAATAAGGCTGCACCTCCAATAAGTACCTTGCCGACCCAAGTCGCAACTAGTTTGCTAGCGATTACATGAATCATTTTGTTCCGGAGACGTTTGGAAGTGCTTAAAACAACTTCTTGATCTATTCATTCAATCCATTGTGTGAGCATTTCACATCCGCAAGTACTATACGTACTATTACCGTACCGGCAATCCGAGTACGGTAGTCAACCGGCTTGCTTTTCAGCTTCGTCGAGTCACGAGCGGGACTCAAATAACAGACTGTGCTCAGAAAATATCGTATAGGCACGCATGGCGAAAATGTAACGGTTTTCTTCCTCACATTTTATTTTTGTTTTGACGTGTTGGCAAAACATATCGCCGAAGCCATCGTCCCTTTCTACAATCGACCCTCCCTTCCATCATTGACGTACTTTTAAAATCAATTTACGGATTACTTTTACTACTATGGACACATCATTCTCTTCAGTAACGTCCGCCACTTCGTATTCGAAGCGATCAAAAACCAATAAAACACCAGTGGCCCACAAACGAGCTCTTCAAAAGAAGTCATCGAATAGGTAAGCTAGGGACGACAAGATTGTTTGGATGGATTCACGTTTTTGAGTTTGTTTGAGTAAATTTCTTTCTTTGTGACTTTTCGCTTCATTTCGTTCCCAGTGTTTACTCAAACTAACATTCCTCTTTCTGCAGACACCTAGAAAGTTTCAACATGACGCGGTCGGTGGTGGACTACGAACACTTGGTCAACACGTCGTTCACCGATTCCAACAAGTCAGTTCGATCCAATGTTCGACCACGATGGGAACGAAAGCAGCAGCAACAAGCTGCCGCTGGCGTTGGTGGTGGGCACCGACTTCCCCTCTCGTCGGCATCGTTCAATCAAAGTGGCGGAGATCGATTCATCCCAATTCGTGCTGGCATGAACATGGAGTTGTCGAAGCATATGCTGCGAGAGGATCGGGATACTTCGTATTGCTCGTCAAACGGTGTCGACGAACAGAACGGGTCTACAGAAGGTGTACTCGACAATCAGAAGGTCGTTTCCGACGCCGACAAGGGTGAATATGCGTCACGACTCAGTGCCGCACTCTTGGGTGTCGACGACAAGGCCAACAACCGCATCATGAGTTTCACCGAAAAAGCTCCAGCTCCCAAGGGCGACACGGTCAATAACTTGAATGTTCTCTATTCAGCGTCAGCGTCCGCTAAGCAAAAGAAAGTCAACGTCAAACTGGTAACTCGCCAAATCCCCTCGATTCCCACTCGGGTGTTGGATGCTCCCGATTTGATGGACGATTATTACTTGAATTTGCTCTCCTGGAGCGATACCAACATTCTGGCGGTGGCATTGGCCAACACGGTATACCTATGGAACGCGACTTCTGGAGATATCCAAGAATTGTGCACCTATGATGAAGGAGGTTCCGTCGATGCCCATATTTCGTCGGTAGCCTGGGTTCAGGAAGGTGGAGCACATTTGGCGGTTGGTACGTCAGGTGGAATGACGCAGCTCTGGGATGTTAATGCCGGTAAAAAACTTCGATCGATGGATGGACACAGCGATCGTGTCAGTTCCATGGCATGGAACCAACATATTCTTAGCAGTGGAAGTCGTGATACGAATATCATCAACCATGACGTTCGGGTTTCACGTCATAATATCGCGACCATGTCGGCTCATGGGCAAGAGGTGTGCGGTTTGGCTTGGAGTAATGATGGTGAAGTTTTAGCCAGCGGAGGTAACGACAACCTTCTTTGCCTATGGGATGCATCTTCGTCCTCGTCTCGACCAGAACCCCGTTTCCAGTTGACGGATCACCAAGCGGCTGTCAAAGCCTTGGCTTGGTCACCCCATGAACGTCGTCTTCTCGCTACCGGAGGAGGAACGGCAGATCGATGCATTAAATTTTGGAATTCCCAAACGGGCGCGCTCCTCAACTCTATCGACACCGGGTCGCAAGTTTGCGCGTTGCAATGGAATCCCTTCGAAAAGGAAATCCTCTCCAGTCATGGGTACGCTAGAAACCAAATCTGTCTGTGGAAATACCCTTCCATGGCGAAGATCAAAGAACTCGAAGGTCACACGTCGCGTGTATTGCATCTAGCAACTAGCCCGGATGGAAGCACAGTAGTATCGGCAGCTGGCGACGAGACACTGCGCTTTTGGGAAGTCTTTTGCCCTCCTTCCAAATCTGACCCCGGGGCATCCTTCGGAAGCGGGAAAATGCCAGCCAAATTGAGCTGGACATCTCAAATTCGTTAAAATCGAAATGTTGGTATGAAAAGCATGTTGCTTGGAGCGAATTGCAGCCCAAAATGAATCAAAAGATCATAGAATTACTAGAACCCATAATCTTATAATATGAAATCGCAACGGAATGTTAACGCACTTTAGAGAAGAAAAAGGCTGATCTGTTCACTCCGACGGGGCAACATCAATTTGACAGCTAACTACCGTAGTAATCGTCGAACGTTTCCCGCCCCAATGGACCAGGCGGTAAGCGAACTTCTCGCTGCGGAACCGATGGTAGCTGGTAGTTGGTACAAGTATCAGGAGTATATCGTCCTTAAAATAAACTACTGCAGCCTACTCGTTTAGTGTTTCATCGGATATGGTAACTCTATGCTGCTGCAATCGATAGCTAGTACTACGGCTACCTACCTTACTTGTGGTACCGGTACGGTATCATACCCGGTTGCTACCGGTAATAGGACGACTATGTCGTACGTAGTATTTGACCATTCTTTAGATAGTTATCATACGTACCAGTCGTACGCATCCTGCAATGGTCGATTAAAATGGACCGCCGGCTAACTTATCGAATCTTATGTCCACGTATGTGATATATAAATTTTCAATTAAGCCCACTAATCGCTTTCTTTTCCAGAAGATCGCTGATCGCTCACTTTTTGAGGTCTTGCCGTGACAATTCGCTGATAATGATCTCTTGGAGGCAGCGTTTGCAAATGGAAGCAGTTGTAGTAGCAGTGTTGATGGAGTCTTCCAACCCCAAAAGGCACGTGTGGGACGAAGAAAACACATCTGCCATCTCAATTGTTGCTGTCACGAAACGATCACCATGAGACTAGACCAGCGCTTCAATCGACCAGACCCTTCCACCCGGTGGAAGGGAGATGGTGACATCAATTGTGACTCCCTTGTCCGTCAGGCAAATCGATTCGAAGTCGGCAAGAACACACCCTCAACATCCTCGGCTGTGATAGAGACTGTTTACCGGAAGCCTCGAACATATGCGAATGTACACGAGTATGACGAACAATCACACGTCGTTGACCGCGTCCCAACGGCCGTTGGATTCCATTCCTTTGATTCCATGGACGAAATCAAGTCGCGCCATTCGCGGTATGATATAGAAGTGGAATCTCTTGAAAACAAGTTAGATTTGGATTGGGTGGTAGATCAGATACCAGATACGCGCAATGCGCCCAACGAAGAGGAACAGACCTTCGAGCAAGAAAACGATTCCGAAAGGGAACCCCCCATTGAAAAACCCCATGTAGAGAATGCAGAAGAGGAAGAAGCAGTTTCAGAAATTGGTCGATATGCTGCTGTGGCCATTGATGAATCCATTATGAGTGTGGATAGCGATAGCTGCCCTGCATTGTGGGTGAATGAAAGCCAAGAAGACATTCGTCTGCGCACGAAGGACTACAAAGAAGCTTTGGAGGAAGCGAAACGATTGAAGGGATTGAACGATGTCAGGATGGAAAAAGAACGAGACATCAAACAAAATGCCGAACTATCATCGACTAAGCAAACAATCCGTCGAGGACGACAGGCCGTTGCGTTGCAAAAGAAGGAAGAAAATGAGAGGGGTGTGGAGTCTGTTGACTCATTGGGAGACAACGTGGACACAAAAGAGATCGAGTGCTCCAGCGAGGTCTCCAGCATGAAGCAGAATAGAAAAGCAGCTGGGTGGAATCGTTGGATGCCACACTTTCTCCGTGAGAGTAAGTCCGTTTCCAGTGGCACTAGAAAATCTGCATCTTCCAGCCAAGAACCATCCAGCAGAGCCAGTACGCCCGTGACAACGGTAAGTACTCAAAACGACACCCAAGGCAACAAATTTAATATATACAAGCCATCTCGAACAGGACCAATTGATGTAGACGAGATATCGACAGCCGAAACCTTTAACGAACATCCAACTGCATCCAAAACCTCCAGTAACCTTCATGCAACCAGCATTGACGTGATCCGGTCGTTCAAGACTAGTATCGAGAATGCATCAACTGCCAATGGGAGCAAAGGATCTTCTAAGTCGAAGGAATCACGAGAATCTCTTCGTCAAAAATCACTTGTGGATATCGTGGATGATTCCTCAAATCCTCCCGTCCCGAATTCCATACACGAGAACAATTCAATTCCTAAAGAACAGTCAGGATTCGTCAGCGAGACGTCTCCCGAAAGACCTGTCGCTTCTAAATCATCAAATTGGAAAGTAAGTCATAACAAACCTGATGACATCCACTCTCAAGATACTAAAGGGACACTCCGAAGCTCTCAACAAAAAGTTAATAAACCTAGTTCGGACTCTCTGGTTCCGAAGGAAGCAGAAGCAAATGTAAGCACAATAATCACTAAGGACACGTCAGTGGACCCCCCTGGTGCTGAGAGTTTGGCCGTTCTACAAAAGCGATCCAGTGGCAGATCATCCAGCCGACGCAGCCGTGACAACGACTCGGAGTCCTCGGACACCGATAATGATTCTTATGCGTCGTCCGATCGACAAGTAAGCAATGATGACATTATCAAAGCTGTTCGGGGAGAGAAACCGGGTGTTGATGACCACGACGTTGTAAAGAATATCGACGGGTTGACTTCCTGGATCATTTCAGGATTTGATTCCTTGGCCGGCGTTGGTTTGAAAAACCCCATTAGGTTCTTGGACTGGAGTGGCGAAGAAACCAGAATGCATAATGTTGAACATGCCAATGTAAGTCAAGTAGATCCACCAACTCCCGCTGTAACAGATAATGATGGTACAAGCCAAGGCCCAACAGTCCAGTCCGGTGCTGCGTTGAGCGAATCGCCTGAAAACATGGTTATCAGTCCAAGAAGCCAAGTTGGCGATATATCGAGATCTGGGCCCGGAGAAAACGGACAATTAGACTACGAGAAGCAGGAAGAAGCCAGAAATGCAATCAAATCTCCACGCAGGGCTCGTGACCAGCGTGAGCCAAACAAGTTTTTGGTAGGAAAACCTGGACTTGTTAAGCAGAGGATTGCAACTATCTCAAGTAGGGAAATGCAACAGCACTCACCAGCTCTTGATCATGATGAAAAAGAAGGAAAGCTGAAAACATCAATTTCAAATGGCAGTGCCGAAGTCAAGTCTCTCAAACTGCAGACTGGTGTCGAAGTCAAAGTTCCTGACACGACGGAGCAGCAAATCGAGCAGCGCAATCGCGAAGTTCTAGAACGACGCTCTAGAAAGCTCATGAGGGACAATGTTTCTATATCTAGTATCGAGATTCCGACCCCGAATAGAGAAAAAACAGAAGATGAATACTCTGTCAGTATTCTTGGTCTTCAAAAAGGCGAACGGACTCCTAACATTAAAGATGAAAGAATTCTCATTCACCAACACTCAAAGACGGCACAGAGTCCCTTGAAAAAGGATGAACAAGGTATTAAGCGCCAAAAGTTGCGTCAGCAGCGCATCGTCGGCGATCAGAGAAAGTCAGATACAGTCAAAAAGTCTAAACATAGAAAACATTCCCAGTCGCCTCATCAATCGAGATCTCGAGGCAAATCACCATCGGTCAAGAAAAGGCAAGAATCAGTGAAAGTCACCAGGACTGAAACCATCAACGCAACGAAGAAACCAAGAAAGAATTTCCCTTTATTTGGTCGCAAGAAGGAGTAAGTTTAATAGCACATCTGATGCTAAGAAACTGAGATAAGCTGCATGATGTATTATTCACTATTTAAAAAACCATCACCGAGTTCTAGCTGAGCCTATGACTTCGTAGTGAACTCGGCGTCCTGTTCGGAGCGCGATTAAAGCTGTTGCAATTCCGATGGCCATTACACAGATGGACAACGATGCAAAAGAGGTGGTGACACCTCTAAATGGTAACAGAGCAACGGGTGACGCTCCAAGAAGTGTCCACCGAGAGCTACCTTTTGGACCCTTGACTTTTACCTTGGGGTGGAATTTCCACGGTACTACCGTAGATGCAATACATCAATCGTGAGGATTAACGTCAGGTACAATTTCAATCAACATCTGAGATAACTAGATACTGGTGGTTCGACTCACATGTATTGATTTCATACAGGATACTACCAAGTGCCCATCCTAATTTTTGGCCCTTCAAAACATCTACTGCTGTGATTTCGAAATCATCCGCAAAGCCATATCCATTTCGAAGAATCTGATAAGCGAAGATAGATCTGAAACAAAATTGAGACAGTTCGTAGTCATCAGTAATTGGGTCTGTCAGGTTCTTGTTGTAGATTTGAAGTGATTGCCAATCAAGGAGACAAACACGTTTTGCGGCTTCGTGCAATTTAGATATGGACGCTCTCTCTCCCAATTTCAGGAAAGCAAAAATGTCAGCATAGTTGCTGGTGGCAATGAATTCGTCAACCGAACTTTGCTCTCGAGGAAGAGGAGGTTGGTAGACTCCAGCGAAACTGCAGTCCCCATCATGGGAAAACTCAACCCAATCCTCGTTTGCGGATGTCCTGGACATATTTTTGTGAGATATTTCTATAGCCATGGTTTTATTCAAGTGGCTCGAGTGCACTCACCTCAACATTTGGAACGTTAATTGCGAACATTGATCAAAGTCAGTAACGTTATTGAACATGGTTGCCGAATATGGAGTGCTTTCCGGAGAACTTCTCGGCAGGAAATGGTTGTTTTCGTTCATGCGAATCCAAGACTCGAAGTTTACGCTGCTGCCAACAGGGAGGCACGGATTGACTTTCGTATGCAGCTTCCAAAGAAGGGCAGCATTGAGGCGTGACCATGCACCGTTGACTCCAAAATACAGAAATGAATGTGTATAGATGTTCCAGTGTCGAGCCCCTCCTAGTTGTAATTTGAAGAGATTAGCCTTTAATTAAATAAAGAAAATTGGTATGATGTCAGAAACCAGCTTAATAATCAACGAAACCTCAGGAAAAAGCTTTTCGTACCATGACATCGCCATTATTTTCAAAGAATCCAATTTGAGTGGATGCACCGCCCATCTCAACCATGCCATATGTCATTTCTGAAGAACGCATTTAGAGGCAACTTGCGTGAGTTGAAACGAAATCGCCAGCAGCTGTCCTTATTCGATACTCACGCGGATTCAACACGGTACCAGCACCCAAGGACTGCTCCACCAGCGTGCCTTTAATGTAGTTGACAGCGACCCAGCCGTAGGCCCCCTCTTCTTCACCGGAGATGACTCTGGCACGCTCATCTTCAAAGGAAAATGGATTAAAGGAATCATCCCGAAACAGTTTGCGGACGACATTGATTAGACGCACCCGATCTGGAGTTGGCAGCGTTCGCAATCCTCCTGTTGCCTTTAAGTATATGGGGAACAATTTCCAGTCATCTTGTTTGTCTTTTAAAACTTGCTTAGCAAATTGAATCAAGGGCCCTAAATACGCTGAAACCTTTTCTGTCAATTCCTTTTCATCTTGATAACTCGCAAAAACATCCAGTCCAGGCTTGAACTTGTCTGTCCAACGGGAATTGGACCGTGGAATGGACAGCATTTCCCCATTGGCAGCCGCCAAGATTTCCTCTCGGTTGTGCAACACCCGATTATCAAATTCATAAATGTGGATTCGAGTTCCTTGCTGGAATCGGAAAAAAATCGTATGGAATCGAAAAAAAGAAAGAATGAGAAAAAATCGTAGCTTCAAAATACGGTTGTACTTTCCTCTTTATTGCACTGACCGATCCGGCATCAATCATCATTCCGTGCATAGTACTGCCACCAGCCTTTGGGATTTTACCCTTCTGCGGCTTGTGACTTATTTCAAAGTCGACATCGAGGTTGTTTGTTTGCGAGTATTCGAATACTCCGTTTTCACCTTCGTCGCTCTTGACGGACTTGAATTTTTTGAGGATCCGGCGTGGTGGTGCTGGCTCTGCCGAATTGGAGGATTGTCGTCGGTCGACGTGCAACTCCCAGGACTTGGTGGCCTCCAGAGGATGCTTGGCTTCGTTGCTATTGAGTTCACTTCCGATTTCGCTTGTGGGTGTCATAATGCCGAATCGACAGGTCAAGCTAGCTCGCTATCATAGCTACTGCTAGAGGGAAATGAATTTATAAAATCTATGGCTGAATACAAACCGCGCTAAAGTGCATTGGGAGTTGGGAGTTGGGAGGTGATAATAGGGTTGACGCCAATCAATATGTTCAATGTGGAAACGTGCGGTGCGGAGATTCAAGGTTGGAATTATTCCCCGTTTCAAAATCGTCGTACCGTATTCACGGTTTCTCACAGAGAGAAGAAGATTTGAACAGATGACGTCACGAAGTACGTGAGAGAAATACCTACCAAATACTCCCACTACCGGACTACGATCGTACTGACTGTGAAGTATGGTAGCTTCCAGCTACAGGTACTCTCAAGCTACCATCGGTTGTCGAAAATGATGACGGTATCTTTTTGACTCGGTCCGCTCCTCTACTAGGTAGTTAGGGCTACGCTATAAACGCTCTCTCTATTATTTTACAGTTTTTAGTAGCTATTATGTATTATAATAGAGCTAACTTATCTTGCCCGTGGACATGTTGGGAGAGATGCCTTTGGAAAGCCAACAGCTGACTTTTGTAAAGACCACCATAACTTCTCTTTTTCTTGCCATTTCGTTTACATGGAATGACTCACTCAAAAGAACATTCAAAAAGTGATCCCGTCATGAGCTAAAAGCCTATCTGTTATGGAGATATGATAATACTATAAATTTAGACGGCTAATCATCATCATCATCGTTGCGTTCCCTGCTGCATCGACAGGATCGCTGAAAAGATTAAAATGCGGTAATACAATAAAATATCGTCGAAAAGTCGATGATTCACCACCACGTTCGGTCAATCTATGGACATTTTTGTCACGTTCATGCAACCATTCATTGCATTTCAGGAACATGATATTCACACTTTTCGTCCCGCGTTTTGTCGGTCAATATTTAAAGATCAAGCTTCTTTGGCTTTTCCCAAGTGAAATCAGGGTCTTCTCGGCCAAAGTGTCCGTAGGCAGCAGTCTTGCGGAAGATTGGACGACGAAGGTCCAAGTCACGGATGATACCACCAGGGCGAAGGTCAAAGTTCTTTTCGACAATCTTGGTCAAGTCCGAGTCGGTCATGCCCTCCTTGGCAGTTCCGTAAGTGTCAACAAACACGGAAAGAGGGTGGGAGATACCAATGGCATACGAAAGTTGGACCAAAACACGTCTGCACAAACCAGCAGCGACCAAAGACTTGGCGACCCAACGAGCAGCGTAAGCAGCCGAACGATCGACCTTGGTGGTATCCTTTCCGGAGAAAGCACCTCCTCCGTGGGCACCCCATCCACCGTAGGTATCGATAATGATCTTACGACCGGTCAAACCGGCATCTCCGTGAGGTCCACCAATGACGAAACGTCCAGAGGGGTTCAAGTGGTAGACAGTGTTGTCGTCCAAATACTTTTCAGGGATAACAGGCTTGATGACGTGCTCCATAAGATCGCTCTTGATTTGGTCGTTGGTAACATCTTCAGAGTGTTGGCACGAGATAACGACGGTGTGGACACGTTGTGGAACTGGGACACCATTCTCCATCTTGTACTCGCAAGTAACTTGGGTCTTGGCATCAGGACGAACCCAGTCGCAGGTTCCATTCTTTCGAACTTCAGTGATCTTGGATCCGAGTTGGGTGGCCAACATGTGTGTCAAAGGCATCAAAGTTTCGGTCTCGTCAGTGGCGTAACCAAACATGATACCCTGGTCACCGGCACCAAGGTCCTCCATCTTTTGGGCATCAACGGATTGAGCAATATCAGGGGATTGTTCCTCAATGGCCACAATGACGTTGCATGTCTTGTAGTCGAATCCCTTGGCAGGATCATCGTAACCAATATCCTTGACGGCATCACGAATGACTTGTTCATAGTTGACAGTGGCAGAGGTTGTGATTTCTCCAAAAATCATAACCATACCGGTCTTGCAGCATGTTTCGCAAGCAACACGGGAAGCTTCATCTCCAGCAAGGCAAGCATCCAAGACGGCATCCGAAACTTGATCGGAAAGCTTGTCTGTGAATTTCAGAGAAAGACGTGTAAACAGACAATGTGAGAAATTACTGAAAAGAATAAAGAATGAAAAACAAGAGAGGGAGAAACACCTGTGATATGGAATATTATTTTGGTCGTAGATATCGACAAGTGCAGAACTGTGACGAAGGAATATATCAACGATTGAATGGCACGTGGGGCATTTATTTCGTCGTTGGTTCACAATGACTTCCCCAATGCTGCAAAGAAAAAGTTTTCCTCGTCATGTGATACATCGTTGCCAGAGAAAATAGCATTGTTGTTATTGGATCCAAACCGTAATCGTTGTGAATATCTCATTGTCGCGGTAGTAGTGGTGGTGATACCAGACGCACTTGTGTAGCCAAGACGTTCCTTGTCGTCCATGGGAAGAATTACACCACCACCATAAAATCTCCAGTCGACAAATGACGATGCATGCAATACAAATGAAGATTTTTTTACGTACCAGGATGTCCCTCGTTGACAGATTCAGAAGTGAAAAGGAAGGTAGACATGGTGGATAAAAGTTGAAAAATGCTGACAAATGTGACAAAGTCTCCAAAGACGAAAACAATGAGAGGAGTCGATGACGACGACACGAGAAAAACAAACAAACAAACGGTCGGTCGAAAGCAATTCATCACACCACATTTCTCCACACACACACGCAACACACACTCACTCTACACGGGAACCGACCGAGCCAATGATGATGCGAAAAAAAGATTCGTGCCGGTGAAACGTTTGCACGGCAAGAAGACGACTGCGTGTGAGTCTTAGGACTCTTGAGCATGATAATCGATATAGTTTCAATGTAATTCCAAAATAATTTTGAGATGGCATACTCAAGAGTAACCCCCATCCGCACCTGCCTCGTCAAATCTGTGGCTCGGAACCAAATTGGAAAAAAGATACCAATCAGAGAACGCAACTTCTGAAGCTTCGCGGCACGTGCTACACCAGCTTCTACGTGGAACGTGCAGTACTGACAGCCAAATAATGTTTCAATACAACAGTATGATACGTACTATAGTGGGTATACCGGTAAGACCACGGTATGTCGTACCTTACATTACCTATTCACAGTCAATAATACGATACTTAACAGTTATAGTAGTAGGAACCGTAGGTGCGACTACCTCGTACGTAGTAGCTGTAAGTTAGTGCCCCCGATAATACCGGTATTACGGTAGGGAGTTTCCCTATTCTACGGTACTAATACCTACACACCCGTTTGTGGACATCAAATTGCGAGCGAAGTCACAGCAGGATCCATCTTCATCAATTCGAAGAGCTCGTTGCATCTCTACAGTACGTAGCGCAAACTATCTACCCCCCCCCCCATTACGTAGTATTATTCTAGGTTTCCTCCCATTGTCAATTATTCTAGGTTCTCTTGACTCTTGGCAGCGTTCCCAGGATGGAATGGTACTCTCCCTTCCTGCTTCTGTTCCTTCGACCCCCAATAGCTAGAATAATATTGCGATCATCACCACACCCAAGCTCTTTCCATAGCACGGCTTGCTGCCTTTTGCACTTTCTTCTGTTTTCTTTTGTATATGGTATATTAGGACAGGAGGAGGACCTACCTAAGCAATCTCCCCAACCCCCCTTTCCAGTTGACGTAGCAGAGAACCAAAACAAAGAAACTTGCTGTCGACTACAGTAAAATATTTCGCATGTGTTCAGTTTTACCTAATGGGGGCATTCCAAATTTTCTTCTCTACTAGCTAGCTAGTCATAATCCCGTCAACCTCGGGGAATGTTATTTCAACTCAAAAGAACCTATAAGAGGAAGCTCTTGCTGCCGATTTCACATGTACCGGTGGTATTGTTTTGGACCTGTCACCAATATCATTAACCCCACGAAATATATACATTCACACTCATCCTTTCCATACGATTTATTTATTCCTTGTTGCTTGCAACTGTGACAAAGTAATACGCCGTTCGAGTCAATCCCAAAATGACAAAGGTGGCAATCATTGTCACAATCACAAAGGGTATTGGAGGGACGTAACCCTTTATTAGACCTCGGCCGACACAACCCAAAGGAACGGCTACAATCCAACCCTTGGCTGTTTGCTTCCACGTCGACGCCAACCAATCGTTGTTGTTGTTGGTATCGTCAGAAATACGAATTGTCTGATAAACACCCGTCACAAAAGATGTGGCAAACCAAGATACGACAAAGGGTAGCGCCGTCAGAGCGACGCCCGACAGTTCTTGGAATAAAGTCGTCTCGTCCCCGACTGCGTGCGAAGCCTTGCCAATAGCTGCAAATACCATCAACGCGACAAAATCGAGAATGGCCAACACGGGGCGATCCAGCAAGGTAGAAGCTGGTGTGGAGGTGGGGGGAGGATCCGGTGCATTGGATGGTACAACAGCAGCATCTTCCTCGGAAGTTGAAGACGAACGTGAAGCTGGTTCCGCCCTCAGCGGTAGCAAATCAGGTGGCGAAGGGCTCTTTGTATGAATCATTTGAAATCGAGAAAGCTGACCTGTTGATGGAATCCCCGGTACAACATATTGACGTCTGGACGTCGACGTTGGGATGGTTGTAGGGAAAAGAAAGGCTACGGAGATCCCATGACAACTCAGCAGGATGATAAATGCAAAGAAACGGCTATTGCTGCAAGCAAGAAACGTCATGACTGTGATTAAAAGCGCAAAGATGCTGGTTTGTGTTGGAGTAGCAGCTCGGCAGAAGAAGAAAGCCTTTGGACAATCGGTACGGTAGTCTGGTTGATGAAGATTACCGTATTTGTTACTTGTAAGTACTACGTAGTAATAATAACATAATAACGGGTATTTTCCTGCAATTTGGAATGAATTCAGTCTAAAGTTAAATGTGACTAGCATCCTAGGAAATAAGTTTCACACATAAAGCCAAATATAAAAAAGACGCGAAATTCAGTAGAGATACCTGTGGTGCAGCCTGATCGCCAATTGAGGCGAACGTCCAGGTGCTGCTTACGCATTTTACAAGACCGAAAAATTCGAAAAATTCATGGACTGAATCCAATCCAATCTTTCCGACGATGGCGCTCACTGACCATCGATCTCCAGCTTGTGCTGAGCATAGCACTCTTCACACATGACCACCCCAGGACTGCAGCTGCAGTAAGTCCGGACCTTCCTGTGCTTTCCTTTGCACATTCTCTGCGGATAAATGGATGACGATGGGATGATGTCCGAGCCTTGCCATTTGGTATATGCTCGCAATGTCGTGAATGTGTGCTCGCAACAAGTCCTCTTCCTCTTTGGTCTTTCATCAGTGGCAACATTCCTATTAAAGTAAGGATTGAGAAGTAGCTCTCTTGCTAGCTCCTTCCGGAAGGATAGACTTGGAAGTGGAGGTTCGCCAATGAAAAAGGATGACGCCAGATTGCAATTGACTTCAGTGGTGGCAAGGAGATATGCAAAGACTCGGTTCTCCCAAGTCTTCGTTGCCCATGTGACTTCAAGACTAATAGGCTGGTGTCTTTTGTTGTTGTGATCATCAATCTGGTGCCGGTATTGGTAATGGTTGTGGACAACCTCGGGATATTGGAAGGCTTCAACGCCATCTCGGTTCTTGTGTTCACCCATCCGAATGTTTGTCCCGTACGTTGACATCAACATCATCACATAGTCCGGTTCCTTCATACAAAACACATCAAAGTCAATCCCATCTAGGTTACCTCCAATAGAATCAACTGAGCCTACCGGCATGTCTTTGAAATGGTCCTTGATCTCATCTCCTCTAATATATTTGGGCCAATATTTCCTCTTTTTTATTAGAGCAGAACCGTAGACTCCTTTCTTGGCTAACTCAATGAGGCCTTTCAGGACACAGAATCCACTGTCAAGAACAAGGACTCTGGCACTGCCCCACAAGGATCTTGTTAGCCGGAGGAGGAGGCCGACTGTCTTACCAAAGTTGTCTTCCTCGTTCCTTAACTGCCGGGGTTGATCTTTGCCCTCCACGAGCTCCATTGCAAAAAGAATGCCGGAAATGCCACAGCAAATTGTATGGTACTCGTTTCCAAAGGGCCAAGGCTTTCTTGGGACAAACATAAACCCCGGACATGTGTATTGGTTGATCCAAGTAGACATTGACTCATCTAGACAACAAATCCAGCCCGGACTAAAGACCCTCGACATGTTATCATTCCAGGCAGAAATCATCGGTCGGACTTGCCAAAACCGATCTAGAAGGGGAGGAGCTTGCTTGTCTGTAAAGCTCAAATGTCTAAGGATTAGTTCGAACCTTGCCCTTGACATGTAGTGGCTGAGTCGGAATGGAGCTCCTTCAAACATATCAATCGGTTTGGTGCTCCAATAGTCTCTACGTTCAGGACCGACGATTGTTGCCATGAGTAGCCACAGCCCAATAAAGACAAGGAACTCTCCATAAGTTAGAGGCCGATTGCCTGGCATTGTCTGGTTTGTTGCCGGAATGATAACATTCTTAATAAAAGACTGGAAGAAGAAGCTCTCAAAGATCTTGAGGACCGTCGGCATGGATTCATTGTTTCCAAATTCAAGACGGGGTTTGTAATCTCTTGGACCCGTCTTTTTTCGGTTACATGAGCCACTGTGGCCCCAAGCCGCATTGAAGATGTTGGGAACTGACTCATTCCTAGCCGGGATGTTCTCGGGAGCAGGCCTGTTGTCATCATCGACATCATTTACAAGGGTCCGAGCTTCGGCAATGTCCGATTCCGAAAGAGGTCCCACTGTTGTTGCCATCCGAGCGATCATTGGATGTGGATTTATGTCATCAGGCTCCGATCCAGTTGGCGAGATTGCAGGGGGGGGGGGGGAACATCAAAGAAGAGATTGGCATCTCCTTCCGCTGTGACATGGGCCCATCTCTTCACGCAGTAGAGTTCAATGTGTTGTCCTCCATCATCCTTAAACTCATCATGAACAAAAACAACGGACAACTGTTGCTTTCGGTGGACTATTTTTTCTTCCTGTCTAAGGATCCGGACACCAACAATCTCATCCTTCCTTGTGTGGTTAGGATATTTGTTGCGTATGTGCTTGGATGGGTGAATCCTGCTGAGCTTCACAGTGCAGATAGCGCCGGAACCAATCCTCATGGTTGATTTTCAAATGAAATTTCTCAATATTTTTGCCAAGAAATTTTCACCCGACCATCACACGTCTGCACTTCAGGAGCCAATTTTCTTGCCTCAACGACAATTTAAACCGCGACCTATTATACCCATGCAAGTACTTGATGTAAAATAACTGTTTTAACAGCTAACGGTCCGTTTGGCTGACATTAGAGGGAGATAACTTCGTCAAATGAAGGGAATGAATTCCGTCCAGGGGACTGAATTCAGTCCGCCTGTCCAAAATCCGATAACTGTAAAAAAGAATGTACCGTACTTCAAACTGTCCGTACCATTCGATATACCGGTACCTACCGGTAGTACGTACCGGTACCTGGTACAGGTATCATACCGGTAGAACGTTGAATACGGTAGAACATGATTTCAATGAATGATCACACACTGCCGTTAAGTACGGTAGATAAGATCTCACAACAACATGAATTGACAGTCAGTGATTTACATGTTAATTGGCGCTTTTTTAAAAATTCAAAATTAGGACAGTCGACATTTACGAATTCTACTAACTGAGGTCCGCTATTTCTGACGGTTGGACGGACCGTTCACAGTACAAAATCTACATACATGGCGAAAATAAACCAATCCCAGCTACAGTTGAAGCTAACTACTGTAGCAATGAAAAGACTTCAAAGTTGGAGACATGTACTAGAGTGGATGCTAATGAGTATTGAGAGGAATGGCATGCAGCCATATGCTCAGCAAAACAGTTCCGGCCATATTTTGAGTGGCAAAGCCACACTTTCGATTCGACAGCCGTGGAGTCCAATGACTCATCATTGCATATGCTGCACAGGAAAGAGCTCTTGAAACCCTTTCTTTTTTGCCCTTTAAACTTGCTAGCACAGACTACACACTGACCTTGATAAAACTGCTTCTGCATAATGACTCCCTTCACCTTCCGCTTGCGTTTCGTTGGAGTGAGATGAGCTTGGATACCGGACCGACCAGCACCTGTTCGAGAGTCAAAGAGGTGCTGCGGAGGACTCGCTTCTGTCACTGAACCGGTCGACCGCCGAATTGGACCTTTGTCATAAGAGTTGTCAAGCAGCTCTTCTGCTAACCATGAGTAGAATTCTGACTGTGTCTCCGATGTTCCTGTTGCTCCCTTGTAGACAAGCCAAGCATCGACAATGCACATTCCCAAAATAGTCGTCCCAACCCTTGTCGCCCAATTCTTTGTCTCAATCTTCCTCTCGATCTGTAGATTATCCTGACGGTGACGATTATTCTGATCGATTGCAGCACAGGTATCATAATAAATGTTGCATACCTTTGGGGTAGGGACGGTCAACTCCTCTCTTTCAGTTTCGGCCTCCATATCGTCGCCTTGTCGCCAACGATTGCGTACATGCGGATCACCTTCAACCAACGAAGAACAGTTAGAAATAAAGTATCTGCGTTCCCTATCTACCCAGACAAATGCCATCATATCTGGGTTGCCATCATTGTCCAGATGAACAAGGCCTTTGTGGTCTCCACGATTTGACAGCTCAAGGGACAAAAGCCAGGTCATCGGATAGTGGCTGGATGAATTCTTGACAACACAAATGAAACGCAACCCCATGGATTTCAGCTCCTTAGCTGTTGCGACGGAAGCAAAGAATGAGTCGCCGCAAACAATACGATCAGTTCTTGCCCATGGTTCCACCAAATACTTTGCGACCCTAGTCCCAAGCGTCAATCCGTCATCTTCCCGGGCCTCCAATTCTGTCTTGACAAGTGTCAGACGAAGTATGACACCGCTTTCCCCATCAGCTGCATGTTGGACTTCACATCCTGCTTCTGGTTTCCTATCCATCTGAACATAGTGAGGGAGTCCAATATTTATCCAATGGCCGCCAAGACCATACCAACGGGAGAAAGACTCGTCGATGCAAAGAGTCATTCCCGGCATGAAGTTGGAAGCTCACATTTTGTTGAAGCTGTCTACAACATCGTCTACAAGCATCCAGCGAAACGTTTCGTGCGCCATACCAATCGGACGAAACGCTGGCTGATAACTAAACCGGAGACATCGGAAAAGAAGATCAAATCTCGTGCGACTCATGCGGGTGTCTCCAAAACAAGGTGCAGGAATATACTTAAATTTTGCTGTTCGAGACCAGAGCGATGCTCTGTTGCCAAACTCGAATTTTGTACACAAGATAATAACACCGAAGAATTTCAGTAGTTCACCTTTTGTCATGGCTTGGTGCGTCGCTGGCGTAAGAGTGTTGATCTTCTGAATTTCTTCGTTCATCAACAGATGCATCAAAGTCAATTGCGATGGCGGGAACATCAGAAGAAAGTAATCAAGGCGAGACAGACGTTGCTGGATGTCATCTCCAGGTCCGATTGTTTCGCCTGCAATGGTAGTACGCACTGACCACGAACGATGAGGGACTGTACCATTTACCTCCAACAATGTATTAGGATCGCTTTCCCTCCACTCGGTACCATGACAATTTTGACGGACGGGACGAGGATCCAACATGGGAGCAACCGGATAAACATTGACTGCTCCCTGATTATTGCCCGCAAATGCACCTGGAGAAGCAACTGAAGCATTGTGATTATTGGTTCCAGTGGGGTTGTCATCATTGTAGGTTCCAGTGGGCTCGTTTGGTGATTGGCGGACGCAGGCTGCTGATTTTCTTTCTCCGGCGCAACGGCATGAACACCATGAATGTTGAGAGATTTTCTCTTGGTAACACCTCCACCAAAGTCATATTCTGCAACAACAGTAGTAGTGGAACGATTGGTAGTAGGATTCACGGCGGTGTCGACCGATAAAACTGTCCCAAACACCATTTTAGTCTTGGAGAGCTGACCATATCGACGCGCAGCTTCGCTCTCGCTTGTGACATGCACAGCTTTTGCCTTGACACGAGCGCCAACAACCCGCCTTTGATCAACATCAACAGTTGGCATGATAAACAAAGAAGCAAATGCAACAAAAAGAAATCAAAACGATTGTAATATGAAGACAAACGGCTTAGTCGAATGATCGACAAGAGATGGATTTTGATGTTGTTTCAGACGCGCAAAAATTGTGGTCAGAGCTTTACTTCGGCGTCTGTTGCGTTAGAACGGACAGAGATTGAGGCCTGAGATCCGGTCCCATGAGGTTTTAGACATTGCTGAATCCGATGGTGTCATCAGAAATATATGTTTATATACAGTTATGAAAAAGTAGAGGGGGGGTCAAAAATGACCTCATATGAGGTATACACCTCATATGAGGTCCGCAGTAGAATAGACAACTAGAGTAGCTAGTTACCGTAGCTAACTATAGGTAGGGCTAGGTACGGTAGACTACCGATACGTAGTGCGATTTTCATCCACATTTCACATTTCAATCGACATATTTTACAGTTACGACGTAGGCCTTACGTCGATGAATGTTCGCTTTCTTCTCTACACAGTGGTAGTGTCCCGCTTCACACAGTTGAAAATCAAAACCATTTGCAGTCTCCTAAAGTAGCATTGAAGCCCACCATCTCACAGGAGCTGACCAGCATTTAGACCTGCTGGGCAAATTTTTTTCTGTGATAGCGCAATAGTCACTGTTCCATCGACAGACAGCAGCAGAAGTACAAGGAAATCAGCACGCTACAATTCAAGCAAATACTACGAATATTTTGAATACGTCGTGTTGGACGACAGAAAGCAGATGACGACCAGTACCACAAATAGTTTCGCCGAGCGTCGCTCGGCAGAAGGGTTGTTCTCGATCGATGGTCACACCGAGTTTGTTTCTTTTTCTTCCCTTGCAGGTTGCGCTTTTGTACACATACAGCAGCTATATTTAACAGTTGATGGACCTGGAAGATGTCCACCACAGGTCCTTGGATGCAGCACCATATTTTGGCATGAATACAGTTTATGGTATCAAAGAAGGAGATAAAGCTGTAGAATCAACAGTGCATTCATTGATTCCTACCACACTCGTTCGGGATGAGTACTTTTCAGAAGTGGATGGTATTTTCAAAGGTATCTTTTCGACCAAACCCAAATCATTCTTCCAGAAGTTCCAGCAGGAGATTGACAATTTCGATTTGGAAGAGCGCTGTCGCAGATATGGATTCAGCATGACAGCCAAAGATGGACAGCCACAACGTCCAAATCGTCGTATCTTCTACGGTGCTCTCATCGCCGACGAGCCATGGGAGCTGCTGGATATCATTGCCACAGAAACACACGGAATCTTTGAAGGGATGGTATTCGTCGAATCGAATCGCACTCAAATGCTTTTTGCACGCCCCATCAGGAGAGCCAACAAACAAGTCTACATTGATCAGTTCAAGGAGATGTTTGGAGTTGAAAAGCTGCAAGTTCGTGAATATGTCGACGAGGAAAGTACTGCCGTAGAACTGTTCAGGGAAAACAATCAACGGGCCGAAATATTGAAGGGATGGAAGGAACTTGGAATGACGAAGGATGATGTCGGGTATATAGCAGATATAGACGAGTCGTTCACAAGAGATTTTTTGCGCGCCGCCCAACAATGTCCCTACGTGGAGTATTTTGACTATGAGGCGCACAAATGCTCCAACAGCTTTGAAAAGAAATCCAAGCTAATGGGTGCCACTAGAGTCTTTGAGTCATCGCCAGAATGTGTTACCAAATACAGAAATTGGTTCCATCCGGACATGATCATCGGCGCCTGTGTTGAAGAAATTGGGGACGATTCAGTTCATCCGATAGCACCACGATCAGACGGCCTTCACCGTGACAAAGGATGGGCAAGTTCAGGTGGTGACGTTCAGAATCTACCGGATAAACGTTTCTATCCACTCCATAGTGCTGGCGATTTTCGGATGTTAGATGGAGGATCCATGGTTCACTCTCGTGATGGCGATTCATCGGGCCACTCAGCGTTTCACTTGCACAATTTTTTTGCCGACTTCAATACAACTCGTTACAAATATTTGACGTATGGGCACCCAGACTGGCAAGCCCTGACAAAGCCATTGGAGGATCTCCATGCGGATATTCGATTGCTCGTACGTTGTGTCTACAATGAAACGGATGGTCCCGTTAACTCAAGGGCTAACTTCAAGGAAAAGCAAGATTTTCGTCGGGTTGAGGGCGGTCTTGACACTAGACACCCTGTCTTTCCCATTTACTTTCACGATGAAGATTATCGCCGTCGCAAACATGACGCCGTTTTGCGTCTGGTCAAAGAAGATGAACATTCGAGAATGAAACGATTAAATTTGACTGCTGAAGAACTCGAAATGAGCGTGTTAGTACAGAGATTTCGAGAGGCCAAGAGATTTGTTTGGGCCCATGAAGCACAAGTTCAAGCGTTTCGACAAAAGATTAAGGAGAAACCTCAATCGTTATAATATCCAAAGATTGGAAATTCTAGGAGCTAATAGGTAGACGCCCCCATTGTGAAAAGTTGTACAGACATGACCCTCCCAAATACCCACCTTCGTGCGACGAGCTCATTGAAGATTTTCATCACTGTCTCACGTGACCCAGACCGTCGCAAATGGCATGCGGCCCCCAAACAGCAATCCAGCATTGATTTTTGCCCCCGGATACCAACTCAGGCCTCCTGTGGTGCTTGAACCATTGGCTGCAAGATCTCCTATTCCAAGCCACTTACAGTTAGTACCCGAGATGGTTGCACATTTTACGTCGTCACAGTCAAGCTAAGATAGGATGCATCACCTACTCCTAGGCCGTTGGTCGAAGCATTGGACAAACCTCCAGCTGCAATTCCGCCGTAGAAACAATATTGAAGTGAAGAATAAGAACCATGGTCTCTCGTGGTCCAGTAGGAATATCCGCCTCTAGCTAGCGGTACTGCCGTAGCTACTTAGTAGCTAGGTAGACCGTCGGTGAAGTCCAAGTCAGAAAATAATTCGTCGCTTTCAATATATATAAACTTCAACTTGCAATATGAAATTAGACGAAAAACACAAAATATCTGTTCACGCATTGACTGTGAAAACCCATCTTCAAGCTGACTGAAGCAGTATTTTGGCTGGCAAATTTTTCCTGTGAAATCGCTACATGGGAACATCGACAGACAACACAAGAACAGCGGCACACTGCAATTCAATCAACCAGTAGACCTACTACGAATCTTTTGAATACACGTCGTGTGGGACAGAAAGCAGATGACGACCGGTACCACAAACAGTTTCGAGCGTCGGCAGAAGGGTTGTTCTCTGTTAGACTGTATCTGATCTTGCCTCCACTACTGTCCCTTAGACGATAGCTTTGTCAAAGACGAATCAAACACGGTGGTCTACGACAGGAGTAACTATCTAAAGTCAAAGTCCTTTCGTAACTGGATTAAATCAAGAAAGTGACAGCATCCTCTGTCCCTTTCTTGTTGTTACTCTTCTCCTTCGTAGAAGCTACTCCGTCTCCAATCTTGTTTGCGCAGACCACTCCGTCCGTGCTTCCTCGACAAACATTCTCATTGTCTTTACCAACGGTTCCGTTCACATACGCAACGTTTGCCTTAGGGCCCTCGCATCCTCGGAGGACATCTGCATATGTACGGCGATTAGGAGTTGATTCCTTGTCCGCATGAGATGAAATATTAGCTTCCTTGTCCGCATGGTTCGGGATTAGATTCTTGCCCGCGTGACTCACTGCTTTCAGACGTTTCTTCGAGTCATCTGAGTCGTCTTTGTCATCCTTTCCAACACGCTCCTCACTCAGCGACGTGACAGGAATGGAAAGGGAGCTGAGTGGTTTGTGCCCGAGAATGACGTCACGGAATTTACGAAACAACGCCCCCTGCAGCGGTTTTGTGAAGAAGTCAGCCAACATTTCCTCAGTAGGGCAGTGAATGATGTTAAGACCCTCAGTCTTGACACGATCAGTGATGAAAAAATGTCGGATGTTAATGTGGCGGGATTTTTGACCAGCGGACGCGCGTCCGTTGAGTTCCAGCTTCATTGCGCTTTCGTTATCCTGCGCAAAGTCGTTGACAGTGATGGGGTACCCTTGCGCCTCCATGAACATCTTTACCCAGATGGTGGACGGGAGGTAGTCACTGGCGCCAACGAGTTCCGCTTCTGTTGAGCTCTTGGTATTCAGTTTTTGTTTTTGCGACTTACACATGAAGGCACCAAGACCCAGGGACACAGCTCCGCCAGTATGACTCTTGAAGTCGGGATGGACCGCATAGGACGCATCCACCCATGTCTTCAACCGGGTGAGTGTTCCTCCACCAAGGATGCGGGGTAGAGAGATGGTTCCGTGGATGTACTGCAGGAGACGGCGTAGCTTGTTCCAGTCTTGCTCACGCGGATCAGAGAGTCTGGTGCAGAGGAATGCAACGGCGGGTAAGATGTCAGGACGGGCACGGAGGGCCACATGGAGCAACTTGGGGACAATGCTGCCGTAGAGGTCAACGCGCTCCTTAGGGGCCACGACAGGCGAATCCGGGTTTACATCGAGCAATCCCTTGCCGGCAGCACTGCTGGCGGAGGACGAAATTGGTTCACCAAAAAACTCGATCACGCCTTTCAGATAGTCTGCCATCAGGATACTGACAGTTCCGTTAGAGTTGAAAGTAATGTCCATACCAAGGAACTTATGATGGCGACCGCGGGTCACAGTCATTTTACCGAAGTGTCGTTCGATGGCCGCGATCACATCGGTGACAACCTTGGGATCGACGTGACTGATTTTGTTGTCGTCCACATACCATACGACGGTGCACTGCTTTCCATTAATCATTTTGTTAGCAACACACGGATCGTACGGGTTAAGCTCGAAGCCCATGTCCATGAGGGTGGAAGCAAAAAGATTATACCAGAGTAGCGCCGATTTCACACATCCGTATAAGGCCTTGAGGAGGCGGACATATAGTGTCTTTACACCGTTCTCCATGACCACAAATTTAGCATAGGCGGGGTTGACACTGCACATGATATCCACGGACTGTCCGGTAATTTTCATGAGTACAAAATCATCCATCCACGCATGGAGGAAAGCTCCCTCGACATCCGCCATAGCGACATCACGTTGTTCTTTCGCGTCGATCATCAGTGATACAAGCAGCGCATCGATACTGATAGTGGGGGATGTGGTCGCTTCCTTTGGGTATAGCGCCTTCTGTGGCCGTCCGTCAGCACAGGAGCGCCCCTTGATGGATCCGTCACGTTTTTCTTTTATCAGGTTGACGGCCCGTAACGCAGCCCGGCGTTGTTCACGAGTGAGGGTCCGGCTGTCTAGAACCTCGAAAACCGTTTTATCATCCAGTTGGGCAAATTCGCGAAAAAGGGCATCCACGGCGGCTTGACCGTGCTTTTTGATGCCTGCGGAGGCTGTCATTTGGGTCATCATGTAACCAACGATGTGGTCGCATGTGGCCTTGGCTTCAAGAGCGGTGGAGACAAACTGTAGGAGTTGGATGTCATGTCCAAAACGGTGAGCATAGTTGCGTGTTCGGTTTGGTCGAAGATCATATGCTGGGCCGCCGGGTGGGAGATGATCAGCGGGTCCTCCCGTGTGGCGACTCGCTCCTTGGTTCGCTCCTTGGTCCGCTGTGGGGTCATTTTCACCTGCTCCGTCGTTCTCTTCCATGTCTGCCATGTGATTCGCTCCTTGGTTCGCTCCTTGGTCTTCTGCTAGGTCTTCCAAAATCTCCTCATCCGCTCCTTGGAACAGGACATCATCCTGGTTCATATCCTCCTCTGGAACGTCAGCAGGGAGCTGGGCGGCTTCGTCTAAGACCAGGAAGTCATCCTGGGCAGGGAGAGGGTCAGCGGGAGGGGCATCAGGATCGGCAGCGGGGAAAAGATCTGGCTCCAGAGCGCCATCGTCAACAAGAACTGGGGGTTCATCAAAGCCCGGGTCGACGGCCTGGACTTCATCCTGGGGTTCGGCCGGGAGATCGACAGGGTGGTTGGGACGCCATTCGAACAGGAGGCCATCAGGCCCAATGACGGGGTGTCCCTGACCGGCGGCCATACCCTCTACAGCAGCGATGACTTCGTCCGTGATGGGAAGGGGAGTGTACTGGGCACGGGAGATGCGGGAACCGGTGACCAGAGACATTCCCCTTCTAAAGTCAAAGTCCTTTCGTAACTGGATTAAATCAAGAAAGTGACAGCATCCTCTGTCCCTTTCTTGTTGTTACTCTTCTCCTTCGTAGAAGCTACTCCGTCTCCAATCTTGTTTGCGCAGACCACTCCGTCCGTGCTTCCTCGACAAACATTCTCATTGTCTTTACCAACGGTTCCGTTCACATACGCAACGTTTGCCTTAGGGCCCTCGCATCCTCGGAGGACATCTGCATATGTACGGCGATTAGGAGTTGATTCCTTGTCCGCATGAGATGAAATATTAGCTTCCTTGTCCGCATGGTTCGGGATTAGATTCTTGCCCGCGTGACTCACTGCTTTCAGACGTTTCTTCGAGTCATCTGAGTCGTCTTTGTCATCCTTTCCAACAGTTCTCGATCGATGGTCACACCGAGTTTGTTTCTTTTTCTTTCCGTGCAGATTGCGCTTTTGTATATTTACAGCGGCTATTGCACAATTGACGGGCCCTGGAGATGTTACTCTCAAGTCCTTTGATGCACCTAATTTTGGTATGAGTGCAGATTGTAGCATCAAGGATAGAGAAAAAGCCATAAAACCAACGATAACGACGTCGACCCCTACCACACTCTTTCGGGATGAGTACTTTTCAGAAGTGGATGGTATTTTCAAAGGTATCTTTTCGACCAAACCCAAATCATTCTTCCAGAAGTTCCAGCAGGAGATTGACAATTTCGATTTGGAAGAGCGCTGTCGCAGATATGGATTCAGCATGACAGCCAAAGATGGACAGCCACAACGTCCAAATCGTCGTATCTTCTACGGTGCTCTCATCGCCGACGAGCCATGGGAGCTGCTGGATATCATTGCCACAGAAACACACGGAATCTTTGAAGGGATGGTATTCGTCGAATCGAATCGCACTCAAATGCGTTTTGCACGCCCCATCAGGAGAGCCAACAAACAAGTCTACATTGATCAGTTCAAGGAGATGTTTGGAGTTGAAAAGCTGCAAGTTCGTGAATATGTCGAGGAGGAAAGTACTGCCGTAGAACTGTTCAGGGAAAACAATCAACGGGCCGAAATATTGAAGGGATGGAAGGAACTTGGAATGACGAAGGATGATGTCGGGTATATAGCAGATATAGACGAGTCGTTCACGAGAGATTTTTTGCGTGCGGCCCAGCAATGTCCCTACGTGGAGTATTTTGACTATGAGGCGCACAAATGCTCCAACAGCTTTGAAAAGAAATCCAAGCTAATGGGTGCCACTAGAGTCTTTGAGTCATCGCCAGAATGTGTTACCAAATACAGAAATTGGTTCCATCCGGACATGATCATCGGCGCCTGTGTTGAAGAAATTGGGGACGATTCAGTTCATCCGATAGCACCACGATCAGACGGCCTTCACCGTGACAAAGGATGGGCAATTTCAGGTGGTGACGTTCAGAATCTACCGGATAAACGTTTCTATCCACTCCATAGTGCTGGCGATTTTCGGGTGTTAGATGGAGGATCCATGGTTCACTCTCGTGATGGCGATTCATCGGGCCACTCAGCGTTTCACTTGCACAATTTTTTTGCCGACTTCAATACAACTCGTTACAAGTATTTGACGTATGGGCACCCAGACTGGCAAGCCCTGACAAAGCCGTTGGAGGAGCTCTCCGCTGAAAATCGATTGCTCGTACGTTGTGTCTACAATGAAACGGATGGTCCCGTTAACTCAGGTGCTGATTACAAGGAAAAGCAAGATTTTCAACGGGTTGAGGGCGGTCTTGACACTAGACACCCTGTTTTCCCCATTTACTTTCACGATGAAGATTATCGCCGTCGCAAACATGACGCCGTTTTGCGTCTGGTCAAAGAAGATGAATATTTAAGAGTGAAACGATTAAATTTGATTGCTGAAGAACTCGAAATGAGCGCGTTAGTACAGAGATTTCGAGAGGCCAAGAGATTTGTTTGGGCCCATGAAGCACAAGTTCAAGCGATTCTTCAAAAGGTTAAGGAGAAACCTCAAGCATTGTAATAACCGAAAGATTGGACATTCTAGCTAGGAGCTAAGTGGGGGATGCATTTTTGTGTACAATCTTTGGTATCAAAGTATGTAAATTTCCGTTTGTTTCTTACGGTTGTATCTTTACAGCAATGTGAGAGTTCAGGCCCTATTAAAGAGGGTACATCGTTCAATGGCTATCACCCTCTCATCATGCTTGTTCCTTCGTGGTTGAAACGTGTATCTTGAAAAACAACCATGTGCCGGATTACTCTAAGACCCAGCAGCAAACATTTCAAAGTTGGAATCTCCTTCTACTATTTCCGTGGGATGGTATAAATATTCTTCATTGTACGAAGGGTTCTTCCTTACAGTTAGTTGCAAAATCCTTTTTTGACTCAAAGTTGGGCTATCGACGCATTGTGGATTGTACAGGTACATCCCGAGTCGACAAATCTTCTGCAAGTCGAGTTCTTCTGACCTCTGTTTTTGTTGTAGTTTTGACGATCAGTGAGATCTAGATTCCTTGGTTTGATGTTGTAACCATAATTTTCACGGTCTTCGAGCTTTTAGTCTTCTTTATCTGATAATGGTTCGAATAATGTCCCGGCCGGATCATGATCATCCCGGCTGTTCTTGGTACATATTCGGCATGGTTTCCATGGGCGTGGCTGATGTTGCGGGGTTACTTTCAATTCTGGGTTATCCCATTGAAGGGTGCACACTCCAACTGCTCCAACCTCGCTTGACAACCCATGACCTTGACATGCGGTGGTGGAGTGGCTATTGTAGTAACACTCTAGTGGCGGTTTCCAATGCAGCTTCGAAACTAATTGGTGTTGGTATGTCAGGTCACAAGCTACTACTATCTAGCCGCTTGAACCAATGGCAAGATGACATATCCGAATGACAAATCCTTCTGTCGTTTGTCATAGGCAGTGGATGACTTCCAGTTGGTTATCTATGCTGTAATCAAAAGTATGGAGTAATAATCAAAATGAATTTTTCTCTGTCAGTACAACAACTTTTGCTCTCTTTTGGCGCAAGTAGTAAGCCACATGTTTAGAGGTGAACGTATCTGACCCTCTTCTCTTCATGCAAGATCGAATCTAGTCAAAAGAACGTTGCCTCCGGATAGATAGGGTTGATTAACCATTAGAGATTCCAACCAATAAGCTCTGATCAGACCCTGAGAACAACCAACCGATAATGAAATCCGTTTCGAAAAGCCAGAATATGATCTTTCTTTACTTAAAAAATTGCTTCATCATATTCTTAGCAACATTTGTTCCCATCTTCATGATCATCGTATTTCCCTTGCCACCAAACAGTTTAAAGATTTTGTTGAAATTGAAGGCCTTTTCAATCTCCATTCTTCTGTACTCGCCATTGGCTTTGAAAACGTACGGTAGATCCAGAATGGTACCGGAATGGCAGCAGTCGCACTGAAAAAATAATGAAGAAAATGGATTGCGTCATATGAGAAAGATGTATGCTTTCGTTCATACACCGAAAAAAGAAAGAAAACGTTTCCGTGGAACGTACCACTGCCACCACATGGACACCGGCGGGAAGTCCCTTGACAAAGATATCATACAAATCATCGTCCAGAATCAACCCAGATTGTTTGAAATCAAGTGGGACCATTGCTTCGTCGTACCCATCGTCTTCGTCTCCATTTTGGTCACGAACCTTGGTGCCATGACCCGAGAAGTGTAGAAAAATGGCATCGCCAGCTCGACTTTGTCGAACGACGTTGTGATACGCAGCAAGAATGTTTGCTTTGGTCGGTTGTCCATGATCTCCATCATCCACAAGGACAGTGATATCGGCATCTTGGAATCCATGATAGTCTTGTAGGTAGTTGTACTGAGCACGCAATAGCCAAAAACCGAAAAGCAGCATATCAATACCAAAATGATGACAAACGTTTTTAAGAAACAACACCCGCAGTATCATCAAAAACGTTTCCTTACCATGTTGAATACGTCGTTATGACAACCTCGCAATTCTCCCTTTTGTCCTCTGTAGTTGATACCAACCAATACAGCCCGTCGTATTCCCGGAAGGTCTTCCGGAACAATATGAAACTTGTCATTCATATCGATCGGTCTCGTCGATGAAAGTTGAGGGACCTGGCTAAAACCTTTTTTTCGCAAATTCACACGCATACTGTCCATGACTTGTGCAAAACTGTGTCTTTCCCATGGTGTCTTCTCGTCTTCGTACAGAACATTCAATAACGCAGCCGTGCAGGCACCACCGGCTCCACCGGCCGAATCGGGCAGCTGGAATGTTGCCGTGTTGGACACATCGGCCGATGTCTGGTGATCCTCACAACCACTGACCATCCAGATGTCGGCATGGAGAGCCTGTGGTTTGTTTTGCTCAAAGGCTTGTCGTTCTTGTTCGTTCAAAAATCCCATTGCGACAGAAACGATGCGGAAAGTATTATCTATCTTCTGTACTACTACCACTGGAGTATGAATTACGTCGTAGTCTCTGATGAATCTTTTTCGTTTTTTACTACGTAGTACTACGTATAATAGAAAGAGTTCGACTGCGATGTGTGATAGCGTGACTTCGATAGATGGCGTCTTGGTAGATACGGTACTCTATATTACGTGACTACCCCCCGTGACTACTGTACTCGATACTGGACTTCGTTTCACGTCGTGTGTAAAATGCAGTTCTAAAGTTCCGTACCACTAGCTAGTAGGAGTAGACTTTTTACCGTAGTACGTAGTATAATAGTAAGTATTTCTATTTCCAATCCAATGCTACCTACACCTGAATCGAGTGGTGGGTCCTTCAAAGAACTTCATCGATAGCGTTGTTGTGTTGAGAAGATTCTTGAGCTTGAGATGAAATCTACATCTTGCTGAGCTGAAATGTGGACAGTTTCATAATGCAATTGTTACCAGGAAAGTAAACTACTTCGTATTCAGTTACGAAACTACATTCTTTTCCAAATCTCGATGAGTTCGATGGCTCGCTCCTCTCAGCCAGCAGCAATCGAATACGGCAGTAAATGAAAATTCTATTTATGGCTATGCCAACTACTAGCTAGCCACGTTGTTCAAAGTTGTCGAATTGTACAAATTGAAAATTCATTTGAAACATGGATTATGCTCGGAAACCTGGCACTGTTCATGGTGTATCCAAAAAAGCTGGAATCTTGCCCTGTTACCCCTGAGCATTTCAGCTGTCACTGTTGGTTGTGATACAATGCAGTAGGCTGTTAGAAATGTTGCTCTCTTTCACTTGTATATTTTGTTGAACAATAGTTTTGCTTATCTCTTAAGTGGACCACTATGCAAACCAATTCTCATCAACAAGTTTGCAGTGTCTGAGCATTGAGTCACCTCTGGTTCCTCCTTTACCATCTGCTGTGGCGAGGAGAGACAGTTTCTGGCAAACCTTGTCATGAATACCGCAAGGTCCTGCTCAACAAGTATCTGGGAAGCAATCTGCAATTGGTTTGTCAAATCCAGCGCTATGATTGGATCCAGATGCCCCATTGACTCCGCTATGAAAAAGTTATGGATCCTGTCATTGACACTGGTGTACAATCTGGCCTAGTTCTGTATCTAAGGAGTAGAGGACTCACCCTCCAAGCCCCCTACATGGGGATGATAATGCGTATAAATACTCCTACAGGAGGAGAGAAATTTCATCTGGTCAAGGTGAGGAGCGATCAGATAAGAGGCTTTACTTTTTCTCGTTTGTTTGATCTCATCTGTGGCGGCTATTTCATGTTGTTTTGGCTTTGGATGGTAACATTGTGCTTGGAACTGTGTTAATCATCGGACAAAAGAATTTGTCAATGGGGCTGAGGTGGGGACTCAAAATGTCTTGACCAAGTGTAGCATCCTTTTCAATCATCATGGTTTTGTAAGTATCAATCCAGTTTTCCAGATTTCTGATCATTTTCTCTGTTCAGAAGTGGTCTTCCTCTGTGGCATTGAAGAATACTGGCCATGGGACCGGAGCAAGCACATGGGCTTGAGGTCATAGAATGCTCGGATGTTCAGATGGGCCCAGAATCAAGCTCTACTAGTGTCAGTGTCTTTACCATGTGTGGCATGATTTCTGGTTTTCTATTCCACGTGGCAATGTTGCCATGTGAAATGAACGGTCTTTACAACAGTTAGTCCCAATTTCAATGTTGTTTCAGCATGGATATAGCAACTGGTGGAGGAAGGTCCAATGTTTAGACCACCGGCCCAGGAGCAGGTGGTGCCAACCTTTAACAAATTGTCTGTGAAGTAGGTGCGCAATAATTCTCTTGGGTACTCGGTTCTCTGGAATATGGCTGGGTTTTGCCTTGGAGCCAATGCTTCTTCAACAAGCCCTGTACTAGTACTAGTAGGAGGAATCCAAAATACGAAATAGTACTACGTACATGGTAGTTGTATGTATTGCTAGTAGGTAGGTAGTCTGTTTTCCATCAAGAAAACAAGGATTTATTTATCATACACAGTTCAGAAGAGTGGGAGTATCTCATACGGGATACGACGATCGACGACAGCCTTGAAATGTGATGAGGTGATGAGTTAGGTACTATCGTAAGATACTACCGTACGGTACCGTAGTACTGGTAGTAGCTGTTTGACATCAGTGACAGACATCAGACATGTATTAATAGTAGAGAGTGTAATAACAAACAAAAATATGCCAGAATAAAAAATAATCTTTTGCTTCAAGCATAGTCCGGCCAATCGGACACCTTGCAGAGGAGGCAATAATGGAAGGAGTCTTCATTGAACTCTAACAAAATGGTTCCTTCTCCAGCTAACATAATTCTTCCTCCTTTTGATTGGATCAAAAAGTGACGTATTGTAGTGCCAAGGAAGGAGAGTTGACAACTCAACTCTCAAGTTCACAGATATGCGATACTCCCAGCATTCGAAGACACATGGAGCAGATTTGTCAGGAAAACTTCTCACCACGTCATCCCTGGGCTTAAATTTGTTCTACCAGAAATGGGAATCGTGCCATTATTCACCATAGGTCATGGGCATAATGTCATCGTTGAGCAAAGTTAGCTGAAGTCATAACTTAGGGATAAATGACTTAAAAGTGTATTGTAAGAACGACACTTTGACAGGGTTGCCATCTGAAAATGAGTCCGAGGAAGACCATGAGGAACAAATACTCTTGTTCCATTCTCAGACCTTTTCCGCCCCCAACACCTGCGAGTTCTTTTGCTTACTACCTTTATGCTCTCTTTTAAACATTTCAGACTTCAACAGGGGTGATCTTTCATCCTGGCCGAAGCGAAACATCTCGCGTAAATAGAAAATACGCAGTAGTACTCTCTTAGCTAGCTAGGGACTACTACGCTACGATTTATTCTTTGAAACTACACAACATTTAAATCAATTCAAGCGAAACATTTGTGAACGCACAATATTAGGCCTTAACAACAGTGACGGAAGAGCGAAGCCAAAACCATGTCAGATCGATACAGTGCCGACCTAGAGCTCGGCGGAGAAGAAAGCACCGATTCCAACCTCTCTTCGTCCAAAGGAACGAAGAAGTTTGATGATGAAGATGAACAAGAAATGTTGGCGAATGATAGCGCTTCTGGCTCCACTGGCGCCAGCAGCAAGCAGACGACTGTGATCGCCAAACGCAAAGAGTCTAGAGACTTCAAGTTCAACCCAACACAGGTGCGTTTCTCACTCGTTCGTGGTTGAGAACTCTTTTGATTGGAGACTCACATTCTTTTCTGCATCATTCGTCTCGTCAGATTATTGTGTACGCCGCTCTAGCAGTGTCAGCTCTTGGTTTTGGAATTGGTGTTTTCTTCCTGTTGGATGCGCAACAACAGAAAGAGTTCGAGAACCAATTTCAAAGTTCTGCCCAAGAAGTGGCACATCTTGCCGAGACCAATGCTAAAAGCACCTTTGGACACTTCCGCGTCCTTGCAACAACAATTACTTCACGAGCCCTCGATTCTGAGGAACAAGACTTCCCAAATGTCGTGATCCCATTCTTTGAAATGAAGATTTCAGAAGTCACAGAACTGACCGGTGCTGAGATGGTCATTTGGGCTCCGATTGTTGAGTCAAAGGACCGCCTGTCCTTCGAACTCGACTGGACTAATAGGGAGGCGGCGGTCCGACAAGATTACAGCGTTCGGGGTTGGGACTTCGATGCACTGAATGCAATGCCAAGAGAGATTACAGAATGCAAGTGGTGCTCTGATGGGAACGAAACACGACCAATGTACCTCAATACGAACGGTTTCATGGAGGACGTAATGACAGACATGAATTATTCAGTTGATGGCTTCAGCGTTCCTGTTGCTCAGTATGGGCCGCATCTTGTCAACACCTCCTTGGTTGGCTTTGATCTCTATTCTAATCATGTGTTCAAAAAAGAAATTGTCACTTCGATGGAATATGACGTGCCAATTGTTTCAGAGCCTCTGGATGTTGACTTTTTACTGGAACACATTCAAACAAACGCTACTTTGCAGCCTCGTAGCTTCACACTGACCAAAGTTTACGAAGATTTCAGCCCAGGCTCCAAAGTGATTGGATATGTAGTAGGAGTGGTGCCTTGGGAATCATTCTTCAAAAATGGAGACGATGACCCGATTGTGATCCAGATCCAGAGTGACTGTGGTTCCAATCTTACACGCAAAACTGACGGTACTTGGGAAGAGGGGCTCCACCACAACAGGTACTATAACCATTTGCGATACCAGGAAACCTTTTTCGTTGGGGGGCAGGTTTTGGAGGGACAATCACACCATTGCCAATTCAATATGGTGATTTATCCCACAGATGAGTTTCGCTTTCAATATCAGACAACAGAACCACTGATTTATGCGGCTTTGGTGTTTGCTATCTTCATTTTTGTAGCAATCATGTTCTGTTTATTTAATCTTTACATGACCAAGATGCAGGCCAAGGCAGAGGAACAAGCAGCAAGAGCTGTTGCTGTTGTCAACTCAGTTTTCCCAACACAGATTGGGCAACGTTTGATTGCTGACAAGAATACATCCTTTGCTCTTGAAAGCACACGTAAAGACAAGCTTCATGCTATACTTGAGAATAATGACCAAAAAGCCCCTAAGCCTGGCACCAAGCCATTGGCGGATCTGTTCCTTGAAACCACTGTGATGTTTGCTGATATCTCTGGCTTTACAGCTTGGTCATCAACTCGAGAGCCATCTCAAGTCTTTTTGTTGTTAGAATCTCTCTACTACCAGTTTGACAGAGTTGCCCAAAAGAAAGGAGTCTTTAAAGTTGAAACCATTGGTGACTGCTATGTTGCTGTTGCTGGGCTTCCAACACCCAGAGCTGACCATCATATTGCAATGGCTTGCTTTGCCCAAGATGTCATGCGATCAATGGATATGATGACAAGGAAGCTTGAGGTAGAACTTGGTCCAGATACATCAAGCTTGGGTCTCAGAATTGGTCTTCACTCTGGCCCAGTCACTGCAGGTGTCCTCAGAGGAGAAAGAGCAAGATTTCAGCTTTTTGGTGATACAGTAAACACTGCAGCGAGAATGGAGAGCACTGGGAGAGAAGGATGCATTCAATTATCTGAAACTACAGCAAAGCTGTTGCGAGATGCTGGCAAAAGCCAATGGATCACTGCTAGAGAAGACAAAGTTATTGCAAAGGGAAAAGGTGTCCTGCAAACTTATTGGTTACGGGTGAATAACAAAACAGATGATAGTGACGATACTATGAGGGATGCTTCAAGTTCTTCTGGGCAGGATCTTCTTGTTCCATTTGTTGAGGAAAGTGTTTCCCACCAAAGGAACACTAAACTGGAACGCCTTGTGGAATGGAATGTTGAAATTTTGAGCAACTTGCTCCTAAAAATCCTCAATCATAGATATGCAACAGGCGTGAAAGCAGATTCCGCCAGGAAGCTTAAATTGACAGAGTATGAAATCAGCCGCAACAATAATATGCTTGATGAGGTTGTGGAGGTTGTGCAATTTCCGCAGCCAGATGAGGAAAATGTCCAGAGTCCAAGCCAAGTGACAGAACTTGACCAAAAAGTGTATATTCAGCTGCACAGATACATCACTAAAGTCCAAGAGATGTACCATGATAATCCATTCCACAACTTTGAACATGCAAGGTGAGCTTGATTTAGATGAACTGATAAACCAATGCTACATTCCAGAAAACTTTTCTCACACAACCTTTAATATTATCAGTCATGTGACTATGTCTGTCATGAAACTTCTCAACAGGATCATTGCTAGACCAGAAGATACCTTGAATAGCAAGCGCTTTGGAAACTCTGAGACCAATGACTGCATCTTTCAGGATCCAATGACACAGTTTGCTGTTGCCCTATCAGCCCTTCTTCATGACCTTGATCATCCTGGTGTCACCAACAATACACTAGTCAAGGAGAAGGCTGATATTGCTGTTTTGTATGGGAATAAATCTGTTGCTGAACAAAATTCTGTTGCTCTTGCTTGGGCTTTGTTGATGGAGGATACTTTTGTTGACTTGAGAATGGCAATTTACTGCAACACTGAAGAGTTTTTGCGCTTCCGGCAACTCATGGTAAACACCATTCTAGCTACTGACATCATGGACAAGGATCTGAAGACACTTCGTGAGGATAGGTGGAAGAAGGCCTTTAGTGTACAAGAAAGTTATCTCACTGAAGAACAACACAGTTACGCTAGAAACCGCAAGGCTACCATTGTGATTGAGCATCTGATTCAAGCATCAGACATTGCCCATACAATGCAGCACTTTCACATTTATAGAAGGTGGAATCAAAAGCTTTTCATGGAGATGTATGATGCATACAAAGCTGGAAGAACGGATGTAAACCCACTTGATGGGTGGTATAAAGGAGAGTTGGGGTTCTTTGACTTCTACATCATTCCATTGGCAAAAAAGCTGGAAGAATGCAATGCCTTTGGAGTTTCCAGCCACGAATATCTGTCCTATGCTGAGCAGAATAGATCTGAATGGGAGTCGAAGGGACAACAGATTGTTGAAGAGTATAGGGAGATTGTGATGAAACAGCAATGAGCAAATGGATGCAAATGAACATATTTACGTTGAAATTTGTCAGATGCTACGTATATATTATTATGATGACAGTACAGCTAAAGCTACTACGTAGTACACAGTGTTTTTGAAACATTCTACGCTTTTCTTCACGCCAAGGTTTTGAATCATTAGGTCCAGTGACGAATTATGAGGAATTTGTACCTGGCTACAAACTTTAGCTGCTACTATCAGTCATGATGTTCACTCACGTTGATGGCTCCAAGGTCATGTCACCTAATTTGTCGCGGTCTTTTCACGAACTGTGCATTTAATTTCATTCCAGTATTCCAATACACAGTCAACGTTTCTTACCATACGGCAGAAGGTCCGAATGGGAGCTCATTTCCACCGGTGTAATCCCGATCGACACCCTCGCTTGTGATTGCGACAGTTCGGATTACGCCACCCGACGATCCATCCCGTGTCATGGCATGAGCACAAGCCTTTTTGGCCAAGGAACGTGCCTCGTCCTTGCTCATGTTGGGTCGGAATTCCGAATCCAACAGTCCAGCAATGAAAATGCTACCGGAACCACCTGTAGCAAATGGAAGTTCCAAGCAAGAGCCACCCAAGGTGATTGTATAAACAGAGCCACCATCCACCGGATCCCATCCAGCCACAATTACACCGGCTTGCAATTGGTCCTTGTTGTTGTAAATCAAGCGGCGCATTAAATGGGCGGCCGTCTTCACTGTTGGTTGACGACCGGTATCCAAACTAAGGGGGAAAAAGAATGGTTGAGAAAGATCGGCTCTCTTTTTTTAAGAAATAGTTGTATTCGCTTGGAAATCTTTCGGCACTACGACACAACAAAGTCAAATCCTCACCTCCATTGATTCAAAAAATAGTGGACATAATCGGTCAACGCCTGTGTATCGGCGGCGGAACCACTGCGACAACAATAAATGTATTCGGAAAGTTGCACCAACTTGTCCGAAACACGGTTGGCTACATAGGATCCAGTGGATGTTCGAGAATCGGCACACACCACCACTCCACCATCAAAAGGCAGAGCCAAGATGGTTGTCCCTGTGCTGACTTCGCCCTCCTTCAAGATGGTATAAGTGTGTTCATGAAGTATTTGCAAGTCCGTCATGTTATTGTCACTATCAGTCAGAAGTTTAATACGCTGTCGGTTCTTTTATTGCAGTTAAAAAGTGTATCTGATATCGTTTCACTCGAGCCGTCTCTTGTCATATTGATCATACGTCGTGCTTGTCTGTCGTTCAACAACTTGCACTACGAGTACATTAGGTACATAATTACCTACCTAATGCCTACTACCTTCAAGATGTTTGAACAGAGAAGTGTGAGTACCGGTATCATAGATGAAGATCTCGAGGGAAGGTAATCGAAACGACTATATCTGTACCTCACCTTATCCTTAAATCGGAACCGAAACAGCAATTGACTGTGAGTGACTGGCCAATGGCAAACCGTCCTCGTTTCGAGCCGCATACGGAACGGCATTCCATGGCTCTGGCAAGTCCAAGACAGTACGTGCCTACTGGAAGTACAGGTACTGTCTTACACTACCGGTACACTGCTTTGTAGTACCGGTACTCGATCCGATGTACGGAAGATGTACTTACCCCCCTTCTCAGCTTATGTTGTTGTTGTCGTAAACCATTACCAGATACGTTCCGACTTCGATTATCGAATACCATTCGGTAGTCATATACTTTTGGGAGTCGTAGTTGTCTGTTCTAAGTATGAATCTTACGCAAGCATGTTTGGGTATATGTAATGTAACTACAGGAGGAGGTAAAAGGAGTCAAAAAGTGATTTGTTGAGAAAAAGTGATTCTCCTAGTGTGCACGACAGTAGTAGTAATCCAGTACGTCTTTTGATGGCCTAGCTGTATGAAGTTGGAAGAAAACTTGCTGTCAACGACCAAGATTGCAATGTGTCCATTCTTTTTTGACGAGGAAACAACTATGATTGAATGATGTTTGAAATATTACACAGCTTCCCAACCGAATTGACGCATGGCGAGTGTAGAGTGCAGATGCTTTGACAGTGGTATCTTTGTTGAATTGACTTCCGAGAACGATGTGGGATCCATTTCCCGTCTCTGCCTACTTTTCCCAAAAGAATTTTGGCTTCTTCAAACCTTCGATTGATGTAGCCTTGGGACTTTCAACGTACATTTCATCTTGTCGACCAGAATTTCCAGACTTGCGGGTACCCCCTCCAAGGCTTGACAGATCGCCCTTGGCTCCATTGGCATACTTCTTCTTCAAGGCAGACTTGTCAATATGACCACGACGAGCCGCCAAGATCTCCTGTTGAACAGCCCACTGATCATCAAGATCCTTTTTTTGCTCGCCAGATCCATGACCATGAAAAGGCTTAAAATCAAGTAAGCCATAGAGACGAGTATTTGTCAACGATTTCGAAGGTGGCAACAGGGGCGGCGCGAGGCCTTCAGTAACGGCCAACAAGATTCCACAAACAAGTAAGAACGACTTCATGGTGACGACAAATGCACAGGCGGGATGTGGAACAGTTTTCGCAGCTTTGGGAAGATGACAGCGTTGAAATGTACATAAAGAAGCAACAACGAAGATGATGTCAAGAGATGACACGCGAGAAAGGCAAGAACCGGAACAAAGGAAACATGCCATCACACTTACTACTCGTATCGAGAATCGACTACGTCAGATACCTTTTGATTCACCCGACCACAAAAAGGGTCTCTCTCTACTAATAGTATGATAGCTACCGGCAGCTACGGTAGAGAGGTACCAGTTCTACTACCGGTACGTATGATATGATATCATACCGGTACGCACGTCACTTACCGTTTACCGTGCTACCACGACCAGCCAGGGGGAGTTAATCTGGACACCAAGTTGCCACAATAAAAGAACTTCTCCCTCTACTAGATTTTCTTTCATACACCAGCTGGCCTCAATGTTTTGCCACCCCTTTTGGGTTAGCGGGCGAGCCAACTTTTTCAGACAAGAGTAACAGGAAGCAACTCATAGCTATTAAAGCCATGCGCAAGAAATACTTCGTACTCATTTTCTAAACAATCATACTCTTGTTTTAAATCCTTATCATGAAGCTTCACCAGCATGTGAACTCTAAATGGAGTCCACTCTCCCAATCTACTTATTGAAGCACTGCGTCAATTGACGAGTTTTAAATTTCCCTGAGACCCCTTGAAGAAAATACAAATGAGATCGACAACTTTCCAATCGGAATGTCCTTTGGATACCAAGCCTATGGGACAAACGTTGGAGGAAAGGGGATTCCATTGGGATCTGGAGTTGGAAGGGGAGTTGGCATGGGGGTTGGACGTGGTGTTGGGAAAGGGGTAGGCTCTGGAGTCTCGAATGCATGTCCACCAGAGAACGGTGGAGCTACAGAACCACCTGGAGGAGGTGGCTGTGGCTGAGGGTATGGCTGAGGGTATGGTTGCGGGTACTGGTAGGGAGGTACAACCGGAGCTTGAGCATGGTAAGGCTGGGGTGGTGGGACTTGGGGATAATTATACACTGGTGATGGCACCGGATACTCAGTTGGCCTAAAACAACAGGACAAATGATTGACAAAGAGAAATGAATTAGCAAGACAATGAGTATGGTTGTTCCACTTCGATGACCACTTTTTGAGACCCACTTACAGTGTGAGTAAATATTGTGAGGGGATGAGAGAAGGCTGCAATCAAAAGGAGGGACTCAAAGTGAGAAGATTGATGGCCAATGATACAAATCATTATACCGACTTGTCTATACCTCAAATGTTGGAGCAACTGTGGGCTTATCTGTGTAAATTTCTGTTGGAAATTCAGTAGGCTGTAATAGAGGATACACCAAAAAGGTCAGTTTGACAAAATTTACTCCTTTAATAGGGAAAGTTGCATCTTTTGTTGCTTCATACCTGGCTCGTTGGTGCTGGGGTTGGTTTATCTGTCCTTGGACCAGTTGGTGAATCTGTTGGAAAAAGAGTAGGTGCTGGTGTTGGAACAGGAGTAGGATAAGGCTAACAACGTAGCATGAGAAGGTCAGAAAAGGAAGTTGAATTACACAAATGATAAGATTATCAAAAACAGCTGACACAAACTTACTGTAGGGCGCATTGTTGGAATAGGTGTGGGATATGGCTATTTAAAAAGAAAGAAGAGAAACCACAGAATGTAAGAGCCTTTCAAAACATCTTCATTGTGCATTGAACTTTTCCTGTACTCACAGTTGGCTTCTGTGTTGGCTGAGGTGTCGGATATGGCTAGAAACGTTTTCATCAAAAAAAAAAAAGGTTGCATGTAAGTTCATGGGGAAAGAGAGCTATTGATTGAAAACTACAACGGTTGTAACGTACTGTGGGATCCTGAGTAGGAGCAGAGGATGGTCGTGCAGTTGGGCGGGGAGAGGGCTTGGGAGAAGGAGCATCTGTGGGTCTAGCAGTTGGTTTGTTTGTTGGGAAAAATGTGGGCTTGTGAGTAGGAGATGGAGTTGGGGCTAAAGAAAAAAGCATGAAAAAAATCTTGATGAGGAAAAAATGAAGTGTGTTGTTGCCAAGAGCTACATTGTAGTCATACCTTCCGTTGGACGAGGGGTTGGTTTGGCAGTTGGCGTATCGGTTGGAGCTAATGTTGGCTGTGGCGTTGGAGGTTCAGTAGGATCTCTTGTTGGTTCGTGTGTGGGACTTGGTGTAGGAGCACTGTAAAAAAAATATAGTTTATAATGAACATGGTAAGGCTGCACAGAGAACAGTTCTTTTCAAAATGGGCAATGTGATTCACGTACGCAGTTGGATAGGGAGTTGGGGATGGTGTTGGATCTCTTGTTGGAAGAGGAGTAGGTGCAGGCGAGGGCGCAGATGTAGGGGTGGCGGTTGGACTTTCGGTCGGGGCTTCAGATGGAGAAGAAGTAGGCGAAGGTGTAGGTTCCTTTGTTGGAACATCAGTAGGTTCAAACGTAGGAACCTCTGTCGGCTCTTTTGTAGGACTCTCAGTGGGTCTGTATGTTGGTTGTGGGGTGGGAAAAGGGCTGGGCGCTGGTGTTGGGCCTGGCGTTGGGGCCCGTGATGGCTTTGGAGTGGGAAATCGCTGCAGAAAAGGAAACAGACAAGATGTCAGAAGGACAATAACTATTCTCGGTCTTCAAACCAACAAATCAAACTTACTGTAGGAGCTGGAGTGGGACCTGGTGTAGGGGCTTTTGTAGGAGCCAAAGTTGGGAAGGGTGTTGGAGCTGGAGTTGGTTTCTCGGTAGGCCTAGGGGAGGGAGGTATTGAGGGCTTCGGAGTGGGTTTGTTCGTGAGAGCAGCTGTTGGAGCTGTACTGGGCTCGAAGGTGGGATATGAGGTCGGTTCGGATGTTGGCATCGAGCTAGGTGATGGCGTCACCTCTATTGTCGGATATGGAGAAGGAGGTGTTTTGGTTGGAAACATTGTTGGATATGGTGTTGGATAAGGAGTTGGGGGAAAGGTAGGCTTTCTTGTTGGGTAAGCTGTTGGCAATGGAGTTGGATACGGAGTCGGTTTTGGTGAAATCTCGATCGGAGCATACATGTTGGGGTAGGTTGGAGAAAGGAGGTTCAATGTGCCACCAGTATTGGTTGTATCGGTCGCAGATTCGATAGTCGGTGGCATTGTAGGAGGAAAGTTTGGCGGCAGGAGGGCGAAGCCGCTCGGTTCGTTAACATCTTGAAGCGTCCGGCCATTTCCGTCCTGCTTTACACCACCAGTGCCATCTTGCTCCGCCTGATCTTGATTGTCGTGAATAGAATTAGTGACGAAAACGGTAATAAAGAGCAACGCCACTGCAGTACACAGAAGCAACAAATGCATCGGTCGGAATCTTTTGACGTTCATTTCCCCCCAGAGTCTTGTGTAGATACAGCTTATTCTACTTTTCTCAAACAAGTGAAAATGGAGGAGAAAACTAACCGATGAAAGGCTCTGCGTTTTCCTTTTGACGTATGGGGATCCTCTATGATTCTCACTTGATATCGTCGAAGCAACGTTAAAAAGTAAAATAGTTGTTCCCCTTTCTTTCATGTGGTCGTTGTTGGTTTCTGTTCGACGTTCGGGGGCGGTGAGGACGTTGATGGAGAGAATGAAGATGAGAAAATAATGATGTGGATTGGTCGATCCCCCCCGGCTTGCGCGCCTGCCAGACGGATACATTCATTAACTGTAAATAATGCGATACTCAAAGAGCCGTTTCATGAGGAAACTCCATTCAGATGTATGATACACAGTAGTACGAAGTACTCCGTAGACTACAGTCGGTACGATACCGTAGTTGATTTTTCAATAAAACCCGTGGAATGGAATCGTTGTTGACACATTCTTTTTTCTCTTGATCTTCGTCGTACGACGTAGTAGTTAGATGAACAGCCACGTTCGTGATAGCAGCTTGCTTCTTGCTACTACTAAAATTCCATTTGGCTTTGTTCGACTGGACTTCTTGTAATTACTCTGAACGGAACCGCGGGTATGTCGAAGGATTGTTCTGAGCGTGGAGTTTATTTGTGGCTTCTTGTCGGTCTTTTTCGTCGACGGGTTTCGCGTCAATCCAGTTGATCTTGTTGACGGTTCCTTTTTAGAGCCCCGTCGAGTTGATTCATTTGGACTTCGAGTTGGCAACGGAGTTGGGACACTTATCATTGGAACTGCGCCGATCTGTCGTCTTCATTGCGTGTCATCATTTTATGTGGCAGTTGCATTGGCGTTGGCAAAGAATAATGTTCCTAGGTTTTAGCAGATTGGGATACAGGAGAAAGCTCGTGACTACCTCCAGTATTAAGGTGCCGCAATGTCGTTGCGTTAACCAACGGGCGTTCTCTTCTCATAAAACGTTTTTGAAAAGAATTCCCCCTTTGATCCCATTTCCCTTTCAAGAAATGGTCCCCATTCGTTTTTCTTGCTCTCTGCTTTGTTCTTGATTCGTTGTCTCTATCCCATATATCAGCAGCAGACCTACGACGACTCTGAAAACATTTTTTTCTGGCGCTTCCTCTTGTTCCGTTTTGCGTCAGGAATCCGTGAGCTCTTCCAACGAGAAGACGATATCCAAAATATCCTTTCCCATTTTTGTTCAATGTCATGCGGTACACTGCAATAATTCCTCCCGGTTATTAGGTCGGACGTCTTCGACGGGATAGGGTTGGTCGTTATCGTTTCTTAAACTCTGAGTGTAAGTTTTGGTTCGACTTTCCACGTCGTATTCAATGAAAAAAGTGCGGAGACGTAGTTGGGTGGTCCGGTCCGCGAACTCGTCTTTGCGATCAAAAATACTAAAATGAAGCGGGCTCTCTGTACTACTCTAGAGTAGCTAGGTATTCGGAATGTCGTAATCCCAAAGTTCGAAGCAACATGTATGCGTTGTAAACGATCGATTCAGACGTTGAACAATTGTTACACTTTGCGTCGTACTACGGTCGTAATCGTGCAACAATTACGACTGGTAGTGCAGTCATACTACCTAGTGGAACATTCACAGTCAGTGGACCAACCTACCTAGATCTGGAGCCTATGGCTTCAAAATTACAGTGACATTTTATTACTTCGTTTATTTTTCCAATTCAATCGAGTCGTCGTCATCTTCTCCAGTGTACACAAATTCCAAGGCCAACATGACGGCATGCATCTGATGCTGGGTCGTATCGATGCGCAACGGAGCTTCGTTCTTGGAACTCATAATGCCTCCAATCGCCAATGGATCTTTGGTTGGATGCTTTTTCAAGAACGCATTCAAATGTGCAAGCGGCCCACCCACCTGCCATTGTCCCAACTTGTACAATCCCTCGTCAATTGTCCGCTCAAAGTCCCGAAACGACGATACATGTCCCCGCAGCGAAGCAACATCGTAGGCACAGACAATGCCTTCAAAGGCATAGCCGGTATTTTTGGGGCGCTCCAAAATTTCGTGTGCATAGATAATCCAATGGCCCAACACCATGACATAGTCCCCCGCAATTTCGTAGTCCTTCCACTTGGCGTGCCAGTACTCCCATAGAAACATGGAGGACCACTGGTAGAATCCTTTGGTTTTTGCTGAATCATGTTCGTATCGCCAAACGTCTAGTGTGTAGCGTTTGGCCAATACAAAGGCGGACTGCTCGATGAGAGGAATAAGGTTGGTGTAGCCGTCAATGTAGCGTGCCGCCTTGCACAAACAGAGCATGGCTTCGCCATCAAAGTAGGGGGATCCTGAGGTAGACTTGAACTGGGTGATGGTATTGTAATTTTGTGCAAAGCTTTGATTGGGAAGTTGCAAGAATTTCAAAAACTGAATGGTCGATGCAAGTTGGGCTTCGTAGTTTCTCTTCTTGTCGGCATCAATGGTCAAGTTATGATCCTTGATGGTTCGTAAGTAATCTACCAGCGACAAGCCCAGCAAGGCATTCGCTCCTGTATCTGACCGAGAAAATCCTGGATACACTACCATAGTACTGCCCGGCATGGGTCCTTCTTGCGAATGCTGCAAAAAGAAGTCGAGTCCCTTTTCAACTGCCATTTGCCATTCGATTTGTTGCGGTTGATTTTGAAGGCAAAGTGTCAATCCCCATAGTGCTCCAGCCTGTCGCACGGGATTGTCGTCGGGATCCATGGTGTGAGTGACAAAATCGTACATGTAGTTGAAATTTCCTTCTGGTTTTTGGTTGACTCGAATGTTATTGCATCCCAACAACAACGATTCCTGCAATACATCGCGATCCAAATGAAAAATCATTTCATTTTCTTCGGAACCACCGGGAAATCGCATTTTGGAATAGTGACGTGCCAACCAGTTAGGAAAGGCACTTTGATCAATCAGTGGAAAGATCTCGACGGTTGGTGCCTGGGTTGGTACTTCCGAATGGCCATGATCAACCGAAATTCGGATCTTTCTCTTTTGTCGTAATGTCAACGACGCAGTAGGATTCGTTCCAAAAAAGAATGGGATACCAAAGAGTAGGAATGCGACGAGGAGACATGCCCAAAATATGGCCAAATACTTGACATAATGGATGCGGTTTTCCTTGAAGGGATTCTCGACAGATCGCGGCATGGACAGGCAGGACTGAGTTGTGTGGATTATTCTTCCATCGATGTCGCGTCGGTAAATATGGAGCTTGCCAGGTGCTTTCTTTTTATGAAATGTTTGGATCGGAAACGAGTGGACAGAGAGATTGTACTACGGTAGGTACGAACTCTATTTGCTACTACCATAGAGTCCATTTTGAAAGAGGAGTTTTTGAGATCAACGCCCGTTCAAGATATCCGTATTTTGATGGAAGTGTTGCGGCCGCGCGCACGTCAACGAATCATCGGATTGAAAAAATGCCGCCAACGGCTACCCTGGACTCTATTACGCTATTGACCGTACGTTGCACTTCGTAATCTACCGTAGCGAAATACGACTTAGAGTTAGGTAGTAGTTGCATGTGGGAGAGGTGAAGGTGCGGCTAAAATCCTGTGGATCGTCGTCACCTATTATTCTTTTACTTCCTTCCAACTAGTCGCCTTCTGGGGATTGACCACCACTTCCAGGATTTTTGTAAAGTTTGTAAATTTCTGTTTCTCACGACCTTTCATTCTATTGCCATGGTCCGATCCAACGTTGTTAATCCCTTCAAGGAACGACGGTCCGTTTGGGCGCAATATGTCACTACGTCGCTCTCGTGCTTGGCCGTGCTTTGGGTCGTCAGTATTTTGTTGAAACCATCGCTACCACGCAAAGAAATGAATCTGCGATGGTCGGAAAGTCTTCCAGAAAGTAATAAAGACAATGTTTCTACCGATGACGACGAACAGGTCGATGACAATTCGGAAGAACCCATCTTTCCGGATGTGACCTTGGACGAATATCCCGGATGGTTGAATTCCTTTTATAAAGGTTTGGAGTTCGAGATTCATCCTGATCTAAATACGCGCCGATTGACCAAAGATATCTTGGAGAAATCGTTAGAAATGGGATGCGATAACATGGTCGCCAACATGCGTCCAGAGGGCAATTTCAACTATCAGTACAATTTCGTCGAAAAGGTCCTGGACGATGACGATATGGCCGTGCGACAAGCTGGTGCCTTGTGGGGACTATCTATGTGTTGGCAGTACCGTCCCGACAATCACATGTGGCATGTCGCTGTGGACAAGGGCATTGATTTTTATGCTTCCCACATGGCCGACGGCGATGGGTTTCGATATCTGGCCTATCCTGGTGAGACAGATTCGGAATCGGGTGGCAATGCGCTGTTGGGACTAGCCTTGATCGAGTATCTCCGAACAGTAAAGGAAAACAATATTCAAGTCGATGCAACACGTATCGAAAAAGTGAAGGGTCTACTGAAAGATATTATTGAATTTTTGAAATTTATGCAATTGGAGGACCAACACTTTTCTCAGGGCTACCGCATGGATCAAAAACGAAAACGCAATTACTCCTCGCCCTACTTTGATGGGGAGACTATGTTGTGCTTCATCAAGGCGGCCAAATATATTGATGGATATCAAGATTTAATCCCAATAATCGAATCCGCAGCTCCCGTCATGGCTAGAAAGTATACCGTGAGTGCATGGAGAGAAGAACACGATTCTGATGAAACCAAGGGCTTTTACCAGTGGAGCTCGATGCTCTTTACCGAATATTATGAGGCGAGATACAAGGACTATGAGCTCTTTGGCGATTATGTAATTGTTTTGGGACATTGGATCATTCACACCCATGGAATTCTCGATCGTCTAAAGAATACAGGATATGCATATGAGGGCATTGTGAGTGCGTACACTGTGGCCAAGGCTCGGGGACACAAACAAGCTCGGGATGATTTTGCCTATACCATCGACAACGGTCTCTACAAACTCATCCAGTGGCAGGTGGGTGGTCCATTGGCACATGAAAATTCTTTTTTGGTCGAGAATCCTACCGAAGAGAAAATTGCCATTGGTGGTATTATGAATGGACGAAAAGATCCTACTATTCGAATCGATACAACGCAACATCAATTGCATTCGTTGATGCTTGCGTCGTCTCTTGTCTACAGCTAGGTAGGAGGCAACTTGCGAGTTAAATCAGAACCATTAACGAACATTGAATCAAATTTAGCTCCCGAATGGACCGCATTCCTGGATTCTTATAATTGCGATAGAGATCTCTTCAGTAATGATATCTCGTTGTTGCATCGTTGTGCAACTCTACTAGTACTATGTATCATACACCGGTACACTCTCCACTATCCCTTCGATAAGATCATCAGCTGGACATGGCAAAGGCATTACTACTTGTTCATCACTACCGTATTCCGAGTAACAGTAAATAATACGACATGACAGTCAATAGTACTACACGGCAGTTTACCGGTATGATACCTGGTACGGTATTATGTGTTATGATAGTACGAAATAGTATATTTTTGCTAAACTGTAATAACAATAGAGGTCGTAAATCTCTCGATTGCGAAAGAAGTTGAAGATGTTCCACGAATAGCCAGACCCGCAAAAAGACAGACGTAGGTTTGCTGTGTGCAATTGACACTGAAAGGCATTACTACTTGTTCATCACTACCGTATTCCGAGTACCTGACAGTAAATACCAATACGACATTACAGTGGTAATAGTACTACACGGCAGTTTACCGGTACGGTGTTATGTTATGTAATACGTGTGTTATTATTAGTACGAAATAGAATATTTTTGCTATTATAACTGTAATAACAATAGGTCGTAAATCTCTCGATTGCGAAAGAAGTTGAACACGAATAGCCAGACCCGCAAAAAGACAGACGTACGTTTGCTGTGTGCAATTTGACACTGAGGATCTCTTTCTTTTCGTGCACAACAACATCAACATCTAGTCTCACAATTTCATAGATCACTTCTTCATCAACAGCTCGCAACGAAACGCCAAAGCTCAAATTTAAAATGAGTAGAACGGGAAAAAGCTCTAATGGCTGTCTTCGCATGTATGGAACGCATCCCATATAGAATTGTGGCTTCAACGTTACTAGCATGTCCTCACTTGACTCTTTTCCCACCCTCTGTTGCACTAGGCCTTACAAGGACAAGATCCTCATTTCTGCCCAGGCATGTTCGATGGCTGGTATGCTGGTATCCTTTTACATTTATTATACGCTCATTCTGGGATTACCTGGAGCCGTCATCCTGCAAGTCGCGTGTTGCTGCCGAATGAAGAAAGCTGGCCTGACGACTGCTGCCGTTTTCTTGGCAATCTCTGGCTTGGTGGCTGTCGTCTACGGCGGCGTGTTTGCGGTACTTGGAATCGGCGTCGCTTCTGCTTTTGGGTTCATTGGCGGTGGATTGTATATCGCAGCTTCCATCTGCACTTTCATCTTCGTCTACACCGACCGGTATGGTAAGTGCCGACGACTTTCGTGTGAAAACGAAGAAAGCGACATCGAGAAGGGACCACAAAAATCGTCCATCAAAAACGACAAGAAGCGTCAACCCACTGAAAAAGATGAATCGGACGGCAGCGTCGTAGAAGGGGTGTTAGACGATGGCACGTCCGTTCATAAAACCATCTACCACCTACCAGACGGGTCAATTCGAATTGAGGTCGAAACTATTCTTCCCGACGGGTCCAAGCAAGTCAAAACTACGATCGAACGCGCAGCTGGATGATTCACATAGTGTACGTCGTAGCTCATTAAAATTACATTATTAGTTTCATTTTGATTGTACATCAACAACATGCGTTCATCATCGACATTGGTTCAATTCTTGCTTCTGGAATCGGTTGACTTCTACAGCAACCTCGAATATTCTCTCCATTAACTTCAATTCAGGATATTGCCGTTTGACCTTCTCTTGAAAGTCCGCAGTGAGATACAAAGCCCTGCACCGCTTCATTTCTTCCTTGTGAAGTCCAACCGATTGATGATCTCCCCCCACTACATGTGGATTGTTTCTTAGGTTCAAGTAGCCGATACGGGCCGATACCATATCGTAGAACGACTCCGTTTCATTCAATAATCCCACAACAGAAAAGGATTGTCTTAGATTCCCCTCCGCTTGAACGGCCATTTCCTCAAAGGTCATTAGACCTTGGTCCCATCGATTTTCGCAGTCAACGCCACAGAATGGCAACAAATATTCCTTAACCGCCCATGGAATCCATCGACCGAAATGTTGATGGTCGCATTTCAGTCCCTTGACGTCCAAGTGGTGCCAAAAGAACTTGGAGCCAAGCCACGACCATGGATCTCGAATCATAGTGGTTCGGAGGAGCGGCATAGAGGCGTAAATGGGCGAGTAGTCAGCGCTTTGCCAAAATTGTCGAAACTGATCATCGGCCTGTGAGATGATGGTTTTGAAGCACTTTTGAAAGGAGGGATCGTCATTCGTTAGTCGTGTCTTTGCCCTGGGCCTTCCGTTGTGAACGATGTGACCATCCGTGCACCAAACTGCATCGTGAGCTGTAGATCCCAAACGAGTCCAAGTTTTCTCAATGTCTAATAGCAAGTTGCTGTCGTAGTACAGCGTAGAAGGACTTCGATCGACATGATCGTTTGTGGGATGAATCATGTTGCTCTCCCACCATCTTTTTAGGTATCGCGGAGGTAGCCAGTGTAATTCACTGCCAAGATAGTTGTGGCCAACGTAGACTGTATCGCAATACTCGGATCGCAAATCGCACCCCATGCACGATCGTCCAGCTGGCTGTGGACAGGCAACAGCAAGCCCGAGAGGTGTGGTGGCGTTGCACGGTAAGGAACCTTCGAAGGTGGCCTTCAAAGCATTAGTTTTCTTCACGAAGAATGCATCTGCACGATCAACGGCTGTCACATTTCCATCCTTGGAAGCACCGCCATCTGGAACCAGGTGATGGTAATTGACACTATGGCAAAATTTACCCCTTCGGTATTGCGCGTCGGTGCCGTAGGAATGTTCAACTGGAATCGGGTAAAAGTGTGAATCCTTTTCAGGTTCAAACCAGTTGGTGCGGTTGTACTGCTGAGCTGCTGCTGCCAAACGAGCACGGTTGGAGCCTCCTCCAGCTTTGCCAAGGTGAACAAAAATAGTTGGGGTTTCATTCCGCTGGCAACCCCATTGCCGGATACCAGAAGGGTTGGTTGAGAGGAAAGATGTGAACATGGGGGATACCAAGGACGGTGGAGAATCATTCGATCTTGGTGATAATGGTTTGCTGCCTGAAGGCTTTTGAAGTGGTACAGTTGCGATAGCGAAGTCCATAGCAGAGCTCGATGACAAAGCGCCACAAGCAACCAATGGTTCAAGTCGAGTCGCATTTTTGGCAATCAGAAATGTTGCCAGGAGCGTTGTTATACCCAAAATCATTCCTGGAGATGAAGATGATGTTATTGTTGTTGTTGTTGATGGAGCACCCATTTTCAATGGCGATCGGCGACGATGATGACTGCTTCTTGAGAGGACAGCGGGCTTCACCATAGTTGCTGTTTTCAATTACTTTGTAGCAGTGTGAAATGTTTTCTTATTTTACTCATGTATTGCTTCCTTTCATTAAAATAATATTATCTGCTTTGGTTTGTCTCCCGTTTCTTGCGAGAACACGCAATGGACTGTGAATACGACAGTAGAACACTCTCTGCTCTAGCCAGCTACCGTTCGTTCTACTACGGTAGTAGTGTGAGTACTTCTTTAACTTCGCTGACCTTCTTTGGAAGCAAGAGGCTTCCTGTTTCTGTCCCAGTCCTTTTTATTCCGATCAGTAGTAGTGTAAACTAATAACTTTAAGGTACTCATCAGTGACATTGTTATGTCAACGCTCGTTTTTCTTAAACGCTTCTCGCCTTGGTTACTTTCTGTATCATCACTGGCCTAATAGTGTCTATGTATCCAAAAGGAAACCGTCCATAAATAATCTTTCGCCGACATAAGGAACGGTTTTCATAGGTTTCTGACCATAGATCGGATTGCCGACACATTAAATTATGCCTCATTCAAAATGCATACAACACATTTTACTTATACATGACGAAATGTCTCAAGGGGGTTGTATATTAACCTCCACGACCACAAAAGTAGATGAACGGGGTTGCATATTTAACCTCCACGACTAATACTACAGTAGGTACGGTAAGTTCAAAAATACTACCGTAGGGAGGCACTTCGAAAACGGACATGTAGTGCCAGGACGTAATCTTTGTACGGAAATTCTACTACCGGTGCCGGTTCGACGGCAGACGGATGATGAGAAGAAACATCCAGAGTTTTTGCCTTCGAGTCTGCGCGCGCCACGGTGGTGTCTTTCCTCAACGTGAAAGCACATTCCCAATTCCCTCATTCTTCAGTTCTAGCAGCGTGTCGAGTGAGTCGATAGTCGTAACTACCGTACGGTACCTCATACCGGTACGGTACCGGTACTTCCTCCTTCGTAGCCGTGGTACGAGGATGATGTGCCTAGTCCGGTAGAAAAATGGATGTTCCCGATGCAGGACGGCTCCCGGGAAAACCTCCAAGTTTTGAAAGTGGATCAATCGCACGCAACTCATTCTCGCCATGTGATTCTTGTGGGATGTTTCATTCAGCAGCTCTACTAGAACGAAAATGTCCCAGAAACCCCCAGGATCAACGAGCTCATCCGGGAGCAGTGCCTTTGGTGCGGGCACCTTTTACAACGTTTTTGATTTCTCCAGGGAGGAACTGATTGAGCGGAGTACCATTGCGGGTCAAATACGTCCTCTCTTACAAAAGTTTTTTCTTACCAAAGATCAAGTTTCGGCCATTGTGGAAGGCATCAAGAGTGTAGCACAATTGAGCGATGTTACTTTGTTGGTAATTGTTGGGTGGGGATTAGTGCCGTTCATGAAATTATGGTACGACAAACTGGTTGCCGATGCCACACCTAGGACAACGGATAGTCCCAGCATATCCGATGACAAGGCGCCAAATAGTGACGGCACGCAAGAATTTCGTCTGACGCGGCCGTTTGAAAAGACCAAACTTTTTCACTTTTTCAATACACTTTCCGAACTGGCCAAACTGGGAATGTTGGTGTACTTGGCCGATCTCGTCAAAATCTTTTTGCTGGGTGCGGGCTTTGAAATTCCGAAAAGCAATCGACTGACCCACGTCTTTAGCTATGTGATCTATACTATCTGGATCTTCTATCGACTCTCTGTGGTGAAAGGATATGTCTTGAGCAAAATGGTCAAAAGAAGCCGAGCAGATCCTGGACGTATCCAAGTCATAAACCGTTTTGCAGATGCTGGCTTGTTGGTTCTGGCAGTCTTTGTTTTGTACGAGATTTTGAATTTGCAAATGGGACTGGCATTGCGAGGAGTGGTTGCAGTGGGAAGTGTCTGGACATTGGTTGTCTCGTTGGCCATAAAGGATATTGCCAGGTAAGTGCTGTGTGAGTTTTCGGGTATGTGTAAACGCTTCGGCTGATGTACAGTTTACCAAATCGAGTTTTGATTTCAATGATGACATCAGATAATGCCTACTTCTTACCAAATCATGATCCTCCTCATCGTTCACAGCAATTTCTTTTACGGGTTCTTACTGGCAGCCTCGGACCGGATCTATGAAGGGGATTCCATTCAGCTCTCCAAGAGCGGGTTCAAGGGACAAGTGTACCGACTTGGTTGGCTCGAGACAGTCCTTCGAGGGTCGGATGATATCATGGTGACAGTTCCAAACTCGGAGTTGCTCGGAAACCATATTTCCAACCTTTCGCGTATTCGTATATGCCAAGTCTACCAAACGCTGAGATTTGTAAGTGTGACATGAAATCAATGTAGTAGCTTGACTCCACACATCATGCTCCTCACGTCGATGAATTCGTGCCGTTGACATTCTTTCAGCCCTACAGCGAAGTGGAGAAACTCCCGAAATTGACTCACGACATCAAATGCGAAATCCGATCCACATGCCCATCCGTCATTACGGACGGCAGTCGACCCTTTCGATGTTTCTGGACCAACTTTCAACCCGACCACTTGGAAGTGGTTGTAGACGCTCATTTTAGGATCAAACCTGTCGGTGATGCCTATTGGGACAATCGGCAACGTGTATTACAAGCCATAGATCGGGCCGTCAAGGACAACGAAATGAAATATCATGGCATATGAGAAACTCCAAATATGAACCACGAAGCATGCTATTCGCTATAATAAATGCTATGACCAAGGAAAGTAAACACTGCATCAAAGAAGTCATTGCTGTAGAAGCAACGATTGTTCGAACTGAACTGTGTCGAACGTAGAAGAATAAGAATACAATTTACATTACGACAGGATAACGTACAGAGAAGACCCAACACACAAGAGATAATCATTTTTTGTTGACATATACTTCAGTAACATCTAAAACCTGAACTACATTGGAGTACACCCTAGCTGCCACTCACAGGTTCGCTGTGATTTCTCTTGATGGCTCCAAAATCACAGCAAAGGACATGAAGCAAATATGCTTATTCTTCTTGAAGTGAAAAATCTCCAGCTTTACCATTACCATATAAAAGCTTCCCCAGCTGGGATACACCAATCTTGGTCCATTTGAAGATTGTTTCCTCTCCATCTGTATCACTCTGTCCAACTCCCAAGCCCATCTCTGGTCTAGCTGCTGGAAGGTGCCACTCCTATCGGGGGCCTGATCCCCAGGAATAACAGGTAGAAATTTGCTGTTTAGGGATGTTCCTTGTTCCAACATCTCTCCGGGAGGATGCATGGCAGAGTTCACCCATCTCTTGCCAAAAATTCAGCTCTGCAAAGCCAGCTTTGATCAGCAGGTGTGTCAAAATGTCATCAGTGAGGCAGCACCTACCACCATCGTCTTACAGTTAATCCATTAATCCCATTGCAGACAAGCTTTTCATCATTCTTTTGGATGGAAGTGCAGTTTCACAGACCTCTAGACCACGGTTCTGGCACACGTATGACTAGTGCCATTCCATGCGCAGGTGGATGTTAAGTCATTACTGAAGATTCAACAGGCTGGGCATGGATGCATCTCTTTTCCCTTTACAGACTCAATGATATTATGAGCCAAGTTTCCTTCTTCACGTAGATTGTCTGGCTTATTTTCTCATCTTCCTGGGACAAAGTTGAATTGCAGTACAGTCACAAACATTAAATTGTGTCTCTGATTCTCTGCCTTCTGATGCTCCTCCATACTCTAAGGATGGGAAGGAAAACACGCAGTAGGAGGCTTCTTCTAGGCCAAGTTGACTTTCAGTCGAACATCCTCTGGTCTCTGGTGCCTTTCTTTTCTCAACTGGGATGTTCTTGATACAATTTCTCTTGACAGTTAATCAAAGAGTCATATATCTTACTGTTTCTGTTAACACCATCCCTGTTGATAAGCCGGGATCGATCATCGGGTGCTCTTTTCTCCCCAATTCCTTCCAGAACAAAAACAAAATAATCTTAGGGATGTTTCATTTTTTCAATAATAAAATTCGACGACATGATGATAATAATAATAGTATTTTCGAATTTTGAACGCAGATTTTGAAACCCACCATTCGAAACACAAAACACATGTAAAAGAGTTCTCATCGGTAGAATGCATCGCAACAGCAACAGGATTACCGGTACCGGTTAGGTACTTCGTACTGTACTACATTAGTACTTACAGTTTACAGAATATTGAAAAGAACAGCGTTAAACACTTGAGTCATTTCTCATCTATGGCTTTCCGTCGAACGTCAAGAATAGAGATAGATTCTCCTTATTATGATGAAGATAGCCCGACAGCTGCCAATAATAATATCGCACGGCAGTGATGCCACCAGACGAATTTTTCACCGATTTTTTTTTATCGACGTTTCAACGACGTACTGTTCGTCCACGAAAGGTTCGACGAACTCTCTAGCTACTCCGGAACTCCGGAGTAGCTACTACCGTAGTGTTAGCATTTCGTTCAAACTCTCTCATTAGTCACAATCGATGAATTGGAGTGCTCTTTGCAACAGTGTTAATTCTTTTTGTCGTCGACCATTAGTGGTTGTGTCGATCCATCTACCAAGATGAAAGAGCATAATCGTCCTCATCGTCGCTTGCGCAGTCTACTGCTCCTCTTCTTTCTGGTTTCCTGCGTCAATGGACGGGTTGCCGAACAAGATGGCGCTGGTCATGAAGCCCAAAATGACGCGACGATGGCCCCAACCTCCGACGAGGCTTGGGTTTATTTCTTTTCCGAAGATCGCGCACCTTCTGAGGTTATCGAAATACAAGGCACCAAAGAATTCATTATTATTTACGAGGAGCCAGATGAGAACGATTTTGGGATTCAAGAAGACATCATAGTTGCAATATACGATGCTGTCGAATCGGCGGTGGTTGAGAATGGAGGAACCGTTACACAAGAGTTCAACGCTGTTTTGAATGGAGTAGCGGCCGACTTGACCACGGAAGCCCTGGAGGCATTGATGGAACAGGATGGAATCGCTTACATTGAAGAAGTTGTCCCTGTGTACATTTCAATGCCACAGGGAAACCCTACCTGGGGCCAGGATCGTATCGATCAGCCTAAACTTCCATTAAATGGCGTCTACACCTGGAAGGGCAACAAAGCTGCCGGCCAAGGGGTCAATGTCGCTGTAAGTTGTTCTTGGCGATGTCTCTTAAGTGCAATTACTTGCTCAAGTTCGCGATGATTTCAACCATTCCTCTGACACATTTCAATATCCAAACCTCACTATGACTGACATCCTGCAGATTATTGACACTGGAATCCTCGCCCAATACAAAGAAGAAGGTACCGACGCTCAATATAAGCAAATGGAACTTGTGGGAGGTCACAATGTCGTGTTCGACGACGGTAGGGGTCCTGATGACTGGAATGATTGTCACGGCCATGGAACACATGTTGCAGGTACTGGTATGTAATATATCAATGGCACTTCAATTTGGACTTTTGAAGAAGACAACAAACAATCGAACTCACTTGTCCTGGCATTTTCAACTTGCGAAGTTGGCAGTAGAGAATATGGAGTCGCTCCAGGTGCTACCATTTGGGCGGTGAGAGTTTTAGGATGCACGGGGGGTGGAACCTCTGCTGGTGTTATATCAGGAATCAACTGGGTTGTAGAACAGGCAAAGAGTTTGGGTGGAAAATGGGTGATCAACATGTCTCTAGGCGGAGGATCTAGTTCAGCAATGAATGAAGCTGTGGAAAAGGCAAGAGGTGCGGGGATTCTAGTGGTAGTCGCCGCAGGAAACAACGGGGCTTCAGACAACCCATTCGCCTGCAGTTATTCTCCAGCAAGTGCCAAGTCTGCCATAACAGTTGGATCAATAGATAATACGGATACGCGTTCCTCATTTTCCAACTATGGGGATTGTGTGGACGTTTTTGCACCTGGGAGAAACGTGCTGTCTCTCTCACTCGATAGTGATCCATTGAAGGGAAGTACAAAATCAGGAACATCCATGGCTTCCCCTCATGTGGCAGGAGCAGCTGCGCTGTTCTATCAGAACTTTGATACTCCAACAGATGCAGAAAATGCACTGTTTGGTGCCATGGCTTCTAATGAACTCAACGATGTCCGAATAGGGTCTCCCAACAAGTTGGTACAAGTACCATTAACATTAACACTACAAGGAAATAATCCGCTCCCAACCCTTGTACCCACCAGAGCTCCAACTCCAGTACCAACGAGGATTCCTACTCCAGCTCCCACCCGCGTCCCAACTCCGGCTCCCACTAGAGCTCCAACTCCAGCTCCCACCCGAATCCCCACTCCTCCTCCCACTAGAGCTCCCACTAGAGCTCCCGTTCCACCCACTAGAGCACCCACTCCACGTCCCACTCGACGTCCCACCAGAGCACCCACTCCACGTCCCACTCGACGTCCCACCAGAGCCCCCACTCGACGTCCCACTTGAAACTCCTATTCTCACAAAATGACCTCGGGAAGTAGCGCAACCCTCGTGACACCTTCTTAGCATTTTTAATCACTTTAGAAGTTGTTAGCTCTTTCTGAACAACGAGATGAAACATCTTTCTCCATTTTATTGGCAGTTCTGGTTGCTTTCGGTGAAGAAGATCTAAGGCTGGGAGAGCCATAATGAATCAGCGCAGCCGCCACTCTTGATGTAAACTGAGATTTGGATCATTTTCCAGGATGATCTGGAGAGAGTTGCACCATGTTTTCTTGGGAGAGGTGCTTGGCCAGACGAGTAAGCTCCCAGCCCTGGGAAATCAACTTGAAGCATTAGTTGTGTGCCAACATTCACATGCCAAATGCTTTGCTGCCCATAGATGTAAACTGAAATCAGTTTAGACCTTCAAGTATCCCCACTGCTTTGCCTCCTTCATGGACAGTGAATCTCTCAGAAGTGTGCGAGCATGGTTTCAACAGTCCTGAGCCGCGATGGTGAAGACGCTCAACTTTCTGCAGAGTCTCATAAGGCTTTGTATTTGACTATTACGTATCCTGTTATGTGGTTTGGAGTCGTGAATCTGGACAGTGCGCATGGATAGGGCCGCTGAGATTGTCCATAACTATGTGGCAGGTTGACTGTTGACTCCACAGGTGCCATCGCAGTATCTGGACCTGCCAACCGGTCACAGATGCCTTCACAGCTTGCCAATTGCACTCACTGTCAGCTTTCGTCGTACCTACATGGACGGCAAGGGCAGATCCAACCCGCCCAATGGCTGCTGACGAGCGGTGTCTGTCGTTTTATCAACCCAGCTAGATCACCACGAAGCTCTAACGGAACTTAGTTTTATTGGGAGCAACAGGATCTTCCAGGTCAAAATGACCAAAAGACGAATCTATGGAGTAGTATTTGTAGAATTGACCCTATAGTAGTGGCAGTACTTTTCTGGCTCTCCTCCTGCTGGATCCCAGTATTGAGCAACCGCATCCTCATCTGCCCCAAGGTCGGAAAAACTATACCGAAGTACGGTACAAGTTATTGTACTCCGGAGTACGACATTTATTGACAGCTACGGACGAAGATAGATTACGGCATTACGGCACTACTACTCCGGTACTAGCTCTCTAGCTGGTACGTACGAACAACGACTACCGGTGCTTCGCCGCTAAATACGTCAGCAGCATGTTTTGCGTCAAATCTGCGTCTCCTCTGACTGCAACCGAACTTGGTGCGAATAAAATGGCATTATGATGGGATCTGCTTTAAAAAGTAGACACGAACATGGAAGAATACGATCCTCACCGGCGACATAGGAGAAGCTATTGAAAGTCAGAGACGACGACAATTTAAGGATCGGCCATGGCTTTGACCGTAACCATACTATTGTTGCTGTCGTCACGATTATGTCCATTCCAATTCCTGTTGTATGGCGGAAGCACTGGTGTCGGAGTTTCTGCGTTCCAGTCCAACATCATGGTCTATCACAATAATGTGGTCCCAACTGTTTTCAATCGCAAAACAAGAATAAAATTCGCTACCAGAGATGCTATTAATTCCAACAAAAGGAGCGAAGAGGACGATTTCAACGGCGGGAACATTGAGCAATACCCGGTAACCAGCAATACTTCCAGTCAGGCCATGGCAATGTCCGAGGAATTGTTGAGCATGCAGGCTCAAGCGGCAAAGCTTCGAGAGGAGGCCAAGTCATTACAACTCGCCTTGCAACAAGAAAAGAAGGACAAGATCCAACGAGAAAGAGAAAAGGTTGATAGATGGATTGAAGAGCTATTGATTGAGTCCAAAGTCAACGAGAATACAGAACTTTTAAAGACAGTTGATCAAGTTCTGGAACGTTTGATGGAAGATCGGTATTCAGCCGAACAGGTCAATAGGATTTTCAAGCGTCTGTGTGAAATTCGGACCCAAGAATCTCGCAGCAACTGCAGCCCGTTGATGAGTTTGCTGGTTGACGCATCTTGCAAGCTAGACTGTATTGAACGAGAAAATAACCCCAACAAGCGGTGGAACCATAAAGTGGAGAGGCTGTTGCAAAAGAAACTATTTGCGCGGGACTGGAACATTGAATTGGACGAGGACGACGAAGACTCTGGCAACCCGTGGAAACTGCGATAGTATCACTTACAATCAGACGTGTTCAAAGGTGGTAACATGTGATCTCGGACTTTGGCACTCTGAGCGTTCTGGTGTATCTACTACTTCCAGCTCCTCCGACAGCGAGAGGACCTCCACGGCACTTTCGGAAGTCACCTGTCGTCGCAGAAGTGGCATCTTAGCTCACAATGAACGCACTTTTGCTCTCATTAATGTTTGAGTCGAGCTAGTCACGGAGTCGCCACATTCGCCAGGAAGTGAGAGAACGAATTGACTGTGAAGGGTGACTGACTGTGAACATTGATACGACTCTTATTACGAAGTATTTATTCGTTGGGCTATTTGATACTTGGAGAGAGGAGAGAAGCTTTTTTATTGTTTTGTTGGTAATAGCGTGTGCCGCGCTAACTACCGACAACCAATTGCAAACTACAGAAGGTACTCGTTTTGCTTCGCTCCACATTATTCATCCTAAATTTTTGCACGATCACTTTTCTGGAGGAAACCGAAGGAGCCCCTCATCGCACGGGAATAAATGCTCGATGTGTCCTATTATAATACATGGCTGATTAAACAAAAGCTGCTTCCTGGCGAAGTGGTGTGCTCTATCCTCTCTTGGAAAACATTTGTTGACCCTAGTCATCTTCCAGAGAAGCTCCATTCCCGTCTCTGCCCGCACCAGCTGGCAGATACTTACCCAAATCTTAATGGTGGCAATTGAACGGAGGACACGCAGCCATGTCTGGCGCCAAAGATCTGAACATGTGGGTAATCGGACGACCGGTCGAACATATCTCGCGAGCCTTCTCGTTTGTGCCATTGCGTTGTGTCTCAGGGAGTCGGTACGACATCACTCGCTTCTTGTCACTTCGATCATTGAAATATCGACGTGGGACAAGCCAATACACCCGCTGAAACCAAGCTACAATGATCGTTCCCTTCTTTCCATTTTTGGCTCTAGCCAGACGGATGAATCGGAATCTCGGCCGGGTGTTGCTATCCAACTCACTAAACATGCGTTTAGCGGATTCGACGATGACGATGATACAAATAGTGACGGCAGCGTCGATCTCGATTACCACCAAAATATGACTGCTCTTATTGAAACCGTCATACACGAGTACCGATCGATTGTGGGCTCGAGTATACATCATCATACAGCTTCGTGGTTCCGCTACATCGGAGCATACCGTGTGGAGGAAGACGATGTGAATGTGGAAGCAACATTGAAAACTTTTAATCCTCGGCGAAAGCACCGCGCTTATGTCGAAACCACAAACCGAACATTTACTTGGGACACTGAAGAGGACATCCCTAAATACTTTCGGCAGCTTTCGTCTGCTTGTGCTAAGATTGAGTCGAGTGCAGAAATATACGGCAAGGACTGCTTGATGTTTATGTACAGCCTCGTTTATCATCCTCGGTGCACAACTCGTATGGATTCTCGTACTGTCTGTAGAGGGCACCCACAGGACCAGCTAAGCGCTACCATAACTCCTTTTTCCCGCCTGGAAAATGAAGACGAAAACACTGTCAATATTGTCATCATTGGAGGTGGTCCGATCGGTTTGTATCTCGCAAACACCCTAGCTCAACTGCCGGCTTTGCACTCCCAGTCTTTGGGGAGGCGAGGGAAGGAAGATCGAATTCCCATCCCAAGGTTTCGCATCATTGTCTTTGAGAATCGAGTTGTTGCAGAAGGTCATAAACAGCCGTATACAAGACTCTGGGGGACTGAGACCAGCGGTGGTAACCCAGGCGCAATCGATCATAGGATCCTAGCAGTCTTTCGGTCCTTTCATGAAAAAGGGCCGATCACGCTTCCGATCAACTTTTGGGAGACATTATTGTTGCTATCCTGCCGCGATTTGGGTGTGACCTTCATCTATGGTGATATACAAGACTTTGAAGAAGAGCTGGTGAAGCTAGACAATTTGGTTATGTTTGATGCAACGGGGCACCGTCTCCAGCCGTTGATCCGTCAAGATTGCAAAGGAAAGGCGGCCTCCGCTTCCCCCAGATTCTTTAGGTGGAAGTACTACTCGAAAAGTATGCGAGATTCTGCCTTGCATCGATGGAAGTTCCCAAAGAAGTTTATTAGACCTGTAGCTGGAATGGACAGTGAAGGAGGCTATGCTACACAATTGGAGATGGCCATACAAGACAATGGGGCTGGTCCGATCATTTATCCTGTCCTTCAAAACAAAAAACCTTTCTACCTTTATCGATTCGACATTTCTAATATGAATTTCGATGACGAAGCATCAAACAAGTTAAAATCGATTGTAGAGGACGCCAAGAAGGCATATAATAGGAGGCACGGCCTTACGGAAAGTAGTCCTTTTTTCCAGGGACTTCCGGTGGTGGATTACACGGATGATTACAACCTTAAGGAGGAAGTGCTGGCACACATCGCTGCCATCAGCAAAACTACATTTATCGGATTCGAAGAGGGTGCATTTTCCATCAAACCAACGGAGGACCAGGGAGAATTTCTGGAAGAACTTCTCCGTCGCCATTCTAAGCCCGGAGAAAGTTCAATCCCGTGGAGTCGTATATCCTCATCGGAATACAGAGGCAACGCAGTACTCAGGACTAACCGAGTCGACGAGCTGCTGGAACTAGCCTCAAAATACCTCCAATACGACGCTCCGGGAGTGTGGGGAATATCAGCCAGTGCCTATCGGTCCTATCCCTACATCTATGCAGATCCACTCGTGCCTGGAGGGTATCCGTTAGCAGGAGGGCAGCGGAGGGTACCGTTGCTTCGAGTCGGCAACTCGTTGTTTTCGGGTGATACTGACATTGCCAGTGGCTTGTCACCGCAAATGTCGCAAGTTCGCCAGCTTCAGGAAGCAATTTTGGATTTGTATTCATAGCTACCATACTTTTACCACAATAAACTACCGTACTGAAGTATTACCATCATGAACGATATCGTGCTTCAAATATTACCAAAGCTAGATTGGCCGCGATCATCGAAATCGATGCATCGAGATGCTGATTAATCCTTTCGAAGTCGAAGGCTTCAATTCTTCCATCATTGAATGCGGCAATGACACTTCCTTGCAGCAGAATCGGCTCTGGTTCAAGGCCGATCTCGATACCCGATGAACCGAACAGAAACCCATTCATTACTGGCCGTTGAAACACGAGATCGTTTGGGTAAAATGCTCACAGAACGTATTCAAGTTTCAATCATGAAAATATCAAACATATATAAAAGGACTTTTTTCGCCCACAAGACTATTATTGAATATCGACAGTTAGATCGTCTCGCCGCTTGTCTTATTGATTTTCCTTCGTCGTTACAAGCTCTTGAAGGACCAACGTTGCTTTACTCTGTTTTTTTTATCCTTGTCGAGTTTTAGTCGCTTCAGTTCTCCGTTTAATTTTATGTTGTTTAACTCCATTTCCTTCAATTCGCTTTTGACCTTGGCATATTCGCGTCGCATGTCTGCCAACTCGGAAGGGCCGGAAAACTCACGCAACTGTTGATTCTCTGTCTGCAATCGTTTCAACTCTTTTTCCCATCCTTTCGAGTCTGCATATTCCTTCAGGCGGACGTTCTCGGCGTTGATTTGTTGGTAGTCGTTTTCCTTTTTTTTCGCGTCGTTTTCTAACGTTTGTAGTTTTTCAAAGAGACTGTACGGAATCGACTCGCGACTGGTCTCCAACAACAGTTTTAGATTTTCATTCTCGCGTTGCAGCTGCGCATTGGTTTGTTGCGATTCTACCAGCTCGGCTTTAAATTTTCGTTCCTGATCCTTGAGCATTTCCAACGTGTCCTTCCAATCGTTTTTTAGACGGCGTTCCATGATCCATCCTCCTACCATGATGAGAACAGCAATAATGATCGGAACGAGACGATCCATTTGTTCTTGCTGGCGGAGAGTATCTTCAACTGTACTAGTACTTTGCAACGCAGCCAACTTTTGTATGTCTCGACTGTTCTGCTGCAACGCTTGTTGGATACGTTCCGTAGTAGTATCTTGTCGTTGGTAGAGTGGAAGCAGCTCGGTTTGGAGTAGTTCTTGTAACCGACTGATACTCAGTTGATCTTGTGCTGCCAGAATGCCGCCACCTCCCACCATCAACAAAGACGACAGCTCGTCTACGGAAGCATTCTGTTCCTTATTGTATAACATCAACAGCATATCCTTGGATACTTCCACTGCCTGTTGTTGCTGCTGTTGAAACTCCAGAATGTCTTTGCGCAACAGCCCCGCGCCTTGTTGCGATTGTCGGTGACTAGCAAAAAGAAATCCAGATTGGACGACAATGAGTATTGCGGCTAGTATCATGAGCAAGCCTTGTCGAGTATTCGGATTGGCAATATCGCCAAAGAAAATTTGTGGGAGAGAAGCACCTTTGGCCGTCATGTTGTCATAGAAGGACAGGAATCTTTAACAACTGCTTCGTTGTCGAAAGCCTTGGCAAAAATATGCAAGGTTCTGAAAATTCTACTACTGCGTCGAGCGAATTCTTTCACAAGCGGCGAAGCGTACCTGACGAGGTTTCGAAGTTGAGAGATTTGTCAGCCAAGTACCTCTGGAACTACTGTTGCTGGTGACCCTGGGTCGCTACCTGTCTCCTATCTACCATAATTTTTTTTGATATTAGAAACAAAATGGAAAATACGAATTCATGTTTCACCGTCGAGTGAGGGAACTTGGTGTCAAGGAACTGGTGCATTTTTATTTTTTACAGAGAGATGACTGTGAACACTCTGAACTCGCTCTTCCCTCTCTCTTTCGAAAACTCTGAGAACCTTCCCAACCGACAATGACCTCGAAAAATGAGACGTCAAAGACCGGGACTTCAAATTCGTGAATGAAAATGTTGTACAAAGCCTACGGACAGACGCTTTCGTCGACCGGATTTGCGAACGGAAAATCAAGTTATAAATACACTCGGAGACAATACAATCAATAGAGTATTACTACGGTACTCGGGTACATAATTGTTTCGTCGGAACGACTTCACGATCTTCCTCTAGTACTACGGTAGTCGTACCTGTAGACTACCGGTACCGGTACTTAGATTTTTCTTCTTCTTTGTATTACCGGTACTACTCTACTAGAGTAGTCGTATCATCATCTTCGTCAATCATTACGTCGTACAACACATTCCCGGCGGTGACATCAATAGAGCAGCCGCAAGAAGGATCATCTTGAATTCAAGTGGTTGAATTGATAGATAGACAATCAAGATGATGGACATGAAGTCGGAACCGACAGCCGTCAACAACGACAAGAAGAGCACGACGACCGCCAACCCCCGATTGGCCGACATCGAAATGCAAGACGGCGGCGAGGAGGAGAAGGATCCGAAACGCCGCTCGATGTTTGAAGCGCGCCGTACCACGTTTACACGTATCATTCAAGGAGGTGCTATTGCTGCAATCGTCGTTAACATCTTGGCCATGGCTTTGGAGTGGAGTTGGATCATGTTCTTTGCCGGTTTATGTGGCGTCGTGTTGGGCGGGGGTGTAATATACTATCAAAAGGAATTGCGGGGAGAAGATAGTATGTAGACAGTTACAAAGAGAAGAGGCTTGTGTATGTGTACGCGGTTTCGAACGGCACTAAACATCTTTCCTTCCTTGCTTTACGGTTTGGCAGCATTACGGACGGTCCACAATGACCTTCGTCACAAAGTCAACGACTTTTCTCAGGAAAATGAAAAGTTGACGGGTACCGTCACGCAACTGCAAGGAGAGGTGACCCAATTGAAGGAGACAGAAAAGAAACTGGACAAGTTGGCCCGGGAACAAGGTGTAACGGTCGCAAAATTGTCAGACTTGGTCAAGACCAACAAGCAAACGTTAGCACTGATGAAGGCCAACTTGGAGGCAGACGTTTTGGCCAGTATGATGGACGTAGTGTTGAATGCGGATCGATGCGAGGACAACACGTTTACCGACCGGGGAATTCAGGGCATGATTTTACGATTGAAAATGTTACCGACTATCGAAATGGATGAAGCCCGATTCAAGGCGAAACTGGAAACAATCAAAGAAGAAAAGCGACAAATATCGGCCATTTTCAATTTGATGCAACAAATTTCTCAGAAAGATGTGTCCGAAGAGGATCGAGTTTTTAAGCTGAGCGACAACGCCATGGATCGGGTGTAAATAGATTCGGTGGTTTTCCAGCATGCGGTAGGTGTCAATTTGTCCAGAGCATTCTGATACACCTCCACGGTCCACTGAAACCGACTCTCATTCATGACACCCACCCAACTTTTGTATCCCAGAGAGCTCTATTGTCTGCTAGTAGCTACATAGCAAGTCAGAGATCAAATCTTCCAATCTTCCAATATCGTACCTTGCATCGTACATCAATTACTTTTTACTTCGTAATACGTGTACTCTGACTGTGAATTTCCGGTAGGTAGTAGTATTTGAGTCAATACATGGTTACGGTAACTCTACTACGTGTTACTGTAGAAAGACGACGAAAAAAGATACTGTAGTACGACAGTACCACGTGAAAAGGGGCTAAATCCGAACTCTCGATGTTTTTTGTTGTTGTTATTGTTGTTGTTGTATTCACAGTCAAAGTATTTGGAACATCACATCGCCAATCTTCAATCTGATCAAACAATCATTTTATTGTTGTGGACAGACTGAAGGGTTGGCTATATACTATATACGTAGTACTACTTATCTCTGGCGTCTCTTTCCAGCATTCCTCTGACTGACTGATGGTGAGCGCTTCGTGGTTTCATTGGAGCACACAGTTCAAAAATCCTTTATTAGTTCATCCGTTTGGTAGGACAACGCTGTCCTTCAACTGTTCATTGCCGGCTCTGTCGTCCTAAATTTTTTGCACTGAACAATCTATTACTACATCAGATGCATCATCATGCCACGAACAAACAAAAAGACCGCTACTAGCAGCAAGAAAAAGGCATCCGCCACTGCTACCGGCAACTCCAACGCTCGATTTGTTATTTGTCCGTATACCGATCAAAAGGTCTTTGTAGCCAAAGCCACGCTGAAAGATCTCAAAGAGCCCAATAAAAACAACAGCAAGAGTCAGAAGCGATTATGGACGATTGCTTCGGCAACCATCCGCCAAGAACATTACCAACTTGTTGCTCAAGCCATTGCCAAAGTCGAACAAGACTTGTTGCCCAGTTATGGAGGCCGATCTTGGGAGGTTTCCGTGACATTGTCGGAACCCAACGGCCGTGTTTTGTTTCGCTGGTTCAAAGGCAGGATGGAGCTCGCCGTATTGCCGCATCTGTTGGAACGTATTCCCAATCCGCCTGCCTGGCCTGGCAAACGCTGCGGACAACCGCCCGATGAGTATCAAGCCATGCAAGGCGAAGTAGCAGAGGCCGTGGCCAAGCGCAAACAGTTCCATTCCGAGCAAGGATATATCGCTAGTTTAACGACGAGAGAAGTGTCCACGTTGAGTACCGTCGCGTATGAAGTGTTGCGGGGACATCCTCACAACCATCCCGCTCCACAAGTCAGTACCAAATGGAGGAGTCCCGATGCCAAAACGTTCACCTCGCGCAAGACTGCTTGGGAATACGCTGAAATACTGTCCAAACAAGAAGTCTTGATCAATCGCAACTTGCTTGGCGTAGGCGCTTCGGGAAAGCTGCTTCAAGTCTTCACGCCCTCGCCCAAGACGGCTCTGGAGGTGGGACAATTGCGATTCATTCGTGACGGACTGTGGGTAGTCGGACAGGAACTTTCCTGGCAGGAGAATCGGCCGGCAGAATGGCAAGCACAACAAGACGAACAAGAAGCACAACCTAAAATATACAAGAGTGGATTGCAGCTGTACATAGCGACGCATCGACAACAATGGAAGGAGGACCATGACATAACCTTGACCGATGCCGACAAGGAACTACGAAAATTATGGCGTCAATTGTCACCACAGGAGCAGCAAGTATGGAATGACAAGGTACAGGAACAGCTCGAAGAATCTGTTAAAGAAGAATCAGAGAGTGATGATGGTTCGGCAAGCGACGACGAAGAAGGTGAGGTAATTGAATACGTCTCTCCATTGCAGTTTTTTATCGAAAAGCGCCGACAGGACTATCGTTACGAACGGCAAATCGAACTGAATGGCGAAAAATTTACATTGGCACAAGCAGATCGCGAATTGCGAACACAGTGGAGAGAAATGGCAGAAGAAGAGCAAGATGAGTGGATAATCAAGTTAGGTGGAGAAGTTGAAGGAGAAGAAGACGAGAAAGATGAAGAAACAACTGACGACAAGGACGAAGAGGATGAGACGGCTGACAGGATGGATCTTGATTCTGAACTGTGCAAGAACTCTGAAGACAATGCCAAGCCAGCTCCCATTTGCACCAAGGTTGCTCGCATGGAGGAAAATAGCCCGGTCGAAGGTGATCCAAAAACGACACAAGCAATCCCCGATTCAGTTTCATCACCAAGCGACCACAATATTGTTGATGAGAATACAGGAGATGATGCCCCAGACATTTCGCCGCCAAAGCAAGTCGATAGTGCTTCGATTATAGAAACGGCTTTTGTTCAACATGAGGAATCCAAAAGCAAGTCTCCAGCTACTGTGTCGGACACGTCTGCATCAATGCGCTTCCAAAGAGCAAAGCCTCTACCATCTCGGATTACAAACCGATGGTGTATGAAGCCAAAGCAAATATCTCTTTGCCATGATGCTTGTATGGAACACTTCGAGACTGTCATGCGAACGGTGAAGAATCGTGATTTGGCGAGAGAACTCGCGGATGGCTTTGATGTCTTGAGAGAACGAGGGCATGGCAGATTTGACATGGAACTTCCTGCCTTTGACAACAAGGAATTCGACTTCTTGAATGACTTCAAAAAGACGCCTTGGATGCCAGTTGTTCATGCGATACTTGGAGAAGATGTGGTTCTAATTCACAAAGGATGCTTTCTCTCCTTACCAGGCGCGGGTGCTCAAGTGTATCATCAAGACGGTATCCATCTCAACAATCAGTCGCAGCAACCATGCCATGCCATAAATGTCTTCATTCCCCTCGTGGACTTGCAAAGCAAGAATGGACCTACTGAATTTGTATTGGGAAGCCATGTTCTAGGCCACGATGGGTATGACCGCGATTTTCTAGAGACGCCCAAACCGGTGGCAGGAACGCCGGTAATTTTTGATTACCGTTTGGGACATCGTGGCTTGGCCAATTCGAGTCACTCAAGTCGCCCCATTGTTTATTGCACATACGCTAGAGCTGCTGATGGGAAAGAATTTCGTGACCAGGTTAACTTTTCACGAAGAAGGTATCATAAGATCGGAGAGCTCGCTGCTAAGCCGCTTTCCCGGGAAGAACGAAGAAATAAACGGAAGCTAGTTGTCGATTTGAAGGAAGAGGAGGATTTGCAAAAGGCACTCGAACTATCTGTTCAAAGTGCTTGCAAAGGAAACAGTGACAAAGGAGCAGATGAAAAGGAATTCGAGGGAAATAACGATGAATCAGCGTACAAGAAACAGAAAGTTGCGACAGTAGAAGTCGCAAAAGCAAACGAAAAGTCTTTTCTCTCTGCGGGTTCAAAAATGCGAGATCTCTGCGTTGTCCCTGTCCCTACACCTTCTTTGGAGTCTTCGCCCCTCAGATCGAAGGTGTTGTGTAGCGAACAGGAAGCCCTGACAGTGCCATTCCAAGAACTATTGAACTGAACAAAGTTTGACTTCTCGTTCTTGGATCTTTTAAAATTAAGCCTATCCGAAACGTATTGCATTACTATTGTTGGAACTTCGGTAGAAGTTGGTGCCTCAGTACGCCGTTTTCAAGAGTAGCCGGTTTCCTTTGTGTTTTTGGCCTACTTCGATGCTCTTTGAATCTAATCCTGTATTGAATGGAGACATGGATACGACAGCGGAAATGAAGAGCTTGGCAACATGTTCAATATCCTGTCCAAGACAACAAAACGCAACAAACTACTGATTCGTTGAAGGCTGCTGCTGCAAATAAAACTAATTATGTTAATAGATTGTTATTATTCATCCACACGAATTCGAGATGGAGTGGTGATCGCGACGCTGCACAATTTCCGCGACCCTAAAAATGTTGTGATTGGACACATCACCAACGATATCTCCGATGGAAATCATCTTTCAGACTGCAGGAGCTCGACCGCTGCTGTGTGGCCATTGACCATGGCTGCATCCAGTGCCGTCATTCCATGGCAATCCCTTTTGAAGACATCAATATTGGGCAATCCCAATAAAAATTTGACTGTGTCAGTCTTGCCGGAACGAGCAGCGAAGTGCAAAGCTGTCATGCTCTGGCGATTAAGCGCGTTGGCTTCAAATAAATTTGGCAAGTAACAGTTCAGAGCTCGAAGCATGAGCAAATGGCCTCTTCGAGCCGAATTGTGCCAGTACTGACAGACTTCGTCTCGGGTAAGCAAAGGAGTCGGTTTGTTCTTTCCACACTGCCAAAAGAGCACAATATCTTCTTGATGGCGTTCTTGCAAGGCTTGGCATGCTTCCAACCAAAGCCTTACGATGGGTGGGAGTTGAAGCCCGTCACCGGAGCTTAGCTCATTGTTGGACGCATTATTTCGAACTTCTATACTCTTGGAAGGGCAAAGGGCTTGTTGGATGCGATCCAGCAATCTTATAACAGGAGAAGTACTTGGAATGTTTGCATCCTCCGAAGCTTCGCATTCACCCATGAGTTCGCTTATTTCGGATGGATTGAAGGTTTTTCGCCTTGGTTCAGGAAGTGAAGACGGAGAGGCTCCGCATTGGAGAAGAATCTTAAGAGCGTCCAGGTCGGCTTGCATCCAAACTTCTACCGGAGCAAAGGCATCTGCAACACTAGTGACCATGAGATCAACCACAGCCTGAACAGTTGTTCGATTACGATAAACCTGGCATGCCAAATGTTGTGGGCTGGATTTTCCCACGTAAAACAATTGGAGAATGTGTGTCAAATCTCCTTGCTGAATCGCTCGAAACATCGAGGGCATTGGCAGGAGGACGTGTAGCTTTGGAATCAGTTGTTGGTAGCCAGGAGTGCTTGGTGTAATGCAATCTATGGGAAGGCGGCCAGTATTATCAGCCATACTTTTGTCGGCCCCAGCTTCAAGTAATACATCCACAATGAGACTCAACCTGGTAGCCTCTCGAATTTTTCGTCCTTCGATCGCCAGATGCAATGGCGTGGCCCCTGTGATGTGATTTTGGACATTAGGATTGGCTCCAATATCCCGGGACACCAATAACGCAACACAGTCGACGTGTCCCCAAAGGGCTGCGATGTGAAGTGCCGTTTGTCCGGCGTGGTTGCAGAAATCAGGTGACACATTATGCACTTTGATCAACCGCCAAACCTCCATGGAGAGGTTGTTCCTTGCGGCAGTAAGCATTTGATCCGAAAAGTTAATCGAAGGGGAGGATTGATACGAAGGCCATTTTCGTTCCGGTTTCGGTGCCACCATGAAGGAAGCGCCTTGAACAGACTTGTGCTGCGGGTCAGATAGAGACTGAATGTTCTGACGGATGATTGACATGGTGAAAAATGGGCAACAGACGCACATAATACTACCGCAGTCTCCTTTAGTTAAGTTTTCCTCATCGTGACGTTGCTTCAATTTGTCCCATCTCACACAGAAACTGCGTTAGACTGAGCACAAGATGAAGAAAAATCATTACGTATCATGCTTTCTTCAACAAAGCCTTTTCCAAGATAAAAATGGCCTTCATGCGAGCCGAACAAAGTTCGCGCCATCGAGAAATCAGCCTTTTAAGGCCAAACGTCCAACGTAAACTAAGGACGGTACTGAAATACGAATCCTAGATACGAACGTAAACGTGTGGTCGTAAGACGTATGATATCCTACTACGGCACTCCGTGCGTTGTATCAAAGTCATACTCGGAGCACTACCGTACCTACATACCTACCGGTAGGTAGCGATACAACAAACCATCAAGCTACGGAACTTCTCCTGACTGTGATGAGTACAAAGTACTGCAACACGCAACTACTAGCTAGCTACGGGTGTAGACTAGCAGATAACGAATGCGATAAATGAAGTCTGCTGAAACTGAAAAAGGTCTATATAGCGTGGTTATATCTTTTTTACATGCTGTGGAGATGGGTGAAAAGCGATTGATCAGTTATGCTTCTTGCTCAATTGCCTCGAGAACTGGTACTTCCATTCTTCGTGTCAGACGCAAGATGGTTCCCTTGATGTGTCGGGAATTGAGACCAGCTTGGTCGTATTGCTCAAATTGTGTCGCAGCTTCAAAATATGTGTCAGGAATGACCATTGGGCGGAATTTCAAGTTTCCGTCGTCCAAAAGTCCGTCGAGAGACAGGAAATGAAGGACATGGTCTCCAAATCCACCGATACTTCCTTCCTCGATTGTGATAAGAACTCCGTGATCATCTGCCAGGTCGCGCACAAGATCAACATCAAGAGGCTTCATGTATCGAGCATCGGCAACTGTGACGCTAATATCGTCATGCATATCTTCTACCTCTTGAGCAGCCACCAACGCTTCATGAAGGCGTGTTCCGAGTGAGAGAATGGCGACACGATCCTTGCGTGACTTCCCTCTAGTGCTATCTTTGGAGGTGTCAATCATTCCTCCAGCCCCACGAATGATTCGACCCTTTCCAATGGGAATGACTTCGCCTGGCAGCAATAAAATCAAGGAGTCAGAGAAGGGAGCCGCAAAAATTTAGAGGAACCAAGGAGTCGAAACTTACCCTTTGCTGGTATTTCGTCATTTTTTAGTTTGTACCCGAAGAGGGATTGTAGTTTTTCAGCTCCGTATCCAGTACCCCGAGGATACCGCAAGACTGTTGGACCGTCGTCGTAGGCGGCACACGTCATGACCATGTTCTTCAGCTCGATTTCGTCACTGGGAGACATGATGATCAAGTTGGGAATGCATCCCATGTATGAAAGATCGTAGCATCCATGGTGGGTGGGTCCATCATTACCAACGAAGCCTCCTCGATCCAAAATCATGCGAACGGGAAGATTTTGAATGGCCACATCATGTACGACTTGATCGTATCCTCGTTGCATGAAGGTGGAATAGATACACACGAATGGTTTAAGTCCTTCGCAGGCCATGCCCGCCCCCATACACACAGCATGTTGCTCAGCGATACCGACGTCGAATGTTCTCTTGGGGAACCGGCGCCCGAAAATGTCCATTCCCGTACCTCCAGGCATTGCAGCGGTGATCCCTACAATGGCACGATCATCAATGGCGGCATCGATCAGCGCATTGGCAAAAATCGAAGTGAAACTGGGAGCTGTCGGCTTGGATTTGAATTGTGCACCCGTGCCGAGGTTGAATTTTCCTACTCCGTGCATTTTGTCGCTGGCAGCTTCGGCGGGAGGGTATCCGTATCCCTTGACCGTCTTCAAATGAAGCAAGACTGGCTTGTTGTTGGGGCTATCGCGAAGCTTTTCAAGGATAGGGACCAAGTTGTCGAGATCGTGTCCATCGACTGGACCGACGTAGTAGAATCCCAGTTCTTCGAACAATGTACCGCCGGATACCAAACCACGTGCATATTCGTCGATACGTTTGTTCACATCTTGAATGCCTTCGGGAAGGAGTTTGTTGAACGATTTGGCAAAATCACGGAAATCTTGGAATGGCTTGGACACCAACAAGTTGGAAGTGTATGTTGAAAGCTGCGATGCGGGTACAGTACCTCCGGCACTGGGTGTCCCTGTTGGAAGACTGACTTGTCCATTGTCATTTAGAATAACAATCATCCTCGATTGCAAATATCCAGCACTGTTCATGGCCTCGTAGGCCATTCCTCCAGTAATGGCACCATCACCGATCACAGCAATGCAATTGTTTCTTCGTTTGTTCAGCAACGACTTGGCAATACTCATTCCTTGTGCGGCAGAAATGGAGGTGGAAGAGTGTCCTGCTCCAAAGGAATCGTATGGAGATTCTTTGCGTTTGCAAAATCCTGATATGCCACCCAATTGACGCAGACCCGACATGCGTTCTCGACGGCCTGTCAAAATCTTGTGGGGATAACATTGATGAGCCACGTCCCAGATAATGTCGTCTTCGGGCATGTCAAAGACGTAATGCAAAGCAACAGTGAGCTCCGTTACACCAAGTGATGAACTCAGGTGCCCACCAGTTTTGGAGACGGATTCTAGAACTTCCCATCGAAGCTCATGAGCCAACTAGTGTGAACGCAAACAAATAATAATCCGTCAGAACGTGTTGTCGCAATGACTGGTACAAATCTTTTTCTACGCTCAAACATACCTGCTTAAGTTCTCGCACATCCAGTCGTTTCATATCTTGTGGATACGAGACCGAGTCCAGAATGGGCTTGACGGCCGGACCCGAATAGGGCGGTCCTGGAATATTGGTCGATTCGGCGGCGCGAAGCTTGGTCTTGACGCCATTTTGTCGCAACGAAGGTGGCGCAAAAGCTGCAGTGAACTGAAGGGGGGGAGTATTTGAGAAGCAAATAGGGGCAAAAAAGAGGAGATACCATGCCAGCGAAAGAAGGGAGAAAGGGAATGAAAAAGATGTGAGAAAAAAAGATTAACTGTAAGGAAAGAGAGTCGAAAAGTAACCCGTATGTTGAAGTTGAAAGAACGCAAAAAATTGTAATCGAGCAAGTCGATTCGACAGTAAAAATTGAGATGACGATGATGGGTCGGGAATGTGTGTGGAGGATGGAACATTGGGGCAATGGCCAACGTTTTATGGGCGGGTTCTGGCGTTTGTTGAGTGATTTTCAATGTGCAAGTCCATTGCAATCGCGTGGAGGGCGGCCCTGGTCAGGAAAAGAACCCAGAATCGTTCGAAAAGGAGTGATATTCGAAAGAATGTGATGCACCAGATTCGAAAACGACAGCGACTCGTTCGGAGGTTAAATTGCTTCCTCTCTTGTGTGCATCTTTTGAGTGCCGATTCATTCCGTTCTGCTTCCCAAACAAGAGAGAGAAAGAGCAGTTTCATTTTGGAAATGGACGCTCACTTGTCAGCGGTCCCAACAGATCCCGATACCTCCAAAAACTCCTTCCTCAATTCTCGCATCGTTCTTCTCTGCGTTACACCAGTCATTATCATCGTATACTCACCGATGCGGTTGTGGCCGCCAGCAACAAAGCGGAAAGTGAAAGACGCATCTTCTTGTGGTTAATCTTACTTGAGTAGTAAGTATCGAAATAAAACCACGTAAATCACAATATGCAAGCACGTAATAAAAGGGGTATCGAACAAGGCTTCCCTCACAGCGTTGAGACTGTTGGTGGTGATGGTTGAAGAAGCAAAGCACCAAAACTACGGATGATGCAAATTGACTACGAGAGTTTTCATCTACGTGTGGTATCCAGGGCACGAACCACGCACTCTCTTTTTCACTACACGTTAAAACTGGCGCCCTTTGATTGGCTAATTTTTGGATTGGCATTAAATCGCTATGACGTCATGGCATGCAAGAACCCGGAAATTTAGCCTCCCCTCATTTTTCCACCCTTCGAATGATGATGATGATGATGATGTGTGCAAGCAAGAAGTCGATGATGAATTGTGTCGTAACTGTAAATGACTCACTTCTACCGACCCATCCATATCCATTGTTCTGCACCAGCATCTTCATGCTCACAGTCAGTCGCTCTTCCTTCACAAATCACTGGTACAACCAGACCAGATCACACCTTTTCTTTTTGACTAAAACTAGCGATTAGACGTGAGAAACATGATGATTCCACGACGGGTGCCGTCGATTTTCCTTATCCTGCTCCTTCGGATTACAATGGCGTTCCAACCGTCGTCGATATTTCCCAAGTCCAATAGCAATCATATTCGAAGTTCCTTCCAACAGTTCAACGGTCCTGCCTCTATGCAACGTCTCCAATCCTTCCATGGACCGCTTCCAAAACATCAACCATCACTGTCCAAGCTGTTACTCTCCGTTGATGAATCAACAGTGGCGTCGTCGTCGTCGCAGTTCTTTCAAAATACCGACGTATGGGTATTTCTTGCTGGCGTCTTTCCCTTTGCATGGGCGACGGTCGAATTTTGGCGTCGCATCATGTTTGGAGAGCCCTTTGGGACAGGCCGTGACAGCGTAATAATAGGCATGGACGATGCGCCACAGGATTCGAGGGGACGCCGCGTGTTGGGGAAAGGGGCCTTGATTACGGCATATGTCTTGTTTGTTATCGCTTTTGGGACGATCGGTGTCGTCTTGTACTCGGTGTTGAGCTCGGCACCACCACCCACCGAGTTTGTGTAAGAGACAACGACACTGACCAGTTCATCATCATGATCCGGGATCGTTGCCAAATGATATTGCAGATTCCACTGGACTTTTATAAAGCACCATCCCGTGATATGCCAGCAGTACTATCAGAGAAAAGGATTGAATGGAGACCTTTGGTATAAGTGACCACCATCCGCTGTTCCAAACTTTTTCTGACAGTATGGCTGTCCCAGATAAAGGCACGGTTCTTGCGTTTCAAAATTCCAAATGCAAAAGCACCGAGGTTAGATGACGCAACTGTAGCCCATCAACAAAACTGGTCAAGACCGATCGACGCACTCAATCAGATTTGAAAAGGAGAATCCGTGGAACGAAGTTACTGAGAAGATCCCTCTAAGACGACATCGGTAAGCTAGCTAGAACAGCTTAATTTCACAAAACCAGAAGTAATAATTAAACAACAATAGAGCCTTCATTTATTGGGTTAAGGGAAGTGGTCAGAACCAAAATCATCCTTGCTTGTGGCAGTTTCAGCATAAGAAATTACTTTGAGTATCATTTTGACGACATGATTTTGGGGGTATCTCACGTTCGCGGTCTTGGATGTAGATGCCTTATGGGTACAGTGACTGATTGTTGCGGCCATTCGTGCTGCTTTCTTTGAAAGTAAAAAAACAAACGTTGCGCTTCCTCTGGCTTTGGGGTTGAGGATTGACATGAACTTTTCTTGTAGTCAGGTTGAATTTGATTAAGTGATGGGGTCATCAAAGAACATAACAGTAATATCTTTGTATCAAGATGGTGCGAAGTCAGCAATCTAGGGCAACTTTTTCGAAGCAATCGAAGCTGTACCGACATCTCTTGGCGACCCACATTGTCGAGGCCTGAAGAGCCACAATCGACTGCGAACCCAGGACATGGGTCCAGTGCTGCTCAACTCCTTACGGTCATCACAACCATGCACAGCGACAGTCTCCGCCTTCAACTTTTGAGAAATATCAATTGAGAGTAGTTTGGCAGCTTCTTCCTTCTCCTCTAAAGACTGTCTCATGAAGTCTTGAGCACATTCTACGAGCTCCTCTGCCTGATCCGGATGGAGGTTCAACATTGAGGTTGTCCTTTGAAAATAGGCTCCTTGAGAGGTAAGGAACGCCTGGCATGCCGACACAATGAGAAAGCAAAAGGTAGCAGCGGTAAACAAGATATTCTTCTTCATGGCTACGCTCGTTCACACCACACTTTCGAAACAACGAAAAAAAGCGATTGGTCGCCACAACTAGGTTGATCCGAAGATTCGGAAGAAAGATTTGGGAGGCTCTACCACCTGATCCAACAAAGAACGAATTGTACTTCGTTTGTTGTTCTATTGCTGAAGGCGCCCAATCGACAACGAAGCAAGCTGATCTCACCTCGAAGAAATTCTGATTGAGACAGATGACATCCAAAAATTACTGCCATTTGATTCATGTTCTTTTGATTCGTCGTTCACAGTCAATTAACTGTAAAATGATTTCGAATTAACTGTAAAGTCACAGTAAACATAATTACGTGGCGGATTCTTCGTTCATCGGATCATTGGTCGAGTAAGTCCTACCGTCACTTCTTGTCTGTCAGTAGTACATTCGTCTTGAAAAAGTACCGTCGTAAATTAACTGTACAACTGCTGCAATAGTAAAACTGGAAACGAATTACTCTCGGAATATAATATTTTCAACGATTCAAGATCATAGAAGATCCCTTCGATGCCGGTGGTTCTTGTCTGGACCCGTGATCACATAGAGTAATGTCGTTTGGATCTGCAATACGGCCAATGCATGAAAAAACTACAAAAGTGCGGGAAGCGGAAGCAATGATAATAACAATAATGAGGAGTGAAACGCTATAGAATAGATGTTTACGCTGTGACTTCGGTCAGTTGGGCCAACTTTTCTGCTCGCTTCTTCTTGTCTTCCAGAATAGTCTTTTGCAATTCAGCTCGAGCAGCGAGTTCTCGAATCTTGCGTAGGTAATTGTCCGAGGCACCCGGAACGGCTCCCTGATCCACCGTCACATCACAAAGGATGCCCATGGGACACTTGGCCTTCTCATGGACGTCCTTCCCCGCCCCACACTTTCCACACTCTTGAAAAACACACTTATTGCCAAAACCAAGCTCGCCATGCTCTCCACGAACCTTTCCGCATTTCGAACAAATTTTCCGGAAACTCAATGCTTTGGGAAGGCCACTAGTCTTTGTAGCGATCTCGTAGCAGTTGATGGGTGGCGTGGTGATGGCCATTGGAAAGTGCTGTGACATATGCGGCGGAGATGCGAACTGACCATAATGAGGAGGCGACCTGGAGGGAGGTCCTCCCAACGAATAGTTTGAAAAGATGTTGGACGGACGAAACCCTGGATGACAATAGGGCATGTGCTCGTGTCTCACGAATGATTGTATTGGTGACGCTCGTGGAGGCAAAACACGATGATGAGATGGCATTGTCATCATGGAGATCGGAGATTGTTGACAGTGTTCCATCTTGCGAACGGGCGATTCAGAAGGACTAGCGCGCGGTCGTTTCCGGTAATGTTGTTCGATCGTTGTCTCGGGCGAAACTGCCACAATTTCCTTGTCATCCGCCTTTCGTTTTTGGCCCGACGATTCAGAATCGATTGCCAGGTCCTTGGTATCAGTATCACTGTCGGTGGTGGAATCGTCCGTGACTGGCTCTGTTTTGAACTTGCCACCCAACAACTCTGTCATGGCTACTGCCGCAATCATGGCCAACGCATCCTTGGGCTTGGCCTCTTCTGCGGTTTCTTTCTTCGCTTCTGTGCTTAAAGGCGGTGCTTGCAGTATGGACACGTCGTTCAGCTCAACGATTGTCTTGGAAACATCCGATTTCGAGCCTGGCGAGTCTTCCACTGCAGCCACTTTCTCCTCCCTGGTAACTGTTGTTTCGGACACTGGTGTGGAAAGCTGGCCATGACTCATGGCCAAAATTGTACTTTTGATAGGAGTGCCTTCTTGATGGTACCTTTTGCTGGGATATTCCATAAACGACCCATCCGACACCGCACGCGGGGGAGGCGATGACCGAAGCAACATGGGAGCCTCGGGTGGGGGAGGAGGGCCAAGCGATGGGTCGGGAAAGTTACGACAGTTGGTACAACGACAATTTAATCCACAGTGTGTATCATTTTGGAAGCATTCGCAGTACTTTTTAAGGCAGGAGGACTTGCGACACTTGCACCCAAACTTGTTGACAAGTGGAGGTGGTGTGTTAACGGAAGAGGTGTACAAAGCCGGTGGTGGCGAGGGACCACCGCCAAATGCAGGACTGCCATATGGATGATGCTGCATAGAATGGTAGTGATGAGACGGAGGAAGAGAGTAATCTCCATTCATGATGGGATGGCGCTGGTGTTGAGTCGGCGGCGTTTCCCTCGACGCTTTGGATGACATTCGATCCAGTGATGCTGGCGTTCGAGGCGGCTTGGAATGTACCAAAGATAGGTGGTACGAAGCCCGATCATACTGCTGATACATTGGAGGTGGCGGAGGAGGATGAGAGTGCGTCCAACCAGGACGGTAAGGTGAAGCCCCATGGCCACTGATACGGAACTTGTCTTGGAAGGCGATTGGATTGCGTTCCAACACTGCTTCCCGGGCTGCCTTGATCTCCTCAGCGTGCATAGGAGTATTGTTACATGCCTGGCAACGACACTTGGGTCCGCAGGTAGTGCTGACCGCAAAGCACTGACAGTAAAGTTTCAAACATCTGTGGCGAAAAGAAGGAGAAAGGTACATGGCAGATGAGAAAAGGACAGAAAGAAGCTTTGAAAACTCTAATCCCATGTAAACTGACCGACTCTTTTTGCAGGTGCACCCTGCACTTTTGGGAATCTCAGCGTCCATTTCGGAAGGTCCTGAGGGAGATCCTTGTGGAGGAAAGGTCGGACAAGCAGGCGGATGTCGATATCTATGGGGACCGGGAGATCCATATGTCGCATATGCAGCAGAAGATCCATTTGCTGAATAATTCATGGAATGATGCCCAAAGGAATGAAAATATGCTGGTGGAGGAGATGGTGGAAATGCAAGGCGGTTGTTGCGTTGAGCGGCACCTGTGTATTCCTCATTGGTTGGCTGACGTTCGGGGAGTTGTGAGGTAGCCACCTTTCCGACATCTTTTTCTGTCTTTCCCAAGAGTTCTATGGAGGGATATTCGTTGTCCCCATTGCTGCTAGTGATGATGGGCCGCGCCATGGTTGATCCAAACAATACTACAACGTTCGCTTGTTCCTCTTTCTGTTGCTGCAATAATGTGAATACGGTACGATGCTGAAAGGTTGCTTTGTCCTCTAGTTGAAAATATTGCGACAGTTATTATTATACCGTACCATTGGCAAGATTTTGTGAGCGCATGACGGCCGATCGATCCGATTTTTTGGTGTGTGTCCATCGAAAATTTGGCGCGAATCGCTCGATGAACGATCTCATCTTGGGCGACAAACTCATAAGTCTGACGATCAACGGATGGCTGGCATGTGCTTCGGTAATTTTTCTACCTTTGAATTTTGGGCACTCTTAGACAAAGAGACGGAATAGTAACCGCCAAATAACCAGAAATCATTGTGAGTAAAGTACGTACTTTCAAATTATTGAATATTCTTAGTTATACTTCAATTTTCTAGGTTGCCTAACACTCCTTCACACATTCCTGGCGCTTCGATGTTTAACTTCCAGTCGCAGCTACAAAAGCGGTTCAAAGTTCAAAGTGACGAAAACTTACATTTCGTTTCTTGGCAATCCCACGATTTGAATTTCCCTCTCGACCAATTTTGCAAGAACAACTCCTTCTACCGCGACCACACTGTAACAAGAGAATTGGCCCGAGCTTTGCGGTTGCTGGATGTGCCGGCCCAAAGGAACGTTCTCCGTTTCGACGGAAAAGAATCTCTCCTACCTTGGTACGTAGTATCATCATCTTCCCTAAAATTTTAGCATTGGATAATCTTGTTGAAGAGTTGCCTCCTTTCTACTATCAATAACACTCTACAGGACTGCCCCTGCTGATGCGAGCCTTTTCAAGAAGAGTGAAAAATTTCGTCTTTGCTCTGGCAATGACATTAATGGCATCGATACAACGAATGGGGAGGATTGTCCATTCCTTTTCTTTCAAGGAATGTCCGTCCCTTCCGGCAAGGGTCCGCACTTCTGTTCGGTATTCTTCTAAATCATTCCAAAATAGTGAATCCTACCAAAATCACCTTCAACCGCTCAACGAGTTACGGAATCAATACGTTGCCCTTAGGCACGGCCAGTCCTTGGCAAATGTCGCTGGCATCATTGCGTCCAATCCTGAAATTGCTTGTCAGCAATACGGATTGAGCGAAACGGGAAGGGAACAAGCACAAGCCGCTGGAACTGAATTGGTGACACGCTTTCAATCACAGCAAACTGCGGCGGGGATCGCCATAGTCACGTCGGACTTGCTTCGGGCCAAAGAAACGGCTCAGTTAGTGGCGAATGCCGTTCTAGAAGCGGGCATTCCGCTGTATCACGACGACATAGTAATGGATACACGACTGCGAGAACGATACTTTGGTGAGTGGGATCTACACAGCGACCAACACTACCATGATGTGTGGAAAGACGATGCGACGGATCCTTCTCACACTGTGAAAAATGTGGAATCCGTGTGGGGTGTCACCGATCGAGCAACACGATGTGTTTTGAGTTGGGATGCCACCCTCCAAAACCATTGGATTGTCTGTGTGGCCCACGGAGATGTTTTGCAAATCCTACAAACAGCATTTTCCAAGATGGATCCCTCACAACATCGATCGTTAGAGCATTTAGAGACGGCGACCTTGCGACCTTTAAAATTAGCGAAATAAGAAAAAAAGAAGAGGCGAGTTACGTTTGAACCGTTCACTCTACTAGTAGCTAGCCAAATCTGCAAAACATCGAATCACGACTTCTGGTTCTTGCGTTTCTTCTTGGGTGATGGAATGAGATCGTCTTTCTCGTCGCGGCTAGTCATAATTATAGACCGCTCTCTTAGCCTTCGTCGACGTAAGGCAGACATCGTTTTCGCATCGCTGTGGTAAACGGGGAGATTTAGTCGCGGTTGATGTTGTATTGTGGGATTGGCCAGATAGATCGTACCAGGGGTAGTAGCAGTGATGTTCGACGCTCTAATCATATCATTGACCGGATATGGGCGCATCGTATTGGGTGGATAATATTCAGGAAGGTGACGAGCCATAGATGCATGGGGATGGGATGAAGCAGCGAGCTGGCGATGCGATGAAGGCCACCTATCAGCAGTTGAAATCCCTGCGACCAATGGTTGCATCGTGCTTTGATGCATACCAATACTATCCACGTGACTGCCCATCCTACCAGTGACAAAACCACCCGTCATTCTGCTTCCCATTCCTCCACCTGGTTGTCCAATCAACGATCTGCCAGCAGTTTCGGTAAGCAGTAGCTCTTCTTTCAGGTGCTGCATATGAACCAGATTTCGTTGCTCTAGTAGCCTCACATCTCGCTCTCGTTGTTCAATCAACTGCTTTCGCAAAGCTTCATTCTCTTCTTCGGTCGTTGAGAGACGTTGTTTGTAATCCTTTCTTGTTCGCAACAGATCATACTGTTCTTCTTCCAGCTTATCCTTCCACGCTTGAAGTTCTTCAATTTGCTTTTTTTGCTTGTCTCGATTTCGTTGAGAGTATAGCCTGCTCATGGCACGTGTCTTTTCCACAAATTCAGGATATTCGTCTGAGAAAAGGGAAACATGTAGTGTCAGCAATTATTCCCTAAAGAGACACATTAACGTGTAGAGAGCTCGTTGAAATGACGACACCCTAACCCCGTGTCTCACTCACCTTCGACATCTCGTAATCTTATACGAGATCGTTTTTTTTGTATTGTGCTTTGTCCAGTCTTCACATTGTCGTCGTTGCCATCTCCCGCCCGTTTTTGTTCCTGCTCTACCGCTGAACTAGTCGATCCTTTCCTGGCTGCTTCTTTTGAAGCAATGCAACTGGATTCTGTAGACGCGCTGAAGGCGCTAACACCTACTGTTGGGCTATTTTTCCTTAATTCACCTCTATTTCGAACATCGCTGGGATCGGAAGATGCTCCTCCTTGCACCGCATCTTCCATGGACGTTGACTGCCTATTCATCACGACAAGCGAGGCTACGAACACAGCTCCTGTTTGGCTTTATGCAAACAGACAAAGATGGGCAATTCTCTAAATCATAGTCACGCAGCTTCTCACTGATTGCTGCAAAAGTTCAAAGGTTGGCTTGAATGTGCTCAGCACAGGGGGTATGTGATGTATTGTGTACTAGTCATACAGCATTCAAGAACAGGAAAAAATACAGCCTAGCTACCTTCCAATGAAAATACCACTACTATGTCCTCGAGACGTCAAGTCGTAGAAGCGTATAAATGCCGTACTCCATATATCTTGAGATTTTTCAATTGCCATCAATTTCGCCAACAAAGGAGGGCTTAGTATTTCAAGACCGAAACTCTTCGTTAGGTTAATATATATGAATTCGCCAACCAAACATCTATGGCTATTGAAATTCGCTTGGAGTGTGGGGATTAATCTTCGGACCTTTCATCAATTTTTCTGTGGGGATCAGCATAAGTAACATCGAACCTTTTGTGGCATACTAATCAAGACTGCACCCTCATTTTCTCGCCATATCAGTCAATTGCAGCAGCATAAAAAGACTTTGCCAGATACATTCACTTAGAACTGTTCCACTCGCCTATTGGCGTCGTTCGTCTGAACTTGAGCTCATGACATAGGTGTAGTCGTAAAGGAGTTTGTATATATCGCATTTCGAATTTCCATTGCGACTAATGCCAAAACGACTTGACTGTGAGGTAATGACAAAGAAATGATCAACCATCTCTTTTATGTTGCGCGTGATTTCGATGGAGAGTTCATTTCATAGTCATTTCATAGAACCGTCTGGCAGTCCACTTGCAGATCGCCGAGCATTCCATGGCCATGCCCCCCGAGGATGTCAATCCAGGACATCATCCCTTTGTCTTCGTGGCCGAATCGATGACAATGGATCACAATTCGCCCGGCAAAGTCAAAGAACTGGACGCGCACCTTGCATTCATCGGTTTCGGCAGAAATTGTATCAAAATATTGTCCCTGCTCGAATCGACCAAATCCACAACCACCCGGTTCTGCAATAAACATGCGATTTATGTGGGAATGATAAGGATGAGTTTGTGTACGTTGCAATTTCCATTCTACAAGTTGTCCCAGATCATATTTTCGAATGGCTTTTTTCGGATCCCAGATAACTTGATTAACTGAAAATCCCTTTGTTCCGTTAAGGTAGTAGTCGTCCATGGAAATGTTCCAAGAATCTTCGATTCGACAAATAGGACTGTTCAGATCCGGCATGTAGTACGGACGGCGAGGTTGCCATGATGTTTGCTTATCCGTGTCCCAGTAGGGCGACGATGGTAGAACTGCAGTTAGTTGGATGGTCGGGCCCTGGAGGGTTGTCAGTTCGTCGGTGTCACGAGACGATCCTGATTTGACAACACGGATCTGCACCATGCGGGACGTGTCTGTGAGATTCCCACCCTGATGAAAGTGCAACTCGGCATCTTCGTTGCAGCGAACTGCCAGGTCCAATCGTGAGGATACAGATAGCATGTGTTTGTTTGACATAGTGGGATGAGGGATCTCGGACCGGTAAACTCCATCGTATGCCACAGGCTGGCTTGTGCAGGCGTCAACAGGCGATATTTCAAGCCAATTGACGGATTCTGCAAATACGACAGAAAATATTCTAAAGTAGTAGAATGTGCCCTGATCCAAAATCAAATTCAACTTTCGATAGCCATTTACTCGATTGTGTCGAATATGGCTGACAACATTGTTGTACATACTGCTGAACTGAAGGATGACTTGATTTCTTTTCAAAAAGTTCTCGAGATGAGTTGGATAGTAGTTTTCAATGATGTCGTCGACAATCAGCATTCCATATGCCCCGCCAAACGCTTCGGTGGTGACAAGAGGATGCCGGTGTGGGTGGTACCAGAATGTTCCAACGTCTGCGTCGTCCATGATGAAGTACTTCAGGAAACAGGTGAGACGCTGGCTGAACACTGTGGGTGACGAGACAATGGTGTAGCAACACTTACATCGTACTTTAGGCAATAGCCAGGCTCTACATTGCGTGTGACGTCGTCCACACTTCCTGAGGGCAAAATAGAGCGAGCTATGAGTATAATGTCATCAATCGATAAAAATGATCTCAACTTCTGTTCTCTTACCCACTCCAGAAACATGCAGACCATGTGTATGGAGATTAGTGTCGATGTGAGCGTTGTTGACCAAGATCAGGTGATAGTGATGCTTGGGCTTCATTCGTATTAGAGGCGAAGGCTGGCCAGGAACACAATTTCCCTGGACGCCATAAGCGTATGTTTCGTTTCCGTCGCTACAAAATTCCAAAATACCATATAAATGACCATCTGAACGGTTCTCCCAAGGCAACTCTATGAAAAATGGAACGCTGTGAGTGTGAGTCGATGGAATGTTCATTGAACGTAATATTGAGACATCCAAAGGTGTATCATTAGGATTCATCGAATACTGGGGGGGCATGAGAGTGAATCTGAATGTCCTCGTTGTGACCAAACTGACGACGATTGCGATCAGGATTATTGCTAAAATGACAAATAGGACCTTTGCCTTTCTTTTCATACTTGACAGTGAGTTGAGAATAAAGAAGCAGACAATGAGGCGATTGTAATCTTGATGGAAGGAATCGGTACGACAACATACGAGCTTACATTTCGTTCTCATTGGAAAATACTTCTGTATATCCGTCTCTGCCCCCACCACTGAATAGTCGATACAGCCAGTAGAGAATTGCGACCTCAGCTACAGCAATCAAGAACCACGTGAACGCTCTATAGCCACGCTCTGTCGCGGTGGTCTTTTCGCAAACATAACTCCAACCGCAAAAGCCGCTGATGCAATCTGAACCTTTGACACACGTTCCTCCGTCAGCAAGTTTTGCTTGGCACATGGGATAAGGGAACGTTCCTTCGCATCGACCTGAGTCGCACTCCTTCCCTGTACGACAGAAGCAGTGGTTGTCCATCAGCCCAAACTCATTGGAACATTTATAATTTAGACACACGGTCGAAGCCCCAGCACAGTCACTGTCATGATCTTTGAGCCATGTTTAAAGAAGTGCGGAAAGAGGCATTAGGGGAGAATCCGGAAGTTCAAAACAGCCCGAATGTTACACAATAAATAGACGTACCACAGTCCATGCAGGATGTTGCTTTGGTTAAACAAGCCCCCGAGTCGCAGCGTCCAGTCTCACAGTCGTCATCAAAATTACAATCGATTCCTATGCAACGTTTCCAACCGCCAAAGAGTTCCTTGCTGCACTCGTTGGACTCACACTCTGCATTGATACTGCATGTTGATCCCAGCATGAATCCCTACAATTCGAAACGAAATTGTAAGAACATGAAGCAGCGTAGGGAAATAGAAACCCCTCCATATTTTTCTACGTACATTGCTACGAATGGGGTAGGTCGCGTTGGGTGCAGTCAATGCATCAATGCGATCGATGTACCCAGGATCGGTGCCATTTCCAGTCATGTAATGGGCCGCAATGCCGTTCAGATTTTGTTGCAAGAACTCTTGGTCATCCAACCCGACGAAGGCCACACCAGTGGGATCATCTCCCAACACTATCATTTTTTCAAAATGGTTGGCGTCCAACCCTGGTGTCATGGTTACTGGATCGTAGGCAATGCTAAGATCGGTTTTCATTGTATTGACGTATCGAAAGATTCGTTCTGTGGTCACTAAATTGCAGGGAGCAACCAATGTAGGCGGTTGTCCAAAGGTGATAACATAGGGATTCAAGTCAGCCAAGAAAACAGCAGCCACAGCTGCAATGGCTCCACCTTGTGAATAACCCGTTATAATCGTACAATCGTCCTTGTTCTCGCATTTCGAAGCACACTTCCGCAGAGTATCCTCCATATCTTTTCGATAGACAGTATCGTAGACATCGTAAAATTCCGCTCGAACCGTACAACATTCGGTCGTTCCGGCTACGTCAACACAGACATTCTGCGAGCCAATTGTCAAATTTTGACTCCAGTCGTCAATGGTCAGTGAACTTCCGCGAAAGGCGACAAAACAATGTCCATCACTGGTTTCAACTGTCAATGCTTGGTCATGTTCGGCATCATTATACCCAAAGGCTGCCAACGAAATGAAAGAAGGAAAGATAAATTGCACTCGTTAAATCTTTCGTCCACTCGTTTACATACAGCAATATTTTGAAACATCATCAGAAATCACATTGTAACAAATTTTATCCTCACTTACCTGAATAGTCGTGAGTGACGGTATCTTCGGGCTCGGTCTCTCCATAGGCCAGCATGGAAAGCTTGGCAGCCTCTTTTGTCAAGGACATGATGTGATCGCTCAACACAAGGCTGGAGCCCGCCGATGCGACCATCATCGCAAATACCACGAAACTCCATCCCCACAATAATGACATGGTTGCTGAATTGCTTTGAGAACAGGGCATCGTCAATTTGCTCTGACTACGTTCACCCGGCTCGCTGGAAAGTATGGGATGAGGTATGCAGCACTTCCTCGTCAAATATTGCAGGATTGGATCAGCCCCCCGGTTTGTGCCTGTGGGATGACAATACTCTAGTACTAGGAGTCCGGCGGCAGGAAGATGCAATGCAGTGTGAGTTCGTGAGTGTAGTACCAGCATCGAGAATTTGATTCATTTCTCGACATTCTTTGGAAAGAAGTTGATCGCTTCGTTGCTACTTCGGTAGTAGAGCTACGGTACATACAGGTACCGGTAGCTACCGTAGTATCCGAGGGCGAAGAACTTTGAATATCTTCGACTCACTCGACCAAATCCATCATCCGCCACGCTATGATAGAGCTATCATACCGGTAGCCGCTCTACTACCTAGACCTACCGGTAGTAGCCATTCATCTAACTGTAACTAACAGTAGTCACTACCAATCAATTCACATCAGGCATAGCACATCCCTCTCTTCTTTTGACGCCCGTGCCCCGTGCCAACAACCAGTTTAGCGCCACTGGCAGTTCTACAACCAATCTAGAGGGAGAGAGAGAGGGAGAGAGAGAGAGAGGGAGAGAGAGAGAGAGAGAGAGAGAGAGAGAGAGAGAGAGAGAGAGAGAGAGAGAGAGAGAGAGAGAGAGAGAGAGAGAAGATTTCAGGTAGGTAGGTAGCTAGTACCAGGATTATCATTTCCCGACATATCGATTTTGGACGGACAGAAGAACCATGTCATCGAACGAAGTGGGTGCATCCGGGACGACCGACCGGGAAGAGACCGGAACGTCAATTGAGGACAAGGCAGAAACCTCGTCTACTAATCCTGAGCAACATGTCACCGAACATAATGATCAAGGACCGAGCGAAACAGACTTGATAATTCGCGACGGCTTTCCTGCCCTACATACGCCTGGCAGCAAGACATTTCAACCGAATTTGAAGGATGACGAACCCATTCCCAGGCACACCTTTTGGTTCCACGAAAATGCCATTCAGTTCCATCCAAATCATTTGGAATCACTGCGACACGATTGTGAAACGGTCTTTACGGCCCGGGACAAGCCAAGTGGAGTGGCCTATTCGGCTGGACAAACTTTTTTCCTTCCTGCCAACAAACAACCACGGTGCGCATTAGAGGCCCTGGCTATGATGATTTTTCAAAAGCACACGGAGCATTTACCTCCTGGAACCTTCAATCCAAATATTAGTGGAGCTAACTGGTGGACTCTAGTCATGGACAATGACGATGACGACGGAATCAATGGAAGAGGCGGTGGTACCACCGAAACGTCGAAAGACGATGAGGAATCAACCGAAGGAAACGATGATGACGAGGTTGGTTTGCATTTTGACGCCGACTACGAACTGGAAGAACAGACCACCAACATTTTGCTTCATCCTCGAGTCGCCACCGTTACGTACCTTTCCGATTATGGCGCACCCACTGCAATTTTTAACTTGAAAAGTCCATCGATGGACGATTTCGAACGGAAGGCTTTGGAAAAGCCTATCGACAAGGCATGGTTGTCCCATCCCCAAGTCGGCAAGCATACGGCCTTTGACGGGCGTTTGCTGCACGGGGCGCCGGGACTGTACTTTCCTAGTCGGCGAAACAATACCACGACGGCCACCACAGATGTGGAACCACCGGTCAAACGACAAAAAGTCGACACTGCAAATCGAAAACGCTACACCTTATTGGTAAACGTTTGGCTTAACCATTGGGTCATGGATGCAGCTTTACTGGATGAGGAGGTGTGCGCTCAAATGAAAACACCATGGGAAGACCCCAATAGCATTTTAAAGCAAGGCGATTCCTATACGCCGCCCTTTTCATGGAACACAGCTGTAGATCTCTCCAAACCAAGCCAAATCTCCTCCAAAGTAAAGTTGGAACCCTCCTCGGTAGATCCCGCAGGCGAAGATGAGATCACCCTCTGCAATCACCACGTGACAGTCAAGTACAATCCGCTCATGGCAGAGTGCCATGGCGCATCGAACCAATCATCTACTGTGGAGCTGGAGTTGGCCCGGGACGCCATTCAATTGGAAGTTGGGGATGTCCTAGAGGATGATGGTGGTGAGGAAGGCAAAAGTTAAGTGGCTTCTCATCGCGATTGAGCGGGATCTCCATTCATCATAGCGTACTTCACCTATAGGGAAAAGGTTCAATCGTCCGCTCAACCTCACTGCATTGTACTACTTTTGTTTGATGATGATAGAGTGATCCACAATACTGCTTTCATGACGATGTACGTATCAAGAATGTGTGTTTGAGTCTAGACCCTGTGGAAAAAGTCAGAGGTCATCATTACATTGTAATAGTACTTGACAAATCAGACTACTCCACCGTGCAAATTGTCAGGAGGCCGAGATAGTCATTTCGTGAGGAGGGTGGGTGCATATACATGTATGTACGCCTTTCACAAAAATCCACAAGGTCCCCAAATTGGATCACAACTTCCCATCACAAACACTTTGTTGCTGCCTCTTGGCTAACACTATAGCACAATCTTACCCACTCACAGTGACCTTAGATAATAGAGGGAGTTATCTCTCACAACTTGCAGCAATAGAGGAGGGACCACATCCTTCCTTCCAAAGGAGATGATGGAGCGAGGAGGCCCTTCATTACAAAACACATCATCCCGCATTTAAACGGAAATGCCAAAAATAAAATCTACGATTGGCTATCCAACTACTACTAGCTGCTGCTCAGCTCCGCATCTAAGGAGTTTAAACGGAAATGCCAAAAACAAAATCTATTTATGGCTATCCAACTTCCAACTACTACTACTAGCTGCTGCCTAGTTCCGCATCTAAGGAGTTGAACCACTGGATGATGCTATATGATGCTATTTCACTGCTGACTTGTATCTAGCTAGTAGCTGAATTGTCAGGTTACGAACCAATTAGGATGTCATAACAAGGTCAATCAGCATGTTGAGTCATTTCTACGACGTAATGGACGACGTTACCGGTAGTGGGTAGACTACCGGTAGCTACTAGTTGATGGTTTCATGATGATTTTTGTGAACCCCAAACTGCTTACAGTGATGAGTGATGAGCATCACTTCGAAGACTCTTAAGTAGTGATCCCTTCATGGTCGCACTGTAGTACGTCGGACTACGTAATTATGAGACTTTAATTAAGGGACCCATCACAGCACTCAAAAAGTTGTTATAAAGAGTATACGACGTACCTGATGCTATTTATTGAAATCACACGAGCCATAACTGACCTATGCATTTGGGGGAGGCACTTATTCTGCTTCCTTTTAGTACGTACTTTCCGGACTATTAACAATTTACTGTTATTTAACACCACTTTTGGCATTCAACGTAGCAAGATTACGAACATTTTTTCGCCAGAGCCTTCTCAAAACAAAAAAATAAAGGACCAGTAGAAGACGAAGTCGGTCAACTGCCGTAATACCGTAATAACTGTACTCGCGAAGACAGCAAGATGGCAGACAGTGATTGGCTGATAGTATCAAAATACGAAGTACGTAGTATTAACAGTAATACATTGCAGTTATCATAAAAAATCTGTTCTTTTTTTTTATGTATAAATGTTATCTCATCACTCTGTATGATAACTGTTTGCGGATGCTCTCGTCTGGCAGAAAAATAATCTCATTGATGCCATAACCATCCGTCTCAAACTGAACAATCATTCCAAAACTCATTACAGAAGATCAATAGAATTTGGGCGAAACTTAGTCACAGATTATTGACCGCTGCGGCAAGCATGACAGATAAGAATCAGGAACAAGGTCTCGATTTGACCGCTTCCCAGATCAACAACATAGGCGTCGAATGGTACCGTTCGGGAGAACTGACCACGGCCTTTCAATTCTTTTATCACGCAATTGAACGCTTCAAGGCAGGGAGAACATCTGCAGCGCCTCCCGCGACAACGGCATTTGCGAATGTTTCTAGCGACGTAGATGTGATCCTTCTCCACGCAGCAACATCGTATGAGAACACGAATGAATCCCCATCATCCTCTGGTCCGCAAACAGAGTCGCAGTCTACTCCCAGAACTCGGCTAGAAGGCATCTTCGCCAATACGTTACTGTTCCAAGAACAAGCGTATCGTTGCCCCTTTCGAATCTCGTACTCTGGAGAATCGCAGCATTATTACTTTTCTCCGGAACCCACCCAGGACTACATTCTCTGCTCCTGCATTGCCGTCTTCAACATGGCAATCACGGTACATGCCATGGATGATGCCACAGCCGCTGCCAATCACATTCAGGATCGACACCAAAAGGTGCAGGGACTATTTGCTCACTGTTTGCAGCTCCTATCACTTGTTCTGGATCCCATGCCTTTGCCGTCTCCAACACAGCAGCATACTATTCCCGTCTCTCCTGCGATACCCCAAGCACAACGAGACTTCCCAAGAACAGTGGAAAACAGGCGAAAGAACGTTTTTCTTGCCCTCTCAAGAAGCAGCAGCGAGAATGATCGTTCGTCATCTTGCCCTTCGCTTTCTTTCTCACCGTCATCTCTCAATGCCGTCGCCTTGGCGACCTGTGACCTACTCGGAATGGCTTGTTTGAATAACTTGATTGTCATGACGGTAGAAAGTGAGGTACCGAGCGATTGCGTGTCCTTTCGCAACATGCACTTGGAAACGTTGTTGAGAACGGTGACGGCTATCCGCGGGGAGCGATATGGCGAAGATAGTGATATCATGGCAGTCATGGCGCGATTGGCCGACATGTTCTTGATAACGGTCTTCTTTCTTTTAAAATTTCCACCGGGACCCGGGGCCGCTGCCGCGTAATTGACGACGAAGTCTCAGTGCTTCATTGAACATCATTTCAAGTTGTGTCTTGCATTCCTATTTTGACCTCCGAGATTTGTACATTTTTTCCCTTTCGATCAGCCAAAAGACTGCTCACATAAGGACACACTCGACAACGCGCGTCACAATATCCTATGGGATTTTTCCGCGACCGCATAACCTTGCTTGCGTCAGAACGCCCAACATCACAATCACCGCTTTCATGAACACGCTCTACGATAGGTTGGTTGTCACTATATTAGTTTCTTTTCTTTTTCATAGAATCTTTCTGTTTCCTATAAACCCTTTTGTCTTCCTTCAAGCTTTTGTTTGGAGGAAAAGTGCAATGCCCAAGACAGATGCGACTGCGAGGACGTACTACGGAGTAGCTACGTCGTAGTTCAATCAAAACAAATGCTTGAGCGTTATTGCACTGATTTTCTCTTAGACCTCTCTTGCTGGAATTGAGCTTAACAGCGCCATGGCCGCCATTCTTCAGTGGGGGGGGGCTGGCTATCTTGGATTATGTACAATATTTTCTGCAAATGCTTTCTATCATACAACTTTTAACTGTAATAAGGGTATTGCGTCGTTGAGTTTCTTTGTGATGACTTCGTGAATTCGGGAAGGGACGGCGTGCGACAGTCAGGCCGAACTTCACAGATTTCAACAACGCATACGTCACATCCGATTTTCCTTTGCAAGGCCTGTCGATCTATAAACAGTAATAATCAATAAACAAGAACCACATCGCGTCCGCGTACAGCCTGACACCACAAACACAACTACCGGTAGATCTAGTAGAGGAAGGTTCTATTTATTAGAAGAGCATACTTTTACGAACGTTCACATCGTCTCAATCGTTGCATCGAGGTGAGTTCTTGTAATGGAAGCGGTCGAAAGATCGGAGGAGAATGTCCACGGAGAAGAAGCTGCCGAAATGCATTCGGGTTTGTCCTTTCTCACAACTGTGTTTTTGTACCACAGTAAAAGAAAATCATGTTGTCATCTGTATTCTCCAGGATCCGTGTGGCGCCGTCCTTTGTAAGCGCATCGAAACGGTGCTTTTCAGCGATTCCCGAAACCATGAAGGTAGGATAAAATCAATGATGATAGCAGACAAAGGCTTGCGGTGCAAAGATCGCTGCTGGATGGTTGTGCCTTTGCCACCGAAACGTTTCGCATTTAATTTCTTATCCCATTTGTTTTGCCACACCCGCTTCCCAGGCTGCCGTGGTCCGTGAGGTCGGTGATGCCGATGCTTTGATTGTCGAGACTGATTTTCCAACACCCAAGATAGGTCCTGGTCAAGTCATCGTCAAGAATGAGTATGCTGGAATCAACTTTATCGATACCTACCACCGCAAGGGACTGTATCCTCGTGACTTGCCCTTTGTGGGTGGTCAAGAGGGTGGTGGTACAGTCGCTGCGGTATCTGACGAAGCTGCCGCACAAGGCATCAAAGTAGGAGATCGCGTGTCGTATTCCGTTTTGGGTACATACAGTGAATATACAGCTGTCCAAGCCGCGAAATTACTCCCCGTTCCGGATGGAGTAGAGTTGGATGTAGCGACTTCTTGTGTCGTCCAAGGACTGACGGCTCATTACTTGACCAGCTCGGCGCATGCTGATCTGATCAAGCCCGGTGAATGGTGTTTGATTCATGGTGTGGGAGGAGGAACCTGTCAATGGGCAGCCCTAATGGCGAAAATTCGTGGATTCAAAGTCATTGGAACCGTGTCAAAAGGAAAGGCTGACGTTGCCGAGGGCTTGGGTTGCGACGAACTGATTGTACTGGACGAAGTTGCTGGAGCTAGTTACGAGGATTACGAAAGTGTCGATATTGTCGCACGCGTTAAGGAAGTTACCGGCGGAGAAGGTGTGAAATGTGTCATTGATGGTATTGGAAAGAGTACTGTTGACATTTCTATTGATTCCTTGGCACGCAGAGGTATCTTTGTCTCGTTTGGCAACGCGTCCGGATCCGTACCTGCGTTTCCTGTGCTCCGTTTGATCGGTAAATCTGCATACGTGACACGCCCAAAGCTTTTGGACTACATCGTTACTCGAGATGAGCTGGTGTGGAGAGCGGATGAGATCTTTGGGTGGTTGAAAGATGGCAAGCTGAAAGTGTCCGTGGATACTGTCTTTTCCCTTGACGATGCTGCCGAGGGTCACAAGTATTTGGAAGCAGGAAAATCCAAGGGAAAAGTCTTGTACAAGATCTAAACCTCGTCTCCTTATTATCAATGCGAATTGCTTTGGGTGTGTATTGGCATAGAACTATAGTACAGTTGATAATGGGAGAATCATGGATATTCCACATAAACGCGGAATCTCATCATCCACTCGCATTGTGAGGGTGTCTCGTCGTCCACGCAAAATTTGGAATTCCGTATCGAGGCCAATTCTGCGTTTTAAAAAAAAAAACAAACATCCGCATTAACTCTGATTAGCTACGCAATTCAGATTATCGTTGTACTCTGGAGTCATTACGTTTTTGGCAGCCTATCATCAAAGCGATCATGATTAGTGGCTTACCACGAATGAATGTTGCACCGGCGTTGCTTCGAACTTTCTTTTGTTGATGGACATTGGCTCGTCGAACAAGGTCCTCATTCTTGAACACAGACCTTCCTGTCAAAAAAAGTTTGAAAGCTTCCTTAAAAGCGATGCCCATAAATCGAATTTGTTTTCCGATATGGTTTACGTAAGTAGTACTCTCACATGGACCCCACAATGTTTTATGTTTTCCTTGGACCGTCAATCCTTTCTAAATAGAATGCTGTTGCTAGCTTTTCCTCGGTAGTGGAGAGGATGTTTCAGACACACGGAAAAGTAATGTACTGTGCAATGAGTACAAAAACAAGGGCACACGCATTTGTGCTGTTGTGTGTAAATATAGTCTTTAATCTTGCATGCTATTCATTACAGTAGAGAGAATGTCTCTTGTCTTTCCTCGTTTTTTTTCTTTTTAAAAAAAATCAAAAAGTTGTATATAGCTCTTTCGCAAGGCACGGAAGTTTACTTCGCATTGTTTGTGTGGAGGTCTGCCTTTTTTTTCTTGTTACAGGTAGTTGATCATGGCTGTGACGAGTCGTTGATCGGCAGGCACTTTGCCATGTTTGGTCAGTACCGACATTTGTTCTTCGCACGAGGATCCGTAATATTCGCTGTCGACACAGACACGGGCGATTTCCAGGACTTCTGGCGCACCGGCAATGCATCCTCGACTGGCGCCGACATCCACCCGCCATGCCTTTCCATCGAGAGCGCCATTGATTTGTCGTTGAATGGTATGGCCCATGACCATCCGATCGGCATTCAAGAGATCGAGCGTTTGATCGATCATGGTTTGGGCTTGTGGATTTCGAGGTGGCATGTCACTTGGTGACGAATAGTCACGCATCCAGATAGGTCCGGTGGCTCCGACACCTCCCGACAAGAACTCTGGAATTGAGTTAATGTAGTAAGTTTGTCGCCGTTCCGCATCTTGGATTGCCATGTTGGGCGTAACGTACTTGCCACGATTATTGTACGTGACGGGATTGTCGCCGCTCCATCCGGAAGTGACGGACAACTGAATCCAATCTCGGAACGCCTGGTTCATTCCTGGAATGCCGCCATACTTTTGAATATGTTCGGGTCGCAGGCCGGCATGAACCAGAACAGTCCGTCCTACTTTGACGGCAACCTTCATGTTTGCTAGTAGGGATGCTGCCAGGAGTCCACCCGGCTCGTAGGTGGCCCATCGTGCCGGTTGATTTCCTACATATTGGGTCCTCCAAGCTTTCGTTCCCAGTTGTGCGTCTACCACTGGTGCGACCCGTTCTTCATACTCTTCATCTCCGAGAGCGTACTGAAACAAGCCCATGGCATTTAACACTTCATGATTTCCTACTAGAACAATAACTTTTCCGTTTTGTGCCTGTGCCTGATGTGACATTTTGGCCAATAGCTGGAGACATTGCAATTCTTGCGTTCCACGATCCAAAATGTCTCCACACTGTACCAAAATGGCATTGTTGCCACACCAACTGTCCGTGTGTGGATCGTATACCTGAGCCAACGTCAAGAATTCTCGGAGTGCCTCCATATCACCATGAACGTCTCCCAAACAGACCAGGCGTTGTCCTTCGTGCAAATGGACAATGTCGTCGGTAGCGGCCAATGTATAATTGGCCGACACGTCGACGAGACTGGAGATGGGTGGATCACTGCGGGACCAAAATTGTAATATAGAAGTGGACGATGAGGAATACGAGGATGATTTTTTGATAATATTGTTATCATTGAATGGTTGTCGTTGTCGTATAGGATGGTCATTCTGAGACAGTCGTTTTGGATGTTGATGTTGTCTGGTACGTTGTGGAGCCACAAACGCGGTAGTTGTGACAGAAAAAGATGAACACAATGTGATAAATAGAAGAGTTGAGAATCGTATCAGAGATTGCCTTGTAGTGAAAGTGCTGACTGTGAATGATATCATGGTGACTGTGAACATAATATTACGTCACGTTTGTGACACTGTCAACACCGCAGCAACAAAACTACGTTGTGTATTTTTTTGTGTGTGGCACTGTCAAATTGTTGGATGGTTGATTCACAAGATGCAGTGTGGTGAAGTCCTCGTTATCGTTATCGTTGCGGTTGTTGTTGTAGCGAACAGTAGAAATTCTCTACTAACATTCCAAAGGGGTACCCGTACAGTTGATAGAGATGGTTGATAGTGACGAGGTTCACCTTGTTGTGTGTGCATATACTACGTACGGAGTAGTAGACGAAAAAGGAACAAACGACAAAGAAGAATATGGCTTTAAAATGTGTCGTTGCGTTGCTTTTTCTGGAAGCGAGAAAGATAATGATGGAACAGCCGGAAGCAACTTCGTCAGCAAGGGTTTTTGCCCGCGAAAATTTGAGTACAAAAGTGAAGCGACATCAGGTCGGAGGGAATGTCGTAGGAGTGCCGCATCTCCCTCCCTCCATAACACCATTGTATTTTCTTTCTCCACGTCAGCACGACGTCACGAAGCATGACGTCATCAAAGATCGCGATAGAGGATAGAGACTGAATACCGGTAGGCGGTAGGTAGTACGGTACGTAGTACAGGCACGTACCGGTAGCACTACTCTACCGCGTGGTGTTACGAAAACACCGGTACCATGGTGGTACCGTATGTACTGTTAACTAACGTAGGTACTGTCGTACGAAGTACCGTTACCCAGATACGGTAAGTCGTACGAAGTACGGACGGTAGTACTACAGTACCTTGTACCGGTAGGTAAGTCGTATACTTATCATACGACGTAAAAGGGAAAACTTGAATTCTCTACACTGTAATAATGTCTACCGGTAGGTACATACCTACCGGTAGCTGAAAGTAGGTGGGAGAGTCGTACCTATACTCCAAAAATAATACTACGTACTACTATTTCCTTGTCGTAGTTGACTGTGAGTCCCTCCCAGCTAACCTCATCAAGTTTGATTTTGGTCACGGATGGTGACGGTGACCAGTATTTGCAGAGGCACCACCACCACCAGCAGCAGCAGCTGCAGTAGTTGTTGTACGGGCCTTGGTGGATGTTGCTGCTGCCACCATCCCCATAGAAGAGGACGATTGTTTCAAGGCCTCCACCCGTTGGTAGGCTGCCACCAAATCCAACTCGGCTTGCATCACAATCATTTCTTGTTGAGTTTTTGGCCGTCGTTTGGATTGTTGTATGATTTGCGTCTGTTGCTCTTGCGCTGCATACATGGCCGCCTTGTACAACAATTGGTGTGTCTGGAAAGGTTCATGAGGGTTGATCGTCATGGCATTGCCGCTTATGCCAGCAGTAGCAATGGAAGTCATGTTTGAAAAGGGATGAAAAACGTTATTCGGATTGGTACCGCCCCAATGACCTTGCTGTTGTTGTTGTTGTTGTTGTTGTTGATGTTGATGATGATGATTTTGGGCGAAATTCGCGTTCGGTGGTGGCACAGGTTTCAATTGTCTTGCTTCAAAGGCATCTTCAAATTGATCGTAGACAGTCTCGTGTGTACGATTCTTTTTCCTCATTCGGGCTGTCATGGGAGAACGTTGTTGTTGTTGTTGTTGTTGTGTCATGGATGATCTCTTCCTTCCGATGAAAGAACGTTGCGGCGTTTCAATCATGGTGTTGGTTTCTGCTCCACCATTTTGCTGTAATGTCGAAGAATCAAGTTGTCGCAGTACCGAAACAATGGTGTTGGTCGGATCCCCAGTTTGTAAAGTACCATCTTGATCGGATGGTCCTGTTGTTCCTGTTGTTGTTGTTGTTGTTGTTGTTGTTGTAATTGTTGGGTAGTGTTGATGGATCACATTTGGGATGATATTACTTTGATACTCGGAAATCCAATTTTCGATGGAAGGACTAGTAGTACAATCGAGTTCCCCATCACCAATGACCAAAGAAGAACCGTCGCTGTCGCTTTCATTGTCATTGTCATCGTTGGAGGCGGTGAGAATAGTAGTCGTAGTCGTAGTAGTAGTCGTAGTATTGGAAATGTGACCATTCTCAACTTTCTCAACATTTGTAGTTGTTGTAGTTTCGGCAACGTTTGACGTTTGGCTTGTTCCTGATGAGTTTTTGCTTTGATTTTCTTCCTGTCGTTCCTTTGTCGAATTCTGGATCATCCCGTCCTTCTCCTTGTTAGTGTCGGAAGGACAGCGGCTAGCAGCAGTAGTTGTTGTTGTTGTGAATGGCTCGATCTCTTTTCTCATACCAACGACCCCCCTTACAACAGGAGTGACAGATTTCATAGCGCTCTTTTTTGCTGCTGATATCATAGTATGGATTACTACCCCGCCTTCTCTCCTTGGTCTACCACTACTACGTAGTACACTCTGACTGTCGTCAAGCTTTCGTAGGAATATACCTGCACAGTTATGAGCGAGTGCTTATTTTGGCCCGGCGAAACTGGTTTTACAACGTCAATATGTTTGCAAAACGTGATCCGGATGGATATTGGAGGTGTATGTAGTAATCTCTTTTAGAATAATACCCTCAAGCAGATGTGATGACAGAAGAGTTTCGACGCTTACTTTTGTAGGCCAGCAGAATGATGGTGGTTGTGGAGGTGATACAGTTTTGTGATAATAGCGAAGTGTGATGATGAGATGAGTGTGAATGTGGTGCTTTGGCAGGCATGTTTGATACACTCGTGTAGCAATCATATCATTACGACGTATAAACGTACAGGTATACACTACCCGTAAGGACTACGTACTACAGGTACTACGTACCAACGTACGACAGCATGTGTACGGTATTATCGTTTCACACCGTCCTTCTTCGGAGCATTTATTTTTGGTGATTTTTTTTTACCAGTTCGGCAAACACAACAATGCTTCGACCATTAATCCAGTGTTCTTCTGACCGTCATCAATAAAATAGGGTTGTACGATACATGAATGTACAACGACATCCTACGTAGAATTCATTTCATTTTTCCTCTAGTCTTCCTCTTGTTCTTGTAGTGCCATTCCTCTGTCGACGACATCTTTTAAATTCGATAACAACCCAGCCTTTTACGTTGTCGACATCCTACCTAACGTTATACTTGTCTCTTTTCTTGATCGGAAACAACAATTCTATAATTCTTCATGAAGTCGTCACTGCCACCAATGAACCAACCAGAAAACGTAAACGCTGATCAACAACAACAATTGGCCTTTCAACAGTTCATGCTTCATGGAAAGGGAAATAAAAAAGTCGAATCATCTGTATCAACGACGCCGGTATTGTCGTCCAAAACGAAACATCGACAACCACAAACATCCACAACACCGAACAACAACAACAACAACAACAACCGAAAACAACAACAACAATCCCTTCGACCGATCATCAAGGCTTTTCAGGGGCGACTGGACGATTGGGATCACACAGACCAACAGGTAGAAAAGGTTGTACATTCCATTTGGAATTTACGTACGCGTTTGGCATGGGAATGTGAGCAGCTGCAGCAACAGCAACAGGACGAAGAACGTCATCATAGTAGACCGTGGCAAGGATCGGGATTTCGACCGACGACAGCTGCAACAAGTTGTTGTTTGCTTGTTGAAGACGTTCACATGGCCTTGGATCATGACTTATTGCAGCACGAGCGTATGATGGCAACCTTACGAAGTTTGATGGCATCCCTGGCACAAACCTTGGATGCTGCAAGTCGTCGATTGGAGGAATGGATCCTTCATGCTTCCGACGATAATGAATGGTGTTACAATACTAGGCCACAAGAAGCATCCCAACGACATATGTCGCTGCTAAGTGATACGAAACAACTCTACTTTTTGTTGGCACAAGATCTGTACCAGAAACAACTGGCGGTCCAAAACATTCTACAATCGAGCCATGATGGAATTTTGAATCCCCATGCGCCCGTAGCGATAGCCCACGGGACGACACCTCAACAAGTTGTCAAACGAGCATTAGAGCTGTGGTCGACGTCTTCAGATAGGGTGCGACAAAAGAAAATGCTAATGGATCGGTTGCTCAAGGGGTGATCGGTTGTGAAAAAAAGGAAAGGGAGGTCCTTTTCTCCCATTTTTTTACCGCTAATAGAAGTGTCGTCTGGTAACCTGTCGGGAGTCGTCGACTTGATCGAATGAATTGATAAACTTGATGCCGATGATTTCGGAAGAAGGAATGATTCGTTTTAATCTTCAAGTGATCTTCATCATCAGATCGTTTCCTTTTGTTGGAAAAACGATGACGACGTCTCACAATAAACACTCCTTCTTGCTTACTCATTTCAAGTCTCATGAGGCTATCACATCTTTTGGCAGCCCTCGGTCGTCCCGTTTGGCTACATCACCTTGTTTCTTTCCAGGAGATATCCAAAACCACCGCTGCATTCGTTCGACCGATCTCATTGGCAACGAAATTACCGTATTTCGTTATCCCGCCGCCAACGTTTGGTGCCTTTTCATACCAAGACATATTTAACTGCAAGTACATTAGCAACGTCCCCGTGTCGACTGCCAGCATGAGCACAAACACAAGATCGACGCGTGCCGGTACCAAACGAACCTTAATAACCGACGACAAGGATCGCCCACCCACTCCAACAACCAAGAAGACCAAAAAATCAACCAACAAAAAGAGTTCAACCAAGGTCAACGACAACTCTTCTACTACATCTGATAGACCATGGTATACTGTCTTTACCAAAGGCGACGAACAGTACACTGATTACATGAAGAACGAATGGGGGTTTGAAAAGGTAAAGAATGACACATGTATCTGCAGCTTGTGGATCTTTTCAGGTAATTTCTCACGTATCAACAAATTACTGTTTATCCCATTGTCTCTGTTGTAGAGAGGCGACGAAGCCATGTTTGAAAAATTGTCGTTAGAAGGAGCTCAAGCGGGTTTGTCCTGGTTGACGATTCTCCGCAAACGTGATGCATATAAAACGACCTTTTTCAATTTTGATGTAGACAAGGTGGCAGCCATGACTCCTCAAGATGTGCAAGACATCCTTGCTACTCCCAAGTCGGTTGATACCCGCAATGTCGTGGTGAAACACCGGGGGAAGATAGAAGCGGTCATACACAATGCAAAATGCATTCAACAAATGCGACAAGAAGCGAAAGACAATGTCAAGAAAAGACTTGATTGGAGTGATAACTTTCACGGTGTCTTTGATGAGTATCTCTGGGGCTTTGTGGACAATAAACCTATCGTTAATGGTTATTGGGATGGCAAGAACTTGTCAGATTGCCCGAGTACGTCACATGAAAGTGAAGCCATGAGCAAGGCGCTTCGAAAAAAGGGATTCAAATTCGTTGGAGCCACAACGTGCTACTCAATGATGCAAGCTATCGGCATGGTCATTGATCATCCGGTGGATAGTCCTGAATATATTGAGGCATTAAAGCGACTAGAACAGAGACCCATGGGATATCAGATGAGACGAGACGAGAAGAATAGTGACCCCTAGCTTAGGCGCAGAGGAACTACTTTGCTAGTAGAGGGATGCTAACACTACCTACAAACAACTTTTTGAATTGCCCAGTATGAACCATAGAGCTAGCGGCCTACCTATTTCGCAATGACTGCTTACTAACTACTGCTCCAGTGTGACACATCGACTACGAACGGAGTACCGTAGACTATCGGTAGTGTATCATACCTTCAGATAGATTTTTTTATTACTCACGTACTGAGAGTGTCTTTTACGAGGTATCAAGAGCACTGCTGTATTTGACAGTCAGTACTTTATTACTTCGGACTGCTCTATTTTTATTTTACATTTACACTGTTAAGGCCGTATTTGTCGTGAATCTGAATCAGAATCTGCGATGATTCGCACACACGACCAAAAGCGTCTCATCGTAATTTTTACTTCTGTTATGTATTTGTATTTTTCCAAATCGCTAAGTTTTCCCGACACAGTTGTCTCTCTACCGGTAGTCGTTCATTTCAATGATGAGATGTTGCCTTCCTCAATCTGGCTGGGAGATATGTAGCACATCGGTGTTTCGGAAACGAAAAATCAACAGAAATACTGCCATTGTCGCAACATAACACCAAACAATGAGTGGAGAGGCTGGAAGTGTAAGCATCCCCCAGGCCATTGCATTCGAAGACAAAGTGTTTCATACTCCTTGTAGAAAGGAAGAAGACATCTTGTCATCGTCGATTACAACCACCTCTGTGTCGCCACTGCGGTCGGAGCCTTTCAGTGGCGTAACCGACACAAGCATTGAAGAACACATCTTGGTAAAAACCATTCGGGAACAAATTCAAAAGCAGCCAAGTAAGTGTGATCCTCCGGCTTGGACCAAGCATCTCAGCTCATACAGAGGCTGTACTGCTGAAAAGAGAAACGAGCAGCAAGAGAATCGTGACGACGGAAGCAAAGAATCAGAGAGTGCGGAAAAGACGAAAATGGTTGCTCGAGAACCGACACAAAGCGTCACTACTACTCAGAGGGAGATTGAGCAGATTGCCGCTATTGCCGAAAAAGCCCGCGCCGAGATTGTTGAGTTGGAAGCTCAACTTACTCGGCAGGAGGCTGAAGCGCAGCGGCTCGCCGAACAGGCAGCTGCGATGGTAGCCCAGCTAGAGATTGAGGCGGATAAGAAATCCAAAATGGCTGAAGTAGCCATTCTCAAGGCCAAGTTGGCACTTCAATGTGTGGATAGTCAAGTAAAGAATGGTTCCCAAATTGCAGAAGCAATTGCAAAGATCATATCCAAAGCCGAAAAGGGGGTAACTGTTGCCGAAGATCGTGCCGAAATCTCTTCCATTTCATCTCCTAGAGATGAACGGCAGGAGCATTCTGTGGACACAAACAATGAAGTTTCGGGCATAAATGAGATCGATATCGACATCGCTGAACCTCCCAAAATTATTCGGCAAACGGAAGTCCCTGCCGATTTGGAAGATAAGAAAGGAAAGAAAGAATTGACCGTTGTCACGGACATTGAAGATGCTGCTGATGAATTTGTGATCAGCCCACTTGATGATGCATCCCCCCGAAAACGATCGATGGATGACGGCAGCACCATAGAAACAATCTACAGAAAGATAGAAGAATGTCAGCAAACCATCTTGAACCCCAATGTTAGCATGGAAGAGCAATCCAAGGCTGCCGAATTGATGGAAAAGATGGCCCGTCTTGCTAAAATTACGGAATTTCTGGAACCAAAAAAGTCAGTGGTCGGTCCTTTGAGTTGTGTCGCATCTACAGAATCGGCGCCAAAAGAGGCGTAGCTATTTGAAAACGAGAAGAACAAACAATAACACATATAGATCTTCCGTGGGAACAATCAGAAAAGTGTACAACACCGCTTTGGTGTCGTCTCGCCTCTTTGAAATACGTGTTTGATATGGTGACTATAGCTTCAAGTAAATAGGAACTTTTATTAGTCTTCGTATCTCTGTTGAAAAATATCATTGTATAGCCACTTGGGCTGTAGTCGATACTATTGGAGTCACTTGGCCTGAGAAAGGGACCACGTATGCAATGGATGGGTAAGTGCGGCGTGTCAAAGAGGAAATAGCCACAGTAGTTTGCGGCAGAGCCTGGTTCCCATCATTTCCCCAAGGGTCTTCTTCTAATGTGGAATTCCGGGAGCTTCCGAGAGGCCCGCCATCTACAAACTCAATCTTGTCCTCCAAAGAGAACAGTTCATGGCAGGTTTCTGTGCTCGTGCTTTCCCCATTTAGAAGCTCTGAATCACCAACCAAGTCTTGCGTTTTGACCTCTTTCTTGTGCTTTCGTTTCTTTCGGAGTCGTTTGTGAGTCTTCTTGGCAAATTTGACAGGAACACGTACGGGTTGGTAGGCCATACTTCCAATCGCATTAGCTACGTACCCCAAGCTGGAACGACGACTCTTCTTGTCTGAAACAACCACAGCAGTTGGTGAGAAGATTGCAGCAAATCGATCACGTGTTCCATCCACTGTCAGTGGAAAGTCGCCAGCTTCTACCAGTGGATCCACGTCTTCAAGAATCTGGTTCGATGCGGCAAAAATGTCGTCCAAAGTAGGAAGAAAGCGCGTGGAATAAGCAGCATAACATTCCAAGGAACCATCCGAAGAGACACTACCGTCGCAATGCATGGAGCGTTGCGACTCGTGCATCGCTTCCAACTTTGCCTCTCTAGCCTTTCTTCTCTTCTTGAGACGTCTTCTTGTAGACTTGGCCAATTTGACAGGTTGTTTAGAAAGAATGCTAATGGCAGTGGCCACGTGTTCCATGCTCGATCGCCTGGTCCTTTGTTTTGGATTTTCTGTTGACGGTGGGGTCGGTTCGTCATCCGCACCCTCACGGTTGTGTTTCTTGAGAAGCTCTCTCTTGGATTTCGGCTTATAAAGAATTTCTTTACAATTGCTGCTCTCATCAGCTACAATGAGGAGATCGTCGTCATCCTCAGATGATTCCCCCGGGACATACAACGGAGGAAGGGTTGGCAATACATGGTGCTGCAAGGGCGTTTCATTGCTTTGCTGCACCTGCTCCAAGGATGGAGTGTTATTCTTCTTCATGAATCGTTTTCGCGTGGATTTGGCCAACCTGACAGGTTGTTTTGCAAGTATCGCCGGCTGTTTGGCAAGGGTCACCATAGCACCTTTGATTTTTCTTTTAACCGTACGTTTGGTCTTTGGTTTCGGTTGTTCCGGGGATGAATGTTCAGGTTTTAGATTTTGTGGGGCAGAAATATTTGGAGATATTGGAGTGAAATGTAGAATGTTACATGCTGCATTGGGTCGGGCTGTGAGTGGCTTTGCTGGGTCCCCTCGAAGTGGTCCCTCGTCCAGTTTCTGGTCTTTGGGGAACAGAGATTCTGGTATCATTTCCTCTTCCTTCGTCGGCGTTGGCGATATGGGGCATCTCTGAGGTAGTTTGGGCATGGAATCGGTGATTTCGGATGTTAAGCCATCACTAGACCGCCTTGGGATTGCTAGATTTGAATCTCCAAGTGGTTGTGCCGAAAACCGATCCTGTGAGGATCGAAAGGTCTTCATGACAGCCTTTGTTCCAGGAATCCTCATCTTGCTCTTCTTCTTGTTGTCGTTCTTCTTCTTTTGTTTCCTTCGAGAAATACGTTCATCCTCAGATTCAATATCGCTCGTGGCTACCCCGTTTTGCCGAAGAATTCTCTTTTTGACCGCCCTACTCAGTCGCTGCAGTTTCCCATTTTTAGCCCTACTGGTTGGAGATCCCTTACCTTGTTCAAAAGTTTCAAAATCAATTCTCGTGCGAGACTTGGGTTTCCACCCCAAGGTAATACAAGCACTATCGAGAGCGGGATCATCATCTGCGGACGCACGATCTTTTTCATCGTCTAAATCTACCGCAAGGAATCGCTGGCTTGGGTGATTCGGGCCTGCAATGATGGGAAGCTCGATTACCTCAACGTTGGAAAACCGAATCGGCATCTTGATCCAACCTTTTTCAACTTCTCTTCACAGATGTCCCTGCGTGTAAATGCTTGATGACACTGGCGAGATACTTTGTGTATAATAATAAGAAGTACGGTAGAGTCTTGCTTCCGAAGCAAATCTCACAGTCAATTCTGAACTTGCTACGGAGGCAACTCGTCGGCTCTTTTTTCATGATAGAATCTACATAGAGGACGATACCAAGTGGAAGATTTTTATGGGAACCAATTTCAATTTGTACTTCGTGGGTAAGAGAATCAAAATCACGACCAATAAGGGCTATTTCAAGAAACAAGAAATATTATGCCTGACAGTGAATTACTTGTATGATTAAGATTCTCGTTTTGGTTTCGAAAGCTCTTGCCAGGATGTTCGATGTCGCGAATGCAAAAACGTCCTTAAGTCGTTGGTAGAAAAACCATCCGATACACAATTCGCATTTGATGCGACTGTTTTTTACGACTACGAAACTTAATTAGTTGACAGTGAGTGTCACTAGAGAGATCGACCGCTGTGATCAGTTTGGGATTGGATAGACTTAAATGCAGCGCCTGCAAAACATCATCGATCAATGTCGAACGAATAGCGTGAAGAAGAAATGATTTCCCGTTGACAACACATGGTATCATCATAGGTCCACTACCCACCCACCCCGTCATCATCATCTGGCACAACAACACGGAAAGGAAAGACCATCAACAATCAACAGAAGCAGCAGTGGTGGAAATGTTGTGCCATGCCAGCAGCTGGGTTTTTCTACTATCCAAAATAGCATTCAGACGACGTAACCTTGTTGTTGCAACAGCAAAGCAAAATCCAGAGACGTTTGAGGAGAAGAGAATGAAAGGGGATAATGTGGGGCGTGCCGACGGGATGACTCTCGGAACCAGGTGAAATCCAGTACATCGGATCGCCTTGTGCAGGCGAACAGAACGACCATACACACATGATCAATTACGTCACTCGGAAAGTATTGTGACGACGACAAGTACAGCTTTCAAACGGAGATAGAAAGCAGCAGCCGCTTTCGAACAGAAAAAGTCCAATAATCGACAGGGGAAAGAAAGACGAAATGGAAGGAGAAAAGAGAAAGAGGCAGTCGTCCGCAAGTGCATTTTTGAAAGCTCTTCACTGTTATTTACAGTTATTGAAGTATAGAGGAGGAAAACCGCAACCTTACTACATCGTTAGCCTACCTACCGGTATCATGGAGCGGCTAGGTAGCTACTAGAGTACTACCGTAGTCGTACCGGTAGTAGGTAGTAGTAGAGGTCGTCGTGCGTTTGTACGATCGTACTACCGTACGGTAGCATTATTTTACCGTAGTGACGTACTCAAGGATGACAAAGGTACTGTCGTACACTTCATATTTGAATCGGTATGATAATAATATAATATTATCTATTGTACATGCTTGTATCATACGTCACATGCATCATCATCTCCTATCGCATAAACTGCTTCTTTTTCACAGTGAATCACGATTCTTCGCAATGACTCACTCACAGTCAATGGACGACATACTACTCTCTAGTAATAGTAACAACTGCCACCAACATCCGTTGTCATCACACTCTTTCTTCCAACTGCTGATAGAGATACAAAACCTCGCATCCATCCGTATATCAGAAAAGTTCGAACGGTAGTAACTGTAAAGGTCCAAACAAAGAGTCAACAATTCAAAACAACGAATCAAAATACGCATCATGACGTCAAGTCCTAAACCATCTACGTTCACCAACCAAAAATGGATCCTAACAAAGCGTCCAAAGGATGAATTTGATCCAGATCGCGATGTCGAACTCAAAACAGAAGAACTCAATTCCAAATCCTGCCTAGACGGTGAGAAAGACGAACAAGACCTCGTGCTGGTAAAAGTAGAAGTGCTCAGTGTAGATGCCTTTATTCGCACGATGATGGATGCCACTGCCTATCATGGTTCTCTTGACTTGCAAAACACGCTGCCCGCACTTGGATATGGCACAGTGGTCATGTCCAAATCTAAAAAGTTTCGTGTCGGTCAGCCCGTTTTGGGAATGCTGGGTGCCCAAACATATGCAAGAATCCCGGCCAAACAATTGAAGAGAAAGTTCGATTTGCCGTTACTACCGACCTCTGCCAGTCTTGGACTCTTGAGTTTGACGACTGGGTTGACGGCATACGCTGGCATATTTTTTGTACCATCCAAGGGTCCACGAAAAGGAGATACCGTAGTAGTCACAGCTTCGGCGGGGGCTGTGGGTAGCATTGCAGCTCAATTGGCCAAGACGACAGGTGCCAAGGTAGTGGGGATTGCTGGCAACAAGAACGATTATTTGTTGAACGAGTTGAAGCTAGATGGTGCTGTCAATTACAAGGACAAAAGTATATCATTGGAAGATCAACTGGACGAAGCATGCCCCAATGGAGTGGACTTTGTTTTTGACAATGTTGGCGGTGATACGTTGGATGCATTGCTGGAGCGGATCCGTCCCGGTGGCCGCATCGTTATTTGCGGTGCCGTCAGTCAATACGATTCGGGAAGTGTTAATAAAGTCGATGGTCAAACGGTGCAAGGTCCTTCCAACTATTTGAATTTGGCCGAGCGCGGGGCGGAAATGAGAGGATTCAATGTCATGCAACACATGCACAAGATGCCAATAGCCATGTTCTTTTTGTTTTGGTATTACGTACGAGGAAAGGTCCGAATGACCGAGCACATTCACAACGGCATTGAATCATTCCCAAAGGCTTTGAAGAGTCTCTTCGATGGTGGCAACACTGGAAAGACTCTCGTTAAGGTAAAAAACGTATAAACGAATAAGCTGTAGTATTCCATCGATTGATTTGCTGGAACCAGAGCATTTCTACTTAGATTTCCCAACGATAACTACCAAACGATAACTTCCAATGCATATATCGGATGTATCTGTATTTTACCCCCACAAATTTGTACTCCGTAGTATTGTAGCAGTACAATAATCATGTCGACTTTGTACTTGAAACTATTCTCGTAGTAGCTAGTCTAGCTACGGTACTCTACTCTAGTAGTAGAGAATACATTTACTGATAGACTACCTAGTAGTACGACTTTGTACTGGAGTAGTAGAGATGACGAAGATTTCCATCATTTTCGCTACTACTGTCGTACTAACAGTCAATAGGTACACTATGAAAATCGAAACGTAACTGAACTTTGTTCCCCTTGCGCGCGCAAGCTTCTTTTTGATTACTTAGACATTGATGTTCGCAGGTGACATCATGTTTTGTAATCACTCATGTATATGAATATAAACAACAACTCGCCATTTCGCTGAAAAGTTTCGTGCTTCTTGATGATGTTGTCAAAATCAACATCAAGGACTCACCTTTTTTCTTGGAGATAGTCCCAGCTAAATCCATCAATCGATAGCATCTGTGTGACAGCAACGGTGGAAAGAACTTCTATCAATTGTCGTCAAATTCACTAACAAATCAAGCACTCCTGCAAAAGAAACAAAGAAGTAGAAACATTTCTTGTTAAACAGGAGACAACAAAACCTACAACCGATGAGTGACCAGGATACTGCCACAAGTGGCAGTCGCTCCGTCAATGAATCCAAGATTGAGCAGTTGTTGAGCGAGAAGCTCATGGAAGGATATGTCTTGCTGGAGTCGTCGTGTCCAGTATGTTCTACGCCACTAGTCAAAAACGAAATCTCTTCAAAGGACGGCAGAAAGGAATCTTCCAAAATGCCAAAGCCTGTCATCTTGTCCAGCAATTCCTTCGACAAACCATTTAAGCCCGTCGATGGTGTTCCTATCTGTATCGTCTGTCGGTCCCATGTTGTAACACATGAGTCAGAGATCAGTATTTTGGAACGATGCGACTCCCTTAAGGACAAGGGATCTATCTTGTTAGCCTTGTATGACTCCTCTTCGGGTTCGACGGGAGATGTTGAAATTTCGTCAAAGTATACAACCGACGGCTCTGCTCCAGTGGTCATTTCGGTGGAAAGTCAAGAAACGGATGGCGAAGAAAATATTGTGGAAATCTCGCCCAGCCCGCGAGAGGGCCGGGTGGAGAAGCCTATTTTTGTACGCGATTCTGACGAGGAGCAAGATTGGATACCAATGAGCGATGGAGAACCGGCTGTAAAAGCCGGGTCCAAAACCAGTTTTGATGACACCACCATACAGAATCAACCCACCATTCAATCCAAGACCGACATCAATGATGTCATGCAGGAATACAGTGTACGGTAAGGCAATGATCTCGTCTTTGATGACACAATATTCGGGGCTTTCAATTACTGAAAACATTTCTATCTTCTCCTATTTTTGCAAAAGTCGCGAAATCGCTACCAAAGTCCTGGGTGCTAAGATGCTCCAGGGATACGTTCTGAAAGAGACAACCTGTGATCGCTGCGGTATGCCTTTGATGGAGCACAGAGGGAATGTGACCTGTGTCGTCTGTCCTGCTTTGGCTAAAAAGGCCAAGAAAAAAATGAAGGTACAAGAGCAAAAGAAAAGCCAAGAAAAGTCTTTCATTCAGCAAGAAATTGATGCCAATCGAGCTCTGGAGTGGAGAATGAGAGAAGAACAACTCGAGGCTGATCGCAGAGAAAAGGAAGAAAGACTTCAGAAGTTCCGTGAAGACGAGCTGGAACGCGAACGTCTTGCGAAGAGACAAATGGCTGTTGAAGAAGAGAAAAAACGTCTTTTGGAAATGGAGAGGGAGGAAGAAGCTCGTTTGAGAGATCTGGAAGAGGAGGAAATAAGAATTCTTCTCGAAGCTCAAGAGCGTGCTGCTGAAAACGCTCGTCGAGAGGAAGAGGCTCGTCTCCAAAGTCTGGCAAAGCAACAGCAGGAGAATCATCGCCTTGCCACTCTTCAGCTAGAAACTGAGGCAATGTTGGCTGCCCAGTATGCCGCTGAAACAGTGAAGGAGAAGCAAGAAGCAAACGCGCTTTTGGATGAGAAAAGAAAGCAGGAAAAGAGTACCCTTCACCTACAGAGAGCGGCACTGTTCGCTGAAAAGCTTGCGGCAGAAAAGGCCAAACAGAAAGAAGAAGAGCAAGCTTTGTTGGAAGAAACACGACGATTGGAGCATCTCGAAACACAGACGCTATCGAATAAGAGTGAATACATGCAAAGAGATCTTCTCGAACAGCAACACAATGCTCGACTCCAACAAAAAGCGCTGTTAGACGAGGAAATTACACGACTCGAGGAGGCCCGTCGCATTGAAGAGTTAGAGGTGCGTAGACTTGCCGAAGAACAACGTGCTGAGGATGAGGCAAGAATGATTGCTGCTTTGGAGGCAGATGCTGCTGCGAAGGCATTAGCGGCCGAAGATGCGATAAAAAAGGCGAAGCAAGCCCTTGAGGCTGTAAACACAACCAAGCGCGAGATTATTGCACAGACTATTGCTCTTGCAGAACGAGAGGCCATTGCTGAAACCGAACGAGAATTAAAGGCTGAATTAGAAGATTATAAAGAGAGGGTAATTTTGCCCACGGAATCGCAGCTTTACCGTGAACGTTGGGAAACTCTTCGTTTGGAAGGACGCGCCATCATGACTCGAAGAGTGTTGCAGGGTTGGGAGTTGCTTCCTCTAGCGTGCAGGGGGGCTGAGTGCGAAATGTCTCCATTGATTACCAAACATGGTCGACGTGAATGCGTCGTCTGTGGTGGAACGGGTACGGGCGAAGATGGCGTTTATGCCATTGACGAGACAGCGGAAGACGAGGACCTCCCTTTTGACGTTACCACGATCGACCCTGAGCTCCTGCCAGAAAATGCGTCAATGACCCTTTCAAAATATTCTCAGGAAGGAGCTCTTTCTTATACCCCGCACGATGATTTTGAAGAGAAACGGGACATGGTCAGTAAGGAGATTGGCAAGAGAATGCTCATGGGATGGACCCTGTTGGATGCCTCGTGTCCAACATGTGTGATGCCTTTGATGATGGACGACAGCGGAAACAAGGATATTTGCGTCTTGTGCGGACCATTGGAACCAACTTTTGACGCTTCGACCATCAAAACCAAAGACATGGATTATGCAATCGACAAGGCATTTTCCATTGAGGAAGAGGAAAAGAAGAAAGACATCTCTCCGAATGCAACGTTGCAATCAGAACCTCCTGCAGTACCTACAAAGGCATCACCGCCGACCTCTGAAAACAACGATCTGCTTTTGGCGATCAAACAACGGGCTGATGCGCATCGAATTGGAGATCATTGTGATCCTCCAGCTCACACAAAGGGCATAAGTAAGTCCATGTACTCACTCGCGGATTCAGACGATTCGGAAGATGGAAGGCCCCGGGGCAATAATAACGATGCACCAAAAACTCTGAAGGCAGAGCCGGAAGAAGTGAGAGAAGTTGAAACTGTACCCGTGGACGAGGAGGAAGATGATGATGACGACGGGGAGCGTGTTACCCTTACTATTCCAAAGAATTTCGATCTTTCTGACCCTGAAGCCCTGAAGGATTTAATCAAGGCCAACAGGAAGAGTGAGGATGAGGTCCATGATACCATTGAAGTTACCAAAAGTGGTGCTATTTACACTGCTAAGGATGCCATGTCTACTGAAATGATTGCCAAGATGTTTCTCCGAAGCCCACAAGGGTATGACTTCCAAGACATCGGCATGGAAATGTCAGTTGAAGAAGTCAAGGAACTCGTCGATATTTTCATGGTAACAAATTTCAATGAACCAGTACCAGATGACTTTAAATATGAAGTTGCACGAGACATCCTTGAGAAACTGCAGCCCGAGGTGGAATGCGTTGTTGAGCCAGCAGTGCTTTTTGATCCTGAGCCCGTTTATACCCAACCGTCCACGACACCAACATCCGGGGTGATTAACTTGGAGCATCTTGGTAGTCCTTTGAGTCAAGAGCATCTTGGGTTTACCAATAGAGCTTTCCACTTTGATGATTATGTGGAAACTCGATCAGTGAAGAGCTCACGACGTAGCAAGCCCACGCCAGAGACATTGATGGCGCAGAGACAGAAGCCAGCTCCTGGTAAATCACCAAGACCTCCTCGAGCTGGTGGAAACAGTCGTCGCGATGGAGCTCCCCTCATTGTCGGAGGTCCGCTGGCAGGAGGTACCTCTGCTCGACACTATCGAAATGACAGCAGATCCATTGGAGGAATGAGCCGAGCCGAATCCGTGGCGTCGGATGCTCTGGAATCTATATACATTCGCATAGACCAATGCAAGGCCAAACTTATGGATCCAAACCATACCATGGAAGAACAACTTGCGACTGCCGATCTGTTGGAAAAACTGGCCAAGGCTGCGGTGGCTATTAAGGCTATGGAGACGATCGAGCAAAATGAATGAATAGTCGTTGTGCATCAGCGTTATCACAACCCCCTTCTTGAGCTATTCATAAGATGCAGTCCCTGACGACCGTAGAGAACAGAATCGCGATCTTTGTACATTATGTGATATGTAACGAATAACAAACAATGTAACGATAACAAAACAATGAAAACAAATACGGAGTACTAGACTACCAACGTACACAAAATCTTTGAGACATCATGATACCAAACGCGACATGGTGCTGTTTGCATACTAGTAGAATATTTAATATTATGACAGCAAATTACAAAGAAATACTACAGTAATAATAATTGACTGTGAACAAAGAACTACCGAGCAACTGACGACAGTCCTTTTGCATCAACATAACAATTTTTCGTTAGCCGAGCACCTATTTAAGCTAGCAAATTATACTTGTCATTCAATCTTGGCATGCAAGCGGGATGATGATTTTGTTGGTTTAGTCTCAGTTGACGGGCTTGAGCTGACATCTTCTTGGTGATTGGAATCAGACCTTTTGGAGCCCACCTCAAGAACAGCATCCTCACTCCCTATAGACCGGATGGCGATGTTGCTCTCGTTAGTTGCTTGGTTGTCCACCCCGCTGGGAAGTCGGCTAACCACGGCTTGGAACAGCTTTGCAGTTTTAGTGTCATTCAAGTCGACCGTGTCTCCCTTCAAAATTCCAAATGCGATCAACTCCGACTCCAGGACGTCGTAGTACTTGCGAATGGTCTGAGGGAATGAAAGGTAGGCCCAGAGAATGAAAATGATATGATTTGAAAAGGGTATCCACCAAAGGATTCCAGCGAACCACGACAAAAGACCGCATAAAGCACAATTGAGAATCCAGTATTGCAAATACACCAACTTGTTTTCGTTTCCTTTTGCTTTTGCTGATTTGGCGCTTGGAACGATATACTGTACATATGCCACCCCAAAGGATGTGATAAATCCTGGCATCAAGAGAGTAATCGCCGGCGCAATAACAACTCGTGCTTCTTGCAACACATGCAACACCCAGTCTTTGGTTTCTTCCGAAACCATCTTTATGAATACAAATCCCCCCAAAACATTGCTGGCATATGACATTACCCATTTCCCCCACCTGTCGTGCGATACTACCTCGGAAATCATGTCATGTATGGCTAGCATCATCGGTGTGATGAATCGCTTTATCAAATTGCAAGGCATTGCTTGCGCCATGAAAGTATCCTTTGGTGTGTTGTATAACATGTATTCCATTCCGAACAACCAAACAAAGAACAATAGTTTCATCTCGCCAGCCAAGAGGGAGAAAAAAGGATACCATGTTACGATTCTTCCAAATATTGGTATCATGGTGCAAAATTGACCAAATGCTTGGACCATTGCGTACTGTTTTTTCGGGGGAGACAGGACGTTATCGTGTGAGCAAAACAGCAACTATCAAACGCCAAGGGACTTTTCTTGAAACTCACAGTATGCCAATATCGTAGCCAGTACCCCACTGCAGCGTCTGGCGTCGCACCGACATTCGATTTGTGTCCTGTAGAAGTTGACGAAGCTCTATTTTGGGTTGATGAAAGACTTGAACGAGCATTTTCCGTTTTTGTCGATGACGTGATTTGGTTTTTAGATGAGGGCTTTCGCTTTCGTAGCGATCCGGTAGAAGTCGTTTTTGTATCCTTCGTCGCGTTATGAGTTGCCGCAGTATCTTTGTTGTCCTTTTCTTTCGTTAATTCGGTCTCGGCAGTACCCTGGGAGTGATACGGATGGCGACTAGCATGGACCCACATGAGGGAAGAGAGCAAAGGATATCCGACACTTAATATGGCCCTAAAGTACGTGTCGTGTGCGACCCATCGCACCAACGACGGGAAAAAGATTCGAACGGCGACACACCACCCCAAGAATACCAGATGCGGCAGCGACATGGCCAAGACTTTGGAGACTTCAGCCACCTTGTAAACAAACTTGGTACATACCTAGTTTGAAGGAGAGGGAATACAACAAAAATTAGACAGTAACAGATTGACTGACGACAGAGTTTACGAGGTCATGCAAGTATTGATGTATGTATACTCCACGCCAAACGGACGTTTCCAGCAGACAAAATCACAAGAAGATGATGTGGCGTGACTTGGGAGTTGTGTTACGAAGGTACGTACCTGCACACACTTGGCCTTTTTGTCACGATACCATCGTACTGTGCGAGACCAATACGTTTGTCGACGCAACCACTTTTGAAAGTAATACAGTCCAACAAAGAATCCAAGGATGGCCACTTCTCCCAAGACTTCTGTGGGCGTTAAGGAGAGTTGAAACTTGTAGAATGCAACGAGAGCAACTTTCAATTGTCTCGCGCCCTTTTGGAGGCTCTTGCCACCATGTTCCAATAAATTGCGCCAAAGGAATTTGAGAATAATCCACAATAGAATCAAGATTGGTCGAAATGTTAGTTGGATGACTGTGAACGTGGATTGGGATGCCTCCCAAGAATCTCGGACACAGGTTTGAACGGCATCTTTGTAGAGACCGTATTCTGGTACATCAAGTCGTTCCCAAAGTTCGACTACTGGTGGCCATACCGATTCGGAAAACCATGCGTATTGATTTGCGACAAAGTCACGAACGACGGTCGTCATGTTGATTGAATAGTAAAGGGGACGGAGGGTGGTGATGCTTTGATGGGTTTGGGTCAAGACGTCCTCCTCCAAGGACCATCACAGCCCAAGAAAATGACGATAATTCCAACCGGTGAACCTTGTCCTTTTCTCTGAATGAGAATGATCGAGTGCCACTGGTAGAGTTTTAAGATGAGATGGATCTACCGGTAATAGGGTCGCTTAATAATAAAGTATCCGTCTCAAAATCCAACCAATCTGTCGATGACCAAAATGGAATTCTATCTATGAATTTTGTTTTTTATGCTTCGTTCTTTTTTACGGAGTAATATCATAACTCTTGCATGTTGTTATTAGAGATGACTTGCGGTCGGTGGTCGGGCCGGTGCGCGATGTCACACCTCTCTGTCAACGGATTTTCAGAAAAAGCTGAAACATTCACAGTCAATCGATGGTGACGTACAGACCAATAGATCGCCGCGAAATCCAACGAATCACAGAGCAACACAACAACAACAACATCGGCGACCGGTCATCAATCATCGTTTCTCCGATCTTACTGCTCGGCGCATCTACAATAGCATACACTCGAATAGCAAACGCATTGAACTTCCACAGCATTCACCATGGCCGACAACGAAGAAGAACTCGTCGATTACGATGAAGAAGAGGTGCGTAAGGAGAAGTCTCTCCTATCATCGATGGATCCATTGGCGGCACAACTCTCCGATTACGGGACTGGTGGTTCCCGCCAACCATTGTCGCTGTAAGTGTATGTATCGTTTGATCCATAGTTCTCACTATTACCATGATTGCTTTTGATTCTATAGGAGGTTGCCGTTGGAGACAAGGCCGCTTCTGGCGAGGCTAAGGAAACCAAAAAGTGAGTCTACAAATCAAAATATTAAAAGATCAACGACGACCGTCGCGAAGGACAGACCAAAGCAGTTGGAGGATCTTTGACAATGAAAGGTCAAACCTTGGTCCTACTTACCACGAAGATCCGCCACATTCTCCATCTCCACTCTGTCCTCTATCGATCGGGATGCTTATGAAAAGCTGGTTTTGATCGTTGGGAGGTGCTCTGTATTTCCTTTCCTGTTTCTTGATTATTATTTTTTGTCCAACGATCCGATAATATTTTCGTCGACACTTCCAAATATACACACTTTCTCATGTTGTATCACGTCACTTTCTCTCATTAAAAACCCTGCCCATACAATCACCGTTATCATCTATTGTGATTCGACACAACCAACAAAACAGGGGTCACTACGTTGGAATACACGCATCCGGTTTCAAGGATTTCCTCTTGAAACCAGAACTTTTGCGTGCCATTGTAGACGCTGGGTTCGAACACCCTTCCGAGGTTCAGCACGAAACAATCCCACAAGCTGTTTTGGGTGGTGACATTGTTTGTCAAGCCAAATCAGGTATGGGAAAGACAGCTGTCTTCGTCCTAGCGACCCTTCAACAGCTCAACGTCGAAGAGGAAAAGGTTTCAGTCTTGGTCTTGTGTCATACCCGTGAATTGGCTTTTCAAATTGCCCACGAGTACGAACGTTTCAGTAAGTATTTGCCTACTGTGAAGACTGCCGTCTTTTATGGTGGTGTCCCCGTCAAGACCAATCGCGAGATCCTCAAGACCAACTGTCCCCATATTGTGGTTGGTACTCCCGGTCGTGTGTTGGCTTTGGCTCGCGACAAGGATCTTAAGTTGGATGGAATCAAGCACTTTGTGCTGGATGAATGCGATCGCATTTTGGAGTCGTTGGATATGCGACGTGACATTCAAGAGATTTTTCGTTTCACGCCGCACGAAAAGCAAGTCATGTTGTTCAGTGCCACCCTTTCCAAGGAGATTCGACCCGTCTGCAAGAAATTTTGCCAAGACCCAATGGAAATTTACGTCGATGACGAGACCAAATTGACATTGCACGGATTGCAGTTGTACTACTGCAAGTTGGCCGAAGCGGAGAAGAATCGCAAGCTCAACGACTTGCTGGACGCGTTGGAGTTTAACCAGGTCGTCATTTTCGTATCAAAGGTTGCGCGCGCCAAGGAATTGAATCGACTTCTGACGGAATGCAACTTCCCCTCCATTTGCATCCACGCTGGCATGAAGCAAGAAGAACGCATCGCCAAGTACAAGTCCTTCAAAGACTTCAACGCACGCATCTTGGTTGCCACGGACCTGTTTGGACGTGGAATTGATATCGAACGTGTCAATGTTGTGGTGAACTACGACTTTCCCGATGACAGTGACCAGTTCTTGCATCGTGTCGGTCGTGCGGGACGTTTTGGAACCAAGGGTATCGCAATATCCTTTATCTCCAGCGAACAAGATCAAGAAATTCTCAGCAAGGTTCAAAGTCGATTCGAGGTCAACATCCCAGAGCTTCCCGATGAAATCGATATGTCAACGTACATGAGCACCTAAGCTGCGCGGAAATCTTTGTTGACAATGCCTAATAATCATGTGCTTCATTGTAGATATGGAAGACGAGGCAACAAAACCTTTGACGGATGTCTTTCAGGAGTCTATGATCCAAAAACTATCAGGGGATGGCAGCATTGAAGATTTCGCATAAACAATGTTCGTAATCAATCTTGTCATTTTATTTATGTTTCAGTTTTTCGAAGGAAGATACAGAGTGTTATTTTATTTCTTCCAACGTTTCGAAGATTGTTGATTCATTGAATGGACCAATTGAAAATAATGACTTTTCGTCATTGGATATCGATGATCAGTACCCCTCGTTTGACCAAGTCACTTCGTAGTCATGAAACCTGGGATCTTGTACTATTACCGACTTGGATAGGGCATGGTCAGCCAACCCAAATCCATAACTGTACCCATAAACACTGATTGTCTTGTTCTGAGGATCGAAACGGATACGTCCACCACCTTGTATGTCAATGGACTTGTAACCGCACCGTTCCAAAGCCTCCACAAAGGGTTCCGCAGCATCGCGATGGTAGGCCGCTCCTTTTTTGCTCACAACGAAATGTTGTCTTTCCCCCGACGGCGTCATGGCCGAGATCAAAACGTACTTGTGTTTGCCCTTGTCAATACTGACGTTGGGAAGGCGTTGATATTCTTGTGATGACACATCGTCGTTGCTGACTTGTTGTTGTTGCCTCAACCGGGTCTGCAGTCGAGCGGCTTCTTGTTGATCTTCTTCGTTAGTGGTATACTCCTCCATTTTTGTCTATTTCTTTCTCTACTACTGCTACTACTGGAATATAAAAGTACTTCTGCTTTTCGACGAACGATTACACTGAGATGGTCGATTTTGGTTGACGTTCGTTCTGTTCCGATTGAAAACACGGTTGTTGTGATGTTCGACTCCAGTTGTAAAATGTTTCTCTCAATTTTACACGTAAGTACGTATTTTATACGACGGCATTACTACGTAATACTGTGTCGAAGTTCGATTGGTAATGGATTTGGAGCAGTTTTCAATTGCCAAAACGATTACATGCTGCATCCAGTAATGGTCTACCTCATTTCAAAAGTGATAATGATAAATGACAATACAGTTAATGGCATTAACCAGCAGTACATCATTTTATAGCAAGGTCGACAGATACACAACATCAATCATCCAAACCAACATCCAGCCAAATGGTTCAGTCAAGTTAGACATTCAGAAATAAGAACATGAAAAAGCGGCTCCCTTTGCAAATGATCGTTCACTCATCATTGCTTGGAGGGGCGTGAGCCTCGTGCGGCTCCACCGCAGGTTCCGCAAAGCCTGGTCTTTTGCACTCGAGGTCGAGCGGAACAAAGTTGCTGCGTCACGGTTCCGACCGTACGAAGACGACACACCGGTGCCAACGGACAGCAATCGGCTTCCGACTCACACGTTTCATACAAACATTGTTCCGTGGCATCGGGAAGGTCCACGGGGACTTGCGTTGGTGTCGGAGGCATCACAGGCTGTGCCGTAAGTGACACAGGCGCAGGAGTGGGTTGTGCAGGCTGTGCGGTAGGTGGTACTGGTGCGGCAGTGGGTTGTACCGGCTGTGCCGTGGGTGGTACTGGTGCGGCAGTGGGTTGTACTGGCTGTGCGGTAGGTGGTACTGGTGCGGCAGTCGGTTGCACGGGCTGTGCCGTGGGTGGTACTGGTGCGGCAGTGGGTTGCACGGGCTGTATCGTAGCTATCCCAACTGGTGTGTCCACCGGAGTGTCCGTGGGAAGGCTGACGAGGTAATTCAGGAGATAACTAGTGTGGTAATATTCCGATCGATCACCGTCCAATCCAATCACGACAGTAACGTCCAAGGTGGCTTGTATATCTCGAGGTACCGCATTAGCGTTAACATCGAATCGGGTATATCCAGTGACACTTGTCTTGAGGCTTGCACTGTTGTGAGTGATACCGACCGCAGGAGCTTCGGGAATGCAGGCTGTAGCATCGTGCAACAGGTCTTGGGAACCATCTTCAAAGGGTTCCAAGATCATGGTCCCGATCGGATTGCTGGAAGTATCTTCTAATCTCAACAGAACACCGCGAAAGGACACACCATTAGTTGATCTTACACGAAGTGTATATTCCCCTCCGATCCTAAGATTGATATTGTTGTTGGGTGGCGGTATGTCTTCACCAAGAATCGACAAAACAAGACCTCCTTGTGCCAGGGTCCCATTCACAATTGTGCCTCGAGCGATGTGTGGTCCATTCACAGCTGCCATTCCGGAAGGGCATCCTGCTGCACCAGTAGGTAGAGCATCCACAGATGCGACTGCACAGAGTAGAAAGAGTGCAAGAAGAGTTCCGCTGACGAAGAAGATCATCGTATCAGAAGAAAATTTCAAAAGAAAATGCCACTGTTTTCATAGATTTGGTAGAAGAGAGGTTATGGTGTTGAAATAGTGATAGATGCGAAGTCTCACTCGTCAGCAAGACATCAAACGAACGATCAGCACATGGATGAAAGATTTCTTGCCAGTTCTGAACAACACCATCGAAATAATTTTTCGGTGTGCGAAAAACACATCGCTGAAAATGGCACATGAAAGTATCATCTAATAGGCTTCTTGCGACTCGACGTTCTCGTCGCATGCAAGGATTTCATATCAAGCCGCGGCAGTTGAAAAACGGTCGATAGCCGACTCTTTTGACCACAAATAGGAACTTTCTATCCACAACATGATCGAACCACTATTACGCACTAAATGTAGTACGGTACTCTACGGTAGCTAAAAGGAATGTAGCGAATACGACGCAATCGTTGTCTGCACGACTTGGATTACCTACCGTAGTCTACTACCGGTAGTACGGAGTAGTATTAATACGTCGTATTGCATAATAGTGAAGTCTTTCATATATTTTATTTATACAAAGTGTTGAACATGGAGATAATATGGTCTTCAATCTCAGGTAGAGAGACGAGGGTAAATCTGGATCGTAGTGATGATCGCAACGACAGCAAAGGAATAGTTTGTTTCGAAATAATTCGAAACTGAAAAAATTCGGCTCGGGATCTAGTCGGACAGAACAATCCACACACTGTATGCCTATCAGCCCAACTTTGAGGCATGATGGGATTGTACAACTGAACAAGAACCATTAGTGCGACACGATATTTCGCAGTTGTGATACTACAGCAAAAGAAATTGATACGGAGATAGAAAGCAAGCAACTTTTATATGGTCGAGATGCTTGTTGATGGTCTTGGAGTAATCGGCATATGGCAGTTTCTAAGCTACACGCTTCAACGAGAGATCGCCGGTCAGGTCAAGAACAAATAGAAAAAAAAGAACAATCAGAGGGTCGTTGCCGTTGAATGCTGGTACAGATTCTTTAGTACGGCGCGAAATCTGACATTGCTGTAAAGACGAAACCGCAACAAGCAACAGCAATTATCATTCTTTGACACGTCGTACCATTGAACGCAAAAATTGCATCTACCCCACTTAGCTCCTAGAATTTCCAATCTTTCCGTTATAACAACATTTGAGCTTTCTCCTTAACCTTTTGTCGAAACGCTTGAACTCGCGCTTCATGGGCCCATATAAATCTCTTGGCCTCTCGAAAACGCTGTGTGAACGCGTCCATTTCGAGTTCTTCCGCGGTCAAATTTAATCGTTTCATTCTCGAATATTCATCTTCATTGACCAGACGCAAAATGGCAGCATGTTTGCGACGGCGATAATCTTCATCGTGAAAGTAAATGGGGAAGACAGGGTGTCTAGTGTCAAGGCCGCCCTCGACACGTTGAAAATCTTGCTTTTCCTCGTAGTCAGCGCCTGAGTTGATCGGACCATCCGTTTGATTGTAGACACAACGTACGAGCAATCGAATATCCGCATGGAGATCCTCCAAAGGCTTTGTCAGGGCTTGCCCGTCTGGGTGCCCATATGTCAAATACTTGTAACGAGTTGTATTGAAGTCGGCAAAAAAGTTGTGCAAGTGAAACGCAGAGTGACCCGACGAATTGGAATGATGAGAGTGAACCATTGATCCTCCACCTAACGCCCGAAAATCGCCGGCACTGTAAAGGGGATACGAGCTGTTATCCGGTAGATTCTGAACATCCTCACCTGACCTTGCCCATCCGTTGTCACGGCGAAAGCCGTCTGATCGTGGTGCTCTTGGATGAACCGAATCGTCCCCAATTTCTTCGACACAGGCGCCGATGACCATGTCCGGATGGAACCAATTTCTGTCTTTGGTAACACATTCTGGCGACGACTCAAAGACTCTGGTGGCACCCAATAGCTTGGATTTCTTTCCAAAGCCGTTGACGCACTTGTGCGCCTCATAGTCAAAGTACTCCACGTAGGGACATTGCTGGGCCGCACGCAAAAAATCTCTCGTGAAGGATTCGTCTGTATCTGCTATATACCCGACATCATCCCTAGTCATTCCAAGTTCCTTCCATCCCTTCACTATTTCGCCACGTTGGATGTTTTCCCTAACCAGCCCTGTGTGAACACTCTTTTCTTCGACATATTGACGAATTTGCAGTTTTTCAACTCCAAACATTTCCTTGAATTGATCAATGTAGATTTGTTTGTCGGCTCTCCTGATGGGGCGTGCAAAAAGCATTTGAGTGCGATTCGATTCGACGAATACCATTCCTTCAAAGATTCCGTGCGTTTCTGTGGCAATAATATCCAGCAGCTCCCATGGCTCGTCGGCGATGAGGGCACCATAAAAAATACGACGATTGGGACGTTGTGGCTGTCCATCTTTGGCTGTCATGCTGAATCCATATCGGCGACAGCGCTCTTCCAAATCGAAATTATCAATCTCCTGTTGGAAATTCTGGAAGAATGATTTGGGTTTGGTCGACAATGTGCCTTTCAAAATACCATCCTCTTCTGAGAAGTATTCTTCCCGAAAGAGTGTGGTGGGAGTCGATGTTGTTACCGTTGGTTCTTTCTTGATGCCATTATCTATAGCCATACCAAAATAAGGAGCATCAAAGGACTTGAGAGTAACATCTCCAAATTGTAAAATGAAAGCTACGGAGCTGCTGTACATGAACAAAGGGAAAACCTGCAGAACTAGAAAAAGAAGCAAACTCATGGTGGCCATCGATCGAAACCGGCTCTTTTGCTGACGCTCCTGAATTGTTGTTGTTATCATGGTCATCTGCTTTTTGCTGTCCCACACAATCGATTCGTAATTGATTTTGCAGCGTACCGCTTTTCTTGTGCTGTTTGTAACTACCGCTCTCACTGTAATACTTACAGGAAGTTGTCGAGAAGAAGCTCAAAATACTGGTCATCTGCCAAGATAGGCATCGATACAACTCTACAAATGTAGTATGGCTCTTTCCAACCCTGTGCAATATTGGTCGTAGAGTTGTGAATGTGAAGCGCATCACTGCGCAACGATAAAAGTGCAACAAAATACTGCGCGGGCACGTCGAATGGGGGTACACAAAAAAGATGCAGCATTTGGCGAGGAGAGCGAGGGATTTACTGTGAGGAATTTGTCTTATCCGAGAGCGCACCGACCCACAGTACTTACTTACAGTTACGACGTAGGTCGAGTAGAGTTTGATGTACTTCCTGTTAACTGTAAGTACGGTAGCACTTTACGTCGCGCACACTCTTCTTCACAGTCAATTTGACGAAGAAAAAGGGCTATTTTATGATTTACAGTCCCTGACACCGCTACGTTCTCCGTAGTAGTAATAGTATTTCATTGCGAAAGTGATGACTAGCCCTATTACTAACGTGGGGAGTACGGAAGATCCGTAGTAGAGAGCATGCTGTAGTCTACGGTAGTAGACTGCGTTGATGTACGTACCGGTTTTCCACCCCTATCTATCGTCGATAATAGATTTTTTAGTTGTTACGATACCGTTCGAAAAGCCCTCATAAAAAGACGATGTTTCAGCAATTTACTGGTCACGCGCAACTTGTATTATAACAGTTCAATATAAAGGCACCCATTGAACTTTGGTGCATCGAATACACCTTTACAGTTAGGTAATACGATCGTGAATCAAACTACGGTAACTGCCAAACGAATACTCCCGGTACTTCTTACTACACTACCTAGTAGTACGAGGCAGTTTGAAGATGATAGAAAGAATTCTACTCCCCATAATTAGTACTACTACTACTAGCTAGAACAATGCTGAAGTACCACCGAATATATAATTTTCCCAATACGTGGTCGACGAATTTATTAGAGAAAAGCAGTGCTTAGAGCAGTGATTTTACTGTGAAGTACTACGTACCACCGAATATAATTCTCCGACTACGTAGTCCTTTTTACAGAGTTTTAGTCGAGGGCACTACTGTTTGAGCACCAAGGATTTACAGTTAATGAAATGGGTCCAAAACAATCAACAGCAACTTCTTTCAATTACTCCTTACTTTTTACTTTTCCACTCTTTCCACTCCATCGATGCAACTGGAAGTATCTCGTAACATACCAAGTCTTTTCTCCTCAATCATAATGGAACCAAAGATTCTCGCAGTATGCCGGAAGATTGCTCGCTGAGGAACTACGGTAGCTGCTTCTCCAAACGAGAACAGAAAGAGCGTTCGCAGAGCACGCCCTCGGAGAAACCGACGACAGTTTAGGCCACTTGATGCACTGTATGTTATCCAGAGAGACTGCATTGGTGGTATCACCGGTGATCTCACAACTCCCTTGTTTGGAGCAGAATTCAAATGTATGTTCAGACCGAGCCGCACTCGATTCCTCCTTCTCATGGAAGACATAGCCGCAAGGAACATTCCACACTTCAAGCGAAGTCCAACATTCCGGAGAATCAACAGACACCACTCCAATCGAAGCTCCTACTTCCATTAAAGTGTTTGGCATATGGAGAGCCTCACCATGCCTTTATTGATTACTTTCAGATGTCCCGGTCATTTGCCAAAATCTGCTGTGTCGAATTCGACAAGGCCATAAAGTCGATCTACATCGACGAGTGGTTGAGATTGCCAACGGCTGAGGACCTCAAAGCTATTCTGAAGCTACACAAAACTGTTCACGGCGTTGAAGGTATGGTGGGAAGTATTCATTGCTCTCACACCTACCGGAAGAATTATCCAGCTGCTTGGCAGGGATCTTTCCAGGGAAATGAGAAGCGGCCTTCCATTGTTCTCGAAGCCATCAGTGATTACCATCTTTTCTTTTGGCACATTTCCTACGGATACACGGGCAATCTGAATGACAGAACCATACTGTCCCCCACTCATGGATAGATTGATAGACGGCAGCTTCCATGATTTGGAACAGGAGGCTGGTTTGGTCCCTGCTGCCATTTGCGATGCTTATGGGTTAGGGCATGTGAGGAAATGTTGATCTGCTTCAATTTCCTAAAATAAGACCGTCATTTTCATAGTCGAAAAGGCCACATTCTACTGCAATGAAAGGATGAACTGATGACTGTGATGCGAACGCGATGTCATTGTCACATGACGGGGTGTGCTGCATGATAGTCGTCAGGGGGGGACCTCCCCCGAAACAGCCCTCGCCGGAACTCAAAGACCCCCTCGGCAGATGCTCACTGCCAATACCCTACCGGTACGATCGTACCGTTACCGTACGCCGTACGACACAGAACGACGCACTACCGGTACGTATAGTACGTACCTATCGTACTACTACGTACTACGGTACAGTGCTACCGTACTCCGGCGTACGTCATATGATACACGAAGGCGAATGTCTTCTCGAAAGCGCGAACGCTAATGTTGTCTAGTCGTCTCTAGTCCTCGTTTCGATTAGAGAGATGATCGTCCAATACCTCTGGTAGTCCAATTTATCGTCCACATCTGGATGTCTCTCTGCTCATGTTGTTTGATGACAGTATCATGGCATTGCGTTGATGTTGTTTGATCTCTCTACCTTCTTCTCTCTGATATACACATGTCTTCTGGTAGCAGCGACTACATCAACAAAATAAAAAACGAAACCAATCGGATCAAACGACGAAAACAAAAAGTGAACGAAGATAATCTTCCAAAGCCACAACCAGAACAGTCATCATCGCTCAACCGGGGCAATCAGGTTATATATTATCATCAGGATCAAGAAAGATCAGCAAAGTCACCAGAAGAGAAAATCTCGTGTAATACTGGTCAACAAACAATTGACAGGTGGGCTCCTGAAATTGAAAACGACAGTAGCAGCGAAGCCTTGGTTCTTCAACCTCCCGACACGCGAGGAGAATCTTTTAGCCAAATAGACGGCTCTGTCACGGACCAGTCAACAAAAGACCAAACTCCGCCCTTCCGATATCCCATTCGCAACATGAGTAACCATCTACAAGCTGATCACGAGGCCTTTCGAAAGAAACTCATTGACGATGTCTTGGGTGATGATGCCAGTGACCGTGTGCCCATGGAAAAGGTAGTCATGTTGATTTGGCAATACCGATACGACCCTCAAGTGGTAAAATTCATGACCCGGTTTGTGGCTAAGGTACGCTTAAATATGTAACGTTAGGTTTGGGATGGTGCTAGTCATGACTCCTTGTTCCTGCTAGTGACTCATACCATCTGTCTTTTTCCCTTTCTTTTCCACTCCTAGTTTGCTGGGTCGAGAGATGTCTTTGATGGCATCGAGTTCTATCTTCCCCAGCTTGCGCATATGATCATTCATCTCGAAGCGGAATGGGACGATGCTATTCTGGAACGTTTTAGTTTGGTCATCGCCCAACAATCCCTTCATTTCGCCTTGCAACTGAACTGGATCTTACAGGGAGCCATTGAAGATTATCAACCAGAACTTCCCGATGGATCCCCCAACCCCAGCTACAATCCTCTATATTACAGCCGTTGCATCAAGCTCTTGACCAACATTGAACGATGTGTGGTCTACCGTCGTCCCCGAAGCCAGGAATTGCAGCGTTTGTATGAAAAAGGAAAGATTTCCAAGGCTGAAATGCATCAATTAGAACAAGCCGATCGAAGATTCAATGCCATGCAAATTACGCAGCTAGATCCCCCATCCTCCATACACTTTGGTGGTAAACTAATGTACAAGCGTGCTCAGCGCACAGCCTGCTATAAGGCCAAACCATGGAAGACAAGATACTTTGCAATCGAAGAACGCATGTTGAACTGTTATAATTCCGAGGGTGGGACCCTCAAACGCTCTATGCCGTTGGACGGAGCCTTTATCGAGGAAATCAAAGACGGCAAATATCCCAACATGTTTAGTGTTTCCAACCGATCATTCGAGTTCCGAATGAGAGCGTCGTCACCAGAGGACATGAACAAATGGTTGAAAATGTTGGGTGACGATGCCAACACCCACCGTATATTTGGACATACGGACAAGTCCTTGTATCAGACGCACGATGAGGCACAACGAATCATTGAGGAAATGACGCCTGCGCAACGTGCTCGATACGAGTTCTTTCGTGATGAGCGTGACTTCATTCGTCGATTGACAGACATTGCCGAAGATTTGCGATTTCTGGAGCCGGCAGATCGGAAAACAACAGCTCCGAGCATGATGCAAACATTGGAGGTACCAAACTGCGTCTATTCGCCGCTATGCAACTCAACAGATATCTTCCGCCGCATCCACTCGACCATCTACAAAGACACGCGAGTCTTCAATACGAAGGAACGTTGTCCAGTCATCATGTACTTCCTCGGAGTCCGGGGGGAACTGGAGTACAAAGGATCAAAGGATGCTAACATGGATATTGCAGAATACATGCACGTGAAATTTGACCAAAACACCGCTGAAACATCCATCCAACAATTCAACAAAGACAAGTTGATTGAAAGTGTAAAAGAGGAATTAGAGATAGACGAAGATGATGAAGTTACCAATGGAGGGACGAAACTCCCGGTTTCAACGATTCCCGAGAGTACCTCTGTGGAAATAAGTCGCCTGAAAGATGAGGATGAGGAAGTTGGCGTACCTGATGGAACGAAACGACAGGGTAGCAATGTGTGGAACGACAGCTTTGTCGATAGTAGTGACCCAACTGGCAAGGCTCCGAATTCTCCGAAGAAAAATGGATCTCAGTCAACTTCACCTTCGAACGTGGGACAAACTACACCAATCAGAGGAAATCGTCACCTAAAAAAGTTTTTGAGAGAGTCCTTTGTGAATGTACCACGCAGTCTTGCCCTGCACTTGGACCGTGAGAAGTCTCGGCGCGGTTCGCACTTGTCGAACTCCTCTGACTTTCACAGCGTCCCTATCGTCGAAAAAAAAGAGGGTGCCCCAATGAAAAAGGTTTACGTTGGCCGTACGTCTGTCATGGACCAGAACAATCAAATTATTAAAGGCTTTCATCATCAGGGAGAGATAGATTTGGAGTCCATCGATAGAGCTAAGCAAATTGTCAGTCACGGAGAATCTTGGGCGGAAAAGTCGTTCCGAATGCTCGAGGAAGCCAAGAACAAGCCAAAGGATGTTCAATTGGAGGTCGTCAGCCTCATGTCAAAATCAAACGATGATCTTCGTCAAGAGGTCTTTGTTATGCAAATGATTCACTATTACAAGAGTGTCTTTGTTGATGCTGATCTCCCGCTGTGGCTGAAGACATACCGAATTTTGAGTACCTCTGGAAGCACTGGACTTATTCAAGTTTTGGTTGATGCCACTTCAATCGATGGCCTGAAGAAGTCGGATGGGTACCCTGCAGAAGGGGGGCTTCGAAAATATTTTGAGAATGTTTACGGTGGCCCAGAGTCCAAATCGTTCAAGGCTGCACAGCGAAATTTCATGACAAGCCTTGCTGCGTATTCTATTGTGTCATATCTGTTGGGTCTGAAAGATCGCCACAATGGTAACATTATGATCGATACCCGAGGTCACTTGATCTATATCGACTTTGGATTTGCCATGGGCATGGCACCAGGTCATGAGTTCTCGATGGAGCGGGCTCCTTTCAAATTTACACAGGAATATGTGGAGGTGATGGGTGGCGTGAACGATCCATGCTACAAAGAGTTTGAACGTCTCTTTGTTGAAGGATTCAAAGCGGCCAGAAAGAACTCTCAAATTGCCTTGGGCTTGGTGGAAATCATGATGCACAAATCGAATTATCCATGTTTTTCGGGTTGGCGCTATGGTCACGGCGTGGCTCTGAAGCGGTTTGAAAAACGTCTCATGTTGGCTGTGCCTGACGACAAGATCGAATCGCGTGCTAGAGCTTTAATTTCGAAGGCCCGTAACCATTGGGGTACCAATGCCTACGACAAGTTCCAGAAATGGTCCAACGGCTACGCCATTTAACAACGGTGGATTTTATGAAAGAGTGTGCACTATGTAGAAAGAAACTGTACCAAGGAAACGACATCGCGAAAGCTAACCGGAGAAGGATGGAACGAAAATCCGGGGACTTCCACCTGCTGTTACGCTTCTATTGTTAGTCGGTTTCTACTGTAGAAGAATTCCCCATCATACTGTATTCTCTATATGGTGGTTACCTTTAGGTGTACGACGTATGTTAGTTTTTTTTTGTCTTCTCAAATGATATGGTCTGTTTTTTTTTACTTGCTTTGTATCTGATGATGCCTCTAGGAAAAAGTGATGCCCTTGTTTTCTTTGGAAACATTTTTCTATTTCGTTTTGTGTGTGTGTGTATTTGTGCTGTTGTTGTTGCTGCTGCTGCTGCTGCTGCGTGGATGCTGTAACTGTAAATACTATGCGATGTTGTATGGATGAAAAGAGTGTATGTGTGAGTGTGCCGTTGTTTCTTTTGTTTCTCTCTACTGATAGTCTGGTGGTTCCGTACAGAACGAGGACACGGCCATGCCTTCGTTGCTGACGATGCGAGCATACGGCATGTCATCAGTCGACGAGGAAGATGTGACCGGTGGATAGTAATGCTGTCTGTGGTATCCTTCGTGACAGTCTCCATTGTTGTTGTTGTGTTGATACGACGATTGCGTTACATCTGCTTGCTGCTGCCGATGTTGTTGCTGCTGCTCTTCTTGTTGTAGTCGTCGATCAACTTCGTCAAAGACGCGATGGTAGGGTACATCCGATTCTGATGGTGTCGATAGGTTCTCATACAATGGAACTCGAGCCGATGCTGGATAATCGGGGTAATAGTCGCGGTGTGTACCGTTTGACGGATAGTGACGCATCGATTTGGCATAGGGACCTTTGGCATGATCATCCCTTGGCGTTTGAGCCACAGGATGGTGACCATCGTGACTGGGGGAGTAGTTGTGAGGACGAGGACAGTCGTAGTTGTTGGAGTGTGATCGGCGATCAGGGTGGTGTCCATGGTAGTCATATGGTTCCTTTGCATAGTGTTGTGGATGATACGGGGTAGGGGTCGGATACGAGTAATATCCACCCGAATGATGATGATGATGATGATGATGATACGGATGCTGTCTTTCATGGCGCGTTTCTTGATGGTGACCATGATGTTGACTGTGAGGATACGAGTGGTCGTGGTGATGGTAGTGACCACCGAAAAGTGCCGGAGGTGCATGGTTTGGGTTACTTGCAGCACTACCAGGACGAGTAACGGGAGAAGACGGAACGGTAACTTGTACTGGTTGTTGGTGGTGGTATGCCTCATCGTTATGAGATTCGCTTGACGAGAGAGAAGTGATGGATGTCAACGGCCACGACTCTAGCGTCGACCGGCCTCGTTGATTCAAAGGTCCTGTCTTGACAGTGAATGATCTTCGAGCGATGCCAGTGTTCGGAGAAAAAGCCGATTGAGGAGAGGCGAGGGATGATACTGGTGATGATGATGTCGTACGATGAGGATGCGATAACTCCAATGATTGACTTGTAGGTGGTCCGTTGGGGTTATTATTATTATTAACCTTTCTCACGGCACCACCAGCGGTACGTCGTTTCTCTTGCCTCTTATAGTTAGTGGACGGCTCAACAGGGGCCGTATTGGGAACAGGAACATCCCTAGACGCCTTTCGAAGGGCATGACCGATCTTATCTTTCGCCTTGTCTGTCCCAATGTAAAACCAACGCTTGGTGGTGGGGTTTTGACGTAAGATTCCCAATCCAGATGGCGATCGGGCCTTGATCGTTTCTAGAATTTCGATGATGATGATTCCCTTCTCATGCTTGGTTTTGGCAGCGACGTATCGAGGTACATTTTCTCGAACAATGTTACGTAGAATTTGATTTCCTTCTACAGAGAGCAGAGAGAGATAGAGAGATTTGTCATCATCAATCCAGAGAGGGAAGTGAAGGAAGGAAGAAAAGGAATGAGTAACTGAAAATGTCATAGTGCTGTATTGTATATCTGTATATGCGATCGACCTCTCATTTACCACATTCATGATACAATAATACAATACTCTAGTCTAGAGTAGTCTAGTATTCGTTTGTCTTGTCTCCCTCTTACCATGATGATAATTTTGTCTTGCCCATCCAACAATGACATCCGATTCGGATGGTTGAAAACTCTCTGGCAGTTCCTCTTCTTGATGATCTTTTGATGCAGGCATTGAATAATAGTATTGTTTCCTTTTTTGCTCAAACTACCCGTTCAACCAATCCAATGATACAATCTCTGGTTTCCACAAAACTAGACTACTATCCGATGTTACTTGTTGTCTCTCTCGTGTTGGGATTGTATCTCATTGAGATGATTGTATCGTTGCTTCTGAAGATACTGCTGCTACTACTACTACTACTATTGTACTTGTATCACAGCCAATGATAGTAATGATGATGATGATGATAAAATGTAATTTCGTCCAACGTTCGGTCGTTCGTATTTCACAACAACAACAACAACAACAACAACAACAACGATTGCTACTACGAAGTACACTCTCTACTCTATTATTAGCCAATGGCAAGTCGCCTTGTGTATTACTACTCGGAGTAGGTAGTAAAAGAAAAAAAAAACGAGGGCGAGGACGATACGTTGAGACAACGAAAAAGTTGGTCGGGGGTGTGACCCGCGAGTTTTGTTTTGTCTCTCTTTCACCAGTAGACTACACCGGTAGACCAGTCTACGGTAGTGGAGTTGTAGTACCGTACCTCTTCCAGCTAGAGAGTACATAGAGTGTAGAGACTAACTGTAAACAGACGACGACGACGACAAGTTGAGGATGCTACAATGTGCTCGCTCGTAGAGATAATAATATATATATATCATAAAGATAGATAGATGCGATTTTTTTTTTGCTGGTGGATCATCATCAGCCGTTCATTTTGTGAGTCGGAGTGGCTATCGAGGGTGACGACTGCCCTTCAAATACTAACAGTAAATCCGAGGCAGCAGCGCTTCAAAGTAGTATTAAATGTTCCATGATTGAGTCGTATTCTGACACTGTACCGTTAATCGACAGGAGTTACAATACCCTTAATTGGACGGGAATGGAAGCCAGCAAGTAACAAACAACATTTTTGTGGAGCTCATCTACTTAACTGTAAGTAAAGAGAGAACAAAAATTTCAAGATAGCACCGTACGTGTTGTTACAACACAGATGCGGTGGACATTGGACGTTCGACTTCTAACGTGGTTTCATGTGCCAGCTAAACACAGCTCGGGCCTCAACCGTTGGGACTGGGAACGGCGAATAGAAACGGGTCATTTGTATTGTTGGCGAGGATGACTCTCTCCATAGTATTTTACGAAGTACCCTTCGTATGGGTACCTAATAATACACGGTAAGCACTACCGTACGTAGTAGTAACAAAAAATTCTCACACAACATCGGAACAGAACTTCCGATCAAGCAGTGCAAATGGCATCCAAGGCAGGCGAACCAGTCGACGAAACTTGGGACTTGGGACGAAGAAGGCAGGCATCGCTATGACACTTATTCTTTCAACAAAATTTAATATGGTCAATACCAAGTATTTCTACCTAGCTACCTAGGTACCTTAATACTACAGGTAGTACTGGTAGAAGTTCGTAGTAAAACGGGTAGGTTAGTACCGTAGAGACTACGGAGTATGTACCTACCGTAGTTACCACAAGTCATACTTCATACTCCGGAGTCCGGAGTAGTTCATAGATCCAACGGATCAAGTTCGCGGCGGAGAAGTGACGAACGAATCATCATCAATCGAATACTAGAATACCGGTACTTACATAATACGTCGTACTAGACTACTTCTTTATTTACGCTGTTTAGTCTCTCTTAATTGTATCGCCTGCACTCTATTCTACTACCGGTACCCGAGTATTTCGTACTCCAGTAGTACACTCACAGTAGTCTTGAAAGAACGAGGAAAGGACAGAGATGACTCAGAGAACACATCAACTCTACGAAAAACTTACGTCGTACCGGAGTAGCTACTAAGAAGTACCTTACTCCGGAGTTCACAGTCCAGATCTCCAGATCTCCAGATCTGTAGCTAGCTAGCAACTACAGTAACATTCGATTTCTTTTTCTCCCAAAAAATACCAAGTTATGTTGATTCGACAAGGAATTATAACAATAAAACGAGATTTGTCGTGGAACGCACAATTCTGAGATCCTTCTCCAAATAATAAACAATACATCCTCGTCACCATGATGTTGTCACTTCGATCCATCTCACCGCTATGCCTCCTAGTACTGGGACTCTGGGCAAAATCTGTGGAAGCGTTTTTGCCAAGCAGTCCAGTATCAGTCACAACAAGCCAATCGATGATGACGATGGATCATCATCATCATATCCCACTGTTCCACGACTTGGGCGGTTCGACAGAATTGGTGTCTGTGTTGGACGGACTCAAAGGACCCATCCAAAGTTACGTTAACATTTGGTGAGTTTTTGACACACAACAAGGACTCTAGGACGACACGGAAAACTCTTCCCATGCTTGTGTGTACCACATCACTCACAATCACTCACATCATGGAACCAATGATTCTACGATCACTATTTTTGGATCTTCCATAGGACTCCACTCTTTCAACAGGCTCAAGATACTGGACTAGTCCCTGATTTCCTATTACATTGGGGTCATGGTGCTGCCATGGCAACGGTTCTATTGACCATGGGCGTGATTGGAGCCTACTTTGGATGGCAAATCCGTCTTGGCAATGGAAACGATGTCAATGCCCTGACCTTGGGAGAAACCATCCGTGAAGCACACCCCAAAATTATTGGCGGAGCACTCTTTTTCTTCCTGTTGGGTGGACAAGGAGGACTCGTCTTGTACGACTTTCAAGGTGGGGATATCTTGTCTTCTCCTCATGCCGTCACGGCAATTACTGCCATTGGTTTGATGGGTGTGCAAGCCATCCTTCCCAAATTCTTTGCCAGTGGAGGTCAAACAGCTCGGGATGTCCATGCCTACCTGGGAACTGCCACCATGGCCGTACTGTTCGCCCACTTGGCCACTGGAATCAATCTTGGCCTTTCATTCTAAAGACATGATATAATTCATGACGTAAATGATTGCTAAGAATTGAACAACGCAATGCACAAACAAAATTTGTTTTGCTTCCATTCGTTCGTTCGTTAGTTAGTTTGATTTGGTCACTGTAATCTCAATAATTTGCCGTCCCTTGACTGTAGCATCTATCTTTGGGATCTCGTACTTTCGTCCATTGACCGAGAATGATTTCACACGATTTCCAAAGCCTGTCACATGAACATCCAATACGGCTTGTCGGTACTTGACATTCAAGAGGGATATCCTGTCGTTCATTTCATTCAAGTCGTACGCTTTCAGGTGTGGTTTTGTGGGGGCAAAAACGACGCCATTTGCTTCAAATACCATTCCAAACAACCCCTGATAAATCATACCCAAATAGCCAGTGTCGCTCCACAACTGCCGTCGTCGTTTGCTGGGAAAGGTCTTGTCGAGCTCATAGAATTCGGCAAACGTGTTTTGCTGTTCCGAAAGGTCGATCAATCGAACCATTTCCTCCGCAAAAATGTCGCTCCGTCCCTTTTGAGCCGCAGCAATAGCAAAGTAACCCGACACGAAAGGCCAAACTCGGCCATTGTGATAACGTTGAGAAATGTGATCGTCATCGTGTAAATTGGTGCTATCCAAATTGTTGCCGTACCGAAATCGTGGCCACAAGCTGGGTATTCCAATTTCGGTGCGATAGGTGTGATCCAAGATGGATCGAATTCGATGGCCCGATTCCTCAAAATCTTCTGACAACAACACCAACGCTTCTCCCAATCCCTCCATTTGTTCGACCAATTCGTCATTTTCATCTTCGAAATAGGCGTAGTATCCCTTTTGTTCCTTCCACAGTCGGGTCCGAATTTCTGTCTTTAGCTTTTCGGCTTGATTGGCCAAACGGGCCACCAAGGTCGAGTCGGCCATTAAGATCTCTCCCATACGAGATGCTAGGTGATATCCATTCCAGTACAACATGTTGGTACTGAGCGCCCGCGTTCTTCCGACGAGCTGACCATTCAATTTGTATTTCGATGGATACCCGGAATTGGATTCCATAAAGGAACTACATCCATGAAACAGTCCATGACGTTTGACATCTTGTTCGGCACGTTTCAAAGAACTGACAGTGGTAGTAAAGGCCCATTCCAAAAAGGTGGTATTGCCCGTATATACATACAAATACCACGCTCCTCGAGCTCCAACAATGGCATCCGACAAGTTCGGCCATCCACCAAAATGGCCACAAGAATCTTGATACCACACCGTTTGATTGTGCACGGAACTTCCCTCTTGGATGGCCACACGCTCGGTGCACTTGAGTAGGGAGGTCAGCGACACGTCGGGCCTCACTAGGCCGGCTCCCAATTCAATGGCATACGACGTATCGCGCGTCCACAATTGGGACCATCCATGGCCGGCAATGAAATACGGATCCGTCGGTTGTCCTTCGGGCGTTTGGTCAACAATGTTGTCGTTCAATTCGTTCATGGCCAATCGGTAGGCAGTGTCAATGCGGTCGTTGCCCGTGTGAAGTTCAAACCACTGCGACGAACCCAAATCAAAATCAATATTCATGTTGATGTTGTTGACGGCCGTGTCATCGTCTGAAACGATAATATCTTCTTCGGCCAAGGCCTCCTCGGCCTCTTCAATTTCTGCTTCATGCTCGTTTAGAATAGCGTCGTCATCGTTGTTAGTTGTGGCGATGGCACTGGACGTATCAATCGCAACATCAACGTCTGTCAACAAGGAGGAGTTATGTGATGTTGCAGAAGATCCAAACTTGGATGCCACAATTGCGGCTACAATGACGATCGTCACAGATAATGCTAACAAGCGGAAACAAAACGGAGATCGACGCGCCCTTTTGTCACTCTGAAGAGTTTGTAGAACATTGTTGTTGTAATTGTACGGATGTTCGTATTCTTCATGATCATCGTCGTTGTCATCTCCTATTATTTCGTCACGAAAGGGTTCCATTTCTGTCATTTCCACTGCCAAAGCGAGTGTTGATGTTGACGCAGCTGTTGTTGTAGAGTCGCCGGCTTCAACATTGTCAGAGTAGGGCATGGTCAGTGTGGATTTTTGCTGGACAGGGTTGATTAGCTCTGTTGTGCGTTTCACGGCGTACTATGCTGTATTGTATGGCCGTAGACTGGTGATACCGGTATACGAGTAACAGAAAATAAAAAGGAATCTTGCTTGTTGGTGATGATGACGAGAAATGAGAGTTCGAATTGCAACAAGATCCAAACAACCGCCTTGTCGGCACGAGTTTCAAGTTGTACGACTCACACAGGTACGACTTTTAGTAGACTACTGAGGAACCAACGACAAGGCATGCATACATACCGGTATGACATACAGGGTACCATAGCAACGGTAGAGGTGTGAACGATGTTGTAGACAGAACCTGCCGAGCGCGCGGATGTACAATTTTTTCTCCAATTCCTCTGTCAGTTATCGTGTTTTGGTACTCTGTTTTGTTATCCTCCTGTACCTCCCTGCACCAGCATCTGACTGTGATCTTGCCAAAGCTCTCTAGCAAACTCAACAAAGCAGAAAAGATGTATAAATAAATAAAAATGCAAAATTCCAGTACCCAACCGATAGAGTTTGTGACCCGAAAATTGTTCGATGGAGCCATCACTATGGACGTTCCCAAGATGTGGTTGGTACGTGCACGGTGTTTGTCGAGAATATGCGTCGTTACTTTTTTGCTGAAACGACGTCGTATTGTGCTTTTCAACAAAAAAGTTACTGACAGGAATTTTTGTTCTCTTTATTAAATACGATAGGACACGTCGGACTTGCGACCCGTACCCGACAATCAAGAAGTCTTCCAAAGCAACAACGCTGACTATCCAATTTTACTTTCCTTGGAATTGTTGGAACAGCAAACCCATGTTTCCGACGACAAGGCGGCTGACTATTTTTATCGAGACTTGTCCAACTACGTCGGATTTGAGTCCTCAAACGATGTTCAATTCTTTGATTTCTTTCCCACTACGCCCTTGGACCAAATGGACCGGTCGGCCTTGATGCAACTGGGGGAGGATATTGTCCACATGTCCGGTGGGTTGGGCTTGCACAAAAATGTACAAATTTCACAAAAGGGTCCAGGCAGTGTCGAAACGTCTCCAACACCAATGAGCGTCCGAATCGATTTGGCAGTCTTTCGACTCTTCCAACAAGAAACGGACATGTTGTTGGCATTACAAACCCCGCTGAACAATCCGGATCCGTTACTGCCACAGGCCATGGACCCGGTACTGAAACGGGCGGTAGAAACACTCACTATTCAAAACTGGGGACTATTCGGATAAGTAGGGAGGTGTTTCAACAGACATTTCAAACAAGACCACGCATGGAGTGACAAGAAATAATAGTAATGAAGATGCTACGGTTACTATATGAATGGACGGCAAGTATCAAGAAAATAGGGAGAGACACTGGACGCTACGTCCCACTAGCTAGTTTTGATCGATGTCATCAACACCATATATTGTTCGTTGCGGCAAATCACCAGAACCCAAACTAATCAAAATACTCAGTACTTCACCATTGAAAGGTCGCAATGATGAGCTCATGGCTCTTTTTGTCGCTCTTTCAACTGACGAGATCTTTGGACTCATACTACAATGCACCACCACAACTGCGGAAGGGTCCATATTCGACTGTGCAACAATTTCAACTTCAACTACAGAGTAATATTTTTGTTCAGTACTACATTTTATGCTTCCATGGCCAGAAACTCGAATGCTTGGTATTTACAGTTACTACCGGCAGTACTACGGTAGTTCGACTTACCGTATGTACTTACCTACGTAGTATGGTAGTACGTTGAAGGTTGTACCAGTAGCTAGGTAGCTATGGTAGTAACAGTAAATACTACGGTACAACGTACTAACTGTAACTACCGTACTCCGTATGTACATAGCGAGCATGAGTACAGCAGTAATGTGCGGTACAACGGCACTCGTATGATACCACAACCGCAATGTTCACAGTCCAGTCAACAATGTTCAAAATTCACTTTTCCCCACAATTGACGTGAATCCATCACAAGACACGTACTACAGTATGATACTCGTATGATATTATTGCCGAATCGGAAGGTTGGCGCAGCTTTTTCTTGCAGCAAACAAACGTGGAAAGCTTACCGGTACCGGTAGACAGCTTCCGAATAACCTAGCTTGTAGTTGTCGGGCAGATCAAACTTGTCGAATCTCTTGACGTTGAAATTTCGACTCCGGTGGATTTGGCGTGGTTGTTGTTGTCCATCGATTGGAGATGGTTACATGTTACAAGCAAGGTGCAACATTATACTGTAGTAATAATATTGGTGCGTTATCATAACCCATCTTTGTGTCGGGGTCGCACGAAGACACTAAATCGTCGCCACAGGAACGACCAAGCTTCGAAATCGTGCGTTAGATGGGTGCGTGAAGAATGAGCAAGCAACTTCCAGCATGTCAGGGAACACCATCGCCTCAATCTCAGTCAGATATAGGGTCAACTTCTACATCTATACAAGAATTTGCCCGACGCCTGTATTGCCCCGACCCCGAGGTGAAAAGAACCGTTGCTGGAATTCCAGAATCTGTATCCACCTTGTCTCACATTCCGTGGCAGCTTCAATACGGAAATGACGATGTCTCGTTAGCAGCAGAATCGGTGCAGGTAAATCCGGGCAATGACGTTCGCCAATCCTTATCGTTTCTGCCCTTTTCCTACTTGGATCTGAGACGACAACAGAACGTTGAGTTTGCCAACCAAAAGTGTCAAGAGGCGTTAGAGGCAAGCTTGTTGGACCATTCCACTGCCAAGTCTTTGTTTCAACAAGCCTTGGAATTAGTACCGGATCACATCGATTCTTTGCTGGGATACGGCAAGCTTCTTGTAAGGATTGGTCATTTGGAGAAGGCAAAGCTGGCCTTTCGAGATGTTTTAGAGGTTGATGCTACCAACGAAATAGCACATCGTTATTTGAAGAGTTTGGATGAAACACAAAAGCAACAACGGCAGAAACGTCAATCCAATGTTCTTGTTTTATCAACCAAGCAGGTTAAAGCGCTTGACATGAGAGACTCGTCGGCCTTTCAAGATGCTCTCTTGGAGCGGAGCTTGGCCATGGACGACGACAACGGAAAGGACGCCATGGACGACGAGGGACGATGTGATAGGGACGACCATGATGATGCCTCTACCGACAAGGACGAACGCCGTTCAAAACGAAGACATCGCGATAAAAAGGAACGACACTCCAAGAAACGCAAACGGAAAAAGGACAAAAAGAAGCGGAGCAAAAGGGAAAAACGATCGCGGCGTCGGTCGTACAGTTCCGACGATTCGTCGTACACCTCAAGGGCAGAATCATCTCGATAGCACACTGTCGGGTACGATGTTTCATTCATGAGGGGACTGGTTCACAATAATAATAATATTGCATTCTTGGTACGCGTAACAACGATGAGTAATCGAGAATTAGCTTCAACTGAGCATGTATTTACAGTTGTTACAGTTATTAATAATTAGAGTGATATTATTAATAACATTTTATTAGATTGACCATAGATACGTCGTACGTTGTACGACACTAGTCCTTTAACCGTACGCGTCCTCCAATCTTAATAATGTAAAAGAAAAGAATCGATCCTACTCGCAGAAAACGACCGTTGAATATTAAACATGTACGAACGCAAAAAGGAAGATGTCAGTTGAAAGTTGGTAGACTACTTCGAAGTAGTGTTCATTCCGTCCTGTGATTCCAATCGTCATCTCTTCTCTTGACTTCTTTCATCTCAATCAAACACCACGAATCTTAAAATGGAATGTTAGTCTAGCGGCGTATAGAAATTCTTGCATAACCATCGATCGCCCGTACTACGCTAGCGACGAACAGGCTGTATAGTCCTTTGGCAAATCCAAAATAATGACACAAAAACGACAACTAGCAGAAGTGACTGGCCAGCAGAATGCATTATGCTATTTCCCCTCCTTTTTGATTTTTCCATCCCAAAAATACGGATGCCCTCGCTACTTGTTCCTTCTTTCGGTGGCAATTGTATTTTGCCTTTTTACGATCATACGAACTATGGTTAGTTTTGAGGCATTGGAAGAGTCCTACTTGTATCCCACTTTAATTTCGACCGATCGTGAACAACCTGTCGTCAATATAAAAGAGACGAGAAACATTACCCGCACTCCCAAAAGCACCAAAAACAGGTCTGCTAATAAAAGGGCGAAACTCACCAAGGAACCTCGTGTGTGTTTTGTGACGGCGCAGTTTTTGACGAATCCGATGAAGGCCGATCGACTCATGAATCCTTTTGCAAGACCAGACCTCTATACGTCGTCGAAGTTCAAGTTTCTCGCCTTTACCAATCATCCAGAATTCCGACCGCGTGGCTGGACCGTGATGCTTCGAAATTACACTAGCTATCGACGAGACATCACCAAATCGCGATGGCCAAAATTCCAAGGATTCAAAGACCCTACCATTCGGTCCAACTGCGACGTGGTCTTTTACTTTGACGGACAGTGCGAGGTAATTGGTTCCAAGTCCGACTTTTGGAATGTATCTCAGGAAATATTGCAAAGTGACATTGGCTTGGCCCAAATGCTTCATCCCAAGGGTGGGGATGTCGAATCCGAGTTCAAGCGAATCTTAATGGACTCCAAAGATATCCTTTCAAACGTCAAGAAAAGTTTTGCTTGGCTTCATTCCCAAGATGACTACCGGCAAAATATTCCCATTTACCAAAATAAGTATTTTGCGTACAATCCGCACTCTTCTAAATTTCAAAAGGTGGCCAATTTTTTTGGAATCACTACTCCTTGGAAGAAGATTCGTGGAGGGATCAACCACTTTGGGCCTACTCGTTACATCACTTCAACGTGACACCACTATTACTGAGCAATACCAAGTTGATCAGGGACAAATGGAAACATCGGGGGATAAATGGACATCGGTATGACGAAGCCGCCGACGGACTCTCCACTACTTCCCAGACTTCTTCGTTCAATGTCACTGACATGGAGCTCTGTTTCATCCACATTGGCATGACTGGCGGCGATCGAGTACGGACGCAGTTTGCCAATGGAAAGAGTAAGATTTACAATCCGCCGAAATTGCCGACCTTGCGTCTGTGGAAAGAATTTCATACAAACCAGCTGGGTATGCTTCGGTCATCTAGTGTCAAACACTGCAATTACATTGTGGCATGGGTGCGGGATCCTGTCGAGCGGTCCGTGGCGGCATATAAGGACTTCTTTCAGGAAAGCAGTCAAAACTCAAGCAAAACGCTCCTTGGGAATCTTCGTAAGCTGCGAAACAAGTTGAAGGGATATGGCGACCTGGGTAGTCTTGCGGAAAAGCTATACGACCGCAGAGGAAATGCCAAAAATTCGAAACAAGTTAACGGTGCACAACGAGTCTTTAGTGCCATTCCTCATATCAAATATAGCACCGCATGGTATTTTTGGTCTGATGAAAAAGAAAGACCGCTAGTTCCCGTACCCGGACCCTTTCAACCGCCTCCAACAGCCTGGTCGTGGCTGACCCACCCTAATTTCTTGAGCCGTTTGGTGTTTGTAGGTGCAAATGAATGCTACGAAGAGGAAGAGCGACGATTCGCAATGATGTTTGGTGTCAATTCATCATCCTTGGAGCATCACGATGCGAATAGCACTGAAAGTGCGCCAAGAGAGCTTAGTCCGGCAGCCTACAAAAACCTAAAAAGATTCCTCCATGAGGACTACGAAGTTCTCCGGACGTTGAAGAGCTACGGTTTGCTCCACTGTGACAAACTTATCAAAAAATTGGGGTGATTTTCTGATGCTTCGTGTTAAGCAAAGTCACTACCGAAGACTACGACATGTTGGTGCTACAGTTGACTTCAATGGGACAAAAGATCGTCACTGTGGTTGCTTACGGCTAACGCTGGAGTGAATGCGATTCTTGGGATCAAAGGCAGGAAGATGGACATTATCACCGGCGGGACAAGACGTATTAACCGAATCAAATAAATTGAAAGACACCATGAGACGCATCATTCTTCCCAACAGACTTCGTTGAACAATTTGCTGGCGCGCGTAATGGATGTCATTATAGGACCTTCATTTCGCAGTTGTCGAATCAAGAAAACACTGAAGTCGAAAGAACATTATCATAAATGCCACTATCTCCATCACTTTGTTGAGAAACAAAACCCCATTATATTTACGGATACTGTAATATGCTTGTGTGAGCAGTTTAAATCGATTATGAGGGTTGTTGTACTTTTTTTAGAGAATGGGAATCTAGAATAATGGCTCTGGGATTGGTGGGAATGTCGAATTCTCATTTCCCATTTCTTGCATGACAGGGTGAAAACGGTAGGATTACTGGTGTGGATAGATTTGCCCACTGTTGCCGTTAACATTGCTGGGGTACGAAGATCCAGCGGCAAGATTACTGTATCCATTGTTGTTGTTAGTATTCGATGCCATGGGCATCATGCCGGCAGGAATGCCTGCCGGTGAAAAGGCTATCATTCCCGGTATTCCAGTCACGTTTGGCAGTGGTTGCTGTCCCATGATCCCAGCAGTAGCGGGGTTTGTCAGCCCTTGAGATTGTCCCACAGTTGTGGCGATTTGACCTGGGAATTGCGAAGGTTGGATCATTTGACCTTGGAAAGCTGGATTCGCTGCCATTAACATTGGGGTACCATCGGCAGCAGATACATAATAGTATCCTCCACCGACAGGCTGTGTAGGGGCATAACCACCAGCAGTACTACCAATGATGTTGAATTGCTGTGAATTCATGCCCCCCAAAGGGTTTGGGGCGTTGGTGTTAAGAAGAAGTGGATTAAATCCATACGCTTGAAGTTGCTGTTGCTGTAAAGCGAGAGCTGCTTGTTGCTGCTGCAGCAGAAACTGTTGCTGTTGCAAAGCGGCGTGCTGTTGCTGTAGATACACCTGTGCCGCCATGTTGCCATCCATAGCTTGTTGTGGTTGAAGTAATCCGGGTATAACGGGAGGAGTAGAGGCTGCGACGGTGGCCGGCGAAGCGAGATTAGGGGCGGCAACATTTAGGGTATCAGCCGTTGCACTCTCGATATGAGATGTTGCCACACTGCGATTTGAATGGGGTGGCGAGCTGATGATAGTTGATGGAAGAGTCGAGCCCCCTTCGTCAAAAGATCGACTTGCGATCGGGACAGTGGTAGCTGACAACCGACCATTAACATTTTTTTGTGAGACACGATGCGAGCCGTACGAGCCTGCTGTCAGATAAGAAGGATGCTGCTGGTGATGACCATGGGGGGTCGTGTGACCATTGAAGATTGGATCGACCGTTGAACACACAGATGCGTCGCCCATAGGCACAACTCCCGGTCGTTGCAATGCATAGGCAAAGTCTAGATCATTGAACGATCCTGGCAAAGGACCTGATGGGCCAGCTTCGCTGTAGCTCTGAGGACCGGTCATCGTCAGACGTTGTAGATAGATGGTAGGTGCTGCGTCACCTGCCAGATTCGGAGCATTGGTAAATTCAGTATAACTGGAGGCCATTTGGTGCGATCCAGAACGACTTTGAGAGCCTTTTTGGTCAGTCTCGCCGTGAACCGATGAAGCAACAACCTCTTCCGACAATCCACTTTGACTACCAGGGCTGTTTGCACGGGATGGACCGTGTCGGTTGTGACGCTGCCGAGCAACCTGTTGCTTTTCTCTAATCTTTTGAACGTTGAGCAGTTTTCTTCGATAAATGGTTGGATCCGAAGGTGCTTTCCAGTAGTACCCACATACTTTATTGGCGTGATTCTCGTCTTTTCCAATTGGAGTAGCCGATTCAACATACCGTCCCTCCGAACTGTTCCCAGTCAAGAACGGATGGGAAGCAGCTTGGAACGCAGTCCACCGCTTCCATGGATCGGGATCCAGGATACCTAAGACACAAGACGGACATCAAAGGGCGAAAATGAAAAAAAGCCCCACACAGAATACGAACAAAGCTTTCTCGTCCACGCACCATAAAGAAAATGTATGAAAAGCAGTAATTGATCCTTTTCCTCGTGGAGTCCACCACTTTGGCCCTTGTGGAAAATTATATCGGCCAAACTTCTCCTTTTGAAGTATCTGTTCGCTGGTTGTTTCTCTAATTTTGCCATGCCACCTTTCCTTTTGATTTCACTTTGCGACAAGGATGCAATGAACTCGGACTGTGTCTTTATTCTCCATTGCGGAAGCTGACGACCTGGAGGGGTGCTTCGATCAGAGTGAGGTTTCGGAGCGGGAACAAACTTGACAAAATACTTCTGCGTTTTGCTCCCTTGGTCAAGCATCCATTCTGGAAATTCTGCGATCATTTCACTAATTCGGCAAAGTTGATCGTGTTCGTGAACACCTGGTAGGATAGGAAGCCCTAAGAAAAGCTCCGCTGCAACACACCCCAATGACCACATATCAATTGCAGAATCGTACGTGAGACCAATAAGGACTTCTGGACTTCGATAAAACCGAGACTGTATGTATGTATGCGCGGTTTGTCCCTCGAAGCAGGCAGAGCCAAAATCAATCAGTTTAATTCTTTGTTCTGTCAGTGAAAAACCATGCGTTGTATTTGTGCCATCGGAGTGAGTTGGCGACGATGCCAGAGTTCTTTTATTATAGGTCATCTTTTCTTCCTTCGAATCGACTATTGAGTTGCCCTTGCCTGGAAACGATGTAGGCAGCGTCTTGTTGACGGGCGATGCTGTTGCTATTGAAGAATCTTCCTCCTTTTGTTCTCCAGTTGTAGGATGCCCCATCTTCTTCGTTTTTGTGTTGTCGGTATTGCTGGTGCTTGTACTGTTTCCACTATTCTCACCCGTTGTATTAACTGTAGCCGATGACGTCGGTGGAGTCTTTCGGGACGCGTTTTTGTCCAAAGAACACGTGCTTCGAAGCGAAGAGGAGAGTCGCTTGCTTTCCCCAGCGGTCACTACGGATTCGACGTCGTCTTCCGTTCTGTGGAATAAAAAACCCGAGGTTGGTAAAGCAAATGCTTGGGCAAAAGCTCCAATCGCTATTTGCGGTACTTACATCAATAAAACATTCTCTGGTTTCAGATCACAATGCACAATGCTCTTTCGAGCCAACTCCTTCGTTCCCAAGACTGCTTGCTGCACCAGCTTCCTGACTACCGTGAGAGGAAGACCACGAAACTGTCGTTTCTTCAACACTTCGTACAAATTCAAACCCAAAAGTTCAAACACGAGGCACAAATGTCCTTTGTACATAAAGTAGCACAGCATGTCCACCATATAGTCCAACCTGTTGTCTTGTTCGCCGCTTTCATCGCCATTGCTGCCTTCCGAGGGCTTGGTCAATGCCCTAAAGACGTCAATTTCCACTGCTGCTTGTCGTGTGTATGCTGGTTTATTTTTGACCACTTTGACGGCAACCATTTGACCGGTTTGAACGTGCAAACACTGGAAGACTTGCGCAAAGGTCCCTTGCCCCAACAAGGACTGAACTCGGAAATCGGCATGCTGAATATTCTTCATCCTTCCCTTTGTCAACGCATGGATCTGCTTTCGTGTGACGGAGATGGAGTCGTTTTCGAAAACAATAAGATTGCCCTCATTGTTGTCTAGACCTTCGTTCGAGACCCCCTCAGATGGTTGTGTGAGGCATTTGCCACGCGGCGGCATTCCTCCAACGAAGCTCCGCATGGAACTTCGGGTCCCCAAGGACGACCGGGTAGCGATGGACGAAGAAGCTCGACTTTCCTTGGATCGTACGCTCCCGTTGTCGTCACAAGTATTTGCTGTTTCATGTATTGGAGTTGTTTTGCTCGATGTTTGTGATGCGGATTCAATGACGGCAGAAAGGAGGCCTTTGTTACTGTTCAATATGTTCGAATGGCCGTTTCCGAAGCTGATCCCGCTGCCGTCTGATACCGCAGATGAGGAGGAAGTTTGTTCGGATGGATGTCTTCTCGATGCACTTTGCATATGATGGTCGTGAAACGCTAATTCCTTCCTCCCCTCCAACGCCAACTCAGAAAATGCTTTTCGGTGCGGCGAGAGATCCCCGGATGCTATTTGCGCTTCGGTGGAGGAAGGCGGTGCTCGTTTGTGATTGAGCTTTTCGTTGGAATGATCACTCTGCCATATCCGGAACAACTCATTGACATTAACAGTCATTTTGCGAACAATGTTTCCAGCGTGTACATTCTCTGTTTCTTTTCTCCCCATCAATCCATCCGAATCGCTACCGATGCCTTTGCTGTGATGACTGTGATGGTCCCCATGATCACTGAGCCGCTTCTTGGCTACCTTACTAGTACGATTTAGGGAGCTTCCTGCGGATGAGGCCGGAGAAAGTGCCGCTCCGGAAGTAAGTTCGGTAGCTACTGTTTTGGAACTTTTCGATTCTCTTTCTTTCGTGGCATCTGCAAAGGAAGAGAATCCCGACCGCGGCGTCACGGCAATTTTTGCTATCCGACGAGATCGATTGTAGGATCCCATGTCACCCCCGTGTGCTCGCATGCTTAGTCGCTGTCCTAATCGTCGATAGGCTTCATCGACAGTCGAAGAATTTTGACTGGAAACACCAGATTCTCGAGAGTAGTGGCTCCCAACAGAAAAATGATCGGAAGGGTGATATTGTTGTTGTTGCTGTTGTTGTTGGTATTGCTGCAGTGATGAGCTAAGACCATGACTATTCTGTCCAGAGGTTGATCCATATCGGCGATGGTGTTGTTGTTGTTGTTGTTGTTGTTGCTGCTGCTGTTGATAGATCATTTGCTGATCGTGATGGCTGTGCTGCGCAAAGCTCCCGTGATGTTGTTGCTGCTGTTGTTGTCTATAGTGTCGCGGCTGTGATGATTGCGGTGGATACTGCTGCCACTGGTTATTGTAGTTGTGATTTCCTGTGGATGACATTGTCCCTCCCATGGATCCATTACTGACGCCGGTTGATCGCTGCCGTTGTTGGTTTTGCAGCGTAACCATTGCATGATTTCTCAAAGTGGAATCCATGATAATGAATGAAGCAAATAAATAATGGTGATTTTTGCTCCAAAAAGTAGAACTTGATAGGGATGCGCAATCTCCGGGCTTTCTGGATTTCAAGATTGTTGCTGGTATCGTTTTGTAGAAAGCGATGAACGAAATTTTTTGTGTGACTATCAAAGCTTGCGTTCGCTATCTAGCCGTAAAGCAACAGTTTTTGGCAAAACAAAAAAAACAATTTCGCTGCGTTTCAATCCTCAATGCTCAATCAACACAAAAGACTACAGCACCATGTGTTTCAAGCCCTCCCGTTCTTGTGTTTGACACCTCACAGTCAACGTCTGATCGCATAAAATTCCACTTGAGAAAAAAAAATCGTATCCTCCTCAGTTGAAACACAATCCAAGAGCACTTGGCCCAACCAAAAGAAGTTTGGAGACCCAAGCCTCCGGAAACGTTGGGATTCCGTGTTGTTGCTTAGTTACTGTGTTTGCTCAATTCGTGTTCGGTCCTTTTGCTCTTGTTTTACAACTGGTCGGTCTTATCCTCGACGGATGTAGTAGTTATTGATTTGCAAGATGGAAATAAATTTGTAGTAAAAATGATCCTTCCAGTGGGAAATGGCGGATGAAGACATCGGTAGTAGAAATGTATAAAAGGGCAAAACGGTTGATGGTGGTTGGTACGGTACCGACACTCACTCACTGTGAACACAGTACGACCTTTTTGTAGAGCGCGTATGACCGTTTCGTGTCCGCGTTGTGATGATGCCACGTCCAGATGCTGTCGGAGTAAAAAATGGCTCTGTTTCGATCGAATTATTGGGGTTGGTCTTCAAGAGATGTTGTTGTTTGGTGGCAGCAGGCGTCCGAGTTCGCTTTTTGTCGGCTTTAGCAGCTGGTGTCAAATAATCGTGAGTGGAGTGTGGAGTGTGATCCATTGCATTTAACAGTAAAGCATCCGAATACGAAAAGTACAATACAATTATTCGGAACTCCGAATTACTTACTTAAGGAACACTCCAATAATAGAAAGCATTAGATTCAATTGTCAACGAGAAAAGGAATCGATCGACAAAACAAAGCATTCGTTAATTAATTTACTTACACACACTTTATAAAATCATCATCATTGACTCTCTCTCTGCACAATATATTCGAGGGTACCAAATAATAAGAAGAGTAAAACTTCACCCGTCCGTGATCTATCATACGTACTGCACTACCGGTACGATCGTACCCCTTTACGAATACCGTACCCATTGTTTTACACTTATTACGACTATCATACTACTAGCTACGTTAAGAGTGCTAACTTTTTACAAGCAGCTCGAGTAAAATAAAACACTACTACGTACTAATAAATAGATCAATTGCTACCTATATAAAAGTAGTGCATCATTACAAATTGCTGGAGGAAGGAGAGATGGAATGATCCAGTACAATCTTTCCAGATGACAGCCCTTTCAAACATGCCTTCAAATGGGAATCCAACTCGTGACGTCCGATATCCTTGGCCGATGCCTCCGTCGTGGGACAACGCCACGATGTAGCCAGTTTCCCCCAAATTTTCTTCTTTTCTTCCAAGGGAATTTCCACACTATCGACTCCCAGAAGATTGACTCCGCGTAGAATGAACGGTAAAACTGTCGTTTCCAGCTGCGCTCCGGCCACCAAACCACAACAGGATACCGATCCTCCGGGTTGGATTTGTTTTAACAGTTCCACCAACGGACTGCCTCCCACAGTATCAATGGCATGGGCATATTCCGGCTTCAGCAGGGGCTTGGGATTTGCCTTGAGCACGTCACGATCTACCACTTTGGAGGCGCCCAGGTCCTTCAACCAATCTTGGTGCGTATCGATTTTGCCCGTGACTGCCACTACTTCAAACCCCAATTTGGCCAGAATTTCCACCGCAACACTCCCCACATTGCCCGTCGATCCCGTCACCAGGACAGGTCCATCGCCGGGTTGGGCCTTTCCCGCCTGGAGGAGTTTTTCCACACACAATCCAGCCGTCAATCCGGCCGTACCATAAATCATGGCCACCCGGGCCGACTCGAAAGGATTCGGAGACACGATCCATTCCGGTGGCACGCAGATATATTGTCCAAAACCGCCGTCCGTGTTCATGCCCAGATCGTAGCCGGTCACCAACGCTGATGATGACGTACCATCCAATAAAGTCCCGGCCGCGTCAATACCGGGAGTATGGGGAAAGTTGCGGGTCACACCCTTATTGCCGGCGGCACTGAGAGCGTCTTTGTAATTCAAAGAGGAGTGCGTGACGTGCATCCATACTTTGTCATTACTGGCAGCAGCAGCAGCTGGAGCGGTTTCCATGGTTTGTTCTCGCCCAACATAGGTCGTTTTGCCTTCCACCTGAACAGGATCGACTCGCCAGGCCTGAAAAGTTGAGGGTAAGGACGTTGACGACGATGACATGGCTCGTTTCGATTCGAATGGAGTGACACGCCTATGGTTGCTCGGAAGAACAGCGAGAGTACTGCGCCTTCTGGTTGAGATATTGAATGTCAAAACAGAAACGGCAGAAGTCGAGCAACGGCGACACGACGAGCTATTCAGAATTCTTTTCCAAAAAGGCATGTTTGCTGCTCCGGCTACTGCTATCAGAAACGATGGTGGTTTCTTGTTGGAACAGCGGTGAGAGGGGTGTTCGAAAAAGTGGTTTTTTCGTTGTTGTTTGTTGAGAAACTGCTGATTTGCAAGAGAATATCATACAGCTTCGACAGATTTTTGGAAATTGTTGACAATTCGCACCGGTAATACGACATATTGTACGACGTAAGTATCATACCCGGTACGACATATTCCGTACGCCGTACCTACCGTACGTAGGTACGGTATGATAGCCCTACGGTACTCTAGCTACTACTCCGTATTGATAGAGGGTGTGAAAAAGATCCCAACAACAATAGGGGGTAGTTTTATAAAACAGGGTGGATTCCCCCCTATGCAGAGACGGTTCTCATTTTATTCCACGACGAAGGTGGGGCGAGTTGGAGGGAGACGCCTTGAAGATCTATCGTTTCTCTTCACAGTCAGTTTCGACGGTCGAGCCATCACAGAAAACATCATACAAACGACATCAGTATCCTCTTGTTTGTCGACCACTGCACCAAGTATTGTGTACTAAAATTCACTCCACAAAGACTGTACACATTATGATGTCCTTGAATCGTCTTCGGCCTGTTGCCATGCGAGCAGTACGTTGCGAAATTGAATAGTTGAGATGTCTCTAGCGAAAACAACGAGGAAGCTACAGAAAACTTCGACTGTCTTGCTACTGCAGTATGATGGACGAACTATCTTATTTTGACACTGTGCTGATACTAATTCTATTCGTCCCTTCTCTCCTCCCCGTTGTTGTCTTTCCTAGACAAGCTCTGTCCATGCTCGTTTTTTCTCTGCCAAACAGCAATCTCTCATCATTAATGCCGTCGGTACCGACCGGTTGGGTATCGTGTCGGACATGACCAAGCAAGTGATTGATGTCGGTGGCAACGTCGGCGAGTCGCAAGCGGCCAAGCTTGGCAAGCACTTTTCCCTGATGATGTTGGTGCAAGTTCCACACGATCAAGTGGATGTGTTGCAGGCCAATCTGTCGAAAATGTCCGATTTGACCGCCAGTGTCTGCCTGACCGACACAACGTCGGAGAAGAGTGTCCCGTCGCATCCTGCCATTGCCTACCGCGGTCAATTGACGTTGAGTGGTGCCGACAATCCCGGTATCGTTCACAAGGTGACCAAGATATTGTCCACCAACGGGTTGAACATTGACAAGTTGGAAACGTCGGACGAGTTGGCACCGGGAGGATCGACGGTCTTGTTCAAGATGAAGGGAGTCGCCCATGCCTATGCTCCGCTGGCATCTGGCTTTGATGTTGGTAAGATCAAGAGTGAATTGCACGAATTGGGCGATGCCTTGAATTGCGACATTGTATTGGAGGACGTTACGGGACAAGAATATCACGGGTCCTTTCATGCTGGATAGAAAATCGCAGTGGTTAAGATTTCAATTTTACCTGCACGACAGAAAAAAGCAATGCTCTCCTGGGAGCAGGAAGAAACAATAACAAAATGATAATGCCGAAGCTTGCTTGATTATCCACCTTTTTTCCCCATGTCTGGATTGTCTCTCGAATTACCCTCCGAATCCATCTCCCTCTACTCGTGTAGATCACTATAACAGTGGCGATTTCCTTTCTTTCAATGTACGAGTATACAATAATGGTGATGGGTTGTGACTCCGTCGTGTGCACCATAGACATCAATACGAAGTACATACTGGAGTACGGTAGTATTAGTCTGCTTCGTATCATTTCGGAAGTTGGATACGTTCCATCGGAACATACTAGTACGTTACTATGAGACGCATCTACACGTGGTTGTTACGACTTTCACGACGAGTCGTTCTACGACAAGCCAGAAGCGTGCAGGCAATTGTGCACTTCCCTGCCTTATCTCAGGCATACAACTGGATAAGACTAGATAATTCATGAAATTATGATTACAATCTTTTGCTTGACTAATTGACCATCTTTGGAAGGTAGGACTTTGAAATTGCCTGCATGCTCGGGTCTTGTCCGCCACTGGACTACGGTAGTGTTTGGAGTCGGGATTCGAGCGGTAGACAGACGGAGGGCAGACACACGACCAGAGTTGCAGGCATCACCACACATCCAAGGACACAATTCCTGCAACACTGCTGCAATCCCCATCACTACGATATAGCAATGGAGATTCCGTGTTTTTCAAAAAGCAGGCCTTGTGCTCTTTTGTGAACTGTAGCTCTGGCAACTCGTGTTAGTTCGCCATAGCTACATTTCGTTCCCTTGTCTCTAGTAGAGGAGGTAGAGAGAGACACTACGTTTCCAGCACCCTCTAGTAGTACTTCAATGGTGGCATACGAACGTACCTAGGTAGAGATCTATCGAGCACATGACGTCACTGGGATTGCAGAGAAGCTGATGCCGCGTCGGGAATACCTACCGGTAGTGTATTTCGTATGGTGAATGCAATGCATCGTGCATCATGCATGGCCATACCTACATATTTATTATGTCGAGAATCCTCGCGAGGACCGTTTTCCCCGGACCTTGCGAGCGCGTCGATCATGGCTATTAAGTATTTTCTTGCATGTGTGTAACAAAACGACTTCTACCCAGAGATTCAATTGTCAAGTAGAATGTCTGTCTGTGTGTATTACCACGAAGTGTGTATTTGACTTTGTTTGGACAGTACCGAGTACCGGGTACGTCGTACCAGGTACGGTAGTCAACTCGGTCGTTTCAAGTAGAGACAGTAGTGCAAGTGAGCACCAAAAAAAAACACTAACAGTATAAGCTTCCATCCATGCCATCTATCGAACACACTTTGCCTCTCTCCTTTCACAGTGAATGTATTGTATTGAGAATATTTGCAACCAGTTTCAACAGGCACGGCACCCTTGACGTTGTACTAGTGATTATCAAAAGAACAACATGTTGCTGTTACGACCTACGGATACAACAAGTACTACTACTAGTATACGGAAACGAAACGTTCGACGTCCAACCACCACCAACAACAACACAGTGAGATTTCTAGTCGGATTACTTCCACTGTTCTTGGAGGATTCGGTCTTCGTTGTAAGTGGGCAGAATTCTTCACTCCAAACCAATGACAACCGTCCAACACAACGTGCCTCTGTCCTATGGAGACTGGAACATAAATCTGACGGTAACATTGCCAAAGAAACCACGTACCGAGGAGGATCTTTGTCCCTTGATAAGGCCATTACAACATCAATAACCGTAGATCCGATACTGTTGAATGCAGCCTTTACTGACTTTGTCATTCCGCCTCCTATGTACAATCCGAATAACGTTGGATATGTCCTGTTGCGAAATCCTGTGGGGTTTCAAGTTGTCAATCTAAGGGATGGTGTCTCTGGAGACGTCTTTGTGGTTCAAGAAGGAAACGATGTCTCCATTGATGCATATATGTACAGTCCCACCTCCGAAATTTTCACGTTTCTGATCGGAAACATCGATGGACCAGGATATGGAAGGATTGCGGCCCATTCAAGAAGGGGAAACGCCCTCTGGACGCTTTCCAACGCACTCGATACTACTAGTCCACTGCCAGGATGGAATTGGGACCCGGACGTGGTAACACCAATTTTATCACATGACAACACCACCGTGTTCATCAATTTCATCTCCGAAACGGTGTCAATCGCTGCTTTCGATCTTTTGACAGGTGACGTCGTGTGGAATATTTCCAATCTGGAGGACGATCCCGTCATCATCGAGCAAGACTTTGACGTACCTCCCAGAGCCGCGCTGGGAGGACTGGCGTTGGCCGGAAGCACCGGCATTTTTGCCGGACTATACGATCGAGACTCGATCAATCCAAGAAGTGGGGCCAGTAGCTCCTTCAACAGCGGCTTGTTACGAATCAACGCGATGAATGGCACAGTCGATACCGACAGTAGCTGGATCTACGACCAAACACTGTGCTTTGGAAGGTATCAAGGCGGAATCCGGGGCGCGCCCGCCCTGGGTTTTGCCAATGTTTATGCTAGTGATCAGTTTTGGGGACAACTGGCATGGTCACAACGCAATCTGACCACGTTGGTGTACAACAAGCAGCTACAGAACGAATATACGCCAAGTCCCCTGGTCTTGAACGAAGACAGATCTATCATGCTTGGTATGCGAAATCAATTGTATCCTTCGGGATATATACCACGAACGGGATTGTTGATTTGGACAACCAGAACGACGAGATTGCAATGCAATACAAAGGCGGTCAGCCGCAATCCTCCGCCGGTTGTGGATCGAGATGTGGCGTACTATTCTTGCGGCACAACCTGGTATGGGTTTTGGGCCAAAAATGGAACATTATACAAGTACGGTAACGCTACTATTGCCTCCAACGGAGAACAAGGCATCTTCATTAGCCTATCCGTGGTAGATGGCATCGTTTATACGACCGAGACGTTTGAGAACAGGGCTCTGTCGTTCGTTACGGCATGGGACGCGCGCCAAGCCGTTGACATGGACGAGCAGCAGACCAGCGAAGCACCAAGTATGACAGACGAAGAAAGTGTCGATGGCACAGACAGCACACCTCTCTCGTCCTCTCCAACAGCACCCGTACCCCGGATACGGCTACATGCATTGCTGGCCCTTGCACCTTTGGCTTCCGTGTTTTGACATACCTTTTACGACCACTCTAGGTAGAGCAATTTAATCGAGAACATAGAGAATGTAATCATGTCCCATAGAAAAAGACGTACTAGCTAGTCGTATGGTACATCTGGAATTCGTAAAGAGCGAAGTATTCTAATCATACATCATTGTAATTTGAGTTTCCGAGCGGTAGTGTTGGTTGTCCCTTTTTAAAACGTTGGCATCGGTTATCACTGATACGAATATTACAATTTATGTTTCCAACATTTGTCAACAGACGTAGCTACAAACCGAACCCCTACACGGGCAACAAATCGTTGATGCATTTCGGTAGCTCCATGGAAGTCGCTAGTTGAATGTCAGGAATTGGTCGTTTGTATTCCATAAACTGCCTTTCTCGGTCTAGTCGTTGTGGGAGGCAATATCCCACAGTTTGGTCAAAGTCTTCAAAAATGGGATCGACAGGAAAGGGCCATGTATACCATCCCTGAATGCCAAATACATCCTTAAGAGGAATCGGCTCTTCGTCAGACTGATTCATTGTATTGGTGGCTTTTTTCTTCAGTCTGTCAATGGTGCCAATACCAGTCATCAGACCGTAGCACACGTTCATGAGCTGGATTGAGCAGGAGACAACACGGTGGCGAGGTTAAAGATTGTTTCATCAAAGGTGATGTTGTCTGGAACAACCTTTCTTCTTCTACGTACCATACTGGAGGTAAACAAAAACGCTCCAACACACAAGATGGTCATGACGCGGACCAAGTGTACGACAATGGGATGGAATGTGCAATTTTCATCAGCACAAAAGAAATAATTCCATCCAAAAAGTGCAAGAGCGTATGCTGCGCAGGTCCATGTGTACACTAGAAACAACAAAAAATGCTTCAAATTGTTGGCCCCCACACAATTGTTCATCTTTGACATATTGCAGAAAAAAATACGTGAGAGAAGATGTACGGTAGACTCGGACGCAACACAAAATTTGAGGCATACATACCCAGGGACAGTGATGGTCCATTCGACTAATGCATCGATTGCAAATCCTGCAATGATGCGACATTGGAGGTTTGAAGGTTTGGCATTGACCGCACATGCTGTGGGAATCCTTGAGCAGTCGTTGCCGTTCGCTTGGAATGGCCGCAAGCGGAACACTTCCCGGATCTGTCAGAGATGTCTTTGTATGACATGCCAGCGCCATGAAACACAACATATCATAAACCATACCACACGTGACGGGAATACCTTCCGTAATTGTTAATAGGGTGACAGTGACGGCGGAATACAACATCAACACCCACACTAGGGCGGACATGATCGATCCAGCTTGATCTGATGAATTGAACCAAATCCCGTTCTGAAAAATAGGAACAAGCGGGGGAACGTATTTATTTCAGCTACCATTGCAAAGACTGTAGGCGTATTTTCCACCTCCTATATACACACAACAAGTCCGTCACTTACCTTTTCGGCAGTGCCAAACGAACAACTCCATGGTTCTCCATTGAAGGAATCGATGTAAAACTCTCCCCGTTCTCGAATACGCGGATACGATTGTGGCGGTTTTTTGCCAGAGACATCATCATAGGTATAATCATATTCCAATACTTCTCGTGAGGGTTTGTAACATTCGATGCATCCACATACTTTGAAAAAAGCGGGATATGGAGCGGGCTGTGGTTGTGCCAAAGCTCCAGGAGGTGGAGCGATACTTCCCGTAACTGACTTGCCTTCAGTGTCATATGTCCGGGCTGTAACGTACGACCGTGTCGCGTCCATGGCCGCTCCATTTCCCTGTACGGAGTGTGATGCCATTTTATCGTGTGAAAATACAGAAAACTACTGTTCAGTGGGTTTGGCGTCGATTGAGATACCCACCAGTGCTCTCTAACTACGCGACTGAAGGGAAGACGTTGATTGTTGCGTTACGCCGTTTGTTGTACGGGTCGATCTTTTCGCTCAGCTTGGGGCGCTATCGTCAACGTCGTCGACACCACCCTTGGAGTAGATGCTGAGACAATAGGGTGTATGATAATAGATTCAGCGATGATAGCAGCAACTACAGTCGTCACTATTTGATGTACGAATGCATGTCTTCTATCCTTTCTTCTTTTCATATCTCACACACTATCACACGAGTTGATCTTGTTTCCCGCGATTTCCTCGGCATTTGCTTGGCACTTAGGATTCTTCTTTTTTAGTGATAATCATTGGGCATTGAGAGAGTCGTTAGTTCCGATTTCACGCCGGCATGATGTCATGTCTATCAAAATTTTAACCCGCGACCAACGGGCACGGACGCCAGGGGAGTTTTCAACGTCACAAACTAGTCTGTCCGAGTATGCGATATTGGACTACCATGACCACTTCTTGTCGGTGACGTATGTACACATTCCGCTTGGAACGAATTGACTGTGACAACATCATTCTTCCATTTTGATGTGAGAGAGAATGGATGTTGCGGATTTCGCGATGATGATGAGATGACGATGTGTCTGGAATAGCTGTGCGAACTAACTGTAAAAAAAGAACACAAGAACCACACTTTACACAATAAAATAGCTGTTTCAACGAGTCGGATATACTTCATTCGCATCTGTCCAACCCGCTAGACTTTAAAGAGAAATCAGGTGCCACCATTCTCTGATCTATTGTCGGAGACGTGCATTTCGCTTCATCGGAAATCCGACGCCGATCTCGTTCCTGTGCCGAACTCCTCCTTTTTTCTAATTGGCCACCATCCTAGATACATCCCACATGAAGTACTCGAATATTGTCACAACCATGGTGCTTGTTCTATGGAGTCAACGTGTAGCCCAAGCATTCACTTCGACGGCTTCCAGGGCAGCTCCATTGGTTCGTCCGGCTGCTCTTGCATCTAGCGTCATGCTTCGACGGCCGCTGTCGGCCACCAAGGCGCCGGAAGAAACCAAAACAAACGCGGGATCAGCCGAAACACCTCAAAACCTTCCCGACATGGACGAGATTGTGTCACTTTGCAAACGCCGCGGAATTATTTTTCCGTCCTCGGATATTTACAATGGATATGCCGGATTTTTTGATTACGGTCCATTAGGTGTCGAGCTCAAGAAAAATTTAAAGGACGCTTGGTGGAAGCACTTTGTCACTCAACGAGAAGATGTCGTGGGATTGGACTCCTCCATCATTCACAATCCAACCACGTGGAAGTCGAGTGGTAAGTAAACGAGCTGTTACGAGATGCGTTCAACTAGGTCCCCAACTGGGAAAGACCCTAAATTCTCGTCCCCGAATTTATGAAGTCGTGCGCAGTCACATCGTTCGCTTTACTTATTTTTGTTTTTCTCCATATAGGCCACTTGGATGGTTTTTCAGATCCCATGGTCGATTGTAAAGAGACCAAGTTACGATTTCGAGCCGATCAGATCTTTTTTTCTCCCGTCGTGCTCGAGGAGGATAGTTCAATTGTCGGATACGTTTGCGTACAGGAGGCCAATGACGAGGACATGGTCAAAGAGGCTACGAAACAAGCCAATGTCATTTTACAGGAAAAGGACATGAAAGGAACCAAAATCAAAGCCTTTCAATTTCGAGAAGTCGTTGAAGCGACCGAAGAGGAGATGTCTCAGATTCCATCACCGGCATCAGGAAAGCCAACACTGACCATGCCGCGAGACTTCAACTTGATGTTTGAAACCAAAGTAGGAGCAACCGTCGATTCGGACAATGTCGCGTACTTGCGACCCGAGACGGCACAGGGAATCTTTATTAATTTTAAGAATGTGTTGGGCACGTCACGACAAAAAATTCCGTTTGGCATTGCCCAAATGGGAAAAGCCTTTCGAAACGAAATCACGCCTCGCAACTTCATCTTTCGATCACGAGAATTCGAGCAAATGGAGGTTGAATACTTCATCCCGCCTGGTGACGATGTTTGGCCAGAATACCATCAAAAATGGATTGATGCCAGCAAGGAGTTTTTATCTGACGTTGTTGGTTTGCGGGAAGATTTGATGGGGTGGGATGTTCACAAGGGCGATAAACTTGCCCACTACGCCCAAGCGTGTACGGACGTCACTTTCAAGTTTCCTTTTGGAGAACAAGAATTGATGGGAATCGCCGCTCGTGGAAACTACGACTTGACACAACATACCGAAGGAAGTGGAAAGAGTGAGTAATAGCGTTGTCGAGTATGAGACTGATTCTGTTTCCCTAAGCATTTGCTGAATAACTGCTCTCGCTTCTTCTCATGTAAAAGACTTGGAATACTACGACGAACAAACCAAAGAAAGATACATTCCTCACTGTATCGAACCGTCCTTGGGCGTTGACCGACTCATGCTGGCTGTCATTTGTTCCGCTTACGCTGAGGACGAAGTGGGCGGAGAGAAGCGCAGTCTGCTTAAATTCAATCCCCGTATTGCTCCCATCAAGGCAGCAATCTTTCCGTTGTTGAAAAACAAGGAACAGTTGGTTGGTGTCGCTCGCGACTTGTTCAAGCAACTATCCCAACGATACAATGTCATGTACGACGCAGCCGGTGCCATAGGTCGAAGATATCGTCGGGCGGATGAGGTGGGTATTCCCTTCTGCATCACTGTCGACTTTGAAACGATCGAGGACAACGCTGGAGTGACCATTCGAGACCGTGATTCCACCGAGCAGATTCGATTGCCCATTGACGAGGTGATTCCTTATTTGAGCAAGGCGATCGATGGATATTGAGTTGCAGCATAAAATGCTCTATTGTAGCCCTTGTGAAATAGGAAATACGTAGTAACTGCTTGCCGGTGCCGTGTTCATTGAATCAGCTTGTGATACCAAGATGGTGCAACATTTGACCTGCACATTGGTTCTAATGGATGCGAAATTGGCAAACAATTGTCAATAAGGTTGGCCTTCCATCTACTGATATTCTCATTGAAATAGAACGACAATTCTCCTTGAAAAAGAACGACAATTCTCCTTGAAAAAGAACGACAAACACGCAGTTCCAATGTGGTCTTAATATTATTTCTATAGTATCAGAGTAGAACCAAGAACACACCAGCCTAAAGACGACGACCACGACGTCCACTCTTGCGTCGTGTGGAATCGGATGGAATTGGTGTAACATCCTCAATACGTCCAATCTTCAATCCATTACGGGCCAAAGCTCGGAGAGCGGATTGAGCTCCAGGTCCGGGACTACGAGCCTTGTTTCCTCCCGTTCCGCGGACTTTGATGTGCAATGCTGTGAGACCCAATTCCTTGCATTTTTCGGCCACATCTTGGGCGGCAAGCATGGCTGCGTAGGGGCTGGATTCGTCACGATCAGCCTTGACCTTCATTCCTCCCGTTACTCGGACCAACGTTTCTCTGCCCGACAAATCGGTCACGTGCACAAACGTATCATTGAAAGAGGCAAACAAGTGGGCAACCCCAAAGACCTCTTCGCCTTCCATTAGGCGGACTCCGCCAATTCGTTGTGTGCTTTCTTCGCTGTGAAACATTACAATAGCGATAGACGGAAATCAAGTGGAAGGAGACAGTAAGATGCAAGGTTCCTTGAGAGTTGACACGGCTATTTTCTTCTTTTGCAGAACGCGAAGCTGGCTACAGCCTCCCAAAGACATAGACTACTTTCTCATTATTCCGACTACTTACGCCATTGTGACTATCAATTCTGTGTGTAGCGGGCAGTTTCTACCAGAGAGACTGTTGCAAACAGCAGCTTCGATAACAGAGATGAAACGAAAATTGATGCAATGGACTCGCAGTGTTGCGACAGACAGACACCTTCTTTGGAGTGGATGGAGTGGAATTTTAGTAAGAGGGTAAAGAATCACAAAGGGACTGCATTCGTGATTGAATAAGCAAGTTAAAGTTTAGGCTAACTTCTGATCTCGATTCTCTTCCAAAAACTCATCATCCACCATCCACAGTAGACGACCACTTCTCTTTTCCATTGCCCTCCACTTTCCCTCTCCTATCTCCACTTCTATGCCAGAGTAGAATCCAATACCTATCTTGCACCTGGTTCGAAGAGAAAGGCATTTACACCTGGTTACGATTACTGAAACTTTCTGTGATCCAAACAAAGAGCGCGACTGTCCACTACCACCCATCCACCCACATCTGCAGAATCATATTATTTTGATTCGGTCCCAAGATCAAGAACATGAACCTCCCAAGAGTGTGCAACTCGTTTACTGCTTCTAGAGCTTCTTCAATCTTTCAACATCGAAACTTTATTTTCCAACCGATATTGAAGTTTGATTTTTCTTGCAACTCCAATAATGTTCTGATTCGTCGACAACGACATTTGAGGTATTTTGCTGCATCTCCCACCACATCCCCCGCGACGAAGAAGAAAGACGTAGGTAGCATGCACTTTGTCAAGGCCGGTCTCCCCTTGATACTATTTTGTGGGTTAGGCGTATGGGTCGTTTCCAACGGTATCGAGGGCAAAAATCGCGAGCGTGATACCTTCCAAGGACGGATATCCAAATCGGAACGACAAGCCTTGATGGAAAAGGAGCATGATGAAATGATGGAGAAAATGTCGGCCGTTTATTTGAAGCAAGATTTTGACAACACCAAGCGTATTGAACGTCCGGATGAAGTGCTGGCGCGGCGACGAAAGGAACGGGAAGAACGAAATCGATGGTACAGGCGATGGTGGAGGGCCATTCGAGGTGTAGAGTAGGGGGGGGGGGCAACTGTTCCCATTCCAGTCGGGCCAGATTTTCTTCCAAAGTTCTTCTAGTCTAATTTTTCTGTTCCCGGAGACTACACAGTATTTCATAGTTTCAAGAAGGCTATCAATAATGTATAATTGGCCGTACCTTGGAAGGCATGGAAAAAACAATACTGGAGTACTACTACCGTAGGTAGAGGGGAGATAGCACCGGTATAACTGTATAAATGAATAGCAGTACTGAAGTACCGGTACTACGTACTGACTGTGAGTGTTTAGGTACCTATTTACAGTTACGTTATATTTTCTACTGTAGGTAGTATATTAGTACGGGAGCAGAATCGACTCGTGATCGAAAAGATTCTGACTGACTGACTCACTTCACTCACAGTCACTCAATTCTTTCTCCGAGAATCATATCATACCCTGTCGGCATGAGATGTCCTGTTTCGATTTTGTCGTCACGGTTCATCACAATGCTATGCTCCTTATAGTAGTATTTCAATCCTGACCTGGCCTGCCAGTTCAAATTGAGCCTTTTCGTAGACAACAAAATAACTTGTCACCGAGAGAGAACTACAGAAGGAGAGATCTAGCCAAGCATCGAAGGAAGGTCAGCATCCATATTCATTGTCGATTTCAGAATTTCATATCAACCAATGAGGAATAGGAAACACTTGCTGATCCTGATGCTGCAATTGCTCCAAATGGCTTCTATCGTCTTTTGTTGGAGCACTCGGACATCGCCTTCTTCTGCCAGTACTACCTATCGGTACTTTGGATTCGGGTCAAACGTCCTGCCGTCTACCATGAAGGCTTTGCGTCAAATTTGTGTCCAAGATTGCGTCGCCGCCGTACTACGTGATTACGACTTGAAATTCTATGGCAGCAGCGCAAGTAATAGAAAGCAGTTGGTAGAAACGTCGGCAGCTTTTGTGGAGCCCGTTTCCAGCAACCCTTCAACCAGCAGCAATTCCACTACTACTAGCTTAGTTCACGGAGTTTTGTACACACTGTCGGAAGAAGACTTTGTTAAGGTGGGACGTACGGAAGGGGTACCATTTGCGTACCGATGGCAGCCATGTCTTGTGTATCCATATTTGGGTGATGGGGAATCAGCCGGACTGCATGCCATAGAGACAACGGATCCTGTCGAAGCTTACACTTTGGTCCCGCCCTCATCACAACAGGAGCCATCTAGACAACAAGTTGCTCCTAGTGCTTCCTATTTGGGATTGATACAAGAGGGAGCCGAATTATGGAAGTTTGATCGAGCTTATCGAGATCAATTGGCAGCAGTGGAGGTGGCCTCCAACCTGTTGGTTTCCGAGGGCGTGTCTGGATTTTCTCTGAAGCTGGCCGAGCTATCTGCTGGGATCGATCGAACCTACAAAATACGGGTGCCGAATTCATACGTACCAAGTCGTAGGTAGCAGGTGACAAGCGCCTTCAAATTGTTTCCGAGCTCAAGGGTTTCAGAGCAATCGAGGAAAAAGAATTGTTAGCTGCAGTACGAAGCAAAACCTGCGAAAAGATCTGGAGCTCATTTTCCAGAATTGTATCGATTTCAATGCCGCCCGTCTCCGTTTTGTGACATGCCTCAAAAGATGCCGAAAAGCCTCGACGGTCATCTTAAAGATGCCACAATGAGAAAGTGCAGGATTGGCGTCATACGACAGTGTCATCAAGAGCGCAAACGGGAGCCCTTGAAAAGAAATCGAGTCATCGAATGGGAGCTTGTAAGGAAGTTCCAGTATCGTGAGCATCTCGAGGAGAAAACTTGGTTGGCGTAACTATCAACATCGTCGGTCTCCACCGCGAATCGTAGATGCTGCAGATTGTGCAAGTGTGATGAATGGAATTCGCGCTTAGAGAAGAGCATATTTGAAACTGAGAGAAAGACAAAAAAAACTTACGCAGCAACTATCAGGTCAGGAGATGTCCATTCTACACCTGAAACAGATCATTTCTCAGAGAAAAGAAGATCATTTTAGGAGAATTCTCTTGAGGGAAAGTAATTGCGATTCTCTGTTTTGCAGCGAAGAAGAACCTTCTGAACTATCCGTCGTTGGAAACGAGTTGGAACATGTGGAGATTATAGTAGCGGCGACAACAAAAATTCTAGAATTCTCTCCGCAGACACTGCCACAGCCTCGGAAACGGGAAGACGCAAGGCAACTTCCATGCACCAACACAATAACAATACGCGAATGTGACAATGTTCGTGTGAGATGATTATTTATTGAATATAACTGCTGCGCAGACAGATCATTCAAAAAATTGAAAACCATATATCATGTGACTTTGATCGTAGCGGTGCTCGAAGATGCAAAGACACCGGTCATTTAGTAACGAACTTTCGTTTACAAATTCAATAGAGAAAGCATTACTAAAATTACACGATGGGGCGGGCAGAAACTCGTTCACTGAGTAAGGCCAAAACAGAAATGCTGCTTCTGGCTTCAACTATATGAAATAGTGCACGCAAAACATCTGCGGAGTGATCGAAAGATGATGGTGAAATCACTGTATGAACCGAAGTTGAGATTTGCTTTGGATTCACAGTCAGTCTGAATCAGGCTGTGCAGCATAGGCGAATTTCGTTCCACGTTCGACGTGGCGAGGATTCTCCAGCTTTTCCAAATATCTTCAGTTTGTCGTTATTTTAATAGCAACATACCATTAGGTCCGAGAAACGTTCGACAACTGAAAATGATGTTGTATTATAATTGAACTACGGTAGTACTTATTCTTGTCAAGCTTGTGCAGGTTTACCATTCACAGTCAATTACCGTACTCGGGCGATGTATAAAAGCATAAGAAACCACTACTGGTTCGTACCTTAATTAATACTGGTAGGTATAAATACTACGTAGTACATTGTCATACCCCTCGTAGGTACGTCCGTCATCCGTAACACAACCGCTATCCAAGAAGACAAAAAAAAATGATGGGCGGCGATGCTGCATCCGACACCCTAATCGCATTTGGCAAGTCATCACAGATTTGTTATCTTCATCACTCATCACAGTCAGCGAACCAGGTTTCGTTCTTGCTGTATGTTACTAGGATTGCACTTCATTATTAACAACAACAGGACTCTCAGACAAGACGGTGGTCCACCATTCTGCGTCTCTAATCGACCACACCCCACTGCCAAATAAGCTCTACCATGTCTGACAATTCGAATCGTCCGTTGGAAGATTCCATAATCGAGACTCCTTCTCTTGACAATCGTCAGTACAAACACATTGTGATTGGAAGAAACAAAAGTAGCGATGATCCTTCTCAGCAACATTTGTCGATGGACGTCTTGTTGATTTCTGATCCGGAAACTGATAAGGCCTCTGCTGCTATGGACATTTATGTCGGTCAACTTTGTGATACGCTTCCGGGTATTGCTCACTTTTGTGAACACATGTTGTTCATTGGAACATCCAAATATCCCACCGAAAATGCATACGACCAATATTTGAGTACGCATGGGGGATCCTCCAACGCCTTCACGTAAGTCCCCCGACAACCAAAACATGGTTGGAATCTATTTTGGACACACGACTTGCTCACCCAACCCTCTTGATTATGTTTCTTTTCTAAAACAATCTGGTTAGTGACTTGGAACATACGTGCTATTACTTTGATGTGCAAGCAGAATCGTTGGAAGGTGCTCTCGATAGATTTGCCCAGTGCTTTATCAGTCCTCTTTTCACACAGTCGGCCTTGGATCGGGAGGTCCAAGCGGTCGATTCCGAACACGCCAAAAATGTCATGCAGGATCAATGGCGCATGTACCAGCTGTCCAAATCGAAAATGGCCACCAGTGATCATCCGTATTCTGGGTTTGGTAGTGGGAATGCCCAATCCTTGGATAGCAAGAGCATCCGAGAAACACTTTTGGCGTTCTTTGAACAAAATTATCGCAAAAGTTTGCAGTTGTACAAGCTGGTTGTGCTCGGAAAGGAGTCCTTGGAGGAACTGCAAAACATGGTAGAAAGTTACTTTGGAGAGTTAGTAGAAGCCTTTGAAAACGAAGAGGATGCTGCTGGTAGTTCCGTTCCAAAACCGTCTCGGGACGAGATCTTGCACCAACTGTATCATCCTCCCAAATGGCAAGTCCCGCAGAGACTACATGTAGTTCCTGTATCCCAAGTGCATGCTTTAGAACTACAGTTTCCGATGAGAGAAATCTTGTCGCTGTACAGGAGCAAACCTACGCGCTACCTTTCACATTTGGTGGGACACGAAGGGACTGGGTCATTGTTGTCATTACTCAAATCCAAGCAATATGTGACCGAGCTGTATGCCGACGATTCGTCCAAGTCCTGTATTCCATGGAGTATTTTTACAATACGCATGGAACTTACCGATGCTGGGTTAGAACACGTCGACGACATCATTTCTCTGGTTTTTGCTTACATAGACTTGTTGAAATCCAGAGGACCCCAAGAATGGATTCACCAGGAAGTGACGACAGTTGGTGACTTGCAATTTCGTTTTTTGAGTCAACGAAATCCTATGGATTATACCTGCAGCATTGCTGGTTGGATGCAGCAATTCCCTCCGCCCATGTATTTGAGCGGGGCCTACAAGCTCTGCGATTGGAACGCGGACCAAGTGCAAGAATGCGTAGCCTCGTTGACACCGGACAATATGTTTGTCATGGTATCGTCACCAACTTTTGGAGAAGGAGACAACTGCGTTGAAGAAGAAAAGTGGTATGGGACCAAATATCGGAACATAGATTGTGACGAAGAAACTTGGAACAAGTGGAAGGTTGTAAGTCATGAGGATTACCACGAGTTGCAGTTGCCAGAAATTAACGACATGATTGCAACAAACTTTGATTTGCTCGAAGGGAAATCAGACGAAACTAACTGTAAGTACCCGAAAGATCAACCACAGTGCATCCACCAAGACAACAATATATGTCTTTGGTACAAGCCAGATAATGTATTTGATATGCCCAAGGTCAATATCATGTACAGCTTCAAGAGTGGACAAGGTCCATTCTCCCCTGATGCAATGGTTTCTGCCCATTTATTTGCAGAACTGGTACAAGAGCAATGTAATGAATTCAGCTACCTAGCTAGTATGGCTGGGTTACACTGCGACATCAGTCCCAGTACGTCCGGGATGGAAATGCATATATCGGGCTACAATCATAAGGCTCACGTTTTGGTAGAGCGACTGGTTGACGCCATGATGGACTTATTAAGCGACAAGAAGGAAATGGATGCAGCGGTTTTTGATCGGATATCCTTTAAAGTCGCACAACAGTACCATTCATTCTTGGTATCGCAACCATATCATCACGCGATATATGGAGGAGATTTGGTTCTGGAGGCTGGCAAGGTTACCATTCAAGACAAGATCAATGTGCTTCAGAATATAAACTTGGAGAATGTTCTAGCTTTTGCCAAGGGTTTCTGGAAATATTGCCACATGGAGGGATTGATCCATGGTAATGTGTCAGCCCAGCAGGCGTACGATATCACCAACACAGTTTGGAAAAAGACGCACCCTTCACATCCGAACTCGACGGAGGCCATCATTACCCGAGCAGCTCTGGATAAGAGGGTGGTAGACCTTTCTGCGTCTGGCTCAGGCTACGCGGACACGTCCTCATCATTTCTGTACCGATTCCCAGAATTCAACGATGCCAACTCTAATTCATGTGTGCAAATCGTTCTCCAAATGGGAGCACTGGATATGGCCACAAACGCAAATTTGGCATTTGTGAATCACCTTATTCGAGAGCCTGCATTTAATCAGTTGCGCACGGAAGAACAGTTAGGTTATATCGTTCATACATCAGTGAAGACAAGTGGTGACAATATCAAGGGATTAGTATTCTTGATTCAATCAGATTCTTTTGATCCTAATCATGTCGAGAGTCGTATTGAGGAGTTCCTTGCTACATTTCGGCAACGGATTGTGGACATGTCTAGCAATGACTTCCAAATAAATGTTGACAGTGTTGTGGCCAGTTTTTTGGAGAAGAATAAGAACCTCGGGGAGGAATCATCTCGATACTGGCATGTTATCACTAATAAAACCTACCAATTTCGACGATTGCAAATGATGGCCGATCTTGTCAAAACGTTGCAGAAGGAACAAGTGATACAGTTCTTTGACAAGTATGTTGCTGCTAATGGCTCGTGCCGACACAAGTTGTGTATACAAGTAGTTGCCAAGCAACATGCAAATGCCGCAGCTTGTGATAAGGAACAAAAAGGTGTTGTTCTGATCAAGAATCCTGCAGATTTCAAGCTTTCTATGCCTTTGTTCGCCATGCCTCCCAAATTTGTCATTCCACCAGTCGACATGAGTATCGTCAAGGAATGAAAGGTCGTGCTTTTTGTCATGAAAATGATGATTCAAACGGTGTCAGTAGATTGACGAATTGGACATGAGCACAAAGAAGGTGCACTAGGTTGATATTTCGCTTGTACACTCCAACTAATGCGAAGTCGTTCTAAGGTTTAACAAGCCCGTTTGAAGGAAACTCATAGAGGTACTTGCAATTATTTTTGAAGCCAAGTTAGGTTATTCATTGCCTGTTCACCAGGCTCTTTCCAGTGGTGAATCAAATATTTCCTATGTGTTTGTTAAGATTAGAAGCAGATTTGATTTCCAGGTAGCATATTGTTCTGGCTTACTGTTGGTATCTGAACTAGGAGAACGGATAGCAAAGGCGCCTCCAATTTTCAAGGTTGAGTACAATAATAGCCGTTGAGGCGGTATTGTTGGTCACTTCCATATGAAGGTCAATTTTGTTTCATTGCAATGTAGTACGCTTACGGAACGAAACAGCCGTCTTGCCACACGCCTTCCCGGATGACACTTCCGTCTGGATGAAGCTCTTTGCCGGGTCCATTTCTTACTCCATTCTTCCAATGGCCTGTAAATTGGCAGCCATTCGGATACAATAGAGTACCAGAGAGAAATTGATCAGATCGAAAGTTACCAATGAAGACAACCTCATTTGGGAAAAAATACAAGCCGCGTCCACTTCGAGAGTCGTTTTTAAATGAACCAATATAAACGGAACTATCTTGGTAAATCATTTTCCCATCAGCTATCGATCCATTCCTGTAACGACCTTCAAAAACCCTTCCATCTGGAAAATTTGTGACGCCCTGTCCATGCTTGACATAATTCAGAAAATATCCGGTGTACTGCTCTTTCGTTCGATCGTTGATGTAAGTACCGTAGCCTGACCACCAACCATGAAGAAAACGTCCTAGGAAGACCTCGCCTCGATCAGAATATTCTAGCCGCCCATCTCCATGCGGTAGGTTTGTTAGAGTTGATATGGGTCCCGAATAGACGCCGCGTCTGCCAGACGAACGATCCGTCAAGACAAAATCCTTGACATGTTTTTGGATGATTTCTTCGGTAGCGATAGAAGCATCTTGGATCAATGAAAGGCTGTCCATGCTGTCTTGCAATGATCTACTGTCATCGACATGGTCATCATCAACCAGTAATTGTGCATCATCCATCTGCAAGGTCAAACCTTGCGATCGCTTTGGTTCACGACTGATTGCGTTGGTCTTTTTGTCTCCATTGCCAACGCAATTTTTCCATGCCGACGGAAGATCCTTCCCATCACCGCTAATAAAGCTGTCCAGAGAGTCGTGGCTTGCCTCTTCTGTACTGACATCTATTGACTTCAAATTTTTTGCCTTCTCATCATCCAAAATATATGCCTCAGCATCGATGACGGAGCCGTCTTGCTGTTCAATTTTCTTCTGCCGATCGAGTCGAAACAACGACTGACCAAGAATGGGACGAACCATACCAAATGGATGGCCATCGTTCATTTTAAGGTCGGATGACGATCCATGGTTCGAAAGAAAGTTGTCCAACGAGTGTGACTCGTGCCATGTCTCCTCTACCTCTTGGGGCTTGTGATGCGAAAGTGGTTGACCATTTTGGTTGGATGCTATTGGACGGGGTTTCAGTTTCTTGTCGTGTTGTTGTTGGATCTGAACGATCATTTCTGACTGTTGCTTCATTTTCAAAAATTGATCGAAAGGCATCTTACCAGTCGGTAAGGTCGAGGTAGAGGAGATGGAACTTGGCAACCCTGCGCTATGTCTTGAAAGTATTGTATGGTGTTGTACTTCAAGTGAATGGGAAGTGGAAGAGGTGATGGTACCAGTATCAAAGGACCGAGCCGAATCCAGTTGCATGGGATGTTGATCGATAGGTCTTTTGTGCAGGACATACTTAAAGATGTCATTTCGACTCAGTTCTCGTTCTAGTTTGCGTCGGTTTCTCAAAATATTTTTCATTGCTGAGCCTCTGCTAGATGTTCGGTTGGGGGGCTGTGTATGGTTGTGAAGAGAACTGTCGGCATCATCTTTCTCCTTCATCGGTAGATGATCCAAACTATGTTTTCTTTGCAAAGAACGAGTGCGTTGGATGGGCCAGCTTTCTCGATTGGAGAGCATTTGAGATTCCGACTTTGTTTTTGTCGGGGGATGCTTTGCGACGCCCCCCGCTGCCACTGGCACCATGATACGAGGGAATAGCCTCTGTTTTTTCGGCGATGCATTCGCCACGTTGAGATGTTGCTCCAGGCGTTTAAGATCTCGCATTTGCTTACGAAGTTCAATGGTCCGGGCCGCGTGCGTCCTTCGTGGTGTCTTGGGGAGAGGAGGTTTGTCGGTCGAGACGGACGATGTTGACGAAACCATGCTGTCTCCGTTCTCGGAATTCAAGGATGTCGAACTGAAGCTACCGTTTGTGAGCGGATTGGTCCCTTTAGCGCTTTGACCATCCATGTCGTTCAGGCTACAACTGCTCTCAGTGGCCGAGGATAAAAGGTTACTGGAATGAAAGGATTGTGGTTGTTCGTTATTCTTGCGGTGCCAAAAAATCTCATTTTGTTTTGAAAAGTCCCCTAAGCTGGCGTCTGAGTCATGCAATGTAGGAGCATCTGAGGATGTTTTCCTGAAATCCCCTCCTTTGCTTTGGTGGGCAATCTTACGGTTCATACTGGAGGATTTCTTTCGTCTACTGAATGCCTTGATGACGCTAGAGGATGATATTGATTTCGAAGGGGACGCATCATCCTTGGAGAAAGAACGAGGTCTGATGGATGTATTCGTGCGATGCCAGCACAGCACCTCTTCCTCTTTATTCGTCGGCACAGCCACGGGTTGCTGTCTCTGCTTGCTGTTATTCATACTCAGTGTTCGAGATGGAAGGTAACTAGATGCGGACAACTGTAGATGTTTCAGGAACGTCTGGTGATGATGGTGTGCCTCTTGATCCTCAACGAACTTGGGCTCGAGCCGGACCTGCTCCGTATCATCATCCACCACTGCTGTCACAGGACGAGTGTTGCTGGTCATGATGTTTCCGGGACTTCCTACTCTAGTAAAAAAGCACAAACGAAGACTCTTGCGAAATATAAATGTGAAGCTTTCTTGGATATCATGTGGTAGAAGAGTTTTTGTTGAGACTGTGTCTTTTCATGATTGCTTCTTTAACCTTTGCGCCATCGGTTCCAAAACGGGCTATAAAATACAATCTTCATTGTCTTGGATCACAAGCTGGTGAAAACTCTTTACAGTGCTCTCAATGACCACATCTCATTCTTCATCGAAATGACAATGAAAAAGTAAGGACGGTAGTATTTGATTTTCCCTTGGTCTCTTCAGATGAGGCTGCGATGATCTTTCATGACAGATACCATCCTCATTTTTCCTTCTTCACTCTTGCACAAGGTTGTTGCTGAGACCCGCTCTACGGTTGTTTCGATGGTTTCATGGTCCAATTGACTGTGAACTCAGAGTTCTCATGACGCAATAAACGGAGTATCTACGGATACCAGTGCATCGTAAATTTAATTGTACTCTCAGGGAAATCCCTTGTCATTACTACGGTACTTTGTTGTTTACAGTTAATAGCTTCTGTTGAAGCTACCACTCGAGGCAATCCAACACCGGCGACAGATCACTTTTTTTGGATCTCCTGTCGTATGCCCTTAACCATTCCACAGGGGAACTTGTTTGAGCTACACCCCATCCTTTTTTCACGATTCCCTTTTACTTTCGTTTTCTGATACCTGCTCCTCTCCAAAGAGTTTTCCACCAGGAACTGTAAACGCAGATATAAATCAACGGTAACAGATTGAATGATTCCATCAAGAAGGCACCTGCGGTTCCAAATATGATTTGGAGACCGAAGGCCAAAATATGTGCCGCAGCTTGGAAAATTAATTACAAGGTACGTGATCATCTTCATCTACGACGTGTGGAATAGTTAGTTAAAATAGACACTCAGATAACAGGGGTAAGTGGTGATGGTTAATGGAAACCGCATCAAAAATCCTAAGGCTGTCCATTCGAGAACTTTCCTGAAGAAGAAAACGTTTCATTAGTGACCTCTGTTGTGGTATTCTTGTTCCCTCTAGCTTCTTTGACAAGTTATCTTGAATGGGTTGGAAATCTCACCGTGTCTCCGTTACTCAATCCAAACATTCACATTAAGCGATGAAAGAATTGATGTAGTTTCTGTGGAGTAATCAAAGTGAAGTAGATGAATTCTAAATCGATAGACTGGAGGAAGCCAATCCAACAGCCCCAAACGATTTATACTGACTGTTGGAAAGGGAAGAATATTAGTGGTGGATGTACTTTTGTTCTCCATAATGAATGCTTCATTTCCGCTGTCCCCTTCCAGCTCCTCATCTTTTTAAGCTATGAACCTTCTCTCAAACATCTTGATTGCACAATAGGTTGCTACTTTTGGATGGGACTTCTTGAGAACGACGAAGAAGGAAGTGGTTGTTGATACATACTTACATTTCTCTAATTTTAAATTGTCTCCATACTGTACCTTCTCTCAAACATCATGATTGCACAGTACGTTGCTACTTTTGGATGGGACTTCTTGAGAACGACGAAGAAGGAAATGGTTGTTGATACATACTTCCATTTCTCTGATTTTACACTGTCTCCATTTTGTCGCACTCCATTACTTGCAAACTGCACAAAACCTCGTGATTCATATGTCAGTCTTTAACCAAGGTTCGTCTGATTCTCATCTTGAAATAATGTCAGTTCCAAGAAGAATTGACTGTGAATGTTGCATGTGGGAAAAGAACTCGTCACACTTCCACTTCCGAAGTTCTACCGTGTTTTGTTTGGACCAGCCCACTACTATACGACTTCAATCAGACGAACATCTCACCTGCATAAACCAATTTTTTTGCTATCACCGTTGTGCCATTTAAATTAAATTAGCTCTGTGACAAGTACGTATTATGAAGGCTATACCAACCATCAGCTGAGACGTAGTCTGACGATCTCCTCCCGAACTGTTGGGCTTTCCATGTGAAGCGTGAGGATTACTTCCAATGAAATAGTGTCGTCACAATGTATTGGATAATCTCCTAAGTCGTCATGCCGTTTCCACCGCAGAAATGCCATTGCCCACCACAATCTGCCAGGAACCATGCATCTCAATGCTTCCTCTTAGTCCTACTTCCATCTACAATCTTTCCGGTGAGGAACGTTCTCCACATGAGGTCGTACATACGACATCAAACAGTAGCAGCTTGTACCACCGCTGTGGCAATCTCTCCCGTTACACCGATTGATCATTTTTGGAATATCAATAGTCCTACGAAATGGTTGGCTAATCCATTCTACCGAATTAAGACGATCCATTTTAGAGAAGATTTCAGAGAAGACTAACTTGGTGACAAAATTCCCGTACCTCCAACCACTGCCAAAGAAATTTTTATCTACTACGTCGTACTCCGTCTACGTCGTAGCAAGGTTTATCATGTACAACCGCGATCTTGGAATCGTAGCTCCTAGTCCCAGTGTGGCTCTCTTGATAAGAATGAACAGCGCATCCACTCAAACTTCCAAACACACACTACGACACGCTTCCTTGTCTTTATTGAGGATTTCTCATCAACAACCTATGAAAAACGGGCTCACTGTGCTACAAAGCGTCCTTCCTTGTTGGATCTACCGATCGCCTTCCTTTTTGGCTCGTAGAGCCAAGTATGCAACGTAACGCGGCATCAATCCAAAAACAATGAGGATGCCAACATTAAAACCCACGCTTCCTTGCACACCGAGGTACGCAACCACTTCCTCGGGCTGGGCGAAGCCGGTATCAGATCCTCCGCAAATTCCTTCCAATGCTCCGGAGCCGTCACAAGGTACAGGATCGTCAAAGACCAATGGCAGACTGGCGTCATAGGCGTACTTGAAGGGCGATACAAATTTTGCCCATTGTAAAAAGGAGGGGACATTCTCCACGAAGAATCCTCCTAGTAATGCCAACGCTAACGAAATCACTGTCATTGCGGTCATTCCTTTCTCCATATCGTAAATGGTAGCTCCCACAAAAAGGCCGATAGACTCTCCTGCCATCACACTGAGCAACGAAATCAGAGTTGTGGCGATAAATGTAGAAAACTTGTTACTGATTGAGGCCATGAAAAAACTGATGATCATGTACAGCAATGGGAGTACCAAACGGGTAGGCATCTCACTGGTCGTCTTTCCCATGAAGTAGGCACTCAACCGATAGGATCCGCTGGCCCGTTCCTTCAAAATAACTGTTCGTTCTTGAGGAAAGGCCATGAAGGACTGAAACATAGCATCAAAGACCCAAAAAGTCATGGTAAAAAAGAAGTAAGACGATCGATCAAAGACACGAGATTCTGTGTATGACATTTGAAACCACAAAAGTCCCGAGACCAGACCGAGAGCACAAGATTTGATGATGTTGATCGGGGTAAAAATCGCGGATCGACTGTTTTTGAGGGACCGGTGCACCAACGTGCGGTATTGTAGCATCCAGCCAGTGTTGTATTTGGAAACGTTCTCGCCGAGAGGGTCCTTTACAGTAGCAGAATTGCTGTCTCGTTCTACACAAGAGTCCATCTGCTCTGCAACAGCTTCGCTGTCCCATGCTTGAATCAACCGTTCTCGTGTTGACATGACGACTGAATGATTTGTTTCTTTTCGGATCTGGCCTGTACTTTTGCTTTGAACTGGATCAGAACTAAAGTGCTTATCCGTTTCCCCTGTTTCAGACTTCTTACTGCCCTCATTTGCATCAATTATGACAGTTGTAGTGGAATCTTCAATGGCCGAATCTTTCACAAGTAAATCCATCCAATGATCGGCTGCATTGTATCCGTCAGGACAACCCACTTTTTGTGTTTTGAGATAGTGCAACGAGTCGTAAGGGGTACCAAAAAACACCACATGTCCTTCCGCCAGCATGATAAGTCTATCGAAGGAACGAAACAGAGCCGAACTTGGCTGATGGATAGAGGTGACAATCGTCTTGGTTCCTTTGGTACCAGGTCCCCCCGACTTGGCTAGGTCCTGGAGCATGCGGATCAATGCGACCGCACTGGTGCTATCGAGGCCTGATGTAGGCTCATCCAACAATAGAATGGATGGGTCCGTAAGAAGTTCGGTGCCAATGTTGACCCGCTTCTTTTCACCCCCCGACAAAAGTTGAATTTTGGAATCGGCGACCTTGGTTAATCGCAACAATCTGATGACGCGCTCCACTTCCGATAATTTTGTTTGAGCCGACCAAGCTTCGGGCAATCGCAAGAAAGCGGTGTATCCCAGTTGATCGCGGACTGTCAAGTGCTCGAAAAATATGTCTGCTTGTCGTACGTACGCAATCTTGGCCATGAGCCGCTTCATGTCCTGCCCACCAAGGGGACGGCCATTGACGGAAACGACTCCGGAATCGTATGGTGTACGGCCGCTCAAACAGTTAAGTAACGAAGTCTTACCAGAGCCAGAGGGACTGGGGCACGTTCAAAAAGTGGCGAGGTTTCACACAGAGAATACATTGTGAGATGAGGGACCAAAGCAAACCAACCGTTATTACCACCTGATTCTTCTATTCGTTCCTTACCCCATCATAGCCAAAACCTCACCGGGAGCGGCATATCCCGACACGGCATCTAAAATGATTTTCTGTGAAGAGCCTTGATTATGAACGGATGCATTCGATTGGGGTACGGGAGCAGCAGCAATCGACCCTCGTAGCATACCGGAATTGTTTTCTTTGATTTGCACGGATTTATGCAATCGACTCCATCGTAGGTAGAGAGGTTCATTATTGGAGCCGTGAAAGGTCTTGTCGTTGGAATCAACGTCGGTAGCATCAAGGAAACTGACACTGTGTTGTGTTTTGTGAATGTCCATGGAGTCAGCGTTCGTTTTGCTGATGGTATCGGAGGCAAGTCGGTCCGTTGATGATTCTGGTGGCATGATATAACTTCGAGCTAATGGGTCGGAAACGAGGAACACACTCAGTACTGGGTGTGAGTGAGGTTGTATTATTCTATTTTTAATTGTGTGTGATATTGCTGCTGCTTTGTGATTGCTGCTGTTGTTTTATGGATGAAACAAAATAATGTTGATGAGGAATGAAAGGATGCTTCGATGATTTCGTTGGATGTTTTCATTTCAGACTGTGTGGAATAAAAATGATGTGGCAGCAAAACGCTCGGTCGAAATGATGATGCTTCTCAGCGTCGTTGTATTCTTCTCTATTCTCAATTCTCTCCTACCGGTATTTTTTGTTCTCGGAGGCCGTATCTACATGATGTTGTGTGTATTTTATCAGTCCATGTTTTTCCTTCATGATGAGAACTATTATGGTTCCGGTTGTTCTGGTGAACTCTATTATTGCCCCAAAAAGGCTCAACATTCAGCAGGCACGATTCATTCGATTTCATTGGAAATCCACAGCAACGAGTTGTGTGTGTATTTACTGGAGGACGTCCGCATTATTATTTTTATCAGTTCGTGTTACACAACCGCCATTGCAGCATCCAAGCTTCTTTCCCGTTCCTCATAAATTTTGTCTTTGGAAGGGTGAGGATTCACAGTCAATCGAATTCCTGAATTGGTAGGAGGAACGAATTCCGACAACAACAGAGATAGGGTATACCTCTACAGAAGTCATCTCGTTTCGTTTCGATTCGATTCCTTTCCATTTTTCCTTAACAGTACACGAGACCACTCCCTTTCATCCCTATCCCTCGTTACATTTACAGTTGATTCCCAACAATACACTCTAAAACTGTAATTATACGACAGGAATGATCGAAGTTGTGTTGAATGATCGTTTGGGCAAGAAGGTCCGCGTCAAATGCAACGAGGATGACACCATCGGGGATTTGAAAAAGTTGGCCGCCGCACAACTCGGCACCCGTCCCGAAAAATTAAAGATTCAAAAGTGGTACACTATCTACAAGGATCACATCACATTGGAAGATTATGAAATTCACGACGGTATGGGATTGGAGCTATATTATCAGTAGAATGGACAGGATTTGGAGCGGCGCTCTACACACAATACTAATGATTTGACGATTTGAGATCTTTTTACAGTTGAACAAAGAAATCGCACCACCTCTAGCAATAATTCGCTCATGCCCTTATAACGTTCGCATATCGGTCTTTAAAGTGCAGTCTACAAATTTTTTGGCTCACTGTCAAGGCTGTGGAATTCCTTTTGGATGGCTTCCACCAAGGCAACGATGTCCAGTTTGGTAGGTCGGCTGAAAAAAGCTTCGTCGCTATTATTAACTGTAAAATCTACCAAAATGAGAAAGATCTGTCTAAAAAATTGGCCTTGGAGATTAACATAAACACAAAACCAATTTGACGTGAGGTACGGATTGATTGGACCCATTGAGGGATAAGACTAACAGTAAACTCGATCTTTACAGTTAATACTCGGAGTAGAACCAACCTACCGTACTCCGGGGTACGACTAGGTACCGTATGTAGAGTAGTTATTAGCGCATAATGCGTATGATAGAGCAACAACTTCTCGCAACTATGAACAACTTCGAAGTTCCCAGATTCTATGATACGGTAGCAACTGTCGTAATACCGGTACTGTCGTAAACGGTAGACTGCCGGTATGTATGTAGTGTGTTGGTGCTCTCACACCACCGTCACTTCCCATTCGTCATCAGAGAGAGCAAAAAATGAATGATTCATCGTTATCTTTCGATGACCATCATCGTTTTGGTTCATTTCACTCCGTGTCAATGAATTTTTTTTCTTGAAATTCTCTGCCGAAACGCCATTCGTCGGTAGTGATTCCCAGTCAATTGATTTCTACACATGATAGAGCATCAGCAACAACAGCCTCCAACAGACACTACCATGACACCAAGACCCGAAAATTCTGGAACTATCAACAACAATAACAATGGCAAGGAAATAATGAAGGATAACAACGACAACAATAACAATAACTTAGTGGACGTATCCAACGCGGCCACAACCAACAAGGGCAGCCTTCACACCAAGTCATCATTTTTCTTGTTGAACGAAAAGAACAGTCAGTCCATACCCCAAGTTCACCTGGAGCTGGAGAACTTGTCCTACACTCCAATCACGTCCACTGCCAACGCCAACCAACAACGCAACACTGCGTGTCTCAATTGCTGTTCCAAAAAGGATCAACAGCATCGTACGACGGTCCTCGACAATATCACCACAGAAATCAGACCCTTTGAATTGACCGCTTGGATGGGACCCAGCGGAAGTGGAAAGACCAGTTTGACATCGATCGTGGCCGGCTTGGTCGACCCAAATGATGTGCAGGGAACACTCAAAGTTAATGGCTCCGTCGGACGCCTCCCCAAACAAATGGTAGGTGTGGTCTGGCAAGATGACTTACTATTGAGCAACCTGACGGTAGAAGAGACCATTTACTTCGCGGCGCGGATCAAAACGCCCGCTACCACCAGTGACGCCCAAGTCAAGACTTTGGTGCAGGAGATCATGGCCGAACTCGGGCTCGTGCATATTCAAGACAATCTGATCGGATCCGCCCTTTCCAATATGCCTGGAATATCTGGAGGAGAGCGCAAGCGTGTGGCTGTGGCGGCCGAGTTGGTCGTACGCCCGTCATTGTTACTACTCGACGAACCCAGCAGTGGACTCGACAGTACCACTGCGTTCAACCTGATTTTGACTCTCAAGACATTGGCATCCTTGGGACACAGTATTGCTTGTGTCATCCATCAGCCAAGGACCGACATTTTCAAACTCTTTGACCACTTGCTGCTTCTGAGTAAGGGACGGGTCATTTACAATGGTCAAGCCTCCTGTGCTCGACAGTATTTGGAAACCATTCCGGATGTTGTGGCTCTGCCGCCGGAAACGGGCATTGCCGATTGGATTATGGATACCGTGATTGCCGATGAGCAACGACAAGAACGACTGCTTGCGGACCACTGGGCGCGCAATCCACAAAAGTCGTTGGAGCAGTGTTGTGAAAGTGACAGCAAAAACAACAAAGAAGAGAGAACAACAACATCCAAAGACCATCGCATGTCCACCTTGAACGAGCTACACCAAACACCAAGAAAGTACGAAGCCTCCTTTTGGAAACAGCTGTCCTTGTTGTCACAACGCACAATGAAGCAACGCCGGGGTGAACGCTTGACCCGTGTGGCGGCGTTGTTGACCTTTGCCTACGTCTTCTTTACGAGTTTCTTTTGGTGGCGAATGCCTGATTCTACCGCTTGGGTTTATGCACGTAACTCCCTTCTCTTTTTTATGCTCATTGCCCAGGGTAATAGCATTGTAGTGGGAAGTATCAGCGTCTTTCAACGTGAACGAGCGCTGCTGCGGCGAGAACGAGCCAAGAAAATGTACGGTGTTTTGCCATTTTTCTTGGCAAAGGCCTCGTCCGACATGACTAACAATATTTTGTTGCCATTGTGTTACGGTATCATCACCTATTGGACGGCAGGATTGCGACCATCCTTTGTCTACTTTTTGAAGTTCGTCTTGGGATATTACCTGACCTTGAGTTGTGCGCAATCGATGGGCTTCTTTGTAAGCATTTTGATCCCCAACACCCAAATTGCAATGATCTTGGCTCCGCCCATGACCCTTTTCTTCTTCATCATTGGAGGATTCTACATTCCTCTCAGCGATATGCATGCGGGTATCAAATGGGTCTCGTACGTTTCGTTTGCTCGATATGGCTATTCGGCGCTTCTCGTTAACGAGTTTGAAGGGCGGATGATTCCGTGTGCGGACGAGGAGGTGGCGATTTCAATTGGTGCCGCCGGTCAATGTCCCATGCCAGGAGATTCTGTGTACGAATCGGTAGGCATTGATGGAGTCTTTGCCAGCTATTGGTTCAACATCTTCATGGCTTTTATTCTACAAATGACCTTTTTGGTGGGTGCCTATGGTCTGTTGAGACGGTCCAAGTAGATTGAAAAATGAATTTGTTATTACAACCGAGTACAGTACTACCGTAGGATGATTATATCAGTTCTTGTTACTGCAATGAAAATATAAATTATTATTTAAACTGTTCGATGAGCATGTGTGAAGATCATGTCAACCAGGTCATTCGACAAAAGCATAGACAATTTCTTTCATCCCAACAACCGCGTTTGTCTAGACCGGATGGATCTTCTTTTGACGAGATCGAACGGAGGATTGCCTACTGGCGTTCGATAGACTGCCGACGCTGGAAGACGAGTCGAATGGGTTGCGAAAAGATCGGCGAGAGGAGCTGCCACGAACGGAGCCAGTTTGGAGATCCAAAACCTTACTCTCCAGTTGAACAATCGTATTGTCCTTCTCTTTGTTCTCTTTCAGTCGTTTCTCTTCCACGATCTCCAACTTTCGAGCTAAAGATGAGATTTCATTCATGAAATTGAGTTCGGACTTGGCTTGCATGTCCAAAATTTCTTGAATGTACATTCGCATATCCTTGAGTTCTTGATCCTTGGAAATCATGACTTGTTCATGACGACGTTCCATTTCGTTTTGTGCCAGGACCAAATCACACTTGGTTTCTACAGCACGTCGCAACTGTTCGGCCATGGCTTCAGCCTGGTTCTTCATCTGTTCCACCGTTGCCTTGAGCGTTTGGACTTCTTCGTTGTGTTGTTGGTATTGAATACGTTCATCGCACATACGAAGAAGACGTTTCGAAGATTCGACAATGTCTTCTTCTTCATCTTCCTCCTCCTCTTCTTCTTCCTCCTCCTCCTCTTCGCTGTCGACAACTTTCATGGACTTGGATCGGGGAGAAATTTCAATGACTCCTCGTTCCTCTTGAAGGGTCGTTTCAATATGCATGTTATCATCATCGGTGGCAACAGAATTGTCCTCTTCGCTATTGTCTTCAAATGGATTCGATTTCTGTTTGTTGCCACCACCACTGCTGTCGGCACTGGGCTTCTTCTTGATAAGATCATCCATACCACTAAATGGATTCAAGATGTTGGTTTCGTCGTCTTCCACGTCATCTTCGGCGGGTGTAACTGCATCGTTGTCTTCCAAAGAAGAATTATCATCGCGGTATCGCGCATGGACGTGCAAACTGTCGTCTTCCACAGTAGTTCGATGGCGACGACGTGCCGCACCGAGTTCCTCTTCGTCAAACGACAAGACTTGTTTGGCGGAAAGCGGCTGGGGACGCTCTCGACGAGTTCGAGGGTCATTGTTGCAAGGCATCTTGGAGACGGGACGGACCGAGGACAAGACGTTCATTGAATCGCAATCATCATCCAATTCTTCGTCTTCTTGAACGACTTCAGTGACGGATGGCATGAACCGTTCGACATCTTCCAGTTCGCTTTCACTCAAAATGGAACTCAACAAAGAGTCGGCTTGAGACGATTCTTCGGCTGAAACTTTTTTGTGTTTGTGGCGTCTCCTTTTCTGTTTGCTGCTACTGCTGTTGCTAGATTTCTTTTTCTTGTCGTAACGATAAGAATGACGACCCATATCCATTGGATCCAAGTCGTCGTCATCTTCCTCCCCATCTAGAGTGGTTTGGTCATCATTGCTAAAGGGATTATTCCATGTTTCCGAGTATTCCCACACGCGGACCTTTTGGAATTCCTTAGTCGTATCGATCTTATTCGATGGAAACGGCATGATTGGTGATGGTCAAGCCTTCCGGATAGGGGTATTTCCTCAAAAGACGACGAACTGGTGCCGTTTGTTGGATTGTTGTTGCTTTGTGTTTGTAGTATTGTTCTTGGATCAGTCTGAAGATCAATCAACAGTTCTGATGGATCGTTTCTTTTACGAGCAATTGGTGACTATGGCAGTGTCACATGACGGCTGCCAAGAAAAAGGTCGATCGTTTTCCTTCTTGACGGCAAAAGGTAGAAGCTCGAACCAAATGATATTCGACCGATTGGCATGAAAAATTGGCACCCAACGAGCCATTGCGCACCTTCTGTCTGCCGACGGCATTTTAAAAATTCACCGGCCAACGCACGATCAAGTCTCAGGGAGGGGAATGTACAAACAATTGACGGAAACGGGGGAATTCCCCTATTGCTCCGTCCTACCATCCGTCCGATCTTCGAAGATCTCTTTGGTTCGCCTTTCCGCGCCGTTCGATCAATCTTTCGATGATGATTGTGACGACAGCAACAAACAACTTTTCGTCGAATATTATTTTATAGCAATAGAGTGTGTGATGAGAATACTCATCGCGTCGTCGCTTTTCTCACATCTCACATCATCACATCCACAAAAGATATATAACACTTGTATCATCCAAGGTAGTTCTTCCTCACAGACTATTACTCCAAGTACTATAAGCATAATGTTCCGAACACGAGTAAGTCGTTGCGAGTATTTGAAGTTGTGGAACTTGTGCCTTCATATATTCGACACCAAACGCCTTATTCTACGAGGGTTCAAGTCGAAGAAGTGCATCGAAAGTTTGCTTCCTTCGACATACGTTCTTCCTTTTACAACATGTGCCTCACAAATATCGCCGTCATAATACTGTACTTTCTCTGTGTCTCTCTTTCTTTTGATACACAACACTTTTGGATGATTCAATGGGATGATGGATTTTGACATGATCCACACAACAATCTACGTTTCTTTTGGCTGTATCACTTCATTGATTTTGTCTTTTCTCCCATTTTATCCTCATTGGAATCGATCTTATACCTTCAATGTTCGGTCATTGTTCATTCTTTTCTTGATGGAAATCCGAAATCCAATCCACACAATCCACAACCATTTCAATGTCTTTTCATTGACACCATGTTCACGATTTCTGATCCTTACATTTCTAATCTATTCTCTAGGCCTTGTTTCGCAAACTCCAACCCCTGGGAGACCGAGTCTTGGTCAAGCGAGCACCCAAGGAGGTACAAACCTCTTCGGGTATTTACTTGCCAACCAGCAACACCAAAGATCCCAACGAAGGTGAAGTCATGGCCGTTGGTCCCGGCGAACGCGATGTCACGGGAACTTTGCATGCCACCACTTTGGCCGTTGGTGACAAGGTCTTGTTGCCCGAATATGGTGGAACCAAGGTTAAATTAGGCGAAGACGAAGTGTTCATGTTTCGAGAATCGGATATTTTGGGAAAATTTGAGTAAAACAGAGACGAGACAATAATGATATGGACGAACAATGCATCAAACCAACAAAAACAAACTTTGTAGACGGAGTGAGGCGGATAGACACTCGATATTGTAGTTTTTTTAAAAAGGAATGAAGAAAGACAGACATAGAAACAATGGATTGATGTTTTTTTGGGGGGCTTTTCTCCAGACTGTTCATCGTTCATTCGTGTACTGCTGTAGAGATTAGAATCGTCTCATGAGTTCATGTAAATATTACCTTGATTACTCTTTTTAAAAAAAAAAAAAAAATTTTTTAAAAGACGACGAACATCCAATTCCTAGTTAGCTACCGGTAGTAGACCGAGACGAGAGGAATAGTGGGCAGGAGGGAGGACAAGAGAACGTCGCCAGTGAACTCACACATCCAACACATTTCTGATTTTCTTCATCGGTCTCGATGAAAGAACTATTCGTGTTAACTGTAATCTGGGTGCGCCTACTTCTACTACGGGCAGTCGTATACAACAAACAAGGAGGTGGAGGCAACCGTCACAACGGAGTCCAAACAAATCTCTATCATTCACATTACCCTCACCGAAGACACTTTTTTTGTCAAATGAATTGCCCAATTGATTTTTTCAGAGCCATAAATATATTCTACACCATTGCAATTATTTGTTTCTTGTACGTATGAACTTGTTTTGGATACAACAACATGCATCACAACTACTGAGGCAAGATGTCACCATCTACGGTTTAGCGGACCCGTCCATCACTTGTGGATTCTCTGCCTCGTCTTCTGTTGCTCCTCCTGCGAGTCCACTTTCAACGGGGGATACTACTACTTCATGTTTGAAATGAACCAACAATAGACTCATAAAGGACAATACCACAAAGAGAACAAAGCCCAACGTGGCAAAGATTTGATTGCTGCGTTCGGACCCCTGCGTGTATTTGTGAAACGATGCGTACAGAATAGTATTTTGATTGGCCAGCACCACCAATACTCCCAAAAAAAATCCAACAGAAAATGATGTGGGGAATCTCTTGAGAACAAATGTTCCCAGAACACCGAGCGCCAAGTGTATAAGACCCGTCCAAAGTGCAGCAATGATAAGGGCAATTGATCCGTCTGCCGATTGTTGCACACTGACCACTGTAGTTTTCGTAGTGGCATTGGTAGGAGAATAATTTCGGTGAGATAATGTATGTTCCAAAATAAGATGACAAGGAATTACTCAAAAAGATTAAATGCTTTCACCTGTGATGTGGCTGGCAGTGCAACGACTTACTCTCAAAGATGGATAGAATGAAATAAAGAACAATGAACAACAAACTGATTCCCCATGCTCGATGAACGGAACCTCTTGGATCCGGAGCGCAGGATGTGAACATGATACTTAGAATTCCATTCTTTTCGGGTACTTCTCCAGCAGCGACGTTGCTGCTTCCCACCAACTCTTCATCATGGTCGGCCATATTGATGTGATGTGTGTTTGTTGTTGTCTTTTGGTTGATTATCTGTCTGTACGTGTCGTATTGGCTGTCGATTGATTCTTCTTCACTTTTTCGATACAAACCCTCGGTAAAGTAGTAGCACTAGAGTAGAGGGCTGTGCAGTTGCTTGACAGTAGACTACTACTTTGATATTTCAGTTTTTTACTACTGCTGATATGGTTGGATCGTTGGCAACAACAACAAGATTACCAATGGTATTTTCACGCGGTGGTCCATTGAAGACGGCGAATCGAAACGACAAGACGACATGAAGTAGTACTGGAGAGAACAGAGAACGAGAGAACCAAAGTCGTCACAGAAAAAAAAGCCGCAGGTCTACTACCGTAGCTAGCTACGGTACCGGTAGTAGAGCAGAGGACTACCTGCCTGCCTGCCTGTGATGTGAACCGAGGAAATGAAGCAAAAAATCCCAACTGCTCTATTTCGTCGATAGTAACGCGCGAGCCATCCAGCGAATTTCCGAGTTTTACGCGCCGAAAATCAGCACGATAACTTTCCAACGTTCATCTTTCAAATCTCGAGCGGGGCGGTCCGCGTCTTTTGCCGTTTTAACTGTAAAAGTCGTCCCTTCAAGACTCTACGATCTATGTGATATTATATATATTCTTACCATTCTTTTACCCAACTTAGCACTCTACTACTACCTAGAGAGACTACCGGTAGTAGGTAGCTACTCTAGAAAGTAATCCAGTATTACTAATATTTACAGTTATTATAATATTATTATACCATTCTAATTTTACATTTTTCAGCATGCAGCCAGAGCAACAGCATCATAGCAAAATTGTGATCAAGTTAGTATTTCTTCCTTCACGTTGTTGTTAACATTTTTTTCTTGTTCGACTAATTTCGGTAATCTTGTGGTCCAACTTCCGGTTTGCTTGTTGAAGACATGTCCGCTCGATTGACGAGCTTTCGTTCTGGCAAGTTCTAATTCTGTCTTCCACTTATCTCGCACTGTTTGGGAAACGGCAGGACACTGCGCGAAAAAGGAATTCATTTCTTGTTGCAATCCGGCATACCCTCCAAGTATTGGTTTTTGTACTGATCCTCCTCCTGTATTTGGTCGCATGCATAGAGTGCGAATAGAATGTCGCATCCACTTGGGCATGTTCTGGTGGGCCCGACAAACGCCGTCATTGGGAGAGCCGTCGTCGCAGTGTCGAGAATCCATCAAAATGATTGTCCCATAATCCGCTTGGTGTCGAATACAACGACCGAGCGCTTGAGCTATCGCACGATACGCCTGTTGCGAATACCACTCCATTCCAGGCAACAGGTTTGTATTTTTGCGAAGTTTGCGCTGTTCATCATTGTAATTCTTCTTGGCAATCACGCCGCGATCTCGAGCATTGGGATATGGCATACCGACGCAAATGACACCACGTGCAAACTCGTCATTGAAACTGATGCCCTCGGACATCTTCCCTCGAAAGACAGCCAGCAAGAGACACTTCCCGGTATTTTTGATAGTATCATGAAAGTCGTCTCTCGCCTTTTTGAAATCCTCTTGGCTCTTGGTCGGCTCAACAATAATCTTTCCTTTGCTACGGGTAAGGCGGCTCCAGATTTCAATTTCGGACCAGCTAGAGACGCATCTGTCCAGAAATGAATATGATGGCAAAAAAACCAATACTCCGCCGCTTGGAATGCATTCCACTACAGAAGCAATGGCAGCGCCGAGCTTGGGAAAGAACGACGGTTCCCTGAAGTGTTGGTAGGTGACCGTCAACCGTTCACCGTTTGGAAAGTGGCCAACGCTAACAGCCAAAAGTTGCTTTTTCAGGTCGATGACATGGTTGGCTTCAAGAGGTGGTGGCTGGGTCTGCAAACGTCCAGCAAAGTTACTCTTAGTAAGCGCTGGGGATTGTAATGACGTATGATTTTGCAGATGATTTTTTGCGGCGTGGAAGTACGTCGAAGAAGCGTCACCGTACAACTCCAATTCCGCGCAAAGGCTAGGGAGTGGCGCCAACGAACCGCTAGCCAAGATGAGCGATCTGCTACTGTGGGCGATGTTCTTAAGTAACACACCAGGTGAAAGTAGCTTCAATATCAAATGACATTCCCATTTTGGTGTCGATTCGACACCAAAGTCTCCATGGTGCACACGCTTGTATCCATGAGATCGTTCGCGACAGGGTAGTTGCGAACAAGCTGGACCAATCCCAGTCGGATTACTAATTGACTTGGGTACGACTGTTGGAAGAGTTCTTGGATCTTTCCTCCATCTACGCCCGTTGTCGTTCTCCCCCGCTCCAATGCCAAACGCGTGGTCCAAATTCCCATTGGCTACCGAAAACATGTCGAACCAATCGCAGTGAGAATATATCATTATTTCTTTGTTGAGTCCAAGCATGTCTTCAAAGGAACGTACCTTGAGCGACGCAAGAGATGTAAAAATGCTCGGGGTTCTTGATAGCTTCAAGAAAAGAAAATGACGTGTGTAAGACATGAGCTGTTTGAAATATTGTAAGAACATGTGCTGGTAGACTACCTACCCAATGAAATATTTGTCAGCATCGAGACCAGACTGGACAGATCGATGGATGAGTTTTGATCCTTTCCATTGTTCAATGAAGGGACGGACGAAGCATCTATATCAGAATCCCGGTCCCTGCCAGAAAGGGATTCCTCGAGACTCAATGCTTGCTGAAGAAGGAATTCGATTTCGGTTGTCGAGATTCCAAGGTTTGTAAAAAATGGCATGCAACCAACTGGAGTACCCTTGGATCCGTAACCAGTCGGTCCGTCGTAAGACAACTCCTCTTCGTGAGTATCGAGAATTTTGCGGTATCTTCGGTACTCAGTTTCCAGCTTTGCCTTGCCCGGAGACGTCTCGAATCGTTGACGAAGGTTACCCAAATGTTTCACAATCTTCTCCACAAATAACAAAAGTGTGTGTGCAACTTGGTCAGAACCCACCAGCTTGTTGGTGCCGATCATCTCCATTTTCGTCGCAGTCGGATGGGCAACATGATTGGCCAGAGCACAGAGTACGTGGCAGAGATCTATTTCACCGTATTTTCCTGATCCGCCGTCACTCAAAGTACCTTCGACATTGTGAGCTTCGTCTAGAACAACCACGGTATTCTCCAAAGAAATTCCCATCACTTTCCGAATAGAGGGATCCAGAACATAGTTGTAGGGTGCAAATGTTATATCGGCGTGGGATTGCAATGCGCGAGACAGGTAATACGGACAAGCGGCATGATCTGAATATATTTCGTCTTCAACATCTCCCATGTCGCTTTGCGATAAAGCAGAAGAATCAGCATCATGCCGAAGAACGGTCAGACGAAGCGGCTTGTCAGCTGGAGTTTTACGGACTTCGTTGGCTACTTGATCGATACTCATACCCCTGGCATTGGCTCCATTGACAGTCAGAATTGTATCCCCTGGTTTCACGCAAGAACCAGTTTGGACTGTGTCTTTTACTTCTTTTATATGGCATCCCGTCCCCTGGCTGTTCGCCGCAAGGAACATCCCAAACTTTCCGTCTTCCGCTCGATAAATTGTAACGCTGTTATCCAAATGTGGATTCTTCCCAAAGGCAGTGAGATCCTCCAAATCGTGGACACCATACGTCGAGTCTTCTCCTCCATGCGAGCAGCATTTGGTACGATAGGGATTGCCGGCAAATCGGTCCGCGGCCAATCGAGCCGTCCGATCCGATGTAAGTTGGCGAAAATGCGGACAGGTTGGGGGTGTCTTTGTATGGTTGTTGGTTTCGTCACCTGCTGCTGCTGCGTCTGCTTCCGGAAACCACCCATGTGCATGATTCAGCTTGTCACCTCGTAACAATGAAGGCGGGTCGTTATCGTCGTAAAAGCCCTCATATTTCAGGTTCTGTTTTCTGTACAGGTCAGTTTTCTGTCGTCGCAGTTGACATTCGTTGTTTATGGAAATTTTGGCAGACTTGTTTTTACCGGTGAAATCTTTGTGGATACAAAGCCGATCTCGACTTCCCAACACCGCCATACGTGGACGATACGGAGTCTTTTTCAAACTGGATACCATTTGGGCCACTTGCGATTGGGTTCGTGAACAGTAAATGATTTTGGGAACACTCTTGTATGCTGTATTGCCTGCTGTGTCCAGTGCCATGTCGTCCTCGTCTGTGGTACAATGGGATTGCATGTGATAGCGTTGCCAGGCCAACACCGAACACAGAATGGCAGCACTTTTCCCAGTTCCGGTAGGACTTTCAATGACGACATGGCGTTTTCGTTTTAGGGCCTTGATAATGTGCATGGCCATTTGCCGTTGAGGTTGCAAGACGGTCGGAAAAGGCCACCCAATTTTGACGCCTTCCATGAAAAAGGTGGTCAGTTTCAATTGGGGTATGTCGCCGTCCATGGAACAGATAACGGACGTAGTTGCTTGAGTCTTGCCAATTGTGCCTCCTTCGAGCAAGGTGCGTCCGCCTTCATCAAACTTCAAAGCTTGGCCGAGTTTTCGACTGAGGATGTCTTGAATGCTCATCGTTTTGGGATCCCGATGATTGTTGCGGTCACGCATATTGGCAGATTGGTCGTCGTCACTATAATTTGGTTGTTGATGAGAACGCTGGTGTTGCTGCTGCTGCCGGTCCTTATTCAATCGATCGTCCCTACCTTCTGATCGGGATCGAGCAACATTTGCCACGGTTGACATATTGACCTCGTCGTCATCATCGTCATCACAATCAAAAAAGTCGGAATACATGTCATCGTGACCTTGCATATATAACGTGTTTACATTGCGTGCTGTGGTGGTGGGAGATTCCAACAATACATCATCCGTGTTGATGATTTTCGTCTTGGATGGGCGGGGTCGTGGGGCCATGCAATGTTCGGCCCATTGTTTGCAATCTTCCGCTCGAACTTCACACAAGACACAAAAACAATTCTTGCAAAACATAGCAGCATTGACGTCCATTGGATAGACTCCACAATCCGTTCGACTGTGTGGATAGACAATGTTGGGATTGGTGGCGGTCGATGAAATTATTTTCAATTCTTCATCGTCATTTTCGCACTGACGGACAGAAGGATCATGCCGATAACAACCCATTTTCTTGACTTGTTTGGGATCCAAAACAGCAATTTCTGGACTGCAATATGATGATGTTGGTGTTGACGGTTGTTTTTTATGCTTCTTTTGCTGCACATCGATTTGTGGAGACTCTGTTAAACCGATCAGTGATCGGATGGGTCGGTTTTTGACGGGATGGTTGGGGTCAGGTGTCGCGCCATGAACTTCTCGAAGTCTTGCGTAATCTTGTTCTACCTGCTGCATGGCATCGTTCTCTACAGCTTTGCCGGTAATTATTCCAGTATCCGGAGAGGTTGCGATGGCCGTTAACGATGATACCGGTGGTCGTTTGTTGGGACTAGGCGTCACTTGGGAGCTGCCGTGGAGGTTCTGTCGAACCGCAACAAACGTAGTGTTACTTGTTTCGGCCGAGACTGCTCCTTCCATGGCGCTGTTATTATTGCCGTCACTGGATGATGCCGTCACTTCTCTGTCGTTTCGTTTTTTTCTGTCATCTTTGAAAGTACCAGTCGTACTCGTAGTAGTGGATAAGGGAGGTGCCGATGTACTATCATTCGTACTCCGATTCAATCGACGCTTTCGACTCGTTGTCGTTGTGGAGGACCTATCATTAATATGTCGTGTCATTATGGAACAATTTCTTTGTATTCTTACGGAAGGTCACAATATGCTGTCAAGTCAAAGTTCATACTTCTACGGTACTCTACTCTAGCTACGGTAGTTAACTACCACCATTGTTCTCATGAGAAGAGAGACTGTGAATTTCATGATGAGATACGCAGTTTTTAGTTTTTATGTTTTAGGATAAAATGATGGCAAAAGTTTAACATGGGTGCGCTCCGAAATGTACTGTCCTTCCATCCGTCAATTGTCCAGCGTTGTGAACAGCACGACGGTACCGTAACCAATCGTCTGTGTGAGTGCGATTTGAAGCTCGAGCGCGGGAAAAATTGTGGAGACTGATGTGAACAGTATCTGCGAAAGCTACCGCACCGATTAAAAAGTTTTGCGCCAGCCGAGAATCGAACTCGGGGCCCAACGATGGCAACGTTGGATTTTACCACTAAACCACTGGCACAAATGAACCTAAGGTTCAGGTTAACACAATAACAAGACGATGAATAACATTTATCAACACTAAAACTTTTGTGCTATCTAGGTGAAGACCTACTACGGAGTATGTACCTATTTACCAACAACGTCATTGTTGCAGATTGTTGTTTCTCCATTCGACGGTACGTTCATGTAAAACAGTAGCTAGTGCAAGGAAGTTGTATATAGTCCTACAGTTTGAGAGGGCCGATACAGGGTTGAACAGCTGACCAAAGGAACTGACTTTTAGTATGTGTCGTGATGTTTAGAGTGTTGGTGTCTTGCCACATCCATGCTGGAAGGGTGTTGGTGAGTGTTGCACCAGTATACCCATCGTTTTAGGTAATTTCTTGGATCCACCTCTCTATTTTGTGTTGTTAGTAGGAATCTTAGCCAGACAACTTGGATCCTAAAATCCCAACCCAATGTTGTTTTAGTAACTACTTCTCTCTTCAATGCCAACTCCCATTGTTAATCAAAATTCTATTTAAGGCTATACTAACATCCAGCTGCGGTTCCGCATCGAGAAGTAGCTCACCCGCCTGGCCCCCTACTAGAGAGGGCAGGGAAAATTTGCAAACAGCTTTCCCTCCACTCAGCACTCTGTTGCCCACCACTCAGTACTCAATACTGAAAAGGCAAAACCTAACGAATGAGGATAAGTCCAAACCAGTTAGTATCAGATATGGCAACAATGCTGGGAAAGCAGCAATAACCACATAAATTGTGTTGGGTGTATTGATATCTTCTACCTGTTGCAACCCAATAGGGCTGATTGTATGTGTAGAAGAAACCTTCCATGTCAAGCACCAGTAATATTCCCAATGAAATAGTACCGTCCCTCTGCACTTGACACTCGGCTGAGTTATGATGCCATTTCTTCCACAAGTGTCCATCACAACTTTATCAGGAATCATGCATTAAGCATTCTTCCTCCTCTCCCTTAGCCCCCTTCCGACTAAATAAGAGAATCACAATCTTTCCGGTCGGCCACCGGTTCTGCATGATGCCATGCACAAGACAGCAGTAGTTTGTACTACCGCTGGGACGATCTCTTCCGTTGCACTGATAGATCCTCTGTGGATTCTTAGTTCCCCAGGCTCTGACAAACCTGGGTTAAGCCCCGCTACCACGGCAAGGTGATCCACTCAGGGGGGTCTTCAATGCCAACTCCCAATATCATGCGGTCTGAACTTGATGGCCATCCATTTTGGGCACAATGGATACCATAGAGGAAGACAACAGAAAGAACAGAATACTTTCTGGATACAGTTCAAAGGCATCAAAATTAAAGAACGCTTTCTTACTTGGATTACATGTATAGATTGTTGGCAAGATGTTGCGTAGAGTAAGGCTGAAGAAGTAGTACCCCCTCATGCCATATCAAGATCCACCTTTTGCACCTTCCAGACACTGCAATTGACTGGTTTCAATCAAAAGCACGGAGACTGAAGTGGGATCAATCGTTATGAGGCAGCACCAAATGAGTGAAGGGGATGGTTGCTTTGCTTTTGGACATGGGGTAACAGTGTGAGGAAAGAATCAATGACAACAGACGTTTGGCAAAGGTCAACTTGTTCCAGACAACCATTGACAACTGCATGTCCCAGTTGTTTCTTTTCTCAGACTACTCTTTTCTTGACTGTTGGAATTGAACGCTATCACAATTACTGGAGTACATAGTAATTGACTGCAAGGAAGTTTGGCAACATTGCAATTTTCTGAGAGAATATATAATTGAAAGGGTGTGACATCAATACAATATTCCAGTTGCAGTATAAACAAGCTCACAACAGATATTGATTCCATGCAAGCAACTAACTATCATCTGGTTGTCATTTGGATGGATGGATGGATGAAAATTGAATCAGGGTTCGGCATTTAGGGAATCAAATTTCCCCCTTGTCCAAGCGAGAACAGTGTCGAAGGTCAAAGCGAATATTCTCAATTCTTGTTGCACAAGAGAACATATCTGACGCAGAAGGCATGCGTCCGAGACAAACGTAATAATGCCTAACTAAGATGATTTAGAAGTCTTCCGTTCCCATCTTTGGATCATATCATATCGTTTGCTTTGCTTTTCGTTCACTCATTCTTTGCCGCGGCCCGAGTCGCTTTTCCACGAGCAATACTGGTAAAAATGTAGTAATCTGCTAGGGTATGCGCCAATATGGGAAGCAACAATCCACCACCTCCCAGTCGCTCCTTGAGCTCTCCCATCATCCAACCGTACACAAACGTCAAAACGACGCCTGCCATACCGCTGGGAATACCATGATAGTGCCAAATCCCAAAAATGGTCGCTTGGGCTATATTGGCGGTGATAGAATCCCCATAAAAGACTTCAAATTCTTGCCACCAAAACCAGCGGAATGTCACTTCTTCGCACACGGCATTGATAAACGCCATCATCGCGTAGTAAACTGATTCATGTACGGTCAGTGATCGCTGCAACGATGATTTGACCATTTGGTCCACACCATGATGCGTTCCTCGACTTTGAGTAGTCCGAGACCACACATGCAAAACGCCATTGACGGCCAAGGAAATTGCAATCACCACAGTCCAAGCAAGAGGGCAGGGCAATGGTCCCACTTGAATAAAAGGCCATTTGCCCTCAAACAATCGCAACAACCCCGCTGCCACTACCACTTGAATCACTTTGTAGGCTCCCGTCCCCAAGGGCCCCTGGGCTTGCAACAGCACAGAAAATGGCGTCCGCAATACATCCATTCGATACCATTGCGACAATAACGAGGTAACGGGACCCCACCACGGAACAATCGAGGAATTGGGCAGCAACAGCAAGTATATGATGAGGGCAAACGACACTTCCAACAAGACAAGGGTCTTCCAGGAGCAACGCCACCATCGACTTTGTATCTTCGTTACATTAACGGTAGCTGCTAAAAATAGAGGTATAAATGGTGGAACTGTAGCCTGTTGCGGCATGTGCGTATGTAGAATTTCAGCAACGAAGATGTGTCCCTTGTGCACCGAGTGTGCCAAAAACTGGAGCTCACAGTCAGTACAGGAGCTTTCGTGTCACTTGTAAAAATCGGCAAAAGAGTTTTTGCGCCAGCCGAGAATCGAACTCGGGGCCCAACGATGGCAACGTTGGATTTTACCACTAAACCACTGGCACTTTAATTTTCCTGATAGAATTGTCCGAATGCTGCATTTTAATGACTAGTCTTAGGGTACAAATACCAGCATGCCTCGTTCACAAAGAATTTGTTTATTGATCGTTTTGTCGCATTGACTGTGAACTTGACTCGACTCTGCTTTCATTAACAGTACGACCACGAAGGTTACCTACGAGATTTGACTCGAATGCGCTCGATAGAAGTATATCTATGTTGCACGTTTCTATGTATCCGTCACCAAGACTGTCGGCGAGAGATTGTTTTAAAGGGCCTCCCATCGTGTATTACGCGCTTTTTGCGAAGCAATGCCTTACAAATGAAACACCCCGACTTATTTCCCTTTTCGAAACTACTCCGTATGTTGCGTTATTTTAATTATTTGTTTGATAGACCAAACAACAAAACTATTCACTGTCAATGCGATCATGAACGTTGTGTGATTTATTATTGTATTATATAGGTTTTATTTCCAAGGATATTGCAATCAGGCAGAGGAGACAGGGTGGCCGCGAGAGTGATACTTTGTTTGCCTGGCCGTTTGATGGCTGCCTGCACTGCTGCTTTCGGTCAATTGCGATGGGATCTCGACAATTCTAAAAATAAATAACCATCGATGTTAACGAAAATTGGGCCATGAGAATGCAGTCAGAAGGAGATCAAGGACCTACAATCGGGCGTTCGAACCCTTCTTTTTCTTCGAGATCTTCTTTTTGGGAGGGGGAGGAACTCGATCCACCGACAAGGACATGCTCAAGCTCAAGCTACCTTCGACTTCTTGCAATTCTCGGGCATCTTCTCTCTGTGCGGTCTTCTCCATGAGGAATCGTTGATGAATCTTTTTCATCAACGATTCATCCAAGTTGGAAAGAATGTTGTTGTAGGAAGCAGCTTCAAGGTCGGTTTGTTCTCGAGGACGGTTGTTTTGGCCTCTGATAGAAGCATTGCAAACAGCAATGATGCAAATGAAAAAGAAGAACGATTTTGTGACGCTGTGCATGTTGATGGTTTGTCGATATTCTTGTTGTTCAATTGTTGTTGGTAAGGAAGCCAGATGAAATCGGTCTGCGAGTACGAAAATGTGTGGTGATTATGAACAAGATTTTTTACTTTCACATTCAGACAAATCTAGCTAGAGCAGTCAGGCCACTCGTTAATGTGAAGGTGTGACAATTACCGTAGCTGACTGTGAAGATAGCGCAGAACAATGATCGATTCTTCTTTTTCGTGTTTGGAACCAATTTCTATCGCCGATTTTAAAAAAGGATCGCTCTGTGCCCGAAATGAGATGCAGACCACGGTACTACGGGCTCCTACAACACTACCGTAGATCTCAACCATAGCTGGCATGTAAAACGACAAGAAACGGTTATTTTCTTCTCTTAATTAACACTTGATAATTCAGGCTCCAAAAGCCGCAAGTTTGAGAATCTTACTACTCGGAGTATAACTGTAACTGTAAATAAGCGAAATCAGTAGTTCTTTAAATTTCTCTGTATGACGTTTTATTATGACAGTTAACCGGGAATTACTAATACGAACTGTAATTACTCCGTACGTTAGCAAGCTACCGGTGACGGTATTCGTATGTACAAAGCCATTCTTCACAGGTACTTTGGTACACAACGTGTGTACAGGTACACCATAATATTGGGAGCCCCTAAGTCCTAAGCCGCCAAAGTCCTGAGACGGCCTAAGCCGGCCTAATAACGAGATCTGATTGGTCGAGAAGGTGTCATTCGTACGAGCATGCACACCCAGGCCCCTTCCCTAAGTAATTTTATGTTGTATACGTTAACGAATATTAGAATTTCCATCATTTGCGTCTGTCTGTTCTTCTTGATGCCTCTGTAATAAAATTACTGATTTCTGCTCGGAGTTTCAATTATTCCATGAATAATTATGAAATAATTGTATTACGGTAGTAGCAATTGTCCTAGGGTTTATCACCATGCATATGACTACGGTACTACCTACCGTAGTAGGTCACTACCGTGGTATTATTGTCTTCGCGTTATTTTCTACTCGAGTATTTCCACATCTCCCAACTCATCAGTGCCGAAGCACGCTGCAGTATCCATCGCTCAGTCACGCTACGGCACACGCAGTACAAGCACGGAGTTTCTATCAGCAAGATCGACACGTAAAAGAACCAATTGTTTTATTATATCAATTTAACGCGCAACAGTAGTAGCACCAAGATCGACAACCAATTGTTTTATTATATCAACAGTCCAAAATCCTTTTTTTTAAAGTTAAATGATTTATCAGCCCAGTCTCATGGGCTTGTACCATAGTCGTACAAATGTTGCGATAGCCCCTGGACAGGTTTCTGCAGGCAGGACAGGATGTGCTTCTTCCTCCTTCTGGCATTGCAGTTTGTTAAAATCCACTGGGCAACCTTGTTGACTGGATAATATGCAGGACAATGTCCCCCCACGGGCGTGCCTCCTTCCCCCCAAACAAACACTTCCACCACATTGCGAGATGAGTCCTGTCTCGTGGCACTGTAGAAACACTTCCGGACCACGACATGAACCGCCTAAACAGGTATGTTTCGCCCTGGCTGCATCCATTCTTTGATAGTTTCCCTCACAGATCCACATGGTTCTTCCACCACGCAAAACATTGGATCCCCCAAACCATCCGTAAACCCTGCCAAGTTGTCGGGCCCGATCAAAGTTGCTTTATCTTCGCTGATCTTGGGACATTTAACAACTCTGTGCCCAGGTTTTAGACATAGGGAGCATAGGGCCTCTCTCTTCCTGGCTTCCTTCATCATATCCATCGTTCTCTCATTTCGACTTCGGTATCTTCTACCTCCGTTTGCCCCGGGTGGTTTTGAATTTTTGAGAGTAGCTGCTGCCCCAGGCTCATATTGGTTCTCCCCGTCTTCGTCAACGTCTAGATGTGAGACTCCGCGGGTTGCCTCAGGAAACATATCTTGAGGGACCATAGTTCTGCTGAAGAGGTGAAGATATGAATGCAGTGTATCCAATATTGGCTGGGAATAAACTTGCTCCACGTTCCCAACAGCAATATCCTTAAGTTTGAGAGCCGTGCCGACCAGTAGATCTTTCGTGGTGGGGTCCCTAACCTTGTTGATGCAATGGGCTAAGTCCTGAAATATTTGGTACAGCTCTCTGAGATTATATTTCCCAGATTGCGCAACTCTATAGGGCACCGTGTCTGGCCTGGACACGGCATGCACTTCTTGAGAAGTAGCTGGATCCTCTCTGCGCGTCGCTTCCTCACAAGCGAAGCTGCAAGCTTCCTCCCCATCCGACATGTCTTCCTCGTCGCCTGACACGTCCTCGTCACCAAAGCCACAATATCTCATAGACATATCATCGTCTCCCTCGGGTGGGTGATCTAGTCCCAGTTGCTGTTCTGCTGATGACTCTAATGTCGAGGCTAAGGAGGTGGTGGTGGTCCAGAATTACATGGCACGTATCTTCAATACCAAGTTTTGTAAGAATGGTTTCGGCTGCAAATATGCCATCTCCAATAATGAACTTGATGTCGCATAGTTTCCTGCCAGGGGCCATGGCCACTACACTCTCGATAAGCCAGACGTAGCCGTCGATGGTCTCACGAATTGTGAAACCCTCACAAGGGAGACATACTTTCTTCTCACCATCAAGCATTGCGATGGTGTTGATTGGCCAACCTTTGGTGTTGATGGACTTTCCCATGCAATCAACAAAAAGAACATCACCGTACAGCTGGAAGTCTCTCCTCATGACTCCAGTTTGCCACACGAACCCAGTGACTGTCCCGTCAGAGGACCTTCCAACTCTGTAGTCGAAAGTGGGATCGCACTTCACCATTTTGTCTAGGTAATGGAGGATGTTTTGCACATCGTTCTGGTCTCTTAGCGACTCCTCCAGCAGCTCCCGGAACTGAAGGAATGCTTCAGTCAAGAACTCCGGGGATTGCAGGTAGTCCAAATCCTCCGTGTTTGATAGCAGATGGGCTTCGTCTGCTTCAGTTACCGTGTGGGAAGCAAGGTCAATGTCTCCCTTGGCCAGCATCCGTTTGATCTTAAGCCGGATGTTGAAAAGAAGCTTGGAGTCCAACGATGTGCCTGGCGGATACAGGGGCCTGACCAAGCGTCTTAGCATTTCAGGAGGCATTCTCTGGCCAGTTGCCATGACTGTGAGGATCGATTTGATTCGTGATTCGTTAACAGTGGCAGTGACGGCCCCTGCCTTTCTCTTCTCAATGGAAAGTTGACTACTGCTAGGGAAGCACCCATTGCTGTGGCGGTAACACGTGGAGGCGTTTATTCTGATAAGTTGGTCTGCTCTCTTTTCCTTGCGGTTCAAATGTGTGTAGGAGACCTGGAAGCTGCAGCCTACTCTGGTGGTGTTTCTCTTCCTCCTCTTTTCAGGTGCGGTTTGTTGCTGCTTCTTCAGCCTTTTGGCACGGTAGCATGGAGCCTCCGCACATCGGCTACAGCTAAACCTGTTGCCGAATGAGGTTACCGAGAATCCCTTCTTGTGAGCGAACTTCCTAACCGCGTCTCTGAGTTCTCCAGAGGACTGGAACGTAGCACCAACGCAAAACATGGATGACGCCTCTTCTGCAATTTCTTCAATGACTGCTACCTGCTCTGGAGTATAGGGGGTATCTAATGCGACAGTTGGAGCTTCGGTAACAACATCGGCTGCTAGGGCATTGGAGGCAGGGTCGATCTGTGGGTTGGCAATGTCTCTAGCCGTAGCTGGACTGTTCTCTACATCAGGTGGGGAATGATTGGCTGTATCAGGGTTAGGGCCGGCCACATACATTAGACGGGGAATGGGAGGGGTAAAGTGGAGGGATGTGAGACCGGCAGCGCCAGGAGAAGGGGTTTCAGAGCCTGTCGAGGACATGGAGTCGTATTGATTGATATGAATGTTGTTGTCCATGGCGGTATCGTTATGATTGGTGCTGATGCGGTGGATGAGGATGTTTTTGTCGTTGTTACTGATGGGCTGGTTGTGGAAGTCGGTTGATAAAGTGAACTGATGAAGCTCTTGATGAGCAAAGATCAAGATGGCGGGTAGAAGACTGTAATAATACTGTAATTGTTGTTGTCATTGGAGACGCAAGTTCGAGATTACTGGAAGTATTTTGTTTGTGATCTCTGCAGTTGATGAGGCCTGATGTGACGGAGATGGTGACGATGGAGGGAAAAGAAACATTGAGGGCGCATAACGTTTCTTTGGTCTCGTTGCGACCAACACAGTTCAGTTCGAATAATTTAGCCAGCCCGGCCAACGCGGCTTAGGCCGTCTCAGGACTTTGGTGGCTTAGGGATTAGGCGATCTCCATAATATTATCATATCATACATTCTTCATCAATCACGAGCGCGCCAAAATTCAAAATCTGCCGCTCATTCCCTACATAGCATTACTACGAAGCAACTTTCCCGCTACGACAAGAAGCCGATGAACGTACAGAATATCTCTATGATAGACACTGCAACAGTGATAGTGATTCATTGATTGATTCGTTCGATTTCTTGAGAATGTTGACGAAACCGCCTCAAAGTATCTCCTTTTCAAGAACGTCGAATGCACGATATGGAAGTAACAGTGCACAACTGATGAAACAGGACCGTTGTATTAACTGTCGTACAACGGCAATCCATCGTCGGTAGGGAAGTTACACAAACGGAACTGTGTTCTCGAAGTACTACTCCAGAGCAGAGGGTGAAAAACAACCAACAACATCGTCAGAATGATTTTTCGTTCCACAAATAATGCACGTGCTCGTCTTCCGACAATCGCAATCCACACTGCAACAAACAGACGTACTCCCCAAGTACCGTACTTTTAACTCGAAACGCAGCATCCAAGGGAAAAGTTACGAAATACGTAGTACATTCTTGCTTCCTTCCATAGAATTGTTCATACCGTCAACAGCGAAAGGATGATTGCTTCTACTTCTTGCAAAAGCATCAACATTCGTAACACGAACGGTTCGTCCCGAACTTTGATGTCGACATGGATCCTTTGTCTGTTCCTCTTTTTCTGGACGAGTGGGAACGTTGTTGATGCCAAGTATGGATTCTTTCGAGGCGGTGGAGTCCAGGCGACCAGCCGGAAGTTGAAAGAGAAACGAAAGATGGGCTGGGGAAAAGAAAAAGACGCCGACTTTGGAAAGGATGAAGAAAAAAGAATCGATGGTATGGGAGGTAAGAAAGGAGGCAAGAAGGAAGGCAAAAAAGAAGGTAAGGAAACTAAGATGCTGACGACAATAACGAGAACGATTGTGACAATGTTGATTGATACGCCAAAAGACCTCTCTCAACCTCTTCTTGATGATCTCACTTCTTGTCCCGAAAAAAAATACATCGGCAATAACCCCGGCTCCAACTCCGGATGCACGACCACTTTCTTCAGCTGACGCACCCATGGCCGAACAATCCGCTTCAACCCCTACAGGCAGACCTCCACTACGTCCAAATGTCGAACAAGATCCGGATCTACTAGAAAAACCTCTACTCGATCATCGACCTTTTGTCACTGCTGAAATGGAGGTTGCTGCAGCTGATGAAGCCAAAGATGAGGATGAGGTCGATCCGGACGAGGAAGGCTCGGACATTGAGAACGAAGTTGAGGAAGAACAAGAAAGTCAAGTCGATGATGTACAAGCAGCTAACGTTGTCTACAACAGTGCTGAAGGTGTCTGCGATCCCAACCCTTGTATCATGGGTGATTGTGCGACTATAAGCTCCCCCGAGGGAGAGGACGAGGCCGTTTGTTCGTGTCATCCTGGTTACGTGGGTGAATTTTGCGGCGTTATCGATCCCTGCTTGGACTTGCCGTGCGAGAATGGTTCCACCTGCAATTCTTTGGGCCGATCGGATGGACAATATACCTGCTTCTGTCTCAGCGGATTCGTGGGAGAGAATTGTCAATACGAAGACCCCTGCATTCCTACCGACCCCTGCATGAACGGAGGAACGTGCGTTGCACTGCTGGAAACAATCGTGAACGGAATTCCCCAAGTAAATTGTTCCTGTGCTGACGGATTTGAAGGAACGTACTGCGGAATCGTCGTCGGCCAATGAAGAACGCCACCACATCGTCTTTCATAGAATTGTGCACATGTTATTGTTCATCTAGCCGAAAAGATAGAATACAACCAATGGTTTTTCCACCACTAGTAGCTAGAGTTTATCTCAGAAATGTTACGGTCTATAAAAATGCTCCTTTTGTATTGACAATTGACAGTGAATGTCCCCTGTCAGGATCAGATCTGATAGGGAGCTTCGTCGGAACAATTTTTTTTATCGGGATGGGGTGACAGACTTTCCCCTAATTTCTGAAATTTGAGTGGGCAAATCCAATTTCCCCCCGCGATCTTCGACGTCCATCAATTTCGATCATCATTGCCACACATTTCATAACGATTCTTTCACCAACATCCCCGACCGACAAGTCTCTTGTTCCTTCTTCTCGAGGATAACTTACTGAGAGAGGAAAGAGGCAATGCGATTGTTACAACGACGACGAGATGTGCTTTTGTCTTGTTGCGCCAGTATAGCTTCGTCTTCACAGTATCCATTCTGCTCTTCGTTCACCGCATCGCAAAACGTTCGACAGTTGTCATCTTCAGCAGGAAATAGATACTCGTTGCTAAGGCACCGCTATTTTGTGCCATCTTATCTATATGCTCCATTGAGCTACCAAAAAGGCCTTTCGCACTCTTTTACTAGGCGACACTTATCCTCCAAACTCGAAGGTGAAGTTGCTGAAGAGACAATTGACAACATTTTGTCAGCGGAGCCTTCCTCTACTGCCGATATGAATCCGCATTTCTTGGCAAGATCATGGATCTCAAAAATTTTACAGGTCGAAGATGCCGAAGCGTCGTCATCGTCGTCCTATCGTAATGACATTCAGGCCGCTACTGCACGAACAATTCCTTTCTTTCTGCCAAATCACGATTCCAATTTTTCCACTGCTGCAGCGTCAGTACCCTTCGTATGTCGATATCGTACCGATATCATTCGACCGCTATCTACACAACAAGTCCATGTATTGCAGTCACTAGTGACTAAACACTCTATGCTGCAATCCTTACGCGACAAGTTGTTGGTCCACTTCCCCAAAAAACAGATTGGGGTCATCGAAGACCATGGTACCGTACGGGAACGAATTTTGGCCAGTACCTCCAAAACGGAGCTGGAAGATTTATATGCACCATTTAAACCACCCTCCAAGGGCAGTATATTGGAACGTATCCAGTCAGAACATCCGCAACTTGTGACAGCGGTTGAAGCCTTGTGGCAGGGTAGAGCCGACACCAACGAATGGACCAAGGCAGGACCTCGCGAGGTCTTGATTCAGTTGTTGGCAACCAAAATTGCCGCAGAACCACAAGTGACATGGATGGTACTGGAAGAATTGCGAAAGCACTGTCGAATTCAAACAAGAACGGCGGTGCTTGCCCAAAAGGATTCGTCCAAAAGTACCACTATCAACAAATACAGCGAGGCATATGGCGAATTTTTCGGTCATTTGGAGCATCTTAAGGATCATCAGGTTCTTGCCATTCGACGGGGCGTCAATGAAAAGGCTCTAAAGATGACATATGACATTGATTCTGAAAAGATGGAAAAGTTCTTGGTGTATCAATTGCGGTTTCAGTCAATCGTTCCTACCGCGTTGAAAGAACGAAATGATTTGTTCAGGGCCGCGGTACACGACGCCTGGACGAGGCTGTTGCGGCGGCGTGGGACCACTCGATTATGGAGTGATAAATGCAAGGAGGCTCAAGATCGAGCTTGTCAAGTGTTTGAAGATAATTTGCGACGGGCGCTGTTGGCCCCACCCTATCCTTTTCCATCACAGCCCATTCTGGCACTTGATCCGGGCTTTGCCGCTGGAATCAAATGCGCCGTGTTGGACGCCGATGGCAACGTTGATACTCTTGAGACAGTCAAATTTGTGGGAGGCGATGATCGAAAACAAAAGGGAGTGAAAATTCTGGAGAAGTTAATTAAGCATACGCAGACGATTTGCACAGAAACACAACGGCAATGTATCTTCCAAGATTACAGTGGCACTCGGTAATGGTCATGGGAGTCAAGAGTGTCGTGAACTAACAACCATGGCATCTTCAAACGCAGGAATTCTCATCGATCTGCAACTGGTCAACGAAGCCGGCGCGAGTGTTTGGAGTGTCACCAAAGAAGCTCAGATGGAATTTCCGAATGAGGAGCCGGCGGCAATCGCTTCCATTTCTATTGGAAGACGCCTTCAAAATCCACTATTTGAACTGGTGAAGGTCCCGCCCAAAAGTCTCGGCTTAGGAATGTATCAGCATGATTTGAGCGAAAAGGAATTGGATGAAAAGCTCCAACTGACTAGTGTCGACGCTGTGGCAACCGTCGGTGTATTGGTAAACACCTGTAGCGCGGCCATTCTTGAGAAAGTCCCCGGGTTGACAGCAAGTCTCGTTAACAAAATTATCAAGGCTCGACCCCTGCAACGCCGGGATAACTTGTTACAAATCAGTGGGATGGGGCCCAAAACCTTTGAAAATTGTGCCGGTTTCATCCGTATTCCGAACGGACCCGAACCATTGGACGACACATTGGTTCATCCTGAGAGTTACGACCTAGCTCGGTGGCTATTGAAAACGTTTTCTTGGAAATTGGATCAAGGAAAGCCTTCCAATCTTCCGCCTCGACATGAATGGGGCACAGCATGGAAGGGGCGAGTGGATGATGCCGCAAAAAAGTTCCACATCAGCATAGATCGTGTATTAGCGGTTTTGGAGAATCTGGTAGATTCCATGTCGAAAGAGGATCCAAGGCTAAGGGGTGCTCCAGACGATGCCTGCAAGACTCAGTCGCCCTCCACGTTGTCAGGGCTTTTGGAATCATGCCAGCATCTTCCTAGAGAACTGAGCGACGCACATCACCTTGAAAAAGAAGTAGCCAACGGACCGTTACGAGGAATTATAGGAACTATTCGCAATGTGGCAGATTTTGGTGCTTTCATTGACATTGGATCGGAAAACAATGGTTTGCTACACGTTTCGAAATTGGGCCCATATCTCCAGCTGTCGCAGTTGTTGATTGGTCAACCCATCGGTGTGGACATTCTCAGCACTTCGAATGGGCGCGTATCGTTAGGACTCCATGGTTGCGACCTTGATCCTGCACCTCGAAGATCTCAGGGGAAAGGATCAAATGCATCGAAAGGCAGAAGCAACGCTAACGCTTCCTCTGTTAGTGGTAGATCCAAACGATTTTACTCTGTCGTTGCTGATGGAAAGACAGAGAGACAGAAGAATCGTCGCAACAACAATGATCTGAACCCCAAAAAAAAGAAACAAAAGATATGACGATCTAAAGAGACCATTCTTTGTCATTACACATCCCGCTCTTCAGTCCATTCCGATCGTCGGGTTGGAAGAGTATGTATAGAGGCATCAGATAGAATCCGAGCGCAATTGAGCGTCAACTGAAACACTTCCAACGGGCATGCAGTCGAAAAAGATCGACTGATGCAACAATCAGTGCCCGAAACATGCAGACAGGCAGCTACTCCATAGCAGTAGACTCAATCCAGGCATGCCAACGCCGCATCGTTGGAAGTAGTACAGCTGAAGTGGATGTCGTTCATTGATTGCGTCATCCGTAGCAAAAGCGGCGTTTCTTTTCCGGCTGTGTAGAAGTGCATCCCAACATACTCGACAATGAATGCCATTGGCATCGGCTGTTTTTATTTCGTGTACCAAATCCAACACAATGGGCGACTTACCACTTCGAACTTTGGCCGAGGAGTAAGCCAAACGTAACCCTTAAGACTTCGTTTGGCAGTGGATTAAAGTCGCTTCACTTTTCAAACAACTCCTGGGTAGGATAAATCGCTGTATGACGACGGAATCAATGTGTAGGAATCATTTTCATTCTGAGCAGAGATCTTGTGAATGAGAGATGGACGGCAAGAACTAGCTTTACGACGTATCTCTGACCGAAAGCCTCTATGGTATCCGAGCATGGCATAGTAAGGTTTTCCGGAGCGCGAAACGGCCAATTACGTCAGTAGAAGAAAAAATCGTCCTTAACCTGCGGCAGTAGTTGTCCCGCAAGTAACCTCTCATGGTAACGATTGCGCATTCCAGTTCGTCATCATCGGTTTTAGACTACTCCTTCGATCCTTCCGAATCGACGCCACAAAAGATTGACAATGCCGGGGGCGATCCTGAATGATCAGCCGCAGGTTGACTCTACGACTAATACATATTCTTGATAGCGCACAGCTGCCAAACGGACGTAAAACTTGGAGCAACTTCAACTCGTGCGATGTATTGGACTCTGGACTCCGAGGGGAAAGAAACATAACTTTTTGACCTTTGCTTCAAAAGTTGGCGCGTTTGTGAACAATTCGACAGTAAAACATTTATGATGATGATGGTCATCCTACTGTGGTACGTAGTAACACAATTAATGAAAAGATTCCCAGCGGATGTGCTCGCGATTGTTGCAATGGTTATTAACGTTTAACGTCTACTCCGAGGGTATGATACTTCATCGACCGTTTTATATTACCAACTGTAAAGTACCGGTAGTACTACGGAGTATGATACAAGTGTGTTAATAGTTGCGAAGGTCGTAACTCCTGACTGTGAAAGACTTGAGGTCCTTGCGCGCTCAGAGAGGCTATTAAATGTACCATCCGAAGAAAAAGGAGAAGAGCGATACCATGGCGTTGTGTCTTTCAGGATCTTCAGTTTCTCTTTTCACCTATCTCATTCACTCAACAAATCAACAAAAAAGAACTACCGGTACTCCGAAGAAAGCACTATACTCCTCTCTTATATTCTACAACATGCCCAACTTGACCGTAGAACTCGTCAAAGTCATCAACTTACGGGATGATGGCCCCGATTTAGATATTGCTGATCCGTACGTGAAGTTTGATTTGGAACAAAACAACCGTTTATGGAACGACACCAACTACGGTCGTATGGTATCCAGTATCAAGAAGAATGAGCGCAATCCCGTTTACAACGAAACCTTTGTTTTCAGGGATATTCCGACTCTCAAGAACATGGAATTGACTTGTACCGTCATGGACAAAGACGACGACAGTCGGGACGACAAACTGGGCAAGTGCAAGTTCAAGCTCGATGAGCTGGATTTGGAACCCATTCCACAGGTTTTTCGCAAAAAGGTCGACAACAGACTTTTTCGCAAGGATTCCTTCATAGTTCTGAAGATTAGCTATGGCGAAAAGGCCAAGGATGGGGATGCAAACAAGTTGTCGTATGTGGGAAAAGCCGCCTACGAATGTTTACGGACATACTATGGTGAGTATCACCATTCATTGTGGAACGTTACTACAGGGAGAATCATTGGAGAATTGCATCAGACTCCCAAAAATGCTTTCCCTGGCCCAGGAGATGGTACTCATCCCGATGGACACGATGATTGGTTTCCCGAAATCATGGGCGACATTTTATCAAGGACTCAAGTTTGGGCCGATGTAATGAGTTTGGGACCCCCTGATGGACGATTCATGACCGCCTTTCAAAAAGCCTTGAACAAGATTGCCAAGAACGCCAAATCAAAGGACGAGCCGGTCATCATTCGCATGATGTTTGGCAATATTGTCGGTATGCCAGTCAACTGCAACGCTGTTAGTCGAGAACTTGTAAAGAAGCTTTCGCCGGATGCCAACATTCGTTTGTGGGTCGGCGCTTGGCGACGAGGTGTTTCTTGGAATCACGCCAAGATCATTGTTAGTACAATAGCGCTTGGTACAATGATTGTGAATGCAGCATCTGTATTCCAAGGATTGTGTATCCTCATCCCCCGTTCCCCGATTTCCTCGCTTATCTTTGCAGGCGGTGGATGGCAAACATCTGCATGTTGGGGGTCACAACCAGTGGGATGGCCACTACTTAAAGTTTGATCCTGTCCATGATTTGAGTCTTGAGATGGAAGGTGATGTTGCCTATGATGGTCATCTTTTTGCCAATTATCAGTGGGAATACACTCAGTCCCGACATGAATCCTTCTGGGGAACTCTGGGCAGTCGAATGCCTGACAGCATGCCACAGGTGGCCAAGGTCCGTGTCATTGTCAGCGAATGGCCCCGAAAGATCGCCAAAGAGCATCCTCCCAAATTCACCATCAGTAGGGTCCAGTCCGTGCACAAAAGCGTCGAGCAGCTTACCGGTGCCATCCCTGTGATTACCATGGGTCGTTATGGATGCTTAACGCCTCCTCAGGACCGTCCTTCTGATCGTGCTTTCCTCGCCATGTTAGGATCTGCCAAGAAGGTCATTCATTTGGCATTACAAGATCTCGGCCCTGTTTGTATCCCTGGTACCAAGTTTGCTCTCCCCGGTTGTGTGTGGCCGGACGAGTATCTCTCAACGTTGGCCAAGGTGATTTGGAAGCGTGGAGTTGATGTCGAAATCGTCGTTAGTAACCCTGGTTCCATCCCCGGTGGTCTTAGTCCTACGGAAGCCAATTACGGTAATGGTTGGTCGTGCGTTGATGTTGCGGCGGAGATCATCAAGCGCATTCGTAGTCAATTCCCCGAGGCGAACGGGAACGATTTACGCGCAAAAATTTCGAATAATCTAAGGGTTGCATTCATCCGCGAAGGGCATGGCAACAAGTGGGCCGATGGAATGAACATGGGGATGCATGCGAAACATTTCATCGTGGATGATATCACCACGTACATTGGGTCGCAGAATCTCTACGTTTGTGATCTGGCTGAATGGGGTGTTGTGATCGACGATGCTGGTCAGACCCAAAAGTTCATGGAAGAGTACTGGAACCCATTGTGGAAATGTTCCTATACTGGTGAGGATGTCGACGTGGATGCGGTCATGGACGGTCTGGATATTGACCGGAATGGTGCCGATCCGAATGATTTGGATGATGAGACGAAGAAAAAGATGAAGCAAGCCGAGCTTGCCAATGCTGGAGTTGGAAAGTCTGGTATGTATGAAATTGAGGAGTACGAAGTGGAGGAGTGTTGAAAAGGAAAAATCGGCGAATCGAGAATCGACTCGATGTATCGAAATTGCTACTGATACGACTAGCTATGTACGGTAGTTATATCAGGCACTAAACGAGTTACCTATTCACATACACTGTAAGACATTTTTAGAGATAGCTAATTGACAAAGCATTCTCTGCCATTTTGGTTGGTGGAACACCTAGTAGCAGGATGCTCTATTGAAAAAACAATGTTGCCGTGCAGAAGAGAGCAATAGTTACTACCGGTAGTTGCTCGTGGATGCATGACTACAAAGTCGTAATCCATAAACACCAAAACTTCAGTGTAGGTACTCTGTTTTTCCCGTTGCGTTGCCTCGTCCAGCAGGAACTTTTTGGCTGGCTGGATGTTCCAACGAAACGTTTACAGTTAGCGGTTAGCGGGATATGAATTTTTTCCAAGTCCGTATTGTGTATACGTTTGTGTGTACCTTCGTACCTTCTCACCTTCTTGAAGTGCGCAGCTATGATACGTTGTATGTGATACTTAACTAAAACTGTAAAAACAAGGGGGTTACATGTTGCAGTTGACTGTGATGAGTACGTTCTTCCGTCGTACTCCGAGTATTCTTTGATCGAAGATCTTCTTCATTGTTGGATCGTATCATATTCTTGCGGAAGAGAGTTGCTTGGTTGTACTCTCTACTCTAGAGAGAGTACGGTAGCTAGAGAGTCTACCGTAATCTTATTCACAGTCAAACGAAGTTAACCACCATCTTCATCCTGTCAAACGCAAAACATAGCCGACTGGGGGTATATAATATATTCATTTTATGCATGGGAGAATGGCAACATGACCGACCACATTCACAGTCAACGACCACACAAACGGCAACACGAACAACCGCTGCTGCATCTTCCCTATTATCGTCCCATTACCACGAAACGTCGTCGTTGTACGCTCTTGTCGGAAATTCAAAGTGTGGCCAAGATCTTTCCACAGGCACCATGCTGTTGCAGTGTTCTGTCAGAAGAAGGCGGCGATTATTCACAACAGCGACAATCATATCCCAAGATTTTGACGTATGAATCCTTTTGGAAATGTTTACAGTTACACGGGGTTTGGTTGCAGAATTTGTTGGAAAATATTGTTGTGAGATCGCGGAGAAAAGTGTCATTGAATGACACCGACATGTCTGTATCAAACACAGACAGTAAGGATGATGATGATGATGATATCGTCGTGGCCTATCTCTCCTCTAATTCTGTTGATATGCTGGCGTCAGTTCTGGCAGCAACCGCCTCGTCTAGTAGTAATCACAACGCAACGATAGCCTTGTTGAATACACGATGGTCGTATCAAGAGATGATAACAGCTCTGCAACCCAAACGATCTTCCAACTCAGTTACCATTGTACTCCATGATTCTCACTTTCAAACTGTTGCTCGAAAAATAGCTTCCGGTTTGGAAGCAATGGGTGGTGCCGAACAAAAGCACACTTTTATTGCTGCTGCCAGGACAATACCTTCCTTTTCGCATTCCTTTTCTCAATGCTACAAAAGTGATCTACGAGACTCCTACTGTTGTTGTGAGTATCATGGCTCGTTACCTCCACTGTCACAACGAAAGGCGTCAATCATCGATACTTCCAGCCGCGATGATGCCTTCGTTCTATTTACCTCGGGCACTAGTGGTGGTGGGCCCAAAGGGGTACGTATCAGTCATCAAGCCTTGCTGATCCAAGCCTTGGCGAAACTCGACGTGAGGACGTGTGGATATTCCACACAGACCAAAATGCTCGCATCAACCGTCCCATTGTTCCATGTTGGTGGATTGAATTCTATTTTGGCATGCTTGTTGGCAGGAGGAACCTTGCTCTTTCCAGAAACTATTGCAGTCACATCACAGCCAACCTTTCGAGTGGAGGATATTGTTGTCACATCCTTTACGCTACCAGTAACACTCTCTACCAACACTTTGGTGGTGGTTCCAGCCATGCTTTTTGCCTTGTACACATGGATAGATCAACAACAGCAAGAGCAACAACAAAAGCAAAAGCAAGCACTCATCACAAACGACGACGACAACTCAGCAAATACCAACGGATATTCACATGTATTCCCACGTGTTCGTATGATATTGATCGGTGGACAATCGGCTAGTGTTTCACTTCTGTTGCGTACACGAGCAACATTCCCCAATGCGCGGATTGTTCAAACCTACGCTTGCACAGAGGCCACATCATCGCTCACCTTTTGGGATGTATCAACAACAGCCCAGACAAGATATACGGACAATGAACGAAAAACAAAAATGGACAACAACGATGACACGGCGCCCCGCGGCGATTGTGTTGGATATCCACCCAGCCACGTACAGCTGGCCCTTGTTAGTCATAACGGCAGTGCCGATGGCGCTGCAATAATCGATAAGAAATTGCCATTACAATGTGCTGTCTCAACTCCCTACACGTTGGGCGTAATTGCCAACAGTGGTCCCCATGTGATGAACGGGTATTGGATCCAACGTGGCAGTGCAAAGAGGAATGACGAAGATACATCCCTAACACGCGAAAATTGGTTTTTGGGAGGTGATTTGGGATATTTCGATGAGAATGGTCGATTATACTTTGGTGGGAGGGCCGCTGATACAATCCGGACGGGAGGCGAAACCGTTCTGGCATTGGAAGTGGAACGAATCTTGGAAAAGCATCCCTCCATCCAAGAATGCGCTGTGTTTCCGTTACCGCACAGTAAGTATGGGGAAGCGGTGACGTGTGCAGTGGTCATCAAGGGTCATGTACTGCACAAAATGGACCTTGATGAAGTGAAACGGTGGTGTCGACTGCATGGAATGACCAGATACAAGCACCCAAAAAGTGTATTTGTGGTGGACACCCTTCCAAGGAACTCATCCGGAAAGATTTTGAAGCACAAGTTGATTGCGCAGTTGAGAGTGGATCCTGGAGGAGTGTTGCGCAGTAAGCTATGAGATCAAAGACGAAAGAAGGCGATCTTTACCAAAAAATTTGGAAGATCTGGCTTGTATGAAAGGACGATCTTTGAAGGAATGGTATTCGTCGAATCGAATCGCACTCAAATGCTTTTGCATGCCTCATCAGGAGAGCCAACAAACAAGTCTACATTGATCAGTTCAAGGAAATGTTTTGAGTGGAAAAGCTGCAATTCGTGAATATTTCGGACGAAGATAGAAGTGTTGTAGAACTGTTCAGGGAAAACAACCAACGCGCTGCAATATTGAAGGAATGGAAGGAACTTGGTATGACTAAGGAAGATGTCGGGTTTATTGCAGATACAGATGAGTCATTCACAATAGATTTTTGCGTGCCGTCCAGCAGTGTCCCTACGTGGAGTATTTCGACTATGAGGCGCACCAATGCTCCAACATCTCTGGAAAGAAAGCCAAGCTAATGGGTGCCACCAGAGTCTTTGAGTCATCACCAGAATGTGTGACCAAAAACAGAAATTGGTACCATCCGGATATGGTCATTGGCGCCTGTGTCGAAGAAATTGGTGACAATTCGGTTCATCCAAAAGCACCACGATCAGACGCCTTTCACCGTGCCAACGGATGGGCAAGATCAGGCACTGACATTCAGAATTTTCCAAATAACAGCTCCTTTCCACTTTACAGCGCTGGAGATTTAGAATGCTGGGCGGAGGGTCTATGGTTGGAAGGAGCGATCCCAATTCGTCCGGCCACTCTGCGTTTCAGTTGCACAATTATTTTGCTGACTCAAATACAACTCGTTACAAGTATTTGACGTATGGGTATCCAGACTGGCAAGCCATGGTAAAACCGTTGGAGGAACTCTCTGCAGATATTGGATTGCTGGTGCGTTGTGTCTACATTCAAACAGATGGTCCCGTTGAAGAAGGTGCTGATTATACGGAGAAGCAAGATTTTCAAAGAGTTCAGGGTGGTCTTGACACCAAACATCCAGTTTTTCCCATTTACTTTAATGACGAAGATTATCGTCGTCGTGGACTCTGCTCTACTACTAGAGAGACTTGACAATACGGTGTGTTTACTGTTCTTTTCTTTCTCTGTCATTATTCACAACGATTTTATTTTCGGGGAAGATCGCAACGCATCTCCAGCAATTGCTGGGCGCCGCCCAGCAATGTTTTCCTCCCACAATTGTGTTCTGTTCTTTTGTTTCTGTCATTCACAACGCTTACTCTAACTAACAGTAACAACGGTAGCTATCATACATACCGGACATACCGGTAGCTTTAGAAGAGAGTGCTATTTCGAAGAAAAGAACAGAACATGATGCGTCCCCACGTCAGTAGTATGTATCATAGAGAGAGAGGAATGGAACATTGGGGGGGGGGGAGATATTTTCACGAAATCACAATCGTCTTTCTTTTTATTACCGTTACCATATGTACTACGGGTACTAGGTACATACCCTAAGTAACGTCGTACCTAGTATTATTTTATACGTACGGTAGTTCATGATACCTAGCTTCTTTCACACACAGACTGCTGTTCCTCTCTCGACCATTGGATTTTTTTGGTTGAGCCTCATCATGAAGAACACATAAAGAACAGCAATCTGTCCGTCATTTCCAGTTACTTAGGAGTTCGTAAAAATTAAACTAAATAAATAAAAAAGAATATTTAAGTAGTAGCCGCCCACCTTTTACGCCTTGTTCGTGCTTTTTAGTTTATTCATCCCACGGTAATATTTTTCTATTCCTTTTCTGGAGACGATTAATTAAAAGAACTTATATCATACATCATGACACATTCATCTCATTGAAGGCAAGCATTTATTTCTCTCCATTCATTTAATTCGTTCATTTAACGCAAGCTTATGCTGATAAAACGTCATCTTTGTGATTTAAGGTTGAGAGAAGGATAAATGAGTGCGATCTTCCCGGTATTGATTTTGAAACAGTTTCAAATAAGGTGAGTCAGAATTGCCCTTATGTTTATTAATAGACTGCTCTACGTGGTGTTTTATCTCAGGAGAGTTTCTATTTCGTCTCCGGATTGATTTTTCACACTTGGAGAATTGTCCGCTTTTTTTGCTTCTCTTCTCATCATTGTGCTATCTTCTCTCTTTACTAGTTTCCGCGTTGTCCGACGCCTGCTTATTTTCTTCAACCAAAATTCTTCCTGTTGGTGAAGTGGAAGCTCAACGTTCAACATCAATCACCACAATAATATGACTGGAGAGTCCATCACATGTACATCACATTCCTCACTACCAACATCCCATCAATCAACATCAACATCCCCTTTGTACTTCATCTGATTACGAAATAGATTGGATACGATACGTATCTTTTGCAAAAGTTATCTCTACCACCCTGTAGCTGGAGCAGCTTGTAATAAAAAACAAATATCATCATGATGAACGATGCAGGGTACGTCACCCTTAAAATACTGTCTGTTTGTCTTCGTACTGTAAAAACGCGCCGGTCGGTAGTCGTAAACAGTCAATAGACTTCGCTTTTCACTTTTCATACCCTGATCCGTCGGTCGTGACAATGGGAATAAAAACATCATAAACTATAAAATGGTGACCACCGGCAATGGTTGCTACTTGTATGTATAAAACGTTTCTCTCACCGGATACTTGTCTCTGTTCAATATTTCCTTCTTACTACCACAACTACAGAATGCCTTCCCTGTTGATGCAGGCAGCGCAGAGTGCAGCACAAGCTGACGGTCTTGCCCCACCACCTGACGCCCAGATCAGTGGCGGGAATGACAATATGGATGCCGATACCGCCGCTCAAATGATGCAACGCAAAGCCATGCAAGCGCAACAGCAGCAGCAGCAGCAGCAGCAGCAACAACAACAAATGAACAACGGCGGTGGTGGAAAGAAAAAGGGATTGCCTCTGCGTCGCGGAAAGTGGACACCAGAAGAGGAAGCCTATGCCAATCGTTTGATACAAGAGTTCAAAGCCGGTTTGTTACCACTTACAGATGGTACAACGCTCCGTACGTTTCTCTCCAAACTGTTGAATTGCGACCCCATGCGTATTTCAAAAAAATTTGTAGGGTCCAACTGCATTGGGAAACAAGTCTTCCGTCGCCGGACGGCCGATTTGAATCGACTCACACCAGAACAAATCCAAAAGTCTCGATTGGAACTTTCCGAATTGGAAAGACGATTCTTGGAACGTGTCGCACAAACCAATCGTGTCAAGAATTCCAATACTTCCGTAAACAACAATAACAGTAATACTGCGAATGCTGCGGCTGCGGCCGCATCCTTGAATATGCAGCATGTGGCTGCCATGAATGCGTTCAACAATGGCGGCGGCGGGGGTGGTGGTGGCATGAACATGATGGGCGGTAACAACAGCATGGATGGTCGCAATGACTTTGACTTTGGATCGGGCAACAATGCTGCCGCTGCGGCGGCCATGCAGCAAATGATGGGCGCTGCGTTTCAACAACCATCATCACCTCCATGGTTGCAACCACCCTTGGGATACAAACAAGGCATGGGGGCTCAAATGGCGGCGGCCAATATGGCTGGTGGTGGTGGGCAGGCCAACAGTCGTGCGGCAGCTGCTGGACGAGCCTTGCTGGGTGGGTTGAATCCAGGAGGCCGCAAGAACAGTAGCAATATCAACAACAACAACAACAATACTAATGACGGCAACAATCCCAATGCCAGTCTATTTGCCATGGCAGAACTTCAACGCCGTGCCAGTCAACAGGCTCTCATGAATGCAGCTGCCGGAGGCAGTGCCCAAAATCTATTAGCTGCCTTATCGGGTGCCGATGGTAGTGGCTCTTCCTTGTCGCAAATGGCCCACAACGCATCTATGGCGCGTCTGGGTGCGCTGGCTAATGGCAGCAGTTTCAACAACCTGATGCTCAAGACGGGATTTTCCAGGGATCAACTCAGTCAACTGGCACGGGAACATGGCTTGTCCTCTGCATCACTCTCCAATATGGTAGAGCGGAAGAGTTCCTTTGATGCACTCATGTCTCTTGATTTTCAGTCATTGCAGTCGATCGATAACTTGGCCAATCTGATTCAGACGGGTGGTGCTGGTGGTGGAGGACAAGCACCATCAAGTGGTTTGAAGAATTGGTCCGCTGATACAAGCAACAGCGGCAACAACAACAATCAGAACCAATCGTCAGTCAGCTTTTCCAATGCCGCCCGTCGCTTGGCCAGTGCCACCAACTTGGAATCACTGATGCGAAGTCTTTCCAACAACAATATGAGTCGTGGGGGTGGTCTCAACAATGAAGGGACTGGCAATGATTTTAGCGCATTTTCGCAGCAGTCCCAAGCAAACTTGCAGAGTTTGTTGCAAAACATGAGCAGTGGCAACATGGTTGGCATCGGAAACAGCAGTAGCAACAACAACAACAACAACAACAATACCAGCAGCAGTATGAGTAGTTTGTTGGGAGCCAATAACGGAAACAGTGTCTCGTCATTGGCCAATCTGTTGCGAGATCAATCCTCAACGGGACTGTCTGCTTTACGAATGCAAGATGGATTGAATAATCGGAATTCGAGTGTAGAAGACTTTTTGAGTTTGGTCGCTGCCGGCGATATTCCTCATCAAGATCCATCCTTGTTGAATTTGTCATTGAGTCAATTTCAGCAGCAACAGCAGCAACAATTACATCAACGACAGCAGCATCAACAACAGAATAACAGTGGCGATGGGACCAACAACGACGCTGCTGCTATGCTCGCACAGCAGCAACAAGCGTTGGCTCAAGCAACGGGTAATAACGCCTTGGCAAATGCGTTGGCTAGTCGATCCTTTGGCAATTTTGGCGGATTGTCCGGTTCGGGCGCTTCTGGCAACTTTGGTAGTTTGGGTTCCACTGCTGAATTACTGCAACAAATGGCCGGTGCATCCAATAACTCGGATAGTTTCAATGCCATGAAACGGAAACTTCTGGAAGTCGATGGCGGACTCGACTTACAAGGGTCCAACAAGCGGTGATAAAATATTCGCCAAAAAAAGCGACAACCGCGGTGGAGCTCTACGTGTGAGTTAATTACTGCGTATTTGTTTCCATGTCAACGTTTGTAATACTACTACTAAAGTTCATAATAACATCACTGTGCAGAAGAATGTTATGATAATATATACCACGTAGTATGAAAACGCTCAAGTAATAAGATTCACCAGACTACTTGCACGATCATGGACACACTGTTTTCATACGACTGTAAACGAGGTAGGGAGGAATCCCATGATGTTGATCAACATAATATTTTATTATTATGAATTATGGGTTATCTACTCTTCGGAACTCTTTGGAGAAATAGCTGCTACGGAACACTTCTGAAATCGAATTGTTATTAACAGTAACTGTAAAAAATCTGGTATTTACCGGTAGCTTGTAAAGGTACTACCGGTAGAGTATCGTACTGGTTGCTGCCGTACAGGTAGGTAACAACCGGTACCGGTATCATACATCGTAGAGGTACGGTATTAAAATACTGTACGTCGTACGACTTACTACTAAAGTAGTGCGGAGTAGTAGTACCGGTATGATAGTAGTAGTAGTACCTAGTTAACATTTGTAGGGAATTTAGAATCCCGTCAGTCAACAATTTTTCTTGTTTCAACGGAAGAAGAAAAAGGCGTTAAGGATCGAACTGCGCCAAAAAAGAAAAAAAGTGCGAGGAAGGCGGACTCGTTTTACATAGTCAGACTACCGGGATTTAAGAATTAAAATAATGGTGTACTCTACCGGTACTACCGGTTGTAGTCTCTACCCTCTAGTACCGGTAGCAGTACTGGTAGCTACCTATGTACCCCTGGTACCCCATCGGAGCATACCAGCTCTCTATTAGTAGAGAGCCGAAGCAAGAAAGAGAAGGAGAGTTCCCAGAATGTGTGACAAATGATTGTTGCATGTGTGTGAATTCATTTTGCAACCTCCTCCTACAGACTCCCTCTCTAAGGGGAACAACAGGACGACAGTCTATCTAACGCTTTCTTCTACCGAGTTGCAGTATTGACTGTGAGATTGACAGACGGTTGTGGTGGAGTGTTTTTTCCCTTCTGATTGTTGAATTGACTGTTGACTGTTGGCTGTTGTGCCTTGTGCGTTGTTGTGTCTTTGATTTTCGAATCGTCCACGACTACACATCTGAATTTGACAGACAGAACCATTGAAAATCCAACATACCATCGGTGTCCCAAAAGACCGTTGTATTACAAAGCCCAGAATGCCGACAACAGACTTTGACATCAACACTCCACCAAGGACCATTTGGGATCCTCCTGTCAACAACAGTAATGAATCGAGTGGGATGGACGACGACGACGAAGAAGACGAAGACATAGACCCCATGAAATGGAGCAATCAGGCCATGCGCATCCAGTTGTGGGATACCTTTCGTCTGGCTCGAATCATTCTAGGAGAGCCCATCAAGACTCGGCGTCTTACGTCTCATTTGATCCTACATGCCATTCGAAAAGTGGCTGAAATGAAGTTGCTAATTTCCATGCTGCAAAAACAAATGAACGATAAGTTTTTCGAAGCCAGAGCAGCTGCAGAAGAATCCTCGATGAGAGCAATAGAGGCTGCTGCTCCTAAAATTCCATCTCCACTGGAAACCGTTCCAGAGTCATCCGAATCCGAATCTTCCATGTCTCCTCACTTGGAGACTCCTACTTCCTCACGTGATGGGCGTCACTTTCATTACGCATCATCCGATGAGGAAGATTTGGAAGAAATATTCAACGAAACTTCGGAAGATTTGCAACGGTACGGATGTGCCAGTGCCGCCATCAAGTCAAAACCGTCCGTGGAAACCACCAATACTCCCACCACTTGGGATTCCAGTGTTGACAGCGAAGGAGTGGTGCATCACGTGACTAGCGAGGATGATAGCTATCACGTGGCTGTACTCCGAAGGGAAATCTTGTCCCAACCTACCTTGGAGCATTCTGCAGTCTCTTCCGGCTTGGATCCGCGTACTACACTGGAATCGAAACCCTCGGCCAAGGAATATAACAAGCTACTTCGTATGCAATCACAAAAGCAACACCAAGAAATCGAGTCCATGTTGAAAAGCTTGGATCTGAAGGTGCAAGAAACATCGAATCTTACCAGCAGTCAAATCAAGGCTCTCCAGGCCAAGCTCGATGATGCCCGATGTCAACAGGAAGCCGTTCTCAAACAGCAAGAACAGCGACTCCAAAGATTAAATCCTCGGCCAACTCCCGCTGAAGCTAAAACAGTTCGTATGGCCAAACAGCAATCCAAGCGTCATCAACAAGAAATGGATGCCATGCTCCAACAACTCTATGACAAGGTGCGAGAAACGTCAGAACATACCTCGGAACAAATTCAAGAGTTGTATCATGTACTTCAACATGCCAAGATGCAGCAAGAAACGGCCCATGCCGCGTCGTTGGACAATCTACGACGCCAAATGGAAGACCAAGAACAAACTCAAAAAGAACACTTTGACGCTATCGTCTTGAAACACTTTCAAACTCAAGAGGCTTTAGAAGAGCAACTGGCTCACACGCAAGAGCGTCTACAGGAGCAGGTTCATGTGGCGGACGATTGGCAACGAAAGTATCAGCAATTGGAATCCAGCATTGTTTCTAAAAAAGAAGCACAAGCGGTACTCAAGAAGGTGCAGGCCCTCAACGCACAACTCTATGTGGATCGTACCGGAAAGGGTAAACCCAAAAAGATCACCATGACGCGGTCCGAAATTTCTCGAGTCAACCAAAGTGTCATTGAATTGTTATCAAAAATGGTGGAAACAAATAATATCGCCTCCGATCCTCTACTTACAAGGCCACTTCAGATGGAATTGCCGGCCGAGTTAAAACAGGCCAAAGAGAAGGAAGCCGCTATTTTAGAGGAACTGGACTTTCTGAAACTTCAAAAGGATATGTTATTGGAGGACACCTCCAAAAAGACTCCTGAACAGCTGGAAGAGATGAGGGCTGCCGCCACTCAGCAATTTAAGAAAGAGCTGGCTGATATTTTGGTAGCTGAAGGTCATCGCTTACAAGAAATCGAACATTTGGAAACGGAACTGAACCATTTGGCCTATTTGGCGGTCCAGATCGAGGAATGCGAACACGACTTTCGTAAGCAACAAGAACTGTATCAACAATCAATCCAAGAGCTGCGCGCTCAAAATCACTCGTCGACCGCGAAACTTCGAACGTTGCAAGGGGGCATACAGGAAACTGTCGAGCAACAAGCAGTCAAGTTGGTGCGTGACAAAGGCGACGCCAGTCTTTCGGCAGGAGACTTGAGGATACGCGAGTTGGAGCAAGCCCTTGTACACCGAGATGCGGAGCTTGCAAACAGCCAGGCGCAATTGAACGCGAGTCAAGAGCGTGTGCGACGATTGGAAGCCGCCATTGCGTCACAGTAATTGCATAATGGGGAAGAAACAATAGACAAATCGATCGTCTAGTCGTTCAGACGAATGTCTCTCTACCCTGAGGGAAAGTTTAGATTAGCCCATGTCTGGTCACGTAGGTATATTATGTACCTATCAATGTTTAACGTACTGTCGTATGCCGAAACTGCGGTAGTAACTATAAATATTACTATTTTTACCGGACCCTTGTGAAAAGGTGTATGCCAATGGCTTGGTGTGCGGTGTAATGGCGGTAAACGGGACTAGACCTCACTCAGTTACTCAGTGCGGCAAGTTTCTATTGTTATCCTCCTAATGATCGAAGACGGAATCAAAGTCGAATTCACCAAGATCATTGAGAACGGTATCAAGCGATGAATGAAATTCTTCGCTGATGCCGCAAGAACTCGAGCTTTGACGAAAAAGCGCAGATGTTCTCTTCCTTTCTCGATCATCTCTATTCCGGGTAAAGGAAGGAACGATTGAGACCAAGACATCCTTTTCTTGAGACATAAAAATGCACATCAGGATCTCTAAGCTCGAGCGGTGCGTTGATGGGAATAGGATCCAAAGGGTAATCTTTTGAAAATGAGAGGGTGCCATCAACCGACACAACATCTGGCGGTTGGATATTACCGTTACTCCTTGACAGTTGTGACTTTCGGTTTCGACGCTTAAAGGACTTGCTCTTGTTGCTAGATTTGAACACATCCGGAAGAAAATCACGGAATCGAGCAGAGATGATATCGCGTGCACCATTTTCAGAACTCTCATACCAGCAGCCATCATGATACTTAACGAATGCGATTTCATCCGGAGTGCTATTCTTGATTGCTTTGAAGATACGGGAAACAATACTGGTCTTGGCGTTCTTGTTCTTGGCTGCCATATATTCCTGAGCATGTCGTTTGCAAAGAAGCTTGAGAGGAGCAGCGTTCCCCTCAGTCTTGGCCATGGGGCCCTTGGTCACTACAACTGTGTGTTTGTTCGGACCGTAGCCTGCAGGTAGCAAACGACTGGAAGATCCCTGCTTGTTAGGCTGGTAGCGTTGCAGGATTTGATGGGAGCTAGCATGTTGGACGGATTAAAGGTGGCTTGGGTGGCGATTTTTTTATATGTAAGTGAACTGGTCTACATATTGAGAAGTCAGATGTCACATATTGAGAAGTCAGATGTCAATGCAGGAAAGAGAAGTCTGAACAGATTTCTTACATATTAGGTAGAATCAACAAGCTCATAATTTTTATATTTCTTTTTGACATTACTGTCCTTGGTCATTTTGCTAGCAAAGAAAAAAAAGGTACAGTGATGATAGTGAATTTTGTATACAGGGAACCAAATTTTACACGAAAACACTAGCTAGAAATAATGAGAACTCAAAAACCACGCTTGTAAAAATACGATTGAAACAAACGAGTAAGGTCAAGATGACCACTAAATACTCCACAATGGACGCAGAAGCGCCCATTCTAAACCTGGTCCTCGTGGAAGAGGCACCATAAGAAAATATCAAGGACAGAAGTCCCACTATCAAGAGCCGGTAGGCTCCAGGTACCAACAACAACAACCCCGTGGTAACGGCAGGTTTACAGATCGCGGTAGCGATCGTCAAGGGCCCCAAAGACAAACATTCCGCGGTAGCGGCAATGAATATCAAAGTCGCGGTAGCGATTCAACTGTCAAACAGCGCGGTAGCGCTCTAAACAACAATAGATTCTCTTCTGCTATTGGCCAACAACAGAAGAGCCCAGACAAAACCTTCTTCAGCGAAGAAGCTATAAACAATGAAAACAAGGAAGACAAGAAGAACACCTTACAGCAAGAGGAGGAGCAATATGCTGCATGGACAGATCATTTTAACAATGATCACGAAACGTCAGGAGAAGAGCAAGAAGAGTACCCGTCAGAAGATGAAGTCGAGGACGAAGATGAACATTTTATGTTCAACGAGTCTTTTGACTTCCAGTATGGGTAACAAAAGTGAGGCGGAGGAGGCTGATGAACACAGCGAAGACTCATCAGCTGTAGATCAAGAGGAGGAAAATGAAGCTCCTACTACAGTGATTACAATTGCAATACCTGTCAAAGGAAAGGAAGACTCGGAACTTTTCAATGTTACTAGACACAGGTACCAATCGTAATATGGGAACTAAAGAGGCTGTTAGTCGATTCAAAGGGATTATTAAAGCAGGCAAGCAGAGATCCTGGATGACAGCAGCCGGGAAATTTACAACAACAGCAACAACAAAAATACCCAGGCATAGTATCCTTGAACTAAACAGCCGGAGGATACTAGGAAAGTTGCGTATTGAGGTGTCCCCTAATACGCTAGGGAATTATGATTTTATTTTTGGTCGAAGATATCTGAGTTACTATGGCTTCCATCTAAATTTTGCATCCAGCAAGATTGAATGGGATGGCATGGAAACTGAAATGAAACCTTATAATGATATTGGGAACGAAGAACATGCCCAAGAAATTTTAGACAATACTTATGGACAAGTTGACTTTAAAGCTTTGGCTGAACAACAAAAACATCTTGCTCTACATCAGCAAAATATGTTGAAGGAACTATGGAGCGAGTATGATGACCTCTTTCAAGGTAATCTTGGAGAATGGCCTGATGAAGAAGTGGAAATTGAGTTGTTACCCAATAGCAGTCCATATCATTGTATCCGACCAATAAGAATACCACGTGTACACTATGAAACCATTCGCAAGGAAGTAAACAGATTGGTTTCGATTAAAGTGCTGAAAGAAGTATCTGTGGAAGAAGCAGGTCCCTGGTGCTCTCCTTCTTTTATCGTACCAAAGAAAGATAAGAAAGTTCGATTTGTAACAGATTACCGCGAGGTGAATAAACGCATTCGACGCAAGCCTTGGCCAATGCCCCACATAGCCGATATGATACAAGATATTGGTCCCTACACATATGTAACAGCATTGGATCTAAGCATGGGATTTTATCACTTTCGACTGAATGAGGCAGCATCAAAATTATCTACTTTCATGCTTCCATGGGGATTATATCGCTACCTGAGACTACCAATGGGACTATGTGTGTCTCCAGACATCTTTCAAGCAAACATGGCTCGATTGTTTGCAGACATGCCTAATGTCCGTGTCTACATTGATGATATATTGATCTTCACCAATGGCTCTTATGAAGACCATTTGCATCAGGTACGAAGAGCTTTGACCAAGCTACAATCCAAGAATATGGCAGTTAATGTGGAAAAATCTTACTGGGCAGTCAAAGAGGTAGACTACCTAGGTTTTCGTCTAACACCCAATGGCATTTTACCACAAGCTCGCAAGGTAAAAGCTATACGAGATTTGGATCGTCCAACGAATAAAAGACAACTACGGAAATTTATTGGTATGGTCAACTATTACCGATATATGTGGAAAGGACGCAGTGACATCTTAGCGCCTCTTGCAGAATTAGCTGGAAAGAATTCAATATTCCGTTGGACAGAAAAGCAGCAACAAGCATTCGATAAAATGAAGGCGATGGTTGGAAAGGAAGTGATGTTATCTTTCCCAAACTATAATGAACGATTCCAACTTTATACTGATGCATCTGATTTACAACTTGGTGCAGTTTTGATGCAAGGAAAGAAGACTCTCGCATTTTTTTCTAAGAAGTTGAACAAAGCTCAGAGAAATTACAGTGTTGGAGAGAAAGAAATGCTCTCCATTGTAGAGGCTTTGAAAGAATTCCGTACCATGATCTATGGATATCCTATTGACATCCACACCGATCATAAGAATTGGACACATGATAAAACCTTTCGAAATGCAAGAGTAATGAATTGGCGGATGTTTCTGGAAGATTATGCACCTTCTTTACATTATGTTAAAGGTGAATCCAACGAGATAGCAGATGCTTTGTCTCGATTACCATTCACTACCTCTATCGAAGATTCTTCATACTACAGTGTGATTGAGGATTGTTTTGACATTGCTCCATGGCAACGACAAAGGCAATTGATAACCTTTGAGACAATTAACAAAGAACAACTCAAAGATCCTTATGTTCGCCGATTACAAGAATATGCTCCAGACCGTCTTGGTATGTTATTTGAAGACATTGGAAGAAAAACTGGTCCAGATAATGTTTTCACTGAAACAGACATAATCGATGGAAAGACCCGAATAATTATTCCAAGTTCTCTTCGTGACAGATTGTGTGACTGGTATCATGAAACATTATTACATCCTGGAGTGAACAGAATGTATGATACCATGAGACAACATTTTACTTGGCCAAAGATGAGAGAAACTATAGCTGAATTGATAAAGAAATGTGATGCATGTCAAAGGGCAAAACGAGGAAATAAAGGATATGGTCTTATCCCACTTAAAGACGTGGAAACAGAACCTTGGAAAGATATTACAGTAGATCTTTCTGGCCCTTGGAAAGCCACCATTGATAAAAAGATTGTCATCTTCCATACTTTGACAATCATTGATGTGTTTACTGGATGGGTAGAGATTCTTCCAATCAATACTAAAAAGAAAGAACATATTCGCGATCTATTTGAGAGAGAATGGTTACGACGATATCCTCGTCCAAGCAGAGTTCTCTACGATCTTGGTGGAGAATTTGATAATTATGTCTTTCGTACCAAATTGGTACAGTGGTTCATCAAGCCTACACCAATCACAAACAAGAATCCAAGAGCAAATGCAATTGTGGAACGTATGCATTTGGTTTTAGGAGATATGTTGCGGATTCAACTCTGATGAACATGATCGACCAATTGATGATATGACAAGTGCAGCAGCGTATGCCATTCGTGCCACTGTCCATGGCACTACTAAATACTCTCCAGCTCAACTTGTTTATCAAAAAGATCTGATACTTCGAACTCGTGTTGAAGCAGAGACTGAGCTAGTGAGACAACGCCGTCAAGCCGCTATTATCAAGAACAATCAACGGGAAAACAAACGACGTATTCCATATAAATACAAGATCGGAGACTACGTATTGATCTTATCAAGACATCTTGATCCGAAGATGCAATTACATCAAGGTCCTTACCAAGTCCTTGCATATGATTCCAATTCTGGAACATTACATATCCAAAGACGTAATTATGTTGAGCCTATAAACATCAGGAATGTACGGCCATATTTCGGCAAAATTTCTAAGACATAAGTTCACCAAAAGTCTCAGCTTCTTACTAATCACAAGAACCCTAGACTTGGTGGAGAATGAACTGGTCTACATATTGAGAAGTCAGATGTCACATATTGAGAAGTCAGATGTCAATGCAGGAAAGAGAAGTCTGAACAGATTTCTTACATATTAGGTAGAATCAACAAGCTCATAATTTTTATATTTCTTTTTGACATTACTGTCCTTGGTCAGTAAGTAGGGATTTGGCCAACGATATTTTTACCTTATGTGCTGCGGTATAAACTTCCTGAAAATAAAATGAAGGACATGGATATTTTTTTCTTGACCCCTCTCAATAAGAAGCACAGTGTGAAGCGCTAAAAGCAAAACGAAAGATTTGTATTTCCCTCCAAACAGAATCACATCCCCCACTCCAACTTTGGAGACAACCACCACCACAGCGAGAATAACCATCACATCAAACAACCCGACCACCATATCCACCCGACTACCATAAAACCCACTGAAAAACAAACAAACATACAAACGCATAAATATGCTCATACCCATCTCACATCACCTCCTCTCCACCCAGATGAACTTTTCCTACTCACGTAGGAGGTTTTATTACCATTACCACATCCCTGGAGTGATCTCCGGTCACTCCCTGCAGTGCCTCGCCCTTCGGGGCCCGGCTGGTGAGTCAACTTCTTAGATACGGAACTGCTGGTAGCTACTAGTAGTTGGCATAGCCATAAAATAGATTTTATTATCTCAAAACGAAAGATTTGTATGGTGTCCCTTCTATTTTTTTCTTTCACAGTAGTAATTTCGCACTTCCAAGATCTTGGATCTTTCAAGATTGCGGGTCTAGCTAGACTACGGACTACGGTATCATACCTACCGTACTCGAACGGAGTACCGGTAGTAGAGCGATTACAATGAAGATTCGTCGAATGGGCAAGGTTAACATTCCCTCGGTAATACAAGCCCCGTCGCTGAAAATGTCAATGCAAATGAGATCTACGACATACTGGGTTGAGGTGAGGGGTTAAGTGAATCTAGAAAATTCCATACCAGGTACACGCACTACGTACCTAATTATCAATCCCTTACTTGCTCTTTAGCATGATGCAACCAACCAAATTAATTACTCTATGTTCTGCAAGACAGAATCTCATTAAATGTGACATATGAATCTTTACTACTAAAAAAATAGTTACTTACTGTTAGTAGACTAGTAACTGTTACTCGGAGTAGTATCCGAGTTCGGATTGACAACAACGAAGCAAAGAGATCACAAGCACGAACAAAGCAGTGCTTTTGGAAAACGAAAGAGAAATGGGCGTAGCTCTGAGTTCTGAGAATGAGATTCCTCCCCGTGACCCCACCAGCCATGCACCACATATTTTATGGTAGGCAACGCTATGTTGTCGAACAAGCTCGAGTAGATTTGAAAATTTGTATGTTGGAGGAGCAACCCAACGCAACATTTCTTCATAGAATCATTTTTGCTACAACTCTCGATAGACGAAGTGTGAAGCATCCATTCATGGTATCACTACTACTAAGTACCATCCTAACTAATGAATGCACAATCAAAGACGGCACTACGTCATGCGAACAGATTTTTGGAACTATTATACCGTAGTAGTAGGAATTTAGAACACACGAGCTTTCTCATTCGAGGAGGGTCATGTTTAAGTAGCAGGACCAATCGGATCACGAAAAAAATCCCCCCAGCAGGCGCAGACCCGAGAAATACAAGCAGTTCAAGAGTCACCCAACGAGGGAAGGGCATGCAACAAGCAGCATGGAGCAACACTGACTCTTTGTACAACAACCACAAACCGGCGATACTGTCCCATAAACGCAGAAAACATGTACTAGTACTCAATTTTAATTTACGCTGCCGCTTGGCTGGCCTCATCACTCATAACACACCAATATCTTGGGTTAGTTTCAGTCCAACTCTATCTCGTGTGATCGAAATCTCGCTCTCTGAAGCTCTCTCTCTAGTAGCTACCGGTAGTAGGGTACCTAGCTAGATAGAGAGAGATTTCACCAATAATCCAGTAGTTCGTTATGTTTCCCACTGTAATTGACTGTGAACGTGAGTGGGACACTTGACTTATTTCAACCAACTTCCAGTTCTTTAAATTTTGGCGACACAGGTCCCACGACGATCAATGATACTTTTTTGTGAGATGTCGGAGCTCCACCGACTCCACTCACATGGAGAAATAATTATGTTTGACTACATTGGATGAGACTGACGACTGAAACATTTATCCCTCAATTCAGTCGCGTTTCACATCACGAACCATGTAAAACGGCATCACGAGCCGTTTGGGTTTCTTGATCTGTCTCATCATCGCTCCTCTCCAATTAATTATTACGCTCACAACTTTGCGACGAGCAAACCAAAAATTGTACTCCGTATCTTGTGAAACCTCATTTTAAAAAGTCAATCATAAAAAATCCCATCCAAAAGGATGATCTACGACGCTACTAATCTTCAAGAACCAACCCGACACCGTCTATTTGATGAGAGGAACCAAAGCATTACTATGCTAGAGGACCGTTGCCGACTGTTGGACGAAGTGATTGCCTTGAGACAAGAACGTGATGTGCTTCTCTCCTCCCGTTGTGGCAGTGGCCATGCCGAGAACCATTGCGACAGGTACAGAACACCATCCTATCCGTCACCGCCTCCATCCTATCACGCCTATCAAGTTTCACCGCCGTCTGGAGTTCGACTGATGCCAATAGTGCTGATGGCACCAGCGGGAGAGTATTCACCACAGTACTTTCCCCAACCAGCCTACAACAACACTAAGCACCTAATTTCTTTGCCACCAAGGCCGCAAGTAGTAAAGAATGTTTCGACTGCCTCTCGATCAATGAAACCTGTTCTTATTGGATCCACCGACGAGAGCCGAGATAGCAGTACTCCGACCAGCTCTGTTCGGCCATTACCACAGCAGAATCGCAAGCTTCCCTCCGACTTTCGGTTAATGCCGAATACCATCGTCTTGGGAAAGGGAAAGGGGCCAAAGGAAGCCACGGGAAACTTGCGACTTAAGGAATTGGTGCGGGAACAATTGGAAGAATACACGCTCAGCGGCCGACATGGCAAAATGCTGGTCATTTCGAGAATTATTGAACAAATTCAATTGGAAAATATGTACCAAGGTCGGGTGTCTCCCGCCTTTGTCCGATATCAGGACCATAGTTGGTGGGAAGTGACGGAAAAGGAGTGCCGTATCAAATTGAGTGCCACCTTTCGAGACTTGCTGTCGGACAAGTATCGCTCCAGTTCCAAGAGCAAAGTGGAGCACAGACGACAGCAGCGCCAACATGAACGAGACTTGTCTGAATTCGTCGACGCCATTCGAGCATTGAAAACACTTAAAGCTTAATAGAAATAGATACATGATATAGATACATAATACCATCTTGTAAACCATGATTTGTGAAGCTTTTATCCACAAAATTCGTTCAAGTAGATACCCTTGTGACGCTTTCGGCTATTTCCAGATAGATTTAGAAAAGACGATGTATCGCATTCGAGTTTCTGTTGTGGAAATAGTTGGAATTCGTCGTCTTGGGCAGTTTCCATATCTTGTTCCAATACACTGAATCCGAGCTTGTGCTTCCGGGCTTCTTGCTGTTCTTCCGAATTCTCGTTATATTGACGTCCCTTTTTCGCCAAGTCGCGGAAGGCAATGCTCACTTTTTTGCGACACGTCTCATCATTGACTTCCACAAAGAGGCCGTTGAATTGTTCCTTGAGGAATCGTCCGCCGCATTCCTTGACTTCGTGGACAACTTCCCATGCCAGTCGGGATTTGTCCTTGAAGGCAGCAACTTGGTACCGATCCAGTTTCGATGCGACCAATCTTCGCATGCCCACATTGCCCGGATGTTTCGTGATTGCTTGACTGCAAAAGAAGAACGAAAAAAGGAATACGTGAGCATAGAGAGAAGCTTCGTTTTCCGAAGAGCTAGGTCGTTTGCCCGCTCACCCCTTTCCAAACAAGCAATCTTCTTGACGTGGGCATTCCACAATGGCCAATGGAATGTTGCCAGCGCGTTTTAGCAACTCTTCTTTGGTCTGACGCATCAAACACCACTTCAAATGTTTGCGAAGGGTGTCCGTTGTCCCCATCTCGGGAATGGGAGGGAGGCATTCTGCTGGGATACCGAAAGTCTTCAAGCTGTGGAGGCAGTCCGTTGGTGACCCTGTAAAAAACAAGCAAAGAGACATGAGCAACACGCCGAGCATCTTGAAGGGTTTTTCACCAAAGCAACGCGTACATCTCAATGTACGTACCAACATGAAGGCGCACTCGCAACCGATTTCTGGCGCCCATCATAAGCAGAGCAGTTGATTTCGCAGCCTTGGAAGACGGAGTGCCGGGAGAGCAGATGTGCAGCGCACTCATACGAATGGGTGAACTGTTCAAAACATTGGTGATTCCTCGGTTGTGCTCTATATCTCCGAAACTGAGGTGATATAGGAACATAATAAACACAAATCCGAGACGAATGGATTCCTGATCTTCCGCAAGGCAAGAGTTCATATAAAAAGCTACTTGTAACTGAAACGAGAAATAAGAAACGAAGTTAGATTTGTTCCGTCAATGAATCTCAAAAATGCATCGATCAAAAGAAATCACACTTACCCGATCTTTGAGAGGGTAGGACATTCCACAATCCGCCAAGAGAACCTGAATTCTACGATGGGATTGATCGCGCAATTGCGGTATTTGCAACGATCCTTGATGCAATATTTCCAACGCATTCGGACTTAAGTCTGCGAACTGCACAGATCGATGCAAGGCTTGCACACCAAACAATTGCTTGGCCATTTCCAGGTAGTCGATCATACGCTTGGCAGCTTTGGGTGCATCGAAATTCTCCGCATACACAAACTTCGTTTGAAAGTCAATATCGGCGACCAAGGGACTTTTCATGGTCACAGCTTCTTCATATGCCGACTTCTTTTTTATGCTCTCCAGTTCCGTCTGCATTTGTTGCAGGACTTGCCGGATCCTTGTTGCTTCTTCTTCTGAGGGGAGCAAAATCTTTCCTCCCTTGACGACCTTTCCGCCGTCATGAACTCCATGAATTTCTTCATACGCTCTTTCTCTCTCACTAAACGATAATTGCTTCAATTCTTTCGCCAACAAGGCATCCACTTGGCTCGGATCGACATGGGAGACGTCCACAATGACTTGGTCAATATTGGCATCATTCCAATCTTTTGATTCGGCGGCGACAGATTCCGGGATGCTCCAATACCCACTCATGATAACGAATGGTGTGTTGATGGTCGCACTACGTCGTACTCCGATGATGAGAGTTTACGAAAATACCGAGACTCTGATTTCTGATAAAACGATGCTTTTTTTACGTCTCTTGGCCTTTTCCCTGCCTGTCTTCCTTCTATCTCGCCGATTGGGAAGTACGAACAACAAACAACAACTTCTGCAATGTGTTGCTTCATTGGCTAAACAATATTTTTTAGAAATTTTTTTTATATATATTACTCTACTCTATAATATATTAGTAGTAGAGCTATTAATAGCCTGTTTATACTTTTAATTAGTGTAAACATTTCCTACAACTACCTGGCGTACCGGTAGTTCCTGATGAAGCGTTCCAACGACCCCGAAACAGGCCAATTTACGTCATGCGTCGTACTACTCCGTACGAGGTACTTCGTGCTTCGGTAAGCACTGTGCCAAGGCTTCACCTAATGTCAGAAACGAAAGTTCTGTAAATAGTTTTCAATTAAACGTAGTCCTCTAGTCAACTAGTAGAGTAGCATAAATCATTTTAGGAGAGCTTGAGTGAGTTTCCTTGCCACGCAATCTGATGTTCGTGCAGAGATTTTTTTGTTAATTATCGTATTGAACTTGACTAAACGCAGGCTTCGATGTGACACTAATTCACAATTCACTTCGCGATGCCCATTAAGGGCTGCGTGAACGAATGCCTTCTCCGTCATTCTCTCTACCGTAGCTACAGACACAGAGTACCGTACTTTACTGTTTGGCCTTAGTAGTAGATGATGATAATTACGACATATCGTTCCGAATTCAGGTGCCATTAACAGAGCTTAATACGTCGTATCAATCTCTCTGCATTGCCTTGCCCCCAGATGGGCCCAGCGGGTGAGTCAACTTCTTACAGTTATATACGGAACTGGACGGTAGCTACCGGTAGTATAAGAGTTGGCATCACCATAAATTATATATTGATCGAATTCATGTATTAACTGTGATGTCGTCAGTTTTGGGGCCAAGCTCCTCAACCTCCCCCGTAATCTCGCTTCAGTTCAAGCTCCGACTATAATTGGAGAAAGTTTGAGCAAAAGGCCACCGGTAAAGAAAACTAAAAAATAAAAGAGATCCTAATTGCCGACATTGTTTTCCGTATCCCGGTGAAAACTGGCCCTTCATCATGATGTATACTCCCAGTTGATGCCAGGAGGATTAGCTAGCAAGATGCATGCTAGTTTTGATTCTCTGCTCAAATTTTCACAGCCGTAGACTGGTACTCTCCGTTTGAATTTGAATCCTTTATTAACTACAGTTCAGATGAAAAGGTCAAGTGCCGTCAGTACAAAGACCCAAATTCCGAATTACTTTTTGCATCGTTGTTAAGCTTACAATGTATAACAGCCAGACTCTAGTCGAGCTGCCCGTTTGTTTCGCCAATCACATTAGTTGGATCATCTGGCTCCTAAGACATGTTTCGTGGTACAAAACCTTTTGTCCACATCTACAGCCGCAACAACAACATGAATGCATACCCAATCATCTGCCCTGCTTGGCCATAATATTGTCCTTCTCTTCTTTTACTATTTTCGCTTTTTCACCTGTCATTTACTGCTCCGTCCTACTTCGCATGATAACGCTTTCTATTATTGCACTTTTTGGTTATCCCGCCGTAGCAGGGGTTGCCCATAGACAATCTCGATCCTCAAGTTTTCTGCTTGACCGTCTTGACGCTCGTCAATTTGCAGAATAGACTATGATATTTTTCTACTGTAACCCAAATCCTTCGCATTCCAGTACAGCTCGTCCAAGCAGCTGGGAAAGTTTGTCATAGTTCTCTCCGTAATCGGGAAGGATTAAAGTGTTGAAACATGTGTGAGCCGTAGGGAGTTGCATAGAGTCTGGACCCGCTCTGCTCAAAGGAGGTTCCAATCGTAGAGAACAAGTGAGCAACGATTCAGAGTTCAATACAAAAAAGACGACAAATCGTTTACGTACCTTTGGACAAGAAATGGCAGCTTCCCTAGACCTCCAATTGGAGCTTTTGAAAAACAGGGGAATTAGCAATTTAGTCACAGTCAAGTTCCACAGTCCACGATAATATATTGTTTCTCACCTTTGTTTGAACCGGTGCAAAATTTGAGAAATTTAAGTTGGGTTTCTCGCGATGCCGACTGCACCCAACGCCACAGATTCTTTATGACAGGATCGTTTCGGTCAAAGCCACCTTCATATTTTGCCGTTTCCTCCAACGCCGTAAAATCTAGGTCAGGCGTTCCAACTACCAGTAGTTCTAACTCCTTTGGACGTAGCAAGTCCAAGCTAGAACCCTCCATAACTTGCATAAATCCACGCTCAAACTCGGCATACTGAGTCTCAACACTATCCACCAACAGCCATTTCACGTAGAGCATGACATACTCTTCCTTGTTCGAATTGGTGACCGGAACGTTAGATCCATCTGGTTTGAGCTCCTTCTTGCGTTGCTCACCTAAAACTGTCCAGGTGGCTTCAAAGTTCAAACAAAAAATGTCTTCGACATCATCATCGTCGTGTTCCAAAAGGCTTTTCAGGCCTTTCCTGACATCATCGTCTACCAGATCTTCCAATCCCAGAGGAAAGCCTAGCAATTTGCGATAAACTGCATGGGGAAAATGAACATCCAATAGAACACCGTTGTAAAATGCCAAGCCAACAAGAACGCCAACCAAGTAGAATCCATCGTCGTTCCATGTGCAGTCCGAGTTGAACCAATATTCGTGTTGGTTCTCAACCCTCCACATGCCTGTGTTGATATCAAAGAGCTTTTGAATCAATAACTGGAAAAATTCTTTGGTGACGCCCCCGGCATCAACACCGTCTTCCCCTTTGAACACAACCTTCAGGCTCTTTTTGAGCTCTCGCGGCGATGCATTCGCAACAGCTTGTAACGTTTGCTGCAAAATGTACTTTCGGTCGATGGCGAGAACGAAGTATGGTTTGAATGTAAATTCTCGAGTTCTAAAATCAAATGAAACGCCGCCAGTTTGAGCAGCTTGTACCATTTGAAGTTGATGCTCGACTTGCAAAAGGTTACGTTTCACTGTCGGTGACATCAAAAAAGCGTTACCAGCAAGGTAAAAGTTGACCGATCGGTCAGCCTTTGTCGACATGCGGAATCGAGCGAGATCTTCAAATAGAGTTTCCATCGGAAGTTCATCAATACCAACGCAATGGAAGTCTTCACTTTGCGCGAGGTCGCTATCCGACTGCTCGGCAACATTGTGAAGCCAACGCAGAACTCCCGCAATCATGGGCACGCCATATGTTCGTTGCTTTTCAAGGCGTTTGTTGAGTTGAAAAACCAAAGGCTTGACAAGGAATGAAACAAAAAACACCTTGCCATATAGAGTAGACGTCCAAGCCATCAAGGCCTTGTACCCTTCAAACGGCAACCCAAGCATTGTTTCGCAAAGTAGAACTAGAACATCGCCATGAACATCAAATTGAAGCGACGTGTTATCCTCTTGATCTGTATCATGTCGAAACAACGGGCACTGGAGTAGCAGCAATAGTATGCGAACGGCCTCTGGGTATATTAGCCGTGCATCTCTGAGCGATTTCAGTCCTTGGTTCATACCCCTTTCCATCGCAGCAACAACTTTTTGCTTCACGTCCTGTGCATGGCCGCATTCGATCAACTTGTTGTAAAAGCCATCGATTTCTTTTGGATCCATGAAAAGGCTATTCATTACTGCCGGTGAACGAAAGAGCTCTTCTGTGCGTCTTGCCAACTCATCTTCGGGAGAATGATTTGCGAGAAGGCCATTCTTTGAAATCACAAACTCCTGGTTTGTTTGTATTGCTTCAACGAGATCATTCAGTCCTATCGTTCTCAGCATCTCCTGCTTCTGAGTATTAGGGAAATCGCCATCTTTCTCACCGATGGCCAGAGAGAGCGATCCACCCGCCGCTACTCCTTTGATGGAACACTTTGTCGGATGAAAAACAATCTGTTGTATAACTGATTTCCCATTCCCCATCTGCCAAACAGAACCATGATCATCCAGTACCACGGTATGATACAGCCCTGTTTCTGCGGATACAAATTTCATGCCAGCAATGGGATGAGCAACTGTCTGTACGACAGCGACCGAGGAAGATTCGCCGTCTGTCGAGATACCCAACTGCCCACGCTGATTCGACCCGCAAACCAGCAGAGTTCCATTCTTTGCCACGAGGACGGTATGGTCTTTTCCACAGGCTGCATGAACAATGTTTACATCTTCCGCTAGTGACAGTGGCTCTCCGGCCTTCCAAACATCCCAATTGGGCAAGGACCTGGAAACGATGATTGTGCTTTCCCCACACCGTTTGTCGGTCGTCTTTGGTACTGCGATGGGGACTGGTACATGGAGTTGTTTCGGGAACATGCGTCCGCATTGGCCAAACTCGTTGCATCCCAAGGCATAGGCAGTGCCATGAGCTGTTACCACGACGGCATGTTTGTTACCCGCAGCCATTTGTACCAAGGGCAACCCCTGTAGGGCAGTGTTTTGTTCCGGGAGACGAATCAAAGGACCGGTGTTTGCCGCCTCATCTCGCTCTTCGAGTGCATTGTAACCTGTGATTTCTTCCCTCCCAGAGAAATAAACTTCCATTCGTGTTGTCAGGACCATTGTAAAGCCATCGCCACACGCAACGTCGGTACCTCGGCCAGTGAATGCAAAGGCCGCTGGTCGGACAAATGTCGTTGTTGGGTGCATCCGATGGCCCAACTGTCCATATTGATTGGATCCCCATGTCAGTACCGAATCCGTTTCCGTCAAGGCTGCCGTGTGATCGGCCCCACAAGATACTTTAAGGATCCGATACATGGCCAACAACTCCAAGTGCATCGGTCTTGGTATGGACAGGGTCGTTTTTTGCGATGGATCCACGGCTCCTGCTCGATTGTCGCCACAAATGAGAACGCGTCCAGAGGACGTAGAAAAGGCCACATGGGTGGCAGAGACGCTCATGGATGCAATATCCGATCGGCCCAATCTCGTTTCTGGAGGCAACTTCTGTGGAGATTCCAATAATGCCGACGCTTCTTCTTGCTCGTTGTTGCTGTTGTTGTTTCTGCTATTGCTATTGTCATTGTCATCATTGGAGGCATTTCCAAATATTTGATAGACTCCAGGTCGTGAATTGGCAATACTGCTCTGAAATGTGAGTGATCCCCACGTGTAGAGAGGCGGATATGATTGTGTGTCTTTGGGAGGAATTGGTGGACCGACGACGACACCTTCCTCGGAATTGATGGCCGTGTCAACTTTTTCTGCTTCCAACGAGGACTTGGTGGTACCGTACGACAGCACGCGTAAACTTCCGGTCAAGTTATTCCGAGAGGCCTTGTGAAGCTGTTCTCGTGTTGATTCTGGTAGCAACAACTCTACTTCTTCTTCTTCTGCTACTACCAATTGTTCACTTTCATTGTTGTTGATTTCTTGTGTCGTTTCTTCTTCTGGTATCGATTTTGGCAATCCACTGCTACTATCCGGGGAAGTTGCAGTCCCTTCATGCAACTCCAAGTCTTGTCGTTCCTGTAATTCGGCATGAAATCGACTTGCCATGAGTGCGGAAGAACGCCGTCGTTTGTTTTGTACAGCGGCGTCCCCACTACTGTATCCATCGTCACTACCGCAATAGGATGCACTGGCAACGCCACTGGAAGAAGAATGAGACCCTCCTCCAGACGACGTCGAGCGTGTCATGGATTGCGGTGGTGACGGTTGCGAGGAGGAAGCAGAACGAATTGCGCTACGACGACTTTGGTCGGATTCATCCGCCTCTCGCTCTTGTTGTTGTTGTTGTTGTTGCTGCTGCTGCTGCAACAAATTCAAAGGTATACGCGTCGAATGGGCCCGTTCGGCTGTACTCAACCTTTGTGATAAAGCTGTCCAAGAAGTGTCAGTAGCGTTACTCGGACGCACCGAGTCAGATGGACAACTCGAGGCTGTAGCAGCTGAAGTAGCGAAAGTAGTGTCAGCACTGGCGTCTCGTCCTCCTGCTGCTGCTGATGCCATGATGCCATGCAATCGACTACGGATACTTCCCAAGGCACTGCCAAGAGAATCAAAAACGGCACGACCAGACTGTTGCGAATTTTGTGTATTGTCTTCCAAGGACGTGTCAAACAAAATCCCCCGTTGTTGGGTCAATCCTTCTTCCACACGGGCCAAGTCGTGATGTATCGTTGCCAGTTCGGCCAAATTATCGTCAATTTCGACGGAAAGGTTGGTTGGTACGGTTGGTAGGGTTGATACTGTCGTTGTTGTTGGTACTGCTGCTGCTGCTGTCGTGTCGTCGTCGTTGTTGTTGGTAGTGGTGGTGACAGCAACAGTAACGTCACTACCATCATCATCTTTATTGTTGGAGTTGTCTCTCATACTGTTGCTGTGACAACAGTGACTGCTGTTATCGTCGTCACCACCGACTGTGACTTTGACTGTGTCAGTCGAAATCTCGTTGCTGCTAATTGTACAAGTCGAAACTTGTTGTTGTTGTTGCTGCTGCTGTTGTTGCTGTTTATCGAGACGTGGCCGTTTGGATAATGGCGACGATGAAAACTCTATCTCTTTCTTTGGTTGGGTTTGTTCCGACACGGATGGTGACGATTCAACACAACTGTGGCAGCCGCTGCCACTGCCACTGCTGCTCCTTCGATAATTGTTCTTGTGGGAAGGTGATTCCATACACAACAACAACAACAACAACAACAACAACAACACACAAATCAAATCAATTTTGTTCTTTCTTTATGTTTCTCTCTGTTGATTTCTATTGAAAATCCAAACAGGCATAACGTATTCCCATCCATCAAAGTCTATTGTTTCTTCTTATTTTTTTTTCTGATGATGCATAAAATATTACTACTACTCTACTTACGACGTACAGTGAATCAAATTATACGACGTGTATAATAATAATAGTACAACAAGACGTAAAAGAAACTACCGGTACCGGTGTGTGGTAGTTGCTGTGACTGGCGGTATGTTTTACGTTCGGTACGACAGTGTTGTGGCCTTCACAATTCAACAAAACGGAAATCCATTGCTTTCTTCTCTCTCTCTCTCCTATCGTAGTAGTGTACTATCGTACAGGTACTGCACAATACCGGTACTACATATCGGTTGTCACTGGTACTTTGCTACCGGTAGTCTACGTACTACGACGTACATCAAGATGAAAAATACTTTGCTAGCTCGATCCGGGGGATCCCTCTTCCTGACTGACCAAGCCTTCGTGTTGTTCTCAAAACAGTACGACTTACTTCTCACAATTTCCTCCTGGAATGTTCATCCTGCTTCCTTTTTATCTTTCTTTCACTGTCAAGAAGGAACACAATAATGATGATCCTGCTTGGATTACTTGAGAACATCTCACAATGTAACACAACTACGGTAGAGAGTAATTTTTGTCAGGCACCGCTCGAATAATAATATAAAACAACAACAATAATCAAAACAAACAATTTTATTCATTTTCGGGCGGGGCCGCCTTGTTCAACGAAAGCAAATACGGACTGCTAGTACTAATGTCGTCTAATAAGAATCAAGAAGAAGAACAGGGTTTCGAATCTCTCTTCTTGTTTGTGCCGAAGCAAGATGATGATGGTGGCGTGTCCGCCAACAACCAAACGGATGGTAATAGCACAACAAACTACGGTTACAGTGGTGGTGGTGGTGACAACAATACCGCCATTTCTTCCGAAGAAACGACAACAATCACAACATCATCCACAACTTTGTCTTGGCGGACCGTATGTTTTCTTCTCGAGTGGATCATCGGCGCTATCTTGCCAACCACAATGATTGTTCAACTCTGTGGCTGCTGTCGAATCAAGCGAACCACGAAAGAAAAGACACAAACAATTCTGAATTCAACACGACATCAGATCCGACGACGAACATCACGTTGAGAATGGCATTAGTACTAGGGATGTCGTACTACTAGCAGAACAAGAAGAGGAGGAGGAGAAGGAAGAAGAAAGCTCAACAAATTATTATGATTGCTGCTGTACGATGGCTCCATTGTTTGTAGTGACGTTGGCTACTCTGATCGCATTTTCTCTTTCCATTCTTGCTGTCCACACTTCTTGCAGTATTTTGGATCCAATCGACGACAACGTCAACGATGTTGCTTCTTACGGCTTGTGGAAAGCCAAAATGCTTAGATTGTTTGGAGACTCTCATGATGACGACACCTGCTACAGTACCTTTCGAGTGCCGTACTTTGACGTCCAAGAAGCCCCACTGGTTGTATTTCGCGTCGCCGCTGTTCTTGCCACATCGCTCGGAGGAGTCTGGTTCTTGGTAACCGTCAAGATTAGTGTCAAGAGATATACAGCTATCAATGACAACACCGAACAACAAGAAGATGGAAGAGACACCAAAAAACTTTTCATTCGGTTTGCATTCGTGCTGGCATTGACGGCGATCACCCAAATTTTGCCTCTTGTATTCATGGTGGCGGATCTCTGCCCATTGGCCGGTAACTCGTGCGATTTGGGGATATGAAGCGGTTTCGATTGTCACTGCAGCAGCCTATTGGCTTTTGGCAGCTATCGTATTCGCTTGCCTGCCATTGTTGTAGCAATCTCTAGCTACCTACTTACCTACCGCTAGCTATCTATCTACCGGTAGGTACAACGTTTACCGTGTAATATCTATCATTGCAACGAGAAGGAGAGATCGTCCCCGCGTTACGATGTAGTAGCTTCAAGCTACTGTTGTCGTATGTATGGCATCATACCTAACCAATGTCCGACCGGAAAGATTGTGTTTCTGTTATTTATTCCGAAGGGGCCTAAAAGAGAGAGGAGGAAGAATGATCATGCATGATTCCTGATAGTGTTGCGGTGGGCACTGACATTGCTCTGATAGAAAGAATGGCATCATAAACTTAGCCAAGTATCAAATGCAAAATGACGGTACCTGGAAATACTAATGGTGCTTGATATGGAAGGTTTCTTTCAATCCGAACTATTGGGTTGCAACAGGTTAAAGATATCAACACAACCAACTCAACAACCAACATAATATTAATGTGATTATAACTGCCTTCCCGGCTTCTATGAGACTCTCGCCGGTTTGGACTTTTCCTCATTCGTGAAGTTTTTTGCCTTTCCACTCCTGAGCGGTTGGCAACAGAGTAGTTTACTGAGTGGATGGAAAGCGGTTGCATGATTTGCCTTGCCCTTATTTTTGGGGCCAGGTGGCTGGGTGAGCCAACTTCTCGGATGCGGAAGAAGCAGTGGCAGATGGTAGCTATAGCCTTAAAATAGAATTTCTATGTAGATTCGGAGAACGCTCGTACACTCCCGTACTTTTGTTTCGTGGAAGAATGACTGGTACAAATAAGATTCTCCCAGTTTAACGAGTAATATTCTACCGAGGTAGCCAACTGTAGCAGAAAAGCACTTCAAACTGTAAAAGTATTCTTGACGGTAAAAATCGAGTGATTGACTGTGATGAAAGATGCGCCGGACTAGACCCGGGCAGGCCTCCCTATTTTCGGTGGGCACCGAAAATACCTCAAATAGCTATTTTCGGTGCATTTTCAAACCTCAAATTCGGTGCACATTCGGTGCACGCTATAAAATGCCTTAAATGTCAATGTTTTGTCTATCTTCTACTAGTAGTTTTATTCCATTATGTCTCTGAGCTTCTTATACTGCTTGCAATGCAGTATTGATTCAAGGGAGAAGTCACTTAGGCTTTGCGAGTTGGGATCCTTCCTCCAATTGATCAAGGAGAAGTCGGACTCAACACTGCTTGTACTTGAGCATAATCATGCAATGGCCCCACAAAACATTCTCAATTGTTCAAACTCACTTCCAAGTTGACTCCAACACTTTTCAAATGATTGAACAGCACAAGATGCTTGGGCATCAAGCAGCATTTGTGAAAATCCACTTTGCTCCTTAAATGCTGGACGCAACTTACAAAACTGAATGTTTTCCACCTCTGCCTCTGAAAATTTGTGCCCAAGTCGAATTCTTTGATCTTCCAAACAAGACACAAAGTCTCTCGAAAGTACTCCACACAATTCAAGGGGCAGCACAGGAGGTCAGTGATCTCCTGAGTGAGTGTCACGCTCAGCGCACACCTTAGATATTCCACTGACCAATTGCAGCAAGAAATTTGCAATTGTTGATATAATGCAGTCATGTGCCTCCTTATCTGCATCACTGCTGCTTGATCTTAACCCATCCATAGTTAACTGGACAAAACTTCCTACATCATCAATGAAACTCGTAACCTCCTGTCTCAGAACACAATAGTTGTTTAAGTGAAATCCATGTAATGGATCATTGTTAACAGCAGCCAAGAATGAAATGGATTCCTCATCTGTCATAGGGCCTTTGATGTAGCAGCGTTCCTTGATGTCCTGTTTGAGAGCAGCCAGTAACTGTCTCTGCTCGCATACAAGAGTTCTTGTCCCTTGCATTGCTGAAAAGGTTTTTTCTATGCGCTCCACTAAGCCTTGAATTATGATGACAACTAGCCACCATTCCATCGAGGGTGTACAGGCTGGTTTCTTTTCAAAGAAGTGTTGAAACAGTCTGATACGGTTTGCTTAGGGTTAGTCACCTCACTTGTAGATGGATCCCTTGTTGATACTTCAAGGCCGTTTTTCACTATCCATTCCAAGTTGAATTTCTTGGCTTTACCTTTGCGTTTTGATTCCGCCATTGTTCGATGTGCTGTAAAGGGTAACAAGTAACAAGTACTGTCGTAAACAAGGTACCGGTAATTATCTCTTGTGTTCGGCGTTAGCAGTAAGGAGTGGTTCTATGATACGTTCTACGGTGGTGTTTCTGCGCTACAAAACACGGTAATTTGTTACGGTTTCGTCTGGCCTTTGTACGTGAGACTTCAATCAGCACCGAAAATAAGCGATTTTCCCAAAAACTTAAATTCGGTGTTTGCACCGAAAACAAGCTCGTGCACCGAAAATAGGGAGGCCTGGACCCGGGGGAAACCAACTGCGTGACCAAGCGGTCGTGTTGTAATCACGAATCGTGTACTTCATCTTTGTTCCTTTTCTTCTCCAGTCTCCCCCCAAAAGGAACAAAATGTGTTCCGTTTCCACACATTTCAAATGTCAAAATTTTAATTTGGCACACAAGATTATCCTCCAACCACAACACCATCGTGGCTTCGACTAGGAGTAAAGCAATGTCGAATCCAGAACTCAACCCCATTCTTTCGGCGGAAGATGGTACTGTGGACGCCAATCAGACAGATGGTGCCAGCGAAACCGCTTCTTACGAAACGGAAACATCATCATCAACTTTTAATTGGCGCACCTTGTGCCTATTTCTGGTGTGGTTCATCGGTGCCATATTGCTAACCACAATCATTCTTAGCTACTACGGGTGCTGCCGTTCTGAACCAACGAAGAAAGAAAAGTCGCAAACAGTTGGTGACAGGTCCGACGAAAACAATGTAGAGACTGCCATCATCGTTGTCGCAGAAGATGAGAAAAGCTCGCCAAAGCATGGTTGTTACAATATGGTCCCCTTCCTTGTAGTGACACTGGCTACTCTGATCGCATTTTCTCTTTCCGTATCTGTCCATACTTCTTGCAGCATTTTGGATCCCATCGACTACAACATTAACGACGTGGTTGTTTCATACGGCTTGTGGAAAGCCAACATGCCAAGATTGTTCGGAGATTCTTACGACGACACCTGCTACAGTACCTTTCGAGTGCCGTACTTTGACGTCCGAGCCCCACTGGTTGTAGCTCGCGTCGCCGCTGTTATTGCCACATCGCTCGGAGGAGTTTGGTTCTTGGTAACCGTCAAGATTAGTGTCAAGAGATATACAGCTATCAATGACAACGCCGAGCAAGAAGAAGATGGAAGAAGCACCAAAAAACTTTTCATTCGGTTTGCATTCGTGCTGGCATTGACGGCGATCACCCAAATTTTGCCTCTTGTATTCATGGTGGCGGATCTCTGCCCATTGGCCAGTAACTCGTGCGATTTGGGATATGGAGCGGTTTCTATTATCACTGCAGCAGCCTATTGGCTTTTGGCGGCTATCGCAGTCGCATGTCTTCCATTGTAATTGCCTCTGTGTACTCTGCTCATACGATTGTCAATAAGCAACGATTTTTTGGATTTCCATATTATTTATTTCAAGCCAATTTTACGATTTCAGCCAAGGTTTGAGCACGTCGAAGAAGTTTTCGGCGGGTGGCGTCTTCCGCTTTTGTAGTTGCTCTACAACGGATCCTAAGCGGATCAAAGTTGGTTCCGACCAGGCGTCCCCTAAAAGCTGAAAACCAATCGGCAAACCAGTGTCCTCTTCGTAGCCGATAGGAACAGTCAGGCTTGGTAATCCCAAGAAATTGGCCAAGGGAACAAACCTCATGATTTTGTACACAAGCGCCGTGTTGGATTCTCCATAACCACGATATCCTCGAGGTAGTTTGGGGACTTTGTCGCCCAACATGGGAGAAACAATCGCATCCAACTGCAACCCTTCAAATAGATTCTTTCGCACGTATTGGATTGCGAAGTGCCGAATTTTTTCGGCGGACAGAATTTCATCGGCGGTCAGAGTACGGCCAAGCATAACAGTAATTTCGGTGTTGGCCTCTAATTGATATGTCGTATTGTAGAATGGAGATTCCCATAGATTTCCAAACTCGGAAACGATCTTGAGCCCATGGCTCAGATGGATTTCTCGCAAGTAGGGGATGGTAATGTTGACAATGGTCGCACCTTTGCCCTCCAAGAATTGCACCGCGTTCAAAGATTTTTCATAAACAAAAGGATCGGTGTGCTGGAAGTGTTCCCAAAACACTCCCAGTCGCACCTCTTCCAAATTGAAGTTTGCCGGATCGTGCGTTGACAGATCGGTCAAATAGGGCAACGGCAAATACGCTTCTCCAATCAGATTGGTGGTAAACGACTTTGGATGGGGTTGACTCAACAAAAGATACGACAGCGCAATGTCTGTAATGGTTGGCGCAAGTGGCCCAGCTTTGTTATTGGTGGAAGTGGATCCACGCTCAAAGGGTATTCTACCACAGGTGGTAGCAAGACCTTCAACGCCCGACATGCTGGCTGGTACCCGAATACTGCCCCCTCCGTCCCAACCAACAGCCATTGGCACAATCCCCGAAGCTACTGCCACGGCTGACCCACCCGAACTTCCCCCAGAATAGTAGTTGGTATCATACGGATTAAACGGACCATCAAAAAATGCCGCGTATCCGAGGGGCGTGACTCCACCCTCCGTGGATACAGTGGTTCCCACAATAATGGCACCGGCAGCTCGAAGACGAGCTGCTGGATATCGTCTTCAACTTGTTCCATGCATTCCGAGGATCCCATACAAATTTTGTGTCCAGCCACAGGAGATAGGTCCTTGATGGCCACTGGTACGCCATCCCACATGGACAATGGCTCTCCCATAGCCCAGCGAGCATCGGACTCCATGGCTTGTTTTCGAATATCGTCCGGTCGAAAGGAGGCAAACATGTTCAAATGTGCCAAGTGTCCTTGGACACCATGAATCAACCGATCCATGACCGCACTTGGTTTGACTCCCTTCCTTCGGTAGACATTGCGATAATCCATGACAGAGCGATAACCCGGCGCTGGATTTCGTCTGGACAGTACATGTCCCTTTTCTAAAATAGCCGCCCCATAGCGATCGGTCCATTCTTGAGCGTGTCGCATTTGCTCAGGCGTGGCCCTATGTACAGGAAAATGAATCGGTGGCAAGTTTCGCAAATGCCTAGCTGACAATTCTCGTACCAAGTACACCCCATTCTTGTCGAGCAAATGCCGCAAAATCCATGGGGAAAATGGTGATTTGGTAACAATATAAGACAAGATCGGGAGGATCGGGCCAGAGCTGCTCGGTGCGGACAGGTCCACAATATTGTACTCATGACCACTGGTTGGTAATGCGGTAATATTCAGCGGCAAGTCTTCCTCAACGACTGGTCGTTCCTTTATCAAGATTAGAAACTCAATAAACAAGGCCAGTGTCACACCCAATAAAGCCGACGGCAAGATTTGCTTCCATAAAGATGCTGTCAACAACATGATGGGGTTGGATCTACAGCTGAGGTACGGGAATCAAGTCAAATTCAAGGATTGGTTCGGATCAGATCGGAGATGTTCAAACACTGATCTGCTTAGACACTGTTCTGGTGCCGATGATCGTACGGAGTACTAGTCATCATTTCGTTACTACAGACACTTGCCACAATACACCTTTGTGGCTGCAGGTAGCACCCAAGAGACAAACTTGATCTTTATCGGCATTTCATCGACTGTCACTTGAAAGTCGAGTACTACTGTACCACGGTACTATCGTAAGATCTTTCACTACTACCGTAGTACAATACACGGAAGAAGCGAACAAGAACCGGGCCCCCATCAAAGACAGCAGAGCTGACGCCGCCTCAGCTTCTCTGCAATCCCCAGTGACGTCGTCAAGCTTGATAGCTCTTTCTACCGTACTACATACCGGTAGCTATGATAGAGGTACAGGTACGCATCATACGTGTGCCACTACCATACATGTTGTGGTACATCGCAAACTGTAAAAGCGTATTGGCTTGTCATCATCTTCTGCAGCAGTAGATACCAAGGACCTACTCCAAGTACGAAACATGAAGAGAAAAGAGGAATCAAAAGGTATCATAGTTCGAAGTATCTACGTCAAGCCCTACCGTAGGACCTAGGATGCAGCCAATGTATGGGATGTACCGTGGCTGCTTAGGTTGCTTGGGTCGCTGCATAAGTTGGTGGCGAAGGACGGGAGACGGACGGACCAAACAAGACCCTAGCCTGGTGGTAGCAGCCATTGCAACAACATACCGTACTTTTGCTGCCGTTGAGCTTCTCTGTGGTGATTCACCATCAGATTTTCAAAAAAAGCAGGATGTGTGCACTGGCAACTGCACAGGCTAGTAGGGTCCCACTCTAGTAGAACCCTTAAGCGTGCAGTTCCCCGTACTAGTCAACTACTCCAGTAGCTTGTTCCTTTTCCGGGCAATCCCCCGTTGTGTGTCTCTTACTTTCCACACAACAGCTGACTCGTTGTAACTACCCCGGATGCATCCTTAGATTAGTTATGTACAACGCGAGCAGGCGCGTGGTCCGCCAGGACCTCCTACTAGGCGTACTATTGCACATCCACACCACAGGAGTTGCGGAAGACCGAAATACTTCTAATCGATGGTCGAACCAACCAAGGACAGACTCGCTATCTGGATGATCTCGACCACTTCTTTTAGGGTTGCGGCTACATGCGAGTAGTAAAATAGTAGAAGACGGATGTAGTATTTCACGATCAGGTAGCACCGAAACCTGCTTAAAAGGCGTAAAAAAGCCTTCGAATGTTCGAGAATCGAGAAGCTTTGTTTTATTTAATAACACCGCATTTTTGACGATAAGGAGATTATTTTAGAGTCATAAATGAGGTAACGAATGCCGGCTTCGCAGTGCATTATTTATCATATCCTGCGAGAAGACATCATTATTATTGCCCAGGCGTCAAAGGAAAATCTAATGCGCCACTTGCGACAGATGGTACGGAAGGATACACCGTTCTTTCATTTTGCTGGTGCAACAAGGCAGCTATTATTTACGTATTAATTTTACTTTATCTTTTCGCTCACACCGTTTGACGCAATTTTTATTCTGTGGTACTCTCTCTCTACTAGAGTAGCTACCTCTACTAGAGGAGGTAGTAGTACTTACTGTTAGTACCTCACTCTCTCATAGATTCTGGGTTTCAAAGTTCTTCTTTCTTTGTACCTCTCCTTTCAATCTTGGCCAACTTCATTACCGAAACTCGTCGAAATTTCGAAAGCTTGTTACAGTTACGATGGATACGCTTCTTTCAATGAATATGAATTCAAATGGCGCTCCTTCCGGTTCTCGTCGAGACCTCGCTAATCTGCTATCTCTGCTGGATACAGCAGAAGAGGTCGCAACATCGGGTTCATCTACCTTTATGGGGAGAAATACTGATTACAGTATCTTGAATTCTTTCTCGCTTGAACCAACGCCTATCCGACCTGATTATGAAATTGCCATTCGAAAGCAACATTTCCTCATGAAACAAAACAAACAACAAATGCCACTTCCAGCCCCCAAAACGCCAGATGAGTTGTGTGTATCAACACGATCATCCTTTTCCGATATGTTTTCGTGCATGGACGACCAGCCACTCAATCTCGATGAAGCCAGCATGGCACCAATGGTTGCCGGGAGCTTACCCGATGACTTCCTTTACACCCCACCGAACAAGGGTGTTACTCAATCCTTTTCGTTTGGCGAAAACACTTTGTTTCCCAACACAAGTAATGCTTCTATTCGATTCCGAAAGTACCAGACATCTCAGTGGGAAGATCGATTCAAGGAACTCCTTCTTTTCCTAAAAGAACACGGCCATCTATTGGTCCCGCATTCCTACCCTCCCAACCAAAAGCTGGCGCAGTGGGTGAAGAGACAAAGGCACCAGTACAAGAGAAAGCAAATGGGGCAACATTCCACCTTGACCGATGTGCGTCAAGAACGATTGCTAGACGTGGGATTCATCTTTGATTCTCACCGCGCTGTTTGGCATTCGCGCTTTGAAACTCTCAAAGCCTTCACCTTGGCCAACGGACATTGCAGTATCCCTGCCAAGTTTGATGATGGGTCCTTGAACGTTTGGATCAAGCACCAACGTCGCCAGTACCTACTCTTCAAGAAAGGAGAGAAAAGTACGATGACCGAAGAACGCATTGCCGCATTGAACTCAATCGGTTTCGACTGGAATCCACGCAACTTGGCTCGAACAAAAATGGTGTAAAGAAAGAGAGAAAGAAAGGTGTTCTTCAAACTACAATCACAACAAGCAGACGCATCTTTTTTGTATCATAAATTTACAGCACACTCTTACTACATTCGGTGCAAGTACTTCTTACAATATACTCCGTACAATACATAATATTTCATATGAAACTACTCCGAGTACATGGTTTTCTAGAATTGCTTTCGTAGTATCGTTTGGTATCACGCCCTGCAGCAACATAATATCATCTGCACCACATACCTCGTACTCAGTAAACCTACCGGTAGATACTTGGGATTACTGTAACACTGAATTTTAAAGCATGAAATTAGGTTGTTTCTTTTTTCTCTTGTCAGCAAGCAAATGTAAGCGACCCCTTCCGATCCAGCCACAGGGCAAGACTTTTTTTACCCGGTGATATTAGAAAATGAATTCTATGTAATGTCTATGCCGACTTTTAACTACCGCCTAAGAAGTTGCCTCAACAACCGCCCGGCCCAAATGAGTAAGGCGATTCATGGAGTGGAGGATGAGAGCGAGGAATGGGATTGCTTCTTTGTCTGTTTTGTCGTTGGTGGCAGTGTGGAAAGCTGTGTCTGTGTTCAGAGACTCACTGCGCTGCCGAACTGATGTCCTTTGAGAATGGATTCCGGCGTTCTGGGACAGGGTAGATGAGAAAGTAATGAAAGTCTCATCACGCAATGGACACTCCCTTGGATATTGGACCGGGTCGTACTTGGAAGGTAATTTCCCGACCAGGAGCCATTCATGTAGAAACATTATTGTAAATTTGTGAGGGTCTCCCTTGATCGTATTTGCAGAACGTTTACGACTCGACCAGTCCATTTCACCAGATCCAGCCACTGACATGAGCTTTTTAAGTCCGGCGACAATCATCCCGTATGTGTCTACGGCACTTTAAGACGAGAGCATGCTCATCATGGGCGCAGAAATCGCAGCAGGTGCGTTCAATAATTGAATATGATCTTGTGCTAGAATATGCCGGTTGGAAGAATGCTGCTGTTGATGATCTCCAGCAAGTTTGTCGTCATCCTGGATATTGAGTTTGGCTCCCCGGATTCACTTGTTGCAGTCGCGTTTGTCGTGGTGCCCTTTGACGTATTGGAACTATATTTGTGCCGGGAGCTTAGCAAGGCGGACGACAATAGCTTCCAAGGCGTCACAGCTGGCTCTCAGTGAATCATTGGGGAAAGGAGAAGGATGGGCGGATAGTGAACGGACTGTGTTGACGTGCGACTTGGGCCCGGTTGCCGATATATGTTGTTAGTACACAAGGTCAGATTATGAGTTCAATGGTGACCGATTTGCAAGCTCACTCCACCTCAATGGTGGCGTAGCCATAGTGGAGGTTCATAGATCATCATGTGGGCGTTGTCTGGATAGAGAGAGAGATACGTCGTACTCCGAGTAGATCGAACCACCACGAAGGTCTTACCAATATAGATTTACGTGGTAAAAACTTGTTCAGCACTTTCTCTCTTCTTGCTTATTTATGATTCAATTTATGATATTTTTTTATCTAATATTCACTCAAACGCGATAAGCTTCGCAATCGGCAGCTGCTACTAGTAAAGCTAAGTAGAGACATGATATTTGGGAACAGAAGTTGCTTAATTACTTACTACATATATATTTTATTATGAAAGGACGTCGTAGTAATGACCGCGATATCCCAACAGCATCATCATCCACGTGCTCACGCTCAATCCCTTTCTTCATGCTTCCTCCTGGTCCAAACTCTCAGTGTCATAAAATTCTTCGTACTACATCTGAACTGGCCAACAAGTTCGTACCTCTCAAACTTTGGTTCTTGTTACAAATCTCAACCAGGGACCAGAATGGAAGGATTGAAGTTGTCCGTCACGGGGGATTTGGGCCCATGCCTTGATCCAAAATCAGCATCAATTTCGTCGTCCTTCGTATGGGAAAAGAAATCGTTCAAAAAGTCAAGCAACGTCCCATCAATGACTATTGATCAGCTTCGGTTTTCAGAGTTACAGTTGCATGGCCGGGATAAAGAACGAAGGCTGCTGTTGGATTTTTTGCGGGAAAATTACTCAATGGATGGCAAAAACCGACATGAAAATCACAAATATAGCCATGCGAAAAAAGTCGTTCTCGTATCAGGAGTTTCAGGTGTGGGAAAGACTCGTCTCATTCAAGATATTCTCACCCAACCCGTCGAAGTGGATATGTGCGGAGTCTTTGCCATTGGAAAGTATGACTTGCAGCAACAAACCGCCGAGCCATATCTGGGTATTGTATCTGCCTGCCAAGAAATGTTGCAAAAAATGGTGGACTCCGATGGCACAAACTCCTTAGCATCGCCGGAAACGCTCGACGGTATCCGTGCGGATCTTTTGAATGACCTCGGCCAAAATGGCTTAAGTATTCTGGTACGAATTTTGCCCATGGTCTCAAAGATTCTTGGGGTAGGCGAAGAACTAAACCTGGAATCGTCTACGGAAACTGATGGGATTCTAGAACAGCTTGCAAGTGACGAAGGAAAAATGAACGAAGCAAAAGCCAAACTTCATTTTGCGTTTCGAATCTTCTTTCGCACTTTCTGCAAACACCTACCTTTGGTCGTGCTGGCTTTGGATGATCTTCAGTGGGCTGACACGGCATCTATAGTGCTCCTTTCCGACTTATTAGGAGATCGAGCCCTACAAAACTTGATGCTTATCTTCCTCTACAGATCGGATGAGAGTGACTCCGCAACCTTGATAGCAAACATATCCGAAGAACTTAGGGACAAGGCATCAAAGCAGATGGTGAAACTATTGAAACTTGATGTTGGAAGGCTTTTCGAGAACGACGTCAACTCGATCATTTTGGACTTGTTGTCGATGGATTCTAGCACTGCTACACTTGACCTAGCTGCATTGTGCTGTCGCAGGACCGGTGGCAATGTCTTCTTCCTTCTCGCGTTTTTACGCATGCTCAAAGATAATGGGTATTTGGAATACAACTTCGGACTTCTAAAATGGACATGGGACCTTGAAAAGATTGAGTCAGAGACCGTCGCCACTACAAATGTTGTTGAATTGACAAAATGCAAGATGAGTTCTTTCAGCAAAGACTACCAGACCCTGCTAGCGTTGTCTTCCTGCCTAGGGCATTCATTTGAGAAGAAAGACCTAGATATTGTTTCATGCGGAAAATATTCGACCGACGATTTCCTCGCGGTGGCCCAAGAGGAAGGAATGCTTGAATTGCTCGCTGGAAGAAAATCGATGTGGTATTGTTGGACTCATGACAGTATCCAAGAAGCAGCAGCATCATTGATACCAACAAATGAGTCTTTGAAATTCAAATATGACGTGGGAAAGCTGCTCTTGTCAGGAATTTCAGAGAAACACACCGGGCGGTACCTTTTCGTTATACTTGGACTTTTAAATCCGTTTGCTCTCACTACAGACAACTTGCCAGTGGATGAAAGGCTTCAGCTGGCGAGTCTTAATTACCTTGCTTCGACCCAGTCTAGCAAACTTTCATCGATTTCCAGTACATCTAACTTCGTGAAGAGCGGCATCGCCTTCCTTCCGGAAGGCCATTGGCAATCGCACACCGAACTGTCTTTGGGTCTATTCACCATTGCAACAGAAGTAGAGGCAGCACAGATGCACGAGCAAGCTATGAACTGGTATGCAAGCAAAGTAATACAACAGGATCACCTGACAATTTTGGACAAACTGCGGGTATATCGTGCCCAAATTCAGTATTGGGGCATGAAAAATGATGACAAATCAGTGGAGCTGTGCCTGGCGGCCTTAGATCAACTTGGCTGTCGGTTTCCAAGAAGCTCAATCTTACAGACTATTTCTCTCATTTTCTCTCTCATGAAGTACAAGCGCGAACTCAAGAAAATAACAATTCAGGAGATTTCGAATCTACCCGTTGTCACAAGTCAGAAGATACGTGAGATGGGCAGTATGTTGAATGAACTTTCGCTCCACGCATATGGAACGGGAGAAACCACACTTAGTGGACTGTGTACTATGAAGCAGCTATCCATCACGTTGGAGAAGGGGATCAACGGTTCCTCATACTATGGCTTTGTGACTCTCGCCCCTTTCTTCATAGTTGCATTCAATGACTTGAAGGCCACTAGTCAGATTGCAAGCTATGCTGATGCAATGAGAGTGAGAGAACACGGAAACCTATCCACAGCAGGTTTTAATATGGTTCAGGGTTGTTTCAACCTCCCATGGGCCCACACTTGGAGCCATAGCTTGAGTGTTTTGCGCGAAGGATATAAAAATGGGATGAGGGAGGGACAACTTCGCAATGGGCTCTATGTAAGTGCACAGATATCGTTAAGATAGATCTGGTATCCAGCCCTTCCATTCGTCTAACTTTTCCCCTTCACTGTCTCAGTGCATTGTGGCATCGTTGTGGACATGTTTTATTGCACAAGTACATCTTCCTACTCTCAAATCTGATATTGAAGTCTACATGCGTCAAACCATCGAGTTGGACACAGGTCTCCCGCTCAACAACGCCATTTTACTTAAACGGAGCGTCGAGATATTGCTAGATGACTCAGAACAAGTAGAAGGTAGGCAATCTCTACTTGATGAGGCCAGAAGCTTAATTGGCGACGATAAATTCAATGGTGCAATGGCGAATGTCTTTCAGGGGCAGATCTACTACGCCACAGGAGAACATCAGAAAGGCACGGCTCTCGCTATTAAGACTGGAATTCTGTTGAAGAAACTACTATCGGCCTCTGCCAATATGCCGTCGATTTTCCACCAGTCTTTTTCTCTTTACGTCTCAGCCCAAGACACAAAATCCTGGAGAACGCGAAGAAGGTTCCGAAGCTTAGCAAAAAAGCGACATGATATTTTGAGGAAGTGGGCCAAGGATGGCTGTCCCAATGTTGTTCACTATGTTGCCATTCTAGACTCGGAACTTGCAATCCTGAATGGATTGGACAAAAAGGTGGTGGAGGACTTGTATCAAAAAGCTATAGTACTATCTGCCCGTGGAGGGATGATACTGGATGCTGCCGTTGCCAATGAGCGTCTCGGTAGATTCTTCGAGGGTCTCGGTGACACCATTGAGGCAGGCCGACGTTTCGAACAAGCCATTCAATACTACGAAGACTATGGCTTAATGTCCAGAGGCATGTATTTGCACAAGCAATATAGAGATCACATTTCGTCGTGGTCGTTGCGATAGCGGGAGTGCTTCCGGACGAACGAAGGTTTCTCTCTAACTCAATGTTTCCATGCGGATCCTTCTATAGCATTCTTGACTCTGATAATACCATTGATGCTCTTTGCGTATTATTTATTTAGACATCGTGGTGTGGCGATGCACCATCTCCACATTTGCACGCTGCACTATTGAAATTAGCGTTACGCGAAAACAGCTGGGACTTCATCGCTTGACCATCGTCGAAGGATAACTTTCGCAGACTGGCGACTGGCGACCACTGTTAGCCTAACCGGAAAGTATCCACGACCCCGATAGCAAGTCGAACATTGAACAGAGACCGGTACCTACGAAACTAGACGTGTTGGAAAGGGATGCGTTTTTCGGAAGGCAATGGGGTGAAAGCTTCGATCAAGAATAGTTCTCAAGTGCTCGATGGAGAATGGTTCGTGTCAAAGGCGATTGATATGTCTCTACAATAATTGGGACCAGTGACGGTTATATGCGTCAAGCTACCTCAACGGTGAAAGGTGGGAGGAAAACCAATGATGATATTGGCTGCTTTTAATACTATCGTTGTAAGGTAATTTGGAATTAGTAGGCATCTTTACCAATCCATTCAATTGCTAATGAGCCATTCCAGCGAAAGCGTTTTATGCCTTAGAGTTGGGGCCCCATTTGAAGCCGATGGAATTGATGTGGCGCTTGGCAGTTCCATGGAATCCGCAGAGAACGGTGCCTTCAGGCGCCTTGACCATCTTTTGAGCTCCCTTGTCATCGCCGCACGGCCCAAGCTTGGCACCCTTGTTGGTAAACAAAGTCAATGAGGTCACGACGCCCTTGCTATTGAGTGACACCTTGGCCGAAGTGATGAATTCACCAGGACCAAGCTTGAATGTCTTGGTATTGTCACGTCCGATACTTCCATTCTTGCACTCCTTTCCGCGATATTTGGTAGCGATACCATGGACCATATTGGCATCGGCCGCGATTGTGATTTCGTCAATGTGCATATTATTTCCATCATCAAAGTTGTCACCACCACCTGCGCCATAGGCCGGAGTTTGCGAAAATTTGGGGCGGTTGATCTTTTTCTTATCTCCATCCTTGTCTTCGTCGTCCTTCTTTTCCTCTCCAGAAGATGGCTTGGAAGACGGGTCAGAAGATGTAGATGGTTTGGAAGACGGTTTGGTAGAGGATGGCTTGTCTGGTTTAGAGACAGGAGTAGCTGCGACCTGGAAAGGAAGAGACCAAAAAGAGGTAGTGAGAACGATGTGAATCAAGACATCATGGATCCATCAATCCACAAGAATCGCATTTCATTGTCCACCCACCGATGCACCATCAAAGAGTTCCTTCTCGTTGGTCTCATCCCATAAATTCTGGTTGTACCCAAAGTAGGACGCTGCTTCCTTTTGTTCTTGAGACAATTCCTTCCAGTACAATTTGTCCACATCCAAATCTCGAATGGGAAAATTGCGGTTCCACGTTTCTTCGGTCCATCCCAAAGCAGAAGCATACTTTTTCATCTCCTCGGTAATCGTATTCCACTGAACGTTCTTGAGTTTGAACTCCAACGGATTGCGACCCAAGTAGGTGGCGGCACGCTTTTCGTCGTCCGTCAGGTCTTGGAAGGGCTTGCCATGGTAAGCAACTGGTTCGGCAGCGTCCCATGCTGACAGAGTGGTAGAAACACGGCGAGAAGACGCGAAACAAGGTGAGTGCATCTTAGATCATTCGATCGATCAATATCAACATTGATTCGTCAGCATATTCGTCCCCATTGTGTCACGATACCATCCCTCTTTCCTCCAACTCACAGTTTTCATCGTATCCAAGGATGGACGCGGCCTTTCTAGCAGATACGGGAAGTTCCTCCCAGAACCATTTATCAGCGTATCCGTGATGAGGGGGCATGGTAGCAGTAAACGTCAGGGTCACTGATGTGGAGAAGCCGATACCGGAAAGGAAATATTATTATTATTATTATTATTATTATGGCTGCCCTTCGTGAGACGTGTCTTTTTTACCTTTTTCACAGTCAACAGAGTGAAGATTGATTGACTATGATGTTCTCACAAGCAAGATCCAACGGGTCGATACTTCGTTTCATTTTTATTGGACGAGCATCCTGTTTGTAGACCAATCACATGAAAATTATACTTGGTAGAAAACGGAGTAGTTCTCACGAAGAATGTGTGCGCGCGCGGAATCGGTACGAAGTTTATTACCTACTAAAACAGTAAGTCGTATAATAACTGTAAACACTATTAAATTGATCGGTTCGCAAGATTGAGCTTTCGGAAGTTGAGAGTTGAGGATAATACCGTACTAGCAATAAGTACACTATAGAGGCAATAAAATTGCCAGTGACAGATATTGCTGACGTGGCTCTCACATTCCAAGTGGCGCAATGGTAGCGTGTGAGATTCCTAATCTCAAGGTTGCGGGTTCAAGGTACGAGTGATTATCGGGACGATCTGGCAATCTGCTGAAATCTTCGCTCACAGTCTCCTCCCCCCTCCAACTGATAATGTAGTCCCGTCTTGGAAACAAGATTATATTTCTTTTGCTTCAGACATCTATCTTCGGAAAGTCGAAGATTTTTAATTTTTTTTATGAAACTTTGGACTCCGGGCCAATGCACAATTCAAAACGAATTCACCGTCGACCCGTAGGTTGTTCGGGATTTGTAATGAAAAATCCATCAACAACAGACTTCAATCGAATTAATCATTCAATCTTTCGTCGCAATGTTTGTAGTTTTGGAGTTCGCATCCGTTTTGTTCGACAACATCCCGTTCATTCGTTGATGTTCAACATCCACTTGAAACAACATTTCAAAGCACTGCTTCCATCTTTAAAAGGGGCCGAATGGGTTCAGCGACCTTCCTACACCACTTGGTCACACGCTGCGGGTAATAGTTGGTGTAGCCATTAAATTGCGCTCGTTGTTAAACCGAACCACCGATAAAAACTAACCAGAAAGTGAATGCAACCACCACCATGTACGATACATCACACTCGAACTCGCCTGCTTTTGCATTTGTAGTCGCGGTAGTAGCTGGATTCCGCTACTTTGTTGTCGTGTTTGGCATTGCCTTCATCTTAGGAACGATACGTTCTCTCGTCATTGCACCTCGAGTTGGAGACATCCCCGCTGTCCTGATAGAAACTCCTATCATTCTTACCGTCTCATGGAAGGCCATGGCTTCAATTCTTCGAACAAATAAAACAACGATGGTTCCAGAGTGTCCGTCAAGAAAAACCAATATGCCTATGGGTATGCAAGATCGTCTCGTCATGGGCACGGCCGCATTTGCCTTTTTGATAACGGCCGAGTTGATCTTGTCAGTGACAGCCTTTGGGAAAACTCCTAGGCAGTTTTATCAAGAGCTGACTACTTCGCCACCTCATGTGATTGGCTTGGTTGGACAAACGGCCTTTGGCCTTTTTCCACTGCTGGACTACATGTTGAAGTTCGGTACAAACCCTCAACACCAACAAGCTGCGCGCGTCAAAAGGGTGTGAAAGAAGTCAGCCGACAAATCCGAATGATAGAGACAGACACCATCCTTTCACAAATACTGTGCGTACTAGTAGAGGAACTTACAAGAAATAGGAAAGACTGTTGCGGCTTCCGAACGACTTTTGCCGAGAGAAGAGCACCGATTCCACTGTTGTAGCAGCATACCGGGATCATGTATTTAGTGAGTGAAATTCACTACTATATCTTGCGTTCTCATCTTGATCATTAGAGATCTATACATCGATTCAATGCTACCTAGTTCTATGGAATTCATAGTGTCCATCCGTCTGGGAGACGATTCAATCGTCTAAGTTGATTCCCTGTTGGTCACGTGTCATCCTGTCAAACTTGCATCTCCGAGCTGTTGAATCGCAACGCTCATCTCAACAGATTCCCCCCAACACGTAAGCTTTATTGTCCACCGCTGGCCAAAACCTTACTTTCAAGACAGCTTCCCACCTCCCAACGAATTTTCGAATTTCAGTTCAAGAACAATTCTTTTTGAAAAGACACTTCGAAAAACTACGTTCCTATTGGTGTCACCATGCGATCTTGCGTCCAAACAACAACAACTGGGAAATGATCCGCTTGGATCAGTTCAGCCACTTATCTTTAGTTTCTAAAAATGACCCTGCTCTCTGTGATGATGATGGAGCCTCCATTCGAAAACAATGTCCACAGTTGTTCTAGCTAGTGGCCGTGATCGGTCACATCAAACTCCTCCTGCCAAGCGATTTCTCAATTACATTCCAGCAGTCCCTACTCGGCAGCTTGGACAGCTTCTATTGACCATGTTCTGGGATGGGATGTGGCGATCTATGTGAGCTAGGACGCAGCTACAGCCCCGAGCTCTAAGGCAAGGAGAAATCGCACCAAGGCCGTTCAGCAACTGAAGACAATGACGACCAGTCAAAATTCAAGCATTGTGAGATCCTATCGAAATGTTGCAAAGGCATGGGTACAGCTTCCTGTGAGTTTTCCAAAGTTCACGACGAAGAAAATGAAATCCTTTTATGGACGTACAACAAGGGACGAAACATAAATTAAAAGGCTCCTGCTACAGTTTGTTGGGCGATGCTTCATCCTACGAAGACGGTGATGATGACTCTACCCTTAACCCGGAAGTTTGTTCTTGGGCACGGTACAGTTTGTGTGGCGATAACTCTACCATTGCTTTTTGCTGGACAATCAACCTTCTGAACGGAACGAAAATGGTAGAATGGCAGAAAGGGCAACGTACCTGACAGTCTCTCCGTCGAACCTTTTTTCAGATTACAGCGAAAGTGAGACTACAATAAATGGAGTCAGCGGTCACAGTTTGATGGACAACAAATTCATCATCAGGAAGAAACCACGACCAAGGAAGCTCGTTCGACTAGTACGGGCCATGATGAAACATTGAAGAATTGGGAGAATGATCTGAAAAGTAAGAACACATATTTTCAAGATTGGACGGTGCTCACGACACCTCGCAGACGAAAGGTCACAGCATTGGTTCTACCACCAATGGAATCAAAGACAATGGCTGAAATGGATTCAACACAAGAAGTAAGAGGGAACGTTACATGCGGCGAATGCAAATGCACACTAAGTTTCTTCTGTGTCCTTACATGACACGGAGAAGAGCGTTGCCGCCGCCGAATCGGATCAATGGCAATATAACGCCATAAAAACACCCCCCTGAGTGGATGACCTTGTCGTGGTAGGGGGGCTTAACCCAGGTTTGTCAGAGCCTGGGGAACTAAGAATCCACAGACGATCTATCAGTGCAACGGAAGAGATTGTCCCAGCGGTAGTACAAACTACTGCTGTCTTGTGCATGGCAACATGCAGAACCGGTGGCCGACCGGAAAGATTGTGTTTCTCTTATTTAGTCGGAAGGGGGCTAAGGGAGAGGAGGAAGAATGCTTAATGCATGATTCCTGATAAAGTTGTGATGGGCACTGACATTTCTGTGGAAGAAATGGCATCATAACTCAGCCGAGTGTCAAGTGCAGAGGGACGGTACTATTTCATTGGGAATATTACTGGTGCTTGGCATGGAAGGCTTCTTTTACACGTACAATCCGCCCTATTGGGTTGCAACAGGTAGAGGATATCGACACACCCAACACAATTTATGTGGTTATTGCTGCCTTCCCAGCATTGTTTTTGGAAGACCACGCCAAATCTGACATTCACTGGTTTGGACTTTTCCTCATCGTTGATGAGGTTTTTTGCCTTTCCAGTCCTGAGTGGTGAGCAACAGAGTGCTGAGTGGATGGAAAGCTGTTTGCAAAATTGCCCCGCCCTCTCTAGTAGGGGGCCAGGCGGGTGAGCTACTTCTCGATGCGGAACCGATGGCACATGGATGTTAGTATAGCCTTAAAATAGAATTTTGTTATAATATAACGCCATAAAAACAGAAGAGAACCCTCTGCATACACTTCCGGATAAATGTTTGAAGATCAAGGAGAGAGCTCAAGAGATAGTATACCGACTGGTCTTCTGGCATCTTCGCTCGCGATCCCAAAGGTGATTGGAAGAATAACAGAACGCCAAATGAAGAGTCAAAGCAGCAAGTGGAAATAATGGGGATCGCGGCGCGGGAAGACATTGTTTTTGAAAACATGAAAGTTTTTCCGTGAGTAGCGTACTTTGTCATGTCACTATCTTGACAGGAGATCAAAGCCTGATGTCCACCAGTCAATTGGAACTATTGCTTGAAGAAGATCCATTGGAAAAAGATTGGGCAAGAAAAACGTTAAGTTTTGATCACAAGGGAGGCTCAAAGGCTGTATCATCGTGTCGAGGTCCATCTTTGCCTCCGTCGCCACCAAGCAGGTCCTTGGGGCATAACAATCCCCAAAATCTTCAAGAAGATGTTGGCAGAAGCTCCGGGAATGCAGTAGGATCAAAAACCAAAAAAAGAGTAATCATGTTCATGTCGTGGGAGTGGGAGATATCGGAACGTGCAAAGATGTTGGCAAAGTAATCGCGCTAAAACGTCGATTTGGAATTTCATCTAAATTGATTCAGCTTGGCAAGGGAATTTATGGCGGAAGTCATAGCTTGAAGAAAAGAAGAGAATAGAAAATCACAGAAATGGGAAAACCGTGCATGTTCGATTCAGAGCACATAGTAGATGCCAGTGAGGATGAAGACATACGAGTAAATCCTCCACGGTAGACATACGACGTTCTGGACTGATGTTTATTTTGATATATGTATTCCTTGTTGTATAGTTCTTTTTCCTTTTCCATTCGGTGGTTTCTGTCCATGTAGAAATAGTTTTTTCCCTACGTTCACACATCATTATATTCAAATACCGTACTCTAGTAGTAGTAGCTGAAAGCTGAATGCACCAACTACTAGCTGACCCACTCCTGAGATCCGCCCGAAGAGCGGGGGGAACAGAATCATGCAACAGCTTTTCTCATCCAGCCACCAAGCACTCACTGTTCAAGTCAGAACCGGAAAGCCGAAAAAGACTGAAGTAGACTGCCGTAGTAGGTAGACTCCTCTACTCTAGGTAGAGAAGACCGAGAGACAAAAAAAATCTTCAATCTAATCTAGCTACTCCGGGTTCCGGCGTACCCAGTACTCGGAGTAATACTCCAAGTATCAAGTGCTCCTACTACTACGGCGCACGTTAACTCCATGAATTGATTGACACGCAAAAAGAATACGAAGTATTACTCTCTACCGGTAGCTATGTAGCTACCTACCTAGTTGAAGACTACTCCGTAATATTATTACGAGCTCTCTCTCTACTCTATGATACGTCGTACTGCGAAATACATACCGGTACGTCGAAGAGTAGAGACAAATATTATTTCTCCTACTAGTACCTCTATCGACTGCGTGGAAAATGTCCCGCAGGAAAGTGATCATTGGGGTTAGGATTCTTGTAAACGACACCAAAATTGTCGCAGAGACATCTACGACTAGGACCTCGAGGCCCTCTCCGAATTTTTCTCGTAAACATTTTCATGAGGACATTTTTTCGATAGTTCTTCTATCATTTTATTGTTTCAAAGAGCGGCCCCTTTCACATTCCACTTTTCCACTACGAACGGAGTATTTCCCAGCAAACAGCATGGTTGTTCAAGTGACATCCGCCAAGATCGCTGCGGCCGCTTCCAAGGCCATGGCCCGTCGCGCTGGAAGGGGACGATCAGCATCAGCATTGCATGCCACACAATTCGGGAGAAATTTGGACCGCTCATCTATAACATCGCCAGCGACTCCTCTGAAGACGCTACAAACTCAGTCATTGCAAAGGCCTGTGATTGAAAAGTTACAGTCTCAAGCCGGCAATATATACCATCATCAGTCGGTTATCCAATATGGATCTGTTAGTGGTGCCGTGGCCATTGACGAATACTTGGGCAGCATGCAACAAAACTTGAACAACATCAACAATCTATCAAAGATAAGTAGCGCTGCATCCAAGGAGGGAGAACCTCTAGATTCCAAGAAGATAGCCAACATGTTGATGCTTCGAAAAGAATTGTTGCTGTTGCATCAATTGTTGGATACTTTGTACTGATTGTTCTGGTATTGTGTGTCCGTAGACCAAACCACCATTGTCTCAACATGTGAGGTATGGTGGTTGGTTTGACTTAGAAGTTTTTAGATATTTAGATATATATTATAAATAGAAAATAAATAGACGTATCATCACTCGGAACAATCTACCATCGTTAACTCCGAAAGGTCGGTCTCGCTTTCAGTCCCCTGTATTCATTGCCGCAAGGGCGTCCTATCTCCGTCGAAGTATTCGTTTGTTCAAGAAGTAGCTCCCCCGATTGGCGCCCCGTGTTTTTTTTGGCGGTGATCTTTTTGTTGTACAAGGCATCTCCAAACTCGGTTCGTAGGATTCGTTGTTGGTGGCACAACTCCATAGTTGGATCGTGTCGTAGTTGTAAAACAACGCAGCGCAACCTTTTCAAATTACAGCAGATGGCAACGACAACAAATAATGGTTCTTGTTTGGAAATTCATATCAAAAATTTGACCGTGTTGGCTTTTTTTGATCTTGACCTTGACCTTGGAAACACTGGATTGTTTTACTAGATTTCATGGTTTTGCTTGGTCACATTGGTTCGACGTGCTGTCCCCTGTTATAGGTGTAGCTTTGGCAGTCGACTTACAGTTAATACTTGTTTGAATCATGGTAGAAGGTAGGAGGGAATTATATAAAGTTGACTTGACACGACGGATCTCTCTCGTGTAGAAGAGAAAAGAATCAATTCTAGTTTCGTAGCTCTTGGTGAATTTGGCTGATATTCGTGAAGTATTAAATTCTTTCTACTCCAACAAGTACATCCTTGTGCAATGCCTTCAATTTCTGTATAGTATTGTTTACAATAGAGAGAGTTGTATTCTCGGCCTTCATGCTACTAGGCAGTCTACACCTTGCTACTACCACCTGCTACTAGAGGAACTACTTTTGGTCGTTTTACGGTACTTCAGGAAGTCAATGAAAGGGCAAAGTAATACGTAGTACTCGAGTAGAAGAATGCAATTTCGAGTCTTGGTACGAATCACGAATTCTTTTGGTCACGAACATGACCAGTACTACCACATACTTACAGTTAGTACTACTATGTCGTATGACCTGTATGTAAACGCACTATGTATGATATATGATACAATTATTACCGTAGGTACGGTAATACCGTTCGGGAGTACAACTCGAAGCTCGCAGCAGATGGAAGATGTTTATAAGGTGAATGCGATGTTTTGGTGAGCCATCTCACGTGTAATAATAAAATGACAGAAGAGACGCCCACCCATTTTCATTTGTATCATAGCAACTCACACACTCACTCTTTTGTAACAAGACTTTTCTACGATTTGATTATTACGCGACGTATTTGTTATTGTTTGCTTTCACTTCTATCAGCAGCAGCAGCAGTGGCAGTATCGTCGTTTACTGCACCGTCACATCATCATGGTGAAACGAGCGTATTTGAAGCTACAAGCTGGTAGCGAGCCTCTCGGTGAATTGCCTCTCATTTTGTACGACGATTCCGTTCCCAAGACGGTGAATAACTTTGTTCACTTTCTTCAACAAACGGAAGATGGAAAGGGGTATTTGAATTCGTCCTTTCATCGTATCATCAAAGGGTTCATGGCCCAAGGCGGGGACTTTCTCAAGGGTGACGGAGGATCGACCAGTTTGTACGGACCAAGCTTTCGAGACGAAAATTTCTTGCATAGGCACGACCACCCCGGTGTTTTGTCCATGGCTAACAGCGGCAAAGATACCAACGGCAGTCAATTCTTTATTACCTTTCGACCGACACCTCATTTGAATAACAAACATGTCGTGTTTGGACACGTCGATTTGTCGTCCGAGACCAGTCGTAACGTGTTACAAGCGCTCGAAAAAGTCAAGACGGATCGTACCGATCGACCCTTGGTGCCCATCACCATTGTGAAATGTGGAGTTGTGGAGGAACCATCAACTACAGCAGTTCCATCATCCAAAGGATCAGACGAGAATGAAATTGATTTGAGTGATGATGACAACGACAACCAAAACAACAACGACAACAACAACAACAACGACAACAACAACAACAACAACAAGACTGGAGAACAAGACAAAGTGAATCCAGTTGATGCCGAGCCGAATCCAGCAGAAAGTCGGAATAATGAAGAACTTCCCGAGGAGGAGGAGGAGGAGGAAGCTGCTCCAAAGACCAAGGCCGAAGAACTCCGACAACGTATGCGTAAACTGAAAATGAAAATCAATCAAGCGCGACAACTCAATAAACAAGAAGTCTTGAAAGAGGGTGAACGATTGGGGAGCGTGGAGGGAGCGTCCAAAGCCAGGAAACGACAAATGATGCAAGATAGAAAGCTCAAAGAGCAAGAATGGAAGGCTCGTAACAGCAAGGCCTTGGAGTTGGCGGCAGCCTCAGGCTTGGATGGAAAGTACCTCGTCGAACAAGCCGATTCTAGTTTGAAAAAGGCGTATCGGAAGGAAGAAAAGGCCGTGGCGAATCAGTTCGATATCAATGACTACCACAATCCGGAAGGCATGCACCGGAATTACGAACGCAACGTCAAAAGCCTCGCACATGCCGCTGGTCCGATACCACAACAGGATATCGTTGATTCTTCTCAGATCTTTGACCCGACACTTGGCCCGTCCGACGTGAAGCGGGAACGGGAAGGAGCGCGCAATTTGGCCAACGAACTGAAGCGACGGATTGAGAAACAGAAAAGCAAGCGTGATCGAATGGAATTCGAGGGAGAAGATGTCAGCTATATCAACGAACGGAACAAGCGATTCAACCAAAAGATTTCTCGCAACTTCGACAAGGCCACGGCAGAAATCCGCCAGAATTTGGAGCGAGGGACAGCTCTGTAGAAGATTCGTAATAATATAAGATTAATACATTGCATCATCACTCTCTACGTTTTTGTTCTATTCGAGGCTAAACGTTGAAAGTAGAACGATGGTCCAGACGTAACATTTCCGTGTCTCATCATTTAAAAAAGTTTTTGCATTGTTGCTGTTCAATGACCCTGTACAGCTACTACGGTACTCTACTAGAGAGAGTACAGACAGAATTTCTGATGGATTCGACGATGTAAGATAGTAAACATTTCGTAGTACGGTACTAACTGTAAGTCGTATAATACTACCGGTAGACCAGCGCATTTTCTGTTGGACTGGACACTGGACTCATCGGCAGGACATTGTGGAGCACCGTTGGCGTACAGACGGATGTATCGACTACGCACCATTATTATTTTCACGATGTTTTTTCGCTTCATCGTTTTTACACTCTACTTTTCAACTTGCTGCGATCATCGCAACATCGGATCGGACATGCGATTTTTGGAATCGTTTTCCTGGGAGGAGTTCTATCTTTGGTTTGGAAAACCACGAGGCTGAATACACGAAAATAAAGTGAAGTATTGCTAGTGTTATAAAAAGTTCACAGCCGATATGGACTTTGCATTGCCACATATCCATGAGGATTCCGTGGTAACTTCTTCCAATATTCGGCATGTACCACTCGAAACGCCGGTTTCCAAAGACGATGCTACCGATGATACGCAACAACAACAACAACAACAACAACAACAAAACGAACAAGAACCCCCTCTTGATGACATGTTGATTGAAGCTGCCAATCAAGCCGCAATAGATTTGTTCTTTGGACTGGATAGTGGAGACGATCCTACCAAACTGGACTGTACGGCCTATCCGGAACGGTCCACACCACAGTCGGAAACGATTCAGCCGGGTGCGTTGGTGGTCATATTCGAATCCTTTGACAATCTGAATTTTTGTTATGCCAAAGTCGGTGAGATCTTTCGCAATCGTAACGGAGAATTCTACCATGATGACTTTATCGGCAAACCCTTTGGATGTAAGATTCGATCAAGGAACAATCGTGGATTGGGATATCTCTACCTGCTGAAACCAACGCCGGAACTTTGGGCTCGGTCCTTGAAACATCGGACTCAGATCGTTCACGAATTGGACGCAAGTATGATCGTCTTTTATCTCAATTTACGACCCAACATGGTCGTTTGTGAAAGTGGAACGGGTTCGGGTGCGTTGAGTCATTGTATCATGAGAACGATTGCTCCCGGGGGGATGCTTCACACATACGAATTCAATCAACAACGAGCCGACACTGCCCGGGTCGAATTCGAAAAGAACCGTGTCAGTCATTTGGTAACGGTATATCACAAGGATGTATGTGGCAAACATGGACCGGGCGGCTTTGATCGGCCCCAAGCGTCCGTCGATGCCGTCGTCTTGGACTTGCCCGAACCATGGAATGCCGTTCCGTATGCCGCTCATTGTTTGAAACCGGGAGGACGGTTGGCCTCGTATTCACCATGTGTGGAACAATCGCAACGGACCGTGACAGCGTTACAAGGTGTAGGATTCCATACCATCAAGACGATGGAATTCCGATTGAAAGAATATTACGTCGATGACGAAGAACTGGAACTCCCACCCAAAGAAAAGCGACAACGTATCGTGGATAAACGTCAAACATTGGTAGGAACGACCGATGGTGGAGCATACCTTTCTGGACAGGATACTGGTACAGAAACTGACCCTGAAACAAGAACATCGAGGAGAAACGCTACCGAGGGCGATCCAGAAAGTGTCTTGTCAACTACGACAGCTGGCACAACGAATGAAGACCCTTCCACAGTCTCTCCTGCCGCTGCCGCCGCCACAGAAGGTAGCAGCAGCAGTGGTAGCTCCAAGACTCCTAAACGCAAGAAATTCCTTGTAGCACGTCCCTTTGTCACTATGAGGGGCCATACAGCTTTCTTAACGTTTGCCACGGCTGGCAACAGGTTACAACCACTGCCCAAATAGTAGTAGACGATGGAGTTGCATGCCGTCGGTGCTACTTTCTCTTTTAGCTACATGGCTGTTGCTCTAGCTACTAGATAGCACTCAACCTCTTGACTAACAGTAAAATACGACGTAGATGTATGGCTTCTCTTCTCTTTTCCAAGTGTTCTTCAGAGTCCTCGTCTTTCGTATTGCTATAGTACACTGCGACGTACGTAAATGTTATTATCCTGATCTCTTTCCCCCCTAATAAGTGGATCACCTTGTCGTGGTAGGGTTGGTGGGTCTTTTAACCCAGGTTTGGTTTGTCAGAGCCTGGGGAACTATAAGAATCCTCCACAGACGATCTATCACAGTGATTTGCCATTCCAGTTCTGGGGGCTGAGTGGTGGGCAACAGCAGAGTAGTACTGCTGGCTGCTGTGAGTGGATGGAAAACTGTTGGCTGCATACTTTGCCGCGCCCCCCCCCCCCCCCTTGGAGGCCAGACGGGTGTGGTGAGCTACTTTGATAACTTGTTCTCAGATGCGGAATCGATGACAGCTGGTTCTTGTTGGTAGCTACTATGATACGTGGTAAGTAACTGGGTGACTGCAATTCCGGTATCTCTCTAGCTACTAGGTAGTATAATAAATACCTACTAGCTAGCTAGTCTAGCTAGAGACGAGATGCTGATCTGCTCTTTTTTTGTTCTTCGATTATTTTACATCATTATCCACGAATCAACAAGGCCATTCGGAGGAAAAAAATCTTCAAGAGATGTTTTGTACTACGTATCATTTTTTCAATGTATGGAATGCTTCACTTTCTTACATCTCTTTTGGTTGTTTTGCAATCAGTTGTCAAAACAATCCCCTCCCCCCCCAACCGATGTGTGATGCCCGCATACAAAGAGACAAAAAGACCGTCCATCGAAGTACCGTACATACCGGTAGGTAATGCTGTACAGGTACGGTTCCGTAGTCTACTGCCGGTAATACCTACCGTAATAACAGAACGGTAGGTATGTAGACATCATTTTCAATTTTGGAACGCCAACTGGCTTGAAAAAAGTCAATGTTCCATTTCCCACAAAGCAGTGTTTGATCCGTTCCATTGACAGTTGAGACAGACAGGTGTGTGTGTCCATAGTACTTACTACGTCGCAAATACTACCGTCGCTATCATAGTAGTAGTTAACAACGACAAAGGGAAGAAGAAGAAGAAGCCAAAACAGAAGAGAGGACATTCATTCGTTCGTTCGTTGATTGGGAAATTGGGTAAGTAAAACAGTGTTGTATAATAATAAGTGAATACACTATTATATTTGTGTCGTTTTGATCGTGATGAGAACCAGATAATAATATGATGACACACACATCACAAATATATTCTGTGATTGTTTGCCTTTTGCCTGTTTTCCTTATGGATGGATGGAATCGTCTGTGTTCTGGTCTGGTCTGGTCTGGTCTCTGGGTCTGTCTGACTTTTGTATGATACCCATCAAAGCATCGAAACAAAGCATCGAAACAATCCTGTGCAAACTACCGGTAGAGAGTACTCGTACAGGTACAGGAGAAGACAGGACAATCCTGTATCCGTACCGTATGATACGACGTATATGTCTGTCATTGATTGACAAATTGACAACAACAAGAACAACAACACCAGCATTATCATTGCTAATCATCATTGATTTTCTGTCCTTTCTTTTTGGGTCCATCACACGATGGATCCAGTTCGCATTGCTGCCCTTTACTCGTCTCATCCATCTACCGGTACTGCTATCAATACTACCACCGGTATTGGTAGTACTACTAGTACTAGCACTACTGGTACTAGCACTACTGCAACTACTTCCAACACGAACACGGACACTTCCATTATTTCCGTTCCGATTCCGATTCCAATGCCGATGTCGAATCTAATACAACCGTTTGCTACTCGAACCTCTCCCCTAACAACAACAACAAATAATTCTTCGTTGGCAAATCGAAGAATCGTGATGAGAGGTCTATCATCGTCATCTTCAACGTATTCGGAATATACCTATGACGATGATGCCGATGTGGAAGATAATTATTACGACGATGATGATGCCGTCATGATGACAATGATGATCGAACAAGAACACGATCCGGATGATGATGAGCAACAACAACAGCAACAAGAATGGCTACCACCCATCATCATTCCAGGACCCTTTGTAGTATTACAAGGTACTGCCGGAGATGGAATGGCAAATACAATCAATTCCAGTCCTCAATTACCGCCGCATCCCTCTAATAACGTTGCCGTTGCCGTTGCTAGTAGTACAACCAATCGAGTCGATCGTGATAGACGACGACAAAGGGGTCGTCTCACAGTCAACACCAATCAACAACACCAAGATGACAACAATACCGATGCCTCATTTCATCATCATGTCGCTCGTCCACCACCACAATTGGGTCGTTTGGCAACATCTACTGCCAACAATCCGTATGCGAGGGGTGGTGTCATGAACCATATTAATACTACTCTAGTAGTCCCAACCAGCACCATCGACAATGGATCGTATGCGGTCGTCACAGACAATGATCCACACGAAAATTACGATGACGACGATCATGGCAGTAATAGCAGCAGTATCGCGTCACAATGGCAAGAGGTAGTCCCTACAAGTGCCGCAGATATGGAAGCCATTGCCAAGTGGACGATCGAATGTAAACAGACGGAATTGGAAAAACAACAAGATTGGAAAGACTGTTTGCATCAAGTACCGTCGCGATTGTTGGATCATGTCATGATAACTGCTGCTACTACTACGTCCAATACCAACTCTACGTGTTGCTGCTGTTGGTGGCAACATGAAAACAACCATCAAGTGGCCATATTGAGGGATATCCCAACCAAATTACGCAATGGAAATGTATTGCGGACGGTTATTGGGTCTTTCCCTCCAGGGACCACTTTCATCGCTCGAGATATCGTCCATTTGGATTCACATACGCTGCAACGATTGCCGGTATTACCACAACGCATACTACTGGAGAATCACCAGGACAGTGATGATAATGATGATGATGATGATGATAGTATACAACGATTGGTCTATCCTCGAGGACAAAAAGGAGTGATACAACTGCTACAAGTCGAAACGCCCGAAGGGCGTGCTGGTTACGCCGTTCTCTCTCTCGAGGGTTATTCACTCGTCGCTCCTGGAATACCCCAAAACTACATCGATCCACGACTATGGATGTGGCGAGTGTCCTGTCCGGCGGGGGCTTTTGTACGAGAAGGATTGGATTTGACCACGCAACATCGGGATACAATCCCCTATGGCAGTCTCATGCGAGTCACACGACGGTGTATCAGTAATCAAGGATTGAGTCGATTAAAGACGTACGGAACCATCCCCCCAGATAATAGTATCTCACGGAATCACCAACAAGTATCCGAACCACAACAAGAGGCAACCATGACAAGTACTGAAGAACGACGCGTGGATGGTTGGTGTTCCGAATTACTCAATCCATTGTCTGGACAACGTGGCATCATTGCACAACCCTTACCGTTCCCAGTGCCTGCCATCTATAGAGTCGTCTTTCCAGATGGGTACGTCGAGAAAACTGTTTTATTTTTTTTAAATTGTTTATTTATTAACTGTATAACATCGACGACACAACTCATCACTACTTTGAATTCAATTTCTATCGTTTTTTTTTAAAAAAAATACTCCAGGGCTGTCGTCCGACGAGATGTGGAGCTCTCCAGTCCACAGGTGGGAGAAATCCCTTGTGGAAGCCAAGTCAAGATCATCGCGAGAGCCTTCTCAGAACATCCCGTGGACAAGTGCATCGAACGGTTACAACTTGCGGGCAACGCTGGATGGATCTCGGTGCGATTGAATCGTATGCCACCCCACGACGACATGGTCGTGGAATTGGTGGGTGTGGACACGGACTTTGATCCAGAAAATCCCGGGATGTATCATTTGGAAGCACAAAGAGCAGTCCGAAGACAACAACAACAACAACGACAAGAATCAAATGCAATGCAAATGCAAACGAGCCAGGCAGATTTGTCGTCGGTCGATGAAAATGATTACTCTGACGATGATACCATGGATGGTCCAGGACGTGAAAATGCCAATCGAACCCCGAATGGATCATCGTTCAACATCCCAGAATCCCATTGTGTCGTCTGTCTAACATCCGAGCGGAATGCCACCATTGTCCATGGATCCACCGGCCATGTCGTGTGTTGTTTGGTCTGTGCAAGGATATTGAAAGCGCGGGGAGACGCATGTCCCATTTGCAGGTTGAAAATCGATTTGGTCATTCAACATTTCTACGCTTAAGGTCGGTCGACACATCGATCGATGCAATTATCATTTCACTGCGACCGTTTTCCTCGGAGTTACTACATTCCCATTGGTGTACCTACGCACGGCTGGATCACGTTGTATCCAACCAAGTCGACGTGCGACATGTGTCCCTAGCAGCACTGCTTCCGCGACATCGGTTTGGAACTTTCCTGTATGATGTTCCATTGTTCCAAAATCTTGTACCATTTGGCGGGCAATGAGACGAGACGCGGCCTTGGCGGATGCGCCATTCTTATTTTCCTTTGCAGTGAGCAGCTCCGATCGCCATTCTTCGGGCCGAACTCTCAATGTGGATATGTCTGGTGTGACTCGCTCCCACATGGCGAGAAGAGCCGTATCACCACCTTCAATGGCAATATGTGTCACCTTCCAGCCATCTCCAGCTTGCTGTTCCCATTGCTCAATAATGGACGGGATCTTCTGTTCCAACGTGTCTCGGTGGAATTGAAACTGCTCATACCGAACCAGATTGCCCTGACTATTGAAAAGACTGATACCAGACTTTAAGCCTAAATCGACTGCCATTAGCAGATGGTTGCCATTGCCGTCCACAACATTTGTGTTGGTAGCGTTGAAAAATTCATTATAGATTGGTGTTTGATTGATGCTCATATCGTCCATCGTCAGGATTTGTGGATTCGGGTCGTCTTTTTTCAATCTCACTGCGACTGGACCATGAGTCAAATGTGTGGCACGTCCATGGTTGGCGTTAGCAGCGTTGATGACCATCGTTTCATGATCTTTGTGTCTTCCGAATTGCCTTCGAGCGACACCTCGGCCCTCGTGGATGTGTCCCACTAGCCACAGGGGAGGAGGCCCAAGGGGCATACCACGAACCACGTTGCACAAAAAACTACTTCCAGCAAACTTCCCCGAACACGTTCTATCCAGAGTCCTGTAGGGAGGCAGATGAGATGCAATCACATCACACGTAGGAGGGATGCCACCAGACGCTGCCAGCTTGCGTGGCACTCCATGCGGAACCAAGGCCATTTCAAATCCCCCTAAATTGACACTTTTTGGTTCGGTCACGTACATCGCCTTGGACAGTGGAAAGTCACACTGGAACGGGTCATGATTCCCCCGAATAACAATCTTGTAGTCATGAGGTTGACGTGCCAACCAATGGTCAAACGCAGCCAGTCCACGTTGTTCGGAATAGGTGGACCCTTCCAAGGCAAAATCTCCTAGATGCAGTAGTACATCACCGGACGGAACTAGGTCAAATTGGCCCTCAAAACCATGGGTGTCACTGATAACGACCAAATCCAGTGTATCTAGCTTCTTTTGGTTTTCGTAAGCCAGGCGCTGTTCCGTTGAGATTTCGGGAGGCTCTACTGACGTTTGATCAATCACAACAACATGGTCCATATGTGTGCTGACGGTTCCTCTCTGACCTTGTGCATCTTGTCGTCGTTGTCGATCTCGCAAGACCGCTTGATTGGTAAAACGCACAAATGCCTTGGCGCTTGGTAATGGCTCGTTTTGTTCAAACCCTTCATGGACCAGCATAACGGCATTGTCATCCTCCTCAAGTTGTCGACGTAGTCGTTCCGCATAAATGATGCGATCACCGGTTTGTTCCTTTCGCGTTGTCCGATGTTGCAACTCTCGCCAACGTGCCAACAGTTCATCTTGTTCTTCCCGTGAGATACGGGTCAAGTCAGACGAGTCACTACTCTCACTCAAAGTGTCGTCTGCCGCTGATGTCGCCGTCAATTGCTCCAGTAAGGACGGTCCTCGTAACGCCAATTTTCTTCGTAAGGCTTGTACGGTCGATTCCAACTTTTTTCGTCGTTTCTTGGTCATGTACTTGCCAGATCGTTTTCGATCCAGTTGCATTTCTGCGTCCAACAATTGACCACGCAATCGAATCTCGGCATCTAATCGTCCCAGTTTGATTTGTTCCTTTACTGGAACGTTGTCGACAACAGGATTGTTGGATCCATTAACTTGCGATGGTTGTTGTTGTTGTTGCAATTGAACCCATTCCAGATCATCCAAAAATGTTTGTGGTTCTACAATGTGTAACGATTCCAATTTGGTGGCACGACGACATCGTGCCTGTAATTCATGGTCGGCTGTTACTACGACCATTTTGCCCACCTTGGAAATACTGTGAAGGGTTCCTTGTTGTGTAGACGATGAGATCCATTCGTTAGCAGTGGCCACACCATTGGCAATTACGTCATCGGCTTTGGCATGATTTCCTGAAAAGGTAATGGCCATGTTGGTAGGTTGTTTGTAATAGGCCGATGCCACATCACCACCATGATCAATAACGACGACGACTTGATCCTGTAACGAGAAATGGTCCATCCAAAGGGCCGTACGGTCCAAAACTTGTTGATGGGACAATTCAAATCCAGATTTGCCACGAACATTTTCCATATCGATAAATATGCAATGATTACTATTGTTGTTGTCATTGATATTGTTGTGATTTTGATTGGAGAATTGATCCAAAATACCATGTAATGATCTCAAGTGGTGTGGAACAACGACATCTGTAGATTTGCGTGATGTTATTCGATGATGATGGTTGTTGTTTGCAGTACGAGTCGTACTTGTACTTGTGGTAGATGACAACGATTGAACGGTAAAAGGAAACAATAACGTAGAGGACGTAAAGAGGAATTGGAATGACCGAACGAAGCTGTTCATCGGCGATGGACGGGGCAAACATGATGTCGTTATTTTGTTGGGACAGCTCATTTTCAAATTCCTGCTGCAGAATGGAGCAGGTTCGATGATCGTTTGCAACAATTTTCTTTTACTGTAATTTTTGCTGTGGCATTAGACTAGTACTGTGAATAGGCCGTTGATAACTGGTGTTGCGGAGGGATTACACCATGAAACTTTACACAATTTTTATAATAAAACTTAATCGGCCCCATTTCGACACCATTCAGGACGCAGCAGTGTGTGGTGATGGGTCGGAAGTCGGAAGTCGGAAGATACTCTTCTGTCTACGACAGTACACTCGTCCTAGTACTACTCCGTACGTACTACGATAATGTCCTCGCCACGAGTGGCTGTGGCGACCAGCCGTGTTTAATGGATCATCACTGGAGTACCATCCTCGCGCAAGCCGTCCAAAATACCTCTCATCAAACGGAGAAGACCGAAGATGAGTACGACTACGGAAGAGTTCCTACGGTAGACTATCTTCCGTAGTAACAAATGAACAGTGCCCAAATTTATCTAGCTAGCTAGCTAGCTCTAGTTACCGGTAGTAGACTAGTACTAGTCGCAGTTTCGAAAAATTACTATCGAATTTCTTTTTGTTTCATGGCAGCTGTGGAAGCATTATCAAATTGTACTTGGCCTCCAAGCCCTGCTTATGATTCTTCAAAAGCTCCTGGGTCTGATGGATACAGTCTTGTCGAGTGAGTCTGCTATTGGTATTGGTATTCTCGAAACAACAAGACTCTTGTCGTCTCTTCTTTTTGAAATGCTGCGTCGACACCGGTTTCTTCCAAAAGGCATCCATGGTAGCACTCAATGCCTCATGATTCTTCCCAATCTCGACACTCGCCTCGTCCACAAGGTTGTTAAATCGCCTTCCTCAATCATACAATCGGCAACATGTTTTGGTAATTCAGTCAATTTGTCCAAAAGAAAGCTTCGGAAGCGTTTTTGTTCCGCTAGTTCTGGGAGGGATGCCAACGGATTGGAGAGGACTTGTTCCAATACGGAAAAATCTTTCCATGCGATGCTATGGGATCGCAATGTATCATTGGCAGTCTTCCTGCGGCTAGACACATCATTTCCTTCCACGGATAAGGATGGTCGACTCGTGTCCATGTCATTCCCTTCCAAAGAAAGACGTACCGGAAATGGACATGCGGAAGATGAAGGATCGCCAGTGTCGTTAATACTACTACTACTACGCAACCGATTCAAAATATCTTTGGCCTGGATCAATGCTGATATTGCTGCTGCTTCGTTACATTGATCATTCTGTTGTTGCGGCATTGTAGATGAGGAGGATGAGGACGAAGACGAAAATATACGGAACCAACACGAAGGAAATTGCAAAATCAAACATGGTGGCAGATCGAAAGTTTTGTCATTGCCATCAGGTGAGCTCCTAGTAGCAGAAGTAGTAGAGCAATGCTCCAATCGAACGTCTTGCAAAGCATGGACATTGAGTTGATACCAACCGTCTTCGATCATACACAGTACAATCGACTCGGAACTCGTCGTCCGACCATTGATGACATCCGTCATCATTCCACCACCAAATAATGTCCGTTCTTGTTGAAACTCATCTTTGCGAGGTGTAGTCAATCGTTTGTCGTGGGAAGGGGAAGGCATATTGACACTAGTGTAAGTTTCCATTCGAAACGAACACATGGCAGGATCAAACATACTGGTCTTTTCAGACTCTCTGCTTGGTTGTCTGGTTCCTGTTGTTGTCGGTTCGACAGGAGGTGAAAAATAAGCAGGTCCCAATCGATCCTCATCATTCTTTGACCCACCCAATGGCTCGATGGAGACATGAAAGCAATCGTCCATCAACAGTGGTTCGGTATGACATTTCCCTTCCGACTTGAGTCTGGCAAGTGCCGTCCGTAAAGAAACTGATTTGCAGGATGCTTCCGTTTGTTGCTGTTGCTGCTGCTGCTGTCGATCCTCATTCGTATCATCCATATCTTTGCCAAGCGGCTTGAAGAACGACAAACAGGAGAGAAAAGCAGAACGGTTCATATTGGATTGTTATCGGGCTTGGAAAGGGAAGAATAGCAAAATGGACCAACGTGACACTGTAGCACTGTTGGAAGTCAACGGAAAATCTAGTCACAGGGAATATCTACCATTGACGCACACAGTCCCCTCTTGCTGATGAACGAACTTGTGTGTGCAGATGATTGTTGCTCGTATAGTACGAGTATGTTGCATGCGTTGTATGTAGTTGTAATTTGTTGCTTTTGCCATTGGCATGAACTTTTGAGCCGGTAGGTACGTCGTTCCTTGATTCGCAAAATGATGTTGCATTCATACTCGGAGTAGCAAGTCCTTTGCACCATGGACAATGCATGTCTTATTACCTATCATTCATACGTTGTTACCCCTTAGCCGATTTATGAAAATTGTTGTTATTGTACTACTACTCCGGACTCTCCGGAGTACGTAGTAGACTCCTACCGTATTTCTGAAGATACACAATCTTCTCTATTCAATGTCATTGTTATTAATTACTCACTCGATCTGCCGTCCTTGCTACCCACCCCTTTATCGTCATCATCGTCGTAGTATTGAAAGAACTGGTCCAATTCGAATACATTTTCCACACTCCCCAAAAATACGGGTGTCCGTTGATGAATCTCGGTCGGTTTGACATCCAACACTCGTCCAGTACCTGTCGATGCCGCACCTCCCGCTTGCTCCATGATCATTGCCATGGGGGCACATTCGTACAACAACCGAAGTTTGCCGTTGGGGTTGGAGCGAGTGGCGGGATATCCATAAATCCCTCCATTGATCAGAATATTGTGCACATCGGCCACCAAAGCGCCAATGTACCGTGCCGTCATTTTCATCTTTGTCGAAGTGCCTCCCTCTTTCAACATGTTCAAGAATCGTTGTTCTGGAGCACCAAAATCGCGGTAATTCGCTTCGTTGAAACTGAAAATGGGACCCTTACGGGGTATCCGAATATCCTTCAACGTATGCAAGAAGCGGCCACTGTCTGGATCCAAAGTGAATCCATCCACGCCGCTGCCCAGGGTCAACACCAACACAGTGGTGGCCGAGAAGAGGCAATATCCTGCCGCCACCAACGACCGACCGTCCTGCAAAAACGTCGATTCATCGACGGCCGTACCGGGTTGACACTTGTAAATACCGAAAATACTGCCCACCGGCAAACTAGCATCAATGTTCTTGGAACCGTCAATGGGATCAAAAACGGCAATGTAATCCCCCACCGCAAAGGCAGAATCGGTCATGACATCACTACAACAGCGTGGTTCGTCCTCTTCTTCTGATGCCACGCTGTGAATGGATGATCCGCTGCCACAAAAGGCTCGCAACATGTAGGTATTGCATAGAACGTCCAACTGTTGTTGGACTTCGCCTTGAACATTGGTCGTATCGAGCGGTCGACCATCGGCACCCAGCGCGACACCGTACAAGTCATCCGTCTGGGCCCGTTGGACGATACGATTGATTTGTTTGCACGATTCCGCCACGGATTTCAATACGGGTTCCAACTCTCGAAATTCGGCTCGTTTCCAACATTCAATTTCCAAATATCGTTGAAAGGTCTTGAGATTTTTCTTTTTGGGGTTGTTTGGACCAAGAGGTGGAGCAGTGGGAAGATCATCTAGAAACAGTCGAGTGGGGGAGGGGGAGGAGGGACCCAGCCAGTTGTAGCTACATTTGTTCGAGTCAGTAAAAGCATTCTTATGTTGTCGTCGATTGGCGTGACCAACGTCATGTGGTCGAATAAAATCAAGTGGCCGAGTCTGAAACGCCAAGCTAAGCGGTACAGAATTTATCATCAGAGTGATGGCGACGACTGTCGACGACATTATTAGTAGTCTTGGATATGAACTCATGGTTGAATCCACCACGAAAAGAAACGGTGTCTCCTTTTGCTTTTTCGATAAATCTCAATGTTATGTTCTCTCAAACTGATTAAATGAATGTTGGGAGAAAAAGATAATTCTGGATGCTCCTCTAGTAGCTAGAGTTGTAGGGTTTGTGCCCACGAGAGTGTGCTACGGTTGCTCTAACTACGGTAGTTGTTTGAAGATTGATCCGATCAGCCGAATGAATTCTTTTTGTGTCAGGGTCTTGCTTGGTGAGGCTTTGTGGAGTTGAACGGTGGGCAGCATTCTATGATGGGTAGGTGTATTCTTAAGTATCATAGCTAATATGGTTAACTGTAAGCCGCTTCCCGATTCCCGACACGGCATTCATCACTCTAACTAACTGTAAGTTCGAAAGGGGGTGTCATGGCGATGATGTCATATATGGTGAGATTTTTTGAATCGTTTCTTCCTCTCCCCCTCTCTCTCTTGTTGTTGATCTGTCAGAAGAAATACGGTGAACTGCGACGAGAAGCGAAGCCTTCTTCCTTTCTACTACAACAACCACATGGTACTCACAGATTTTTAGTTGTAATATGAAGTCGACATATCTTGACATCACCGCACCCAGTCATTTGACTTCCCTTCAACGAACCAAAGATTGGAAGTCTACGACACAATTTCAACAGAAGTACGTAGGAGCACTTTGTTGATTGTGAAAATATTATCGTCATCCTACTGCGAGCAATAAGCCATCGTACTTCAACGCCCACTGACTTGTCACCTTGTCGACTCCTCCTAGAAAAGACGAAAAGGTTCCTGTCCCAGAAGAATTCTTGATGTGGTTTTGGCCAAACAAGGACATTAGATCAATCGGGATGCGACGCCGGGAGTGACCAACGAAGGATTCTGCAAGTCGTTGCTACAGTTTTTGTACTGGTATCATGTTGCCGGGTATGAAGCACGACGTTCGAGGTCACAATGTGACCTGTGAAGGATAAATACGACAACAAATGAGTTCTAGCTAGTACTGTGCTGCTATTACCGGCAGTAAATGAATGTTTGCGCATGCCGGCTAGTCGTTCTTAGAACCGTCGCGCATTCTCAGGCCCAGCTAGTACCAGAAAATACCCATCGGAGCATTCGAGCCCTCTACGACTTCAAGCCCAGGTGCTTCCTCCATGCTCAACGACACAACTACTTATATACCATAGTAGAAGACCACTTCTGCACAGAGTCTGATAACCGGAACCTAGAAAACTGGCTTGAAACGTACGAGCCAATGATCAGACAGTATGCTAAAGTTCGCCCGGAAATTTTGGATGGCCGTCGTTACGAAGTCTTTTGTCCGATAAGGACTTCCTTTGAAAATCAGTAGCAGCTGTTGGAACAAAACGTTTGCGTGTGGCCATGTCAATGGCATTTCTTAGGAGATGTCCTTCATGCTGAGATTCTTCGATTCCGCGGACAAGGAAGATTGTAGCAGAATCAGCATCAAAGGCCAGCTTCAACTTACAAGTGTCTTCCAAGGTTGTTGCTTTATTTGCGCTTGTTCGCTTCGGGAGAGACTGGCCCTTGGGACTTGGGACCACGGTAGTACAGACCAATGTCGACTGGCGCAACTCTCTCACCGCTGCTCTGGTCGCTTTGTTTTGTCGATGGATCTGAAAATTGCTACAGAAAAGATGTTTCTTCCGGTCTTGCTTTGGTAGCGGACGCAGCAACATGATTTCTTTTGCCGAGACAACCGCTGTATTGGGAGGGTGAGATGCGTGAAAAGTACATACACGCGTGCAAAAAGGATCATTTTGGGGTCATTTGTGACGTCGACTTCTTGGGTGCGGCCCGTTGATTGGAGTTTACAGTTAGATACGACTAGTAGATTACTTACGTAAAAGACCTCATAACAAGTGTGTTGGGCCTACCTGTGAAGATGTGCCAACGTGCGTGGGAGACCAATTGGCAATGATTTACGATTAAATCAGACATGTCTACTACCACTCTGGTAGCTAGAGTGGAGTGGTCAAGACATTACTTTTTTACTTTCTTCGCAACAGCAAAACCGCTTTTTAAATAGAGGGAAGCGTTAAAGAAATGAAATCACGTTCCCAAGTTCAACAAAAAAAACAAAAGTATAAACGACGTGAGTTTCACTTGTCTCGTTTCCGAACACCATCACAATGACTGAGCTTTGATTTATGGTTTCAGTTCTATGCACGAAACTTCCCAAATTCAATCACACACAAAAAAAGTAACGACGAAGTCACGTGCGTCTTAATTGACCTTTAAATGTCTCGATTCCGAAAACCTTCATGACTGAGCCTTGACTTGCTTCCACTGACAAGCATCCTACCTATCGACATTTACATTTACTGTTAGTGAACATGAGGATTACTACTTTAAGACGGTGCGGAAGGCGGAACATAAACAAATAACAAAGAGAATGACATGAAATATGAAATCACGTGTCGAAATTCAATGACCGTTCCTCAATTAACATTCATGATCGTCGAAATTTGTCGGTTAACAAGACACCATCACAGCATCGCGCCTCTTCGCAGTTTGAAAAGCGGAACATCGAAGTGTCCATCCCGAAAACGATGTGAATATGCAATCAAATGTTTTATTCATGCCACTGACAAAAAGTGGCACGTGGTGACTTGGGAGAGGATCATTTAATGATTAGCGTCTGAATGTCTGAGACAATTTGAGACGAAGGTAGAAATGTGCGAAAACGTGAGCTTGTTCCGCGTCCAATCCGCAGGACGCTAGGATCTGAACAAGTGTCGAGAAGCGAAGCACTGGTCACAGTCGATGCAAAAAACGATCAATCGATTGTATGCTTGCAATTATTTTCAGTTTTACTTCTTGGCTCAAGCTGTTGACACAAAAAAAGAAGAAAGCCAGAAGAAAAAAGTTTTCCTTTTTCTCTGCTCCAACGATTGTAAGTTGCGTCTTCTTTTGCAAATAACATTATATCGAACTCCAAACAAAACTGCTCTCATCCTTGCATGGGTTTTCTCTTTCTTTTTCAGAAGAAATACCACCACATTCGGAAAAACTCCTTTCCTCAAGATGCTCGTTCGCACGTCGTTTTTTTATGTTGCTGCTTGCAGCTCCATCGGTTTGATTGGGTCTGCCATGGCGCAAATCCAAGCCCCTCATCGCATTCGTGGAGGCGATGTTTTGATGCAGAAGGACAGTGCTTTGCCTCATCGTTTTGAAGGCGATGTTTTGATGCAGAAGGACAGTGCTTTGCCTCATCGTTTTCTCAGCAAAGGCGGTTCGGATAAGGTGAATGTATGCAATACTGAAGTGGATGACGACTTCAAAGACCAAGAACTTCCCGAAAACGCGGTGGGTGGTAAAAAATATTTAGGAACCTGCGCTGAAGTTTGCCCAAAGGTTTGTGATGACAACATCAGTTGCACTGATGACTCTTGTGTCACCGGATGCATCGACAGTAAAGAACGTGCAACTACCTGTGAAGGAGAAACACCCTTCTGTTCTTTTGAACTTGACAAGTGCGTTGAATGCCGTACAGCATCCGACTGTGGAACGGACGATACATGCACTGAATTCACTTGTGATGCCGGAGTATGTGGCAAAATCGATAAGTGTTCCGGCTGTTCTAAGAATGGTGATTGCGGTAAGTTCTGTGGAATGTTTTTTGTGATTGAAATGATTTTTTGCATCGGGAGGAGATTTGTGATATTGTTTTTGGTTCCTTTTTTTTTTTAACTCAACCGTTTTTGCTGCACACTCAAGATGATGGCATCTATTGCACGATTGATACTTGCAACGATGGCATTTGCGAGAATAAACCCGAAAAAAATCTGTGCGATGTAAATGAAGTCTGTGCCCCTGGCCAAGGTGGATGCTTTCTTCCTCCAGGTCGTGGAGGTAAATAAAATGACTCGGTTCAAAATATCGATACAACACAACGACATTCTTTTGTTTCGCTCCATCAGATGAATTGATGATTACTGAATAATTAAGACTACCCTAGTAGCTTAGCTACTAGGGTAAGTTCTACTATAAAACAGCAAGGACATAGCGATCGATGATTTATTTATTTATTGCAGAACAAAACACCATTTTTGGTTGGTTATGGTTTTACTGTTAGTCAATTTTGTGTTGGCTCGTAGATTTTTTTCTCTCTGCTGTGCCTGGGGCGAGGCGTCCGTCCCGGTGATTCACAGTCAGTATGATGCGTTGTCGTACATGAGTACACTGCCAAGCCTCCCCACAATACATTGATCGATCCCATCAAGGACCATATAGCTACTCTACCTAGTAGAGGTAGTCTAATCGGGCAGCACCGATGACGGCATATTGGTTTTCTCCTCTATTGTAATGAAAGTGGGAGAAATCAACAACAATAATAATGTTATCACTGAAACATCGACTAACTTATTTACCAGTCTCTACAACACGTTTTTCGACTGCATTCTCTGTGAACCGAGATGGGTGCCGCAGTGGTACGTATGTACCGTACCTGGGTACCGTAGGTGTCCATAGTACCTGTAACTACCGTACATACCAGTAACTGTATCATACCTACCGGTAGTCTACCGTATTACGATACACAACGTACCGGTACAGGTACTGTTAATACCCGGAGTACTACCGTAGACTACCGGTAGACTACATATCGGCAGCTATTAACGTTAACACACTACGGTACGATCGTAGTGGTGATTTCAACAACAAACGATCATCCTCATCTATCCTCATCTATCCTCTTCATCCATCAGCATCTTTCTTTGGTTGTGGCAGTAAAATAAAAGCATGCCATTTATACAACAACAATAAACTAACGATCGAAGACAACCCACCCCCCATCCCCACCCCCTCCTAACCGTAATGGATATCCTTCCTTCATCACAAGGAAGATCATGATGGAAATGACAGACATTCCCGATCGCAACAACAGCAATAATAACAGTAATAATAACACAACGAACCACAACCACAGTGATCCAAGAACACCAACGGAAACGGAGAACATCGAAGATCATCATCACATTCGCCTTCTTCCTTTCTACTACAACAACCACATGGTACTTACAGATTTTTTAGTTGTAATATGAAGTCGACGTATGTTGACATCACCGCACCCAGTCATTTGACTTCCCTTCAACGAACCAAAGATTGGAAGTCTACGACACAGTAGGAGCACTTTGTTGATTGTGAAAATATTATCGTCATCCAACTGTGAGCAATAAGCCATCGTACTTCAACGCCCACTGACTTGTCAGCATGTCGAGCACTCCTCCTAGAAAAGACGAAAAGGTTCCTGTCCCAGACAAATCGTTGATGTGGTTTTGGCCAAACAAGGACATTAGATCAATCGGGATGCGACGCCGGGAGTGACCAACGAAGGATTCTGCAAGTCGTTGCTACAGTTTTTGTACTGGTATGTTATGTTGCCGGGTATGAAGCACGACGTTCTGGCGAGTGTGTGGGAAGGTCGTGTCGTTCCGTTGATCGTCCGATGCCCAAGCAAAGAGACATTGATTGGTGTGAGACGCGCATGTTGATCATGGCCTTAGAAAATGTTGGAGTGTCGAGAGAGGCGATGGATAAACCGGGGCCTTGTCAGTGATTTGCTACAACGGGTGAAAAAAAGTCGGACGATAGCGACGCTACCAAAACAAAAGCAATGGATTTGATGAGCAAGTTGATGCCCAAGTATATATGAAATAGCATTAAACAGATACGAACATGTTAGTTTGTTATCACGGACCAAGGCTAACTATCGTTTCGTTCTTTTGGCCGATTACCATTGCTGCAATCTGCCATGACAACTGTAATTCTCAGATCACGTCTGGAACATGGTAATGTAGTCCGTGGGCAGCTTCTTGCGTCTCCTCAACTGTATTTATCGGTGGAAGAGGTACTGCGAATCAATGCAATCATTCTCCTTCCTTCAAACGCCTCAATCAAAAATTTTATGCAGCTCAAACACCCGCCGCTGCTCTTTTTCAGCGTGATCCACAACCAAATCTGTTCAAATATCATACTCTTTCTCTATCAGTCTTTGGCCAAATTCTTGTCAGAAAACAAGCATGAGTCTTTGGGCTGGCGTGTTTCGATGCTCCAATACCGCTAGATCTAGATTTCATAGATGAATGCATGGCATCGCTGACAGACTGAAGACGATGTTCTTAGATTCATTGTATGCACATGCGGTCGTCAGTAATGCAGCCTCACAGGCTCAGATTTTTCCAATTGTGCCTTAACTGTGAATAAGAGTCCAATATTTATGGGGTCGACTGTGTCCTTGTCAAGTACCTGTCGTTGTTGCCATTGTCTAGGCTTGAAGGTCACAATGTGAACTGTGAGGGATAAATACGAGAACAAACGAGTTCTAGCTAGTACTGTGCTGCTACTACCGGTAGTAAATGAGTTTTTGCGCATGCCGTCGCGCATTCTCAGGCCCAGCTAGTACCAGAAAATACCCATCGGAGCATTCGAGCCCTCTACGACTTCAAGCCCAGGTGCTTCCTCCGTGCTCAACGACACAACTACTTATATACCATAGTGGGAGATCACTTCTGCACAGAGTCTGATAACCGGAACCTAGAAAACTGGCTTGAAACGTACGAGCCAATGATCAAACAGAATTCCAAAGTTCGTCTGGACATTTTTGATGGCCGTCGTTACGAAGTCTTGGAGAGACTGTCCCTTGGGACTTGGGACCACGGGAACTCTTTCTAGTACAGACCAATATCGACTGGCGCAACTCTCTCACCGCTGCTTTGGTCGATTTGTTTTGTCGATGGATCTGAAAATTGGTACAGAAAAGATGTTTTCTTTCGATCTTGCTTTGGTAGTGGGAGACCAATTGGCAATGATGCATAATTAAATCATTCCTGTCTACTACGTAGTACTCCGTACCAGTCAAGACAATACTTTTTTTACTTTCTTCGTAACAGCAAAACCGCTTTTTAGGGAAGCGTTAAAGACATGAAATCACGTTCCCGAATTCAACCAAAAAAACAGAAGTATAAACGACGAAGTCACGTGCGTTTCACTTGTCTCGTTTCCGAACACCATCACAATGACTGAGCTTTGATTTAGGGGTTCACGTCAGTTCTAGTATGCACAAAACTTCTTCATAAAGAGCATTAAAGAATTAACAGTAAATGAAATCACGTCACAAAATTCAACCACACAAAACAAAAGTATAAACGACGAAGTCACGTGCGTCTTAATCGACTCTCAATGTCTCGTTTCCGTACACCATCATCACTGAGCTTTCATTTAGGGACTCAGATTCTATGAACAAAACGTCTTTGTAAAGAGGGAAGCATTTAACTGTTGTAAAGAAATAAATTAAAGCACGTTCCCAAATTCAAACCACACAAAAAAGATGTTAAACGACGAAGTCACGTGCGTCCTAATTGACTCTGAGTGAATGTCTCGTTTCCGAACCATCTCATGAATGAGCTTTGATTTGCTTTCAAAAAAGTCCAGTGACAAGCATCCTACCTGTCGACATTTACATTTAATGTTAGTGAAAATTGAGCATTACCACATTAAGACGGTCGGAAGGCGAAACATGAAAAAATAACTAAGAGAATGAAATCAAATCACGTGTGTCGAAATTTAATGGGCCGTTCCTCAATTAACATTCATGATTCGTCGAAATGTGTCGATTAACAAGACAACATCACAGCATCGCGCTTCCTCGCATTTTGAAAAGCGGAACATCAAAGTGTCCAGCAACACAACAACTAACAGCAAACCAAGTCACGCAATCAAATGAAATATTCATGCCACTGACAAAAAGTGGCACGTTACATGGGAATTTACAAGTGTCTGATTCACAGTCAATTGAGACGCAGGCAATTCAAATAAGGGTTACTCAATCAAATGGTTTATTCATGCCACTGACAAAAAGTGGCATATGGCTCTGGAGAGGATTATTAAATGATTAGTTCCTGATGAAGTAGATATAAATGTGCGAAAACCAGAGCTTGTTCCACTTCCAATCCCTTTTTTCGCAGGACCCAGGTGTGAAGCGATCTTCACTTTCTCGTCGCTAAAAAGGGGGCAGTTCGTATACTGCACAGCATGAAAACGAGCTGTCGAGAAGCAAAGGCCTGATGAATGCAAAAATCAAACAATCATCAATTTTTTGTTTCCTTGCAAGTTGTGTTTCAGTTGGCTCATAAAACGACGAAAGCCAGAAAAGAAAGATTTTCTTTTTCTCTGCTCCAACGATTGTAAGTTTCGTTTTCTTTCGCAAATAATATCAAACTCCCAACAAACGACTCTCACCCTTACATGTTTTCTTTTCAGAATACAAACCACCACAGTCGGACAAAAATCATTTCAAGATGCTCGTTCGCAAGTCTTTTTTTTATGTGGCAGCTTGCAGCTCCATCGCTTTCATCGGTTCTGCCATTGCGCAAATTCAAGTCCCTCATCACATTCGTGGAGGTGATGTTTTGATGCAGAAGGACACCAATGCTTTGCCTCCTCATCGTTTTCTCCAAGCAGGCAAGCAAACCATTTGTCATATCCCACCTGGTGACCCTGCCAACTTCAATACGATCACAGTTGGAGAGCCATCGTTGTCGGCTCACCTTGCGAAAGGGTCACTAGTTGGACGATGCTCTCTCCATTGCACAAAATTGTGTGATGACGATATCAGCTGCACTGTTGACGAATGTGATGTGGACGAAAAATGCATCCCCAGTGAAAACCGTGCAATTACCTGTGGAGGAAAAGAACCGTTCTGTTCTTTTGAACTCAACACCTGTGTTGAATGCCTCGAGCCATCCCACTGTGGAGATGATTCTGGCTGCACCACGTACACTTGTAATGCTGGACAGTGTGGCACAGTTGACAACTGTTCCTCATGTTCTAGCGATGCTGATTGCGGTAAGTTTCCGGAAAAATGTGGTTCTAGCAATGTTTTCGTATCCCGCGGAGTTGGATCTGATTCATTGCGATTACTTTTGTTTTTTATTAAATCTCTCGCCATCATTATTATGCTTCCATTGAAAACAGATGATGGTATCGCTTGCACGGATGATACATGCAAAGATGGCAAGTGCAAACGCAAACCCAATGATGACAAGTGCCCTGACAACCAAAACTGTGTTCCTGGCCAAGGTGGATGCTTCGCCCCTCCTGGGCTAAATTGAGGAAGTCGTTTCAAATGAAAGTAAATTCCATTCTCTGCATGAGTGGCTAGAGGTTTACATTATTTCGACACGACACAACGACAGGCTTCTTTCCATCAATCATTGACTGTGATGATGAATACATTGGATTTTCTTTTCATGACGAGGTATCATAGTGAGTTGAGTAGGTACTTTACATTGAACGGGAAGCAAATACGGAAATATTAATGCCAACTAAAATATACTACTACATAGTAAGTATTATAGTACCGGTAGTACGTATTATTATATTTACTTATTATTATCGAGCGTTTTTGTTGTTGTTGTACAGCAGTGTATCATAGCAGCAGGGGAGTACGGCGGAAACAAAGTGTATGATAGCAGGCCATTTTACAATTAAAATAATTGAAAGACGTCCCTTGCTGCTTGGAAGTACTTCTTCACAAGAAAGATCCATGATGGAAATGACGGATATTCCCGATCGCAACAACAGCAATAATGACAGTAATAATAACACTACGAACCACAACCACAGTGATCCAAGAACACCAACGGAAACGGAGAACATCGAAGATCATCATCACAACAACTTTGGCGACCATGTCGGAATGAATCCCTTTGAAATGGATGATGATGATGATCAAGAGGAAGAAGACGACGAAGAAGAAGGACGATCATTGTTGTTACAATTTGGTAGAGATCACAATTATACCAATTCGGATCGGTCTTCGAGACTCGGCCCTTTTCGCCGTAAACGAAACCGACCGGATTCTTCCAACAACAACAACAACAACAATCTTTGGCAACGTCACTGGATGGGAAAGGATAGTGACGAACCATGGATGATGTTATGGTCCCATCACGGGAACAACGACGACAGTGACAATGACGATGGAGGCAGCAGCGGTAGTATACTGATACTGGATGCTACCACTCTCAAGTTCTTCAAATTTGTGTTGACGGCCACTGGATGTTTACTCGTCGTCCATGCCTACGTGTGGACGGTTCATGACAAACGTGACGTCTCGTATGGGATAAACGAAATGATCCTGTATGATAGTAATTTGATTGTTTTGGACTGGACCGTCCTTTTTGTGATGGGACGGATGTATCAACAGGCAGCTGTCGATACGTTGGAATTTGTCCTTCCCGTGTTGATTTCGGCCATTCTACAGTCGGTCCTTGCCACACACGTGTCTAGCTTGCAACATTCCGTGACGCCAGCCGAAGTGGCATGTGAATGGACGTGGCAGATGTGGGTTTTGGTGTTGTTGGGTGTCATCCCACTGATACTACTCATTGGAGGGGCACATGTATGGACCGCATATCGACGTGGTACGGCGATCCAAAAAGCGATAGAATTGATGGCGACCTTTGTGGTCTTTCTAGCACCCTACATGGGCAGTGCCTTCTTTCATTTGCATCATTGGTACTACGGTTGGTTGGTAGCTCTGCACTGCAACGTGGATACCTGGTGGAGTCGCCTCTGTCGCAACGTCTTCTTTGGTGTGTACGTGAATGGTGTGGCCATTTTTGGACGGGATCCCGTCATGACGTGTGCGTTGTCCTTTTATCAGTCGCAAAACCAAGACTGTGTTTACATTGCGGAGTATGTCAATTACACCCTACCGCAACTGGCACACGACTCCGGTATGGACGTGATTGCCGCCGAGGGAGGGTGCGACGCAACACAAACATGAACGCCCTGCTACTGTACGAGTACACAACATTTCGTCATGAGACTCCTACTATTCCTACTACTACTAGCAACAGTCTCGGCTGGTATCGATCGATATACCTATAGCACTACAGTATGGAGCATGTGCGATTAGTACATTATTTGTTTTACTTGTCATGGTGTGGTGTTGGTTTGTTACTACGTCGTACTTGCTACAAACTTTCAGTAAAACAAGCTGTACGATTGTTTGTTACGTATCATCCAATGGAAGGGTTGGAGCGTCGTCGGATCGTACAGCATGTTGATAATGGGAGGTGGATGGATGATAGTACATAGTGTCTACAGGGTGGAATGGATAATATGTGGTAGTAATGTTGTGGAGGATGTGTGTGTGCGTTTGTGTGGTGGGTGTGGTAATGTGCAGTGTTTTGTGTAGGTGATGGATAATATATTGTAGTAATGTTGTGGAGGGCATGTGTGTATGAGTGTGTGGCAATGTGCAGTGTTTTGTGTAGGTGAGACTTGCCCAGTTTTAGGTCTATTGTTGTGGTTGTGACTATTCAGTCTTGCTGTTCTTGTTGTTTTGGAGGAAACGGTGCATGACAGACATCTTCGGAATACAAATCGAGCATACAGGCGGGGCTGAACCATCCGTACAGTTCTTCGTTGCGATTGGTCGGTAGACGACATGATGCATGCGAGGTTGTTGGCAAGGCAATGGTCCGATCGTTCCCATCCAAGGCGCTTTTGCTCTTGACGAATTGAAAGCCAACCAATGGATACAGAACGTAATCTTCTTCGTCCGGTTGATGACGTGGAATAAAGTTAAAGGGGAACGTCGCTTGTGTATGTTGTTGTTGTTGATCTTTGAGTCCTTCCAAGAGTGGATGAGGATGTTTCTTTATGGCACTGGACGGCAAGTGAAAGACACGTTGGACGAAGCTACGAGAGGCTGCCAAAGCACGCCAGTGACTGGAAGAGGAGGGTGGTTCTTGTTCTTTTTCATTGTTGCTGTTATTGTTGTTGTTGTTGACTGGATCCTCTTTTTGGAGAGTTTTCTTTTCTTGTTCTTTGGAAATGATAGAAGCAGTGTAGGCCGCTGCCAATTGATTTCCTTGTCCCGGCAAAAGATGTAACGTCAGAGAAGACGTAAAAGATCGTTGTTGTTGTTGTTGCATTCGTTCTGTGGGACAGAATCCATGGGATCTTTCTCCTCCAAAGAGCATCAACGAAAGAACGGTAAAGGAAACGAAAGAAGGTTTCATCATCGTGTGATAGTTAGTGTTGATCGTTTTGAAACAGAACTTGTGAACAGTGTCGTGCAGAAAATGTTGGTTTTGTTTTCAGTAGCTGTGAATGATGATACTCTCTCTTGCTAGTAGTAGTAGATAGCTCACGAGTATAGGTAGTTGTGTTGTTGTCGTACTCAAGGTGTTGTGTGTCGTCTAATAGTAGTAGTAGAAACAAAAAGAACGGTACGAATCAGAGAAAACGATGACATCGATCGCAAAGATAGAAACAGAACAAACGAAGGATGGGTGAACGGTACAACACGTACACGCAACAACAACTTCATCCAAAACAACAGAACGATCGAATTTCAAATGCGTCTGTGTGAACAGCTGAAGTTCGTTTTCGATTGGCTCACAGAAGAGGGGATCTATGAATGGGGGAATATCATTGAAACATGGATCTTTCATAAAACAATACGTTTCGTCAAAGTATTCATTGAATCTTCCCCTCAAAGTACATCAAACCCCCCTTTACAAAAATTCCTGACGTATGTCAGGTGACCAGAAACACGAAAACATTAACCTTCCTCGTCGAATGCAAAGAATGCAATTAGGGGTATGATACATCGTATCATACAACCTTAACTGGAGGTACTACGCACGTAAGGTACTAAAAGTGCAGTAGTCTCTATCGAATCCATCAAGTCCTCTCCCCTAAGGCCTTAAAACTTAAAAGACATGATTTTTGTTGATCAGTGTTCCGTCGTATCTATCGACCATCGTCTGTTGACCCCAAGGTGACGTGACTTTCAGCTCTACCGTGGATAGTGGATGCAGAGCTTCAGAGCTTCATAATATAATAATAACATGATATTATTCTCCGTGCCCATGGATCGAAGACGAAAGCTTCATCTTCTGGCGGTCAAGACGATGAAGACGACGACAGTGCTACAACTGCTGATGCTTGCAATTTCATGGAACAATCATCCGTGGTTCGTTGCCTCGTTTGCTCCAATAGCAGTGTCCCCATCATCGTCGGATTGTCGATCGCGACAATTGTTTCACCACCAACGACAGCATGGAATGACACTAAGAAGAAGAGGCATCAGTAGTACAACAAGAGAAAAACGACAACGACTGTTACTGACAGGTTTTCATCCTGTACCGTCATCACCCTACACTGTCATCACTGCTTTGGCGACACAGCAACCACAACATGCTCACCCAACGACAACATCATCATCCGATGCTGCTACAGTTGACGATGTCGTGGTGGGGGACAATATTGGCAGTGGATCGTACGGAACAGTACATTTTCTAAAACTGTCGGATCGAGTCATTCAAACGTCCTTGGACAACAACAAGAAGAAGCCCTGGACAATCGATTCCAACAAAAACAACAACAATATTTTCGTTGGAAAGAGGCCTTGGACAGAAGATGAATTACAAGAAAGGATGAAGAACAACCAGGATGAAAAAAACAGCAGCAGAGGCAGTAGCAGCAGTAGTAGCATCAACACAATGAAGAAGGATGTAAAAGAACGCGCCACACGATGTTTGTACTACTGGCAAGTGGAACGACACTGTTTCAATAAATTGTCACCTCATCCGCAGTTGCCACCATTTTATGGTGTCGTCAACAACGAGTGGATGGTGTTTGGATTCGTTGGGACAGAAGCAAAGGAAAGCATCTTTCCTCTTCCGGCACCTACACTCGACGATTTGATGAGACTGGATGTGGAACATCCCACACAGCTGAACAATATTGCTTCAGCATTCGGTGTCGACACCTTTGAAGAAACCATGGATCGGATCATCCCGTCTTTATTGTCAGTGTTGAAGCATGTTCATCATCATCAAATCGTCCATCGAGACGTCAAGCCATCCAATCTGTTGGTACATAATTCCTCGTTGTTACTGATGGATTTTGGAAGTGCCGCCGATTTGGAACCATCCGTCGACCGAGATGTCACTGGCAACTCGAATGGGATCATGGCATCATTGTTGCAACGACAACAACAACGTGTAGGATTAGATACCGATCTAAACGGCAACCGTGTGGCAGTCTCTCCCATTTACGCGGCACCGGAAATATTCATCAATGTCCACGATGCTCCCACGGCATTTGATATTTTTTCAGCGGCACTCATCATTTGTCAGCTACTGTTCGGGTATTTGGAGGAACGTGTAGATGCTGGCTTTCATCAACAACTACAAGATGGAGCCAACTGTGACTTGAATGTGTGGTTGAACAACGAATTGGGGACGAAATTGCGACCCGTCGGATTGGATCATGCCTTGGAATATCTCGGAGAACGTCCTGGTTTGTGGACATTGTTGTCGGATATGTTGTCGCTGAAACCATCCGACAGACCGACTGCTCAACAAGCATTGCGACAATGGGAGGATATCCTACTGGAAAAACAAAACCTTCAGAGTGGATTAGGATTGGACGATGAATCTACAATCCTCACATATTCCAAACCCAAGTGCAAAGATCATCCCTTCTTTTGTATGGTCTTGGAGTCCTTGGAAACATGCAAAATCCCATCCTCCAGTAAGCCACTGCACTATGTTGCGACTTTCTCTAGAGCGGGATCATTAGGATTGGTGCTTTCGGAAAAGGACGAAGATAATAACAGTCATTCGAACACAAACACAATCAACGATAAAATGTGGAAAGAAGCGACAAAGGACGCTTTGCCGGGAGAAGTCTTTATCAAGGAAATCATTCCAGGAAGTCAAGCCGACGAGCTCGGTATTTTTGAGGTGGGCGATCGGTTGAGCGGTATCGGTGAGTTACCATTCATCGATGGTGGATTTGAAAAGGCCGTGGAAATGCTCCAAGATCAACCGCGACGAGCCAAATTCGTGCGACTGCATTTCGACCGACTCTCTGTACGCGCCAATAAGGCGATATCAATGGTTCCAACCGAACAAGTCGAAATACAAGTCGCCGATACCGGAGCTTGGTCAGCAAAAGGGAAACGAACTGCACAGGAGGATGCTTTCTTCCTTCATGAGATTCACGATGTCAAGGACCGATCTGTTCTAGTGGCTGGAGTTATGGATGGACATGGCGGAACGGCGGCGGCGCAAATGGTAGCCAGAGATTTGCCGTCTATACTATCGAACGAACTTTTAGTCCAAAACCGACAGCGTCCTGCTACGGATGCTGCAACGGAGGCATGGACGATAGTCTGTGAACGGTATCGTTCAACGTGCCAAAGTGGGGAATGCATCGCGGACTATGACCCTCGCGAGGGTGTACTCATGGCGGAAACGGGTAGTAAAGGGCTGATCGCTGGTACCACGTGCACAATGTTTGTTTTGGACGAAACGACCAGCGATCTGACCGTGTTGAATTGCGGTGACTCTCGAAGTGTTGTAATTGGTGGAGACGGCTCCGTCCGGTTTGCCACGGAAGATCACAAACCGCAGTCGGAAGAGAAGCGAATACAAAATGGAATCGAAATGGGATTGGATTATTCACTTCCTCAGTGCCGTCTTTCCCGTTGGTGGATCAAGGTTGGCGACTATGAGTATTCCGTCGCAAGGTCCTTGGAGGGCCCTTTTGCGACATCGAAAGGTATCATCAGTGATCCGGACGTCACCACCTTGTCTGTGCAGCGAGGCGAAATACTGGTTTCGGCAAGTGACGGACTATGGGATGTCATGGACTCGAGTGAAGTTGCCATCGATTTACACAAGATGAGGACAAGTGAGAGGATGACGGCACGCGACGCTGCTAGGGCGTTATGTAACATGGCTATACAAAAGGGTTCCTCGGACAATGTCAGTGCGACCGTGGTGTACCTGTAATAATCATTAGCTGGATTGTTCTGACCCACTTCAAACAATTAGGAGAAAAGGCAGGTTATGGAGGGAAGTTTTTTCAGACGAGTATGGAAATTTGAATAATTCCGGCTTTGTCAAAGTCACAACCTTTCCTCGTTGGAATTGAGCCAGACTGACTTTCAACTCTGGCTCTTCAAACCAGGGGTATTTTTTAGCTTCATGGCCATGGACTTGTTCCAGACAGGTAGTAATCTTGTGAGGGGAAGTAACAATGGAAAGCCCGCTCGACATTGTGATTTTGGATTTTTTTATTGGATTCTTTCAAGACTTTTGCATATTATTTGCTAGACGATCTAGATAGTTGAAGGCTGAAGAAATTACTGGTTTGATGGATCACGATAACTACTGGGCCGCTTGCTAGCTTCAGAATTGCACCATCCTCTGCTATTTTACAGGCACTCAATTTGTTGTATTCCCTTGGTAGAGTACCGTAGAAATCTTACTGCAGGATGCATTTGAAGTGTGAAGTTGCGAAGCCTCAATCGGCGACTACCGGTACGTAGCTATGATAGCTAGAGTGGAGGTAGAGCAGCTCGATTACAGGTACGGTTTCTGAGTACCGTAGTCGGAGTGTCGGAGTATGAAACATCATTTTGCATGATGCATTGTTTAGGCTCTTATTGACACTCACAATGATCCGTCTCTTTCGTGAATTTGATTTCCTTTCGGCATCCCACCATAATAAGAGCACTCTTCTCATAACAAAACGAAACTTCTGCATAACACAACTGTTAACCACGTATCTATTCAGAAACATGAATTACGACGATGGCACCAAGAGTGATCGTGAACAGCAACACCCACGCCGTTGCGCATCAAAGAAAAACGACGTGACCAGCACCGGATCAACGTCCATTGCCGTCTCGACCATCCCTCAGATCCTGGTTGCTCTGAATGTGGCATTCTCTTTGACAAAAAAGAAAGGCGCCGCAGAAAAGCAACACGTTAGTATCGAGGACGTCGCTACCGACGAAAGTATCAAACATTGCAAGAGCAGCGGACAGAAGTCTACAGAAGACACCGTTCCGACTACCATTATTACCACCGCAGAAGCGATGAATTCGCGTACTGGCGATATTCCGGGCGAAATCACTTTTGATTCGTATGACTGTGAGGATGACGAAGAAATGATTGCTACTGCCAGTACCCCACATAATAGCAGTGGCGACCACATCAAGTTCACTGATTGTCATGCAACGGATGTCAAGGTGAAGATTCAAAATCTCCGACGGGATTTAAGAAACCTCCAGCCGAAGGGTGTAGCTGGAAACGCATTCTTCTGGTGGATCCATCCTGTCAAGTGGGTATCTGATCCATGTAAGTCAGAACGGGATATTTTATCTGATTTTCTGGCATATTTTTTCTGACCTTTAGACGCTCTCGTAGTGTTCGGCATTGTAGAGTCTGTCGGACCAGCAGTGGCGTCAACAGTACCTTTTTCGGATAATCTGATGGCTCTTGGGTTAGATGCGACAACTGCTATAGCGCATGGTACTTTTGGCGTGACCAAACGCATGGGAATCGTGACTTCCAGCACATACACTCCTGACGAAGAAACTCGGATTCGCCTCCTGACGCAGCTCTTATCTTTGATTGACCTTTCACGGGACGTTAAGAATAATTTCATCCAAGCGGTCTGTTCTCAAGCAAGGCACCAAAGGTTTCTGCTGGGAATTGACAAGGACTTGTATTTCAGCTTGACCATGGAACAGGAAGCAGGAATTGAACAATGGATGAAGCGTTTTGGTGGTTTGTACGATGTAAGACTGGAGTATACATGTGCAATCTGTCTTTTTTTCTGAATGCAAATTTCTCAATATTATATTGCACCTTGCACTCTTACCATTGCTCTCTAGTATATGAAAGAGCTTAATATTAAAAAAGCCATCGAAGAGGTTGGTGGGATGTTTCGATATTACGAGAACAAGGCAATTCTGGGGGCCCTTCAGCGAGCAAATTTGAATATGCTTGATCGTTACCACAATATGCGTATGGGAGACTCAATATCGGACGCGTGTCAGAATGAAGTTTTGGCCATGTTCCCTCTGGAAGATGCCTGCCGATATGTGAAGTTCGCCGTCGCGGCGTACGGCGAGACTGTCATGTCATCTGCAGATCTAGAACTTCGTCAAAAGGTTGAATTAAGATCCGGTGATTTGACGAGGACCCGGATTTGCGAGTATATTGGCATACCTTCTGAAGACATCGAAGTCATCGGAGTGGATTATGGCACCGAAGAAAACCATCTATCCCACTTCGTGGCTGTGGATCACTGTCGCAGGAAGGTCATTCTCGCAATACGTGGAACACACCCTCTCACACCAACAGACAGTTTCAAACGAGATAGGAGGAATTTTCTGGAGGGACGCGCACACAGTGGCATCGCTACAATGGCCGAAAATTTGTGGAAAAGCGTCAGCTATCCCATTATCCGACTGCTGCATGAAAATCCATGGTACGATCTGATTGTCACTGGCCACAGTCTCGGCGGGGGAGTGACAGTGCTGCTGAATTTGCTTTTGCACAAGGACGAACGAATCCGAGGCCACAACTTCCGATGTTATGCCTTTGGCAGTCCCCCTGTCTACGAAAATATCGAGTCTGTTCCCAAGCATGTGGCAGAAACGTGTGTCACTTACATCAACCAATTTGACAAGGTCCCTTTTACGTCGGACGAATCGGAACGAAATCAGGCGAGTATGATTGCACACATCGAGCGTCTGGATTTGGATCTAGTAGAGCGAGCACAGTTGGTACTTGGACTGGAAAGATCCACTAGTATCCTTCATGCCCAATCGATACAATTTAGGAATCAGGTTAAGGATATGCAGCAAAAACAGAAGCAAGCATTGGGACAACATCCTCTTGGATGCCCCTGTGCTGGAGTTGTATGGATCGTGAAGAAAACGAACGACGATGACATAGATTCCTATGACTTGATTGTGGCGGATCCGGCAAAAGTGGCCATGGAAGGATTACTGGTGCACAAGAACGGCCTTTATGACCATTTCCCAGCAAGATATGAGCACTTTCTAAACAGACTTGCGGTGAAATGGAAATTGAAGAAGTGAAATACTGGTTTCGATAGACTACATTAAAGTTTTACTGGCAAGAAAAATGACTCATCTCTTTTGGAAACCATGTCCCAGGATTTGAGAAGTGTGATCTGACTCTATCCAGTACAGCACATTTCAGTCACCCAAATGCTCTTCACAGTGTATCTACAAAAGCAACATCCGTTGGCATTGCGGCCTTGAATAACCCGACAACGGGTGAGATAACATTTTCAGTTATTTTGACAATGCTTTTTACGTATTGATTTTGAAAAAGAGTCACAGATGTGACTGAGACCGAGACAACGAGCTCTATTTTGAATGAAGTATGGCGATGATTTTGAATCTCTCAAAAAGTTGACAACACAAAACTCGTATCATAGTAGATGATGGAGTTTTCTTTTCTTCTTCTTCTTCTTCTACTCCGTAGTAGCTACCAGTAGTTTTCTTCTATCAACTAGCTCTAGAGCTAGAGTAGAGAGGGAAGTGATTTTTTCATCCTCACAGCTTTGTCGACCAGCAACAAAAAGTGAAGGCTAAGTCTGTGTGATTACGTGGAAAGAAAGGTGCATATTCCGCCTCATTTCGACGAATGGGACTTATGTAATATATTATATATTGTATTAATACACTCAAAAATTTATTAATGATTGTTATCCCCAAGTACGTAGCAGTGTTGTTTGAGGGAAAAAGATTTCGGGATTCACAATTCATGAGAGAGAATACGGTAAGATGTTTGCACTTTCATCGAGGACTTCCGGAGGTTTGCATCGAATATTGCGAACCAGTGTCACTGAACGCGGATGTCCCCGAAACTGGTTACAGTTATTAATAATAGTACTTCTGCCACTTGGTTTACACGCACACAAACAGTCGCGATTTGCATTTTATTTTTTCAAGATGATGTTGTGTGATGGGTACATTTCCATCAGCACTATTGGGGCCCATACAGCAGTCACAAAAAACACGATCAAAGCTGTTTGGCTGTTGTATGATGAAAGGCATCTTTCGTCTCTACTCAGTCTAGTTAGTACGGAAGAGTTGCAATCCCAAATGGATTGTTGAAGAAGAAAGAACGTGTAACTCTCAATTTTCTCTGCCCCAGAGCCTATTTCATTGTAAATTGTGGCAAATTGGATGTCAGATCGTTCCATTTTCTCCTCAGGTCTTCTTCTTTCCCACACGGTAGTCGTAAGTAGTGATAATGACCATGCCTCAAACAACGATTGATACTACCAATTTGGACACAATGGTTGCGAGTCTGTCCTTGTCGTTGGAACAGGAACAACAACAACAGTCATCAAGGCTTCCGCAACTGCCTCAACAAGACCATCCATTGATATATCAAGTTCAGATTCCGTCTCAACAACAACTGCCATGCGAAAGCAGCAGTAAACCTTTCAAACAGGTTCGTTTCGGTTATGTGACGATTCGGAACTACGATATCACCATGGGAGACAATCCTGCCGTTACTGCCGGACCTCCGATTCAACTCGACTGGGAATACGAAGAGATTCCTCCACTCCCGGTCCGTGATTTTGAATACTTCAAGCTTTCTAGGCGTGGCAAACGATCCGCCTTTTATGGGTTTACAGAGAACAAGGTTTTGACCATTTCTCCCGATTTTCGGACCGGAATTTTACTTCGAGCCGGATTTTCTGACTGGGAAATTGCTCAAACCATGCGCAATTTGAAAAAGCTGCAACAGCAACGTACCCGAACCGCAATGACCTTTCCATTTTACCGTGTGGAATATGCCGTACGATCAGCCGGACGCAAACTACAACGATCCATGGGGGGTACTACCCATACTGGCAGCAATGTAAGCAAGACCTCCAATTCCAAATACCGCCATCGAGACCGCAGTCATGATGACGAGGTGACCATCGGCACAATAGTTGGAGACGACCACTCTGTGTACGAAGATGTTGCATGAAAATCAAATCACTCGCGACATTGAGCAGCAGCAGGGAGACTACACTGACTGACGACTGCTTTTGTCTTGTTTTTTCGCATCTCGTTCTTGTTTCGGGTCTTGTATTTGAAAAACCCAAAAGGCTCCGGTTTTATCATCATTTTGAGCTATCTACCATACCAGTATGCCATGCCCACACAACACCACAACTACACGGATCGCTTGTTTTGTTGTTTTTACAAACAATGCACAAGCTTCACACAAAAAAACACACACATTTTGCTAAGAAAGCTCCTTTTATTATAGTATTTGTACACTATAACATTTTCAAACAAACATGACTTGCAGTGTAGAAAACACTTCTTTTGAAAATCGGCAGTGTTAATAGTACAGTACGTGGTGTCCTTTGTAGTAGGAACACATATACCGTAAACAAGTACCTCGACTATTATTTCTTGACAGAGATCGTCATGTTTCTCTCTCTGCGTGTGCTTTCAAGAATGACGCCCCAAAATCATACTAGGTACTATTCCGAGTACCTAGCTAGAGTAGAGAAGTATATAATATTATTACCAAAGATATCATCGGATCTTCTTTAAGATCCATAGAGAGCTTGCCGCAATACCGATTGCAGCGTTCAACGGTTTGATTTCATGAAGGAATAGTTGTTCCCAACATCCCGTCCCCTGTTGGCCCCGAATCATGGCAAGGAACGGTACGTTGGATGTTTGAGCGTCGTATGATCGAGTCAAGGTGCCACCCATACCCCGACGAAACCGTGAATCGGTATGCCAACCACCCAACCAAGCCACGGCGGTGGGTCCCATCCACCATATCCGTAATGGAACATTCCAAGCCAGAAGGGATTGTCCCAATCCGATAAACCCAAACGACCATAATCCAGGATGTCGTGTGATACGTTCCAATCCACGAACCGTTGTCGTATCGAATGGATTCGAACTATTGCCGTGATGTTTGTCGGAAAAGTCAAAGGGACACCGTACTTGAAACTGCGTTGCTCCATTTTGACTTGCAATCGAGACAGGGATTTGTAATTTGGGAGCTACCTGAGAGGCCATGACGAGACCCAAACTAAAACAGGTCCATGCCACCGCCAAATGGACCAGAGGTGGCCGGGCATTCTTATTCCACAAGATCAAGGAGGACGGTATCGATTTGGCAGTTCGGATTTTCCAATACGCGTACCCAATTGAGACACTGGCAAGGGTGGAACATGTCCCGTACACGGCATGATACTGATCATCTCCCAATCGGTCAATTAGATAGGTCCGATTCTCACTCAGAACGGTATTTTCCAAAATGAAAAATGTCCAACCACCGACAGCCCATCGTAGTAAAGGACTTTTCCGTGATGCAGCAGACACCAAGAACGACATGACGGGGGACAGTAAGAAAGAAAAAAATTACCTGTAGCAGGAAAAGGGATTATGTCGGTCTTTTTTTTTTTTTGCGAGACAATTCCCAATTAACGAAGAAATTACGAAGTACTACGTAATTGATTTGGAACTTGGAACCGCAAGGTCGTGATGTAGAATCAATGATGGCTGATGAAAGTGGTGGCTGATAGAACCAACGTTTCAACTTAAAAAAACCCGTCAACGTCGAACTAAAAGGAACAAAGCTTTTGGAATGCCATACACTACCGGTAGTCTGGAAAAAGTTGGCGATGATTACATGATTACCTAGTTGGTGGCCGGAAGAAATGAATCTTGCTGCAGACTATGCTATTACACTACTAAACATACTCCAGTAGTCATTCATCTTGATTCTAGATTGGGGACGATGGTGAAGGATATCCCCTGGGAAAACACCCCCTTTTGCAGCCGGCATCAATCGAACAATTCATCCATCTCATCGTCCCTACGAAAGTATGAAACACCACAACTACCTCTCTACCGGTAGCTAGACTGCTTCCATTTTCTTTTCTCACAATCTTCATTTCCGAATAGGGAAGATAATATCGTTAATCGTTACAATGAGCAATCCACTGGAGCGTCTTTTTCAACAGCTCGATGATGGTGACGATAATGACAACAATAACATCGATCCGTTCTTTTCATCTCCCATGTTTGGGTCGCCGGCGCGACACCATTTTGGAAGTGTCATGAATTCCTCGGGATATCACATTCATCAAGATCAAAACAAAGTATCGATTGAAATAGAAGTTCCAGGAGTAGCAGCCAAGGACCTTACTGTGGAGACATGGCAACCAACCAATTCTCGTTCCTGTGTAGTCCAATGGAGTGGCCAACGAACCAGTCGTGGGATTGCCACCACCGACAATCACCAGCAACAACGACCCTCCAATCAGTTTTCCAATCGCATTCGAATGGGACCGCAAGTCGATTGTGAACGAATATCCGCCAACTTATCTCGAGGAATCTTGTGGCTGACGGCACCTTTGAAGGAACCGCCCGTCGAAGGAGAACCACCTACCATCCGATCTATTCCCATTGACGAGACTCCGTAAAACCCTGTTTCATCATATTCCTCTAGTAGAACGACATTTGTGACGAAGGAATGATCCAGGAGGGACTGCTTGGTCGTCCAGCACTCAACTTTTTTTAAGCTGCATTGTATCTTCTGAACTGCGTCTTGCGTCAAATTTTGTTTAGCCGATGCCTAATACAACGGTACTAGTAGTAACGTTGTCAGTTGTCAAGCACTCGTGAATTTCCGTTCGTCCGCGATGGACTTACTCATTAACAACAGTATTGTCCGACAAGAGCGTGTATGTTTTCTCGCCCTCTCTAGTGCTGATGAGATTGTTTCACCATAGAATCTGGTGGGATAAGCCCAAACGGAGCTCAACAACCCCCATACGAGTTGGCTTTCGTCGCTATGTAACATGCAAAGGTTTTCTTCCTCTAGAGAGCTCGTCCCTTCTGACTAATCTTTCTGGTCAAATATTGTTTATGCATGATACCATACAGAAAAGAGCAGAAGCTTAAAACTAGTACCACTGGGACGATCTCTCTTCCGTTGTTCTGATAGATTGACTTTGGATTCTTAGTTCCCTCCAGACGAAGCTGGGTCAAGCCCGGGGTACTACCGAACAGTATAGTGCTTCCATTGGCCGTTCTGGTAACAACGAAGTCCTTCTGTTCCCAAACAGTTAAAGTTAAGGAAGGAGAGCTGGTACCATGAATGAAGACCCAGCTTGTCTGCCATTGCATTTCTTGTTTGGCCAAAGTGCGGCATATCTGTCTGTCCGACCAGAAAGAGGTTAATGGTTCCATGATTGGCGTTTTGTATGGCAGTTATGTCAATGATATTATCATGTTACTAAAATAATAAAGGGATGAAAAATACTTTTGCTTTACTGTCCATGATATTACTGTAAGAGTATGAAATAGGGTATCTCTCTAGATTCGTAGCAGCTTATAAATGACTTTTAAAAAAATTGCCGACTTGCGTGTGTCCTCCTTTGTTCATTGGCGAGGATCATTTGAAAAAGTTTGAAATTTCTTTTGGTTGCAAAATTGGTTCCCTTGGGGCCGGAATTCTCAATGATGTTGTGCGCTCCAATTACTGCATCATCTCACGAACGACATTGCGTCAAGGAGGAGGACACCTTGCAAGATGAAGATGGATTACGTTGCTGTGGGGCCTCACCAGCAGTTGTAGTATCAGTGGAACTGTCACATTCCATCCTATCTAGATTCGTAAGACACGTAAATGTCTTGGTCCGCTTTAAACTTTTGGCTTTGCGATACCGTGGGCTCAACAATTCGTTGTAGTGATGAAAGTCCGTGTCTTCCTTAGCCGAATCATAGTCATCATTGTCCTGACCCTCACAGTCACCCTCATGTTCCAAGATAATGTCGAGGGAACGAGCGTGCCTTTGATAATGTTCCAAAATCAACGCTGCTTCATGAAATTCCATGCCGTCTTCTTCAACCAAAATGGGTTGACGTCCTCGTTGTCTTCGTCGCTTTGAGTAAGAACATTTGAACGATGCAGCATTCTTGTTCAACGGAGCCATGTTTGCAGATATCATTGCTTCAACTGTTTATTTGGAGGTTGGAAAGAAGAGGTGGAAGAAGAAAGAGACGGCACTGGTAGCAATTGTACACTTCTACAGAGAAGAGCTGTAGTAGTAGCAGTAGTAGTGTCGCTGCTGCTGCTGCCCTTGTTACGAGACACTCCTCACTTTCTCTGCACAGTTAGTCGCACCTCCGTCAATTCAGAAGTTCGTTTGGAAAGTGATGACGCCGTTCCCGTTGGGGGTGATGCTCCAGTTCCCTTTTTGTGACAACAACGTCCAACACGATGGTGATGGATTGGTTTTCGTTGGTTGGCGTGGGACAACGAATCAACGAATGTCTATCACACACTTTTCAGTACTATGAAACGAGCGAGTTTGTCCAATGGTTTGGGCCCTTCCAATATCGCAGAGTGCATTTTGCCAACCTCATCATCATCGGACACCAGCGGAAACAGAACTCCGCAGTCCCTGCCTTCTCCCCATACACAGTCGTAGCATCATTTGAATCTGAAGTACAAAAAAGGGAGCGAGCAATCCGAAGCCGAGCATCACCTCTTGGAATTCCAAATAATGAGAGAATCCTCTTCGATTCTACACAGAAGTTTTCGGATGTTGGCGCAGCGTCACAGTGGTGTCAAGAAAGGGCTCTCCAAGTACCGTCATTCGTTTTCTATCACATTATTATGATCCCAACTGGAGAAACTCCTTCGCCTTTTTTTCTACGGAGATACGTCGTACAAAAGTGGTACGGGACGTGGTTGAACGTGTTTAGGTAACCGTATTCGATCGATGGGGGACATTCCGTGTACAAAATGCATCCTACTCCCGCACCTGGTAGTCCACTCTAGCTACCGGTAGTAGGATAGAGTATCATTACCGTACTACCGTAGTCGTATTTCACCACAAACTGGACGTCTTTTCTTCAGTTTCGAGTTTCTTCTCACAGTCAAGTCGTTTCTAACTCCAACAATTTGCAGACGAGGAGGCGTCGTCATTTCGAAATTTGTGGAAGGTTCTTGTTCTCTTCTGCAGTAGAGTTTTTTCCGTCACCAAATTGGGTGCGTCGAGTTTCTATCATACCGATACTGCAAAAACAAGTTTTTGGGGGGGGGGGTTGGAACTTACAGTTAGCGTGGATTAGGAACAACGTATTGGATCTCGTGGATACAACATTGCGATCTTTAAGTCAAAGGAAACTCTTGTCCTGCGGATAAAGCGGACCAGTAAGACGCGAAGTCGTGGATTAGACAGATCCCAACCGTATCCATTGTCAATTTAGGAACGGTATGAATACTTATTCTCTCCTTACAAATGTTTTGGTTTGTAGTCATAATATGACCCTTTGTTTTGTTTTTCACGAATCCATCAATTCCGATTTGCGATAGTTAAGAAGTCGTGGATTAGACAGATCCCAACCGTATCCCCATTGTCAATTTAGGAACGGTATGACTACTTATTCTCTCCTTACAAATGTTTTGGTTTGTGATGTGACCCTCTGTTTTGTTTTTCACGAGAAAATTGTTAACTCAGCGAATTCTTCAATTTCTTATTGGCGTTAGTTTTGAATTGCGAATATGAAAAGGTTCTACGTTTTTTTAAAAGGTAACTTTGAGGACACAGTCAATGGCATTGGCAAAACGGGGGATATTCCTAGTTGAAGCATTATTCGGCTCGTAATATATTAACTTCAAGATAGAGCTACATTCACAGTGTGAATTCAGCTGCAATCTTTGGATTTAGAATAGAAACAAGTGCACGAAAACTCGTATTAAGAATTCCGCCCGCTTGGTCCGACAGTTGCATCCAGAGATCACTGGAAGATAGTGATTAGTAGCTGTTGCAACGGTCTATACAAGAAGTTGGATCTTACATCATTGTTGTTGTTTGTCCCCCCGTTTTCCCATCACTTCCCGGCATTTGCCTGATTGTCATTTCCTGGAACTTTCTTGAGTATCTTGGCAGGCACACCACCTATTACCACATTATCTGGAAAACTCTTGGTCACGACAGCTCCTGCTCCAACAACGACACCATTGCCCAAGGTAATGCCCGGACAGATGGTAGCATTGGCACCAATCCAGACATTATTCCCAATGGTGATGGATGCAGTGAACTCTTCGCCACGTGCTCGTCGTTCCACTTCGAGGGGATGTGTGGCCGCACTGATACACACGTGTGGTGCCAGCATGCAATTGTCGCCAATGTCGATGCGATTGCAATCCAAGATTGTGCAGCCATGATTGGCATAAAAATTCTTGCCGAGTTTCAAATGCAAACCATAATCGACGTGGAAGGGTGATTCGATCCAAGCATCATCGACACGGAGCAGTTTTTGTAGGATCTGTTTTCGCTCGTCGTTTTCTTGGACGGGACTTAATCGATTGTACTGAAAACAGAGTTCCTTGGCAGCTTGTCGTTCGGCCACCAATTCGGGATCGAAGGCGTTGTACAGTTCGCCAGCCAGCATTTTATCCTTCTCCGACTTGGAAGGAGGAGGGGACGATGATGATAGCATGATGCCAACTGGGGATGTGGGATGTTTATTTGTTTACGACTTGGTATACAGCAAGGCAGGACAGCAGGACGGAAAGAGTTGTTGCGCTGTGATATCTTTTTTCCCTCGACAGAACAATCGTCTCCACTACTACTACTACCTACCGGTAATGGGTACCTGGTACGGTAGGGTATGCGTACCGGAACGTAGTGTATCATACGTTTCTAAAAAGCGGGGAAGTAGAGTCGTCCGAGTCGACTCCCGAATGCCCCTCTGCAGCCACCATCCTCTCCCAGGACCTTTCTTCATGAGCGTCTCACAACGTTCAAAAGTTCACAGCGCACCCCTCTCTCTACTGTCGATACAGACCAGAAATCATTTATTTTTCCTGCATCGAAGCTCTGTTGCAGCAACACGCACTCTTTCTTAACCTCAAAGATCTTCTGTAAGCTCAACATCGTGATTTTGAAGGATCGGACCGTTACGTTGAACCATCGCAACGTCTCTTAAAAGAGGACTCCTTGTACAAACCGTCATTTGTTCGGCCGTACACACACAACAAACATGGGCGGGCTTTTCGATTTCTCCAGCGTGATGATGAATTTGTTGCTTCTCATTTGTGCCTGTACCTATGCACGAGATTTGTGGCCAGGAGTTTTCGACAGTAGAAGCAAGGTGAGCGGTGAGAGGGATGCGCAAAACGCAAAACAACACGAACACAACAGTGCATGTCTTCGGACTTCGGAGGATTTTGCGACACATCATCCTTCCATCTTTGTTCTGATACCAAATATTTTGTTTTTTAATTATTTCGTTCTGCTGTAACAGCCGAGGGATCCTTCAAAACCAGTTCATCATGATCGAGATGGTAAGACATGCCGAACGCCCAATCATTTCACTCAAAAATTTAGTTTGTCTCACTGTGGCATTTCCAATGGGACCAAAAATCCACAGGAGTATTGGGATTCTGTTGGAAGCTCAGTCGTATTGGAGAACGGTTGTCGCCCTATGTTGGAGCTGCCTGCTTGTTTATGGGGCTGTATGTACTGTTGTTCAAATAACCACGACGAAAAGAAGGGCGAATTGACAGAGCTACTAGTAGGAAAGATTTTGAGAGGGAAATAGGATAATGAAATCTATTTTTTGGCTATGCCAACAACTAGCTACCGACAGCTCCGTATCTAAGAAGTTGACTCACCCGCCTGGCCCCCAAGGGGGCGGGGCAAATTATGCAACAGCTTTCCCTCCACTCAGTACCCTGTTGCCCACCACTCAGTACTGGAAAGGCAAAAAACCTCACGAATGAGGAAAAGTCCAAACCAGTGATTGTCAGATATGGCGTGGTCTTCCAAAAACAATGCTGGGAAGGCAGCAATTAACCACGTAAATTGTAACGGGTGTGTTGATATCTTTTACCTGTTGCAACCCAATAGGGCGGATTGTACGTGTAAAAGAAGCCTTCCATGCCAAGCACCAGTAATATTTCCAATGAAATAGTACCGTCCCTCTGCACTTGACACTCGGCTGAGTTATGATGCCATTTCTCCCACAGAAATGTCAGTGCCCATCACAACTCTATCAGGAATCATGCATTTAGCACTCTTCCTTCTCTCCCTTAGCTCCCTTCCGACTAAATACGAGAAACACAATCTTTCCGGTCGGCCACCGGTTCTGCATGATGCCATGCACAAGACAGCAGTAGTTTGTACTACCGCTGGGACGATCTCTTCCGTTGCACTGATAGATCGTCTGTGGATTCTTAGTTCCCCAGGCTCTGACAAACCTGGGTTAAGCCCCCCTACCACGACAAGGTGATCCACTCAGGGGGGATTTTGAGAGGGAAATAGATCTACTTTCGTACAACCCAATGCTATGTAGTATCAGTTCATGCTCTGTCTGTTTGAGATCCCGAAAAACTAAAAACAGTCGTGCAACATGGAGTGCGAAAGTACGGTGGATTCCTTCACACAGTCAAGGGTTCTGATTCGTATGATCCTACAACTACAGGTACTACCATGGAGAGTGGAGAGTACTGTATCATACGTCGTAGTAGGTCGTATACGTCGTAGAGAGTACAATAGTTTGAAGGTCCATCGAGTCAAAGATACGCCATCGCCATCATCTTGTTCGATGGATGCCATGGAGAACGTTCATACCATGCCCGACGTTCATACAACGGTTCTGTTCAAATGTGATACTATTTCTCATGACTGGCAGTACATAAAATAATCTTGTGTACTCGACAGCATGGTTTTTGGACTGCAACAGAGCTTCGTATCGTTTGCAACATCTTTTGGGAGGTATCATCATTACCTCGATACTCCATCGTCGGTCTTCCAGTCATCCGTCACTCCTTTGGGTCGGCCATGGTCTCCGGGCAACGATGATAGTTTGTTCGCAATGGCTGCCAGTCCATCAGATTTCGCTGACTACTCACAAGCAGCAGTATCATTCTTCACCAGCATTCGCGTCCCAGCCTCGCTGATTGCTGGTAATGCAATCACGGCCTTCTTTGTGCTAACCAAACGAACACAGGCCCCAGAAAACGAGTCCTCCAAGCTCTCAATATTTGTTTTGTTCCTCTACCAAGCATTGTCTATGGCCAGCTTGCTGCTGAGTTTCAACACAATAGTCACAACTACCAATGCCGCCAACAGTTTGATGGTACGGCCGCAAAATCCAATGGCTCACTCAGCGTACGAATTCCTCATGCGAGAAATGCCGTACGAGTTTCTCAGTACCAAATGGGCTTTTTATTCCAGCATCTTTTGCTTTTTGGGTTCCGTGGCCTGTCGCGCCCTGTTAGATTTCAATCTCTTGAAGCGCAAGCGGATTAGGTCCGCGTTGATGGTCTTGTTCAGTATGGGCGGGTTGACATCCAACATGTTACATATGGTCAATGCCAGTGTTTCGCACACCGAATATTGCAACTTTTGGGCAATGACTGTAGGAGTGATGCAACTCTTTTGGGAACGCATTTGTAAAAAGAAGGGGCTTGTATTGGTATCATCACTGATGTGGAACGTGGCGGCCTTTATTACGTTTTTGTCATTGATTCCTCGCATGTTTCACTACACAGACATCAAGGAATCTGACATGATGATTGCACCGGATGGAATCAAAACCAACAAAAAATGGAGAAAGCCTATCGGTGATTGATATGTTCACTGTCAATAAGACGGCTTGACTACATTGATGGATTGAACAAACAGTCAACTATTCATTATTTGCATCACGACTTTTCTATCACCAAATACGTATGTACATAGTCCATTCCATGCTTGGATGGATCCTCTGTCACGAGATCGACGTAGTTGGACCAAAACCGTTCCATGATGGCATTTTTGTTTTGATGAGGCTTTAGTGCGTTTTTGAATGTCGATTCACTCCAGGTGCGTGTGGTGGGTACAAACCATGCGGCTTGTTCTCGTGCGGTGCGGTCTTCGACATTGCCATCGTTCCAAGCCTCGCGGTACGGACATCTGACGATTTTTTCAAAGCATTCAATGACTTTCAATCCATCGACTTTATCGACACCATCGATGCACTCCTGACTCGAACGGTAATAGTTTGGAAAAGAAACTGCCAAGCGTTCTTCTTCATCGATCAACCCCTCCCTTGCTAATTGATCCCAACAGATCTGAAATGATTCCCACATGTTGGCCCCTACATCGGTGTTCCCCAAAAAGTATCCTTCTTTTGATTTACAAAAGTTGGCAATGACCAAGCGGCCTCCGGGGCGGAGCTCTTTGGCCCTGGCTTGCAAAATCCTATTCCAGTCTTGCGCAGCCTGTAGGCGTTCCGCTTCTGGCGGTGTTGGGGATTGCGATGCATGCATCGCTGGGTGACCCAATAAACTGTTGGGCGCTTGGCTCAACCAATGCATTGCAGTGAAGGACAGTCCTAAATCAATGCTTTTGGAGGGGAATGCTTGTTCGTGGAATCCGATGCCGCATGCTGAGACAAACACTCCACTCGATTCATCTGGTCGAAGAGTTGGCAAGATTTTGCCATGCGCATCCGTCACTTGGGTGATTCCCAATGCATGGTTAAAGACCGACTTCCACTCGTTTTCTCGCTGATCCTCGTAGTGGATATGGATTTCACGATCCGCATTCCCACTTTGCTCTCTCACAGCCTGGACAATTTTAGCCATCAGTCCAAGGGATGTGCCCCCGTCCGCAGTTCCAAAATCAGCGACTGTAAATAAATTGCTAGAGTCTTTGGCGGATGGAATATTTTCGATCGCTTGCATGACATAGGGAGTTGCCGTATCGATCACATCAAAGCATCCTTTGGTGGAAGCACTGTAAAGGCCCTCTCCATCTTTGCCGACGGGTGAATGCCGTTCAAAGTCAGCGGTCGTTGTTTCGAACGCGACAGACGAATCTATTGCCGTGGTGGATCTAGAAAAATCGATGGATGGCGACAGGGAGAAGACTCCCTGAAGCAACAATGCTGGCACGACAACAGTACCGAAAATTGACGACTTCATCCTTGCAATTAGTGAAAGGATGACGGTCGCAAATTGAATATACAACTGTTTGTCCTTTCCGGCGGCCGATTGAGTGCCGGCAGACAAGACAAAATTCGTCTTTTACTTTGTTGTCGAGGTCTGACTTGGCTTCCAGGCACTTCTGGTGTCGATACGTGTTGTTGCTTCATTCCACCAAATGCATGTGATCCATCGGAGCAAAGTGGAGAATCAAACAAAATTCGTCGCAATCATCAAATACGTGCTACTGCCAATCAAATTGCTTCGTTCGTCGAAATGACTCATCATGCTTCGCGGGGCTTATCAAATAATTAATTCTCTGACTGTAAAGTAAAACGGTGATCGGATATTGTTGTGTTGTAAAAGATGCGTATCCAAGCCATCAGTTGTCCCAACACCAAAACAAGTCGCTTCTGAAATCTCATGCGAATTAACTACCAGTAACAAAGCCGAGTACCGAATAGCCATATTTTTTTTACAAAAACTTACTCATCAAAATCAAATAGTTACAATAGTTGCGCTCATGATGAAGCTGAAACTTTTCTCGTTGGGAGTCGCAGTTGTCTACCCGTTTCATTTGATCAATGCCTTCCAACCATTCCAAAGTCACCTGGTCGCCAAGAATGCAAATCCTCATCGCTTGCCTAGCGATTTGGAATTTCAGATTCATGGCCATGATTACGAAAAGGACGGATCGCAGGCGATCGTTTTTGAGGTTCCCGTCCGACAGGAAGGAATCAAAATGTACATCGCCAATGACGGGAAGCTTCAAAATCATAAGCCTGGCAACGGTGGTATGCGAATGATGTCGTACGAGTCGCAAAAGCATGCCATTGAAGATGCGGTACGGCTCGCCGAAGGAATGACACGAAAACATGCCTTGTACAATACTGGTTTCTCGGGTGCCAAGCTGGTGGTGAATCATGGCGACGTTGACTTGGACGATGTCGATAGGTCAGGACTAATGGCTGATTGTGCCAGTGCATTGCAACGTTTAGGTGGCTGTGTCTGGACAGGATGCGATATCAATACCAATGATGAAGACATGCAAATTCTGTCCAGCTACACACCCTATGTGTTGGCTGGTTTAGACTCGACTGTTGACACCAATAAGGCCACGGCCATGTCAGTCATTGGATCTATCATGGGGATACTTCAAGCTCATGATGAACAAATTGAAGATAATACCTTTTTAGTCCAAGGGTGTGGTAAAGTGGGATCACATGTCGCACAAGAACTCGTTCGACTGGGCGCAAAGGATGTCAAGACATGTGACATCGAAGCAGAAAGAGCTTTAATACCTGGATGTTTTCCATTGAAGAATGGGCAAGAATGGTTTCATCAACAGGTTGATTTCTTGGTGCCCTGTGCCAATTCATTTGCCATCAACGAACAAGTGTTACAGGAAATGAAACCTCCTCGCTTCATTGTTGGTGCTACCAATCAGCCGTACGCGTCAGTCGAAGTTCGAGCGTCCTTTGATGAAAAAGGTTCCTTTCATGTTCCCGAATCGATTTCTTCGGCCGGGGCCATCCTGGCCGACTCTGTAGAGTGGACTCACCCTGACTTGTTCCGCGGAGGTGCATCATCATCTCAAGTTTACGGGTGGATTCGGGATCTTTCCAGAGACAAGGCCAATCAACTTTGTAACTATGCTGGAAATGATGCAAAGGCGGTTCTACAAGCAACGGAAGAGGTGTATGCTGACAGCTCCAATGATCCCATCGGTCAAACGTTTCCCGACTGGATTCTAGAAAATACCGTGCTCACCGATTGTGTAATCGTCGGTGGTGGTATGGCGGGTACTGCCGCCGCATATGCAAACTCCAAAGCTGGCATTAAGACGTTGTTGGTAGAACAAGGAGATTCTTTGGCACCGAAAACTGCCAGTAGCAACGGTGACAGCCGTATGTACAGACAAATGTATTCGAATCCATTCTTTAGCCAAATGCAAACAAAGGCATTGGATATGTGGAAAGTCTTGGAAGAAGAGTGCGGCGAGCAGCTCCTCCACCAAAACGGGCTCTTGTTTTACGGAGAAGATACCAAGGAAACGGTAGAAGGGTCTGTCCAAGGAGCCAGAAACACCATGAAGGAGTTGGGATTGCCTCATGAGTATTTCACAAGCGGCAATGCCATCTTTGAACGATTTCCCGCTCTCAAGACACGAGATACTCCATATTCGGGTGTTTACGAAGAAACGGCTGGTCACGTACGTGCCAGTGCTGCGTGCGCCGCTATGGCTAAGTTCGCCACGCAATTGGGTCTTTGTAAGATGTTGACCAATTGTGAAGTTACAGATATTCGTTGCAGCGACGAGAAAGATCATTTGGTGACGATAGTATTGAAAGATGGACTTAGTGTGATTGCGAAATCTTTAATTTTGGCACCCGGTGCTTGGACCAACCACATTCTGCAACGCCATTTCGACATGATATTGGATTTGGATATTTGGCGTATCCACTGGGCACACTACGAGATTGACGCGTGTGTCGACGTTCCACAAAGTTTCTTTTTCCGCAAAGAATCAGATTGTGGAAATGATGGTGGATTGTACTATTTTTTCCCTGCGACTGCTACCGAATCCTGTGCTGCATTCACTCCCAACAAGAAAATTATCAAGGTTGGCGTCGACTTCAAAACCACGGAAAGTGTGGATGTTCCTAGAAGCATGAACGACTTTGAGTATGACACTATGCCTGAAGTTCTTCAATTGATGGACGATTTCGTTTCCGAACATTTGGATGGTAATCCGAAACGGGTCGAAGCCCTTGTTTCGCCGTATACCATGACGAAAGATTCGTACTTTATCATGGACACGTTGCCCCAGCATCCCAACGTTGCATTGTTTTCGGGTGGATCGGGACGTGCCTTCAAGTTCGCTCCGTTGATTGGAGACTGTTTATCACGATTGGCACGAGGGGATACGGATTTCTTGTTGGAAGATATGACATGCTTTTCGATGCGACGAGTTGCCGCTGGATTGAAAATGAATCAGAGCAAGTCGATGATTACTGTTAGTACAGGCAATGCGATCAATGACGCCGGCGGCATCGCCCCCGTACTAGCACGGTGAAGTTAATTAACACATGCGGAGTAATTGCGTCGTTTGTAGTCTAATACTTTAAAAATTTGTGATCGTGCCGTATCTGTATCTCATTGCGTCAATTCCATTCGTTTCATACGACGTATGACGTACGTCGTGGACATCATGATGATGAGAGGAGAACATCATTTTTTTGTTCCCAGTCATCAACAAAACTTGCAAGCTATCATACGTAACGAGCGAGTCTGTAAAAGGAGTGCAAAACCTGTTGTTCGATACGCCTACCTACGTCGTACCGTACTCCGAGTACCGGTAGTACCGTACAGGTACGGTAGATACCACTACAGCACGACTTCATGTAGTGGTAGCTTGTTACTCTCTCAACATAGAGGGTATTAAATACACTCTACCACTAGTAGAGAGACCCCACTTTATTCTTTTCCGGAACGAAGTCGGTTAATCAATTGGACGCTGCGGACTAAAATGACCGAATGTTGAAATGGGCCTGATGACCGAAATGCTTTTCTGATTGGCTGCAGCAGGTATCCTAGAATGACTGTTAAACGGGGCAATCAATAACTTTTAATCGTAATTCAATACAAACGTAGTGCACAGTCAACAATTGGAAGACTGCTCCAAAGCTCTGTAGGGCATAATGATGAAAACTCCTCCCGAACGAAGCACTTCTCACGAAATAATCAATTCCATTGACTGTGAGTTTCAGGATGAAAGAGCTGTTTGTAATTTGTAACTCCACCTTTTTGAACGACATCCTCAGCAGAATCATTATTACATCATAATAACTATTGTATACATTTGGACGCTGATACGAATGTATAGACAACAGAAGCCGACGTCTCAACCGGTACGGCTTACATCAACGACAATGGACGATCGCAAGAGCTTTCGCTCTTCCTACTCTTCGGCGTTGGTGGGCCTCACGATGGCCGTTATCGCATATTCGTCAATGGAATCGAGCAACTACTTAAGATCAATTCAACTCAGTTCACAAAGTCTGCGGCAACAACTAGAATCATCTGGGCTGCATTCCGTGCCTTCAGTGATGAGAAACTTGGAGAATGTGTCTTGGACCGGCGCAACAGAAGGGTATTTTCCCAGACACAACAACCACACGGAAACCTATTTTCCACAGACACAACCACGATCTCCTCCATCCTTTCAGAACGACCATCCAATGTGTCAAAGGTTGGCCTTTCCAACTACTCCCGATTCTTCGTCCTCATCCCTATACATTGGCAATATATTGAATGCCGGCAACCTATGGCACAGCTATTGGGAAAGAATATTGGAAGCATCGTACTATCCACGGTTTCCCGAAAATAACACACACATTCTAGATGAGACTTTGCAAAATATTTACCGAAACTTGTTGTTGGATTTGAGTCCCACACATTTGGAACAGGGACTCTTGACTCAACCCAAATCAGAACAAGTGGAACGAGTTTGGAATATTTTGGAACAGCGACGGTTGCACCCTGAAACCTCCCCACCATTGCGTATCTTGGCTATGGGTGGATCGGTTGTGGAGGGAGTAGGCTGTATTCAACACCAAGAGGGAATTGAAAAGGACCTGGTGGGACGCGATTGTTCGTGGCCGGGACGACTGGAAGCTTTTGTCAATGAGATGTTCGGGTATGATGCCGTTCAAATTGTCAATATTGCTCAAGGTGGAACGGGTACTGATCAAGCCTGGTCGATAGTCAAATATTGGATGTATCCACCGCAGTTCGAAGGCAAAGCTCCCGACATTATCATCCATGCCTTTGGATCCAACGACTCGCATTTGGGAGAGATCCCACCAACCGAAAAGGAGCGGATCTTGGAATTGCACCAACAGGGCACTTTTCGCTTGAATCAATTCATACAGTCAGTCTTTGCTTCGCACGCTTGTCCGTCCCCCATCGTTGTACATTTGGATGACTACGTAGGTGGTCACCGCCAAGGAGCCTTGTTGGGAGATTTCACCTACCGTATGATTTTGAAGGAAGTGACCGGCTGGTATGGCAACATGGCCGTGAGTAGTGCGCAAGTAGTCGATGAATTCATTTATCCCGACACCATTGGTGAAACTGCTTTTTCTCCAAAGTGGTACATCAAACAACGCGGTCCTACAGCTGGATTATACAATGAAAATGTTCATTTCGGTTATGGGGGGCATTTGGCAGTTGTTTGGACTTGGGCCTACAGCGCCCTCAAAGCGGCAATTCACTTTTGCAACGACAAAGACTGGGAACGACATCGAGAAGAGAATGGTCAAAAATATTTCGGCAACCCTATCAAACGAGAAAGCTTCGTCAAAGAAAACGTCCATCGCGTGAAGGATTACTTACCACCGCCTCTCGATTATGATATGGACTTGCAGAATATATCACAAGCCATGTTGATGGAGAAAACTCGTCAAGAAGAGCATTGTCAAGCAATATCCGAGAGTCCTCCGTGCATTATGGCCTTTGTGGCGGGGTAAGTTGAGGACATGCATGTCAAAGTGGACCGTTTCGTTGTATATTTGGAAGACTCATCTTTCCTGTTGCTCTGTTTAAAATCAAGTCCCGAAGGACAGACAGATACCAAAGACAAGCTTGGTCGGTATTTAGCTCCTTGGTTTAGTCACAAAGATGGGTTTGTTTTCGAAAGAGATCTTTCCCATGGATTTGCCAGAAAATTAGGCATTGCCGCCGTTAAAGAAAATGCCACTATGCAATTTGACTTTCGAAACATAATACAGCCGGTTCAAGTTCTCACCGTACATTCTATCAAGTCCTATGGGGAAGCATGGGAAGGAAGTGCCGCAAATTTTATCATTTCCAAGAAGGCTCGGAAAGCAGACAGAAACGCAACAACAGGAGAAGATTGGATTGAAGTTTACAATGAAGTGTTGTCAGGGGTGCATAATTCAAAATCTACCATCTCGTATTCTACAGAAATGTTCTTCCCGCTTATTGAAGTGGGAAGTGATATGAAATTGGAAGTGAAGTTGGTTGGGGGTTCCAAGTTTAAGGTGACTGGAATGATGTTGTGTTCTCGTTGAAAACTGCTGCGAGCAACATGAGAGTACCTGCTTCACTAAGTTTTGGAAAAAATCGGTGTTCTAATGGCGATAGAAAAAACGATAAAGACTATTTTTACATTTCGGTATGTAGATGCTTTAAGCATATGGGGCTAACGACGGGCCACTTGGGTACGCCAAAGACGCATCTCCCTGTAGACTTTCCTCTTCTTCTCTGTTGACGCTTGCATTTCGATGTTGCGTTGAATATACTACCGATGGATCAGCTGGGTTACCACTTTGTCCATAGTCCTCCTCTTCTATTACTTCTTCCACTTCGTAGTAATCTTCGTGAGCTTCTTCATCTTGTTGCGACTGCAACATAGATTGTTGTTGCATAGACTGAGATTGTGTCATTGAATTGGCGGCCTGTTGCGCCACGGAAGATCGTGTTTGTTGTTCGCTCGGAAGCGTTCGTGGTGTTTCTCTAGTACTGACGCTACTTCCTCCAGGAGGAGGGGCCCGTCCTGTGATGTTTTGTAAGTCCTTCATTCCAATACTCTCATACACATCCTGTTCTCTACGATCACGTGTAACGTTTGGGGTGGGAACACACGCGTTCAAGAACACATCCAAGGCTTTCGCTCCAGTAGCAGCGACCAGAACAGTAAGACCGTATCCCCATGTCCAATCAAAGTCTACAGCAATTTCATTTTCTTGTGGCGTAGATAGCAGTATATTGCCTTCCCTGTCAAATGACACCGCGCCGTCATAGAAGGATGGAAAGCAAACTATCAGGAACGAAACAATGACACTGATGTTCAACAACAAGGTGACGACCCCCAAAATGGTCAGATAAGTCTTGACACAGTTGACGTCATAGCCCGAATACATTCGTAGCTGTTCCGAAACGAATGTTGGAAGAAACGTTGCGACCGAAATCATGAGTGCAATCACCATGTTGGTAGAAACATTTTGGCAGGCGTCACAATCGTTTGCATCCATATATCGTTCAATTCCTTCACCTGCCAGATCACAGAACTGATCAAAGTGGACTACCACCTGTCCAACATCAGCGACAGGATTCTCTAGTGCCGCAGCTCGCAAACCCACAAACATCACAATGGTTTCGGACAATGCTCCATTGACTTCTGTCCTTCGCAATTCGTGAAATGACGCTTTCGACAATACAAAAAAGTCCTCTGAAATCGCCAAGCAGGAATAAGCGGTTAAAAGCATGGCACATAAATTCAACAAGAAGGCCAAATTAAGACACCAAAATCGAGCAGATTCCGAATTAGAAATTCCGAAGGCCCCCCAACATTTGCAAAAGAAGTTGGTTTCTAGAAGTGCTGGACACCATCCGACTGGCGGAGGGACCCAGCAACAAGGACAAGGTGGTCGTTCCCCTCGTTCTCCGTACTTGGATTGACCTTGAATGCGATCCATCAACCACTTCCGAGGCGCGGGGCCAGGCGGAGGAGTGTACCCTTGTGGAGACTGTGTCGACACGGCCTGTTGCGACGGCAAAGACGACGACATGGTTACGGACTATGGATTAATTCTAGATGGTGATTGTTATCGTTCCCGAGTCTTTCTAGTTGGATATCATCTCATGGTCATCCTCCAATCAATAACAGTAAGAAAGGGCAAAAATTGTTTTTGTCGATTTGCGTGATGTTCTTTGAAAATAGACATGCAAGACTGAGCACCAGCAAATTTGGCAGTCATCACGGATCACGGGATTCCCAATCTTAGACGTCATACTGGTAGGAAGTTGAAAGTACCTGTACTACGTACCTCGTAGGAGTTTCTAAACGCCGTGGTAGAACGTTCGAAAAGTACGACGAATACGTCGTACTTACAGTTAAGGCCTTACTACGTAGAGTATTTCCGTAAAGTACTACCGGTATTGTAATATGTACCACTCATACGTACGTAGTAGCACCAGCAGTTGAAAAAATACGGTAGAATAATACTACTTTTTGTAGTAGTCAACCATTATTTTATGCTCCAACAATGTTAATATCCCTATTCGACACTGAATGCTGCAGAATGTCCACCGCACGTGTTATCGTTATCATTTTCGATAGTGCAGATCGACACATCATTAGCCCTTACTACAATCAGAAACAATCATGCTGTAAACGCCAAGCAAAGGAGAATATTTAGTATTTACATGGATCATCTTCTAGCTGAACAAAAATGATAAGAAATGGTCTCTATGCATGTGTGGTGCGACGGAAGTGATATTGAGTTTGTGCAGAAAATCTAGAGGGTCGAAACAAACCCACGTAGAAGAGTTTGTTCAATGATGAAAACCTTTCATTTTTCACTGTGTTGGTATTTTTGTGCAATGGACAGGGATGCTTTCCGTGTCTCCTCTGTCACAGAAGTGGCGTTTGTCGCCAGTTCTTTTACTTTTGCTGTTGGAGACGCTCTCGTTGCTCCCGCTTCTTATTTGCCAACTGAGTCTTTTTACGGAAACTGCGTAAAAATGTGATAGATTTCTTGTCGATAACCCGATTGCTCTTGATGCAGTCGATAAAACCTTTGTGGGCATCCGTGATTCGCTTTTCCAGGATTTCATTGGTCTTGGCCTTACCAATGACTTGATAAATACTCTCGCGAAGTTTGGTATTTTCCTCCTTTAGGGCTTGGAGAGAATCTTCCAATGTATTAGTGAGGGACTTCTTGCGTTGACGACTTTTTTTGGCATGAACGCGATTTCGTTCACTGAATCATAGGGGGTAAGAGAGGAAAGAGTTGTTGGAGTCAGTCAATGCTGCAAAAATCCTTGGGTTTCACATTACAACTTCAAATGAATCTTACCGTCGCAATTCCATATCTTCTTCACTGATCCAATGATCTGATTGTCCGTCGCTATCAGAAAGACATCGCTTGTTGCTCGTGTTACAATCCCCATCAGCATCACTAACATAGGGCTTCGCAGCCAAGGCGGCCAAAGCGATTGTAGCAGGAGCAGTCATAAGAGGGCGTCCCGACAACGTCGGGGACACCGGGATCGGTGCCAAGGGCAACCCAAAAAACTTGTTTGGGGCCAGGTAATAGTTTGGTTGAGTCAATGGTTTGAGGGCAAAACCCTTTGAGGCAACGGACGATGATGACACTGTCGCAGGGAGACCTTTCTTGACGTCGTTGGCACTGTTCGACATGTCAAGACCGCGAGAAGAAATAAAAGTAGGCGCAAAGGTGCCAGAAGAATCTTGTGAGATTCCTCTTGTATCATTTCCTTCATAGCTTAGGACACTTGGTGAGGTACGATTGCCAACGACGTTAGTGATGTTCGTTTGAATGTCACTGTTCGGCAGCATCATACTCTCTTCCTCGGCGCCGAAAAATCCGATGTCATCAAGTATATCGTGCAGTTCCATATCGCTCATGATGCTGTTGTCTTCAGCAGAACCAAAAACATCCGAAAGAATAGCTCCAGATGGAAATAGGGCAATGGATTCAAAGTCGTTCATGGTAGTTTGTACCTTCTGATGTCGGGAGATAAATAGACTTTTTGTTGGAATGGGATAGATGGTAGGTGTTGATGTTGGGGGGAGTGTTGATGAAACAGATTCAACTTTATTATGGAAAGAAGATGTTGCGGATAGTCGATGGGATGAAGAAGCACGGAACGGTCGTTCGGTTTGTGAGAAGCAAAGGAATTGTTTGAGCGAGCGAAAAGACGGAAGAGTTAACGGGAGCGATGTCTTTCATTTTTCAGAGTGTTGGTCAGTGAACTTGTTGATGATCACTATCACGCGAAGGTGTCGTGGCGATTCGATTAATGACGTACAGTTTCTTATCTATGAGGAAAAACTAGTACGACAGCAAGTATATCTGACGTACAGCAGATCTACTTAATAAAGTGCACCCCTGACGAAATCCGCCGTCATGTGATGCAGAACTTCTGCGTTTTGTGCGATCAAAATATTCCCCTCCTCCATCATCGCGATCAACGCATGATCCACGTCTCCGATCGCAGTCTTCATCAACGATTGAAATTTGGACTTCAATTCTGGCAATCCTTGGGGAGGGGAGTTCGTCCGGGGCGCGACTTGGACACTCATCTAGCTAGCTCCAGCATCATAGATTCGATAATTCATCAATATGGCGTATTTCAGACGGGTCCATGAAAGTCATAAATTCATGCCGTTTCATCACCTTTTTCGAGGGAGAGTGCTGTAGTCAACCCTTCGCGTTCTGGGAGGTTCTTTTGGAGCTTTTTCAAGAAGTTGACAGTGCGCTTTTTCAGTCGACGATTTTTCGGTTGCTTCAGGGCACGTACAAAACGGTCGTGCGAAACCATTCGAGACCTTTCCAATGCAGCCTCGGCCTTGTCTTTGCCGATCATAGCTTTCAGTCGGTTGTTTTCTTCACGCAATGCAGACAACCTCAAATGGAGATCACTTGTCATAGACTTACGTCTCATTCGACTCTGATGCGCATGGAAGCGGTTTCTCTGTCTTTCATAGTAGGAAAATGGAGAGAGATAAGAAAAAAATCCGACATATGCACAGCCACCAACACTACAGTCTTTCAGATTACCTCTTTTCTTCTCGGTCAGTGAGGACAGGACGTCGTGATTGTAGCGGACGTGGAGCTGTTTGTTTTAAGGTACTTTTAGGAGCTGGGTGGGATGGCTTTGGAAGGATGTTCACATACTTGTCAAGGTTGAATATCGTACCAACGGCCAAATGTGTGGATGGAGTTTTCTTATTTTTGTTCGTACGTACAACGCTATCTTTCAGATCAGCCGCTCGAGCAAGGGCTGTCATTGGATGCAACACGTCACCGTCGTCAAATACTGGTACTGCAGTGACAGATTCTTCCCACACCATTAAATCCATGGTGGGCTCTCGGGAAAGAAGAAGTCCTGGAAGATCCATTTCGAGTCCATCTTTGTGTGAGTTGTCTTCTAAACCGATCTCGTTCCAGATTTTTTGAAATTCAGGGTCATCATCTCCGACTGCACATCGAAAATTCGTCTCGGATCCAAGAACATCATCCATACGGCGGGGCAATGCAACTGGGAGGGTAGACACATCTAAATCACTTATCATGGTTTTTCTTGGGTAGTAGTGCCAGTCTCTGCTTCGACGAGAATAATGGTTAGTGCAGTTAGACCTCGAGGACAAGAAAAATGTGATGCATTGTTGAAGGTTTGCAGCAATTTTGAACTTTTTGGATGTTTTGGACTGACAGATTTCACCTCAGTGCTGATGGCAGGTCTTGCAACATTCGCATATTGAGGAAATCATTTTCTGCTAAGTGTTCTGATTGAATTTTATTTAATTTCACGAGTTCTATCGAAGAATTGTTTAAGAGTCGTGAGAGTTCTCTTTGTTCTGCGACTTCTCGGCCGAACGAAAACTCATCGGACGTCATCATCGTTCTCCAGCACGTCTTTACAGTTGCTGCTTCTGATGTTCTGGATGATCATCACCCATCATCCATCATCGCCAGCACAGTTGTTCCGTGACGGAACACAGAAACGTCGATGTCTAATGATGTCTCCTTCCTGTTTCTACTCGAGTAAAGCAAAGATTTCGGCAAACATGTTACCTTGCCATGTATTGTCCACAGATGTCAGTCCAAAGGAGGAGCTGCTGCTGTCCTAAACACGACCTCATGCATAATCGGTGTCCGACCGTAAAGATATTGTTTCACTGCTTTTGTAAGAAGGAGGGCTAAGGAATAGCAGGACGAATGCCTTGGCATGGTTCTTGGTAAAGTTGGGGTTGGGCACTGCTATTTCTGTGATAGAAATGGCATCATGACTCAGCCTACCCATTGTTGGAATGGTATTGCGCCATTGGAAATATAACCATCACTTGATACAGATATGAAAGGTTTTCGCTATACTTGCAATCCATCCTTCTGGGTTGGAACAGGTATGAGATATCATCAACACACCCAACATTACGCCACTGTTTTCCTAGCAATCGATTTTCGAAGGCCACGCCATTTATGAATTTGGGTAACAACTTTTTGCTCATTCAAAGCAGGCAGCGCCAGTGCCGCTTTTCCTCCGCTTGAGAGTTCGTTACTACAGTTAGTCATAGTTCGAAACGAAGACAGTTCCCAAAATCATACTATGGGCATCCATTCGCAAGTGGCGCCAGTTTTTCAGACCTGGCTAAGTTCAATTTACGTTCCCACAATAAGTTTGCGACGCAACCACCAGACCCAGTCCCATCTACCATCTCTTAGAGGATCAGTCGATTATTTATCTCGACTGGAAGCTAGTATCTCCCCTCACAACCTTGAATTGTCCGAATTGCTGGCGGACAAAAAAAGTGCAGGTTCCACTCTGCCATTCGCGCTCTAGTTGGGCACACTCGACCAGTCTCTTCCCAGTCTGGACCGCTAGAGGCACTCCTATTTGGTGTATTGTAATGAACTACGAGTGTAAAGCGAAAGGCGAGTGTTGCAAGAGCAGATTCGCGGCGAACGACGCGAGGTTATTAACGAGCCTACCTGCCCATGTTCGTCAAGCATATCCGGTCGATCCGCGATATGCTACCGGTGCACCTAGCTGAATGCATCACCAGTGACCTTGACATTTTGATGAAGACCTATGCGAGTGACAGCTTCATTAGTAGGAAAATGTACAGGCGACTCTGTAATGCTTACGTCTCCAAAGTTCAAAAGTATCTTTCTAAAAACCCGTCTGCTGAAATTCCTTTATATTACGACTTCACAAACGGGTTTTACCCTCCCAGCCCAGGATCTATTCGAAAGGTTTTTGAAAGCGCCGAAGAGAGCGCTGAAACGCCTTATGGATACAGTTTCAAGGAAAGATACACCCGCGAACTACACTCTGTGGATGTGCAGCCAGATGAAGCGGTCGCTTTTGATTGGACTTTTCAGCTCATCAAAAACTACCTATTGCCTGGCGACAAGGCAGCATTTACAGGGATAAAGGGCAAGACAAATGAGATTATTAGTTTGTTGATTGTCCCGTCGACAAAGACAGCAGACGTGTCGCACGCACTTATCCAAAGTCGCCAGAAGCGTGAGTCCTTTTCGCCGTCTGTTGTCTACACGGATACGTGCCCCAATGCAATGGTCTTCTACAAGGCCATCTTGGGAACACGCTCGAAATGAAGCTTGGTCTGTTTCACTTGATCCAGCGAACAACACATACATTGGACCAGAAATGTGAGCTGTACTGGCAGTGCCTTGTGGATCTCCAGACGTGTCTTTACCGTTACCTTCCGGGCCCTTTGGGTCGTCTAATTTCGTCGCTGAAGGACGGAACCTTCGATTCAAATGGTAGAAACTACTCTTCTGAAGAAATCGACCAATTGCGTCATTCCAAGAAGTGGAAGCAGCGTTTAGAGAAAAATTGAAGGGCGAGAACGCACAATCTCGACTCATTTTGAGGACATCCCGCCACATTTTGACCATTCATTGTTGATTGAAATCAACTGCCAAGCAGCGGCATTAAAGTTGAAGCGACCATTCGAAAACACCACTGAATGCAAGCCAAACAACCGAGGACTTTTTTGTCGTCCTATTTCGAGCAGCAGCAGGCACGAAACATCAGTCGCCTATGTCGCCTTTTATACTGTAGTACTACAGTATTTTTTTTTCATTTTTCATGTTTTTTTCATTGTGACAACGTTCTTTGCATTCTTCGTGTTACATTCGCAAAGACATATATTCAGGACGAGGACTTCTCCAACTGGAACTACACTGCCAGCGGACTTCATGGATGTGTCCCCTGTAATAACCCTATGGAGAGGCACAATCTGGAAATAAAGGGGACGGCGGACTTTTCAGGATTGGTCCCGAATCGCATGGACATGTTGACCTGTCTTACACAGGGTTTCGTCAAACTTGTATTTGAAGGAAGCAAAAAACATTGTTGCCCCGAGTGGGGCCTCCCTGTTCTGGACTACGATAGAACAGCCAATGATGACGCATTCATGAAGTTCCAGTCACTCCTGGACCCGAAGATGGATGTAAAGGAATATGATGGTGGGTGGCTCATAAATGATCTGCACTACCTTGCTGTACCAATCACAGAAGATGACATTGAGAAGATGAAGATGGCTTTGGAAGGCCGGCTCGAGGACAATGCGAGTCTGCAAGATGGACAGCAAGACCTACGTGATGTGCTTTTGGCCAGGACTGAAAGATTCCATCACGTGAAACAGTCCATTTCGTTGGTTTCCAATCAGAAAATCACATACTACCACTGTAATTGCAGACGATACTACTATCATCGGTGGTGTTATCAGTCGGCTTACATGCAACATAAGGAGAAACTCAAGCTGCTGGGCCAAACAATCCATAAGAGCCCCGAAAAGAATTCTAAGGCAGCTAGGCAAAGACAAGTCATTGCAGATGCCATGGATGCGGCAAGGGAGAGGATCAAAGGGGCGACAAGCTATTGAACGTCAACGAGTACACTCTTCCAACATTGCTTCCTCGAAAGCGCCAAACTAAACATTCATCCATTGGTAATACTGAAAAATAATTCATGGGCCATACCATAAAATACGTCTGTCGAAAACACCGGACCATGTCTCAATCGAAATACGAGAATATTGCACTGACATTCCTTCGTCAACTCCTTACCACGGCTCTCTTTCGGCAACAAGAGAGCCGTTCCTTATTGGGAAACATAGACGTGATTCATCAACATCATTCTTATATACATTAACGGATTAATGCTCTCTTGTTGTCCATGATTGCGTGTTGCGTGTTGCGACACTCCGAGAACCAATGATAAAATCAAATTGTTCTAGTGCTCAAAGCAATAATCCGTTTTAAAATCATGAAGAATACCCTTCCATTGCATAATCGACAGGACTGAACACTCCTCTGTGATTAAACAATGGACAAGAACTAAACATTCCTCCAGTGTCAAACATGCCTCTATCGTCAACACCAATTCCTCATCAGTCAACAATTCCAAAACATCCAACAATTCCAGAAATATTCAAATTGTTGTAGTGCTCAAGCATTAATCCGTTTAAGATGATGAAAAATAGCCAACCATTGCATAACCAACAGGACCGAACACTCCTCTGTGATTCAACAATGGACGAGAACTAAACATTCCTCCATCGTCAACACCAATTACTCATCGATCCACAACTCCAAAGCATTCCTAGTGCTGAAGCACTAAGGATCCAATGGACAAGAACAAACATGCCTCCACCATCAACACCATTTACACATCAACCAACAATTCCAAAACATTAAATTTGTCGGTCAACAATTCCAAAACATTGCTGAAACATTCCTTTGTGGCGGACTTTATCCATGTGTGATTAACAACGGAGGAAGCCTCACAACATCCAAATTGTTGCAGTGCTCAAGCTTTATTCCAAAGGACGAGAACAAACATTCCTGCATCCTCAACACCAATTACAGATCGATCAACAATTCCAAAACATTCCTGAAATATAACGTTGGTCGGGGAGACGATACCAACATCATTCCAACGTGCCCCCACCCATGACTCCTTCAAAGGCTGAAGGGAGTAGTATATGATGGATTCATCGCAGCAGTTCATTTACGCTCCTTCATCAAGATAACCTGTTAATAATCCTGATAGACTTTATTAAAACGTCAAATAGTGTGGTAGGTAGGAGCGGTATGATTAATATGTACCTTCATATATCGGCAAGTACAGTCAGTGGGTTCAGGGAGGTAGAAGGGTCTTTTTTGGTGGCGATGAGAGAAGTCATAATGTCCCTGAACATTGAGTGTCTTCACGGATGGAGATTTCCACGGAAAGTGGATTAAGGTATTCCAGCGGGCTTCACTCGAAAAGGAGTTCTCATTCACGATGTCATGTCAATCAATGACTTTTCAAATGGAACGTCCCCTTTTTTTTTCTTCCTTTTTTCCTTTTCCCCTCCTCTTCTGCCGGTTCCCCCCCATTTTCTCTACGAGGCATTTACGTAGTACTGACTGTGAATACCTAAGCGTATCGTAGTATGGCTTGAAATCCGCCGGAAACCAAGGACACGAAGAATTGTCCCACGAACATATTTATCAACAACCTCATTACATATGACGAACTATGACTGAGTCCGCCTTAAACAGTGGCGATATTTATGAGTTTCTGTTCGTGAAACCAAATGAAATTACTATTGCCAGATTTAGAACTCTGCCTTGTAAACCTTTCCTCCAAGAGTCATTCCGGTCGCGCCATAGTCGAACTATTTCACAGAAACCTTCTGAAGTTACGACTAATATGTGTTGCTAACAATTATTCCCTCTTTCAAGGGACATACGTTGACCATCATCGCCTCGGTTAATACTCTGTCGCCGACTCGTCTCTTGAGCATCTTCTTCCGCGGCAAGGGACCGTAGAGAACACAGTTCAATAGGTTCAAAACTTATTAAACCCCTGCGGAGATTTTGCAACGATTGCCCCCCCCCTCGGAATAGGCGTTGATGTGAATAATACAAGTGCCCGTTCTAATTCCATTCTTGGTTGACGTGAATGCTCGATTCCAGCACCACAGCCCCTCTTCGGAGTTATAATCCCGTGCGGCATCTCGATCATGAAAAGAGTCGAAACACCCATCGCATCAGATAGCAGCACGCCTCGTTTGTCCAACAAATCTTTATCGAATGGAACAATGGGCCACAGCAATCTAGACGGAAGACAAAGAAAACAGTCCTCCGGTATTAGCAGTCCGCAATCACGTCCATCCCTGGAAGCCTTCATGATGATGAAGGCGCTGAACAGTAGTAGTAATGGTAGCAATTCAGTGAGGCGGAGTACACGGAAGTTCCATATGGAAAGTCATCATCATCAGCAGCAGCATCGGCAGAACCTTCCATGTATTCAATTCCAACAACAACAACAACGACAACATCAAGAAAGCAATTCTACGCTTCCACCGCCTCCTCTTTCGGATGCATGTATTGACAGTCCTGACACTCCTCGTCACTTTCACATTGCACAACAGGCTGGACTGGCTGCACGCGATCGTTTCGAGAATCTTCAAAGAACTTCTCGTCTCGTCAAGCAACCGCAGTCACGAAAGAGCAACAACAACAAGTCCGGGAACGTTATTACGACACCGGACGATCTGTTGCTCCTCACTTGGGACGATATTTGTATAGAACAACTTCTCGGTGTTGGAGGATTTGCCTGTGTGTGTTTGGTCACATGTGACAAACTTTGGAAGACACACAAGCGACAATATTTGGTCAAAAAGTGGCAAACATCAGGCGATTTGGATTCGGTCGACTCCAGTTTGTTACCGCCGTCCGAAGATAGTTGGATGGCCACTTCCACCGTCGGAAGCAATGCCAGTACGGCTGAAACGAATGCTGAACGGTACTACGCCCTGAAATGCCTGTCCAAACAAACCACACTACAAGGATTCCAACACGAAGAACTAAAGACCCGCTACATGAGTGCCGCCGCGGACTTGGTCGCGGAAGCCTTTCTGTTATCCAAGTTGGATCATCCAAATATCGTTCGATTGTACGGAGTCACTGGCGGCTCGGTAGATCAAGCGTTTTTGCACAAGGGTGGCTTCTTTCTGGTCATGGAGGCTCTTAACAGCGTCTTGGATGATATGATTCAAGTATGGAGAAAAGATGCCGTCCAAAGTGTGGGCGACTTTCTTCGCAAGGCCACCGAAACGGTACCGTGTTTGGAGGAGCGTCTGGCTATTGCCCTTGAGATTGCTCGGGGGATGGACTATTTGCACTCGAAGAATATCATATTCCGAGATCTAAAACCACACAATGTTGGTATTGATCGAGATGGAGGTTTACGACTGTTCGACTTTGGATTGGCACGGGAGTGTCTGAGTGGAATATGTCCTGGCAAAGCCGGTAGTCGACGATACATGGCACCGGAAACAATGGCCAATAAAATTACTTGCTTTTCCAGCGATGTCTATTCCTTCGGAATTACACTCTGGGAGCTAATCGGTCTCGCCCGACCGGTCCAATTCGAGAGTGCGGATGAATTCGAGCGAGTGGTATGCATTGACGACTATCGGCCTTCGATTGATGTGATTGAAGACCAAGCCATACGAAGGCTCATCGAGCAATGTTGGCAAAAGGAGTTACAACACAGACCGACGTTCTCACAAATTATCGATTCGCTGCGACAGATTCTTCAAACAAGCAATCATGGGAACTGGCTTCACACAAAGGCTGGGACGGATCTTCTAGATGGAGGAAGTTTCCACCTCACAAGGTTGTCGAAAGAATCAAAACTTTGTGATGGGTCGTCCTACGAATCTCTAATGAACGATTCGTTGATGACCGATGGTAGTCAATCCAGGGTGTCGGCACTGACAGTTGAAAGTAGCCGAAGCAGCAGAACGTCTTCCAGCAGTTCTATTCCTTCCTTGCCTAGGAGCAGTGGTTCCTCCGACGATGAGATACAAGCCACGCGTCAGCCACAACCAGTGCAAGCACGACGTCCACCGAAGGGTCCTCGCGAAAGACCGCCTGACAAGAACGAAAGTGAAACAACCGTCGGAATCAGCAATACAGCTCAAAGCCTTCGTGCGAGACGATCCAATCCAGAAGCTGCAATGGATACAGGTGAAGGTCCAAAGCCAACTATTTCCGGTACGATGCCCCTTCGAATGGAAAGACCGCCTCCTGGTCCACGATGGGTTCAACAATCCAAAACACATAGCACAACAACGACAGTCAGCGCTCCAGAGGTTTTAATGACTCCAAGCAGTGGAAGCAGCATATCCAGCTGCTCTTCGGGCCAAAGCAGAGGTAGCGCCATCCAGTGGCAACGTCGACACAATCGCTCTCCTGGGTCGATGCGCGACCGGAGGGTCCGAAGAACGCATTCAGAACCCCTTTCACACCTCATGTCAGCCACCAAAACTCCTTAGCTAAAAGGCTAAAAAGTGAATAGAAACTGGTGCTTGCACATTCACTCCGTTTCTCGTTAACTATCTAGGTGTTGCCATTGCAAATCATTCGACCGTTTGCTAGGGAATAGGGCGTTGCGTATTGTTGTTGTTTTCAGATCGAGAAATCGAAATGCCGAGTGAAACGAAGTCGGACTCAGAAAAGGATACCGACATGAAACTTCCCAGTTTGAGACTGATCGATGTTGCAATATTCTGGGACTATGAAAATCTTCGTATTCCAGTTTGGTGTCCTCCAAGCACGGCCACTCAAGGAATTCGCGACAAAAATCGCCATATAGTACGGCCGCAGGATTGAAGCAAGAAAAGCGAATCTGCGAAGATTCTCGTCAACAGACAGAGCTCGCGATACCTCGCGCCGAGGTTCCCGGTAAGCCGTTTGTTTTTAAAATAAAGGAGCGAGATGGTCGATCGAAAGACCTTTCGTCTAGACGGTGTACTCGATTGACTCATCTAGGACTGGCATTCTTGAAGCTTCATCTATCATCGCAAGTGCCGGAGCGGGCAATGCGAGAGCGAGCTCTAAAGTGATTTCAATTAGATCCCATAGGCAAGCCGGAACTTTCTTGTGGCTCACATCGACTTCAATTTCCGAGCTACAATAATTCATCCATAACGCTGAAGCAAGAATGATTTGACCCAAAATAGTACCAATGCTTAGAAGACATACGACGTACTACTTTCGTAGAATTGGGTTCCTACTACCGTAGTAGTTTAGTAGAGCTTCAGGCTGGAACACTCAGCATACGACGGGTAGGTAAGTACGTCTTACCTCGTAGTATGAAGCAAAAAATGGGGGATGAAACGCGTACCTGCTCGAGCGAGCCGAAAATCAGAAAACGAGCCGTCGGTTATTCTACGAAGGACAGACGTTGCTTTACAGTTAAGTAGTAGTAGAGTGAAGGGGAACGTCAGAAAGGGCGTGTCACGTATCATATGATAGAGTGCACGGTATGTATCATCATACAAGTTTTTACCCTTTCGCTTATTACCATAATTGAGTTGTGAGCGTTGCTTGATTGTGCCCAAGGTTTCTCCCAGTTCAGCCATAGCAATGAGTCTACGCCCCGTTGCGAATTGCGACGTGACAGTCCCAGTACCAAATGAACACAAAGGGAAGTCAGAAGAGAATGCCAGCTTCGGACCGGCCGATGTAGCAATATTTTGGGATTACGAAAATGTTCGTATTCCGGCCTGGTGTCATCCAAGTACGGCCACGCAAGGCATTCGGAATAAAGTTGCCAAATACGGCAGGGTTGTTGAAAAACGAATCTACTATGATTCTCGTCAACCGACCGAGGTGTCGGTGCCTCGAGCCGAGCTCGATTCGTCCGGTTTTACATTTGTAGATTGTCCCAGCCGAAACAGAAAGGAGACATTGGACAAGAAAATCATTGTTGACATCATGTGTTTTGCTTGGGAAAGAGTATCCACGGGTTCCAAAGCTTGTATTGTTCTCATTACTTCGGATGGTGACTACAGCTATGCACTTGCACGCCTTCGCGACATTGGAGTTTTTGCTGTTGTCATGTACCGTCCTGTCAATGTTTCCAAGGTACTGATCAATAGTGCCAACGTCGTTCTGTCGTGGGAATCCGACGTTCTCGGCGGTCCTCCGACTGAAGACGGCAACGAATCTTCTATGAAATTTTCTATGAAGAGAGATTCTACATTGCAGCGATACCAACTACCAGCTTCCATCAATTCCGACGTTCTCGGCGGTCCTACGACTGAAGACGGCAACGAATCTTCTATGAAGTTTTCTATGAAGAGAGATTCTACATTGCAGCAATACCAACTACCAGCTTCCATCAATTCCGCATCCGTGAAGTTGGCGCACCCACCCATCCCCCGAAGAGACGGGGCAACCATCGAGTCTTCAAAGTCAACATGTAACAAGACTATCAACGAAACGCAAATTCAAGCCATCCAAATAAAACAACCGAATCAGCAACAGCGAAACCAATCCATCTTGTTATTACTAAACGCTGTTTTGGACGCTCAATATAGAAACGTCAAGAAAGGAACCAGCGTCTTTTCTAGCTGGGCATCGGAGTCGCACACGGCCTCCTCTTTCTATGAAAATATGAGTAACAAAAACCGAAAACTTTACCAGAAGCTACTTAATCTTGGAACACAAAAAGGCTATATCGAATGGGGTCCTCGTGACATGTTCGTCAACGGAACGCCAGTTGTTAAGGTCAAAAAGCGCACTGGAAAGGCAAAAGGACTTTCGTTTCTTCGATTGACGTACTCAGGATTGGCGATATTAAAGCCAAGTATACCATCGTCGCAAGGGTCGGGTTGGATACCGGTCCTACGAAAGAGAGATGACAGAGTTGTGAAGCAGAGCGACACGCATATTGTGGACCAAAACAATTGTCAAGCAAGTGCTATCGAATCAATCAATAATCTTCAGAAAGAAACGCATGACGAATAGCGCCAAACCATACTCCCCTTTTGATGGTGTGACCGAAGGTCACTCCAGGGATGTAGTAATGGTAATATAACCTATTACGTGAGGAGGAAAAGTTCATCTGGTTGGAGAGGAAGGCATGTGAGATGAAACAGTGGTTTCGATCGAGCATTGTGTTTTGTAGAAGAGGGATGAGGCTCCTCTGTTCTTTCGGACGGGATCAACCAAAACACGCAGACCCCACATTGTAAGCTGAAAATAATTTAGTGAACGAAAACAACAACCACAGAACTGCTTTGAAATGTTCTGGTGTAATGAATACAGCGTGAATCGATTCTACCCAAAATAGTATGAATGCTACAAAAGACATACTGTCGTAGAATCGGATGCCTCGCAAGTTATCTATATTATGTAGTAGAGATGTGTTGTTGCAAGGTGAAACTTCTACTGTAGTAACATGAAGCAAGATTTAAGGACGATGATCGGACCTGCTCGCGCTAGCATAGTGTCAGAAAAAGCTTCGGTACTGAAAGGATAGGCTGCTGAAATTTTTGGCACATTTTGACGGTCCGTTGGTTGCCACTTTACGCTTCGTGAACCAAATAGCGGCTGATCTCGCTACACTCCTTTCCATAATGTCATCTGAGTTGAGATCGTTGGTTGATTGCGCACAAGGTTTCTCCCAGTCAACTCAAAGCGATGATTCCACCACATCGTCCCGTTGTTATTCCCGACGGAACAGCAGTCACATCACCAAGTGAAATCAATTTAGAATCAGTCATGGATGCCGACCTGAAAATCCCCAGCTTAGGCCCGGCCGATGTAGCAATATTTTGGGATTATGAAAATGTCCGTATTCCGGCCTGGTGTCCTCCAAGTATGGCCACTCAAGGAATTCGCAACAAAGTTGCCAAATACGGCAGGATTGTTGAAAAGCGCATCTACTACGATTCTCGCCAACCGACAGAGCTTGCGGCGCCTCGAGCAGAGCTCGATTTATCCGGCTTTACACTTGTAGATTGTCCCAGCAGAAACAGAAAGGAGACATTGGACAAGAAACTTATTGTAGATGTGCTTTGTTTTGCTTGGGAGAGAGCATCCATGGGTTCCAAAGCTTGTGTTGTTCTCATTACTTCGGATGGCGATTACAGCTACGCCGTTGCGCGCCTTCGCGACATTGGCGTTTTTACTGTAGTCATGTACCGTCCTGACAATGTTGCCAAGGTACTAATCGATAACTCTAATGTTGTCCTGTCGTGGGAATTTGACGTTCTAGGTGGTCCTCCGAGTAAAGATGACGACGAATCTGCTAGTGCCGCTACCATCGAGTCGTCTAAATCTGGATGTAACAAGATCATCGACGAAAGGCAAACTCAAGAAGTGCGATCGAAGCAGCCAAATGAACAGCAGCGTCCCGAGTTGTCCTTACACCGTGACAGTGATCTGAACGCCATCGGGTCATCTAAATCGGGATGTAGCAAGACTATCGACGAAACGCAAATCCAAGAAATCAAGATAAAACAGCCGAATCAGCAGCAGCGTAACCAATTCATTTTGTTATGCAACGTTGTACTGAATGCCCAATATAGCAACGTTAAGGAAGGAATCAGCGTCTATTCAAGCTGGGCATTGGAGGCGATCACCGCCCAGTCGTTCTACGAAAAGATTGGCGAGAAAAACCGCAAGCTATACCAAGAGCTACGTAGTCTCGGAACGCAGAAAGACTATATCGAATGGGGCCGTCGTGACTTGTCCATTAACGGAAAGCCAATTGTTAAGGTCAGGAAGCGAGATGAAAGATCGGAAGGACTCTCGCTAGAAAGCTACTTACGATTGACTTACGCAGGATTGGCGATATTGAAGCCAAATATATCATCGCAAGAGTCGGATTGGATACCGGTCATACCAAAGCGCCCTCCTTGTGATCTTCCAGGTGTGCCCGAGAGATCAAGTTCCGAAATGATATCCACCAGTGTCCCAAAGGCAACCCGGAACTTGTTTGTTGGTGGTCTCGCATGGCAAACAACGGAAAACAGCATGCACTCATACTTTCGACAGTTCGGACCGCTCGAAAAAGTGGTAGTCATGCATGGTCGAGGATTTGGATTTGTTCTTTTCAAACATGCGAACGATGCTGAAGGAGTTCTAAAACACACAGAGGCGCATATTGTGGACAAAAAAATCGTGGAGTAAGTTCAATCGAATCAATCAGTTATTTTCCTCATTGACTGTGAAAAGCTTGCTGGTTTCTAATCAGAGATATTTGTTCTGTGTGACGAATACTGTCGTAGTGTCAAACCATATGACCAAAAATCGCAATGAGAAATTTTTGCTCATATACGTCGTACAGATATTATCTTCTACTAGTAGTATTGTGTTACACTTACACAGTTAACTGAATTGAAAGAAGATTTACAGTTAATATGGTAGTAGAAGTTGAACATAGTGTCGTACTGTACATACTAACAGTAAATACGTACCTTTGTATGATACGTTTTGGTACTATGCAACGTCCTGCCGGTAGGAAGGAATTAGGAGGAAGATATCCGAAAGGGTTCGGGTGTTCCAGTCCACCGATTTTGAATTTTCGAAGCAAAGTTCACACCACATCATCACTTTTTTATCAACTTCCGACGACATGTTTGGCACAATGAAAAAGACTGACTGTGAAGTCGTAAACAGTGAATGGGTGCATAACCATCATCAAACAATATCCACCCTTTTTAGTGCCTTCATAAAAAGCAGTAACAATATAACGAAAGCGATGATGAGGAATTCTACCAGAGCGCTGCTCATATGGGAACTGCTGTTGTTTTGTAGCGCCAAGAGAGGAGGGTTTACAATCACAACAACAGCATTCTCGCCCGTCACATTCCATCGTCGAAAACCAGCGCTTTCGACAACTACGCTTTCCACCACAGCCACTCGGTTGTCGTTGCCCTTGTCGGTCGAAACAGAGTCTCTTCTACAGGACTTTGCTTCAGATATTGACGCCTTGTCAACTCTACGACCGCCTCGAACGGACGCCGATATTTCCGCTCCATTCACTTTGATCTCGGCTGGGTCTAGTTATACTCGACTATGGACCCACTCGACTTGGCAGCAACATTCTCGACCGCCACATTCTCGGTATGCAAGACATGTCTTGCGATGGCATACCAGCACTACCGCTCGACAAATTTTTCCGACGGTCCTTATATCAGTGGCTTGGGCCATCGTTCTTTCCCTTCTCTCGAAACGAATGCCTCTATTCAACGCAATGTTGGATCAAGTCCATGGTTCTACTACGGCAGTTTCATTATTGACCGCACCCTTGGCCTTGCTTTTGACATTACGTGCCAATTTCAGCTTGAGTCGATTGCAAGAGGCCCGTGCCCTACTGGGACGACTGGTCTTGCACTGCCGCACATTGTCGGGGCTACTACGTGTATATACATTGCCAAATGCACCGCGGACGACCATGGCTGCAGCTCGACATTTGGCCTTGTTGGGGTGGAGCGTCAAGGCCTTTGCACGGGGAGAATCTTGCGAGGAGTCTGCTAAAACGTTTTCCACATTATTGGATGATGCTACAACGAATTGGTTGATACAGGGTGATCTATCCAATGGTTTATCCCTACCAGCTAATGACCCAAACAACCGCCTTCCAAAGTATCAACCTCCGTCCCGAATAGCATTGACGGGACGACTTCGGAAATTGTGTGCCATTGCTCTTGACGAGTCTGAACAGTGTACAGGCAGTTGTTTGACTACACCCCAACTGCTAATTGAAGAGCAAATTGTCAACTTGGAACAAATCGTTGGCGGATGTGAACGTCTTCATAGCAGTCCCATTCCACCCACATACAGCCGTCACTTGAGCCGTGTCATGTCCATGTTTCTGTTTTTCATGCCAGTGGGATTGGTTGCTAGTTCCATGAGTCTGATCAATACAGTCCTTATCTCGACAATTGCCTCCTACGTGTTCGTGGGCATCGATGAAGTGGGTATGGAAGTGGAAAATGCATTCTCACTCCTGCCACTGCAACAACTAGCAAGCGCAGCCCACGTGGGTGTGAGGGACCAATTGGTATCTTTGAACGATGCGCCGTCGCTACCATGACAATCCTGCAACAAAAATGAAGGAATGACGGTTTAAATGGAAACTCGACAACCCCCTACCCAGCCATGGCCAATGACCATCGACAGTTTCTACCGTCCCTCCAGTCGGTTTGTGCGTAGTGACTACTTTCATGGGCATGACACAAGGATTCATCATTAGTTGGACCATTGAAGGTCTTATTGTTGAATGTACAAAAATCGAAAACGCAACCCTGTGTGTCTGATGAGCTATGTTGCCATTTCAAATCACAAAAGCGTCAGTATTCACCACAACTCAACCCGAAATCATGCAACGACATTTCTTGCTACTCACCCTTGACCCCCTTCCGACCATGGAAGAGTAACACAATGTTTGGCCGCCGACATTAACAGTAAGAATCCCTACGAACTGTAACGAACCCAATAGAAGTTCCAAAAATCCGATCAAGTGACTGCTTATTGTTTCTATTATACACGCTAGGAAAATTGGTGGATTCTTCTCATAGTATGTGGTCCTGGAAGCCATCATCCTATTTAGCTGATGCTCGGACATCAAGTGTTGCCGTAACCAAAAATGTTCTACCGTTCTGCAGCGAGTATTCTCCCAAAGCAACTGTACGCTTCCTCCGACATTTTATGAGGTTTGTTACAGTTAAGACGGTATTTTTCGACTTCTTGACGTCACTTGTCGGAACATTCATCAGCCGGGGTTTTGTTGAAAATGGATAGGAAACCCACTTTGAAAAACCGGTTGCGAAATTTGGGTCAGTGTCGGTGAGGACATCCATTCGTCCGTGCGTTGCCATCAAGCACTGTCGTCGACGATTGTAGAAAAGAGAGCAAAGCATGGACATGCTTAGTTGCATATGGCTAGTTTTTGAACCTTCAGCGTAACTCCTTGGACAGTTGTTAAAAAGTCGAAACTCATTTGCTTCAAGAATATCACATCTGCCTGGCGTGGGATGATGATGTGTCGTCTGGAGAGAACGCGTAATTGGCCGTAGTTTGTTCCCCCAAGAAAAGGCTTTGTAAACAAGACGAAAGTCACGAGTAACCCCTGCCTCAGCTGTCTTGTCATGTTCAGAGGAACTGTTGCAACTGGTCTCATACTCCATGAACGGATGAGACTAGTAGTAGGCAATATTACTCCAACAATTCATGTATGCCCCCTTTCGCCTCCATGGTCACAACAATACCAACAAAAGATCTTGGAAATTCGAATCTCTTGTGTGGTATATGCCACCACTGTTTCTTGTTTCCAAAAATGTTCTTGTCGCTTGATCCAATTGTACATCCATTATTTTTCGGCCGAATAGTAGGCACTCGGTGGACAAGATTTTGGCACCACAGTTCAAGGCAAAGTGGATGCGACAGTGAGTCCAACGATTGTACCGCCAGTTTCGGTATGGAAGTACACCATATCATGGGCAGATGGGGGAAGGTACCCTATAGAAGTATTTTGCGCGAAGAATACAACGAATCGGGAGTCGCAGAAGAAGTAGTAGTAGAACCATATCTTATTTCGTCCTGTTGTTGCTGTTGTTGTCCGTAATGGTCTCGCAAATTGTAAAATGTTACTCCAAAAGGCTTTTTCTTTCCGTTTTCGGGAAGGCTGTTGCAGCGATTTCAACGTGACGTCGCGTTGCAACCGCTTTTCTGTTGCTCTTCCATAGTATCGACAACAAGGAGACCTCGTTCGTTCGTCTTTCTCTTTAAATAGAGTCAGTTGGTGTTGGTGCACTGTCGCTCTTTTCGAATGGCAAAGAAGAAGACGCTTATAGAGATGGACACAACCTCGTCTTGGTGGGACATGGTGGGAATATAAAATGTGACGTTTCTGATGCCTTCCTACTCCGAGTATGATATACCCAAGGTCCAAGGTGTTCATCAGGGATGAATACTCGGGCAGGACGTAACGGTGTACTGGTACGGTAAATGTGAAAGGGTGGCTGTTTGTTCTCATGCATTGGGGGCGGGGGAAAAATATACAAAACACATGGAAGTGATGGTGATCCCTTCTGTCAACTTTCACTTCATTCATTCTCCCTAACCCTATTCATTCTCATTGGCACGTGTGATGATTGATTAGGATAATATTAAAATATATTTCGTAGCATTACTATTATTAATATATATTGTATTTTATGATTGTGTCGTGCAGCGAATAAAAAAAAAAAGAAGAAAAAATACTTGCAACACAAGCAACCCATTCTTCACACAGGCCGGTTCAAGACAGCAAATTCAAAAATGCACTCACAGTCTCAGTACCATGAAAACTGGACGATCCAATTTCCCCTTTACCGTCGTCATGATGTTTGCATAATGCCGCGTTGTGAGGAAGACCCATTCTCTTTTAAAAACGGCGGAAAAAAGACGGATTTCGGTCGTGATGATGGCGGTCGCAAATCACAAAACACCGTTTCTGACTCGGTTGGACAACATTTCGACGACATACCGTGCAATGGACAGGACGATGCAGCATGACAAGGCGCCGCGGACCGTATCAGATTCTGCTGCCATTGAAAAACAGGCGTGCTATCCAAGGGTGCTCTTGGTCTCGACACACACACACACTACGGTTGCCGCGTCGACGCTTGTCGCATATGCCCTTCACACCAACCAACAAATATACCGATGACCGGGACACAGAAATCCCGTCAGTGACAGGCTTGAACAGGGTTGGCCGCAGAGGCAAGAGACGAGCGGCGTCCGATGCCATCGGTCATGTCACTGAAGACAATGACGACGAGAAAAATGACACTTGACACACAATAACAATAACAACAACGACGACGACGACTACGATGATACGTAAAGGATCCAATACCCTGACATCCAGTATCGTGGAAGCCTACAGCAACACGAAAAAAATTGCCCAACAAGAAGATTGAGTTCAAACCCAAATCCAAAACCAAGGTCCCGCCACCCAACTAACTAACTCGTCATCGATCATCCGTCATTTTTTTGAGTGTGGCCTCGGACGAATCGACCCGTCGCCGTATGACACAGACAGCCGCCATGAAAGTTTTCCGTAGCAGTGATTCGGATAAACTGTAACTACTAACAACACTACAGCTGGTGTATGAAAATGAGAAAGAAATAACAAAAACTAAAAATCTGCATGGCCTCATCATAAAATAATGGTCTACACAAGAAAGATGTGCGAAGTATCATTGTTTACCGTAGTAGACATGGCTCACAGAATCTGGCACTATGAACACAAAACAAACAAGGGTAGCAAAGAGATCACTCTGGTGCTTCACGATGTACATCTTTTTTTATTCACCACTCCAAATCGGTAGTTTCCGTCTCAAGCAATTGACGGTAATCAGTGTTAGGTGTAAAGTGTCTGGTGCGATCACCAGTTGAGAGGCGACCCACTTGTGTTTTCTTTGGGTTTTTTTTCTTGGCACCACCACCATTTTTCTTGCCTTTGCCACCAGCCTTCTTGCCTCCGTTACCAGCCTTCTTGCCTCCATCATCATCGTCGTCACCAGCTTTCTTGCCTCCGTCGTCGTCATCGTCGTCACCCACTTCTGTGGGTGGTGGAGTTGGAGGAAATGTGGGAGGACCGGTGGGGAGCAAGGTCGGAGCAGATGTTGGAGATACGGTGGGGGACAAGGTTGGAGCAGATGTTGGAGTCACAGTGGGGGACGCGGTTGGAGCAGACGTGGTGCAACCACATTCTTCCTGACTAGTCACAAATTCTTGGAAAGCTGCACAAGTTCTTTCATTGAAAACTCGAAATGTCCCAAGCACTTGAGCACACCCGCAGGTAACGGTAACTGGCAAGAATGGTAGTGACAAACCTGGAATTTGTGGAATTGTAATGAGTCCACCTCCAGTATTTTCCAGTGTTTGGCCTGGCCCACAAGGGTTGCAAGTTGTCCCAAAAAGTTCAGGTTCTACCTCATTTCCAAACACAAAATTGCAAGTTGGTGTTGGGGCTGGAGTTGGTTGTGGTGTTGGTTCAGGAGTGGGTTCTGGAGTTGGCTCTGGAGTTGGCTCCGGAGTGGGTTCTGGTGTTGGTTCTGGGGTTGGTTCCGGTGTTGGTTCTGGAGTGGGCTCGGGAGTAGGTTCCGGTGTTGGTTCTGGAGTGGGTTCCGGAGTAGGTGCTGGAGTAGGAGCCGGGGTTGGAATAGGACAAGTGTCACAGCCAGTATTGCAAGTAATATCGGGTATACATGGACTAGGACTATCACAGCTAAACCCTGTTGGACTACCAGCAGGCCCACGATTACAGGGACAACCTGGCCTTCCGCCAGAAGGACATGGGCAGGCATCACAACTGGTGCCAAAAGAACCATCACAGTTCCGGCCACCTTCAAGAAAATTGCAAGTAGTTTGCAATTGTCTCGAAACTGAAGTGGGATGACTGATTTCTTCTTCAAAGCAAAAATTATCAGCAAACCCAAATGTCAAGTGTGCCGATACTGAGTCATGCACTGCTCTGGCAGAATGAACCACACGTTTGGGAAGGAAAAAACCATCCCCTGGATGCAATGTGAACCGTTGGCAAACCATGTGGTCCATCTCTAAGTTGTTGTAGGTAGAACAGGAATCGAGTTTGGAACGAATGTCCTGGCTCAAAAAGTGATTCTCCTCACAAACCAACCATTCTTTGGATCCATCCAATTGAAGGACAAAGATATCAGTTGTGTCAGTGTGGTTATCAAGTGCAGCCATGTTGGGAGAAGAAACGTAGAGATGGAGAGTGCCGTCCTTGTCTGTCACCTGTGGAGGAGCTACTGCATGAACAAGATCCATGGCATGATTATGATCAGTTCCTTGCAAGTATTCAATGCGAATGATAGCACTTTCTTCCTTGGTAGATCCTTCCTCTTGGTTGATGAGGCTTTGGAACTTGGAGAGGACATCCGCAGGGGAGTCAGGCCTAACAACTCCAGAACCAGCATCTCCCAAGAAGCCAACCAAACGAGGATCAGTGGCAATGTTCAGCTCGGTTGGCACCTTTGCAAGGTCATGGTACAACTTGCGAGCTGAGGCTTCGGGGATGACATTGCGACTGATGGACATGGTGACGCCGTCAAAGATGAGAGAGCTGTGTATAGTAACAAAGAGAGAGGCGGAAAGATAATGAGGCGGCGGCATAGTGAGTGATACTTTGGTAACATCCGAAAGGCAAATACTTACGACGACGCGACGTTGTTGTCGTGCAAGTTGCGGCCCTGAGGAGGCGTAAGGAAGGCATGATCTTCCGTCAACGCCTGTTCCGCCACACTGAAAGCGGCTCCAGCGACAACTGACCCCACGAAGCTGGTTATATAGGAGAGCCTCATGTTAGGGTGATACAGCGACTTGTTGCAATGTATTCGGAGTAAGTGGTTGGTATGGTTTCGAGTTGCTCGTCAACCTTTTGAGTTAGAGGGCGGAAAAATTATTGAAAACGCTGTCTCTGTTTTGAAAGGCGACAATTTTTAATAACAGTAGAAGCAAAATCACGTCGAAGTAAACCACATCCATCCCACTGTTTCGTTTCTGTGAAGCGCATTGACAGTAAAAGATTCATTCTGCGATCAAAACCATTCCGTTGACTCCAAAGTCATTTAATTTTGTTCAGTTGTATTTGAACTAGTCCAATTAGTTAGGCTTTGAAATTTTCCTCGGCGTGCGCTGCCAAATAGTACTTGCTTCGTTCTGTTAATGAAATTCCGGAAGCTACCTGTGGCCTCCAACTCTACTTGGAACTGATCTGTCCAATCGAAGAGGATGCGCGGTCTCGGCACTTGTATTTCTGTAACGCATGCTCGATTAATTGGTATGCCAACGGATCATGGAACTGACAGAAAGCAGTCTGACTTTTATACTCTAATGGATAGTGCTTTTCACTCACAGTCAACTACCGTACTCCGAGTACGTCGTATTGTCGGATTGAGCTGACGGAAACCAAGCTCAATGAACGAGCATGAACTTCGCCGCAATGTAGCTTTTAACTGAAAGGGAACTGAAGAGAAAACCAATCGGGACGGAAAACTGTGAGCAAAAGGGCAATGAGCTCTCTTGGCATGCTGCCGATTATGGCTTTGTTACTGGGACATCTTGTAAGCAGTATTTATAGTTAACTTTGCTTCAAATCCTCCCTTTTTGTCTCTTTCTCGATTTATGTAGTACCTGAACAGTGCTCGAAGTAGCAGAAATGAAATAGTGTCCAATAATTCAATAATAATATTATTATTACTTGAAACAACACACAGCTTAACTGAAAATAAGAAAGTGGCCATACACTACACATAGAATTTGTTCGTGGCTTCACTGTAGCACATTCTTTCAGTTAACTTCCACTGTACTACCGGTACTCCGAGTAATTGTACGCCCCCCGGTATGTAGAGACAATGCAACCATACATCTCTACCATTTTCTACTTGATGGGACCAACTACTAGTGTTTGGAGTTAGGTACCTACCTGGTATCCCTCTACTGATTTTACCGTAGCTCCTACATACAGGTAAAATGTAACTGAAGATTGCCTGTACCGTTGCCAATCCTAACAAAAGATAGGAGTATGTCAACTGCCCATTTCGAGAGAAATCTAAATCTGAGTTGCGCATGGTAAGGTACTTAGGAAATTAATGACGCCGGCCAAACAAAGGTAACTAAAAACAATTGCCCACAAAACATTTAGAGAGATACCGCGTACTACATAGGAGTATTCATGTCGTAGACCCGCGCGGGACAATTTTCGAAAAATCATTAAATCTCTAGTTTAACGGAAATTCTAATCCATTAAAATCGTCATTTGTTCTTTTGAATTATCTCGATTTAAAGATTGTCGCGATCGTATACTGTTATTTGATTTAACTGCGCGGAAACTCGAAAAATCGGAATGCAAAACAGGATGTTGTACAGTGTCACCATCAACACCATCAACCATCTCTCTTCAAACTTCAAACATTGATGTTAACATAAAACTTTCTTTTCTTACGATACGCTGCACGACAATGTGTTCTACGTTAAAAAGCAGATGCTGCTGCTGACGACAGTTGTGGATGATTCGCTGCGTACGACTGTTCGCAACTGCACTACCTAGTTCGCCTTCCGGAGATTTCGACATCATGGCATGAAAGAAGAAGCAAAATGAGGATTGCAATTTGATTCGTGCCCGGTGAAAACGACAAAAAGGGAACATGATTGCAAACCGTCACATCTGTAGTCTGTTGAGCAAGTCCCTTTTCATGTGTTTAGTCTGGAAAATCAAACGTGCGTTAAAAAGTTGACTTGCCTGCCTGATTTGCCACGGGCTGGATTTGATGGTGTGGATGGCTTGGCCCAACCTGTACACTGCAGATACAGAACAACGATATCAAGGAAATGCTAGCAGAGATGCAGCAGCAATGTGAGTCATATGGTTGTTTGGCCAATCTTTTTATTTTCTGTGTAATTCTCACACTTCCACTATTGATTGCCACAGATCAACATCACAATGCTCATAAATTACTGCGCTGATCAGGTTCATCGCCTACAGTGCACCATTAGTAGAATTAGCACTGTGCCTGCAAGACTGATCCAAGGCTACAATCATTCATGAATTCCAAATTTGCCCACGGCTGTTCGGCCTTGACAACACCAGGTGGTGGTTCCCCTCTCAGGACCTTCTTCTAGACAATCTTGGTGGCCCCCCATACTGGAGATTATTGATTCTGACAGAAGGAGGGGAAAGCGCAAACATCGTAACATCCAACCTTGGGAGTGCAACCACGACAAGGTAGAAGATCAAGAATGGCAAGGGGATCAGGAGTCGTTTTTTTTGTTTTTTTGCGTGCATTTTGAACCGTAAATGCTACGATGGACTATTCTCGGGACTTATATTTTTTTCAATATTTTTTACGTAGGAAAATGAAACGTTTTTTTACTTGCTATTTTCTCGCGTTCTTTATTGTCTACGTACAACATGTACCATGTCCTACACGGTTGCATGTAGGGTTGTAACTAATGATCACTACTTTAGTACTGTAGTACTACGTAATAAACACTAGTACCCAACCAGGGCCAGACCATTCGATGGCATGCCCAACGGTTATTCTACAGTTCAGAAAAAGCAGTTATCATACAAACATCATGCAATGATTGCCTCCCGCTCTACGTCAAGCCCTACTCTAGAGTAGTGACTATTCTACCGGCCAAATTCTCAGCTGAGGTCCGAAAATTCCCTCAACTGAGGTCCGCTATTTCTGACGGTTGGACGGACCGTTCACAGTACAAAATCTACATATATGGCGAAAATAAACCAATCCCAGCTACAGTTGAAGCTAACTACTGTAGCAATGAAAAGACTTCAAAGTTGGAGACATATACTCTAGAGTGGATGCTAATGAGTATTAAGAGGAATGGCATGCAGCCATATGCTCAGCAAAACAGTTCCGGCCATATTTTGAGTGGCAAAGCCACACTTTCGATTCGGCAGCCGTGGAGTCCAATGACTCATCATTGCATATGCTGCACAGGAAAGAGCTCTTGAAACCCTTTCTTTTTTGCCCTTTAAACTTACTAGCACAGACTACACACTGACCTTGATAAAACTGCTTCTGCATAATGACTCCCTTCACCTTACGCTTGCGTTTCGTTGGAGTGAGATGAGCTTGGATACCGGACCGACCAGCACCTGTTCGAGAGTCAAAGAGGTGCTGCGGAGGACTCGCTTCTGTCACTGAACCGGTCGACCGCCGAATTGGACCTTTGTCATAAGAGTTGTCAATCAGCTCTTCTGCTAACCATGAGTGGAATTCTGACTGTGTCTCCGATGTTCCTGTTGCTCCCTTGGAGACAAGCCAAGCATCGACAATGCACATAGTCGTCCCAAGCCTTGTCCCCCAATTCTTTGTCTCAATCTTCCTCTCGATCTGTAGATTATCCTGACGGTGACGACTATTCTGATCGATTGCAGCACAGGTATCATAATAAATGTTGCATACCTTTGGGGTAGGGACGGTCAACTCCTCTCTTTCAGGTTCGGCCTCCATATCGTCGCCTTGTTGCCAACGATTGCGTACATGCGGATCACCTTCAACCAACGAAGAACAGTTAGAAATAAAGTATCTGCGTTCCCTATCTACCCAGACAAATGACATCATATCTGGGTTGCCATCATTGTCCAGATGAACAAGGCCTTTGTGGTCTCCACGATTTGACAGCTCAACAGACGAAAGCCAGGTCATCGGATAGTGGCTGGATGCATTCTTGACAACTCCAATGAAACGCAACCCCATGGATTTCAGCTCCTTAGCTGTTGCGACGGAAGCAAAGAATGAGTCGCCGCAAACAATACGATCAGTTCTTGCCCATGGTTCCACCAAATACTTTGCGACCCTAGTCCCAAGCGTCAATCTGTCATCTTCCCGGGCCTCCAATTCTGTCTTGACAAGTTTCAGACGAAGTATGACACCGCTTTCCCCGTCAGCTGCATTTTGGACTTCACATCCTGCCTCTGGTTTCCTATCCATCTGAACATAGTGAGGGAGTCCAATATTTATCCAATGGCCGCCAAGACCATACCAACGGGAGAAAGACTCGTCGATGCAAAGAGTCATTCCCGGCATGAAGTTGGAAGCTCGGTGTTTGTTGAAGTTTTCTACAAAATCGTCTACAAGCATCCAGCGAAACGTTTCATGCGCCATGCCAATCGGACAAAACGCTGGCTGATAACTAAACCGGAGACATCGGAAAAGAAGATCAAATCTCGTGCGACTCATGCGGGTGTCTCCAAAACAAGGTGCAGGAATGTACTTAAATTTTGCTGTTCGAGACCAGGGCGATGCTCTGTTGCCAAACTCGAATTTTGTAGACAAGATAATAAAGCATTGTGAGTTTTGGTTCCAGTGGGGTTGTCATCATTGTTGGTTCCAGTGGGCTCGTTTGGTGATTCGGCGGGCGCAGGCTGATGATTTTCTTCCTCCGGCGCAACGGCATGAACACTGCGAATGTTGGTGGAATATAATGTGACGTTTCTGATGCCGAGTATGATATACCCAAGGAGAGAGGTTCATCAGGGATGAATACTGGGGCAGGACATAGTAAGGGTGGCATGCATTGGGGGCGGGGAAAAAAATATACTACGATCCCTTCTACAACCAAACTACGAAATCCGACGAGAATGCAGGAAATACCCTTACGACTAGAGTAAAGTGTGGAAATCACAGTCAATATTCAAGTTTCATGTCCACTACTTTTAATGTCACGCATTTTTGCTTACTTAAAAGAACCAGTGAAGTTGAAGATCTGAAATTGTGAATTTCCATTTTCAATCTTACGATAGTAATCTTTTCCATATCGAGAAAAAGAAGTCGTTCTATTGTTTGTTCCAGCCACAGACTTCCTAGATTTACCATACTTTTTATTTCAGGAGAAGCACCACCAGAATGGACATTTACACCACTCTTGTTAAATTGAAAAATGATTTTCATGCAGGATGTCTCATTGCAATTTGAAGAACACGAGCAGCAACTTCCATTACGCAACTCTTATGATTGTTGGACAAGGCAGAAGAGAAGCTAGGTTAGGCATAGTCGTTGAGAATAGGTATTTTTTGCGAACTGACGTCTCAGGCAGTCATGGTAGATGTTTTTTCTTTCTTCAATTTTGTCGTCTACACAAAGCATGCAAAGGACAATAACAGCGTCTGATCTCTCTTTTTTCATGGCTCTTGAACTGCTCGAAACATTCTTGCAAGAAATTAAATAATGGCGAGTATGTTTTGTGAGAAAATTATGGGGGCAAACTCTACAACAATACAAGAGCTAGAGCACCTGGCTTTTAGTCTTGCCATGAAGAGAAAAGGCCATTGCCATTGCTAAAATGTACGTAGTATTTACTGTTAAATTGAAGAATGTATGTATGATGATGACAGTTGATACAAAGCAGCGATTGGATCGAATCACATTGGACAACTACGGTAGACACGAAAATTGCTTCCGAGTTTAGGTTGCTGCAAGATTCGTTGAATATTGCTTGGACTAGCTATTACGTCATACCACGAATTATTTAATTAGAAGATTGTCTTATTTCCACATAACATACTCCTAGTAGAATATTTTTTCCACAACATTTCGCATCAAATTTGATGTGACGTTCATAGAATTTCATATCATTTTCTGTTGTTTTTCCTGTGGATTTAGCACGGCATATCGCGGTAAAAAAATATAAAATGTCATATCATATTTGATATGAAATGTTGTATGAAAATATTCTAAAAAAATCAAAAATACTTCTATTTATGTTATGTGCCATTCTATGTGATATTCAATTTGTTTCATTTTCCTTCCTTACGACTGAATGAGCGTCTTGTCAGCGAGCAAAGCTGCAAGTGCAAAAATCTAAGTAAATGAAAACGCCAACAAAAAAATGAAATCTATCGCTACTGACAATTAATTTTTGTTTGGCGAGATTGTCAAGTCTTACTTCCATCAACACAATGGCCGTGCTTGTTGCTCTTTGGTAAAATTTGTAGAGCTTTATTAGTACATGATTCCAAACGTTCCGAGGGTTGTTAGCCTCCATCTTTCATTTAATCGGAGTAAAGTCGTAGTCTACCTAGACTACCCTCCGTAGAAAGGTGTGCTCTTCTATCTTCTACCTACAGTAGTGGTGCTCGAAAAGTACTTAGTAAGTAGGCAGTAGTGTAATACGAAGAAGGATGGCTGACAAGGAGTACCACATACTTCACCAAATAATCTCCAAAATGCTTGTTGATACTATTTAATATCAAACAAACTGAAAAATCCATCCGTTTTAGGAACTACTCCGTAGAAAATGAATGACCGTCGTGACCATTGTGCTGGTGTAGTACTTCTTGGGTGCTGTTGTTTGTTGTGATAATGGTTTTCAAGTCATTATTCTTTTCACATCAACATGAGCAATCAACGTTACAAAAATGATGATGGTTATTCACGCTCCCTATCAAGAAAATAAACGACAGCATGCCAATGCTATGTCTGTCATTGGAGCTTGGCATGAGACCGTCAAGCAACAAAAGGCTAACTGTAAGAACACTGCAGACACAATAATATTGATCGTCATTTCCATCATTGTCATGGAACAGATTAATGATCCTTTTGCTTTAACAGTTAGTTCCTAAACTATCAGATTATAGGACAATGATTCAAACTAATACTATATATTGAACTTGACACTCAAATTGAATAAATTTCACAATTTGTGTGTATTTCCTGCATTCCCCTGATCTGATCTGATCTTCAACCTGATCTGAAGGATGCGCGAAAATGTACTAGAGCGCGATACGTTAATTCGCGCGACATAACGTCTAAAAGACTACCGTTAACTTATTTAGAATGATGTATGTGTACTTTTGTCCTATGGCTGATTCGATTTTGTACTATAGTTATAGTCATAGTACAAATTATAGTACATTTTATAGTACATTTTATAGTACATTTTATAGTACATTTTATAGTACAATTCATCGTACACTTTCAAGGGTATGTTCCTACGTATTGTAAGTAGTAGGAAAATCATGTAGCGACACGACACCAAACACAAGTAACTGTAAGCATGTTCCATGTACGACAGTATTAGGTACATCCAACACCTCTCGTCTTTCGCAATCTGTTACTACAGTGATACAGATTAGGTAGTTCGTATTCCATGCACGAATCCAGCGGATGCGATGACTACGTTTTTCCGATTGTGATACTCTCGTAGGTGTTTGCTGTCTTCCTGCCGCCGTTTTTCTTAAAGTCTGCATCTCTCTACTACCCCTTGAATTAATCTTCGCGCCAGATATTCCAGACAAAAGATATAAACAACTCGCTTCTATGATACGTGGCACTATGTACATATAGTTGAAAATTCAAGTCTAATAATCTAGCTAGCGGACGGCGAAAGACGAGGTGATGGATGCAATGATGATGTTGTGTCGTTGTGTCGGATGATTGTCCGCCTACATTTTACGTAGTACTACGTAGTACGTATTTTACGTGTTGATGTACGTAGGTAATTTTCGGAACACACCTTGTATCATACTCCTCCTGTATGATACCGTGTACGATAAATTGTACTATAAATTGTACTATAATTTTTACTATAAATTGTACTATAAAATGTACTATAGTTTGTACTATCGCGATGGTCGTTTGTACTATGACTCCTGGGAATTTGTACTATAATCGGAGTTGACGGGGAGATCTTTTAAAGACAGGCGTAACGGTTTGCGAACGCCGGATAACCGTTGAGGCAGTTTCAAAGCGCATTAGTACATATTCTCGCGCATCCTCCTGGAAGATCCGGTGAAAAAGACCACGATTGTTCCAGACCGTTGAAAAATGAGATGGATGACTCGCGCTACAATGTAAACAAGACCCATAGGGTTAGAGCTTAGGGGTTATTGAGTTTTAGTCGAATTTTAGTCGAAAAAGGTCTACGAGTCGTAGACCTTTTTGAAATTCGGGGGGTCGCGTTTTCATTTGGGGACTGTTCATCCTACAACGGATTTCTCTCATAAACACTACCGTACCGTAGTACGTAGCTACTACTTAGAAGTACTACGTATTGAACGGTAAGAAGGACCACTACTCGCACAAATTACCGTACGAACTACAGTACTTTGGTAGTTGTCGTTTATTTTTGTTTGATCATCAAACTTGTACCCTTCGTGCAAAACAATACAAGAGAATGACAAGTCGAAACGGCAGCAGTAGTGAGAAGTAGAGTCTTGGCGAAAAATCAAAGCTAAGGCTTTTGTGAAGGAGCTTTTGGAGAATGATGAAATGTACATGGATATGCCTGAAGCCCAGTTGTATCGATTGTATCCACAACATTTTGGTCAATACTCTCAAAATCGATTTATTTGCAATGTCAAGAGCTTAAAGAAGACTATCAGAGAAGATCGGGAGGCGAACGCTCTTCAGGAGGAAGCCCTATTGCACGACCGTGCTTTGTTTCCAAAAACAACAACATTTTGGGGCTACGATCGATGGGAAGGATCCGCCCTGCAAGATATCGACGAGAGAGTTGATATTCATTCATTTTTCATCTCACTGTACTATTTGAAAGCATATCAAACAGAAACAGTCATGTCCGGGTGGTGGAAACTACAAGAGAAAACAATCCGAGAGAGAGTTTGGAAGACATTGGAAAACATGCATCGCTTGAAAAGCAAGAAGGTTGTCTTTGGCGAGTTCAAGAACGATCCGATATTTGTCATTTCTGTTGACGGCGTTCATTGCGCGGATTTTGAGCGGGAGTATCTTTTTTTGGCGAACGGTTAAGGCTTGAAAACCTTTTTTGGCGAATGGAAGAAAGCCATCGCGCGGGAAATCCAGTTTTGGCGATAGGCTAAAACCGCATTTTCCTCATAATATTATTGTACTACGGTATTATGTGTCATTGTATCGAGCAGCACACTGTCGTAAAAAAGAGAAGAAAAAATGTATGCAACACAAGCAACCATTCTTCACAGGCCAAATTAAAAAATGCAATCACAGTCTCAGTACCATGAAAACTGGACGATCCAATTTCCCTTTACCGTCATCATGATGTTTGCATAATGTCGTGTTGAGAAAAAATCATTCTCTCTTTAAAACGGTGGAGAAAAGACGGATTTATGTCGTGATGATGGCGGTCGCAAATCACAAAACAACGTGTTTCTGCCTCGGTTGGACAACATTTCGACGACATACCGTGCAATGGACAGGACGATACAGCATGACAAGGCGCTGCGGACCGTATCAAGATACCGCTGCCGTTGAAAAAACAGGCGTGATATCCAAGGGTGGGTGCTCATCGTCTCGACACACACGACGGTTGCCAACAAAGATACCGATGATTGGGACACAGGCCGCAGAGGCAAGATACGAGTGGCGTCCGATGCCATCGGTCATGTCACTGAAGACAATGACGACGAGACATATAACACATGACACACAACAAAAACGACGACGACGATGACATTCTAAAGCAACAAGAAGAAGATTGAGTTCACAGTCAAACCCAAATCCAAAACCAAGGTCCCCCCCCCCCCCCCCACCAAACTAACTTAACTCGTCATCGATCATCCGAAGTACACGATCTCATTTCGAGTGTGGCGTCGGACGAATCGACCCGTCGCCGGATGACACAGACAGCCGCCATGAACGTTTTCCGTTGTGATTCGGATAAGCTGTAAGTACTAACACTAACAACACTACAGCTGGTGTATGAAAATGAGAAATAAATAACAAAAACTAAAAATCTGCATGGCCTCATAAAATAATGGTCTACACGAGAAAGATGTGCCTTTTATCATCGTTTACCGTAGTAGATACAGCTCACAGAATCTGGCACTATGGACACGGAACAAACAAGGGAAGCAAAGAGATCACTCATTGGTGCTTCTCGATGTACATCTTTCTTTATTCACCACTCCAAACCAACAGTTTCTGTCTCAAGCAATTGGCGGTAATCGGTATTAGGTGTAATGTGTCTGGTGCGGTCAGCTCCTTCAGCCCTACCAGTCGAGAGTTGACCCCCTTGCTTTTTCTTCGGATTTTTTTTCTTGGCACCGCCACCATTTTTCTTGCCTTTGCCACCAGCCTTCTTGCCTACGTTACCAGCCTTCTTGCCTCCATCATCATCGTCGTCACCAGCTTTCTTGCCTCCGTCGTCGTCGTCGTCACCCACTTCTGTGGGTGGTGGCGTTGGGGGGAATGTGGGAGGACCGGTGGGGCGCAAGGTTGGAGCAGATGTTGGAGATACGGTGGGGGACACAGTTGGAGAAGATGTTGGAGTAGCAGTGGGGGACGCGGTTGGAGCAGACGTGGTGCAACCACATTCTTCCCGACTGGCCACAAATTCCTGGAAGGCTGCACAAGATTTTTCATTGAAAACTTGAAGTGTCCCAAGCACTTGAGCACATCCACAGGTAACAGTAACTGGCAAGAATGGTAGTAGCAAACCTGGAATTTCTGGAATTGTAATCAGTCCGCCTCCAGTATTTTCCAGTGTTTGGCCTGGCCCACAAGGGTTGCAAGTTGTCCCCGAAAATTCAGCTTCTACCTCATTTCCAAACACAAAATTGCAAGTTGGTGTTGGGGCTGGAGTTGGTTGTGGTGTTGGTTCAGGAGTGGGTTCTGGGGTTGGTTCCGGTGTAGGTTCTGGGGTTGGTTCTGGTGTCGGTGCAGGAGTTGGAGCTGGGGTAGTGCATTCACAAGCTCCACTTGTAGCCACAAGATTCTGTAAAGCAGAACAAGTCTGTGTAGTGAAAAATGAAAGTTGACCCACCGCAATGGCACATCCACAGGAAACAGAGATAGATGGTAGTGGAAATGGAAAACCTGGGATGGTGATTACACCAAGAGTTGCACCAGTATTTTGCATGGTTTCACCAGGTCCGCAGGGATTGCATTGAGAAAAAACTTCTGCATTAACTTCATCCAATTCATCCACATTGGGGCCAGTCAAAGCAACTTCACATAGATCAGTGGGAGAAGGGGTGGGAAGTGGAGTAGGTTCTGGGGTGGGTTCTGGAGTTGGCTCGGGAGTAGGTTCCGGTGTTGGTTCTGGAGTGGGCTCAGGGGTAGGTTCCGGTGTTGGTTCTGGAGTGGGCTCAGGAGTGGGCTCGGGAGTGGGTTCTGGTGTTGGTTCTGGAGTAGGCTCGGGAGTAGGTTCCGGTGTTGGTTCTGGAGTGGGTTCTGGAGTTGGCTCTGGAGTTGGCTCCGGAGTGGGTTCTGGTGTTGGTTCTGGGGTTGGTTCTGGAGTGGGCTCAGGAGTGGGCTCGGGAGTAGGTTCTGGAGTAGGCTCGGGAGTGGGCTCGGGAGTGGGTTCTGGTGTTGGTTCTGGAGTGGGCTCAGGGGTAGGTTCCGGTGTTGGTTCTGGAGTAGGTGCTGGAGTGGGAGCTGGGGTTTGAATAGGACAGGTGTCACATAAAGTTAAAGATAGGGGTCCATCACAGTCAAACCCTGTAATACTAGATCCACTGAAGCGATTGCATGTGAGTCCAGTTGGGCACGTGTTGCAGTTGGTTGTGCCAGAGTTTTGGTCACACGACGTTCCACCTTGAGCTGAGTTACAAGGACAGGCATCGCAACTTGTAAGACCAAAATTATCATCACACAGCTGGCCACCTTCAAGAGCATTGCAAGTCATTTGCAATTGTCTCGAAACAGCACGGTGATGACTTAGTTCTTCTTCAAAGCAAAAGTTGTCGGCAAACCCAAATGTCAAGTGTGCTGATACTGAGTCATGCACAGCACGGGCAGAATGCACCACACGTTTGGGAAGGAAAAAACCGTCACCTGGATGCAATGTGAACCGTTGGCAATCCATATTGTTCATCTCCACGTTGCTGTACGTAGTGCAAGAATCGAGCTTGGAACGAATGTCCTGGTTCAAAAAGTGATTCTCTTCACACACCAACCATTCTTTGGATCCATCTAGTTGAAGAACAAAGATATCGGTAGTATCTGTGTGGTTATCAAGTGCAGCCATGTTGGGAGATGACACATAGAGATGGAGAGTGCCGTCCTTGTCTGTCACCTGTGGAGGAGCTACTGCATGAACAAGATCCATGGCATGATTATGATCAGTTCCTTGCAAGTATTCAATGCGAACGATAGCACTTTCTTCCTTGGTAAGTCCTTCCTCTTGGTTGATGAGGCTTTGGAACTTGGAGAGGACATCTGCAGGGGAGTCAGGCCTAACAACTCCAGATCCAGCATCTCCCAAGAAGCCGACCAAACGAGGATCAGTGGCAATATTCAGCTCGGTTGGCACCTTTGCAAGGTCATGGTACAACTTGCGAGCTGAGGCTTCGGGGATGACATTGCGATTGATGGACATGGTGACACCGTCAAAGATGAGAGAGCTGTGTATAGTAACAAAAAGAGAGGCGGAAAGATAATGAGGCGGCGGCATAGTGAGGGATACTTTGGTAACATCCGAAAGGCAAATACTTACGACGACGCGACGTTGTTGTCGTGCAAGTTGCGGCCCTGAGGAGGCGTGTGGAAGGCATGATCATCCGCCAACGCTTGTTCCGCCTGAACGATAGTGGCTCCAGCCACAACTGACACAACGAAGCTGGCTACAGAGGAAAACTTCATGTTGGGGTGAAACTGCGTCTTGTTGCAATGTACTAAGAGTAAGTAATTGGTATGGTTTCCAGTTGCTGGTCAACCTTTTTGAGTGGCGGGATGGAAAAGATTATGCACAACACATTTGTTTTTCCGTCTTCAAACAACGATCAAATTCACATTCACGTCGTAGATCACACCATCCACAACTGCTAGGTTTCGGTGCAGTGCATTGAAAGATTCATTCTGCGATCAACTCTGTTCCGTTGGCTCCAAAGACAATTACTTTTTGGTCAGTTGTATTTCAAGTAATTAGGTTTTGAAATTTTCCTCGGACATGGGCGGCCGAATATTACGTAGTACTGATGAACTTCGTTTGTATCATAAGAGTGATTGTGAGAAACGTCCGATCATTTGTCAAATAAATAGAGAAGAGGGTGAGCGGTCTCGGCGTTAATATTTCTGGGACGCATGCTTGTGTCGTCGGTATGCCAACGGATCTTGGAACTCACCGAAAGCATGGATCGACCTTCCCATTCAACTACCGGTATGAACGTCGCATTCTTGGAGCTGACAGAAAACAAAAATGAATGATCATAGGCGAACGAGCAAGAGATTCGCCAAAATACTGTCTAATATGTCGATGCGCTTCCAAAGCTTCTTTATTAATGGAACTGCTAGCTACTAGAGCCGGAGACTTTCCGTTCGGAAAATGCGATTCACAAGGGCACTGTGTTGCACTCTTGGCATTCTGCCAACTACCTTCCAATTCTCACTTGGATGTTTCCAATTATTCCAATGCACTCTTGCCGATACTGTGTCATCTTGAACGCCGACTTTGACTTTACCGCAATGCTGCTTACAGCTAGCTAGTACCTGATTGTTTAAAGTGTTCTGGACGACAGAAACTACCTGACAGTGAATAGAAGCATTTCTTTTTAAAGCATTATTTCAAAAATGTAAATGGTGTTCTTTCTCGCTCGTCGGGAAGAGTGAAAAGCAGCGTTTTGATTCGTTGACGACTTGTTCCGGTTAAATAACGAAGGTGTTATGAACGAAATAACCGTAACAATAATTACTGGATTGAACGAAAAAAACTAAACAATAAGTACTGGATTCCTTGCTTCGCCAATCCACTGCTCACTTGAACAGGTGTATTATTATTATTTTTATTATTTTATTATTATTGTGCTACGTATTCAACTCTCTATTGTTATTTATTATTAACTGGTAAAGTCATCTCATAAAAATTCCACGAGTTGAAACAATATACACGTCGTGGCTGAAAGGACTGCAAACTGCCGACGAATGATGACTACGGTACCGCGTTGTTCGTCCCAAGCAGGCCTCCCTATTTTCGGTGTTCGAGCTTGTTTTCGGTGCAAACACCGAATTTAAGTTTTTGGGAAAATCGCTTATTTTCGGTGCTGATTGAAGTCTCACGTACAAATGCCAGACGAAACCGTATCAAAACCAACCAAATTACCGGGTCTTGTAGCCAGAAACACTACTGTAGAACGTACCATAGAACCACTCCTTGACACAAGAGATAATTACCGGTACCTTGTTTACGACAGTACTTGTTACTTGTTACCCTTAACAGCACATTGAACAATGGCGGAAACAAAACGCAAAGGTAAAGCCAAGAAATTCAACTTGGAATGGATAGTGAAATACGGCCTTGAAGTATCAACAAGGGATCCATCTACAAATGAGGTGACAACCGTGGCTTGCTCGTTCTGTCGAACCTTCGGCCGTGAAGATGAACATGCCGAACGAAAGCGGAAAAGGACTATGAATGCCAAGTACTTCAGCTACCCATGGCGATCCGACAAAAGGCAAGCAAGTTGTACCAATCTGTCAAGGAAGAAACTGGAATGGGTGTTTTGGGGTCCGTTTCGGATGTTGAAGTAGCACAGCATTGCCGAACTGTATGTGCCATCAATTTGCAATATCTGAAGGAGATATTCAACGACATCTGGGCTTTCGCAATAGCAATTGATGCTGGGAGTAATGCTGGAACAGCCTACCTTGACCTTCGTATGCGATGTTATTATAAGGGCAGCTTAGAATATTTGCACATTCTTGCCATTCCAATGCGTGAACATCACACTGGAGAATACCAGTATGATCTTATTGTTGAAACGATGAATGTCTTGGCACCAGACTGGAGACATCAGCTCATTGGTATAACAACTGATGGTGCATCAACCATGACTGGATGCATACAAGGAACATGTACTAGATTGTCAAATGAATGTCATGGCAATATTTTTCGAGTGTGGTGTGGTGCACATCAACTTGACCTTGTTGTGAAAAAGGCCTTCAATCAGCTTATGAACAAAAAATTCCTGATCACATTGACAGGAGTGACTGGACATTTGCGGCGCCAGCAGAATCTCATTCAGCATATGAAGAGCAGCTGCCCTACATTTGCGACGACTCCTTGGATATCAATGGGTAAAGTTTTGAAATGGTTCAAAGCAAACCATATCAGACTGTTTCAACACTTCTCTGAAAAGAAACCAGCCTGTACACCCTCGATGGAATGGTGGCTAGTTGACATCAAGGAACGCTGCTACATCAACGGCCCTATGACAGATGAGGAATCCATTTCATTCTTGGCTGCTGTTAACAATGATCCATTACATGGATTTCACTTAAACAACTATTGTGTTCTGAGACAGGAGGCTGCAAGTTCCATTGATGAAGTAGGAAGGTTTGTCCAGTTAACTATGGATGGGTTAAGATCAAGCAGCAGTGATGCAGATAAGGAGGCACATGACTGCATTATATCAACAATTGCAAATTTCTAGCTGCAATTGGTCAGTGGAATATCTAAGGTGTGCGCTGAGCGTGACAGTCGTAACAACTCAGGAGATCACTTACCTCCTGTGCTGCCCCTTGAATTGTGTGGAGTACTTTCGAGAGACTTTGTGTCTTGTTTGGAAGATCAAAGAATCCGACTTGGGCACAAATTTTCAGAGGCAGAGGTGGAAAACATTGATGAGCAGTTTCGTAAGTTGCGTCTAGCATTTAAGGAGCAAATTGGATTTTCACAAATGCTGCTTGATGCCCAAGCATCTTGTGCTGTTCAATCGTTTGAAAAGTGTTGAAGTCAACCTGGAAGTGAGTTTGAACAATTGAGAATGTTTTGTGGGGCCATTGCAAGCATTATGCCAAGTACAAGCAGTGTTGAGTCCGATTTCTCCTTGATCAATTGGACGAAGGATCCCAACTTGCAAAGCCTCAGTGACTTCTCCCTCGAATCAATACTGCATTGCAAGCAGTATAAGAAACTCAGAGACCTAATGGAATAAAACTACTAGTAGAAGATAGACAAAACATTGACGTTTAAGGCATTTTATAGCGTGCACCGAATGTGCACCGAATTTGAGGTTTGAAAATGCACCGAAAATAGCTATTTTCGTTATTTGCGGTGGCCACCGAAAATAGGGAGGCCTGGTCCCAAGTACGGTACTGCGGTAAAAAAGAGTTGTATCATAAGTGGAATGCAAATTGAGCCGGCAGGGTCCACGAGTTCGCCGGTCAGAGTTGTATGGTTGTTGTTACGATACTGTAGTACCTGTAGTATGTATGATACATACTAACAGTAAGACTGTCCCCATGTCAGCAAACAAGCAAGCAAGCACGGTAGCTTCGGTCCAACGCTTTCCGGTTGACTGTGATGGTGAGAGAGGACAGAGAGGTCTGCTTGCTCATATCAAGCCATCCATCGGGTTGTTCTTTCTTTCTTTCTCTGTATCGTACAGTAAATCCTCTTGATGACGGAGTCATGTTTTCCTTTTTTGGCGGTGCGTCCGAAGAAGTAGAGAGACACAGTGTCAATCTCGATGATGACACTACTGACGTTGGTGGATCCGTTTTGTCGATGGATCAATTCAAATTCCATCAATGGGATCCGGTGTCATCGGTAGACTCGTCCACATCATCCATGAATACATCTTCTGTTCCATTGGATTCACGACAATCTATACAATCTGTCAAGACCAAAAACCGTGAACAACCATCCAAAACATTCGACGAATGTCATGCCGTCTATTGTTACAAACGTGGCGTCATTCGAGCCACGTTCGTACAAGTCTTGCGAGATCTACACAACGATGACGTACCGGTAGTAGACGATTCATCGCCATGGCCCTTACCTCCTCGATCATCCGTCTTAGTTTCTGCCAAGGAAGTCGCTTCTGCCTTGCAAAATTCAAACGAACGACGACGACAACAACAACAACAACAAGTGGTAGCAGCATCGCCTAAAGCTTCGTTGGCATCGTACACTGCCTCGTCTGTTCTGTCTATCGTTACTAGTTCCTTAAAGTGGACGACAAGCAAAGTCGTTTCTATCGTTCGAAACCAAAATGACAACAGTGACGGTATGGTGTCCAAGTGGGGACAAGAAGGCGATGAAGGAATTGGTGGTGGTTGGGAGGCCACATTTGTTCCAGATCCAGACAATGGTGATGGGAATTACTATGGAGCATTGACACCCATTATCGACTTGGCACAAACCCAATTGGCCATTCAACAAATGGAAGAAGAAATCAACAACAGTCACAACAACAACAACAACAACAACAACAACAACAACAACAACAACAACAACAACAATACATCCTTGTACTCATATCCAGGACATGTACCCATCATTCTTGGTATGGCCGACTGGAATTCATGGGTCACAACGGCGTTTGCCAAGTTCAACAACAGTAACAACAACAACAGTAACAAGACCTTTTTCAACATAACCACTTCGGAAAAGGCATTCTTGCTTGAAGTTCTGGAGGAGATGAAGATTGCCAAAATTATACGACGACGACAGCAGCAACAAAAGATGGGAGCCGTCGATTTGATTGTACTATACCCGTCCAATACGATTCCGACCGAAACAGAGGGAGACGAGTCCGACCAAGAACAAAAACTCCGCATTCCGATCGCCCTTTGGGATCTCCAAGCAGCAGAAACGTTGATTGAACGTCAAATCCAAGATTGGTCCGAGAAAATAGATGAATGCAACATCCGGGCCTTGGAAGCAACCCGAGCCAACAAGAAGACCGTAGCCTTACATTTCATGCGCAAGCGAAAGCGTCTACAGGGAGAGATCGACGCTGCCTCACAGAAATTGGTCAACATTGAACAAGCCAAGGCGGCCATTGAAAACGCACACACAAACAAGATGGTCCTGGACGTGTTGGCCGGGTCGACTCAATTGCTAAAAGACTTGAGAGAGGGACAGTCGGTTCAACAAGTGGATGACGTAATGATTGATTTGCAACAGGAACTGGAGGAACAGAAGGAACTCAATGATGCAATTACAGCCTCCAACACCTTTGCAATGGGAGGTCTCATCTCAGACGATGATCTGCTCAAGGAATTGGAGAATCTTTCGACACTCACTCTACTAGAAGAATCGGAGGTGGTGGTCCCTACTGCCGCTTCCAAGCCAGCAGTGACTGCACAGAAAAACTCGGCGGGTAGAAACGATTCCATGGTGGAACGACCATCATTGTTGACAACTAACAAACGCACAACGAAAACTGAAAAAGGACGATTGGATTCCTTGGTATCTGCTACTATTGAAGATACAAGTGGTGAATCGGTGAAGCGAGCAGAAGCTGCATCGTAGATACACACTCTCCACTAATTGACGATAAGGAACAATAATGAGGACATTTAGCTCAAATCAATTGAAGTTTGTTTCCAAGTAACAATCGACTTGTTACATAGTAAACGGAATTGGAGAACTGATCCAACTGTGACAGGCTATTCTTGGAAATGATTTGAGGTTGGGACATGACAACAAAGACGGCAATGCCGAAAAACTCGCTTCACCCTTTATGATGTTGATTCGTTGGTTGTCTTCCCAACCATTTTTTCCCGAACGCTTAAGTAGGACGATATCTTTTTCCGAGTGATTTGGAGGAATGTAGCTTATTTTGGCGCTTTCTCGGTGGCTATGCAAGCGGATATTGCAGTAACTTTGGAGTCGTCAGCAGCTGGAAGCTTTGTAGATGCCTCAAGCACAAATGGCCACATCTTCCATGCTTTGTTACAATCGCGGCTGAGGTTTTTTTTTGGTTCTGTAACTTCCCAACTTGGGTTCTGCTTTTGGCTGGCAATGTCTGTTGACGATTGTTGTAACAAAACAATAATATACCTCTACAAGGAAATAAGATTTACTGACTAGCTAGCCGCATCAGTATTCGTACCACCAACCATAATCATAGTCCGAATAAAAACTACTGGGATCTGTTGTGACGTAGACGTGTTTCGGTGGAATTTCACTTCCATTGAAAAGCAACTCTTTTTTAATACCAAAGTGCTCTTTGACCTGCATCAGTTCTTGAAGCGACTTTCCAATTGGAAAGTCAAGGAAAGACGCAATTGTCTTTTTAATAATGTTGGAATCCCTTCCTTGATCGAGCATAGATAGGAGAGATCCGGAACCACTATGCATTCCGCAAAGGATCCCATGAAAGAATCTTTCGTACTCTTCTACCTTGCGTTTGAGAGTAGGCCACCAGCAATCCATCAACATACTATAAGTAGAATGTCTCTTGGAAAACAAAAGAATCACGAGCTCTTCGTCATGATGTAAGGGAGAAGGTTCGAAAGGTATCTCGTCGTCGGAATCATCGGAATTTGTTTCACGAGGACGATCGTCGTTCAGTCCCACGCGATATCGTTCGAACAGTTCGATCACGTGCTCCGGAATGGACACTTCAATAAGACTGCGAAGGAATGCCTTGTTGGCTTTGAGACGAGGTGATAGCCTCCTTGGATACTGCGGATCAATACAGTAGTCATTGATACTTTGCCGTAAGGGGTGAGAATAAAAGTGCTTTGCTTGCTTCAAAATCAGGTCCTCGTCGTCATAATAGCTTCTGTCCAAGTGCTCATGCATGTGGCCACCTGCTGCAAACCAGGTGTTAAGAACAAAGTCTCGGTCCTTCCAACGGTTAATGGGAATACAGTCACACAAATGACATTTCATTTTGTAGCTACGGAAAAGATAATCGTCTCCGCCTGCATCCCAGTAGCCTCGAATCCATGCAATCGTCAGAAAGTTTGGGAACTTCACGAAAATGTCTTCCGAGAACAGTCCCAATAGTAGCATGTTTTCTTTCACGACTTCCTGCAAAAAAGTTTCGTCGTCCATCAAGGATTGAGAAATGTACTCAAACGCATATGGGGAAATTGGAAGCGCGTCCTTCATCAGTTTTCGATCTGACATGATTTGTTCCGGTGCCTGCCCCCAAAGATATGTCCCGTCGTACTGTAGTTCTTCTGGATAGACACAAGCCCATTCTCTAAAAAGGCGCTCCGTGTCAGTGACAACTTCAAGCGCTGTTGCAAAGTCGACATCGTCTGTTACCCATTGTTCCCTCGAAGCAAGCGCGAACTCGACGTCTGATTTAAATTTTTCTGGCAGAGACTCCCAGCAAACTGTGCCATCCTTGATGAGTTCCAACCACTGATCGCCATCATCGATCACTTTCATATTGATCTTGTTTGTAGACACGCCTCGTTCCCACGCCGCCAGTGCTAGTGGCGGGTATTCCTTGAGCTTAGGATCTTGCACCAGGTCCCAGAGCTCCCTCGCTTGCCATTCATGTTTCGTTGCATAAAAGGCTGTGATCAACTTCTCGGAATCCTTAAAAATGGAACGGCCTCGTAAAAAGGGGTCGGGGGGCAACCCAACTTGCAAAGCCGCGACTGCAATATCCGGATCGTCCTGCCATTGGGTGCCATTCAAACACGTCCAAAGATACTTAGTACGTCCATATTCCTGTGCCATTCCGTCTATGGAACCAAAACAACTAGTGATAAACTCCTTGGCAACCTGCAAATGAGTTTGGAATAGTTCGTTGGAAATCATTTCTTGTTTTTGGTGTGTCGTATTGCTGTCCAAACATGGAAGCTGCTGTTTGAATTTCTTCTCCAAAGGTGGAGACAGGTCCCCATTCTCAGACTGTTCCTCCACATTGACGTTGGAGGATGGAGAGACAATGGATGTCCCACAACTTGTTGTTGTTGTTGTTGTTGTTGTACGCTTGCGGCTCGCCGGCATGGTATCTGGAAGCAGTACGAAGTTGGAGTCAGTTCCAGGTGGTTTTCTTTGTAAATGATGCCGAATCGATTGTCATAAACGTTTCTATTAAGACAGTAGATAAGGATGGAGCGGATGGAGGATAAAAGCGCACGACGTGGGTTCTACTACCGGTACAACTGTCATACCCTTCAATGCTACGGTACTCGTACTACCGTACCGGTATTTGAAGAACGTCCACGACGTATCATACCTGGTATGATATCTGTACTTAGTAGTACTACAGGTTGTCTACAGTAGTACAGTGATGTATTACGACTTCAGCATCCACTAGTACATAGACCTACCAGTAGGTACATACCACATCATTATTACTCCGAGTAATTTTTTGTAAGTAAAAAGACCTCGCAAAGAGACGATGAAATGATATTGCGGTTAAAATTTTGTTCATTATTACCGTATTATTAATAGTGTTTAGTAATGTTTGAGCGTCGGGGAGACGCATGGCCGGAGCTTGCATTTCACACAACCAACATCATCATCAAAAAAGGCGATCCAATCACAGTCAGTTGGCGTCCTCAAGGAAGATTTTTGGTCATCTATCCATTCCAAACCCTCTAGCTAGCTAGCTAGTAGGATGGCATCTTTTTCCGAAGGTGTGGAGGAATGTACTTCTTTTGCGCTGCTCCTGTCGTCCCATTTGACACTGTGGTAGCCGAGCCTGATGATGTCGATGTTTAACTGTGGCCATTGGGAGCTTTCTAGGTGCCTCAGAGGTCTGTGACACTCTCGGCTCTTGGCTGATTAGAACAATTTTGGCTGCTGCTTTTGGTTTCACAACTTCCAACTTTGGTTCCGTTTGGGCTGGCAATGACTTTTCTTTCGGCTTGTCGGTTGCCTTGACACTGGCGTCTCCGCGAAGTTTGCCAGAAGATCCAAATGTCAGGAGCCGCATTTGCTGATATCGACCGGTGGAGCCACGATAGCCCCCATCCCCCATATATTCCTACCTAGTCAAGTTTCTACATGGATGGCTCTCAGTGGGAAATGTTGTATCCAGATATGATCCTACCAAATACCCAATTTGATGCCCATTGTGCAATGAGCCCATTCTTGAAGATTTCAAAACACTTTCTCTCGTGTCCGGACTGAGAAAGACGCAAGTGTCATGCAGCCCTCAAAACTCAAAACAGCAATCCGATATCGATCTGAGTCCCTGGATACCGACCTAGTCCTTCTGGACCTACTGTGTGGCTTAAATCATTGGCTCAAAGGTACTCCTATCCCAACCCACTGAGTACCCGAGAGGATCGCACACCTGCTTTACAGTCAGGCTACGATAGGCTGGCATCACGCTGAGACTGATAACACCAAACCTAGAAAAGCGAAACTTCCGTAAGGACATTTCGGATGGCCGCCTCGGCCCAATTCACGAAATCTTTCCACGCACAATGTTAATAACAACAACCACACGACCGCGAACAGCATCACAAACGACGCGGGCCATTCACACACATACCTCCCGCCCCATCACGGTCGCAGCCCTAAACGCAACATCAGCAACGACGGCCACACTGCTACCGCGAATAGTCAAGACACCATAAAAACCCTGCCATCACAGACACAAACCAAAAAAAAACTAACTAACTAACTCCTATCTCCCCAGATATGTCCTCATCCTCCCGTGGGACGTTTTCATACAATAACATTCTCCCTGGAAGGACCTCTAGATACGGAACTACTAGGCGGAAGCTACTAGTTGACGTAGCCATAACCCCACAGTAGAGGACCATTTTCGCACAGATCCCGAATCCCGACGCAAACAGCCTTGAAAACTGGCTGGAGACATATGAGCCGATGATCAAGCAAAATATCAGGCACCGACGGACAAATTCAGATCGCCGCCGACAAATTGACGAAGTCTTTCAATTAACCAGAACCGCACCTCCGCACAACCCGACACCAACGACAGTACCAAGACAACGAACGCCAACACTGACAACTCGCCCCATCACCACATATTTCCCTCCAAACAGAATCACATTCCCCACTCCAACTTTGGAGACAACCACCACCACAGCGAGAACAACCATCACATCAAACAACCCGACCACCATATCCACCCGACTACCATAAAACCCACTGAAAACCAAACTAACATACAAACGCATAATTATGCTCATACCCATCTCACATCACCTCCTCTCCACCCAGATGAACTTTTCCTCCTCACGTAGGAGGTTTTATTACCATTACTACATCCCTGCAGTGATCTCCGGTCACTCCCTGCAGTGCCTCGCCCTTCGGGGCCCGGCTGGTGAGTCAGCTTCTTAGATACGGAACTGCTGGTAGCTAGTAGTTGGCATAGCCATAAAATAGATTTCATTATCATAGTTGACGTAGCCATAAATAGATTTCGTTATTCAAACTGTTAATATTCAGACTGGTAAGATTCAGAGTGATCAGATTCAGACTGGTAAGATTCAAATCGGTCAAATTCAGACTGGTAAGATTCACAGTCAAATCGGTCAGAGTCAAATTCAGACTGGTAAGATTCAGAGTGATCAGATTCAGAATGCTCAGATTCAGACTGGTCAGATTCAGACGACCAATCATAAGAGTAGTCCAAATAAAAAGTATAGGGATTTGTTGCAACGTACACGTGTTTCGGTGGAATTTCACTCCCGTTGAAAAGCAACTCTTTTTTAATACCAAAGTGCTCTTTGACCTGTATCAGTTCTTGAAGCGACTTTCCAATCGGAAAGTCAAGGAAAGACGCAATTGTCTTTTTTATAATGTTGGAATCCTTCCCTTGGTCGAGCATAGAGAGGGGCGATCCAGAATTAATGTACATTCCGCAAAGTATCCCATGAAAGAATCTTTCGTACTCTTCTACTTTGCGTTTGATTTTAGGCCACCAGATATCCATCAGCTTACTATAGGTAAAATGTCTCTTGGAAAACAAAAGTATCACGAGCTCTTCGTCATTACGTAAGGGAGAAGGTTCGTAAAAGATCTCGTCGTCGGATTCATCGGAATGGCCTTCGCGACGGTGATCGTCGTTCAGTTCGAATAGTTGGATCACGTGCTCCGGCATCGCCACTTCAATAAGACTGCGAAGGAATGACTTGTTGGCTTTGAGCCGAGGTGATAGCATCCTCCGATACTGCGGATTCACGCAGCTGCCAGAGTTATCTCGCCACAATGGAAGAGAGTAGAAGTGCCTTGCTTGCTTCAACAACAGTTCCTCGTCGTCATAATAGCTTTTGTCCAAGTGCTCATGCATGTGGCCACCTGCTGCAAACCAGGTATTAAGAACAAAGTCTCGGTCGTGCCAATAATGTTTGGGAATGTAGTCATACAAATGACTGTTCATAAGAGAGTCGTCACCACCTGCATCCCAGTAGCCTCGAATCCAATCAATCGCCAGAAAGTTTGGGAACTTCACGAATATGTCTTCAGAGAAGAGTCCCAACAGTAGCAGGTCTTTTCTCACGACTTCCTGCAAAAATGTTTCGTCGTCCTTCAAGGATTGTGAAATGTACGCAAACGCATATGGCGAAATTGGAAGCGCGTCCTTCATCAGTTTTCGATCTGACATGATTTGTTCCGGTGCCTGCCCCCAAAGATATGCCTTGTCGTACTGGAAATCGTCTCGATAGACGCAAGCATATTCTCTAAATAGGCGTTCCTTGTCGGTGACAACTTCAAGCGCTGTTTCAAAGTCGGCACATGTCTCGACTTTGCCGTTCTCCCATTGCTCCCTCGAAGCAAGCGCGAACTCGACGTCTGATTTGAATTTTTCTGGCAGAGACTCCCAGCAAACTTCACCATCCTTGATGAGTTGCAACCACCGATCGCCATCATCGATCACTTTCGTATCGAACTTCTTTGTAGACACGCCTCGTTCCAACGCCGCTAGTGCCAGTGGTGGGTATTCCTTGAGTTTGGGATCGTCCACCAGGTCCCAGAGCTCCCTCGTTTGCCATTGATATTTCGTTGCATACAAGGCTGTGACCAACGTCTTGCAATCCTTCAAAATAGAATGGCCTTGTAAAAAGGGGTCGGGGGCCAACCCAACCCGCAATGCCGCGACTACGATATCCGGATCTTCCTGCCATTGGGTGTCTTTCAACCAAGTCCAAAGTATTTCAATACGTTCATCCTCGTGTTCGGGCTCTCCCATTCTGCCTGTGCAGACACAAAGACTCATGATAACATGCTTGGCAGCGTGCAAATGAGTTTGGAATACTTCCATGGAAATCGTTTCTTGTTTGTCGTTCGTCGTATTGATATCCGAACATGGAAGCTCCTGTTTGAGTTTCTTCTCCAAGGGTGGAGACGGGTTCCCATCGTCCGACTCTTCCTCCACCTTGACGTTGGAGGGTGGAGAGACAATGGATGTCCCACAACTTGTCGTTGTAGTTGTTGTACGCTTGCGGCTCTCCGGCATGGTGTCTGGAAGCAGTACCGGCATGGACTCGGTTACAGGTGGGATTACTTTGTGTGAATTCAATTTAGCCTACTTCCTTTTTATACGAGTGTTATACGTCGTAGTACAATGCAAGAGCAGTGATAGCAAGCCTTTTGTCCAAGTTTTTTGACACACACGGTAGCTATCATACCGGTATGATATGTCAAACGACAGTGTGATGAGTCCATACGGAAAACAAAAAAGAATACCACCGGCACTTGGTATCATATCGTACCTGTAAAGTACCTACGGTACTCTGTAGTACGTAGTACAACATTGGTCGTCCTAAAAAGTACCGCGAAATAAAATGTCAAAGCGCGCCAGCCGGTTATTATTTCTCGTACTCTAACTAGTAGAGGAGTAAGACTTCTGCAGACCTACCTACACCCATTATTATTCTCTTTCACGGTTTACAGCTAGTACATGATCTATGATGATAGGGTAAGACTCCTGTAAAATATTAATTTAGCAATGTTTGAACGCCACGAAAAGACATCACAAATCAAAGGTGCATGGCCGAAAGCTTGCACTTCACCAGCATCCAAAAAGTCGATCCGAGCGATCAGGTGGCGTCCTCAAGGAAGATTTTTGGTCGTCTATAAATTCCAAACCCTAGGATGACATCTTTTTCCGAAGATGTGGAGGGATGTACTTCTTTGGCGCTGCTCCTACAGTCCCATTAGACACTGTAGTAGCGGAGCCTGCTGATGTCGATGTAGCAACTGTGGCGTCATCAGAGAGTGCAGGCTTTGTAGGTGCCTCAGGCGGCGCGGAGGTCTGCGACACTCTCGGCTCTTCGCTGATTGCAATGATTTTGGCTGCTGCTGCTTTTGGTTTCACGACTTCCAACTTTGGTTCCGGTTTGGCTGGCAATGGCTTCTCTTTCGGCTTGTCGGTTGCCTTGACGCTGGCGTCTCCGCGAAGTTTGCCACCGATTCCAGGACCATCGCCATCGATGCCCATCTGCTTTCTCATGTCCATCTTGAAATTCATGATATCACCCCGGTACGGAGTGATTGTTTTGTCGTCACAAATCCAGATCTCTTTGGCAACTTGGCTAATCAGCCTCATGTCATGACTGACCAAGACCATTCCACCCTCAAATTCATTCACTGCTTTTGCCAAAGCATCAATGCTTTCCATATCCAAGTCTGCAAAGAAAAAAAAGAAAAAAAGAAAAAAAAATGTCTTTAGAATCTGCCGAACAGGTCACGTATACTTGAACGGGGGGAGGGATCATAGATCATAGGAACTTACGATTAGTTGGTTCGTCCAAAAGGAGCTGTGACATCGACAATAGATAAATAAAGGTTTTTGTACGATGTGAGGGGGAAAAAAGGCACCATCTGAACAAAGTACAAGTCAAGTGTTCCATTACTCACGATATGTGGTACATCTCGCCCGAGCTTTGCAAAGACGACTCGAGACTTCTGACCGTCACTCAATTCTGCCATCTTTTGGACTTGCATAGCTCCCGACACTCCGAACCGACCCAAATACTTTCGCTGTTCATCACGTGGGTCACCAGGATACAACTCTTCGAAAAACTCCAAGGGCGTTTTTTCCAGATCCAAGACATCGACAAAATGTTGCGTGAAACGTCCCAGCTTCAAATGTCCATGGGGCCGAATGTCACCCAACGTTGGTTGTAATTCTCCTGCCATGAGCTTGACGAGCGTCGTCTTTCCCGCTCCGTTGGGACCAACAAGGGCGACCCGAGAATCCAAATCCACGCCAAAATTGACATTGGTGTAAAGAGGTTCACAACCTGGGTATCCAAAGGAGACATCATGAAAGGCGAGAACTGGGGGTGGCAAAGCTCCAGGATCATTGAACTTGAAATTCAACGGTTTTTCTTCCTCTGGTTTTTCAGTAAGTCCCGCTCGGATCATCTTTTGAAGGACCTTTTCCTTGGACTGCGCTTGCTTGGCGTTCTTGGCAGTTCCGTGACCGAAACGAGCAATATACTCCTTCATGCTCTTGATCTGTTCTTGCTCCCATCGATATTGCTTCCATTGGTTTTCTTCCTTTTCCGTCTTGGTCTTGACGAATTGGTCGTAGTTTCCGTCGTAGTACACTAGCTTGCGTCGATTGGTGAAGTGGATCATGTGTGAGCAAACATTATTGAGGAAGTCTTGCGAATGCGATACGAGCAAGAGAATTCGGTTCCATTTGGACAGGTACTGTTCCAACCAAATAACGGCTTCCATGTCTCTGAAAATGAATAAAAAAATAAAAAAAGATGATGATGATAAAAAAATCAGGTGATTAGGTTTCCATGCAAGAGAATGACATGATAACATGGCCATATGACACTGTCAAAGCAACAGTGTTTTGTGCCACTTACAAGTGATTGGTTGGTTCATCTAATAACAGGCTGTTTTTTTTAAAATTTAAAAAACACATGGAACGACCAACAAGAATGAGAATAAAACGTAGAGACTAACGCGCATCTTGTTTTTGGATCGTAGACTCTGTGTATATAGACACTCACCATACAGGTTGAATGAACAAGGCTCTTGCCAGGGAGACACGCATTCGCCAACCTCCCGAAAAGTCCTTGGTTTTTTTGGATTGCATTTCATGCGTAAAGCCAAGTCCTTTGAGGATCGACCGTGCCCGTACTTCTGCAGTAGCGGCATCCAAAGCATCCAATCGTTCGTAAACCAAATTGAGTGCCTCCATGACTTCCTCTTGGATTTCTTCTGCCGTCTTGACTTGTCCGTCTGCATCTAATTCTGGTTCGTCCGGTGGATTTTCCACCAGCTGGGCCATGAGATGATTCAGATCTTCGGCTTGTTTTTCGAGTTTCAGTCGTTCCTCGTCGACACTCATGACGGCATCGAGGGCTGTCATTGTATCGGATGGTTCCACCTCTTCCTTCAAGAAAAAGATATCAATCGAGTTGGGAATGGGGACGGCTCTTGCTCCCAAAGCCCGGAGCAACGTACTTTTACCACATCCGTTCCGACCGATCAATCCATACCGGTTGCCATGATTCAATACAATTTCCGTTTCGTCCAACAAGACGGCACCCATATGCTGCAGGGTGAAGTTGGTGACGTTGATATCCCGGGCACGTGCGTCGACACCCTTCCGACTGGCCGAAAAGGTACATATGGTCCCGGCGGCAGCCAAGGCATCGGCAGCGTCATGATCGATACCATCATCCGATACGGCTCCGGCACCCGGTGCCACTCCGGCTTCCATCACATCGGAAGTGGCGATCAAGGTTTGTTGGGCTTCCTGTAAGACGGCTTTTGCATCGAGTTTCTTGTTGTCGTCGTCGTCGTTGTCATCATCGTCGTCGTCGTTATCACCTTGATTCTTTTTTCCTTTTCGTTTGGCTTCACGTTTGGCTTTGGCAAGTGCCTTCTTTTCTTCCTTGCTTAGTTTCTTTTCAAAGAGTTCTTCATCACCACCACCCATGGCAGCCGTCCTCGTGAGGACAGTCGTGTCGACTGCTGCCTCGGTACGACTTTGCAGTTCTCGTTCAAACGCCTCTTCGGCCTGTTTGGCCTTCTTCTGATGCCAACGAGACGTCATAATATTATTATTATGTAGTAGTATGGTAACGATGAATATGGGTTGGAAGAGAATGGAGACGGAGTTGTAGTATTGTTTTATTATTAGACAGTAACGGAGGGTGGGGAAGGGGACCTATTATTAATAAGAATGATTTGGAAGACGACCGATCATTCTGAAATGTGAGAGAATAAAAACAACAATACACGGAGTACGATGGTGCACTTTTTCGGACGTACGAGATACCGTATTACGACATGATGTGCACCGGTAGTAAATTTTGTGCATGTGTGATGTGTGATGATGATGAATGTTGTCGCGATCTTCCTTCATTGCTCGCCGTCCAACCGTCAGCGGAAAAAGAAGAAATTAGAAAACATTTTAGCGAGTAAATAAGATTCCGAATTCCATTATGGGGCGGTTTCGACGGGCAAAACACTCTACAGTAGTATCATAGTACATGAAAAAATCTTGCTGGAGGACAGAGAAACAACTTTCAAGTCCAAAAAGAGAGTGAAAGACTACCGGTACCGTAGACTACTACTTGCTTGACTGCCAACAAGCAACGGCCCACCCAACACACAACAAGTTTCATTTCAGTTTGTTTCATTTTGTTTGCATCTTATCTTACAGCAGTTAGGCAGATATGGATTATTTTGACGTTGACGATTATTCGGACGCGGAAGAAATTCCATTCGATCCGAAGGATGTGGACGTCGTTGCGACCAAAATTCGAACATGGAATTCCCGCCATCCTGGAAATCAAGTTTATACCGATCTCATACAAGCGTCCGTCCAATCGGCTACCATGGACACACCTCCTCAAATCCGGAAGGAGGCTGAAAATATTTACCATGAAATTTGTGTGAATCGGGGAGGTCGTTTTTTGAAACTTCCCGAGGGCAAATCCGAGTCGAACTTCTGCAAGGTCATGTCCGAACAACACATCGTCAACAAGGTGATCCATGCCTTGAAAACAGCCAAGAAACGTAAGGAGTTGCGAGATGCCGGTATTATACCACCTCCCTTTATCAAGGCAGCAAGACTCGGAATGAAACCCTTCAAAGTTGGCACCAAAAGAAAAGCACAACAACAACAATCACAACTTCTTGACAACACAACAACAACAACAGCAACAACAACAGCAACAACAACAGCAACAGGAACAGGAACTGACATGGATGATACCAAATTGAATACTCCCAAGAAATCAAAACTATCCAAAAAATCAAAACTATTCAAACAAAGACAACAACAACAACAACAACAATCCAAAACCAAACCTTCCAACGGAGAAGACGAGACTAAAGTACAAAACGAATCATATCCATTGCCATTTCCTGTATCAGAGTTGGCACATTTTGCCTCCTCAGAAGGGATAACGGGACCCTCTACCAAGAAATCGGTTTCGAAGAGTGACAACAACAACAACAACAACAACAACAACAACAACAACAACAACAACAACAACAAACCAAATGATAACAAATCGAGTGATGGTGGTCCTACCAGAAAACCCGTTGTGAAGAGACTTCCAATCGCCTACAAGGCAGTGATCATCGGTGGGGGGAAAGCAAATAGTGGTGAACCAATTTCCGACAAGTTGGAGAACGTCTTGCGTCTCATTTCCAAGGTTTGTTCTCAACCTGGCCATCCATCGAAAGCACATTACGTGTTGGATCGACCGGATCCCGATAGGTACAACTCTGTACATGCCGAACCCCATCAGGAACGACTTCAGAGACTACTATTGCGACAACGATTCGCATCGGCGGTGTCTATCGGCATGACACCCATTGAATTTGCTCGTAACCTGTTGAAATTGTGGGGCGGTGAACTGAAGCAAGTCAAACTGAAGTTACCACCCAAACGACCCGTCAAGAAGCCACCATCTACCTCGTCTATCGGCAAGAATCTACCAAACACTGATCCGTCGTCACCGGCAGGATTGAATGTAAACTCTCCACCACCACCACCAGCAGAAGCAGCAGCAGCAGAAGCAGTTTGTGACGAAACAGGGACACGGGTGGATCCGGCTGGGACTACAACAACAACCACCAACACCACAAATAAAAATGACAATGGCAAAGTGGCGGAAACTTCGACTCCTCGAAGTGTCTTTGGTTTTGGAATGTCCTCCCTTTCCGGATACACTGCAGTCATGGCAGCTGCCACTGCGGCAGCCTTTTATGGTGGCAAGACACCCACTACGACGTCGTCTCCTACCACTCCATAAGAAGCCGAACCCCCCCCCCCCCCCCCTTACCCCAACAAGAGAAATTAAAAAAGAAAAAAGAGAAACGCGTTTCGTGTGCCCACAAAAAAAATAAAAAAAAAATTCCCGAAATGTTCTACCAATCATCATCTACTAGCTAGTAGAAGCAATTATATTACACTGCTGATGAAATGCTACTAATGTTTTTGTGAGAACTCAACACAATGATAACTGTGGTAGTATTACTACGTCGTAGTCTTCACAGTCTATTAATGTTGTAACTGTTGTACTTCACAGTCAGCTATGACATGATAGCTACTAGCTACAGGTACGACGTAGACTACTGTCGTACCTACCTACGGTAGTAGCCACAATATTTCGTACTAAACCAGAGTAACACAGTGTAATATGTAACCCTATCGACTGCCCTACTCCCAATATTCTTGGTATTTCATTCTTCTAGCTAGCTACTCTCTAGAGAGCTACATAGCTACAGGTACGACGTAGACTACCGTACTGTCGTACCTACCTACAGTAGTAGCCACGTACTAACAGTAAACACAGTAACCCTGTCGACTGCCCTACTCCCAATATTCTTGGTATTTCATTCTTCTAGTAGATTCCGAATTCCCATTCATTGAATTGTCTCCGCCATCAAGGCGTTTTCGATCGATCTCTCTCCACTGATGACAGATGACAGTGAATGGTATTCATCGTACGTCCTACGACGACGTAGTATTTACATTATCTCTCTTATCAAGAGTTCATTTTTATTTTTAGGAAGACATATATATTTAAACACCATGTCGAGAAGTGCATTGTGGCGTCAAGAGGGTGTAAAGAAGGAACGGGAGCGTCAAGCCGAGGAACTGTTTGAGCTGGCGGTGGAAGAAGGTCGGAACAATCGTGCGCGGAATGTGATGCCATTGTGGGGACCCGACGACAGTTTTCATCTCAATCCCATGTTGTTGCAAAACTTGATCCGATCGTCGTACTTTCAAAAGTGTTGTCGAGACTTGACCGATTGGAGTGCTCTGGTGGATGAAGTTTATTATCAGGTCCAACATGTCGAACCCTTCAGTGCTGCATCAGGTAAGTGAAATTTTGTTGCACATCATTGCCCAACTAACAATCATAGTATAATATTATATTCTGGATATTGATGTTCTGTGTCTGTCTGTCTGACTGTCAATCGGGACTCTACACTATTCACTCACCTAATTTCTTTTTGTATCACTGTTTCTTGCCTGCTTGGCTGCTCCGAAAAGGTACGTACAGAACCATAACTCATCGACAAGATTTTGGATATACTTTTCCAGAACACGTCAACATCAGAAGGTTTTTTTTCTAAAGCAAGGCCCCGAAGGTGTCCATCAAGTTTCCTTTAGTCACTGTCCCAAGACGATCATTACGACATTGGTTCGTACAGCACTCTTGTTGTTGCCGCTGTTTGTATTGCTGTCGTTTTGTTTCTATTGCCTCCCCAAAAGAAACCTGTCACTAAACGAATTACATTCTACTCGTTCCACTCTTTCTTTTTGGGCCCCAAAAACAAAAAAAAACACAAATTTCCGACAGGTAACAATCGAGATCCGTCGGCTGCGTTTTGTTTGTTGTTGCGTCTCATGACCTTACGATGTACGACCCATCAGATGAAAATGCTGCTTGACCATCCTGACAGTCCTTACATTCGTGCCATTGGATTTCTTTACTTGCGTTTTGTTGGTGATCCTAAGGATGTCTACCAGTGGATTGAGCCCTACCTGTACGATGAAGAACCCATTGCTGTTACGGTCAATGCGCAAAAGAAGCAAAAGGGTTCAGAATATCAACAACAACAACAACAATCACACCCGTCGTATGGTCGTGGCCGTTCTTCTGCCTCCTCCCATTCCGAACCTGAAACGATCGGCGAATACGTCCGAAAGCTCTTTTCCGAACGCGAGTATTACGGTACCATGTTACCACGGTTGCCCGTCCATATCGAACGTGACATTCAAGTCAAGTTACTATTGGCCGAAAAGATTCAACGTCGTGCCCAGAAGCATTTGGCCGATCGGGATACCATGAACGAGTTTCAACGTATCGGTGCCCATGTCATGGCCTTGTACGGAGACGACGAGAATCCCGTTACCTGGTACGAGGCCGTGGTGGACCGAGTCGTCACCCGTAACGAGGAAACGGGACGGGCGTTGAAAGTACCAAAATTCATTGTGACCTTTCCAGAATATGGCAACACCGAAACGGTCTTGTTGGGAGAAATGGAACGTCGTGGTGTGCCGTTGGAGCCGGTATCGACGGGTCCCGTGGGACGTGGTAGCGATCGAGGATATGACGACAGAGATGTAGTAGGACGTGATCGTCGTGGCGGTGGAGGAGGAAGAGGAGGAGGGTACGACTTGTACGACGAAGTTCGTAAGCGAGAGCAAGAAAAAGTGACCGCACGAGGGAGGAATGCAGTCGCACAACGACCGTTGACTGCCAAGGCGAGTCTTGCTGCTGCCCCCCTACGAAAAGGACGAGGGTACAACGATGACGATGGTGACAAATATCGTCGTCACGATCGTCGTTTGGAAGGGCCATCGACCGACAAAACGGCGACGACAACGTCCAACAGAACATCTTCGTCGTCATCTTCTCCTCCTCGTACTGTTCCCCCGCCTGTGGAACAACAAAAGAAACGATCGGCAGAAGAGATTGCCATGATTCAAGAAAAGAAACGAAAACTCATGGCCAAGTATGGGTAGTGTGGGGAAGTAATATTATTATATCATTGTTCGTATCGTATTTTATTTTATTATTCGGAAACGTTGGACAGATGGAACCTGTTCCAAACATTATTTCAATGAAACAGTATGTTGTGCTACTGTAGCAGTAGTAAATGGAAACAAATGCGGGCATAGTTTCCGTCTTCTTGCTAGTATGATACGTGATACATGGTGCAAGCAAGAAAATAATACTAACAGTCATCATTGTGTGTGATGGTGGGAAAAAGTATTCTTTCTCTGGATTCTCTGTCAGTCCGCAACTATCCATCGGAGTAGAGATTAATATCTCTCTATCATAGATCTACGGATCTACGGTAGTCAATTACGATTATACCTATGGTAGGTAGGTACCGTAGGTAGTAGCGACTACGTACTTTTTTAGGGGTAGTACAAGTACGTTAGTTACCGGTACTCACTGCACCTTTTATATATCGCAAAGTAATGTTCGATCGAGACTCCAAATTCCATTGGTGTGGGTTGAAGTTCGCTTCGGACGCGTTATATATGCCCCTCGCGCGCCAATGAATTCTCGCATCCCACACACACCCAGAAAAGGAATGTTCAATGTTGTCGACATAAAATTCTGTTGGCTGCGAAATTATCAACCACTAGCTAGCTAGCTAGAGCTAGCAAGTCTACTACTGCTGATACACGACGTATAAACCAATATTATATTGGAAGATACATGCCATTTTTTTGGGTGAAGACCAGAGTGATTATACCATACATTTCCCCTGCTCATCACATCTACCGGTAACATAAAAAGAAGAGAATAGTACTGTCGACACTGATGAGAGATCTACAGGAGCATCGACTGACAGATAACAGTAGAAGGAAGATGTCTCGATCTCGATCTCGACAACGACCCAACCGTTGGAACTGGAAGGAGAACACTCGTTCTGTCTCTGTGACGATGTTCATCACAGTGGCAGTTCTTTCTACAATACAAATTTGTCATGGATTGGTGGTCCCTTCTACGTTTGGTCCAACTGCAGCCAGGCCTGTGGTAATCAAACCGGCAATGACAACAGCATTCACAGCCAGGAAAACTTGTAGTCGTCTTTTTTTTGCCAATACATTGGACGACATTCGAAGAAATGCCACAGCCTCCAGCGACGACGACGACGATGATACCAACCGCAATTTGGAACAAATTTCTGTATCGACGGGTCGATTTCTTAAAAAGACGCGTCCCGTACGATTCATCATGACACCGGATGATCTCAATGACGATGATGACGAGGATGATAAAGCAAACGATCCATTGACGCGATTGGAACGAAATCAACAAGAATTGTCACTCAGTCTCGGCAAATTGAAGGCCTCGTTGCAACAGGAACAACGAAAGTCACAAACCTTACAGGAACGTCTCGAAGAGGCAGAACGGATCATTGCCTATCAAAAGGAAAAACTCGAACGGACCACACTCGCACAACAACAAGAACTCAAGGCTCTCGATCAGCAATTGGCACAATCCTTGTTGGAACAACAACAGCAACAACAAGAACTCTTGTTGAAAAAGGCCAAACAAGAAGCAGCAAAAGAACAACAACAACTTTTACGACGTGTTCAACAATTACAAGCCAATCTCGACGTGGCCACACAAGATTTGCAATCGACCAACAGAGAGATTGCCGACTTGTCACGGGAACTCAATTCGGCACAATCGGAAATCAATCAACTATCGAATCGATTGGAAAGTGCACAATCCAAAGAACGGAACTATCAAACGACGTTACAGAAATTACAAGAAAAATTGGGTGTAGCCCGTGGAAAGCTCGGTGTCAAGCAGGAAACTCTGTCCAAGACACAACGGGAATTGGCGCAAGCCAAGGCCAAGTTGGATTTGCAAGAAAAACTCAGTGGAGGGAACGGATCTACGCCTGCCGCGGCTGCAGCGGCAACAACAACACCTCCACCCATTTTCGGTGCTGCCTTCAATCTCGGTGGGTCGGGTGTAGCATCCACGTCGTCCAAATCGACTCGGCCGCCAACTGCAGCATCGGCGCGTGCTGCAACTCCTCCCGTAGTGCCCAATCCCATCGCCAACAAGGTATTTGTATACCCCGTCATCAATAATTGGTCGATCAATGAAAATTCCGGAGAAGTCACTGGCATCGTACAGAACCATCCCGACATTGACGACGGGACCCGTATCGTTACGAGCGCATTGGCCAATCCGAAACAAGCCAGTGTCAACGCCGTCGTCGTCACCAAGTCGGGGTCCAAATACAAATTGGGAACACCATCCAAATCACAGCCCAAGGCCAATGTTGTTTCAACGCCACCACCACAAGTAGAAGAAAAGGAGGAAATCAAGCTCCCCTCGTTCAATTTCTTTGGAACCAGTCAGGGCAGCAGTAGTGCCAGCACCAGTGCCAGCAAGAACGCATTCAACCAGCCTCCTCCACCGAAAACGCGAGCACAAGAACTGCAACAAAGATATCCGCAACTTGAATTCCCATTGACGGGGGAATCGATCAGCAATGGACGTGGTACTAAATACTTATTGGCGGGAAAACCCAAACGGAAACCCAGCGGCCGTTCGGAAATCATCATGGCATACAAGGCCAACGCTCAGTTGGAACCCATCGGAGAAGCGGTGGCAGTCAAATTGTCGACCCATAAGGATAAGTTGGATCGAGAATACAACAATTACCAACGGATTCAAAAAGGTGCCGTGGGTGGATGGGGGGCCAATACCAGCGGTTCTGCCCATGCGTTTGTCAAATGTTACGATTTCTTACCCGTCTTGGAAGGGTCCTTCAAGTATGCGCAACATTCTGCGCTAGTCCTGGAACGAGGCGTAGAGGACTTGCGAGAATACAAAGCCAGGCATGGTACCATGGACGACGCTACCACAAAGGCGGCACTCTCCACCGCCATCAAATGTGTCGAATCATTGCACAAGGCCCGATTGGTCTATACCGATTTGAAGGCAGAAAATCTAATCACGATGGAACAAGGGGACTCGTCTGCGAATAATGATGGTATTCTGTTCAAGGGCGTCGATTTGGAAAGCGCCATTCCCCACCGAGGACATCCTTTGGATTACACTCCGGAAGCTTCTCCTCCCGAATTCGCCGTCCGATACCTAGAAGGGGAAGCCTACGACTTTATATTGGAGTACAGCTACGACATTTGGAGTTTTGGTATGCTGGCCTATGAATTGGGAACGGGAAAGAACTTTTTTTCCAAAAAGCAGCCAGCGCAAATCATGAAGCAATTGGGCATGGGAGTCTTTGAACCGCCCAACGTCGAAGCCGTCATTGACGATGGCAAGCTTTGCGACTTGATCAACAAATGCCTACACTTGGATCCAAAGCAACGACCAACAGCGACTCAAGTTACCAACCATCCGTACTTTAAGGGCGAATCTCCTCGACTGTTTGGATGGTAAAGTATGGACCGCGACAACTATCATCCCGTAACATGACATAACAAGATGGAGATGATTCCATACCACACGCAACATGAGATCTACTATCTACGTCGAATTATGATTGTTAATTGTCAAAACAACAACAACAACGGGAACACCAGAGGACTTGCACGATGTCGACAGCCTCCGCTCTAGAACACCGCACGCACTACATATTAAAAACCGCAGCACAAGCAGCAGCAACAAGGGAACATGAACATAATGTATATCCGAGCGAGAGGTTGTAGACAGGACGACAAGCCCCAAGTAGTAACAATATAAAAAACGACATTGTTTATTACCGCTTATTATGCCTTGGAAAGAGATTCTGTATTTTTCGTTCCAGTTGGTTCGGTATCCTGGACCTGATAGCGTTTTAAGTGTTCCCAAACGGTGTCGGTCGTTGGATGGCGTTGCGCAAACAAGAAGTCGTTTTGAAATCCCCCACCTTGTTGTACCATGATACGACAATGTATCTTTCGTCCGGATCGGTCGGGTGCTGCTGGTGCGTTTTCGTCGTCATCCTCCTCCTTGGTCGGTTTGGCATTTCCACCGCCACCACAATCGTCGTTTTTATCATCAGTTTCGACGATCCCACAATACAAATGGTTGGACCATACTTGAAACTTGTCTTGGAGGTGACTACGTGGTGGCCCACCGACCCACTTGTTTTGTTTCCACTTGCCGTGTATGCACACTTCGTTGGAATCAAAACTGTGATGTCCCAATCGGAAAATTTCATGACGCTTGACGTGGACCATACCGGGCAAACAGCAGGGTTTGAGTGCGAGAAAGTGTACCGTATCCGGATTGTCATTGAAGAGTTGGACCGCCCGCAGACTAAGAGTGCCACAAAGATGAATGGCCAGAATAATCGCAGGATGTTCTGTGCTAAAGTAATGATGTGGTATATTGGCGAGTTGTCGAGAGGCTTTCAAATCTTGTTTCGACGTGTCCAGGGATATCGGCCATGTCTCGTAGTACGTGGATGATGTTGACGTTGTTCCCTTGATGTTAGTTTCTTTTTCTTTTTCTTGTTGTTGTTTGTTAACAATTGTCGGTCGGTCCCCATAAATATGTTCCCAATTGATATGATGGGACTGTGGTTGCTGATTTCGCATAGGAAACGCCTTATCCATCAACACAATGCGAGATACTTTCGAGGGTGTCAATAGTTCCGACAGGAGCATGCTCAAGTATCCCTTACCCGAACACAAATCCACGATGGTATACTTCTTTTCAGTAGTAGTGCCACTAGTAGTAGTTTGTGATTCAATCAATCGAACGACGGCATCCAAAACGGGTACAGCCTCGATGAATTCTTTGGTGACACGGTCCCTGTCAAACAACCGTCGCCATAACGGTGGATTGTCCTGAAATCGACGTCTCCATTGTGTCATACACTGCGGTGCCTTGGCAAAAATGTCTGGATAGTCCTTCGATAACGGATGTTGTTGTAACTGTCCTTCCATGAATGCACAAAACTCGTCATCGGACATGGCAGTTGAAGAATTACCATTTGTCTGGTTGTGTGTGATAGGCGAGTCTTTGTTGTTGGAATCGTGCACCGACGACATGTCATTGCTACCTTCCGCTGTTTCATCATGATGGTCCTTAGAGGACACTGTCATCTTTCTTCGCTTCACTTTGTGTTGATCCATAGAGAAGTAGATCTCATGTGAGCTCGGTAGTCACGAAAACTTTGATTATTACGATGATGTTGTTGTGATTTAATAAGTGCAGACTACAAAGATTTCTTTTTGCGACAATCTTCTTGGATCGAAAATCTGCCCTTTGATCGTTGATGGACATGATCGAGTCACGAGTGGAGTCACGAGAACTTAATTTTGCCTGTCCTCCGAACGTCAATTTTACTACTACGTGTAACATCCACATTGAACATTCATCACAGAGTCAACATTATTACGAAGTGTTTGATTTATTTGACTGTGAACATCTGATCGACGAACGAACGTCGCGATTCACAGTCAATAACTGTATAAAATACGTAGAGGTCGTTCTTGATTATTCTTTCCTCTTCCCATTTTACACCCCGTCTTCCAGGTATTACTACCAAGTGAAAAAGCCCTACTCTCTACAGTATTTTTCGGTAGATATCCAAGCTACCAAACGAAACCACGGTTTTGCGAAATCACAACATCCATAATCATGGCGTCAACATCATCAGAAGCAGCAGCAGCAGCAGCAGTGCCGGTCGTTCCCCCAAAGACGGGCGACACGAAAAAACGATGGTCTTCGATATTTTCATCCAGTTGTGCCGCATCATTTCTCATGGTGGGATATATCCTAATGGCCTTTTTCAACATATACGGTCTCATGTTTCCATTAACCTTTGTGAAATTGGAAGATTACGGTCCCCAAGATTCATGGATACATCCGTTATGGGAAACCGAGGCCAAAATGGCAATGAAGGTGTATCTATCCACCAAGCAACGATTTGACAAGGAATTTTTGCGGGCCGACTTGCCAGAAAGGAATAATAACAACAATCATAATCTCAATGAGGAGGAAGATACTACGGATCCAAACCAAAAATCAAAACCCTCTAACCTTGACACTGTTTTGTTGTGGCAAGATACGATCAACCGTGCGTCCATGACCAAGTCGTTTTTGTTGTCAACTTGGGATTGTATCAAGGATGGACAAGATACTTGTACAGAGGAACAATCGGATGCATCTCTTACCTACGCAAGAAACTGGTTGAATCATCAAGAACACTTGTTGAAGGAAGATGATGGCAGTATCTTATCGACCATTCAATCGGCTGGACAAGGCATTGAAACAACCAGTGTTCTTCTCACCTTTTACAATGGAATCGCCAAGAGATTGAGATTGCTTCTGAAAGCCGCAGGATTCGGAAGCAACAGTGATGATGATGACGATGCCGATGACGCTATTGTCGCAGCCCACAAGGGCATTTTGAATCGCACGTTAGTGCATTTATCTCCCACAAGTCCACTGTGGTCCGCCTTGCAACAAAACACGACGGTGTATTTACATGTGGCAGTGATGCGACAACAATATTTTGTGGAACAACCAGAAACGTTCAACCAAGCGGCCTTGGCCCTTGGTCAGGCATCGCGAATGAACTCGTTGTTATTTGGGCAGGTAGACTTGGTCAAGTACGACGAACCGAATCACTTGACCAAGCCGGCACGGATATTATATCACGACGTAACGTATCTGGTACGAAAGTATCTTCTCCAACAGTCCGTAGGACGACCGCCTTGGGATATGCAAGTTGCCAAACCAGAATACTACCAAGCCTATGAAGCTGCACAGCAAATGAAACTTGACGGTGCGGGGTACCCCTACTGGAAGCCCGAAGTCACCATCAAATACCTAATCGACGATGATAGTTACCCAGCTGCGTTGGCTCATGTGTCAGGAATGGAACTGGTTCGTGTACCACAAAAGACCAAGACACACCCCACAGGACTTGCCTTTCTACCGGTTCTTCACGTCGATGAGATTGGCATGACCAGCGACAAGTATATTCCAATCAACGAAACAGTGTCAACTTTGCCGTTGCGCATTTCCTTTGATCGCAGTGACATGAAGGATGAACATCATGTCCATGCTACCACAGCCACTGCCGGGGGTATATCTCCCGCTCGTTGGCGACTGCTATCACACCTTTCTAAGTCTCTGGATTCCCAACGAGAGTTGGGCTTTGAGCAATCTGACATTGATGACCTTAGACGGTTGATTGCTGATACCAACGTTACACTGTTGGGGATCACGGTCTTGGCCAGTGCATTGCATTTGCTGTTTGAGTTTCTGACCTTCAAAAATGAAGTTTCATTTTGGCAAAACAACAGCGACTTGACCGGATTAAGGTACGTACCTACGAGTATTTATGAGATGCCTGCGGAGACCTTTTTTCAGACATGCAACTTTACTCATTCGTGTGATAACTATTTCCTACAGTGTCCGTTCGTTATTCTTGGATATGATTGGACAATTCATCATTGTCTTGTACTTGATTGATCGTGATTCCTCCTTGCTGATGACAATACCAAGTGCGATTGGCGTTTTAATTGCGTTGTGGAAATGCCAACGTGCCGCTGGGTTTGCTTTTGTTCCCTTGTCACCAGAAGATCGCAAGTTAGCCCCGTCATTCTGGAACATCGTCCCTCGAATGTTTGGATACAAGCTGACGGCCAAACGACTTCAAACGACATCGTCATCGTCACCGACGGATGACAAAGCATCATCATCATCGAATCAAAACTCGGGACCCGCAACCACCAAGATTGATCTACAGGCTCTGACCATTGAAGCGGATAGACAAGCTACGTCTCGTTTGGGCTCGATACTTCTTCCATTGGTCTTGGGATACACCATGTACTCATTAGTGATGGAAGAACGTGTTTCATGGTATTCTTGGCTCATTACATCAGCCTCGTCGGCCGTCTACGCATTTGGTTTTGTACTGATGACGCCTCAGCTGTTTCTGAATTACAAGCTCAAGAGCGTCGCTCACCTTCCGTGGCGAGTGTTGGTGTACAAGAGTCTCAACACATTCATTGATGATTTGTTTTCCTTCATCATTCGAATGCCAACCATGGCAAGGATATCTTGCTTCCGAGACGATGTCGTCTTTTTCATTTATCTGTATCAACGATGGTTGTATCCCGTTGATACATCACGACCTGTAGAAGGTGGAGGGGATGGTACCAGCACCACAGAGCCTACTACATCGAGGGACGAGGCAGCATTGGAAACGAAAAAGAAACAATAGAAATAATGGTAACAGTATTCATGGGTTTATCTACGGTTAGTTAATCTAGTTTTGGGAAACAAGATACGAGAGATTGGAAGCCTTATTTTGGTAATGACTCGCAACTACCCACTATTTTTGATAGCGTAACATTTACGGCGAGTCACGAATAGTTGGTTGGATCTTGGATCCTGTAGCCACTATGACTCCTTCGACTGTATCTTGAACGGTCGATGTTGACCGAAAACCGAGAGCGCCGGATGACCGCCACCATAGAGTTCGACGATCAACGTCTGAAACTTCCCACGCATCGATGGCGAAGATACCTCTGATAGTCGAGCGTTCACCGCCCACAAAAAAGTCTCTTTCGTTCCGTGAATTTTTTGCAATTACCAGAGTAGTGAAGTACATGCGTGCGATGAAGAAGAGATGACGAATAACTCTTACACACACACATGCACTTGCACACACTCACACACATGTTGATGGAGGAAGCACAACAGCTTGGCAGAACAACATCATTGCACACGAACGAAAAAAATCCAAACGACATTGGCATGACCGAAATTGCCGAGAGAAGGAGGAGTTCTACCACACGTCTTCCTCAGCTTCTTACAAGAGAGACATCATCATCACGCACTCAACCAATTTCGAACGATCGGGACGTTGATGATGTCTTCCTAACGGTGAGAGCCACGATGACTGCGGAGGAACCACAACAACCACAACAACATCTTCGTCAAGAACGAAGACGAAACCACACGGAAGAAGACGCTGCCTTTCCCAGTTGGATTTCCAACGACTCTGCCTCGTTGTCGTCCGATGACAGTCCGATCGTTCCAATTCGACTTTACGAACGATCGTTGTTGGATCGAGAAATGGACTCCAAACTCTCGCATCGCGTATGGGAAGACGTCAAACGACGGCTGCACCTGCTGAATGTCTATCTGGGTATCGACACGGACGAGGACGAGAGCTACAGCCATCTGTTCGACGATCATTCCGATAATGAAGATCATTCCTCTTATGCAGCCTCCGATCGTACGGCGACCACTGCGGCATTCTCTATGGAATCGTCTGTCCACAGTGACGATTTCGAATACGGTGACGACGACGATTCCAGGATCATTCGGAGGATACCATCGTGACCTGCCGAGGTGCAAGAGAATCGACACGACACTTTCGCGTACAGATACTAGGAACCACCGACGCACCTTCACTGTACAAGCACATACCCACGGGTGCTAAGGTTTCCGATCAGATACCCCCCGACATGACATCATATATCTGACAGGTTGAACACAATGTTGTAAAAATATTGTGTAGCTACCCATTGGATACTCAAAGGTGTTGAATACCATGGAATAATAATTTTCTTTGTTTCTATAATAGTACTGTAGTAGTATTATTTTTGATTTTTCTACCATTCTGTCTCTCGATAATCCTTCAAAAACTTGCCGTAGTCTTGTGATTGGGAAAAGATGGGGTCGACGATCCGTGCGGCGGCATCGATCTCATCAATCGGTGTTTGGAAGTGATTGTTCTGTGCCGTCTTGCTGGCACGTTCCAATGGATTCTCGTCGTTGATCCATCCCGTATCGATCGAGTTCATGTAGATGGAATGGTTCTTGGCCAAATCTTCCGCGGAAGTACGGGTCATCATGTTGAGGGCCGATTTGGCCATGTTGGTGTGAGGATGATTGGGCATCTTGTACCGGTAGAACTTGCCCTCCATGGCCGAGACGTTGACAATGTACCGATCGGCATGTGTCGAGGGGGTACACATGAGCGGCTTCAACCGAGAGTTGAGCACAAAGGGAGCAATGGCATTGATGAACATACACTCCATAACTTCGGGGGTGGACACCTCGTCCATTTTTAGCAGCCAACTGTTGGTAGTCCTCAAATCGAGTTGTTGTCCATTGATGTCAGTGGCTCCTCTTGGCAATACCGATTCCGACACGCCGACATCTTCGGGCACCAGAATCATTTGGGAAGAGGCCGCAGAATGACTCAATCCTGTCGATTCGAACGGTGCTGCACTTGTGGAGGATATAGATGTGGTGACCAATTGGGAATCACCATCTTCCAATATTTCGGGATGATTTTGGGTCAGTTTTGGAACAGCTTCTCCTGCTGCTGCCGTCGCTGGTGACAAACTAGATATGGTTGCCCCTCCCGGTTCTTGTTGCTGTTGTTTGTGATCGAGTAATAGTCGTCGGCGGATTGTTTCAAACTCTCGACAGGCAGATAACAATTGTTGATGTGTTTCGTCACTGGATTGCCACAATTCTTGTTCCTTTTCACAGGCTGGTAGATAATACGCCGCCGGCCGTCGTATGGTTTGACATGCATTGTTGATGAGAATATCGAGACCACAATGATGTAATTTCGTTTTGAGGAAGCGACAGAAGGCTTCGAGGCCCGTGACATCTCGAAGGTCCAATCCAAAAATTTGTAACCGATCCTTCCATTGATCAAAGTCTGGTTCGTTCCGGTACGTGTCGGCTGCCGCATTGGGGAACCGTGTGGTCGCAACGACGGTACATCCGGCCCGTAACAGTTTGAGACACGTCTGATACCCAATCTTGACACGTGATCCGGTGACGACGGCCGTCTTTCCCGTCAAATCACACGTCTGATGTCTCTTTTGCCAATTCAACGTGGCACATTCCGGACAAAGTTGATCGTAAAAGTGATGCAACTGTCGAAACCGTGCCTTACAAACATAACAGGACCGCAATTTGGGCAATCGGACAGGATTTTCGGTAGCGATGGTATCTGTTTCTTTTACAAGGTCGTCGTCGTTGCTGGAACCATTTTCCAATAATAATTTCGTACGTTCGTTATCATTATTGTTATTATTATTTGTTGTCTCGACATGTCCATCTGGAATCATGAGTTGCATTGCTTGTTGTTTTTGTTGTATCTTGAACGTTTCTTCTTCCATCCCTTCATTTTGTTTTTGTTGGAGTCGTTCGATACGTCCCTTCCGTAAGAGTGTATTGGCGATATGTTTACGTTGCAATTGTGATTCGGCCAACTTTTGTCGTTTCAAGGTTTGTTCCTCTAATCTGGTTTGATAAAATTCTTGTTTGGATTTTCCATTGTACAATGTCTGTTGATGTATATGAAAACAGTGTGCCAATGCCTTTCGGAAGGTACGTAACTGTTGACATTGTCGATACTCATTGAGTGGATCGTCGTTGGTCGATGGGTTTGATTGGGATTGTGATTGGGATGGATGTTCGTCTTGTTGGTTCGTTTCTTCTTGGTTGACTTTGTCTTCTTTGTCTTGTTCTTCGCGGGTCCGTTTCTTGTTGTTGTTTGTTTCCTTCTTCTTCTTGTTGTTCTTGTTGGAAGTAGTTTGTAATGCTGCAACTGCATTCAATACTCGCACGGCTGTGGCTACATCGTCCAAAGAGATGTTTTGAGATACCAGACCTGCTGGCAATGTTGTTGTTGAAGTGGTGGTGATACTGGTGGTGGTGATATTGGTGGTGGCAGCAGCAGTTGCAGTATTACCATCCGTACAACTACTCCCATTCGTAGGAGTAGTAGTACATGTTGTTGTGTTTGAGTGTGGGTCGTCCATATCTCCTGTCACGATTGTTATTTTTCTTTCTTGTATCGGTCGATCAAACGTCCAAAGTACTAGTAGTACGGAATTGTGTCATTGTCGGTACACCATATACACAATCAAAAGTAGTAGTAGTATGATAGTGACTGTTGTTGAACCATAAAATATTATGACAGTGAATACAGAGAGATTTTTGAAGGTAGAAAATTTCAAATGAAAAAAGTTCTCCGTACGTTTTTGGTGGAGAGTGGAGACAGTTGATTCCCGTGCGTGAATCAGACGGATGGCAGACACATTGATGAAAGTTGAGGATACGCGTTCAACAGAGTACGACTACTACGTACTCTACCGTAGTAGGTACTATCATAGCTACCGGTAGTCTACGGTAGGTAGAGTAGTACCGGTAGTCTATTAATTTATACAACAACACACACAACCAACAACTCGAACGACGATGCGACATGCGACATGCGATTTAGGATCATCGTATGCGTGTATGACAGCTGCATCATCCTATCCTATTGACAAAGTGTATCCTTTGATAGAGTTTGCGATAGATAGCTATCGGTAGTGTTATTCATCATTCACAGTCAGTCATGAGAGGAGTGACCTCCTGGTCGCAATTGCGACGGGTCAAAGGGAAACAGTGTTATTACTACTACCAGAGTTGTTGTCGCCCTACTACAAAATCATCAACTGCTGCTTTGGGTATTTGCTCCGAATCGTCTTCTCCAATATTACAGTTACTATACGATGGTACATTCCAACCAAGGAAGTGGAACGAATCGTTGTTACTGTATAATACTACATGGGATATGGTTTCCCACTCCACAAAACAACAACAGCAACAACAACAACAGTGTCGTCGATGGTTCCACAGCAACAACAAAACAGAAACCAACAGCAGCAACAAAACCAACCATCCGTCGATGGTTCTCCAGGATCAACAAACACACAGCATTGACGACAACGACAACGACAACGACTCTAGTAGCAGTACACGATCGACTATGATGGACAATATAGAATCACAAGAAGAATCAGTCACAACAATAAACACAACACCATCTTTACTGAACCCCAACAAACGTCTCTTTCAAGATGATGCATGGAACATCAAATTCCAACAGTTACAAGAATTTCAAAAAGAACATCATCATGTTAACGTCCCAAGGGAATATCCCTCCAATCCAGCCTTGGGATTATGGGTTCAGAAACAACGTAGAGAACGTCAATTGTATCAACAGAGTAATGGACAATGGGGGGCCATCACTCTCGATCGAATACAAACCTTGGAAGAAGTAGGATTTGAATGGCAAGGATCCAAACACAAACAGGAACAATGGTTGGATATGTTTGATCAGTTACGAGAATTTCAGCAAACCTACAAATCCGACAAGGTACCCATTTTGGATAGTGCTGGTAGTATGAACCAAAACAACAACGACAACCAAAACAACAACAACAACAACAATCATCAGTATCCTTCGATTGTCAGAGATCCAATCAGTCGACTCGGACGATGGGTCAAAGATCAACGATACTACTATCACCAACGTAGAAAACACGAAACAAAAGCAAACAAGGGTTCATCCAAAACATCATCATCATCATCCTCGTCGTCATCATCCTCGTCTTCTTCTTCTTCATCACCCATGACGGACGAACGAATTGCCTTGTTGGAAGAGATCGGCTTTGACTGGTCCGGAAAACGAACGACTCCCCATGAAAAGTGGTTACATCAATATTTCAAACTGTATCATCATCATCACCAACAACAACTACAACAACAACCACAACATCATCATCAACAACATCATCAACAACAGAATAGCTCCAACATTTCAGTCTCCGATGGTCAATATGGGAGTCTATCCAAATGGATCGAACGACAACAACGAGATTACCGTGAGGGGAAGTTATCGTCGAAACAGATCGAGTTACTCAACGAAATACGCTTTGATTGGAACGCAACTCCATCTCATGCCACCTGGGATGATGTGTACCAACAGCTCCAACAGTACCATGCCAAGTATCAATCGACGTTAGTTTGTTCTCATGTCGATGGAGACTTGGGAAAGTGGACTGCTCAACAACGAAACCAAAAAAAGAAAGGTTCATTGTCTCAAGAACAAATTGACAAGTTGGATCGACTCAACTTTGATTGGGATGCCACCGACGTCAATTGGAATGCCATGGCCGATCGCTTGGTAGCCTACCAAAAAAAGTACCATACGACCATTGTACCGGCACATGACGGACACGATCGTCCTTTGGCACATTGGGTACTCCGACAAAGGAATATCTATCGAAAGTATCTAATAATTGAAGGTGAAGCAGACGAGGAAGGAAACACCTTTGATCGTCTCGTACAACGGATTGCGCAAGATATCGGCCGTGATACCGTCGGGACTACTACTACAACAACTACCACTACTACCACTACCAATAGTAGTCGGTCGGGACGGTTCCAAGAAGTATCCCCCCAAATCATCGCCGCCAGGATCTGTCGACTCAACGATATTGGCTTTGTGTGGGATCCATTGGAACAACAATGGCTCAACCTGTTTCAGCGATTACAGGAATATCAAAAGTCACACAACAACTCGACGTTGGTCCCCAAACATTACCAGGACGACCCAGCTTTGGGAGAATGGGTACAAAAACAAAGCAAATTGTACAAGAAACAAGAACTGTCATCGAAACGGATCGAACGATTGAATTCCGTGGCGTTTGTTTGGGATCCACAACAGGCACAATGGTTAGAAATGTTTCACAAACTCAAAGAATACCAAAAAGTACATGGGACGACAGCCGTACCGGCCAATCATCCCGACGATCCGGAACTTGGAAATTGGGTATCGACACAACGGAGATTGTACCGACGAAAGGCATTATCTCAGGACCGTTTGAATCGGTTGGAAGAAGTCGGATTCGTGTGGAATATACATTCGTTCAACCCAGAAAGTGACAGTAGTGTCGTCGATTCTACTGCTACCACAACTGCTGCTACTACTACCTAACTGGACGGACACGGTTGATTTACTTATGTATTCCTCTTCCTCTTCTTCTTCTTCTTCTTCTTCTTCTTCTTCTTCTTGAGACACGACTCTTTATTCAAAATGATAATATTGCAAGAGACTGTAAAAATTGAGGACGTGCGGGCCAATGTTTTTTTTATGCAGTATCGAATGTACAGTTCCATTCTGACATTCATTCCATCTCTTTATCTCATCTTCCTCCCATTTCTTCATCTGTGTAGACCGCGTTGAACATGTATCCGCCACATAAACACAGAATGATCGAAATAATGACGGCCGATAGTCCCATCTTCCACACGATGCTGTTGACTTGTTCACAATCGGTTCCGTCCCGCCACAGACTGACAGCTCCCACAATCATCCAGGCAAAAATGAATACATGGGAGGAACTGACGATGAACATGCCGAGACCTTTGGTCTTGTTGTTGCCCTGTTTGACACGACTGTACGCACAGGCAATTATCAAGTAGGATATACCGGTACCCAAGATCCATTCCAAGAGTGGTGGTTTACCATTTTGACCACAGTTGATACCACCTTGTTGAACATAACTCCAAATAGCAACTCCCAGGCAACTGGCACCGACCGCAAACAATATGAACGTCGTCGAGATGCCACAGACAGCAAACTCCGATGCACGGAAGACTGGCATGGTAGTTTATTTTTTTGGGTAGGATAAGGGAAAATAATACTCCTCTTAGTAGCTAGTAGATAGGAACAAAATGGGAAACTGTTTTTATGTTTTGTGGATGAGTGTGTTCGCGGCAGCTCACAATCAATTCACAGTCTCAATCAATCAAACACGACAAGAAGAGGTTTTCGAGATCGATGGGAACGAAGCGATGATGGCGATATTGCGAAGCCTTCTTCTTCCGTTCTCGATCGATCAATCCAGCATATCATACTATCATACGTCGTCCACAAGTTCAAAGTACCGGTATCATACGTCGAAGTCGTACCTACCGTAATCAGAGTAGGTACCGTATCATAGATAGTAATACTCCGGAGTCCGGAGTACTACTAGAGTAGCTAGCTCGAGACTGTTACTACGGTAGCTAGCTACCGTACCGGTAGGTAGACTACCGGTAGACGTATCCAGATTTTGTCACAGCAGGCAACATTCAAAATTATGTTTTTATATTAAAGTGGACAAACTTTGACGTTTGCTGGCATTCAAGAAACCGTTATTTTAAAAATACAGTGGTAATTGGGAGTGCGTCTATTCTGACTCCTAAATAATACTATGCTTTCATCAAACACCAACCGCATACATCAGTCCTACTTCCTCATGAGGAACGCAGCTCAAGAGTATTTTGGAATTGGACACGATGGTGTTGATATTCGCTGCGACAGCCATATACTTTCTGGGAATGCATTGATCATTGATACTGGAAGATAAAATGCAACTGGAGTATTCGCAGTGTTGCTTGCACACACGAGAAACCACTCGCAGCGCGGTGACGTCCAATTCGGCGGTCTTTCACTGAACTATAACAATCATATCCAGCTGGAACATATCTTGCATGCTGTACTGTGCACTGAACAATGTGGAAGCAATCCCCGGTTCGATAAGTGTTCCAACAAAATTTTCAGAGCTCAACGTGTCGCGATGCTCGAACATTGCTATCCACAGTTTTGGTATATTCCCCTTGTAAAATAGACCTTATTGTTGACAGTCGCCAAATTTCTAAACAGATCCATCTGACTGTCCCCGGATCCGGCTCAGAATGGCATCCATAATCTGGAACTGACCATCCGGTCCTCCCAGTCTTTCATAATTCGCCAGTGCTTGTTCATTCAACCCACCTGGGGTTTGTTCGTCAATCATCTTCTCGAGACGATTGGGATCCGTTGCGCTAGTGCTTCCATCCTGTTCGATTCGATCCGCATCTTTCACGGCCCCAACAATCTGCTTGATGACCAAGAACGATGCCTGTTCTTTGGTCAGGCCGGTTGTCGATTTTAACAGCCAGTCGCGACTGTACTTCATCATTCCATACAGCGGTCCCATGGTACATGTTGTCATCATACAGGCTTGCAAATCAGATTCCGAATCAAGTGTGACCACACCTCCCATGGCATGGAACAATCGGGTAAGCAGTGTATCGGATGGAGTGGTGGAAGCTTCGTGGGAGGTAAAGCAATGCAAACATACACCCTGATGACGTGCCACGGAAGGCAAACAAATCATCTTGGAAACATTGGTCGCTTCGAGTCGGGAATCCGCGACGAGATCGTCCAAGGATGCCGTCGACACCAACGAGATCAATGAATGATGTGACTTAAAAGTCAAGGATTGTAGGACGGAGGAAGTTTGCTGCGGTAATACGGTCAGGAAAATGTACTGACATTGATCCAGAATCTTTTGGTTGTCGTCGGAAATAGTCACCAAATCTGCAAATGTGTTCTGAAGTACTGCTGACTTGGCTGCAGATCGTCGGGTAACGACAATGGAATTGATATCCACAGAATTTTGTGTCGCTATCCCAGTAGCAATGGCAGAGGCAATCGTGCCACAACCAATGAATCCGATCGATATACCCTTGTCCGAAACATCGTCCGCAGAAGTCGATACGAAGCTGTGGGGGTGTCGACTAGAGTGACGGTTGGGGCAACACGGAGCAAACGCACGACACCAAACCAAACAGAAGAGAATGAATATTATCCAGTTGGTTGATGGCATCAACATGTTTGCAGGCTTCAAGGACACGTCCTTTTAGTTCGAAGACGCCAGTTGTGAATGTAAAGACTGTCGCCAATGGTGTTTGCGATTGGTCATCTTGGTCTCGGCGTTGATTTTTTTCGTGCGGCTTGTGACGAGTGCAGTGAGAACAGTAGCTACCGTAGTCTTCTACTAAGTATGTCATGCCAAATCTTCTGTTTGTTTGACTCAATCGAATGAATCATTTTGCACGGCGGACAGAGGTTCATCCCGTGCCCTCTGATAAAAAAAATAATAATACACGAATAATAAGCGTTCTGCATGTCACTCGACTACCTCCCTTGTGAAACAGCATGGGCAGTACAGAGTAGGCATTGACGCATTTTGAAGAAACTTTAGCTGGAAACCATACTGTAAACAATCATATTTGGTGGAAAGTATCACATAGCGTAGCGTAGCAATTATATGTACAGGATTTAGCGGACCCGCCACCACGAGCGGATCAAAAGGGAGGACGTTCACTATTAGTTGGTCCTGGACCCGGAGACATGGCCCGACTGTCGGAACTGTCTTGCTGTGACGATGAAGCTTCGGCGGAACTGTATGATTTATCCCCGCTCGATGGTTTCGCAGCCGGCTTCAAGTCGGCTTCGGATGCCTGAAACACCATCGTTTCTTTAACGGGCGACGATGGAGTAGAGTCGGACTTGGGTTTGAGCCTTGGCACGAATCGGAAACTGTTTCCCAGCTTGTCCAAGACAATGTTTCGATCCGCTGGTACCCAGAAACTTTCCTTGTTCTTAACCAGGAAGCGTGCTTGCAGCTTCTCTTCCAGTTGATCGGCAACCTGGCTTGTAATGGACTGCTTTTTCATGGGATGAGCCACATATCGCTCCTCGTATCGGTCTTCCAAAACTTGTCGGAGCTTTTGGTTTCCAGGATGGCTAGATGCCCGTCGTGTTTTGGTCAACAAGATATCATTGAGACGAGGACATTCCACGATTTCTACGTTCTGTCCTTTTTGCATAGCCATTTCACGTCCTTTTTGCATCTTTAGCCAGAGCTTGTGTTCGTTCAGCTTGCGTCGACCAGTACTGGTCATGGGCATCCATTCTGCTGGTACACCATAGGCTTCCATCTCTTGGTGGCATGCTGTAATGGATCCTTTGAAGGGAGATTACCAAAAGAAGAGACGCGTAAGTTGTCAGCATTCAAATTGCCGAACCACAATTGCTCTTCCTGTTCCAAAATCTCACCTTCATGAAATCGTATCCTTCCTCTCTCATCCGTTCCCAACATTTGGATGACAGACGGTAATATACGAACCCATTTGTCGGGACTAGGTGTGTTGATATGGATCGTGCTGCATCGAACAGGAGCACAAGCAAAAAATCGTCGAAACATTTGTCTCTCGTTGGCATCAACCACCCAGGCGTCCTCGTCCACCGTCCCTGTTGGGGAATCCGCATTAAACAACCGGTGCAGAATCAGGTGAAGACCCATTTTTTGGGTGTCGGAATCCATTGCTGCTACCTGAAAGACGTACATGAATACCTTGAGCTATAGTGGAAGAGTTCATGTGAAGAGAAAATATGGAACGAAATCAGAGCCAACCGTTTTGCGGCCAAACGTTTCAAATTGGACTGGCGTACCTTGTGTTGGATGTTGGATGGATCTGCAGCACCTGCCTCGTCAACGGTCATTATGCGTCGACCTGTTGCGTCACGTGTGAGCAAAAGTTGTATCCATCCCGACTCGAGGAGTTTCCGTTCTTGTCGATTGAGGTCACCGAGCATTATGGGTCGTGAAAGGACGGAATCCCCAAAGAGTTCCACTGTCATCGAGTGGTACTCAACGAGGCGTCTCGCTGCTTTTTTAGCATTAAGCCTGTCAGCGAGGAGAAATCGTAAAAGGATTTCGTCATCCTTTATTACGGATTCTGTAGTAAGGATGTTGTATATTCTAGTAGAGGAATGGCATTGTTCGACTGATTGCTCGATCTGCATACCATCTGGCGCCACCTCTGCTAGGTTGCGATTGCCGGTTTGTGGCTGAGGATACTCCTTGTTTAGTTGAGAGTGTGCTGTCTCGTACTCTTGGCGCATCCGTAACAGCTCTCGTCTGAGATTTTTCATTCCCATTTTCGTAGTGACGCTTGGGGAGATACCAGCTAGGCGATTCCTACCCTCAACATCTTGCTCCATCTCTATTCGTTCGTAGCTACTCATTCCTTCACGATCTCTCGCCAGCAACAGTTCCCATTCCTCTCTTGAAGCCCTTACCACATCATGACCACTATCAACCTGAGCGGGATTGAATGTCATTGGTGATCCTACACCCGTACTAGATGGAGTTTGTCTATCCCCCATGGTGCTGCTCCTATTGAGAATGATCCTACTGCTTTAGCGCATTTATTATGTAAATCGCCATGGGAACATCGACAGGGAGGAGGCGTCTTTTTCGTTTTTTGTTGTGATGGAAACCAATGGTCTCTGCCATTTGCATTCTGATTGAAGTGTTGGTAATGATGTCGCCGATCTCAAGACTTTTTCAATTGAAACTGACGATTGAGGCGCAGAGCCGTCTGCTTACGCCCGATTGCAACGTCAGCAACAAGTGGATCCTTAAGTGAAATGAAGTCCTTTAATGAATACAGAAGATCGTTTGGGAGATCATTGTCCCCAATCGCTCCGCAGGCAATGGAATTGAGGGAGCAGAGATAAAAATACCTTGAAGAAAAATAGACGTTCACAACCAAGACAGACTGATCTGGCCAAAAAACCCATGACACAGCATTCCTGTCAACCGCTGGGAGTGATTTCATGAACGAAAGGAAGATAAGAAACACTTACTCCGAGTAGTAGGGAAGGAAAAGATGAAAGTGCTGGCGTAAAAAAAACGCTGACGATGACATGTTAATTGATTTTGATTCGAGCGTCATGGAAAAACAGAATCGGCATCCACATGTTCTGTCAATGAAAGAAAAGTATAAGTAAAGCTTCAACCATAGTCCATCATTTTTGTTTTTGTGTCCAATAATGGCTAGTTGCGCAATTCCGATCTCGAGCAGTAACATTTTACACTTGAACTAAATAAATGGAATTGCAATTATGGTATTTCCGTTCCCCGCACTATCTCTGATGATGACGTCGATTGACTCATTCGTACAGAAGAACGGTGGAAAAAGAATCTCTAATTACGGTACTAGAGGATTACGGGTACCTACCTACGGGTACTACCTACTCTACAGTAGTTATTAGGTGCTCGTCAAGGGCACTCTATTGACGGTGGTCTCGGAGAGAGTTGCTAATTCGAGTTTCTTCCGGAATCAAGTTTATTTTGATCGCAGGAAGATTTTTTGACGATTCCGTGAAGGGCTACTATTACTGATGCTTACATTTAAGTACGGTGATTGATGATCAAAGTTTGTTTTATAGATTACGGAAAACGATTGTTACATTCTCAGTCTTCTCTTCCAGATCCTCCGGTTGTCGTGGTTACGAGATATCCTGCCGTTTGAAAATCATCCAGAATTCTCGCTACGGGTTCATCTTCCAAGAAAGAAAGAACACCAGGAATGATGATTTCAGCACCACTGTTGACATGTCGTTCTTTCTTGAATGTATCTTGAGAAAATGATGCAGAATTGTTTGCCACACCTTGCGCCAGTTCCAGGATTTCTTTCATTGATATGGTGGTAATATCAAGTTTTTGATTTTGCATTGCAGATGCCACGCCCAAAAGACAACTGGCTTTCCAAATCGCCAGTTCAAAGACGATAGCTCGTAGCATGAACAGTTGGATTTCGTCGGCAATCATATCAAGCTTGTCACTTGTAGCAAAATCCCGCTCGTAGGAATTTTTCATACACGCTAACATGGTGCGGAGTTCACCCTTCCATTTGTCCAATCCTACACGATGAATCCGTCCAACAATCATACCTTCGAGCAATAATTGAAGGCACTGCCGATCTCCGTTCCGCAACATGTAGACATGAATGGGTAACCGTCCCGTGCGATCGACATTCAACACAGACTTTTTGTCGTCATCATAGTCCAAGAGTAACTGCATCATTTCAGCCGAAGCATTGCCACGGCAAGCAACCGTCAGTGGATATTGTCCATAGACGCCCTCGACAAAGAGCGTCTTACGGTCGGGATCATGTTGCAACAACATTTCAATGACTTGCTTCGGTGCATTGTATCGTGCTGCCATATGAAGTGGCAACGATTCGTGCACATCCTTGACATGGATGGATTTTTTGTGAATATCTGCCTCCAATAACAACCGGATGACTTCGGTATGATTGCGACTGCACGCGGTATGAATGGGAAGATCGCCCCACTTGTCGGGTATCAAAATACTTTGATTGTTGACATCGGCTTCCAGTAAGGCCCGAATAATGGATATGGGAGCATTATTGTCACATGCCAAGTGGACCGGGAGTCGTAAGGTTGCCGTCGAGCTGTCGTCGTATATCAAGTGATTATTGTTTGGGCTTTCCATAGAGGTACTTTCTGTATCACCACCGTCATCACCACCTGGATTGTTTTCAAACATATCACGATCTGTCATCAGTACGGCCCGTTGTAAGCATTCGAGAGGATATTGTGAAATCAACATACAGAAATCTTCTTCAAACGACTCCAAGACATGCTCTTCCAGAGAAAAGCGTCGAATACGTTCCATCAAATCTTCCAATCCCACACGTAGTTCGCGACTCTTTTGTTGCAGAGTTTCTTCCGAATATTGTGGAAACGGCGACTCGTTTCCGTCTACCAACGAAGGCAATAACTCGTTCCTGTTCGTTCTTTCAATAGACATGGTGATGTATGATATGGAACATGAAAAGGAAGTTAGTACGACGAATGATAGTGGAGAGGAAAGAGGATTAGTTTTATTTCACCGATGTCATATATTAATACCACATGTCACGTTTCTTGTCTGATAGAAGAGATGAGTTGCTCGAATCATAATATTTTGGGGGGAGGGGTGAGCAAAGAGGGGACATCCTCCATTGTCAGGTTCATTACTCTATCATTCCGTACTACAGTACCAGTAATTTGTACTCCCTCCGTCTCACTTCTATATTCCTATTGAGGATGCCGTGCCAGTCAGAAAACAAAAATGAAGCGTGCCGAGCTGTGTAGACCTCCTAGGATTTCCACAGGGGATGGCGCGACTCATTTTTATATGACCCGGCTCGTTTTTTATGAATATTTAGAAGAATGCTCGACGACTGTTTCAAAAAGCATTAGAGAAACTAAATTTTTCATTTCACGTTGTGACAACATCAACAAAAGGAAACAGAACTCTATCAGAGACTATTATTGAGAGCATCAATCAACCAGGATGTCGAGTGGATACGTGCTTGCCTCTGCAGTTACATCCAACGATAGTGGCAATTGGTTTTGTCGTTCCAGAACTTTTTTTTTCATGTGAGGGATTGTGTAGTCGTTGTCTCCTCTTTGGTTGATGACCTGATTCATCACACTCTGCAGTGTCAACCAAATTCGATTGAGTTTCTTGGCTGGATAGTTCTTGTAAGTTTCTTCTACCATCTCAATCAATTCAAGACCGTCCTTTGGAGCTGTCTGGTAGTATCTTGACTGTAGAGAATTGAAAAAGCCAAGATCATTCACATTCAAATCTGGTGACTGTGCCGGTTGTGTGTACAGCTTCACAGCAGTTGGATCTCCAAACAGTTCTGTGACCTTTGCTGCAAACAACGGATCGTCATCTGGTAGATGAGCTTTGGCACCGTCTTGCTATAATATAATGTTGTTGTCTATTGGCATCTTCTTCTTCACGTCCGGTAACACAAAATTAAAAAGCATATCTCGGTACAAATCCCTATCCATGTTGACGTTAAACCACTTTAGATCTCCTGGTTGGTGACCATGGCTTGCTCTCACATACATGTCGATTTCTCCTACTGGATAGATTCCAATTAGTCCATCAAACTCCTGTCTCGTTGTATGATTGAATCTTGGTCTTGCAAGAGCGGAAAGAAACATGACTTTAGTGATGTGACTCTTGTGGGACACTGATATTGCCTTAGGCGGTGGCTCGTCTTGGGTCACAATACACCGAAGCCCGTCCCGTACAAGAAAGAACCATTTTTCATCAATATGAATCTCGTTATACATGCTCTTGAACGTCATTTCAGCCACAGAATTGATAGTGTTCTTGTCGATCTTTGCGATGCAGTGAAACAGCCGATTGAGGCGATGATCATCGTTCAACTTCGGCTTCAAAGCCATGGTATGAACCTTCAGTTTCTTCGACTGTTTCATTCTCCAGATGGTCATAACTGGAATACCAACAGCTCCAGCAAGAGATCTGATGGTTCTTCTAGCGGTAGGATCAATATTCTTGATCTCTTGCAACAGCATGTCTCGGTCATGCTTCGGGTTTCTTCCAGAATTTTCGAACTTCGTAGTAAATGCCGTTTCTGGAACGTTTGCAAGAAGAGAGACAGGGTCAAGAGGGGTATTGGGTTGATATCCCGGTATTTGCTTCAGCGTTGAATACCACAGATTAGCAACAGTTCTTGGATGGATTTTGTGTGTTTCGCCAACAGCTTTAAAACTTCCGTGAGGTAAAATTTCTCGCGACACCCTCACCACGCACGCCATGAATACATCTTTTTTCAGCTTTTCGGTCATCGCAACCCTCTTTTTCCTTGTTGTCACCATTTTCAAAGTTGTTGCTTATATTCAGAGGAAAGAGATTTGTGCTGGTGTGATCGTCGAATTTTCACTTGCTGGGGAGATCCGTAAGAAAAAGGGTGGATTGTTGGCGGCTTCCTTACTTTGAACGGCTCAACGGACTGAAAGACTTAATAATTCTAAATATAATATATACATGGAAATATAGCTTATAATGTGAATTTAAACATGATAACAGCCATATGTTCTAAGTAGCTTGTTGGCGGTTTTTTTTATTTAAAGTTGTGAAAGTGTAATATAGAAGTGAGACGGAGGGAGTACTACGGTAGTTCATTTCAAGTACAATGTTCAATGTTCATTACTTTAAATGGGCCAGCCAGGAATGTGAGTAGTATTCTATAATATTGATTCGCTCAGAAATGTCGCGGCAGCTTGTATCCTGTCGGCAGTGACATCAAGTTGTACTTGCGCTAGGGCGAAATTTTTCTCATCCAATGCTTGTTGAATTCCGGGAAATGCCTCCGCCGCGTAACCAAGGTCCATCCCCGGTGCTTGCAATACATGCTTGAACCAAGGTCGTCGAGGGAGTCCATCATTGGATAGAAATCTTCGTTCGCTCATGGCGATTTTCTCATTACAATCGTCAATTTTGTATCTTGATTCGATCATTGAACGAAATTGCGCTTGGGGTTCCTGATGGTTATTTTTGCATTTCAAGTGAAGTTTAGCGGCAGCCTGTTTGTAACTGTCAACAGCACTTGTGAGATTTTGTAGCTTCAGCTCGTCGCTGCTTTTCACTTGATCTTCAATGTGAGTAGTGTATTTGGTCAATGCCTGTCCTTGAACAATCAGATCCAAAGGAACGATTTCACTGGTTGCCATACGAATGGCAAGTACGCCCCAGATTTTTGCCGCGAATGCCATCAAATCAAAGGCGGATCCACGTTCTCCATCCCTGCCCCCGAACTGATCCATCCAAGCGAACGAATCATAAATGGAATGGTATTGTCCATAGTGCCCCGTAGACTTGCCAAAGCTAAAGTCCATGCTGGGAATACCAAAGTGATCCAGGAAGACGGTGTAGTCACTGCCGCTACCAAGTACCCCAATCTTCCAGTCGTCCTCTCCGCCTCTTGTCTTCTGCATTTCCCAATTGGTGTTGGCATCCCGAATTTCACCATAAGGAGGATTGGCAAAGTGGAGTTTGTGCTGAAGTTGTCGACGTTCCATATGATCACTACTAGATGATGATGTTGTCGTCAAGTCTCCCAAGACTTGTTTCCACAGGGAAATCAGAGATGGCGAGGCAGATACTGACAAATGATCCCCTGATACGACGGTATCCGTATTGAGATACACCAAAGCGCGCTTTAGTAAAAAGGGATGTAACTCGGCCCATCCCGTCGATCCCAACAACCCATATTCTTCTCCCGACCACGAGAGCAAGTAAATTGTACGAAGAGGACGCCAGTTATGTTCCGTGTACAACCTGCCAAGACCCCTTGCTACCTCGATGAGGGCTGCCGTTCCACTGTTCGGATCTGCCGCTCCATAGACCCTGAAAAGTGTAACGCAAGATAAGTAAAATCATAATTGACCCCCCCCCCCAAAAAAAAAAAACAACAACAACAACAACAACGTCTCATCCAATAAAGCAACTCACCATGCATCTCTATGATTCCCCAACAATACTGGCATGTCCTTTTCTGGGGGTAATGACCCAGGAATGACGCCGACTACATTGGGAATATCTCGAACACTGTCTTCATTGTCAACAATCAAATTGACGACTCCCCGACTAGGTCCCACATGGTAGGTAAGGTTGCCTAATCCGCCCACAAAGTCTATGGAAATATCGGCTGCCACTGGTCCACCCAAGTTGTGTAATAGGGGCAAGGCATCACGGTAGCTCAGGGGGATAGAAGGGATGGATGGTATCAGTTCGTGAATGGAATCTACCCCACACAGCTCTTGTACGGATGTATTCAACAAAGTTCGATACCGTGGATCCGCTCGCAATGGATCTCCCGCACAGGCACTGTTGAATTGGACCGATCCGCGTTGGATGCCATTCGAGGGTCGCCATGGTCCCTCCGGATAGACAGGTCCAATCGTATATCCATCGTCAGCAGGATCACTATATATCAAAACAGCTACTGCACCTCGCTCTTGTGCATTGCGGACCTTGAGACCCCGAAAGCATTCACCATATCGTACCAAGACGACACGGTCGTGGACTGAAACACCGGCCTGTTCAAGAAGTTTGAAATCTTGGGGACGACCATAGTTGGCATAGATCACATGTTTTTGCTCGATAGTTCCAGAAGGAGAATATCCATGAAAGGTACGATTCCTCCAAATCGTGTCAGTAGTGTCATCGATGGATGGATCCAAGATATCTTCACTGAGTGTAGCCTTGTAGATGAGCTTGGGAGAAGGATGTCTCTTTTCAAAGCGGTCGGAATTGTTTCTGTTAAGTTGTTCCATTTCGGTCTCCACAGACGCCTCCACGAGTTCCAACGATGGAGGATTTCTGGGATAATTGAGCAACACTTTCAAATCAAACGTGGTAACGTTTGGGATTCCAGCCTGTTGAAACTCGGTAGCAACAAAATCCGCCACGAGCTTATCCCCTTCGGTTCCTGCCACGTGAGGTTGTCGAGTGATGAAATACAAACTGGATCGAGCCGAATCGGTACTGGGAACGCTTAAAAAGATTTCTTCGTCATCAGAGAACGAGGAGGACAATGGTCGTTGTCGGATAGTGGGATTACTACCATAGCGTCGTCGTCCGATTTGACTGTTCACCGCCGAGAAAATAAATGGGAGAACGACCGATACAAGGATCACAAATAAGATGCCGTAGCCCAGAGAAGGGTGGCGTAACCAAGTCATGGTGAAAAAACTGGGAACTAGGAAAGGTAGACTATGGTCTACTTCAGTCGTAGAACAGTTGATGCTGCAACCTGCGAAGATCCCTACGATACACCAACACAAATAAAGAAGAAAATTATGGAGAACACGAAGATCCACAAACATAGAACCTTCGTATCATTGTATCGTACCGAACTATGGATACGAAGACCTACTACGTATGATACCGTGATACCGTCGTAAACTACAACCGGTTACCGGTAATAGTTGGTGTAATTTACTGTCAAGAGAAAAGATGACTGGGACACACTGATACTATGAAAATAGAGACTAATAACTGGCCCAAAACAAAATATGGCACAGAGGATTCACGTCCTTGATTGTATGGTAGCAGATCTATTTTATTGCAAAGTATAATTACTTTTTCATCGGAAGTTGGCCCGGTGATCTCCTGGCAGCACTGCTTCCAGCAAGACTTCGCGGTGTGGTCGAAGTGGATATGGAATTGGTCTTCTTCCCACTTTGAATTAAATGCCTCAAAAGTGCTGTTCTTTGAGACATGGGAAGACGATTCCGAATGCACATTCTCCGGACAAACGAGCTTGTTTGTTGCAAGCTACATCCAAAGTCCTCCATGGTATGCATCATGGCACTGAGTTGCGCAAAAACGACTGCATGTACTTGTGATGCAGCCTCATACCGCTCTTCCACTGTGAGATCATGCCACCTGGTCTTGTGCGTTTGAGTCCATTCACTTCGTTTCTTATTGGTCGACGTCAATATCTTGTTGGATGCACGTTCAAAGTTGGCCATGACTCCACTGTGAGCCAGCGACTCTCCAACTGCCTGGTTCAAAGCATGGTCCCAAAATTCGTCCTTTTCCCACATTGGGTGCTTGGCAATGCGGCTCTTGATGTAAATTTCCTTCCGATGCGTGCGATCCTTGTCTTTTTCTCCCTGAAAGTAGAAGTGTTGCGACAGATTCATTAACACTTTGGCGTTGGAAACGCCTCGAGGATCTGTTGTACAACCAGATAAGACGGCAGAAAACACGCTGCAAAGTCCATCAAACTGCAGTTTCGAAGGTATCCTAGCATCGGCACTCCGCTTGGCATTCATGGTGAAGCAAATGGTGCTTCGTTTGGTTTTCGATTTGTATGATTTGTCCCGTCCGATCTTGCATAGGAGCTGGATTGTCGTTTCGAGGTCCTTTTGGGCCTTTTTGGTCTTTTCCGTTATTGGCGCCGATGCCAACAAGTTTGGATTGTTTTGGAAAAAACTATCGATCGCTGTCTCTAGATATTCTGGTGTGATTGCAGATTCGTTGTCAACTTCGTCGTCGTCTTCCGGTATGCTACTTTCAGTCCGCTCTCGGTTCATGTCGTTACCAATATCGCCATCTGTGTGTTCATTGAGTACTGCGAGCGCAGAAGCCATTCCGCCATCGTCGTCATCACCTAAGAAACTGCGACCACATGGTAGGTCCTTATCCATCGCAATGTACTGATCCAGATCCGCTCGAACGTCAATCTCTTTTGCTGCGTTTTCAAGTTCTTCCAACTGTTCGAGTCGTTGCGCTATAGAGGCACGTTCTAGTTGTACCAGGGATCGCAAGCACGCCGCTTGTGCGTTCCCAGCACTGACGAGACATGTTTGAGAAGCAAGACGAGCGGATCGACTGGTGCTATCCAAGTTGGAAAGAACGCTCAATAACGAGTTGGCAACATTTTCCACAGCCTCTTCCGCTGACAGAGCGGCCCTACGTAGTTGCAACAAGCCAACCTCCTCTTCCAGATCATAGCGCATTTCTTCCAATTCCAGACGCGTCGCCATGGAAGTTTGTGTCGACGTTTCCAAATCTTCCGAATCGACATCACCAATGAGCGATCCTTTGTCCGAGGAATCTGCCGATCGTGCCCTGTCCATTGGCAGTTGGGGGAGATCCATGGGAGCAAAGCTTCCTTCGTCCATTTCCGCTGTGACCGCGGATACAATATCCCAAATTTCTGACGCATTAGTCGTTCCTTCCGCTGCCTGAGTAGACGAATCTTGTTTGATAAGTTCCAAGCGTTGCTGCTCTCGAAGTCGAGTTCGCTCCAAACGCTTTTCTTCCACTAGTTCTGTGACTTTGACCTCGGCAGCATGGACTTGATCCCATCTCTTCTTGGCTTCTTCTTTACACGATGAAAGTTCCTGTTCCATAGCTTTGGTCCGTCGGATCATTTCTTGCAGGGCGATTTGTCGGTTTTTGACCCGCTCTTCGGCCACGGCAGTGGCTTGTTGAAACCGTGTCAACGCTCCAAATTCCGGGTTGGTAAACGAGTTCCACAATTCGGCGTCCGTTTCGTTGCACGAGGCATAGTAGTTTTGCAATGCCACCAACGCCACTTGTATGGTAGACCCTGACGACGAAAAGGGTCCCACCCGTGAGGCGGACACTTCCATTCGCGTCTCGTCGGGGAAGGTACTCTGCCAATACCTTTGGTACTTTTTGACTTGGGCCTCACTCATTGTCGGCGCTTCCGTCACCATGGTCAACAATTTGTCCACGACTTGTTTCTTTTCCATTTGGAGTGTTGATTGTTTGGTGCCGGCAATTTTCTCTACAGTTTGCTTGAGTGTATTCATTGCGTCGGTGGATTGTTTCAAGGCCAAAGAAGTGGCTGGCATCGACCAACCTTTGGCAGAAAAGCGGTTGAGGATCTTGTCACCATTCTGATGCAGATCTTGTCCCAAAAAGACAGCTGACTGATATTCATCGCCCAATTCGTTGGTCCGGACCGTCGCCCAAAAGGCCTGTGCAGTCTCTTCCAAGGGTGACAATTTCTTGGAGACACTGGACTTGTCCGTAGAGCCTGTAGATCTGATTGGAGGATACTTTAGTTGATGTGGCGGAGATTTCGATTCTTGTTGTTGTTGTTGCTGCTGCTGTTGATGATGATGTTGCAACTGTGGTACGACCAACAGTTCTCCCTCGGGACTGACCAGAACGGAACAATCCACCAGACCCGTGGACGGATCCACCGATTGGGCCGCACTGCCGGTGGCTGCCGTCGCCGCCAAGGAATCAGCCGCTTCGACACAACTATCAAAATTGATCAACTCTTCGACCTTCATTGTATTTGCCAAAACTTCTTTTAACTTTTCGTGGGCCTTCCAGGAAGCAGATTTAGAGGTTTGTTGAGTTTTGGCTTTGATGGTATCCATCAAACTAAAGGTGGTCGTTGTTGTTGTGGTTGTGGAGGTAGCTGCTGGAGGATCACCCTCGGCCACAACCGATGATCTCTGTGCTGACCCTACACCAGCATTGGGAGAATCATTACCATCTGTTTGGTTGAAAGAGGTACCGGTTCGTAAAAATCGGCGAAACATCGTTGGACAACGACGTTCTGAGAGAATTTATTTGTTTTCTCTGCTACTAGTAGAGTAAAGAAAAGATGCCAATGGTATAATCAACCAAGATTGGTTCTGTACCTCCGTGGTAGCGGTTTCTCAGAACCGAAAGCAGATGACGCAGAGTGTGGTGTGGGATAGGCCAGCAGTTGTTGTACAACAGCATCACGTGTCTGTTGTGGTAGTAGTAAAAAATTATCGTGAGAGTTATCACGTCGTTTCGGTTGCATTTTTTTTTGGTTTTCCAAAAATTTGGTCACTACCTCACTACCACATAAGATGCTATTTGCGCGCGCAAGCATCTCCTCTTAGAGGAATCCTCATTTTCTACTAGTAGAGAGAAAGCATTCCAGGAGAACAAATAATTCCCTCTACCGTAGCTACTGGCTAGTTCTTACAGTTAGTAGAGCAGTTATTATTTGAGTGATAACCATCATGGCAACAGCTTTTGGAAAATTGAAACGAATTTGTTTGCCTAATTCAGAAATTGCTTTGCAAGTCTCGCAGCATTTTCACTCAACTACTACGGTACTGCTGTAGCTGTTATTTGGCACCCCCCACCTCCTCCAAGAAGGTAGCTCACCCACCAAAAGCCTGTATAAGGGTAATGGAATTGTTGTTCGTTTGGCTACAGCATGACAGTCGGAGTTGGAGGAATAGTTCATGCATTGGTTGTTGACGGCGGTGATGCATGAGTTCATAGCAGAGCGTGGTATCTTGTTCGGCAATGGGTCTATACTTTGTTGTTGACGACGATAATGCATGAGTTCGTAGCAGACTGTGGCATCTTGTTCGGCCATGGGTCTAGGTAGACGTTTCTTTCTGTCCGCATCGAAATACTGCAGTTGCAATCTTCAAAAATGAGTTACAAATATTGGCGTTCGGTAGGAACAAAATCTTTCAATATTTTGCGAAGATGAAGTTCCCAGTTTTGGTGCCATATTCGGAAAATGTTTGGTATCGGTTCATATCCAAACAAATTTTATGTATTAGAAGCAATGTCGATCCATCTCGTCGAGTGCCATCCTCCAAAGATCGTTTCTGTTTTTAGGTGTTATCTTTAGTTTTTTTTAAAGCTGTTTCTTTTTTTTGTTTGTAATCCGACCAAACTTTGTCACCTTCGGTTGGAGCGGCCACGACTCCCTTTTCGTTGGCCATACAACCGTTCAATGCTTTGATTTCGTCGTGACACAAAGATTCGTCACCCTGTTTCCATTTGAGACAGTGTTGGACCTTGGCATTGAGTGGTCGACATTTGTGATTGGGTAAGACGCGTGTCCCGTCAAATTCCACCTTTTCGATGTCGTTGGCCTTGCGCCATCGTTCTCGGCACTGTTCCAAAGTGACAGCCACCGATTGGCATTTCTTGGTGCCACCGCCTCCACTATTACGACTATCCTTGAGGCAGTTTCGGTAGGTTTGTGTCTCCGATCGACATGCAGCGGATGCAGATGACATTATGCTGTCGTTTCAACAACAGCAAGTGTACAGTTGAACGGAAATGTCAGTCAGAGGCATGACAAAAGAAGGACACCGGTTGGGAAGTCAATCAATTACAGTTAACTGTAAAATAGTCCCTTCTTTCTACGGCAGTCTACTGTCGCATCGTACCTTTATTGCTACACCGGTAGATTGGATGTGATGGATGACGGTGAATGGAGAGAAGTTTCATGTCGTAGTTGTCGTAACTACCATGGCTGAAAGACTGTGACGTCATGGTCTAGCTAGCGCGAGGATTGTCAAAAATCGATGATTTTCACGGGATCTTGTTCCTTTCAAACAAGAACACGGGAATTTGAAAAGAGAGACAGAGCTTTGTTCCAGGGTCTTGCTCCCCTCCCTCCCACCTCCAAGTACTGCACTGCGTTAGAATCACTTGTTTTTGGCCAAATTTGGATTGAATTTGGGTGGTGTTCGCTTGATGTCTTCTAAAGGAAGTGTAGGTAGGATCCCATTTTTGTTGCTTTCTTCGTACTAACCGGTCAGCACGGACGACCACGCAGCAAAATGTCTGTGTCCGCAGGTAATGCCTGTTACCGTGTGCTGCAATTTGTATTTTCATTTGTTTACTTACCGGATCAATTTTCCCACATTGGGGGATGTGGAGACCAGAGATATTATCTTTCTCAACAAATGCAACAAAAAAGGCTGGCGGTCAGATCGTAGCTAAAATTTATGTAATATTTTAATGTTTTATTATACTAGTATTTGCAAATCTCATCATGCTCATCGTAGATTATCCTTCGTTTGCTTTTTCGCCAGCCTCATTGTTACTCTTCCCTCCGCATGGCACGAAGCAAATATGTCCACCATTTGGTTTTCCGCCCATCGATTCCAAATATTGGAATCATGTTTCAGTTTATCATCAGATGAAGAACTATCATCGTTCCAAGTATAGCAGCTCATGTCGGGATCGTAAAACAAGTCTCTCAAAAAGGGAGTCAAATCTCCCTCTCCAAATGCATGACTTCGAAGGAATTTCATAAGTGCTTGGTCTTCGTCGGGAAGTGCTCCTACCAAATCAACAACCTTATCTGCTAGAACGAAGCAGGGATTTGTTGCGATGGAACGCGCTTGGTACTCCTCGAAGGAAATGGTGGGAAGAGGTTCGGGGTTGGAGGGAAAAGATCGGAATTCAGACGGCGCTCGGCATGGGATACTTTCAACAGACAGGATCTTTTTTTGTATGTATTTGGCGGTCACCCCATGGTGTTCCAAGCCTTGAGCGATTATTTTGAGATATCGTTCTTGTGGACGGCCTGATTTTTCAGGCCGACTTGTCATGTAGAAGATGTGTGCCAACACAGGTTCAGGTCTTTTGCGATGTCTTGACTCAACAGTGTCGTCCATTTCAGTACTGCATTCATCGGCGTAAGGATATACCCATACTTTTCGATGCTCGTATCCCTTTTCGGAGGCAACGGTTTTTTCCCACATGATACGTTCATGAAACTCCATCAAAACTCCATGGACACAATTTTCAAAGGAGCCACCTTCGATTTCGATAGTGGATTCACTGGAGTCTCCGCTGTCGCATGCGCTTTCTGCTGCTTCACTTTTCACCTCCACCACACTTGCTACGCCAGAGTTGGAGAAATCCAGCCGAAAATTTGGCAAGACGGCTGCCCGGAAATTTTTTCCGTCAATATTGCGCCGCTGTCTCGATACGGGATTACACATTGCTCCGTATCCAAAATAATAGTGTGGTTGATGCTCGGATATTTCATTACACGAGGGAGACCCATCGTCCCATTGCGCCGAAGGTTGCGGGAACGTCGCCAATATTTCAGAGGAGGGTGCTTGAAAGGATGAAGAGTTCTGAGGGGTACTGGATGTTGAGCGCAAAACGTCACAATTTTGACGATTACTGTGTGTCATTGTTATGTCCAAACAGTAGCTATTGTCTTGGTGGATGCCATGCAGTAGTGAAGAGGGAGCCAACGACAAAAAACAAGCCCCCTTTTGGAGAATACAAGGTGTGCAAAGTGTGAAGCGCAATATCACAGTCAGTCAGTTCACATGTTCGCTATCAACAGGGCCAACGAACCGCGATGCGAAGCGTTCGAATATGTTTAATGTTTATTAATGGCCTATTTCACGGCAAGACACATAAGTACCACCGGTGGTCGTAAAGTAAAAAAAGCGATCCAAGATCCAATAGAGCTTTTCGACCCTTTTGTGGTCGTAATGTCGTAAATGGTGAATCCTCTTTACAGTGTGGAATTATTGTACTGTCGATCAATTAATTGAGGATATTATTATGAGTTTTTATGACGCAAAATTCGATGGTTGGATCCGAATTCACTGTGAAAGTAGAAGAAAATACTGGCCATATGATACTTGACTGTGAACGAGGGCTATCCCCTTTTTGCCACTGCCTTTGACTATAACTACAAAGTTACCTTCAACAAAACGTAGATACCTTCAACAAAACGTAGAACCATTGTAAAGAAAAAAGTCCATTTAACAGTAAATACTGTGCCAACTAACAGACAGACGTCCTCCAAAGTTAGCTCACCACCTGCCTGGCCCCGAAGGGGGCGGGGCAAATCATGCAACAATTTTCTCAGCACGCTGTTGCCCACCACTCATATGTTGGCTGTGTTGATATCAACCCAAGCTCTTCCTCTGCTCTCAGTGCTATAGCACAGAAATGAAGGCCAAAACTTAAAAATTGGGCCAAAACGTGCATATTATGTACGAAGTCGCAGTCTTGTTCCAATCTCAATTTCACCACCGGCAGCATGATTCCGCCACTGTCGCTGTTTACCAATAATACCACACCGACATAAATCAACAAAAATGATCGCAACACCAATCATCTGATCATTGGCCCGATGGAATTGTCTCACCTGGCAGGAATTTTTATGTGGGTGGCAGCTAGCCATAGGCGCAACCAGATAAGTTCATCAACATAAGTAGTATTTTTTGATTCGATGGGATGTGCAGCTCATACTTTCTCTTTCTTTCGGCCCTTCCAAAAATTGGACCCATAGTCAAAACATAGTTCTTCATTTTCTTCAATATCACGACTGGTAAAGAAGGCTACAGTGTTTGAAGAATCCCATTTTCCATGACCATCCTTCTGATCGGTTAGAGGTTTTTGCTCCAAGAAACGTACGCAGTTACAAGCGGGAGTTCCCTTGTCGGCATGGTTTAGATGCACCGGAGAAAATACATTTCGATCCATGGCACGTGCGTATCCATCCAGGAACGTCATACCTCCATCCAAGGACATGACGTAGTCCATGGCAGCAGATGATCCCTTCTTTGTAGATACTTTGTCATGATTTAGTGACCATTCTTGTACGCGTCTGTCAATCAAACGATCCAAAGACTGCCTGGATTGGACCAAGTCGCCTTCATAAAATCCCAGAAAGGAGCCTCGTGGCAATGGACTTTTGGCAAATGCCCCATAGCCTTTGATGGTTCCCGTATCTTTGACTTGAATCAGTGCTGTCGGTGGGGGTGTTCCAGTCGGTGGAATCGTATCGAACAAGGCTTTTGTATCTTCGGACCTTCCACCCGTCGGCAAGTTGATGCGAAGAACTCCGTTTTGATACGACAGGCTCGCTCCACCTGGGAAGGTGAGATTCAGTGCTCCGCAATAGCCGATAGAGAGGATAAAGATGATACAAGCCAGTGCGGACAGATAATGGACGAACATTTTTTGCACTGAACGATAGGTCCCCGCAAGTTTGCACAGCTTCGTTGGCACTGAAAATGATGTTGTTGTTGTGTCTGTCAGCCTGGATGTCATCAGAGTTAATGAACGAAGGCCAGACTGTCTATGATAGCAGACATGGACGTTGATATGATAGTAGGCCGACCAGATTGACAAGGAAAGCTACGAGGTCTTCAGATTTTACTACTACACAAGTATCCACAATACGTCGTAGTAAAAAGACTCAAATCTTCTTTTGTTCAAAGCCCTGTGAGTCAATGACTTTCTATTGCTACTAGCTACTAGAGAGAAACTCCTCAGAAAATATTATCTCTTCGTCGTAGTACTTGACAGAATTTTTCGATATTTTTTATCAATCCGGAATGATGGATTGCAATCGACCAAGCATAACCAGATCTTCACGGCACACTACGGAATGCTATTTGTTGCATAACAGCTTTTCCTTCATACAAATACTTTTAGTATTATTACAACAGTACCATCTAGCTATTTGTAGCATACGGCGATGATTTGTCGACCCAATATCTTATAGAAGATCCTCTATCTTACAAACAAGTGGGTGGCCAGTGGTAGGTTCGTCGGCCAGTGACACTGTCGAAAAATTTGCTGACAAGCCAGCCCAGATAGTATCGGCACAATGCAATTATCATCGACATGGAAGGGCGGTACCGATATTCCATAGATTTGTTTCGGTAAAGTCAGTGCCGGAGTGGGTACAATCAAATCGGCAAAGGCACCTGCGAAGCCAAGTGCCGCAGAAGCCAAGAAGATTGTTTTGGATGTAACACCAGTGGGATCGGGAAACTTGGCCAAAGACAGAAGGCGATAGTTCAACGGAATACAAGCTATTGCGCCACCCAAAAAGCCAAGAATCCCCTTGTTGCGACCGAGTCCACCCAGTCCATTGCCAATTCTGGACCAATATACATGTCGAGTCGCACGTCCAAAATACGATGCCGTTGGATCGGCAATGGCCAGCTGACAAATTCCCAATGTTGCACATGACTTCGGATACAAAGCTGCCGTCACTGTGACACCCAAGAAATAATAAAAACTGCCGGTGAAGCGTCCGTCCATTTCATTCTTCCTCAATGCATGGCCTAGTATCTTGTGCATGGCCTCATTCATCCATTCAAATCCCTCTCGATAACGCAATAGTTCTAGTGCCAATGTTCCAGTTGTGAGGATGGCCATCCCTGGTACAAAAAACTTGGTTGGGATAAAATGATTGAGACTGGCAAAGAGTAGTCCCCAAGCGGCGTGCATAAACTTTCGACGTTTGTTGACGGCATTTCGATTCTGAAGAAAGAGTACGGAAAACAGTCATAAGTATTGGTGCAAGACGAAAAGAAGCGTTCCAGTTCACAATCTCTGATGGAGTGTACGTACCCGAAGTTGCTTGGCAATTTGTTTATGTCGTTTCTTGGCTTCCTTTTCTTTTCTTCGTTGAGCTTTGGCTTCTTGCTTGGCGGCAGCTTTGGAAGATAGTGGCGTAGTATCGGTAGTGGCAGAAGATGTCAATGGGTGATGTGTCGCGGTAGAATACACTTTTGTGTGATTGTGGTCGTCAGACGATTTCCGTAGTTGAATCGCTCCACCATATTGAATGGCGTCGCTGCTACTGCCAACAACAGATGGTGATGCCGATTTTGTTGTTGTGGTGGTAGTTGTAGTAGTAGAAGTAATATCTGAGGGTGGTGCAAAAGATAATTCCTCGTCATGGTCGTGTTCTTTGTCATATCCGGGCTGCGTCGAATGACCCCCTCGAGCTCCCACGAGGTGAATTTTTGAATTTGCGCGTAAAGAAATGTCTAGATTTAAAAATTTACCATTCTTCCCACCTCGTACAAATAACGGTCGTTGAGGAACGAGGTGTGTCGTTGGAGTCATCCATGATGATTGTTCTTGTCGTCGCCCCCCTGGAACACTGGCATGTGAAATCCATGATCGGCCGTGGACACCATCTCCCAAAGATACCAACAGTAGTATTACGGCAGTACAGAGCCCTATCATGATGACAACAATGCGACAGCCAAAGTCGTTTTGGGGGTGTGAATCGTGTCGATGCTCCTTTTTTCAACTGCAGATAATACGTAGTACTACAGTAATACGGTACGTAATTTTTTCACGGTGTGTATTTCACTCAATTGTAGTAGTAGGGTGCGACAAAAAAAAAGAAGTGAGTTGAAGTCTCCTCTTGTCATTATTTTTTATTGGATCGTGGGGGGGAAGGTCGCGTAGTGCTGTAGAGTGATACGTATCGTACCTTAGGTGCTGGTATGATACCGGTAGGTATCTACCGTAGGAGAGACGTAGTACCTACCTGTACCGGTATGTAGCTGCGGTAGAATACGGGAATAATCCAATGCAATGGTGTATGTTTGGAATATTTTGAGGGCAGGTTTGGATTATCCCACACTCTCGCAAACAGAGAAAAAAATGATCAACAACCACGACGCCATCCTTCCCACTCCAACCACATTCTACTACTAGTACTACATGACCAATCAAGTGTTGCCTCCCCCGAAAGAAATCGATGGATCTGGATTACAGCAACCTTCTTAGTGAGGAATACAAAAAAAATGATTTTCAAGCGGCATCAAACATGCACCATAGAGAAACGTGCTGACAAGAGTATATGAAAGGAGACTTAGGTTCAAAAAGTATCATCACATTGATAGAAAATTGAAGTGCAAAAGCAAAAGCGTAATCCTCCACAATCGGTTGCTAGGAACTGACGAATCTCCAAAAAGCATCAAAGAAGCGATCTCCACCCCAGGTCCGCAAAAAGACGAGCGGCTTGGCCATGCTCCCTTCCAAGTATCGCGTCTTGGGGCGCTTGGCTTCCACCGCTCGGACGACACACTTGGTAATGACCGAGGGGGGTGACATGGTCACTTCGGAACGCTTTGAAAACGTTTCGTACGGAGTTCCCTTGGACCGTTCCAACATGGGTCCTGCTGTGACATCAGCAAATTCTGTCTGGATAACACCCGGTTCGATGATGGCCACGTTGATACCAAACGGTTGTAACTCCCACCGCAAACAGTCGCTCCATCCTTCAATTGCATGTTTGGTGGCAACGTACCAGGCACCGAGTGGCAAATACATCTTGCCGCACATACTGGATATGTTGATTATGAGTCCAGATTGCTGCTCTCGCATTGCTGGAATTACCTCTTGGGTCAATTTGGCCAAGCCAAACAGGTTGACGTCAAATTGTCGTCTGGCTGCCGAAATGGGAGTGGTTTCGACTGGCCCATATTCTCCATATCCGGCATTGTTAATCAAGACGTCTAAACGGCCGTCGTTCTCTTGCAATATCTGCTTCACACAGGCCTCTACTTGTTCATCATTGGTAATGTCCATGGCAAGGACAAGACAGCCCTGTTCGACCAAATCTTCCATCTTGTCAACGCGACGGGCAGCGCCGTACACTTTGTGTCCCTTGGCGTTCAGAGCCAACGCAAAGTCCTTGCCCAAGCCGCTGGAGGCACCAGTCACCAAAATCACTTTGGATTTTTTGGTTGGGCTGGTCAACAGGTGATTTCCGTTAAATACATTACAGGCATTCGTAGCGTATGAGAGCAGTGCACTCAACATCCCTCCTGAGGACGATGGAGTTGCTGAAGATTGCGATGTTCCCATGGGTGAATGGAAATGTCAGATGGAATCCAAAATGCTGCGAATGTCGTTGTTAACAGTCTTTATCGACCGAGCGTGATGCGGTTGGTATAACTTCACTTGTTTGACCTTCTACTTTTGGAGTTCGATTTTGTAGGCGGCCCAGCCATGATGTCGATTTTTCCCCCTTTTTTCCTTTATTTTTGGAAAACGATTTGATGTACCCTTGGGAGCTTCAAAGAAGTTCTTCATGTTCTTAGCACTAACCTTGAGGGGTTGCCCTGGCATCGAGCTTCGGGTATCTTCCGCGCCGGCCGTTCCCATGATGTTGTTGAGTGAGGAATACGTAAACTTTTTTTGTACTCTACTGGTACATAGGTACCAATGCCCGTAGTACGATAGGTAGTCGTATTGGCTTCCCAAACGCCGCCTTGGCTCTTTTGCAATTCTTGCAGTGACACGATACGCCATACGCCATGTCTTTCGGTTTGGGTCTCTTGGCCGTCACGGTCGCACCCTGTTGGATGGTATTGGGATTTTTCGTCTGGGATAATCACTGGACGGCCAGTGCCTTTGCGTTGAACTTATTCAAATCCAATTTGGCCTCTTTGGGATTCTTAGTTGTGGTCCTTGTATCGAATTCGATTGGCAATCATCCACAACTTTTCACAACTACAAATGTGGGATATCTCATGTTGTCATCAACCGTTGGCATTTTGGTTGGTGATTGGACATGGTTGGAGGGGATGAGGATCTTGGGAGCTCGCAAAATCATCGTCATGGATTGCTTCAAGCCATTTTTAGCGGCTCTTTTTGGCCGAGTCTTCGTGGGGGAACAGTTACATATCGGCGCTTACCTTGGTCTACTCTTGACGATTGTGGGTGTCCTTATTGTGGGGTTGGAACGAGAGAACAAAACCAGTCATGGTGATGGATGTAATGAGGATACCGTCGAAAGGCAAACGCACAAAGATGCCACGCCCAGTGAGCACGACAATTTACTGCCCAGTTCACGAGACTCTAATTTCTTTGCAAGACAACACAGCTACGTAGAAAGGCGGAAACAACAGCAACAGCAGCAATCTACTCAAACGTACGCATATGGACTCATCAATGGATTTCTCAATATCTTGTTTCATACAGTGGGGTCAACACTGACCAAAATATATGGCGCCGGTATGACAACATGGGAAATCAACTTGATTCGTTTTGGTTTTGCCGGTCTTTCCATGGGTCTAATTTCTTCCTCTTTGATCGTACGATCAAAATTAAGCACCAACCAGTCAAGATTCAATCATTTAACGGTCTCATTACCATGGTACTCCCTGCCATCGTTGAGTGCTTCATCCTGGGCTCATGTTTGTTCAGGAGTGATGTGTGTAACGTTCCTCCATCCGTCAATGGTCAACTATGCCATGTTTCAAGTTCCATTGGCGCTACTACTGACGCTCGATTCTATCGGGCCCCTGTATTCGTTACCAATGGGATGGATGATCCAAGGAGACCAACCAACGTACAAGGCATGTATAGGTGCGTGTCTTTCGGTTGGAGGAATTATCATTCTTTCGTTGAAAGGCGTGTCTGCGGAAAAGGTATGAACAGTGCTACTGTGTGAGGAGGGGAAATAACACTTGGTATCTATGACCAAACAAAGCCAGTCATCATTTTTTTACTAGCAAGTTCATTCCAAATAAACAAGTAGGTCTTTACTAAACTATCTCGTGTATGGTATTACTTTGGAAAAGAGACAATCCGTTTTGCATCACAAATTGAAGAACATTACTACTAAATTAGGACAACAGACACAAAGCCATAGATTCGTGTCACAGCAGTTTAAAGTACAAGCTTACTTTACGACTGTGACTTGTGACTAGCAGCAGCAATCATGGCTGCCGATGGGAGACTTTGTGTCCGCATGATCTTTTTTGTCTTGTGCAAGTACCGTTCAATGGATTCGTGGTCTAATTGGCCTCGTTTGCAAGCTTCCTCCATACATTGGCTGGAAACAGCACTGTAGGCCTGAGACAGCTGCAAGTCATCGTAGCTTCCGTTCCGGCGTTGTCCCTCTTGGGCAGAGAGGACGGATTCCCAAGCAGCAGCACGGGTATGCTGGACTTTTTGTGCATCAAAGTACTTCTCCAATCCCCTGGTGCAGTAATTAACACCTGCAGTGTCACCGTTTTGCACAGCTCTGATGAGGTTGAAAGTCTTTCGTTTGATCACGTTGTACTCTTCTGTGTTGAACCAAAGTTCGTTCGATCTTCCTTTGCTCAACTCCGAGATCGATGTGACACGTCTCACGCGAACACTTTCATCAAATGTAATAGATCTGGTACGAACAACAGGCTTTCGATTACCTGGCAAACGGACTTGAAACGAAAGCTGGTCCGCCGATGCGGAACGATTAACCGACCGTCGGGTTGACTTGTCGCCATCCTTTTTGAGGCAAGAACGTCTGCTTTGAAGACAGGAATGCGAAGTTGTAGAGCGGAGGCTGGCAGGCTCACTTAGTCTACTTTCGTAGTCATCGCCCCCTTCTAAAGAATCATCTTGAGTTTTTCTCGAGAGCTTGCTGGCTGATCGATTGAGTGCAGCTGAAAGTGATGCTCTGGAGGAAGAAGGGTATAGTTGGTTGGTCTTGCGGGATGTCGCGTCATTACTAACGCTAGCATTTTGGGTTGTCATCTTCGGTACTTGCCCTTTGGAAGCTGCTCTGCTCATCTTCGACGACGCGAACAACTCCTTGGCGATACTGAGCTTCAAAGACTTGCTAATAGTGGTGTTGGTGGTGGACTTCCCGCCCATGAGCTGGTTACCTTTTGCGCAACTTCTCATCAAGCTTGGCTCATATTCGATCATTTTGCTGTTGCTTTGGAAGGTCTTTGCAAGGTTGTTTGAGGGGTCCATCGTTCCAGCGCAAGTCATCTCTATGTTTGAGCTATGAGTTCTTCAGATTTAGCCGCAGCTGTACGGATTTGCCTTGTCTGTTGAAGCGAAGAGTTGCTACCTTTTTTATTTCTTTGCTGTGGACGGTCTGCTTTTCTTTTTTGTGTTTTTTCTTAAAAACGTATATAATGTGATAAAAGGCTTTATACGTAGTTTTTGTGGGGTTCATCACGTAATTTCACGAAAGAGCGGTACGGAGCAACAACGACAAGAACTCCTCCGTTTATAGACCGGCGAAAGGTCGAAGAAAAAATGAAAGAGATAATATATATATAATACTCCGCGCAAATCGCTTCGTACTACGAAGCATTATTAACAAGGCCGACGCGAATGTTGATGCATGTTCCACGATATATCTTTTCATTGAATGTTTCTCCTTGGAGAACCCAAATCCTGCGATTACGCCCTCGCACTGTCGACATTCGTCTGAAACGAGAAATTCTCTCTGCCGGAAGGGTTCGCTTTATCTGTCACAAATGTCTCTCCGAAGAGAAGAATTCACAGTCACATTGTCTAGAATTCACAGTCAGCAACAAGTACCCGCAGTATTTTCAAATTAATAATTAATCGAGCATAATAATCAATATATTATTACATTTCTTGAAGACTAATTGCTTGAGAGATGTATGTATCCTACCCTCGGAGTACGACTTTATGAGACTACACAATATGAAAGTCTTCTATTTGACTGTGGGTGACGTGGATTTCTATTCAAGTTTTCAAATAAGAAGGTCCCAAGACTCCGACGATAATAAAAAAGAAAAGCTGCAGCAGTAAGACCGGTTTGTTTATTATTGGGGAACTTCGGCAGCTACATCTCCGTCCGACAAATCGTGAAATCCCCGGACGAGGAGAACAAGCGAGAAGTTCTGCTTCACACCGAACACATTCGTTGTGATAGGTAGAGAGCTATCATACCGTTGTCGTATTCCATCAATGGAAGTGGGGGGGGGGGGGGGGGCATTCCCTGCAAAAAAATACACTCTAGCTACATTCTCGCTCTGGAGAAGTTTGGCTTACAAAGGACGTTTGGTTCAGGAATGTTACCACCCTACTTGGACAATGTTCAGTCGATATGCATCGCTGTTTCAGAAACCGTATGATTGAAAAGGGTGTTGCGCCATCGAAAGTTGATTCGATTTGAATTCTCAAGTTTACCAATTTGATGCGTGGTGGCTTGAAACAGTGGCCTAAACCAAAGCAACACTTTCTCATCGTTGGAAATGACGATGGGAAAGGAGATGGACGCCTAACAAGGATTTATGGTAAGGATGGGGAAAGAACCAAGCCACCCACTAAACAACAGGAGCAGCAAGGAAGGAACATTGGCAATGCATATGTGCGGAACTGTATCGTATGCAGAGGATACCTCTCCAAAAAAGGGGAAGCAAATCAACAATCAGACATCCTTCTGGTGTAGCAAATACCACATGCCCTTGTGCAGAACTGATAGATCCAAAGACGAAGAATTCGGTCCGCCGGGAAGTCGACATCTTACTTGTGTCGATGCGCACTATTATGCAAGCCACACTAGTGTTATTTGTTGCGGTAAAATGCATGGTCAGAAGGAGCAGTTCCCAAAGGAGGAACAGTTATCGTTACATCCAAGACGCAGCAGCAGAAATTAAGTGTATGGAGAAGGTTTCGTACATTGTATTTGTGATTAAGTGTAGGTAGTGTTGCTCTTTACCAGTGATGTACAAAATAGTATCCGAAACAACCAATATGAGTATAACTTTTGCTACAACAGACTAAAATTGTTTTTAAAATATGTTTCGGAATGCTCAGCTCCTGCTCTTCTAGATGGTCTACCGTAGTTTGTTTTTATTTCAGACATTTAAAAAAATGCAGAAACATGTTGTTGTGTAAGGGTACTATTAGTATCATAGCATCGCTACGGGTAACCACTACCGGTAGCTAGTAGAGACTACATAGGTACTAAAACTGTACCACGTAACGTATGTACTTCGAGTACAACCCCACCCAAGAAATGAAGCTCTCGACAGGCCCTCGCTACACTCGTACTACCGTAGTATGATAGAGGGGCCGTGCACAGAGGCCCCTCAAAAGGTATGCCGTCACAATGAAAATATGGGGGGAACGTGCCGCCAGAAAGGGGGGAAAGAAGGAAAGAGAAAGGAAAAGAAGGGAGGAGAATTCCATGTTCCAGGAATATATCGAATTAAGAAAATGCGAAGGAACATCACAGTGACATGTTGGATGTCCCTGTATATATGGTGAAAACGAAGATGTGCATCTCTTTCCCCCATCCTATAAACAAACTGGCACAAATGATCATTCCCACCTATTTTTCACGCCGGCAATACCAAAAGTTCGAAAAAAGTAGCTGTAGAAAACAAGGAGTGTACTGGTACTCCTAGTATCAAGTACGATACGTCGTACGTCGAAGAGGTGTGGTACTCAAGTAGGTCCCGAACACCACACACGAGTATTGTTCTACAGTATGAGAGTACGGTATCGCATTTGTCTCGGCATGAATGCTCGTGTTTACTCTCCACTACGTACAAGAATTCGTTCCGATGTATGCAATTATTAAAATTCTGTGAATTCTATTTTCCTGTTTGTATCGCAACAACGAATATCTGTAGCAGGAATGAACGCCCTTTTGTGGTAGAATAGCATAAATAGGACTAGAGTAGTAATACTTGCAGCGGCAAAGTACAAAACGCTTTTAGAAACAGACACACTACATTTAAATGCTACTATTCGTTTCTTGTCCCAAACGCATATCTCTCTTGTATTGAATTCTATCTAGACATTGATGCTCGTGCGGGGGGCGCCCTTTTCTGTTATGACTGATGTACCAAAAGAAGTACTTATTGCAGCAAAACCCGCCATTAGTGACAGTGTTGGCACTGTACATTTGTTGTTGGGTCGGTTGCGGTGGCATCCGTGGCAATGTCAGCAAACACATTTCTTGTTGTTGGTGGGTCGGTTGCGGTGGCATCCGTGGCAATGTCAGCAAACACATTTCTTGTTGTTGGTGGGTCGGTTGCGGTGGCATCCACTGGAATCCTGGCAAAGGCATTTGGTTTGTCGGAAACATTGTGGCTGTTGTATGTGGAATGTAGATAAAGTTTGGCTCAATGGGTGGCTTGGCGACAATCCATTGCTGCTGAGGTTGTTCCGGAACAGACTGTTGGCAAGGGTTGCTTGACTGCCACCGCGGTGTGACATTGCTCGAGTGTAGCTTCTCACTTTGCTTTAATGGAGCAGCAAAATGCTTCTTCCATTTCTTTGAATATTTATTTGATTCCAATGTCGTGTTGGAGGTTATTCCTCGAGTGCGTCGATTATTGGGACAAAGTTTGTGGTGTGCTCTGTGAAGTTCTTTTTTGCCAAGACGCCTTTTAATGCACACATTGCAGTGCCTCAGTACGTCAAACGCTACTTCACCTGTGAGTGTCAGTTGGTCACCAGCCTTTGCTATCCTCTTCTTCTTGTTTCTGTATCCAGCACTGCCTTTCAATTTGGCAGTTCGTTTAGCCAAGGTGTTTCGACGTTGGCTTTGGGGACCCATGATGGAGACAGATTGTGATGTGGAGACAGAGTGTGAGTGTGGCGCTGCCCCACTTTCGCGTATGGATTTATCATTATCGTGTTATTCAGTTGTACTACAAGTACAGATAGAAAAACCGACGTAGTGTAGCTGCTAAAACGGTCGACAAATTACTCTGCAGTGGGGCACTTCGTCATTGTAAACGAAAACAAATGACTTGTTGTTGCTGTTTCTTTTTTTTGGGGGATGGAATCTTTGTATTCTCGGAGTAATTCAGAAATTTTTTCAGCAACATGCAAGCATGCCAAGCCTGAATAATGTCTTGGTGTTATGTAAAATTTGTGTCGCTCGTTAAATTTAATTATGTCGTTGTGACGTCTTTTACTCCTTCTAGCCAATCAAATCGCTGCCCAACGATGCTCCACCCCTCGGACGGGTTGGATCTGTATCATACAAACTGGAGTACCGTTTTACGTCGATTTCCTGGTAATAGTACCGTATACGTCGTATTATACTACGACAGTACGGACTACCGGTACAGGGGTAGTAATATATACCTACTCCAGTATTCCAGTATATAATAATAATATTATTATCGAAGTATTATAGTACTACGATACTTCCATAATAATAGAGCAAAAAATGGCCTTCATATGAAAACATGATGCCGCGGCGGTTGATACACTTGTTGGAAAGAAAGACATATCTGCATGAGGTAAACACACAGCTTCCAATCGGGAACGGATTCCTGTTTCATACCCAACAAAACGAAAATGCCACAGATGATATTTGTGGACGAGGAGAGCGAAGGAGAGGAGGGTAATGCTCTGTTTCGGCAACGACTACCGCCTCAAGATTCTCTACATTGGCAAATGTTGAATCATCGACCCGGTGATGGGCTGTTGACCGATCAAGTGTTACTACTACGATCGTTTGAAGATGATTTGGGTAGAATAGATGCTGATCTATCCGAAACAGTCAATCATGACACAAGTGATTGGCACTATAATCTTGTTCTAGCAAGGTGGAGTTGTATCTTTGGTTACTGTGAAGCATTGGCTACCCACAAAGATCCATTACGGCGATTTGACTTGTTTCCAATTCCAATCGATGCCTTGAGACGGTTAGTACAAGAAGAATTCGTCCCATTGATCAAATCAGCAGTGGAGAATTTACCCGATGCAACAATCAAATCGACGATTACAAGAACGAACGATAATATTTTGTCAATACAGAGTGTTCAAAATCGACACCGGGAGAGAGTGCAAGGTATTTCCAATGCGATATGGCAACAAACATTGCCCAAAGCCAATATAAAAGATGAGCTTCATGCCAATTCGGTCTATGTATGTCTCCGAGGAAAGTCTGTGGACAAGAAATCCTTGGACTGTTTTGGGGCAGCCGTAACAACGATTGCGGCACTCCACGTTCTGAGAAATGATTCTCAACAAGAGGAATACCGTGTACAATCCTATTTGACGCTAAGTGAAGATCATGCCTATGAACGACACGAGGTGGTATCGAATGTTGTCGACAATCAACCCGATAACGTTTCGAAAATAAGTGGCACTTGTGAAGTGGCCATTCCCGGCACCACCAATTTGGCCAAGTCGAAACGAGGAAGAGATATTTCCATTACCCTGGAAAATAACAATAACGTCAGTGGTGGAAAACCTAATCAACGCATCGTCCCGGAGAACTCGTGGCTTTATATGGCCAAGAACCCCGTCGTTTGTAAAACCCTACCCATGGCGTTGGTAGCCATCGTAGGCAACATGAATCCTACAATCGAAATGCCGTCGTCAGCAAATAAGCCAATCCTTGCCAGTGGTCAGCTTTATGATATGAAGCGGGATTTACTATGGATTTTGTACGACCGAGGCCACATGAAAGAATTTCCGTTCGGACTGATGGAATTGGGAGATTGTGAAGAGCATCGCGAGTCCTCTCGGGGGAAAGAAGAGGTGGAACTTAACAGCTTGGACTTTATTCCACAATACCAACAACTATCATCTTCCTTTCATCGCCCACCAATCACCATCACCAGGAATGAACAACTCTTCCTAGAGGCTATTCACATCAATCGCAGTGTTTTTGAGGAAAGTCAAGTCTATCCCTACTTTTATGCTGCCCATTTTCACAAGAATGCTGGAAAAGAGTTGGGTCATGAGGAAGAATATCGATTGGTCGAAGCCATGTATTTGTATTCACGTGCCGCCTACGTCGCCAGCCAATATCCGTACCACATCGGTTGTATGCAGCTTAACAAACATGTGACATCTGTTGCCATGCTAATTGCAGATGACATGATGACGGTGGAAGATGAATCCCACGGTGGGAGTAATCGTAAAAAGGTTCCCCGTTCTTGGCACTACACGAAAAATGCAGTGGCGTTCGGGACCTGGTTGGTCGGGTTTTACGACTCGCTGTTGTATTGGGAAGAAACATCCGGCGAGAATACCAATTTTGTAGAGATTTTGAATCTTTCCCACAAATACTTCCTTGGAAAATTGATCGCTCTTTTGGCTCAAGAGGTTCGAATCCAAGTACTAGCGAAAATCCTGGAACAAACAAAGGATCCATCCGGATCCGACGCACCAGAACCGCTCGTACGATGTGTCGCGCATGGGTCATTGTCCTACTTTGGATCATTACGTTCGAAGCGCCTGTCAACGAAAGGCCTTTTGTGGGCCGCTCTATCCAAAACCAAAGTGTCTGTTCCTGAAATTGCGATGGTTATCTCAACAGATGGAGAGGCATGTGACACGAGATCCAGTCATAGGACTAAAAGACTACGGCGATGATGATGTTAGAACGAAGGAATCAACCAACCGCTTCGTCCAATGCAATTGCCACTGATCGCCAGACCTTGTTTGCTTATTGTGCCCACCCTCTCAATACGCGTTTTTACAGTTCGGAGTGCCATGCTTTTCTGTTATGCCTTCCTACTGCTAGCACTGTCTCGCAAATCGATTCATTCCTTACACTGCATCAACAAACGAACGTAAACCGTCCAATTCAGTCCAGCCGGATGATTTGACAGAGAAAAATGATCCTCTAAATTAGTGTTTTGGAATGACCTACTCCAATTACTTGGAGAAATTGAAATCAACCAATAGATTGATGGTGCTTCGATGGACATTACCTCTGCTACGGTAGAGTAGTAGAGTACCCATCATGCCAACACACCATTATAGGTACTATAGTACTGCTAATACGTAATAAGTTAACAACTTGAGAGCGAACTTTGTGTGAGAGGGTGTTGTAGTGACTTTGACTCTCCTACGGCAGTACACGATGTCACGATGTCGATTAAGGAATGAAAAAAGAACACAAAAAATAAAACAAATATTGTATTTATAATACAGTTAACTGTGTAATTAACAAATTGGATTGTGACGTCGAAGGAATGACGTCGAAGGAATATGGGAACAACTGGGTACGATGTCCTGCATCGTAATTTTAGTCTTGGTCAGTGGGAGTCAATTTTACACGGTGAAGTGATGGAAAACGAGTCCTACTATTACATACCGAAGTCCTCATCCCACTTGCGTGGTCAGCCAACATTCGGATGGTCGAGATTCAAGGGTTTGTAAAGAAAGGAATTATACGTAATAATACTAACAAGACCGCGGGTCAACCAGAAACGACTGACGGGTATCATGCATAATTACTTCGCATGAAATTCAAAAACCGCCATTCAACCAGTTAGCTCATAATTTCGTGTCTCTGGCGTACAGAATCAGAATTATTCAAACAACATACTCAGTAGCTGTGCGATACGAGGGACCAATTCGTTACGCTCATTTGGCTTTTGATGATTGCTTTGATGGTCGCTTGAAGTGAATTTTGATTTAAGTCACCCTTACAACACTGTCATTCTTTGTCATCCACAGACAGCCCCATCTCTTTGGCAATCATGTTTGGAATTCATCTACATACCCTTTTCGTGGTGGTCACCCTGTCGCGCTCGATCGCCAACAAGGCCGTCGTGGCAAATCCAATCATGCCAACAACCTTATCTTCTCCACTCAACAAAAATCAAACCAACCCATTGATGCATGCCATCTATGATGCCCATATCCATGAGAGCGTTGGTGTTTTGAAGGGAAATCGTTTTCTCTCCGACTTTGGTGCCAGCGCTTCAGATTTGGATGCCGCACTACACCTTCTCTGGAAAGGTAGCAATCTACTTTCGGTAGAAATTGCATCATCCATCGAGGCCGCTAATATTACCTTGCGTCATCACTTGGAAAAGTATGGATTCGAAACGACAGCTTGTATCAAGTACACTTGCTCTGGATATCTTGACATCACCCGCTTCCCAGAAGTGGAACAGCTGCCATCGGTCTTGTCCATCATGCCATACACAACAAGTACCTTGGGTTCGTTACGTGGCGGGCAATTTGAACGACGTATACAAGAAAAGGCCCCCGTGAATTCCTCCCCATTTGGTTCAATTAAGAGTAACGCCTTTGAAGCGCTCCAAATAAATAAGCTACGTGAAGTGTACCCCCACTTGACGGGAGCTGGTATGAAGATCGGAGTCCTGTCCGACAGTTACAACACCAGGGGAACCGCAGCGGCGGATGTTGCCAGTGGAGATTTGCCATCGGATGTGGTCATTGTCAAGGAATCTTCAGTACGACGAAGCGATGAGGGTCGTGCCATGCTTCAACTCGTACACGATTTGGCACCCGATGCGACATTGTACTTTCATTCCGTTGAAGGAATTGGAGACATGGTTGCTGGGATCCATGCATTGGCCGATCTTGGGTGCAATGTAATTCTTGATGACATTGGTAAGTTCAATCAGCGAAACTTTAATCCACAGGGGGTGTGGATTACTATTGGTTGGTTGGAACATTTCATGTATTCATTGAAATTTGTTCTCTTTATGTGAAAGTTGATTTTGGCCAACCGTTCTTCCAGGAAGGCCCCATTGCGCAAACTGCAAGTGATATTGCGGAGATCCGTGGTATTCCATACTTTTCGTCTGCTGGGAACTCTGGCCGCACCTCATACGAAAGTGCTTATCATGGAATCGCCTGTGGCCTTCATGGCTACAGGTCATGTCATGACTTTGGAGGTGGAAACATTTTCCAGCGTATCACTGTGTCGGACTGGACCGAATTTATCCTCCAGTGGGACGATCCATTTGCCAGTGTTAGTGGACCGACGTCGAAGGGTGCCAAGACGGATATTGATGCCCTCATTTTCGACGCGAGCACTGGGGAGATGGTCCATGTATCCGCATTTCCCAACATTGGTAGAGATCCACTTGATGCTTGGGTTCTTCCTGCCGGAACGTATGATATTGCAGTTGCCGTGGACAAGGGACGCAAACCTGACCGTATCAAATGGATTACTCCAGACGATATGAATTTAGTCAGCGTGGATCCTCCGACCAACAGCGGATACATCGTTTCGCAGGCCAATACGCTCTATACAGCTGGCGTGGGATGTGCCTTTGAACAGCAAACATTTAGCGAGTTGAAAGTGGAACCATTTAGCAGTGTAGGCGGTGCTCCTTTGTTGTTTGATCGCGACGGTTCTCGCAAGGCCAAACCTTTGACTCCAAATCAGCCACGTTTCATTGGACCAGATGGGTAAATACAGCCGATGACAGACAGTGTATCTTGATGGTTATTTGTTTTGTGCGCACATTGTTGAATTCACAAATTTCGCAATTTGTTGTTGTTTTTGGTGTCATGTCTTGAATTACAGATCGTACAACACCTTTTTTGGAATCAACGTCACCGATCCTTTGGGTATTATCGAACCACGTTTTCGGTTCTTTGGTACTTCTGCCGCCGTGCCCAACGTCGCTGCTGTAGCACTGCTCATGCTTCAAGCTGCACCCGATTTGCCACCTTCCCGTTTATACAGTATTCTGGGAGACACCGCCATTGACATGAACGTCCGTGGATTTGACTATGATTCCGGTTACGGCTTTATCAATGGCTTTGCAGCTGTTCGTACGGCCATGTTGGAAACTGGCAGTGATACGGACCCATATGACAATGAAGTCTTCAAGAAAAAGAAAAAGAGGAGCAATTCAGATGGCGACAGTGATTCTACGCCGCCGCCTCCAGTGATCCACTCGCAATGCTTTTTCACAGTGGACGGGAGCTGGATCGATGATGCCTTCGGTAGCAGCTTGAGCAACCATTGGTAGGACAGAAAGGTTGCTGGGTTAGATGGACAGGGTTGTGAGATTAAATTTGATAGTTGTCGCAAAAGGTCCGAAGTTTTATAGCATCAAGGGAACAGTAGGTATTGTTGATCCCCGATGATAACATAAACTTTGCCGTTACAGTACATTATTTCCTTGTCGTTTATTTGGGTTGTAGAATCCCAGAGTCTTAGCCTTACTTGGATATCTGCTTTTAGATCGTCATCTCTCTACAGTTTGGTTAATGTTGCGATCGTGATACATGGGGAATACAACATTGTGTGATGTGGTGGTTGTTATGGGTCAAATCTCCATAATCGGACTGTCCCATCATCTCCTGCCGAACATAGGATGGACCCATCCCTCGGATGCCAACAAACACAATTGACGTCACCGTGGTTGGTATCTACCGCGACATCTAAATCAAAGAGTGGTTTGTCCGATGTCGATGCACGGACTTCCCGATAGATTTGTATCCGATTGTCTCCCCCCGAGGAGGCTATACGTCCATGACCGGCCCGGGCGGGGGCGTAATCGAGACCGTACACGGTGGACGAATGAGCATTGTCCAAGGTTCCGACACATTTCCACAATCCGTTGGTCGATTCGGGCAAATCTGGAAACTTTTCGGTACGTTCCTTGGGGGTGTAACTTTTCAATATTCCCAAACTACCATCGGACGAGGCAGTGACGAGTCGGCCGCCACCCGGCGACAAAGCCAAGGACCAGATGGTATCTTGATGGACGTCGGGAATGGATGCGGCACAGTACCAATCACCGGCATCTTCGGCCCATATTTTGATGGTGTTGTCATAACTGGCACTGAGCAAAATTTCATCGCCGTCTCCCCAAATGTTGTGTGACGGTGCAAACTTGACACACTTGACATCACCTTCGTGACCATTCAACACGGCAATGCAATCGAACTCATTGTCGGACGACCCACCAATGGTCCCGTCCAAAAAGGTTTCCCAAATCCATAAGGTCTTGTCACGACCACAGGTGGCCAATAACGAACCGGTGGCATTCCAAGAAACGTACTTGACCTCGTTTTCATGACCTTCGAGTTGTGTTGTACATTCCCATTCATCCTTTTGTGGGTCGTACTGCCACAGGGTGACGGTCGCATCAAACGAGGCGGCGGCTAGTATACACGTTTTTGCCAGAGGACAAAATGCGACACATCGTATGGTACGTTGATGTATCCCCTCCAAGGTGGAATGCAATATCCATGAGGACGAAATGTCGGAATGAAAGTCATCTGGATCACAACAATGAGGTGGAGGAGGACGTCGTCGATGTTCGTTGTCTTTGTGTTTGGAATGATGCTGGTGATGATGATACTGTTTGTCTGATTTGGTTGTAGCAGGTACCGGTGGCAACTCTGCACCCTCTTGATACCTCCACAGTCGAATACACGGATTGGGTGCTCCAAAACAGGCCGCCAACCATTCACCACTGGTAGAAAAGGCACAGTGCCAAGCGGGAGAATGACACGTGTACCGTAACGTATTGGCACCGGACCCGATGGATCGTGTCGGTGGATAAAAGACATGAGTTTCTACCAGGGAAGCAGTGGACAAAAATGGAGGAGACGGTTCTGGATCTATCGAAAGTTGTTGTGACTTATTGTTCGGTTTGTCTTCTTGAGACAAAGGAGACTCGATTGTGTTTTGTTGTTGTTCGTCCTCCATGGTCTTTTTTTTCTGGCTCGTTCAAGTCACAAAAATTAATTCTTCCGTGAGTCTATGTTGAGTTTGGATCACTGTGGCAGAGGAGCAGCAGGTATCATCAATCCTTTACTGTAGTAGTAGTTGGGCTTGGATGACTACACAGACGATGTTCAGTACTACCCTCGCTGGATGACATTCATTCGTCGAGCGAGTGGCTCGTAGTGGCCAAGTCAGAAATCAAAGATACGTTTGAAAAGGGCGTTGCATGCGCACGCCTCTATAGAACATGACGCCCCTACCAAGATAGTTATTTCTTGTCTTAACAGTAAGGCCCTACTACCGGTAGCTACCATAGGTACGGGCAGTACGGTAGGTGGACTAGGTATGATACCGGTACCGGTAGGTACCGGCCGGTACTTATGTACCCCCCATAGTCGTACCTGAATAACAGAGAGTACGGTAGGTACTCTATCTACCACTCTCTTCTCTGGGTAGACCTGGAGGATGCGCGAAAATGTACTAGAGCGCGATACGTTTAAATCGCGCGTCATAACGTCTGAAAGACTACCGTTAACTTATTTAGAATGATGCATGTGTACTATAATTTGTCCTATGGCAGAGTCGATTTTGTACTATAAAGTTATAGTCATAGTACAAATTATGGTACATTTTATAGTACAAATTATAGTACATTTTATAGTACAAATTATAGTACATTCTATAGTACAAATTATAGTACAATTCATAGTACACTTTCCAGGGTATGTTCCTATGTATTGTAAGTAGTAGGAAAATCATGTAGCGACACGACACCAAACACAACAAAGCATCAAAATTGTTCCATGTACGACAGTATTAGGGGTAGGTACATCCAACACCTCTCGTCTTTCGCAATCTGTTACTACAGTGATACAGATTAGTTCGTATTCCATGCACGATTCCAGCGGATGCGATGACTACGTTTTTCCGATTGTGATACTCTCGTAGGTGTTTGCTGTCTTCCTGCCGCCGTTTTTCTTAAAGTCTGCATCTCTCTACTACTCCTCGAATTAATCTTCGCTCCAGATGTTCCAGACAAAAAGATATAAACAACTCGCTTCTACGTAGTACTATGTACATATAGTTGAAAATTCAAGTCTAATAATCTAGCTAGCGGACGGCGAAAGACGAGGTGATGGATGCAATCTCAGCACATCTAAATTTTGTATATTTTTACTATATATTGTTTCAAAATGATCAATAAAGCTGAAATATTCTCAGTCAAGTTTCCCCTGCCGAGAGACACCACACACAACGAACGGTGCCAGAGGGTTGTCTGATGAAACAATAATTTTTACGACGCCTCTTATCAGTGTGTTCACAGTCAACCAACATTTTCTACTCCCGAAAAAGTGTCGTTGTGTCTTGTCGGATGATTGTCCCACTACATACTACGTAGTAGTACGTATTTTACGTATTGATGTACGTAGGTAATTCTCGGAACACACCTTGTATGATACCGTGTACGATAAATTGTACTATAAATTGTACTATAATTTGTACTATAAATTGTACTATAAATTGTACTATAATTTGTACTATAATTTGTACTATAATTTGTACTATCGCGATGGTCGTTTGTACTATGACTCCTGGGAATTTGTACTATAATCGGAGTTGACGGGGAGATCTTTTAAAGACAGGCGTAACGGTTTGCGAACGCCGGATAACCGTTGAGGCAGTTTCAAAGCGCATTAGTACATTCTCGCGCATCCTCCTGGTAGAGGCATACTTATTATTATTATTTTTTATATTGAAGAGTTCGCTATGATCCTACTCCTTGAAAACTCGATCAATAATTTCCGAAGTTATCCTTTTCGCATCATTCTTTTCTGTCTCCCGCTTTTCTATTTCGGTCAGGAACGCATCATCTCTCTCGAAAACAACTCGCAGTCAGTTCATATTATATTGTACGGAGTAAGTTGTTGTTGGAAATAACCTCTCGAACGAAATTCCTGTAGGGAGAAGAAAAAAAGAATACTCGTAGAACCCAAAACATAACACTAGCCTTGGCCGTGTAGCTGAGTGGTGGCGTCTACAGAAGAACTCTTCTCCCTTCTCATCATGACAGTGAAATCAGAAGGCCGCAAACTGTAAACTGCTTGCACAATCGTCTTCCACTACCGATAGCTACTTCGGAGTAGTAACTACAGCACAAAATTCTTGAATGAATCAAAACTGCACAGAACGTTTGCTATTAGAAGTGAGCAATTAAGAAAGAGTCAATACTGTACTACGTTATTACATAGTACACGGAATTGTTACTTCATTCTGAAGTTCGTAATGGAGTAGCCCGTTAGAGTTAGTTATTCTTGGAGGAGAAACCTGAAGAAGACCTTCCTTCAATAAGCTTCTTTACCATGAAAAGAATCGGCACAATGATCGTTTGCGAACTTCGGATGAGAGAGAGAATACAAAATTTAGCCGTGAATGCATACGTTGTATCAATACAGAATTAAGCGAAGTAAGCCCTGTGCGATCTCTCCCTTGACAAAGAATACTTTATTGGATGTTTCGTGTCCGGACAGATCCTACCACAATATCCACAACGTGATGGTTGAATCTATCTTTTTTTCCTGCAAATTTTCCATTACTATACTGCTACAGAAGAACAGTTCATCATTCGCCATGACACAGTACAAGGACGTTAGTTTTGATGGTATTCCTTCTTCACTGTTGAATTTTCACAGCAGCAAAATGGCAATACTACGTCCCAATTTTCTCTCACCGGCGTCATCAGTATCTTCGGACAAGATTCGAAGCACCATTGATATGATCGAAGCCGCGCTACGGATAGTAGAAGAGGACATTCTCCTCGACAGCACAGTGACGCGGAGGCCTGACAAATTACCCTCAGAAGGGCCGGAACAGTGAAGCTCCAACAGTGGCGGACTTCTTTTCTCAAAAAGAGGAAATTTTTCTTTTCGGGTGGTTGACAGCAACAACTTTCATCCGTAGAACCATCAAAAAATTGCGTATCATTTCTTACTTCACTCAATTTTCGTTTAGCTTATGCAGTTCTATTTTCTAAAATAATACTAACATAAAATGCATTACTATTTTCGTTTTGCGTTCCATTCAATTTCCTGTTTTGGATTATCACACTCCATTTGACACTCAGTCTCAAATCACCTGGTCCAACTCACATTGGTGAACCCGTTGGGACCCAAGAACTGAGCACATTCATCGGTACTCACGGGACAACTTGACATTTGCCCGATCCGGTCGATAGATCCACTACAAATCAAATATGATGTCAGAAATGCGATAGACAATCCCAACATTCCATGACGAGGATTGCAGTTGTAAATGTTGGATCAAACGTTGTTGTTGTCGCCGTCAAAAATGAGTTGCCGTTTGTAGATGTTGTGCCGACTTGAGCTTTTGACCGATTCGGTCATGGTATTCATAACCGATACAGGAGGAGTGGCGGCACGTTCCCGAGAGAAAAAAGGTCCCATTCGTCATCATTCTTGTCATTATGCGTCGCAACAACAACAAAAACGTTCTGGATTGACAAATCCATGTTTGGAGGATATTGGTACAGCACAATTTTCATCCGTTTTCGAGCTCCACCAGTCAGTTTCTCCAAATGCAACATCTAACAAGAGCCGTCATACAACACCCAAGCTACGACGCACCGAGGAGACGATCCAAGCTGCAGGACCCGCAATTGTTCCTTTACACAACATCATGGGGGGCTTGACCTTTTGCTGGACAAAAATCGTGTGACCGCTGCTCCTAATGTTGCCCTAGCCCTACACGATTTTGTCGCTCCCAAAATAAGTGTCGTCGATGTTGTTCCATGTCGTAAAAGTTCATCCTCGGTATGATGAGCGGCCGTCGCAACGCTCAAGGGGAAATACATCTGGGCATCTTCCTTCTTGGAGTCAAAAGAAAGTGTTTCGTCCGTCGAGAGAGTATCATGATGTTCGCTTTTTTGACCCCTTCGACCATAATATACCTACTATGACTGCATGACGTACCGTATGATGGCCATAGCCATCTACGACTACCGTATCGAGGGAACTCTTAATTACTACGGAGTAGCATTCTTAAGTACTAGTGGTTACCCGTAGCGACGCTACGATACTATATAGTACCCAAACACAACATGTTTCTGCATTTTTTAAAATGTCTGAAAAATCCCAAAATTAAAACAAACCAGACCATCTAAAAGAGCAGGAGCTGAGCATTCCAAAACATATTTTAAAAACAATTTTAGTCTGTTGTAGCAAAAGTTATACTCATATTGGTTTCGGATACTATTTGTTGTACATCACTGGTAAAAAGCAGCACTACCTACACTTAATCACAAATAAAATGTACGAAACCTCATCCATACACTTACTTTCTGCTGCTGCGTCTTGGATGTAACGATAACTGCTCCTCCTTTGGGAACTGCTCCTTCTGACCATGCATTTTACCGCAACAAATAACACTATTGTGGCTTGCATGATAGTGCGCATCGAAGCAAGTAAGATGTCGACTTCCCGGTGGACCGAATTCTTCGTCTTTGGATCTATCAATTCTGCACAAGGGCATGTGGCATTTGCTACACCAGAAGGATGTCTGATTGTTGATTTGCTTCCCCTTTTTGGAGAGGTATCCTCTGCATACGAAACAGTTCCACACATATGCATTGCCAATGTTCCTTCCTTGCTGCTCCTGTTGTTTAGCGGGTGGCTTGGTTCTTTCCCCATCCTTACCATAAATCCTTGTTAGGCGTCCATCTCCTTTCCCATCTTCATTTCCAACGATGAGAAAGTGTTGCTTTGGTTTAGGCCACTGTTTCAAGCCACCACACATCATGTCGGTAAACTTGAGAATTCTAATCGAATCAACTTTCGATGGCGCAACACCCTTTCAATCATACGGTTTCTGAAACAGCGATGCATATCGACTGTACATTGTCCAAGTAGGGTGGTATCATTCCTGAACCAAACGTCCTTTGTAAGCCAAACCTTCCCCAGAGCGAGACTGTTCTGCCACTGCTTGTTGTGTTCGTTGATCAATGGCAAGTACTTGTACAGGTAATGAGCTAGCTTTGGCCTGTTAATGAGCTTGAACGATGTGTTACCCCAAGCGTCTTCGAACTTGGACTCGTACTTGAAGTTGTCTCTCGACGCGATGAGTCGTCTTCAGTTTGAACCTCCGCGTCCATTGCAATATCCTGGTGAACTAGAATCCCAGTTACGCAGTCAAGAGAGTTCCTTAGCATTGTACCGAGAGGAACTGGCTTTCGAGGTTCGAAGGTTATCTTTGGTAATCCACCTCTCTTGGATGTCTTGGGTCCCCATCCAATCATAGATTCATCCATCATCAGACAGATGACCTTAATCAGCTTCTTGCTTTTGGCGTTGAAACTGTCCATTGCAGGAGCAAAGATATCCCACGGCTTATTATGTTTCTCCTGGTACCAATATTTCTTGGGTGACCACATGTATCCAGCGGCAGATTGGAAGGCTACGAACCAATTGTATTTTCACTTTTCTTGGATCTATTCTCTCTTTGTATGGTCTCCAACACATCGGGATTGTCAGTGCTTTTGTCATACGGTGTTTCATCGTTGCCACTACCAACAGCCGTCAATTTCTTTCTCTTGACGAAAACTTCCTTATCCTCGTACGGCAAGTTATCAAATGCTACCTTGTACCCAGCGGCAGCATTACCATTTTTGATTGTTCCGTAGCAATTGAAATTTTGATTGACGAATCCATTCAACGATTCTTTCTGCTGGTCTCTTACTAACAAATGGAACAGATTCTTCTTCTGAATTTTGACACGGCAACCAATCTTAATTCTCTCCTCTGCTTTCGTCTTCTTTCTCTGTTGCATTGCTGTAGTAACAGGGGAGCTTTCCTCTTCTTCATTCCTCCTTTGCAGGAGTCTGATGTTGGGGCAGTGTTGGTCATGGTTGGACTGCCACAACCAGCTTGATTGTTGATCGCATGAATGGCGGCTTGGTTTGCAGCTAATACTTCCTGCGTTAGTGGGATGGGTACAGTAGGATCATCATGGGCTGGGGGGGGAAGCACGAAGATCCTCTCGTAACAATAAATTGCCAACATGTGGTGTCGAATCAAGGGTCGATGGAAGAAGCCAAAGCCCAGCTTCCGCCGCCACTTCCTCTACTCCCTGTCTTGCGGCTTCCTCACGTTCGTGTGGATCTTTAGCCATGGCTAACAAAACAGAGAGATGGCGGAGCCGGAAGTTGTCAATACAACACAGATGATGCTTCGTCCACTGAACGGGATGAAAGAAAAATCCACGCGCAACGATATTTCACTGCAAATTTCCGAAACGATTTTTCACTGAACTTTGTCTGCTGATTGCAGAAAATATGGCCGTAGGACCTTGCTACTTCTTTGTACGGACTAGAACTACTTAATACAGTGCAGACGACTGTGTTGTTCGTAAGACGAAGCTACATAGCTACGAGAAGTTGAGACTTTCTGAAATACACCGTCGGTACGTACTATTTGAGATACTATTTGGGTACCAATATAGTATCGCTGCGGGTAACCACTAGTAATTACTAGCACTGTTGTGATTGGCTAAGCGGAGAGATCGAGCACGCCAACAGAGCGTTAGTCACGCCGTTACTTTTTCCTAAGTAAATCAATACTCCATACAGCAATGAATATTATAATCTGATCAAAGTTTGTCTGTCCTTCCTTCACCATTCGCACGTTCGACTGCGCAAGAAGTCAGTTTGCTGCGGTTCACCGCACTACCTATCTATTACGTAGTACTACCGGTACCAGGTACGTTTTCCGGAGTACGAACTTCCACATACGGTAGTAATCATCAGTGGATGCAAAAGACATCACTGTTGCTACCATTACCAAACGAGGACATCGTCCTCATCATATCGATTTTGCCCTATCGACCCCCCTACCCATTCGACCTATCTCTTCACCACAGCAACAGGTGCAGCAACAGAAGTAGCAACAGCAACAGAAGCTGGAGAAGCCTTTGACTGCAGCACGAAAGAGAGAGAAAAGAACCCAGAACGAGATATTCTCACGGAATCGGAGCTGAAGAGATCGATTACACCCCATTGTAAAGCTACCACCAGTTGGTGATGATAGAAAAACTTCTTTTGCAAGACTAAATCAAAAAGTACTGTGGTAGCGGATAACAAAAATTCTCACTAGGTAGTATCATCCAATTCCGTGTACAATCCTTGGTTACATTTTAGAGGCACCAGGGCTATCTCGAAAGTCATACATTTCCTGTGATATCGTTGGATCAGGTTCTCCAAGCGCAGAAGGAAGGTCCCAAGCCTGCAACTTCCCTCGATCCAAGTTCTAACTTTGTGCGCAGGGTAGTAGGCATTACAAAATCCTGTCATCTTTCTTCCATGCTCATCCTATAGATCAACTTCAACGATATTGAAGACAAATGAAGCTCCATCTTTGGCGGGGAACTTCAAAACCATGTGCTTTTCGTCACGCCTGAGGAACGTAATTAACCATGGCAATGGTATTGATAGGCCAACCTTTATCATTAAGAGACCTACCGAGATAGTCAATGAATAGGGCATCTCCGAACAGCTGGAAATCTTTCCTCATCACTCCTGTTTGCCACAGTAGCTCTCACACAAGTTCAATTCTCTCCTGCGGCCTCAGCAGGTCCTCCATCGGCAACTAATGGTACTGTAGAGTCATCCATGGTTTCCTGCAAGTAGGTGCAAATGATGTATGGGGAGGCAAGAGGATGGTGAGAAATCAAAGGCAATGTCGCAACATAGCACATTGTTGTTGATGTTGTTGCTGCTTCAACAAACTTCCACGTTGGTTTTATTGCTGTCCTGGAAACCCGTCAGAGAACATTGTTGTTGTGTTTGTTCTCATTGTTGCGACAGTCGACATATTACATCATCCGTTGATGTCACATCATCAGCAATGCCCATGCACCGTCGGCATGTTTGACAAAGTGATGGTTGTTTGTTGGTTGCTACAGTCGACCGTCGACAATACGGCAGTAGTACAATTCACTATTCCGACAAGAAAGAAACGGCAACGCCACAAAATAGCGGGTGGAACTGTTCTATCAAAAACAGATACGCAACGCAACAAAGAGCGGCACATTGTCATGGTACATGATACGTACTCTTACAACAACTTGCTAGTTCAAAACGTCGATCCCATTGTGTGTGTTAGACGGGAAAATATTGTAACTGTGAGTAATAACCAGACGATGATGTTCCAATGCCAAATGACTGTGAATACGATGTTGCAATGTTGATGGTGACCGTTCATGCACTCTAAAACAAATTTTAAAATGTTGACTGAGATTCAAATTTTCCGGCGGGAAGCACAAGCATTGCATGTTAGTGACAGTGGTTAACCGTTATTAACTGTAAAATAACCATTTCGTAAAGTTGGGCACGCCAACGAAGCAAAATGGTCTGGCCCTGGTCGGGTGCTAGTAATTACTAGTAGTTAAGAATGCTAGTAATTAAGAGTTCCCCCGTATCGACGGTAGATAGCACTACGGTAGTTGTCGCAGTATGAACGTATGAACTGACAGTGAAGACACTGTGAACATGGGGTTAAATAATGCCTTGACCCCCCCATTAACCTCGGATCAACATCATAATAATCATCATCACACCTACCATTAATTTGCCATTTTATTTTGCCGTATATTGATTGGAAATACTATTTTATTTTACAAACTTGCGACAACGACAGACCAAATTTGTCGTCCTGTATCATCATCAAATCACAGTCAATCAAAAAGCGACACAATTACGGATCTTGACCAGTTTGATTGCTTCATATTCACCCCAACAACAATTAACGGTACAACAATACCTCGTCAAGTATGTCCCGTCTCATTGCGGAAAAACACGAAACGATCACGTCTTATAGAGGAACAACTGTCGATACAGTAGGAGTATGAGATAAAGACCTCCACCATGCAAATACGGCGGGTAGTTACTGTTCCGTTACAGTAATGACACCGCCCAATCGAGCGGGAAGAAGATTCTGACAAGAGGTGCAGCAGATGTCCAAGCTGAAATTCCGTGTGATAAAGTCAAGAAGAAAATGAGGACAGTAGTATGAGAAAGTCTCGAAACTTCTCTTGTGTTTTTGAATCAACTGCCAGATCTTTGACAGCCTGTAATACCGTTTCTTCTGGCATCATCAATCCTCTTGGAATCTGTTGGAATTTTCCCCTCGGAACAATGCTGTCATTGATCATTGTACTCATGACATTCCGAATCGTTTTTTTGTTGGAGTAGAAGCAATAGAAGTTGATCTTCATTAATAGCTTCGTCTTTGTCGACTCAATCAAATAAATACAGTTCTAGCACGATTCCTTTTCTGAGAGTCGAGCATCGTTTTTCCGCTTATCCTCATGCCATCGATTGATGATTGTCTCACAAATCCATCATTTGTGAAGAAGAATCATGGGGACCACAGCATCTGTTTCATCCACTGCTTCGGTTAGCATTCGATGTCCCACCGATCCCTATCAAAAAAGTGGAAATCGTCGGTCTTATTTTAGCCCATCTGCTCTTCTACTCTCCACATCGAACCATTCTACCATGCCCACCATTTCCTTCTTACCCAAGAGTTACCACTCGCATCACAACAACAACGGCATGACGGTATTGATGCAACTCGTGTTGTTGCAAGATTGGCAACGAGTACTCATTCGGGCACGACTGTTTGGAGTCGAAGTCACCAAGACGTGTGCCTTGCGATTGTTTCAACACACGGACAAAACCTTTCGAGTATTGCCATTGCATGTGGCATGTGCCTTGGATCCGCCACCGCAAGTGGTAGAAGCACTCTTACAGCAAACGATTTACACTCCCACTAAACAAAAAAACAAGGGATTACCACGGACCAAACATTCGTTCTTGGAACAACGGGATGATGATGAACAACGTATGGTGGAACACATCCCACCATTGTCGTTGGCAGCAATTCCAGTGGAATGCGTTCTCCGAAAGAAAAAGAAAATATCGTCAACTACTACCGCTACCGCTACTAGGCGCTCTTGGAAACGCAAAGCCAAAAAGGGTCGTGGCGATCCAAAACAATGCCACCAAGACGATCCACGAGAACTACTGATACACCAACAAGGCAGTAGCAGTGTAGAAGAATATTCTACCGAGAGTGTACTGGAGGGTCGTCTTGCCAGTAACGGATCCAATTCGAGTAACACCAACTTGTACGCCTACTCGGTAGAGGCTGCCACCATAAATCCATCGCTGCCCCATGACAAAGACACGTTCTCCCCGGAAAATTCGATTGGCGACGACATTGACAGCCTCAACGACGACAGCTTCTATTCTACCTTGGACAATCTCTCTACCTGTAGTGACACCACTACCAGTCCGATTTTTGAGGACAGTGTTGTGGAAGACGACGACGACGACGATGGACAAACAACGACAGCCACTGAATCATCGCAACTGGGAAGTTTCCTCGAGCAGCAAGGAGTGGTTTTACAATTGACGGCCTCTGGAAACATTCAGCCATTGCCCTTGCCTGTGAACGACAAGGATCCAGAACATTGGTCGACCATTGATCCAAAGCCATCTGGGGCGTCATCGTCCATTACGCATACTCTTTCGCAGCAATCTTCCCTTGTTTCTTCAACAAGTTCGTCAACTGACCCAAACATCAATTTGGAATTGAGCGGGTTTTTGGAGTCCAAGGACGATGCTGGTAATAATCATGACCAGTTGCTTGCCATTCATATCGCATGTCTATACCAGGCGTCGCCGATTATTTTGCAGCTGTTGCTGCGTGCCTACCCGGAAGGTGCTCTCACAAGCATCCACGGGATGCTTCCTATTCATCTGGTGGCTGCCAATTGGAAATTACCACCCATTCCAATGGAATCGATTCCCTATGTCGGTCGTACACCGAGTGGCGTGTCATCGTCGATGATCTATTCCCAACTTAATGACAAAGACAACAGTGCGTCCAAGAAGGGAATCGACAAGAAGGATCGACTCCAAGTCTTGATGGAAGCGTTTCCTGAAACTTTATTGGCCAAAAGTGTATGTCACAATCTTCGACCGGTCGAATACGTCCAACATTTGTTGGGGTCAAAGAATCCGGATTCGTTGGGACCCAACGAAGAGACTCCGTTACTGTTCCTCGAAATTCGTGAAAAGGATTACCGCCGAAAACACGCCAAAGTTCCATCCCAGAAACGGTAGGTTGCAAGAGATTCTTCATAAAGTATTGCTCTTTTTTCTTTGAACTGACACGTTTGTTTTGTTTTCGTTTTCGTTTTTGTTTCTTTTTTATCATACCTCCCAAGAACCATGGATCAGAAAGACAGCATGGACATTGATCGCACCAATTCTTCGTCTTCCAATACCAGCACGACGATGGCATCGATTTCAACGGACTCTTCCGTTTCCACGGGCCTTACCTTTGTTGAGATGCTTCAACAAGGACGGTGGGATATTGCCATGTTGTGTCTCGAGTCCAATCATGGCTTGGCCAAAGAATGGCATTATGGTATCGACAAGCATAATCCCATTACGAACGAGCCATGCACTTTATGGAAGCGCCTACCATTACATATCGTTTGCTCCAGTGTTGCATGTGGAGACAACAAGGACGGTACTGTTGTTCCCCTTGGATTAATCCAGCTCTTGATTCAAGCCTACCCCAATGGCCTACGAGCGGTCGATCCTCACACTGGAATGATCCCGTTGCATTTGGCGTGTCGCTCGTGTGGTACGCAAGTAAAGCAGAGGGGAAGCGAACTGTTGTCCTCAGAATCCATGACATCGGTCATGCTCCAAGTTATCCGTATCGCATTGAAAGCGTTTCCACATTCCACCAAGGTGGTGGATGTGGCTGGTCGATTACCACTTCATCATGCCATCATGGTTGGTGCACCGTTTCCGGTCGTGGAGTTACTAGTGAATCAAGATCCTGGTAGCGTCCTGAGCCCGGACCAAAACGGAAACACTCCACTCTCCTATGCCCTCAAAGTCTATCCTACTGGTGACCGTGTCATGTCGTTATTGGAGCTTGCGTGGTTGTAAAACGTTATATTCGTTGCAACCTGATTACAACATTTTGTTAATAACAATAATAGTCATTTCATGTGTAGAAACTACTATTAATATTCTTGATAATAACAATATTAAACAAACAACCTTCCGATGATGCATTGCGACACACAAACTAATCTTCTTCTTGTACACTGACTTGGAAAAGCTCGATGCATTGACCATCGAACATTGGAAGACTTTGGTTCCGCAAAAAGATGACACCCCACATGAATGCTGTGAACCACAGAGCTGTGTATTGATTGGGTTGATATTTGCGAATGACGATGGCGTGTGGTACGGGTAGCAGTCCGACCATGACAATGTCTTGGAGCACGTCCAAAATTTCTTGTTCGTCGACGGCTCCTTGTTTGTTGGCAACAATCTCGTCGACCACAGGGACGAGGTGTTGTAGCAAACGAGTTACAGTTTCGAGAGGGAGAGAAACCTTGAGTTCCGTCAACCATTCTTCGGTAGGCTGGAATCGAGAACCCATGTCATCTCCACCCATCATAGCACCGGCATTTGGAAGTCCCTTGGGATCCATACTTTCAACGGCGCGTGCACGATCCGCGTCATATTCTGTTCTTGTTTGGTCTCCGTATACTTTGTGGCATTGTTCTTGAGCTCTCTTCAGAGTCAAAGAGGAAAGACGTCCAAAGGAGTCCTTTCTTCGAATGATGGCATAAACCAAATGAGTGTTTCCATGATATTGGTATTGAATGACATTGTTGAAAACTTCCAACAAGAGGGCCAAGTGTCGGTGAGCATTTTCACCGGAATACAAAAACTTTGGAGATGAAAAGAGCTCAAACAGGTTGACTAGTTTGACTGCCGCAACCAAAGACATGCTTCTCCAGTATGGCGAGATATTGCAGATGATGGTAAGGAAGCAAGAGTACAACGGAACCAGTTTGTAAGCACCGTTGACGACCAACTTGTGTAGAGTGATGGCCAACAAATCGTTGTGACCGCCAGAGAAGAGTGGAAGATCGGTTGGTAGTTTTTTGGTGAACGGTTTGTTGAGTCCGACCCCGAACGATCTCTCTCCGGACAGTTTCAACAAGCAGAAGGTGCAGATATGCACAAGGCCGATTTGAGCAGGATCGCGTCGAGACTTGTACATGAGGAAGCAGATGGGTACGACCAACTCATTGATATTGCACTTGGTCAAAACGTGAGTCATAAAGAGAGGATTTTCTTCCAAGAATTTCCACAACAGAACCAAAAGTTCTTGGAAGCATTCCAGTTTGGTGGACGAGTTTGGCAAGTATGTGCTTTGATTTTCATATACATTGCGCAATAATCGTGCAAATCCATCAAAAACGAAGTTCAGTTCCGAAACGGAATCGACACGGGCCATGAGGGTTCGGAAAATGTTGAATCCACCCTTGCTGGCAATGTCGAATTCGACCAATGGTTCTCCATTTGGATCTTGGACGGGTACTGGGTTTCCAGGGAGGCCACAATCCAACAAGACACACAAGACTTGTGCTGACAGTTCGACCAATTTGATATGAGAGTCACTAAAGCCGACGTTGGATGGGTCAAAGGTCAATACAGTGTTCAAAAGACTGTAGAAAAGACAAACCGCGTTCGGAGCGTCAGCTGCCGTGGCAACAGCCAACCATCGACTGGCCAATGGATTGTATTCATCGGCAGGACTGAACAAAGGATCACAGCAAGCTGCCAACAAAAGTCGCAATACTTCGATACGGTTCTTGTCATATTTTCGGGTGGTTCCATCATATCCAAGCTGACTGGCCTGGATTCCAGCACCTGGCGCCCAAACAATGGAGGCAGGACGAGGGGCCAGTGGAACACCAGAATCTACCGTCTTTGGTTCCAATCCACATTCAGATCGGATATCCTTATCTTCCTTGGTTTCGGATCGACGGAAGAAACCAGCCATACCGCCACCATTCTTTCCTTTGGAACCGTTCTTGCCACTACTGGTTGGTGTGTGATCCATCTTGTTTTCGTAAAAGTCACAAGTGAATTGTGGTAAGAACAACATGTGCATGGCGGCATGGATAACCAACAGTGCCAATGGCTCTTGTTCATCGTCCATACCCTTGGAGGCGTTGGTTTCCATGCCATCATCGTTGGTAGAATCATTGTCACCGGCTGTCTTTCCACCAACCATCAAACCGATCTTTTCATCACCAGGCATACCACTACCATTGGTCCCCCAACACAATTGTTCCACATTTTCATCAGCATCGCCCAAATCACCTAGCAACGAAAATCGGGAAAGAAAAATCGTGTGTTGTGAGAAGAAGAAGAAAAAGCAAGTGGATGGATTCATTTCAAGAATGCACCCTTGGATTACATTGCGATGATGAATTTCATTTACCTTTTTCTAACAAAAATGGAAGAATTCTTGTCAAGACACGGACACAATTCAACGCTTGATCAAAGTAAATATTGTAGGGAGTTTCGACAATTTGACACAATTGAGCGGTCGCTTGTGTGAACAACGTTGCCAAGTTTTCGAACCGTTCGTCTCGCAATCGTCGTGCGGCGGTAGGTGGGATGAGTTCAAAGACTTCTTCGGCACTGCTTGGGATCTTCCACAATTCGTCCCAAAAGTCGGCATCATCAGCCGACACATCCACTTCCACCAAGGCACTGACAGACTCTCGAAACTTTTCACGAGATGCGGAGGCTCCCATGGTGGTGGCGGTGGTGGTGGTGGCGTTGTTGGAGTGGTTTTAGCTATGGATGATGTGTAAGTTGTTGACTTTCGGGGTTGTTGTCCCGGTGCTAATTACGGAGTAGTTAGTTGTAGATTAGAGAGTATGGACGGCTAGCTAGAGTAAGGACACAGGAGCGCTCTCTGCTCTGGTAGATATATAGAGTGCAGAAGGTGTCTTTGTGCACTACAGAGAGTAGGTACTTCTTGGGATGAACAAAAAAGGAAAGACCAAGAAGAAGCGAAAGCAATTTTCACTGTCAATCACTGTCAATTCATTCATTCGTTGGTTCTTCACGGCTCTAATTTTTTTCCTTCTTGGGATGTATCTCCCCTCTCGCTCTTGTCTCCACAAAGTCGTCGCTAAAATAGATAGTAGTAGTAACTTCGAAAACTCATTGGCGATGTCCGGCCCGTGTGTCGGTACTATGCACACGCGATAATCGTATTTCATACTTTTAACGGCAAGGTGGGCGAGCCACCCAAATTTTCACTGGAACTCATTTTTTGAAAACATACAACTCTGATTCGGTCCAGAGTCCAAAATATAGAATGTCTTTTTTCCAGCGTAGCTACGTCCCATTCACGTTCGGAGATAGAGCCATTTTTCATTTTTACGTCTTTGGAGGCACGGATGCAACCATCGGACAGTAGCCGTATTTTGTGGCGTTACCGGGTGTCACGGTTGACTCCCTTTTTGTGGTGGAACCCTCATCCATCCTAGAGAGTTGCTTTCAGTGCCGCACATTGCAATGTGGTCGACGCGAGAGGACTTTTTACTACAACCATTCCGCAATATGTTGGCTCACAAGTACGAATTGGAGCTTTGAAATTGACAGGAGGCACTACCACCGTGGAAGGATCACACAGTTGGTGCAAGTAACAAAACAAATTCTTCATCCTAAATCAAGTGGTCATTCGGAATGATTTCATGATTCTCGAATTGACCACCGATATGGTACTCAACACCAATATTGAAATTCCGTTGGAGTCAATTTCTCAGTGATGTAGAGCCCGGCACATCGCTCCGTATGATTGGTTTTGGTGATATTTCGTCGACTAGATCACGATCATTCGTACTACAACAATCCAATGTTTTCGAAGTGAGTGACAATTTCTGTGGTCAACCCTTCCTGGAAGAAAATGTATGTATGTTCCAGTGTCAACAACTTTTACATCCCTTCTACCAACGTGTGTCCGGTTCGTTCCATTAGGAAATAACATAACATCGAGATCAATTTTTTTTTTTCCCTTCGAAGGATTCATTTTCAATTTCTCGTGCACACACCATCACACTTTTATTGTTGCCGCTCGCTACCTTCCATTGTCTGTCCAACAGGTTGATTCGGGAGGTACGCATATATTCAGTCGCGGTATTATTTTGTGTTCGACCCAGGAATGGATGGCTCTCACATCTTCCACTTTTGTGTTGTGTGTCGCATCCGATGCCAATTCTTTCACTGTATGGTTTGGTTACAGGTCCCATTCGGAGGGTGGAAGGGAATGTTCATATTCAAGTTTGAGTGACGTCGTTTGGACCATGTAATTGTGAATGATCCTCCATCAAGATCTTTTCCCAAATTCAAGATAATTTATATGCAATGCTTTGGATGGATTCACAGTACCGTCTGTGACGAAGTTGGGATACAATGCGACCTTTTGCGGAGGTAACGAATGTGACAGTGTGACTGCGATTGCAATCTAGGATATGCCTGTTGGTGCGGAAAGGATGACGAAATCAATGAGAGATTCCAGTTTGCAACGACGAAAGGGACAGCTAATGTCGTTCTACGTATGCACAGAATATTTCTTCCGCTACTTCTGTTGATACGCAACAAAGAGAGGACAAACGACGTCGTGGTCATCGTCGTCGTCTTGCGAAGAGTGGTAAGGATTCTTCTATTGTCAAGTCGAGTAAAGGATGCGTATCTGTCAAGGGATGCAAGGGAGGATCTACACCATTGTGTTTGAACAACGGGGAACTGTCGGGGGAGGGATCCAATGATATCAACGACTTTTTGTTTTGGCAAATTTCGGTTTGCAATGTGATCCGGTTAGGAGAATGATTTGGGATGATGCAGGTAATTTACACTAATTTGTAGAGAAATGCAAGAAACTACTCGGAATGTTCCCACACTACCAATGGAAAAAATGGCGATTACTTCTGGTCTTGGATCATTGGAAATACATTTACGCATTGTCATGTGCAATGTGCCGTTCCTAACTTCTTTTATTATCACACAGCCAAACTTGTCAGAAGGAAGCATGACACTGTCAGTAGTGCAGTAGCCACTCCTGTACTGGCTGCTCCCGATCCACCACCACAATTACATCCCGCCGCTTGCAATCCCTGTTGATGCTTCGCACAATCGTTCTGATCAAAGGTCGTTAATCGGACATCAAACTCGGCACAGGTAAAGGTTTGCACGGTCTCCGCAATGGTAGAAGACGGTACCGGCACGCGAGAATTCCAATCGTACGTTACCGTCTGATCGGGATTGGTCACCACATCGCCTTCATTGGTACACAAGCTGGGACAGGAATATGTTTCTTCAGCGAATGCTGTGGGTGTCACCAAAAGGACAATAAATACGACAAGGACTGTACGGATGATTGCTTTTGTTCTGGTCGACGATGTCAACGTCATTGTGTGTGCAATAATATGATGTTTTCTTTGTTGGAAGTTGACGAAACGGAAACCGTTCAGACGATGCAAAATCGAAAGGATTCGTTCTCTGTCGCAGGTGTCGTAGGTGAGCGAAGGGCAAGGAAGTGTGCAGGGGTTGCAATACAGTACGGAAGGAGACTGTGAAAGCAGTGTGCTATTTCTTCATTGGCTTTTATAATGAAGAAATTCAAGTTTGCTATTGCAGTCGAAGAGAGATGTTATTGTTGTTGTCATTCATCGTCGTCGGATATCATACGTCGTATCATAGATCAATCAATCTTGATTGTCCACAGAATTCGGAAGATGGATTTGATGATGACTGGCCAAAATGACCTTTTTGGCCCAATGTCTATGACGTCACTGTAGTAGTCAATTGAGTCACTAAGATCCATCTTCCGTCTTATCCATCGTACGTAAGCGTCAGTCAGCGCGCCAACGAACGACGATCTGTTCGGTGGTGAGAACATCAGTGATCTTGTGGAAAAAGAAATACAATACTACCTATCAACCGACAAAACAAAGAGTGGTATTGCTCACCTTGTGGTCTGTTTTGTTTGGCAATCGAGGATTGTCATTTGGCAACCCGGTAAGTGATCGATCGGTTGGAAGAAATGATAGCAGCAGTCTATCGATTCTTACTGTCCAGTGGATTAGTGGCAGTAGAAACATCGAACATGGACGAGCCCTATCGCCGTTGGACGGCTTGACAGTCGGTGTTGTCGTTCGACTGAAATCCTAACAGTACGAAATGTCGTTCATTTGTTCTTCCTTGTTTCACGAAATTTGACGTCGTTTCCTCCCTGTTGTTTTCGTTACAGTTCTCGTTTTGGTAATACACACGGTGAAGAGGAGAAGAGTGTCGCTACATTCAGAACAACAAAGAAATAAATACTATGCATCAACCGTTCATCATGATAATAATGACAGCTTGGTATGGTCTCGGCCGGACAGCTGCCTTTGCAGGAGTCAACACGAACATTTCGGCAGGTGCCTTTGTGCGATACATGTCAAACCAAGGGAATGTCGTTCATGATGCAATTCGTGGATCCTCTACCCAAACCAGTGCGATACTGCAAGGTTCTCATAGGGTCCGACCCGCACTTGCTCTTCTTCGTGGTGGCCAATCACACACAATGCTGAAAATGTCATCCAGTGCGGACGGAGAGTACGACTATGATTACTTTGTGATTGGTGCCGGATCTGGTGGGATCGCCTCGGCTCGTCGTGCGGCAAGTTATGGTGCCAAAGTCGCAGTCGTCGAAAAGGCACGATTGGGTGGAACCTGTGTCAATGTAGGGTGTGTTCCCAAAAGTACGTCATCATTATTTTCGAATTTGTCCAGCGACATTTGGGAAAAACGTTGTTTTTTGTGCATGGCACAAATGTGATCCAACACCAAAATCCTGACGTTTTGTTTGTTTTGCTTTTTCAATTAAAATAAAGAGGTCATGTGGAATGCCGCATCGATTGCCGAAATGATTCATGATATGCACCATTATGGCTTTACTGCCTCCAAAGATGCCGTGTCATTTGACTGGTCCTTTATCAAAACGAATCGTGACAAGTACGTCGAACGGCTGAATGGTATTTACGACCGCAACTTGGAAAATTCGGGTGTTACCAAATATTTAGGAACCGCATCGTTGGGAAGTGAACCTAATTCGGTCGTCATTGATATACATGAGGGAGACAAGACGACCATCAAAGCCAAGCATATCTTGATTGCAACAGGAGGATACCCGGTTTTTCCCGAAGGAGAAGGTATTCAAGAACACAGTATCTCATCCGATGGCTTTTTTGAGTTGGAAGAACAGCCCAAAAAGGCAGTAGTAGTGGGTGCTGGTTACATCGCAGTGGAACTTGCGGGTGTCCTACAAGCTCTCGGAACCGACACGAAGCTTGTCGTACGAAAGGAATCTGCATTACGAGAATTTGATGAAATGATCAAAACAACACTAGATGAAGAGATGCAACGGCAAGGGATTGATATTTACCGCAACACTAATGGTTTGGAAAAGATTACCGTCGCAAGTGACGGGACCAAGACGGTACATCTGAAAAATGGAGAAGTCATTGATGGTGTGGATACCGTCCTGGTGGCACCTGGAAGAGCACCACTTGTGGAGCCACTGAATCTCCCAGCCCAAGGAGTCAAACAAGACAAGCGTGGATACATTCTTGCCGATGAATACTCACAGACCAATGTGGAGGGTGTATACGCACTGGGTGATGTTTGTGGCAAAGTCGAACTTACTCCCATGGCCATTGCAGCTGGACGACGTCTGGCGGATCGTCTTTTTGGTCCACCTGAATTTAAGGATGCCAAGGTTTCGTATGATCTTGTACCTACTGTGGTCTTTTCTCATCCCACCATTGGTACGATTGGCCTTACAGAGGATCAAGCTATAGCCAAATACGGAAAAGACAATGTGAAAACGTACAAATCTAAGTTTGCCAACTTATATTATGGAGTTTGGCAAGTGGAACCGGATGAAAAGCCAAAAACGGCCATGAAATTGATTTGTGCCGGTGAAGAGGAATTGGTGGTGGGACTTCATGTGATAGGGATGGGTGCCGATGAGATGTTGCAGGGATTTGGTATCGCCTTGAAGATGGGAGCCACCAAGGCTGACTTTGACGCTTGTGTAGCAATCCATCCGACGGCAGCGGAAGAGTTTGTGACCATGTTCCCGTGGGGAATGTCCAAACAAGCCAGTGGAGCTGTTCAAAGTCCTTTGAATGGTGCACCCATGCCAGAACCGAAAGTAGGAGCTACAGTATAAACATAATGATAAACAATTACCAAAGGTACATACTCGAGTATTATGTAGAATTGTTGTCATAGTGATCCTACGGAACAAATGATTCTATATTTGCATAAAAAACCCAACCATACTGGTCGTAGACTACTCTCAGTATCTCTCGGGCTTGGAAGGGCACGTCACTGTGTTTATTCAAGAGTTTGAGCGGACAATTAACGGAGAGTCCATGGCGAACTATTAGTAGCGCATAGAAGTATCTCAATAATAAGCCAGAACAATTATTCAAACGATTTTTGTGAGTCTCGATTGTGACGTTGATCAGATGCGAGCATTTTCCGATAATTTATCCCTGCGTCTGTGTTAACTGTAATTTCGGAAACCTTCCGTACCGAGCACCTGAAGTAAATCCTCCCACTAAATTTTAAATGCTCTTCTTGACTATCGGATGAGTTGCCAAAGCCCACTACAAGGTATTATTCCTCCTCTCCTTTTAGCCCCCTTCATTATTGCATGATTGAGTAATTGAGTCCAACAGTAGAGGTCAACTGTGTGGATTATTTCTTTTAGTTCAAACCTATTTCAATCCTGGAAGTACCGAAAGGGTGCACGCTTGGTTGGAAACCGTCCGGGAGGTGAAAGTTCAACATACTTGTTATTTTTTGAGGGTAGAGATGCCTCCAAACTTTACAGAGCTGATTATTCCATTTGCAACAAAAGAATTGGCAAAACTGATATTCTGTAGTACAGTGAAATGTAAAAAAATGAAGATTTGAACGACGGTGTTTCAACGTTGCAGACAAAAAACGTTGGGAGAAATGTCGTCCGCTTCTCAAACATCCTTAGTCTTTTGTTGAGACTGTGCGTCCTTGTTGACCTCACAGCCAATAGTGATATGTCTTGTTTCCATCGACGATGTTGTCGATTCCATGTTGCTGTTGCTGGCGATGGATATTGCAGCTGTTAGGTAGTCCGTGAGAGAGAATTTCTGGCTGTGGAGGCCACTGCTGTTTCTGGTATTAGACATTCTTTTTGGTAGTTGTCCCTGCAGCAGAAGCATTGATTGTGTCTCTTGTTGTTCTTCCGAAAACAAAATAGTGTGACCACCCAGTGCCGCAGCAGGCGTCAGGTTTCTCTTGGTGTGTTGCATATTGGCTCTGTAGGTTTCGTCAATAGACAATCAAGGAGCTGAATACGACGTACTTTGTAACAATGATGATGGAATTTATTGTGTGATGTGATGGAAAATTATAAAACAATTTACAGTAATCTCGTTCTTTTGTTTCTATTGTTTGACTGTGACGAAGATCCCTGAAGACATTTTACACGTGTTTGTGGCCAATATTGCGTGTTTACAGTAAGATGATGTATATTATTAATTAATAATAACAACAATTATTAATTAAAAGAGAAATTCGCTCCACGTGATATTCACTGTCAGAAAGGTTGGTTCAACTAGGATCAATGACAATCCTGAAATCGTCGTCGTCATCATTGAAGCTGTTAAACAGAAAAATACTACGTACGTAGTAGTATGAAATATTCTCTCTCTTTCATGATCTTTTAGAGATCTTTCGACTTATATACTGTTAAAAGTATGTAGCTGTCACAGTTTGTTGGGAGTTTCATTTCATTTACCGCGTACTACGATAATACTGCTTTTGAAGTGGCACGGCAACAAGTAGCGTCTTTGATTGGAGCCAGCGATGTCAAAGAAATCACATCATTCACTTCCGGAGCAACCGAAAGCAACAACTTGACTGTGAGCATCAAGGGCGCGGCACACTTTTACGACTAGTACAAAAAACGTGGAAAACATATCATGACTGACAACCCAAACAGAACACAAGTCTGTCTTGGACTCGTGTTGGTGGCTCGAAATGGAAGGACGATGTCACGTACTTGCCAGTGCAATCTGCTACTGGGCGTGCCGATATGGAACAACCCAAGGGAGCCATCCGTGACGACACCATCTTGGTATCCGTCATGGCAATTAACAACGAAATCGGAACAATGCAACCACTCGAGGAAATTGGAAAATTGTGCCGATCTAACAAGATCATTTTTCACTGTGATGCGACACAAATGCTCGGAAAATCACCGATCGATGTGGACAAATTCAAAATATTGATCCAATGAGCCTTTCCTCACACAAGGTGTACGGGGTACGGGCCCAAAAGGCATCGGCGCGCTCTATGTTGGTCAAGAACGAGGACGTTCGAAGTGGTACCCTGAGCTCCTTTTCGTGCGCTGGATTTGAAGCCGCATGTGAGATCGCACAAAAGGAATACGAGTATGACAAAGAATGGATCGTCTATGATACCTGTCAGAAAAAACTACGAATCGGTATTGAAGAACGAATCCCCGAGGTCATAAAGAACGGAGACCCGGAACAAATGATACAGGTTCTCTAAAGAGGGGTCCCTCTTGATGTCACTCAAGAACATTGCCGTGACGTCCAGATCGGCTTGCACGTCAACGAGTTTAGAACCTTCCTACGTCCTACGGCCCCTGGGTGTCGACGACGAGCTTGCTCATTCCAGTGTCAGATTTTGGAATTGGCCGGTTCACGACCGAAAAAGAAGTTGATTTTGTTCTGGAGCTGATATAGAGGAGAAGCACGTAGCGCGACTTTGAGAAATGAGCACACTCTCGGAAATGGTACAAGAAAAGGAATTGACCTCAAGACCATTCAATGAAGACAAGATAAGCACCATTAAGTCGATGATTGGATGCATTGTGTAACAGTTGAAAATAAAAATTATTGTTGAGAGTTCAATCAATGGGGAACGCAATGTGTACGAATAGGACTAGGTAGCACTAAGACCGGTACCTACTAACTGTAAGTACAGTAGCAGTTTGGATGCGTCGTACGTAAATTGTTGCCACGGTGTCTACTACCTTAGAGGGTAGAACGTCATGAATCCCACAATATCTCAGTTCTCTGTCGTACGAAAGAGATCTGAATGAAAGACCATTATTATTTCTCCTCGCATGTCAGGATTGCTTCAACTGCAACAAACACAAACACAACAACAACTCCTCTCGGGATCCGGAAGCGGCAAGATTAATTGCCTGTCGAGAAAAAAGATAGTTCGACAGCCAAGGGACTGCTGATGTTTTCCGGGGACGGAGCCACTCATAAAGTAAACTTGTTGTTGTGATGGTTGGACAATCCGGCAAAGCGGAGAATAATAATGGAACATGTTTTGCGGAAGCAGTATCCGATCGATTCTGCTTGACCAGGTGGAACTTGTATGCTCCTTTCTCCTCTGCGGGTTTTTCCACTCTATCGATTCGGAACAATCCACCGTATAGATAAAAGACCCGATTTCGACCGGTTCTGTTGACGCTGGACGACGTTTCATCAATGGTCGTGTCAGAGATGGAGGCGGGTCCAAACTGCTGCTGGCAGTACTCTTCCGAACGAAAAACACGGATATCATATCCTTCGTCATAGCTTCTGCACAGGGCATTGCCACCAATGGACCATTCTGCCTCGTAACAGAGTTCGGTACCATTGTCATACCCTGTTCGTTTGCCAGTGACAATGATGGCATCAGCGCCCGCCTTGCCGGAACCGCTAATGCCGCGTTGCATCAGCTGAAATGCCCCGTGATGTTTCAATTCAGGACGCGTATACGACGAATTCTCAACAATGTCTGCAGAAGAAGTTGAGAAAAATGTGACGATAGAGAATGAAACGATCGGTTTGTAGGAACTCGACTTTGCCCTCTCTTCATCACTGTCGCAGTTTACTTAACGAGAGAGAGAGAGTTGGAACGTACTTTCAATGGGCCCCATGGTATACCGAATCGTGGGCTTGGGCTTGAAAATATCCTGAACGACTTTCCCATTGTCTTTCTTCATGTATTTTTCTGTTCCGTGTCGCAACACAACAGATATTCGTTCTAATGGATGTTGGTCAGTTCTGTCCTTGTTTTTCTTGGCAGACCAATGTACCTTTGGGACGGAATGGCTGTAATACTCTTGCATCTGTCCGTCCATTTCGTAGCAATCGCCCGTTTGCAAGAAAATGTCCAAAATTTCGTCGCCGTGTTGGAGTGTTTTGGAATATTTCGACAAGGTGTTGATTTGGATCTTTCGGGGCACGGTACACTGGATGACGGCACAGAAGATTCGTTCTTCGTCTTGATCATCGTCGGTATGATCGCCAATGGAATCGGTGTTGTCTCTGTAAAGAACACAATTGACGCCGATATTGAAGTACTCGAGATTCCTATCTTTGGCAATGCTTCGAGAAAGATCTTGGAGCTTGGGAGCCATGGATAAAGGTCTGGCCTTCATGGTGGTTTGAGCGTAGGCATAACCAGGCTGAGGTACAGAGTCATCCTGTGTGGCCTTTTCGTGAAACAAACATTGGAGCCGTGGCTCTAGCCCACCTTGAATGGCATAGTTCCTCCAGCAATTGGTTTGACCTACCAATTCGGTCTTGATGTCCAGGCAGGTTTTCGGGTCGATGTAATTGGGGAAAATATGTATCTGTCCTCCTCTTGACAACGGAATGAGAATTGGTCCGTTGTCCGTCTTGTCATTGCAACAAAAATAATGTTCCTTCTCGGTCCAACTTTGACTTTTGGAATCGTACGTCTTGCGTGTCAAGAGCAGTCGTAGTTGGGTGTCGCCTTTGGTGGGTTGGCGTGGAGATAACCGTACGAAAGGGAGAGTTGTTTGATCTTGTATATTGCCTCGTTGGTGGTTGGAAAGTATCTGATAGACACCGGGAAGACGTGTAGAACTACCGGTAGTAGGTCGAGACTCCACAGTCAATGATGATGACTTGAGGGAACCCAACTTCGAACGCAAAACCCGTCTCTTCTTTTTGGCGAGAGGAACGACAACTCCTGGGGCATGCCGCCTTGTTTTGTTATCACCATCTCGTTGGCCTCGTTTCTGTTTCATGATGCTTGATAAGATAACATCGGTTTGTTTTTTTCTGTTGGTAATATAAAACGGATTGAAGTATCATAGATGGAATGACGACATTATTAGTATGGTGATCAATGATCAATCCGACAAACAACAAGATTGACGGACCGTGTCAACCAAAAGACAGAAAAAATAAAAGAATTGCGTCTTCGTTGTGCGAAAAAAAAGTATGGTTGCGAGTACATCGAATATATATTATACGTACTTACTGTTAGTACGTACGTCGTAGTATTTTAATAATAATGGCAGAGTTTGACGCTTGTGAAGCAATTCAACCGACTGCAGCGGAAGAGTTTGTGATGACCAGCATATTCACGTGGGGAATTTCCAAACAAGCCAGTGGAGCTGTTCAAAGTCCTTTGAATGGTGCACCCAGCATGCCAGAACCGAAAGTAGGAGCTACAGTATGAACATAATGGAAAACAGAGACCAAAGGTACATACTCGAGTATTAGGTAGAATTGTTGTTATAGTGATCCACAGTATCTCTCGGACTTCGAAGGCTACACAGAGTGAGAATAAACGATTGAATAAGGGTACCGCAAGTTCCTCCTATAATCTAGTAATCCTTCTTGACAATTCCATCTCGACTATTGCAGGGGAACTTATGCTGGGGAAGAGCCTTGCTTCGCGTAGAGAGATGTAACAATAATAGATAGAAAGGGAAAGCATTATTTTTGCGGGCTAGCTAGAGGCCAGTATTGGGAATCACTAAGCAATGCTACGTAGAAGATTCTTAATTTGGATTATTACTGACAGTGAATGAATAAGTGTATTATGTTGTTCTTGTTGTAATTATGTTGTTTTCTTCATGATAAAGATGCATTCAAACGTAATTTGGCTTCCGTATCAGCCAAACTTTGATTTGTAATTCAGTTTGCAAGAAAAAGAATAGGTAAAACTGAAATTCTTCACCATTTTCTTTTCGAAAGTGAAAATAAAACGAAATGGAAGGAGTTGTAGACTCTAGGATGTTTCAACGTATAAGACGGAATAATTAGGAGCAGTTTCGTTCGCTCCTGTTAAGAATCGTTTGCCTCTTGGTTGGATCGGGCTTTCTCGTTGAATTCCCAGTCGATTTCGACACTGCTTCCCTGTTGCTGGACATGTTTTGCTTCAATCCACTTTGTCGATTCCATGTTGCTGTTGGTGCTGATGGCTATAGCGGCTGTTAGGTAGTCAGTTAATGTGTGTTTCTGGCATTCTTGGACAACCATGTCGATCATTGATGCTATCCTTTGTGCTTGTGCCGAAATCAAGGTTGCGTGGCCGCTCAGCGCCGTAGCATGTACCAGGTCTATCTTGGTGCGTTGCATATTGGTGCCGTTTCCCGTAAGCAAACTATGTCTCTTCACATTCTTGTTTCAGGTAGGACGTGTTGCTGGAAGCTGACACCACAAAAAGCTATTTTGTCGTATTTGTACGTTCATCGGATAGAAAGTGTAGAAAGACTTCGAGGAGAACTCGCGTCACGTAATTTTGGAACATTGAACATCGTTGTCACAGTCATAACTTTCCTAATCCATATATAAATAAGTTCCAAGAGAATCGAGTTGACATTTTATGCGGAGAAAAAGACCTTCTACTACAGTTCATGGCTAATTATCTCATTGAAATTTGCCAATAATAACGCAGAACAATTATCGAAACGATTACGACTACGACGTAGAGGAAATATGACGAATTGACTGTGAATCTCGCTTGGTGACGTTGAGATGCGAGCATTTTCCGATCAATAATTTACAGTTATCCCTTCGTCTTTGCTGATTTCGGCAACCTTCCGTAGTACCGAGCAACAGCAGTATTTACAGTTACAGTAAATCCTCCCACTGCAATGCTCTCTACGATCGGCGTACACTGATACGGAGTAGATGTTAGTCTATGGATTCTTTGTTCCCTAGTAGGCTCTGACAAACATGGATTAAGCCTCCCTAACACGGGAAGGTAATCCACCCATGGGCAAGAACGGCTCAATGTACTATACCACTTGTGTTATTTCGATGAAAACTTTATTATATCCATGCCGGTTGGGAAGAGCCGTCGTAGTGCCAGGAATAATAGAAAGTGAAAAGGCCAGGATTTAATTTACCAAAAGGGATGCTACATAGAAATTTCTTGACTTGTAAGTATTGCTTCGCATGTGTTTTAAGCGGCTTTGCGATTTTGTTTTGAGGGGTAGAGATGCATCCGCCAAACTTTACAGAGCTGGTTATTATATTTGCAACAAAAAGAATTGGCAAAACTGATATTCTGTAGTACCAGCTCTGTTTCGTACGGTGATATGTAAAACAGAAATGATAGAAAATGTTGGGAGAAATGTCGTCCGCTTCTCAAACATCCTTTGTCTTTTGTTGAGACTGTGCGTCCTTGTTGACCTCACAGCCAATAGGGATATGTCTTGTTTCCATCGACGATGTTGTCGATTCCATGTTGCTGTTGCTGGCGATGGATATTGCAGCTGTTAGGTAGTCCGTGAGAGAGAATTTCTGGCCTTGGAGGCCACTGCTGTTTCTGGCAGTAGACATTCTTTTTGGTAGTGGTCCCTGCAGCAGAAGCATTGATTGTGTCTCTTGTTGTTGTTGTTGTTGTTCCAAAATCAATGTTGTGTGACCACCCAGTGCCTTAGCAGGTATCAGGTTTATCTTGGTGTGTTGTTGCATATTGGTACCGTACGTAGGTTTCTCTGTCAAATACAATCAAGGAGCGAGCTGACTGTGAATACTTCGTAACAATGATGGAATTTATTGTGTGATGTGATTGAAAATTTTATAAACCGATTCACGTTTTTTTTTGGGAAGTAGTAGACGACTTTTTGAACGAAGATCCCGCTTGACACGAGAGCTATGACATACGACTTCATCACACGTCATCTATTAGTATTTGGTTCGAGTAGAAAATAATGTTCAAAAGGACTAGCTATGGTAGCTATTTATTATAATAGCTTCTATAATTGCATCAGGCAAATTCGCGCCACGTGTTATCCAGATAGGGTGCTTCAATCCGATGGAGTTTCACGTGGTAAAAAATTCTGTATGGACGGTTGCACCACGTATGATACTACATACGTTATTACCAATAAAACAGTAAATATAATACTACTCTCTCTCCATTGAGGTCTCGGATTTACTGTTTTACCTACATACGTCGTACTGTACTACCTACCTATGTACAGAGAGAGAGAGACCGTGTATTCTCTTTTATCTTATCTTTTCTTTTCTTTTCTTACAACAATCAATCGGTTGACAGAATGTCGTTCATCATGTCGACAACCAAAAATAATCATGATAATGATACTGGTGATGATGACCAAGCTACATCCGAGAATAGCATGAAACAATCATCCGCCATAACAACAACTCCTAATAATGAAGATACGTTCGTTATTGTGGCTGGTGATGTCGGTGGCACCAACAGTCGTCTTGCATTGTACACCAGCAACGGCGAACGTCTGTATCATCGGGACTATCGGAACGAAGAATATCTTTTGAAGGATGATGATGATGATGTTGATACAACGCCATCCGATAGGATGTTTGAACAAAAGATTTTGATCCCATTTTTACAGTGCTGTTGTTCCGAGGGACGATCATCTACATACGATTGGAACGTCTTCGAAATTGTTGTTGTTTGTTTGGCAGTGGCGGGACCTGTCAAGGACAATACCGTACAAACCAGTCGTCACAAGGCTCTAGAAATCAACGGTTACGACCTGTTACAACGATGTCAGAACAGTGGTGACCCGTTCATCAGGAAGGTTGTCCAATGTTATATTATCAACGACTTTGTGGCACAAGGATATGGTTGTTTGACACTACAAAAAGATGATGTGGTGGAGATTGATGTTGTGTCTGGATCAAACAACCAAAACAACCAACAAACAAAGAACAATCCCAACAACAACAACAAGAAGAAGAATGGTCCTATTGTTTGTATCGGCGCTGGAACGGGATTCGGTACTTGCTATTTGACGACGACAACTGGTCCTGCTGCTCTCTCCTCCGACAAAAATAGTACTGCAACAACAACAACAACAACAACAACAACAACAAGAACATCATCCTCTTATTATACGTGTCTACCATCGGAATTTGGACAAATCGAATGGACACCACGTACGGAACAGGAAATCGACTTGTGGAGATATTTGAAACAGAAATTGGACAGTCCCAACCGTGTTTCATTGGAAGAAGTGGTCTCGGGAACGGGACTGGCCTATTGTTACGACGGTTATGCTGCATTGTATCCACAAAAGGTAACGCCATCAATCCATGAACAATGTAACACCGCCGGTGACATGAAAGGAAAGGTCGTGGCAGACCATGCCGACGATTGCGAAGTATGTCACATGGCCATGACCACAGTGATGCGGTACGTTATTACATTGTGTGTGCATTTTTGGAATTTGGAAATGTCGTTCAAATCTATCTTCACTTTTACCACACATACTAACTGTATAACCATGATTGTATCTGTCGATCAGATCGTATGGTGCTGCTGCAAGTACCTGTGCCATGACCTTTTTACCCACCGGTGGGTTGTATATTTCTGGTGGATTGGCTCCCAAACACTTGTCCTCATGGATACAAGGCTCCGACTCGTGTTTCCTGACGGCCTATCGAGACAAGGGTCGAGCATCGAGCATTCTAAATGATATACCCCTGTTCGTTGTGACATGCGACGATTTGGGATTGAGGGGGGCGTACCAATACGCTCTTCAACAAATATCAATAAAACAACAACAAAATGACACATTTCAAGAAAATGAATCAATGGACAAAGATGGAAGGGTGCAGGGGAGGACAGTTGTTGGTTGGGAAGAGTGTGTGGAAACCTAGCTAGCTAGCACCGGTAGCTAGCTAGGGCGATTATCGGACTACCTATCATAGTCTACTTGACCGGTAGTCTACTACGTATCATAGTACGTAACAGTAAATTCGAAATGCCGGCAGGTAGTACCGATAGTACGTCGAAGCCCAAAATTTGAGGTTTGGTGTTATTTCCCCCTCTCTGTAAAACTCCCCTCTCCCTAAAATTGTTCTAGAAAAAGAACACGACCCAAACGTGATTTACCGTGACTATGAACAAACGACAAAACAACACACCCATCAAATACTGAAAGTACTTCGAAACATACCAAAGTTATTGCCATCCACCACCAACTACTACAGTATTACTCTTGTCGTGTGATCATCATGTCTTCCGCCAATACAGAAGCAGTACCACCGCCGTTATCCCACCACGATGACGACGACACTAGTCGTCTCCTCCTCCAGCAACAGGCTCTCCAATCGACCGCCTTGGAACTCAAGAAACAGGCATTGACGTGCAAACAACAGGGCAATGTATCCGAAGCACTTGATCTGTTGAAACAAGCAAAGGCGCTGGATTCGATACAAGTCGATAGCTCTTGGGAGGATGGAAATGATGATGACGATGATGATGAGACGAACCAAAATGAATCGCTGAAATTGCTACCACCCTTGTATTGGAAAAAAGTGGCACTCTTGTACAAGCAACAGGGAAACGTGGAACGTGCCAAGAAAGCATTGATCCGATCCAAACAGCATGAAACGCAATTGTTATTAGGAAAGAAAGAACAAGACCAAACACAACAAAAGCATGCGGAAACAACAACAAGGACAGCGACAGATGATGGCTCCACTACTACCGATACCAATACTACTACTCAAGAGCAAGCAGTTTCACAAGCCTTACACGAACAGGATCAAGACCACGAATCCGATGCCGATGAAGACAACATGGACTTGTTGGAAACTGCCTCGTCGTCTCCCGATACCTTTACCACTAACGAAATGATGGATCAGGACATGATGACGGAATTTCAACAAGCTGGCATGCCCATCCCAACCATGGCCGAATACGATAAACACATTTTAGAATCCAAAAAGTTGGCGCTGCATCACAAACAGTTGGGCGATATATCCAAGGCCACGCAACATTTACGAGTGGCCAAACAACTTGAGGCAGTCAAGGCAGCCTTACAACAGTTGGGCGCCGGAACAACAACGGAAACTGTCAATAACGCAACCGACGACGAAGATAATTTGGATCCAAATGCATGGATGGGATCATTGAATGCGGAAGAAAATGAACTCTTGAGGGAACTCTTCGACGAGACCTCGGACAATCGGCAAATGGACAATGAAGAATTGCTCATGGATGACGCCCGTGGTGGTGACACATTGACGGTCGAAGAAATCGAATCCATGGATGATCGTGACCTGTTGGATTTCATTGCCATGATGGGTCGATCGTCTCTGCCTACCGTCGAAAAACTTCACGACCGAGCCAAGCAACAACAACAACGTGCTGTGGAACACAAAAAGACCAACAACCTCGACAAGGCCAAACTGGCCTTGTTGGATTCCAAACGTGCCAAAATGCAGGCCGATCGTCTCGAGGTTATCCTTACAAAGCTCGATCAACAAGATGGGGATGACCCGAACATAGATGAAACGAACCATGTCAGTCTTGAAGACTTGGAAAAGTTGATGAATGGGTCCAACAAGAAGGCTGTAGTCAAACCCAATACACAGGTTGTACCACCACCACCACCACAACAACAACAACAAGATCCGTGGCTCTCCAAACCGTCTGCAGAGATCAAAGCCGAAGTCCTCCGACTCAAGAATGCCAAGCAAATCAAAGAAGCATCGCAACTCCTTCAAATACTAAAACAAGTGCTTCAAAAGGAACAGGAACAAGCGGAAGTCGAGAAATGTTCGCAAATTAAAGATACGTTACGACAGCAATTAGAGGTATGCGAGACCCAGCTCCGTTTATGGCTATACTACACTTGGTTCATCGATCCCACCACTGGAGCAAACGAACGTAAAAAGTGGGTGGAATATTCAAACAACTGCCAGCAAGCCATTCATTCTATCGATACCAACGGATCATCCTCAGTCATCATGACTGCGTCGTCCGAAAGCGACCTTCAAACTCTACAAGATGATGTTGTCAGCATGCTCGATCAAGGCTTGCAGGTATCCCACCAAAGCAATGACTCCAAGCTTGGACTAGACAATGAACTGGAACTGTCAGTTTTGAGTGTGTTAGGAATCGAACAGAATGAAAAATTCCAGCGGGCCTTGAAAAAGGACAAGAAAGCTAGAGAGTCACAACGAACTGTCGCAATACGCATCGATGCCAAAGTACATTTGCCCCTACGATCCGACGATCCAACGCATCCCGTTTTGCTGCAGTTCAAAGCCACAATGATGGAAACCAAACATAATGACGGCACAAAGTTCTACTGTCAGTTTGATCCCGACAACTCCAAGCAGCGGTTGAAGTTGCCCAATCGGGAATCCAAGGAATGGAAAATTCTTCGTCGACGAATGGAAAGCAAGACTGTTCAACTCAGTATCTTTTTGACACGTGAGCAGCCAGATCGAAACAAGGGACAGAAAGGATCTTCTTGGTTCTTTGGACGAGGGAATGATGACAAACCAGACAACGAAGATACAACACAAGAGAATAGCGATGTTTTGTTGGGGAAAATTGCGATCGAGTTGAGTGATCTTCTTTCAACAACTTGCGTTGTTGGCGATTTTCCACTCATTATGAACGGCAAGGCGATTGGGGGTTTTGCTCGTGTATCCTTACGCTCCTTTCCGGCAGTGTTTGACAATCCCCCCAGTTCAATCGGCAGTACACTCCCAACCCACGATGTATACAGAAACGTTCTCGGAATTGAATTCACAGACAGAAAGTGAATGCCAAAAAAAGAGATCGAGAAACAATAAACAATTAACTATGCAAGACTTTTCTCGGCTGGCTATGTGAAAAAAGAAACTTTTTCTTTCGTTCTGAATACAAGTTTTGCCTACACTTCCCCGTTGCGTTTTGGATATTATGTTATATCCTTTTACAGTTAGACCCCGTTTTATTTTTGGGAACAAAGAAACCCTTTGAATGCTTTTGATGCGGTATAGTCCTTTATTGCTTGAATTGCACGATCCAAGTTGGAATCGATAAGCGTGTCCACAGTGGACAAAGTCATGGAAGTTCGTCTCACAATCTCTTGAGAGATAGAGATTTCATCCTTGTCCTCGCTTTGAACAGTACCTGAAATTTGATCATCGAGTGACGACAACGCCACAAAGTGAACGAACTTTAAAAAGGAAAGAATGGGACCCTTTGTACTGACCAAGCGAAGGGCCGTCTTTTGCTTCCGTTTCGAGGCCCTTGAACTGCTTCTATTTACATTCCCGGAATCATCACCAAGAGAATCGACAGCAGAGGTAAGACGATCGTGATAAGCCTCCAGAGCTGCGGCGACATCGTCCAAAAGATTCATTGTCCCACCACTGAAAGAAAGTAGCCTGTTTAGTTCATGTTCTCTTTCCAATGACGTGCTTCCGTTACCACCTATTTTTACGGCGAGTCTTTTTTCTATTTCACGCGGATCAAAGTCGTCAAAAAAATCGACCTGAATGCATGCTTGTCCAGCTGATGACGAACCAACAGTCGCATATTCCATTGAGATACGTCCCATGTCAACAATAATACCTTCAATCCTCTTCCAAGCTTGTTTCGTCCGTCGTATACTTTGTCTCATGTGCCCCACATATGTAAAGACCGAGCAGTATTGTTCTGCATGCCGCAGCAGTGAAGTGCAGTCCGTTTCTTCGTGGAGCCGTTCGTAAGAAATCCGAACCATGGCATGATAGATACTGTACGCCATATCCCACAATTTTCGTGCTTCCAGTGTGTTGTTGTTGGAAGACAATTTTTTATGATTGTTCCATTCCTGTGCAAAATGCATATTCCATTGTCCATGGGCAGCTGCAGAGCGGATATTCGGCCCGTAGGGGGAACAGTACAGGTCCATCAATAGCGAAATCGTCGATGCATCCATCGAATGCGATCCTCCAGCATCATTCGGTTGATAATAACCGTCGCTGCGTATGAGTCGATTTCTCTGCTGGGGTGATTCATGGTCATCACGATCCTCATTCAAAACATACGGATGTAGAATCAAATCATGTACATGACGTTGTCCATGACCGTCCAAGGTCACGTAAAAGGCACCTGGACGGGCAACCATATCATCCGGCCGTCTGTTGGCTCGACACCATTCCAACCGAAGGCAATGCTCCAAAACTACACTGAGGACTGCACAAATCGTGGCCGGTCGATTCGGCGCCATCGATGTATAGGTAGATGGATGCATCCACTCTAGAGCCAGGCGGCATAGGGCCACATGCCCAGAAGACAATGTCACATTCTGTACCCACTCTAGGATTTGATCTGAAAATGCATCATTGACAAGATTTTCACCTGTCAACAGTTTCTCAAATTGGGGGTAGGCTCTCAAATCGATCAATGCTGACACAGCCTTCAGTGGTTCCGCCTTGGCTGTTCTGTTGACTGACTCGTTGTGGGAAGTGTCTTCTCTTGATACCACAATCTGATTCAATGCATCTGTGAGTGTCACCACCAAGGAGAACCACGGTCTTGGGACCGAGGGAACGAATCCATGCCAAACCAAGTTTCGAAAGTTGAGGCCGTCATTATGGGGAAGTAACAGGAGGGAACAAATCGTGGCCAGGTGAGACGGTATTCCCTCTATCCGATGATTCAGTTTTTGCAGTGTATCCTTCAACAATGGTGCGCCCGAGCTCTTCCGCCGTTGATTGTTCGACGCCGTGAGAGCAACTTGCTGTAGAGTAGATTCCAGAACGTTCAGAGCCAAGAGTGTAGCCACTGTCACGAGGCTTTCCAAATGTTCGTCTTGACGTTCTTCCGCCCTTCGGACTTGGTTGACCAGAAGAGGCAACAAATCATCATGCGACACGTTATCTCTTACCACGCAATGATGTCGATGATACAAAAACGTTTCTTCCAGTCTTCTTTTGCTGGATGCTGTATCCAAGAACAGTGCATCATCACAAAGAAGGGCAAGATCAACCAAATTTTCAACAGAGTCAATTTGGATCGGTACCGAATTCTGTTTTTCCAACGATCGTGCAACATGTTGCTGGTGTGACACGTTCATAGCACTATCTTTGTCATCCTCGTTGTCATCTTTTTCTTGTGATTGTTGTTGATGTTGTAATGTCTGTTTTCGCCTCATGGGGCCATTCAAAATTGTAGCAACATCGGAATGGCAAAACGAAAAGGCGAAACCTTCCTCTGTTGTTGTTGTTGTTGTTGTTGTTGTCACGTCCTTCCGTCTAGTAGATGACGTCATTCGAAAGCAAGAATCGTTTTTCCCAACGACAATCGCTGGATACCACCCGTAGATGAATTCTTGAGAGGGAAAAGACAGTATTTCGTTGTTTCTCCTTCTTCTTCTTCTTTCTTGTTGTTGTTGAGATTTTTGGGTGCCGACGCTTTGACAAAATGAGGAACACCAAGGAAGAACAAAACTCCAAACAAGCAAACGACAAGTTAGTCGCCACACCAAAAGCAATTTTTGCATTGGCTGCGCAAACGTCATAAAATCATTTTAGAAAGACGGGCAACAACAGATGTAATATAATTATTCTTGTATAAATGCGTCTATTGCAGAGACTGTCGGACAGAGAGATAATAGGTGATGATGAGAAAAAGAGAGACTGTAGTAGTAGAGTTGACTTTTCGTCTTCCTGCAGTCTTCCGGAGTACGGTAGATACCTAACCATGGTACCGTAGTCTAAACGGTAGGTAGCTATGTACTCCGAGACCCAGGATAACACTCTATCATACAGAAATTATTTACAGTTAAATCGAAAATAATCACAGTCAATTCGAAGATCCAACATATGAGGAAATACCGTAGTAATAAAATCTTTTGTCCTTCTGTCATCCGTCACAGGTCGACTCGCAAAGAGAAATCCAAATCAAGCAAAACAAAAAATGGAGATCTGCGAAGGTAGTATAGTCTATCGTAGCTACTTGAGTAGAGATAGCAAGAAACAACGCCAGGGATTCCTTTCAATACAGTTCAAGAGGTGAAATCTCATTTCACAAGTGGGACTTGCGACTAGCAGCAGCAACCATTGCTGTCGACGGGAGACTTCGTGTCGTCCGCATGGTCTTTTTGGTCTTCTGCAAGTACCGCTCAATAGATTCCTGGTCCATTTGGCCTCGTTTATAAGCTTCTTCCATACTTTGGCTGGAAATAACACTGTAGGCGTGAGATATGTGCAAATCATCGTAGCTGCCGTTCCGGCGTTGCCCTTCTTGGACGGATAGTACGGACTCCCAACCAGCAGCACGGGTACGCTGGACCTTATGTGCGTCAAGGTATTTCTCCAACCCTCTGGTGCAGTAATTGACACCTGCCGTTTCACCATTTTGGACCGCTCTAACGAGATTATATGTCTTTCTTTTGATGAGGTCGTACTCTTGGATGTTGAACCAGAGTTCGTTTGATCGTCCTTGGCTCAACTCCGAGATCGATGGGACCCGTCGCACGCGAACACTTTCATCAAATGTGATCGATTTGGTTCGAGTTACGGGCTTTCGATTACCCGACAAACGGACTTTGAGCAAGAGATGGTCCGCTGAAACGGAACGATTAACCGACCGTCGGGTTGAAATTGTGTCACCCTTTTTGAGGCAGGAACGTCTGCTTGGAAGACTGGATTGCGAATCTGAAGAGTGGAGGCCGATAGGGTCACGAAGAGCATTTTTACGGTCAACAACCAACCCCGAACCTTTTTCTTGAAGCTTTCTCGTGAGTTTGGCTGATCGATGGAGAGCAGATGAGAGTGATGCTCTGGAGGACGAAGGGGATAGTAGAGTGGTCTTGCGGGATGTTGCGTCGTTCATAAACCCGGCATTATGGGTGGATAGTTTTGATGCTTGCCCTTCGGAAGCTGCTCTGCTCATCTTCGATGACGCAAACAACTCCTTGGCTATGCTGAGTTTCAAAGATTTGCTAATGGTGGTGTTGGTGGCCTTCCCGCCCATGAGCTGGGTACCTTTTGAGCGACTTCTAATCAAGCTTGGCTCATATTCGGCCATTTTGCTGTTGCTTTGAAAGGTCTGTCTAAGTTCCGTCGAGGGCTCCATCGTTCCAACGCCAGTCGTCTCTGTTTCTGTTTGAATGATGTATTCTTTATAATCAAGTTCGGATGTAGATGCTATGGTGCTGGCAAGAGGGACTCCTGACTCTGAATATTGACATTTCTTTCCTTTCTGTGATTTTTGTTTTTCGTTTTTGTGATCGAAGTTGTTGGGGGTTCATTTTACATCTCTCTCAAGGTAGCGCTAGCTAGCTACTAGTGAGGTGACGATGATGTCGTTCGTCAACAATTGTGTAGGAAGGATGCGAATCTTACTGTATCCGCACAACATAATTAAATGGAGTTATATAATACTACGTGCTACATTCTTTTTTGCATAAAATACTCTACTACGTACATTCTTTTTTGCATTTCATTCTCATCTAAAAGGGAGAAACGCATTTTATTTCACCGAGTTTATGGCACTTGTTTGGAGAGACTGCGTCATGTTCGACATACGAAAAATCCTCTCTGAAAGTTCCGATTCATGTTCTTTCGTGATTATTAACGAAGAGGGCTTTAAAAAGTAATTCGAAAATCGGAAGACACCACAAAATTCACTGTCAGAAGAATACCTCTCCACTGCTCGTAGCTACTGGTTTTCTTAGCCCGTAGTATTGCGTTTGCTTCTCAATTTACAGTTAACAGCGCTATGCAGTTACATTGTCTCGGAGTAAAGAAAAGATGGCTGCGAACTATCCAAGATCGTTCACCCTTTCAATTTCCAACAACAGTCCATTTCATATCCTTTTTGGATTGTTTCTTATTTTTGGGAAGCACGGTTATTTATTGTACCCGTCGTTAAGGAGAGTGCGTGTCGTTGGACCGGGATTACTGTCAGTCACTGAATGATCACACCTCCGCTGGAGTGAGCGTTCTTGGTTCTTCATTCATTTGTTTCTTCGTTTCTCGTCGCGCCCTTTGATCCTTTTCCCCCCTCCTATGATACTTGAAGGCCCCGTATTTAGGGGATCGTAATGGTACTTCTGGGGGCCGTCCTTGCATCGATATCTTTTCACCATGTTACGGTTCCTGTCAGTTAATGATGATCTATTGGAGTACCTGTTTGGGAGACATCACGTTCGAACTCGACAGTGCCTCGACTGTTTTGGCGGTTCAATACCTACAAGGTAGTTTGCGCCTTTTTGCGAATCGGTCCTCAAAATGATCTGTTTTCCACCTAACAGGACGATTTTTCACTTCCTTCTATGATACGACTCCGCTTCTCGCGTTTGATGGAAACTTTTGCAGGGAGAAGTAGCTTTGGTGTTGTGTGCAGGAAAATTTGGAGGCTTCAAGATAATCGAAGGCAGTTCGTTCATCCCGTTCTTCGAACGAAAAAACTGACTGCAGACAAATTTTACAAAATTTTCGCCAACCTGAACAGAAAGATGTCGCCAATTTACAGACTGGGCATACTCACACCATGGACTTACAAAGATTTGACACCAGCGATCTGGAATCATCGTCGATATTCAGCTTGTAAACCAAAAATCGCAATTTGCAAATCCGGGCTAACAAACTTGCCTAACGAGTAAGGAAGGGTCTTCCTAGGCGTAAAATGTTGATAGTTTGCGAAGCACGTGCACTATTGAAGCGCGTGAACTTGCTCGCTCCCAACCTAGGACATCTGATCAATCGTCATTCTAGCTTTGGTAGCGGATGTGTTGAAAAACGCATAGTCGTTCTCCGCCTCTCTGCGAGACTCTTTGCGTCTCCTAAATTCAGTTTTAATAGTGGTATTCACAAATATGGGCAAGATCAAACAACACTTCAACAGTGTCGGTTTGGATTGGTATTTTCAATGCTTGTGCAGTAGCATGTTGTTGTTGTTTTCGTTTTCGTTTTCGGTTCATGGGACCATTCAAAATTGTAGCAATCTCGGGATGTGATCCTCTGCCCCGTCGTTCCGTCTGGATGATGATGACGCTGATGCCATTCGGAAGCAGAAAATGTTATTAATGTTTTCCCTCCCCGAAGCAATCACTGGATAACATCCGGAGGCGTCCTTTTGATATATGTGAGAGACAGTCTGTCGTATCCTTCCCTCTTCTTTGTTGCTATTGCTGATATTTTTGGATATTAAACGCTTTGACAAAATAATGACAAAAATTATTCGGAGAATGAGGAACTAGGAGTGCCCCTCCACCCCGCATTTTGTGATTTTTTTTTCGACGAGAGCATACTCCCTCTATGATGTGATACCAGTTAAGGAGCTTCGGGTCCGTAGGAAGTATCCTCTACGACGTAGTAGCTAACATACCAGGTAGCTAGCTATGATAGAGTGATAGAGTAGTGGAAGGATCGGATTTGATGTGTTGATTGACACTCTGTCGTTGAAGTATGAGAGCACCTTTTAGGTGTCCGTATGATTCCTATAAATGGCACATGATTAATGTGCCTCACTTTGGAAAACTTCGAGTCTTCGAGTTTAGACGATTGAGAACTACCACCTATGATACCTCTATTCGAAAGCCCAACTGGACTCTGAGCATTATTTACTGTTTTATGTAAAAGAATACTCTTTTCTACTTCACTTTACCAACGATACCTAGTGACATTGCGAAGTCTGTGACTTCTCTCACTCCACGAATTGATGAAGAAGCTGTTTCGGTGGGGCTTGGGCATATATAAGGAAAACACTCCGATAAATGAAATCTGGAAGTTGTTTACTGTTACAACAGTATTTTTTCTGTAGTATTTACAGTTAAATTGCTACGCTTTCCACTGACTTCTTTGCATCCAACAAAACAATCATAATCTTCTGGTGGTACTTTGTGTTGATTCACTGTCAATACACATTCATTGCAAAGGAACATCAAATGCATTTGACTCTCCTACTCCTTGCGTTTCAACGAATAAACCGGTAGCTACCTTCTATTCCCAGGAAGAAGGGAACGAAGAAGGAGGAGATACGTACAAAATAAAATAAAATAATATTATTGTTTATTGCATCAAAGATCAAAGGCCGCACCGAAAGGAAGGCCATCGATCCAACAAGGAAGAACACGATTACAGATTTCTGTGGAAACATGGCCATACAGATGGAAGGACGACGATTCGGTGATTCCAGATCTTCTTCTTCTTCTTTTGATAGAGACGGTGTTTCCAAAATGGTTTCGTTTCGACGAGTTAGCCCCTTGTTGGTGGGAATTGCCTTGCTGTTGTGCTGTGTATTGTTGCAACATGCAGTCGTCAACCAATCAAGGTTGTTTTACGAGTTACACCTACAGCAACGATACACCGTTTCTCTCGAAGAAGAAACCACGAGAACACCAACAACACGAACGATGGCAACATCAACAACAGCATCATCATCCTCATCGCTACGCAAACTCGCCAACAACACTGACAAAACCAAACGTCCATCCCAACGCATGACGACTTTAGGTACCATCGTACATGATGATGGCACTCCAGATACTGTTGTTTGTTGGCGTTGGAGCTACAGGAGTGATGAGTGGTGGACACACAATCCCACCTGGAAGCGGTCTCATGCCAATGATACGCATTATTGTTACCAAAAAATCCAAAATCAACGCCAGGCTACCTTGTATCAAGCAATTTATGATGTACAATTTCGCAACGCAGATTGTAAGAAGATCTTTCGACGAGACATGTGGAGTTCTGGATATGGTAGGTATTCAAACATTTGATGGCTTGCGATATGTTTGTCCACAGTCGAATCATGTGCAAAAATATGAATTGTTATGGTATTATGTTCCCGTTTTCTCAGGCAAGTTTCGTCTCTTTTCTGCCAACATTATACATTGTACAAATTTCATCATAGGTGCGGACTTTACAAACGTCAATCGAGGGTTGTATCAAGCAGCTCTTTTCCAACGGCCGTTTCAAATTTCCGATTATTATCCGTGGCATTATGCTGCCGGGAAGGATGACAACTTGGCCAATGAAACGATGGCTGCCTGTCCCACTCGTGACATGTATTGTTACTTTTTGCCTCTAACGAAATGCCCTGTTGGTGAACAATCGTCCGAGAATGAAACCTTACTGGACGTCTTTCATGCTGAATTTACACCCTTGGTACTTCACAACAACGACACGTACGAAATCTGGGACGAGACCGTGTATCATTGGATCTTTGAGTATGCTACCCGAACCCAAACGTGGCTTTGGCGGAAGGTGTACGAGTACACGCAAACTCGTCTGAGATTGACGACGCCTTGTATGGTCATGCACGTACGGAGAGCCGATGTCATTCAACATGACGATCTTGCTCGACGGTACTTTTCGATTGCCGAATACGTCAATGCCAGTAAACGGGCCGGTATGATCCAACGGCAAGATGACGACGAAACACCCAACATTTTCCTCATTACCGATGATGCCAACGCTATTGGTGAAGCCTTGACGGAATTTCCGACATATAACTGGATGTATATTCGTCGGAAACGGTACAAGGCGGATGAGGGGGGATGGGAACAACAAACACCGTCCCACGATTATGTGTTTGAAATGACGACACTGTTGAGTATCTTGGAAATGGCTCCCCAGTGTTCCGCGATTGTACACGGACACAGTTCCTTTGCGGATCTAGTGGTCCGATCCATGAAGTCCAAGCATGGAAGTGACCTGACGGTGGCCCGTGTCGATGAAAATATCACTATCCATGATGAAAACAATTCGAAATTCCGTAATGTCTCAAAGGAATATCAACTGGTCTACGAACAAGAGCAAAGTCGTCAAAGATGAAATGAATTTTTCAAACAATCAAGAAATAAAGACTCTAGGCCCGTTTTCTTTTCTCTCTTTCTCATTCGATTTAACACTTTCTTATTGAAACGTGTAGATCACAGCTTTATTTGAAATTTGCCATACGACCGCGAGAAGGACATCACATTATCGATTCCATCCATAGAGGGGTGGGAAAAACTTAACACGTGGAAAGGGAGGGGAAATCAATTCTTGCGGACATTTACTAGACAAGCCTCAACGATAACGTCATACATGGACCGTGAATATAGTGTCCAAATGTAGCAGCAACATATTTGAATCCAATCCAGTTATAGAATGTTTGGTGCTTTCGCAATACCCACCTCGAATCATTCCGGGAGTTTCCAGACGCTAACTAACTCTTTGAGATTTTCCGGATGAACCAACGTTGTTAGTTCTTGCGCATCGTTTCAAGCCAACTGCCGTCTCTTGTTTGATATCGCAACAGTTTTGTTCCATCAGCGCCGGACCGTGTCGTAACAAATAGTAGGCACCGTTCGTCATCTTTACATCCAAAATTCAAATGGGACATTGGAATGCCACGATTGACCCTTGCCAACACCACCGGCCACAAGGACAACGGGACATACGGTTGGTTTGGAGACGGAACCGTCGTCCCATGATTGTTTATGGGTTGTCCGCTGCCGGAGTGTCGTTGCAACAGCATACGGCCGGCGCCGTTGATGTCCAAAAAGTGCCGAATGCGTGGCATGCATCGATGCTTTTTCCAAAAATCATTCGATGTGACAGACCCGAGCCCCGGGTGTTTGCGCAGGATCGTCAGGAGCGACAAGGACGCCGCGGTAGTCAAGGGATTGCCCGACAACCGCAAGAGTTGCAAGTTACTGGTGTCGTCATGGGAAGCAAAGTGATGCAGTCCTTCGTCCGTTATGTTGTTGGAATCCAAGTCGAGCTCTTCCAACATTGTAAGACAGCTGAGAAGAGGTCCGATAAATTGCATATCCTCATCGGAGAGGTTGTTTCCGTTAAGCCGTAACTGCCTTAGTGATCGGTTGTTGACAATGGTTAATGAAGGCGTTGTTGGTACTCGTGGTTGATACCACGCTTGAACAAAATGTTCCAATTGGAGCTTATTATTGATTTGCTGTTGAGCAGTAGTAGCGACATTCGTCTCGGTCAGACCATTGGTCTGGCGATTGCGGTTTGTTGGCCTATTTTGATGAGATATTTGGAGTGAAGCAAGGGTGCAATCGTCTTGGGATAGCCAAAACACTATCGCGTGCGAGCCACGTCGGTGACATTTATTCCCGTACAGTCGCAAAGTCGATAGCGATGCATGATGATAAAGTGATCGGATTATTGTTTCAATGTCTTGATCGCCCAGTCCACAACTAACGAGCGCAATGTCTTGGAGGGAACGATTGTCATGTAGGGCCGCACCAAGCACTTCCACTGCTCCATCCATCAGGACCGAGTTGGAAATGGATAATTTGATCAATCGACGCTGCCATGTGGTCCAATACGAAGACGGATTTTTGCATCGACGAGGAAATGTTCCCTTTATTTTATCGGTATTATTACCATCATCATTCCTAGTAGCAGCGAGTCCTTTTCGAAGTAGTTGCATGTCATCTCGGGATAGAGTGAGACAAGACAATTGTAACCGTCGCAAGTTTCGACAGAACTGTAGCGGGAGACCGAACGGACGCAAGGATGGCCATGATGACGTAAAATTGGAATTTTCTGGTCCGTCTTGTGCATTTTCTTCGATGGTTTGTTGCTGCATCCGTTGAATAATCGTAGTGTCAGATACTGTATGCGTCCCCTTGATATGAAAATGCCAAAAAATGTCCAAATCGACCGCCACTTGAAGGACGTGATCGATAAATTGATTGCCCGGACAGAAATACAATCCCAGTTCGATTAATATTCGCCCATTCTTGGCCGAGTTTCGGAACACTTGTACAAGTTCTGTGGCAATCTCCAAATCGAATTCGATACCGAAAAAGGCAAAACTAGTCGCTGTCAGTTCGTGGGATTCCTGACGCAATCGACCAACAATCTCCCAATGTTCCAATCGTCGGGTGAAAGAGAGTAGAGGCATTTTGTGATATGTTATATACTCTTGTACCGCTACCGTAGTCGAAAATACTACTTTCAACCATGGAAACAAATGGCAGTGTCTCAACGGAACGATCAACGGAGACATCTCAGAATTCGTTGATTGATTGATGATGCAGTACGGTAGTGCACTACCGTAGTAACGTATAAATACCCTGTAGTCATGCCACGCTGTGAAAACCCAACACTAATTGTAAGCACTTTAGTACCAAAGGTACGTAAGCTACGATGTATCATACTTCGAGGCATTAAAAACTACCGGTACTACCATTACTATTCGATACGAAGTATTCCGTAGAATGTCTCCCTATCCTACCTGTTGCAAGCCTCTATCAATAGGGAGCTCTATACCGTCACAGTCAATAAAATCGTTGCGTATGACGTACTAGTCTTACGAACACACAAGAGTTGCCTCCAGTTAATTCTTGGATTTCCTCGCCCCGAGCTAGGAGCCGGGCAGGCAAGTCATCTTCTACATGCATTGTCATCCTACAGTTCAGAACATACAACACCTTTTGATAGTACAACTGAAATGTCATGCACCCCTTAGGATATTATTAAAGCTGAAATGTTGCCATCATTCCCTCGAAAACGGTTCTTTGGTGCACCAAACAACATCAATTGACTGCAGCTCTTTAATCCTTTCTTTGCTTAGGAGTCCCTTCTTGTACCTTTGCCGTTGACGGTTAATCCAAACATTGAGTTCTCGGTCTAACTTCAAAAATTTAGCATCACTGTGTTTTTGATGCTGTGCGCAAAGTTTGTAAAACATCTCACACCAGCTTGCTTCATTTGGATCCCAAACAAATCCTATTTCATCCAGAGCTGCTTTCATATGTTGATCCAAAGAGTCTGAGCTGATTCTTTACGTCCGTACCCAAAGAACTAGTTCTGGATCTTCAGCGTAAATAATGGGAACCAATGTGTTCCCAGTCCTTTCTTTATACGCAACAAGCCTCTCATACATTTCCAGCCATAATGCTTCATAAGTGCTCCAAACGAAGCCAATATCACACAGTTGTGATAGTCTTGCAGCGTGGGTACTGGCGGGAACTCTAGTTGAAGCCTTTTTTTCTGCTATTTCAAGCACAAAACGGTGATCTGGACAACCAGTGCCATCTGCAGCCCTGCTCAAAAACCTCGCCATAAAATGATCTCATGCGGTGAATCCAATGGCTCAAACGAGGGTCCTCTAAACAGTTGTCAGGGACCCAATACCGTTCCGTGCTTTCTATTGTAGGCAATCAGCCTATCAAACATGGCATTCCAAATGACGTCTACCGCTTTCCAGGCACAATCAAGAGAATTCAACTTGGCAACCCAAGCAGGGTCCAAATCCCCTTTCCTGTACTGTTTCCTGAGTTCAGTTGTCCATATTCCAAGTTCGTTATTGATTTTTTGTTGATCAATGTGGAACCAAATCTCTCATGATACATTGACAGTTCTTCATACAATTCATCCCATGAAGCTGGAGGATCGATAGTCCAATCAAAGCCTATTTCATTCATCAACTCAATTTTTCCTTGGTCAAGCTTGTCATCCCTGTAATATTCTTTTTGCTGTGCTAGCCAAGATATAAATCCACTTGTGAAACCACTTGAAGATGAGATGTTTGTTTTGTTGTTGTGGGTGTGATACCCAAACAGCTTGAAGTATCGGATGATCCATTCCTCATGATTGGTCTTATTTTGCAAGCTCCATGCAAAGTTGATGGAATTCAACAAATCAATCTTTTCTTCTGATAGATTGGACGTTTCATTCCTCACGAGCTTGCTGTATTGTACCCTTTGATTAACAGCTCAACCCATGGTTTTGGCAATATCACCAGTTTCACCTTTTGGTATAAAAGTGACTTTTGTGGAATTGTATTTTTTGGCAAATTTTTTCATACTTTCAAAATTTTCCATCCATTCTTTTTCATATTCGTCTTTTCTGTAATAAGGATTCCACTCAAATCCGAGGGATTCCAACACCTTTGCTTGGTTAAGTGAACCCAACACCGTGTACGTATCTCTTTGGGTGCATAGTCCTCACTTCCGGAAATTGTCGAAAGGTGCAGAGCGAATGAACAAGCTCAAGAGAAGATTTTCATTATTATCTTTAAGTTTACAGTACAACAAGAAGCACCCAGTGCAACTACACGTCCAAAGGAGGCGATGAAACACGAATGATGGTGAATGGTGGATTCTCAATTCTCACTCTGTATTACTTTCACTTCATCACAACAACAAAAATCATTCACAACCTCGTTCGTTGGTGATGGGTGCATCGGATAGTACTACCGGTAGATCAGATACGTACTGGAAGCTGCAAATCGAGACTACCGATCCAGAACGAACAACCAAACAATAACAGTCAACGCTCATAATCCATACCTCATCACTTGTTACCTACTACCGTAGCTTGACTACCATACATCTGAAGAAGTCAAAATGCCCAATCCCAATCCATCACCAATCAACAAGGAACTGTTGTTGGCGACTATGCACAGCCACAGTGGAAGCGACAGCAGCCATGCTTCTTCGTCTTCTTCTTCATCGATTTTCATGAATACGACAACCAAAAGCAGCAACAGCAACAGTGGCCTTGTCAGAAACAGTCAGAGTAGTAATGATAAGGATGTCATTTCGTTGCCAACCCGCATGGTCTTGTCGGCCGTTTCTGGTATGGGAGCGGCCATCGTTTGCCATCCCCTCGATGTGATACGGGTACAAATGCAAACCTCACACTTTCCCAGTACATGGAATGCGGCTACTACAATCTACCGAACGGCGGGATTCCAAAATGGATTATACGCCGGTATTTCGGCAGCCTTTTTGCGACAATGGCTGTATGGAAGTTGTCGTATGGGTATCTACTCGTACCTGTTGGAAAAGGAACAATCGAAGAATCTGCAACGGGGTGTGTCCAAAAACGATATCGCATTTGCCACCAAACTAGGTATGGGGTGTATCAGCGGTGGAATCGGATCGTTGGCGGGAACACCGTCGGAAGTGGCACTGGTCCGAATGTCGGCCGATTCCAAGCTACCGTTGGCCGATCGACGCAACTACACCGGTGTGTTCAACTGTCTGTCACGAATCGCCAAGGAAGAGGGTGTCCGTATGTGGTGGAGAGGTGCCACACCCACGGTCGCACGTGCTACATTGTTGAGCAGTGCCTCTCTGGGTGTCACGTCCCAAGCCAAGGCCGAACTGATTCAGAGTGGATACTTTGGTAAAGACGGTCAATGGGCTGGTGGTATCCCACTCTTGTTTTGTGCCACCTTGGTATCGAGCTTTTGTGCCAACGTGGTGGCCAATCCCTTCGACGTGATCAAATCAAGACTCCAAAACATGGCCGTACCACCGACCGGACAGAATCATCAACGACCCATGTACAATGGTATGATGGATTGTTTCGCCAAGAGCATCAAGGCGGAAGGTCTGTCAGTGTTATGGGCCGGATTTGTCCCGGCCTTTATCAAGTTGGCACCGTACAGTGTCATCTCGTTGACGTTGGTAGACAAATTGACCAAGGCTGTCACTGGAAAGGATGCGTTTTAAACGGGGAATTGTGACACTTTTTAATAACAGCGAGAAAATGACACCCACCCTATACAGTATTATGTTGCTACATTCTCAATATTTGATGCTCTAAAACTCTAAGAGAAGAAGAACTAATAAACTTGTTGCATCAATCAGATGAGAATAGGATGGGCATCCAAACCGGTCTACAACCACAAGAATTCACATGCAGGATCTTCCTATCGATTTGTACAATGACTTTTTAGCAGTAGGAACCAAATCGAGATAGATTTGTAATAATTAACAGTAATTAACTTCTATCGTCTTTGGTTTGGTCGGTCTTTCGACACAACGCCGGGACTGTATCATACGGTGAACTATTGTGTCGGACCAAACTATGGCATGTATGATATGTTTGAAGATTTTGTTCGTGTTGCTTCCACGTGTACTCTTAGGGTTATGTGTTATGTGAGACTGATGTCAAAAAGAATGTCAACGACCTTGGCTGTTGTACTACATAGAGATCGATCAGATCGGATCCGGATCCAAACACAACAAGCAAGCAAGGATATGATCCAATGTCTTTGTGGCATTGCGGTCAATAGCTCCTACTACCTAAAAGCATGATATACTGCTGGAGAGAATAATTTAATAACAATCCATCTTCAATTCGGGTCAGTAACTGTAAGTAATTTGAACACAATGTATTGAAGAAATGAAGATTCGGTTGACAGTTGACAGACAGAGTTGATTCATTGATTCGAAACGTCATGGCTGTTTGTGTGTTTGTGATAACTATCACCTCAAGGATTGTTGTTGCTGTTGTTTGTTGTTTGTTGCATTGCAATCCAACATTATTGTTTGTATTTTGAACATATTTCGTTACGACAGTACAGCAAATCTCTTCCTCCAATAAACAAGAAACACAGTAAACACACTTGCCATGAAATCTTCAACGATGCCCTTTAATACATCACAATCTTCACTTCCTCTATGGAGAGTTGTAACAATTCTTTCAATGATATCAATGGTCGCAGCTGCCCGGTTTGTTTCCAATGGACCAATCCTAACTGTAACGATCAAAGACTCAGCCGAAGAAGGCTCTTCGAAAACTGGTGCCATCACTGCAGCCTCCTTTCTTTCATCATCAACCGATGATGACACTTCCGATGGCAATAATCCATGGTTCAACTTATCCAATTTTCGACCCAATTTAGTATGGTCTCTAAAAAGTCAAGGGAAACCGTTACCCAACTGGTTCCCCAACTGGCAATCGTTACGAACGACCGTGGGATATCAATACGAACCGACAGCGTCATCGCATCAACGGTTACCATCCTTCGTCGAGGCCGATTTGAAATTTTCGTCCGAACGATTGGGTGTCGAGTTGGAAGTACAACCGTCCTACGAATTCAAAACGCAACAAAGCGGCGTGTCGGTACGAGCATCGCGAGGTGCGGCAGCCTACCTCATGGGGAAATTTGCTTCCCAGGGAGAACGATGGTTACAACTCGTTCGGGGGTGTTACCAAACCGAACTCCCGTACGGGTCGGTGGGTGCCGTCCGGATCACACCCACCTTTGATTTGGCACAAGGACAAGCATCGTGTCTATTGGAGGCAATGACCGCCTCGCAACGTACCAAGGCCATCTTGAATCTGGAATATGACAATCCAACATTGACCGTGGTACACAGCCTGGACGATAGGTAAGAGCTTGGACGGACCCATTTGAAAATGCCAATCATTTGTTGTTGTTTTGTATTTTTTATCTTTACAATAAACCTCTCCATTCTTTTCATTCGTACAACAATGACAACATGTTTTCTTTTTCTTTTCAGAAACACGATTGCACCCGAAATTTCCTTGTTCAATGCCCGGATTCTCTATCAATGGAACATTGCTCTTGACAGTGGATCGATCCGAACCAAGGTGGATCCGACGTCTGCCGTACAGGTCACATGGACAGACAATTCGTTGACCGGCAAGTGGATCACCGATGTTCGTGTTCCGTTGGCCGGTACGACGCTGTCTTCATTGTCGGCTGATGTTCGTGTTCGACGGCAGTTCAGTTTCTAAAAACAAAAACAAAACAAAAAGCATGGATCGGTATTATAGATATTATTATCCCCATTGTGCATGCATGTTCAAATGTGCAATGTGTAGTATCAATACGTTTCGGGGGGGGTACGACAAAAAGGACAACTGGACATGACATGCACCGTGTGGGATAATCAACGTTTTTTCCATCAAATTGACACTGCAGCGGTCCAGGGGGATGCAGGAAATACACTTACGACTAGAGCAAAGTGTGGAACTTGTAATGTCACGCATCTTCGCTTACTTGAAAGAACCAGTGAAGTCGAAGATCTGAAATTGTGGATTTCCATTTTCCATCTTACGTTAGTAATCTGTTCCATATCGAGAAAAAGAAGTCGTTCTATTGTTTGTTCCAGCTACAGACTTCCTAGATTTACCATACTTTTTATTTCAATAGACGAAGCAGGAGAAGCACCACCCGAATAGACATTTACACCACTCTTGTTAGATTGAAAAATGATTTCCATGCAGGATGTCTCATTACAATTTGAAGAACACGAGCAGCAACTTCCTTCCCGCAACTCTAATGACTGTTGGACCAGGCAGAAGAGAAGCTACTTTAGGCATAGTCGTTGAGCATAGGTATTTTTCGCGAACTGACGTCTCAGGCAGTCGTGGTAGATGTTTTTTCTTTCTTCAATTTTGTCGTCTACACGAAGCATGAAAAGTGAAAAGGACAAAATAACAGCGTATGATCTCTCGTTTTTCATGGGGCTTCAACTGCTCGAACAATTAATTTTTGTTTGGCGAGATTGTCAAGTCTTATTTTCCATCAACACAATGGCCTTGCTTGTTGCTCTTTGGTAAAATACGTAGTGCTTTACTACCTAGTACATGATTCCAAACGTTCCGAGGGTTTTGAGCCTCTATCTTTCATTTACTCGGAGTACAGTCGTAGTCTACCTAGACTAGACTACCCTCCGTAGCTAGGTGTGCTCTTCTATCTTCTGCCTACAGTCGTCGTACGGTACTCGAAAAGTAACTAGGCAGTAGTGTACGACGTAATACGGAGAAGGATGGCTGACAAAGAGTACCACATAATTCACCAAATAATCTCCAAAATGCTTGTTAATACTATTAACTGTAATATCAAACAAACTGATAAATCCATCCGTTTTAGGAACTACTCCGTAGAAAATGAATGACCGTCGTGACCATGGTGCTGGTGTAGTTCTTGGGTGCTGGTGTTTGTTGTGATAATGGTTTTCAAGTCATTATTCTTTTCACATCAACATCAGCAATCAACGTTACAAATACGATTATGGTAATTCACACCCCCCTGAGTGGATCACCTTGTCGTGGTAGGGGGGCTTAACCCAGGTTTGTCAGAGCCTGGGGAACTAAGAATCCGGGTAAGTCAACTTCTTAGATACGGAACTGCCGGTAGCTACCGTAGTTGTTTGCATAGCCATAAAATAGATTTCATTATCGATTATGGTAATTCACACTCCGTATCAAGCAAATAAACGACAGCATGCCAATGCTATGTCTGTCATTGGAGCTTGGCATGACAAAAGGCTAACTGTATCATAAGAACACTGCAGACAAAATAATATTGATCATCATTTCCATCATTGTTATTATGGAACAGATTGACACCACTTCGTGATCCTTTTGCTATTACAGTTAGTTCCTGAACTATCAGAATATAGGACAATGATTCAAACTAAAATTATATTGGACATGACGTTCAAATGGAATAAATATCACAATTTATGTGTATTTACGTTAATGGATTCCCCAGGGGAATGCAGGAAATAATCATAACTGTGTTGATTTACTATGTTTAATTTTTTGGCTAGTACTCTACCACTATGGATGAAAGACCAAGAGCCTACTAAGTAATGCTGAAAAGAAGTTAGTTTCCAACTGATTGGGTGCTTCGAATTTTTCTTTTAGTTCCAGAAAAAGAAGTGGTTCCATTGTTTGTTCCAGCCACGGTCTTTCTAGACTTAGCAGACTTCATTCCAACAGAAGAAGCAGCAGAAGCACCACCAGAATAGCCGCTTACACCACTCTTCTTAGAATGAACAGTGTATTCCATGTAGGATGTGTCATCACACTCACTTGTCACATTAACAGAGCCTGGAATAGTGAATTCTCGGGCTGCATCTATAGTGTTTCCTAAAGTGGAAACATCAGCAATAAGTTCAACATGAAGTTGGCTGGAGCCATCATCATAATGGATGATCTTGTGACCATAGAAGTAAGGATCACCATGAGCCTCGCTCGCATAATCAAGACATACTTTCAACCTCAACGGAATTCGACATTCCATTGTTCTGTTTCCACCAATCTTCTTTTCCAACTTTGAAAGAAAAAGTTTTCGAGCATTAGTCTTTGAATGGTAGTCGAGAATGGCATCATGATTGATGCCTTTTTCGTGTAAGGCAGCAGAAATATGGATGTTGATTGCATCTTTATCTATCAAGAAACCAGACATTGGAACAGTAACAACAAACTCTTTCTGGTTCGAAGCAACGCGATAGGAAATAAGTTGTTGCTCCTTTTTATTGAAGCTTGGTATATGCACTTGAACACTGGCACGAGCTCTTGAGTTACCATCATGCCAGTAATCAACAATATACGGCATGGTACAAGACAAAGGCTTTGTAGTCCCACCGTTGGTTTTTTTCATGTTGGTTGTTGGCAGAGATGTCTTTTTTATGTTCTTTTTGTTGCTGTTAGCAGAGTGGAAAGAAGTCGCACCAAACGTAACAGACTTTCCAATTGATTTTCCGCCACCACATCCAATACTAAAGGTATCAAATGTGAAGTCATCATCATCGTCCATCGACATCTTAGAGAGATCAACTTCATAGTCTTCGTCTTCGTCATCGTCATCATCTTCATCATCAAGAGTATAGGATTTCAAGTTGCCATTTGTTCCTCCTGTTCCAGTTTGTGGGACACGAGCATCAACTTCCTTTCCACAACTCTTGCGACAATTGTTCAAGGCAGAAGAGAAGCAATTATAGGAATACTCATTAAACATGGGATACTTCTTGCGAACGTCTCCGGCAGTCATGTTTTGTTTGATGTTAGCATTTTCAACAAGCATGCGGAGGAGAGTACCATCATCAGAGGAAGACGACCATTGTATGATCTCTCCTTTTTCATTGCGCTTGAGTTTCAACTTGGCAGCGTCTTCAACTGCAGTTGTTTTTGGTGATTTTTTTCGACCCATTGTGTAAAAGTTGATTATTGTCGATTAATATATTTTGTGAGAAAATCCAACAAACGTTAGCGGAGCAAAAAACACCCCAACACAACCTCCACAACAATACAAGAGCTACAACACTTGCCATTTAGTCTTGCCACGATGAAAAGACTATCGTCATCGCTAAAATATCATTAACAAGAATGCATGTAAGATGTACGACAATGGATACAAAATATGGGAAACAGCGATTGGATAGACTTGAATTACACTACTTTGCGATTAGCTACTAGTAGCTAGTAGGGAGTCTCATTAGATGACTATTCGTTCACAGAATAACACACGTAAATTGCTTCCGAGTTCAGGTTCCTACGACAGAGCAAGATTCGTTGCAGACTCTCTCAATATATTAATATATATATATATGTATATTATAATTACTATGTTCAATAAAAAGAATATTAATATCAATAATTCATTTATCATATTGTATTATTTTTGAATGAATATGACTGTGATATAAAATGTAGTTCTACGTATATGTTTGAATTATTAATACTTCGTTTTGCACAACACAACATTATTCGGAAGACGTTTTTCATATAACATTTCATATAACATTTGATATGACATTCTATGTTCTTTTCCCGCGATATGCCGTGCAAAATCCATACAAAAAGGAACATAAAATATGATATGACATTCTATATGACACTTGTGACATACGGAATATGAAAAAGCAGAATAGTCTTCTTTCTCTATTTGCACGACTTAAAGCACGACTTGTCGGCGAACATTGCAGGCATTCTATGTTATACGACTAGTAAGTACGGTAAAAGAATGATGCAAACAAAATAGAAATAGAGCATCCTAACTGTAAATAAGTTTCTACGGTAGTTGGAGAGTGAATCATGTGAACCCTTTTATTTAAACATCATGCTGTCCGTCGTAGTAGTATATTGGAACAAATTCTGGAGTCTCCGAGTTCCGGTGGCGATTGACACGACACGACATGAAACGACTGGCCTTCTCTTTCTTCCCAATTTCGGTTTTAAATTGCACGACTACCGTACTATCGACTGTTAAAGATACTCGGACTGGGTTTGATTAGCTTCTACTACTGTAGCAATCCAGTCTGGTCGTAGTATTTGTTTAGATGTGATGCTATTGAGCTGTGGGAGACGGAATCATCATCATACGTGTTGTAAAAACAAAAATATTAAATATACGATGTTGATATATTTTTTATATATTGATATTTTGATCCGTTTTGTTTTGCGACTTTTAGTCGTGATCATTTTGCTGGTAAGTCGTGATCAGATTAATTGCTTGTGATACTTGGCGCTGCTGTTTGTTGTCATTGCATTGCACTACTGCTAGCTGTAAATTACTGAAGTAAGCAGTTTACATTTCATTCCTCAACATCATCAGCATTCAACGTCACAAAAAATGGTTATGCTTGTATTGTCTTCTCCCCCTTTGAAGCACTACATCAAAAAATATGCTAAAACATTTCTTGATACCGGACTGGAAATCATCTATAAAAGGACCTGCTCTACTACAAACAGCAAAAGGAAATCAAAAAAAATTCGGAGTAGAAGGTACAAAGCTGCTTTTGGTGCATCCCCGTTCCACATATCCATTGTATGGACTCTTCTAAAAAAAACGGAGCTTTCCAACATGCTCCCACAAGAAGAGTGAAGCCTATCCATCTTCTCATGGGTCTTCATTTCAACAAGTGCTACAAGACGGAGGAAGAGAATGCTTCCAAGTTTGGATGTGATGAAAAGACCTTCCGTCAATGGTCTTGGTTCATGTTGAAAGCCATGGCTAAACTTGATAAGAAGATAGTAAGTATCATTGTTTGCTCATTTGATGTTCATTCATTTTTGTTAATTAATTAATGATCTCAATACATTATTTTCTTTTTGATAGATTAAATGGAAGAATAGATTCATCAAAAGTGAAGGAGGTAACCGGGCCTTTGTTAGTATCGACGGTGTTCATTTTGGAATACAAGAACCGTCACCATTTGATCCCAGCTACAAGTCACACAAACTTGAAGGTGCTGCTGTAGCCTATGAACTTGTTGTAAGTATTGCTACAGGGTACATTGTTGGCTACAATGGTCCATTTCCAGCAGGCAAGTGGCCTGATCTGAACATATTTAGGAACAAAACCAAAAGGAAGCTCCTAAGGTTTGAGCATGCTATTGCAGATAGAGGATACAGAGGCGATCCTAAGATTCTTACTCCCTATGAAGCAAATAATAGGCAGCATGCAAATGCTATGTCTGTCATTAGAGCTAGGCATGAGACCATCAACAGAAGGCTAAGAACATGGAATGCTCTTGCTAACAACTACAGACACAGGAGACATGATCATCATTTCTTTTTCAGAGCCTCCATTGTTTTGGAACAAATTAAGATTGAAAATGGAAATCCACCATTCCAAATCTACACCTACACTGATCCTTTTAGGTTCTGACTGTGAACTCGTTTCAGTTTCCATCATCTTTCATACATTGTGATACGGTACTACCGTTTACCGTAGTACTCCGTACCGTAGCACTCCGTAGTACTACTAATAATTATTTTACTGGAGTATCATTCATATGATTTGAATCAAGTTATTATGTATTGTATATACTGAGACTAACTAAAACAGAAAAAAATCCACATTCCAGGTGTATTTCCCGCATTCCCCAGTTTTCATTTAGAATAGCACAACCTCTTGGAAATGACCTTCGATTAAGACTTTACTCTCTCGTGAACAAAAAAACATCGATAAAATGTTCACCCCGACAAGTTTCGATTGGAACTAGCTACCGTAGTAGCCAGAGGATCAATTTCAATAAAAAATGAAGCGATTAATAATAATGAGAAAAAACAGTTCTCCCTCCGAAAAACTTTGGATGCAACATATATTTTATGCGACGGATGAAGGAAAAAAAATGTAGCGGTCATGTTAATGAAGAAAAAAGTACCAGTAGTCATCATGATAATATGCAGCAGCACGGGATAATACTTGCTCACGCACACACCTCTCCCGATCATCTTTAGAACATGGATGCAGCATCAGCCGACTGCAGCTGGAGCAATTCATTCATCGTCCGGATGGGATCGCCGGTACACTTCAAATATGGCAACCAATGTAGGAGTGACGGGAATACTGACCTCCCACGGCGAAACAGAAGCAGCAGTAGTGAAAGGAGCAATGGTATTGTTGTTGTTCGGTACCGATGATGAAATAATAGATCCGCATGTCGACGTATTTGTGACGGAACGATGGCAGGTTGTTCCGTCCGTTTCCTGAGACTCTTTCGGTGGTGGAGAACGTCGAGAGTCATGATCAAGGAAGATATCGGTCGTAAAATGTGGACGAGGCGCTCCTGGTGGTAAAGATTGGAGGATCGGTCGACGAAACTCGGAATTGTATTGACTCGTCCATAGAAGCTTGGTACATCGTCCCGTCACAACAAAGGTTTCCGGAGAGGGTGGATTGGACGATGGTTGTAATGCATTCCGTCGGACCAATGCGGCCTCCATTTGTTGATCATCTAGTACATTGCCTTGGACGATATTTCCGTTGTTGATTCGGTTTCCTTCCACAACATGGTTATTGTTGTTGTTGTTGTTGTTGTTGTTGTTGATGCCATTATTGACATTACCATCTGCTGCTTCTACGGGAGGGGGATTCATATTCATCTGCTGTGGAAGATTGTGATGGACGACGTTTCCACCAGCATGTTGCAACCGCTGTAACAATACGGCATGATCGATAATATCGTCGTTCATGGCACGATCTCGACGATGAACATCGGCCACCAATCCGTTCACTTGTGCGGCCAATCCGTTCAACTGTCGTCGCAAGTTCATAGTCTCCTGTTGCAATCGTTGCAGTTGTGCCTGGAGTGCCCTGCGTTGTGCGTCGGCAAAAAAATCTCCCAAGACATCCGGTGGTGGCGGACGTACTCCCAACCGTTGTTGTACTTGATTGGGTGGATAGACACTGTTCCCTTCATCGTCCAGACAATGTTTGGGTAAGGTAATGGCAATGTCCATGTTTTGTAACAATGGAAGTAACCTAGCATGACAGTTTCGTTCGTACGACAAGACCGATTCGATCTCGGTACCGATCCGACCACTAAGTTTCAGTTGATTCAATATCGTCCAATCGATCTGATGCCAATCGTTGAACGACTTGATCTGTGGCCATTCGGAACGCATCCCCAAAAAGTGTGCGACGGGATTTTCAAATTTCAGCAACATCTTATCGGTGGAGGGATAATACACCGCCTGTCGAACTTTACGAAATGCATCAAAGTGTTGTGGTGGCTTTCGTTCTGTGATGATAGGGTTTTTCACCATTCTATTCTTGGTAGTCATGGCATCCTCCGCCAAGGACTTGCTCTGGATACAATCGGGTGTGACTGTTGTTGTTGTTGTTGTTGTTGTCTTCACGGCCCGGATTTTGGAATCATCATCATTTGTAATAATCTTAGACGTTGCGGTTTGTACTGTTGTTGATGTTGCTGTTGATGTAGTATGTGGTGGATTGTTCAAGGTGAGATGGACAAAGACAAAGTATCCACTTCGTGCCAAGTCGCCAATGGTCATACTGATGGGTACAGGAGGACGTCCTTGACAATCGCGCAACAATTTTCGTACATGCAAACTATGGTGGACATAATCTTTGGCATACATGATGTATCCTGCCGTTCGGTAGGCATGACTGGCACGAGCCCATTCATCTAAAAACGTGGTAGTCGACGTGGCCTTGGTGGTCTTCATAAGATGACGGGATGCCTTGGATGGTGGACGGATGGCTCGGACTAGAGATAGAAAGAGCTGTCGGTTGTTGTGCGAATGTCTCCATTTGGCACAATGAATCGACGATATATCGGCCTGTCGCAAGGCTTGCCATTGAGGTAAGGAATATTGTCGAATATCCCAAAAGGCCAACTCGAGTTGATGCAAATCGATTTCTTCCAAAAAGGTCAATACATACGACATGGGTCCCACCTTTAGAATATCTAATTTCGAACGTTCGGTTGCAGTATAACAAGAATGAATTGAAGAAGACGATGGTTTCTCGTTTCGTGGTGGTGTTGGAAAAATACATGTCGGAACGCTACAACTGGTACCATTGGAACAACTCCTTCTGTTTCGTGTTTTTCGTGGAGGCATTGAGACAACAACACCTGCTGCTGCTGCTGCTGCTGCTGCAGCACCAGAAAGTTTTCTGTCTGGATCGTTCTCAGAATTATTTCTGTCGTCATTCAAAAAATCCTCCTCCTTCTTCTTCTCCTCCTCCTCCCTCTCGAATGCCTCGGTTCGCGTTCGCTTTTCTGATCGTCGGATCATTCCGTGATGAGAAAACGACGACGTCGTACTACAGTTTGGTTGTGTCGAAACCATTGTAGTCGGTTCGACGCTATTCGTCTCACCACTTCCAGGAGAATGGTGGCGGTGTGTCACGACAACACGAGCAACCTCTGAAGATTCATTGCACGCATTTCTTGATGAACTGCGTCTACAACTGCTTCCACAACTGCTACCTCTTTTACCTCTCCTACCGCTGCTGCTGCTCATGGTAATTGTGAACGAAGAGGTAGTTCCGTTTTCTCTTCACAGTCAAACAAGACTGATACTACTGGTCGTTTTTGCGTTCAAAGACGATAGATGACAATATTCGAATCAAGGAAATCCAAGGAGGACTAAACTGTAAAACAATGAAACGAAGTTGTTGATGGTGATACAGAGAAAATTATACGACGTCTAAATTACTACGTACTGGTGGGGAGTAATACTTTGTACTACGTACAAATTACCTAACTGTAAATAAAATACCTACCGTACTACCCTACCGTAGCTACGGTAGAACTCCAAAAGTACATAAGATTTCTCTATGCAACGAGACTCGAAACAACACGACATACAACAGACACAAAAGAAACAATCATTCTCTCTATTGTTTTCTCTTTTATAGGAGTGGCAATCGTCGTTAAATGATGTCATCGCGCCATGAATCCTAAGTACTGCTTTCAATTAAACATAGTCCTTGACGTCACTACTAGAGTAGGTACCGTATTCTCTCTCTACCATTTATATATATATCATAGGAAATTTTGAAAATAGTATACGCTACTACGAGCTACGGCAGTCTACCTACCTAGGACGCACAACCACCACTTGGACTACGGTATTTTACTACCGGTACTTCTGCTCTCGATCACGAACATACAGGACTCATCGACTTGAGAACACCTCCGATCATCAACACATCATGTTTGAGGATTCTCAAAAAAAAATCTACAGGATAGAGACGCTTCTCATCATTCTCCCCACTTTGCACACAACAACAGTCGCAACGATAGAGAGAAAAGCGAGATAGACAGCAATCGCATCATACATCATCACAAGAGTTGTGTGAAAAACTGAGAGAACAACAACAGTAATACGCTATCATATTGTTACGACACCACAAGGCATCCTCTGTTTGGAACGCAAAAAACAACAACAACAACAACAACAACAATCCAAAACGATGTCGTCGACTCCAACGATTCCGTCCCAAATGAAGGCGGCCGTGTGTCACAAAATCGGTGTGATTGATGATGGTGATGCTGATTTGGTTGCAACGCCGGAACAGATTTCCGTTGAGACTGTCAACGTACCTACACCAGAAGAAGGTGAGGTACTTGTTAAAGTGCATGCTGCCGCCATCAATCCCGTCGACTGGAAACTGTTGAATGGTAGTTTTCCTGGAAAGAAGGTCGGACAGGGGCTCGGTTTGGACGTATGTGGCACCGTCGTTCAAGTCGGACCAGGTGTGGACACATTCAAGGTCGGAGATGAGGTCTATGCCGACATTATCAAAACAGCGACCAAATCGGGTTCCTTTGGCGAATATTGCATCAGCCAAGCCGTAGCCGCATCGCTGAAACCCAAATCCATCGATTTTGTCGAGGCAGCATCGTTACCCCTGGCAGGTTTGACGGCATTGCAGGGCTTGGTCACGTATGGTAGCATGAAAGAGGGTGACAAGGTACTAGTGTTGGGAGGATCCGGTGGTGTCGGATCGTTGGCCGTCCAAATGGCCAAAGCCTTGGGGGCGGCCGAAGTGTATTCCACCGGCACTTCCGTCGAGGCCATCAAGAACCTTGGTGCGGACCATGTCATCAACTACAAGGAAGAAAGTTTGATGGATGCTCTCAAGGGAAAGGACTTTGATGTGGTCTACGATACTATTGGTGGTTACGAACACTGGGAGATCGCTCAAGCATCCTTGAAGAGGGGAGGTACCTTCGTTACCATTGCCGGTGATGGACCTGGGACCAGTCTACCCGTATTCCTGATAAAGGTCGTGTGGAGAAAACTACTGTCGTACTTTGGATCTCCAGCCTACAAGATTTTTCTTACCAATTCGAATCCTCCCGAAGTCGTCAACGACATGAAAACAATCACGGACCTCGTCGAGGCGGGAAAGGTCAAACCTGTGTTGGATGAACGACGATTCGAACTGACGACGGATTCTCTCTTGGACATGATAAGGGTCAGTATGTCACATCGTGCCAAGGGAAAGTTGGTCATGCAAGTCAAACAATAAAAGCAATCACAACAACAACAACAACAACAACAAAAGAGACAGACAGAGCTCTCTACAGTGGAAACATGAAATGAAATATCTAATCATTCGTCTACTCCATTTAGAGGTAGGAGCGGAAATATTCCGGACCTTATTTTTTTATAATATGATGTTTTTTTTCAAAAGAAGAATTATCATATTTTGACAATTAGTAGTCTCGTCGTGAAATACTTTCATCTCTTTCTTGAACCATCTGAGGGTCCCAGCTACCGTACTATCCTCGGAGTATCATAGAGACTACTCCAAGTCTCCAAGTACAACTAATGGATTTTCTTCGGAATCAGCTCGACTCTGCTAGTAGCTATTACTCGTACCGTAATAATATATTTTATATAGAGATTCAAGACGGTATGACAGACGTCGTGTCAAGAAGGTCTTTCCTCTCAAACTTTCATACACCGAATCGTTTTCAGCACCAACGACAGTACCGTACATTGCGTTCCCATCAGGCCGCCTATTTGAATAAACAACTTACAGTTAAAGTCTTTTTTTACAGTTCAATCCCCTCCAATTGCTTTTAGAATACGAAACGAAACGTACAATCATAACACCAAAGAATCATTTGCATCGAAATAGAAAGAACAACTGGCACCCATGTCTTTGATCTTCGGTCCACATCCCAAAGTCGAACCGAAAACGGCCGACGATGGTGGGGTTGTCATCCAACACGGTGCGTGCGGTACATTTGTTTTGGTCATGCACTCCCCGCTGACATGGCAAACCTCACACATTCATGGACACATTTAAACTTAAACATGCAGTTCGAGCATTTGTGTTCGATGACAATGACCAAGAAAAAAAAAGCGGTGGAGGAGCCGATTGTCACAAACAGGCCAAAGGACATTGGATTGTCGACAGTGACATCGCCAACCCCATGAGTGTCTACGAACAATATCGCGCCTCTCGTACCTCGTGGGGAATCGATGCCATGGGTAGTATCATTGTGGAAGTCCAGTTATCCAATGGCATGGTAGGTGTAGGCATTTCTATTGGAGGTGATGCTGCCTGTTACATCGTCGAAAAGCATCTTTCCAGATTTGTCAAGGGACAAGATCCATCCAACGTGGAATTGATTTGGGATCAATGTTGGAGAGCGACCATGAATTATGGACGCAAGGGTATTGCCGTACAGGCCTTGAGTGCTCTGGATTTGGCCATCTGGGATGCACTTGGTCATCTCCGGGGATTGCCAGTGTATAAGTTGTTGGGTGGCAAGACCAAAGAGCGTATGCCCGTATATGCCACCACGGCACGACCGGATTATGCCAAGGAGATGGGATTTCACGGGGCCAAATTTCCCTTGCCGTACGGACCCGCCAACGGACAAGAGGGCATGCGCAAAAACATCGAACTCGTCAAGAAATGGAGAGACGCCGTGGGTCCCGACTATCCCCTCAGTAAGTCCAAACTATGAATTGTTATATCAACCATCTTTTTTTGGAAGCATTGGTCTGTTTTATTGTACTACATCTTACGCTCACACCATCGAATCGTATCGCCAATCCATGTACGTACAGTGATTGACTGTTACATGTCGCTGACCGTTCCGTACACGATCGAGCTGGCTCGTCGCTGTGAACCCTACAACGTCAAGTGGATAGAAGAGATGCTTCCACCAGATGAGTATCAGGGATATGCACAACTGAAAAAGATTATTACATCCACAATGTTGACGACAGGCGAACACGAATACACACGATGGGGCTTTCGTCAATTGTTGGAGAACAAATGCTGCGATGTGTTACAACCAGACATTACCTGGTGTGGCGGTATGACGGAAGCTCGACGGATCGTTGCGTTGGCATCGGCCTATGACATCCCCGTCATTCCACATGGTAGCAGCGTGTACAGCTACCATTTGCAAATTTGTTTTCCATCGTGTCCGATGGCAGAGTTTTTAGTGATGAGTCCTCGAGCCGACAAGATTGTGTCCTATTTTGGTAAATTGTTCAAAGATGAACCATTGCCCGAAAATGGATACGTCGCATTGAGCGATGACAAGCCGGGATTTGGTGTCACACTGAATCGAGAGGAATTATCCTTGAAACGTCCCTACCCGACAGATTAAGATACTTAACGCCGCATGAGCGACATCACTACGGTAGTCTTCCGGAAGACTTCGGATAAGAAGAAGATATCTGATAAAACCTTGTACCTGGCCTCAACAATGTGTCACTAATGAGAGTGTTCTGTAATGTAAGAAGGATTACCCAAAAAAAAAACTTCTCTTGTGCGGCAAAATAATCACAATAATATATGATCCGTAGGGTCGAGAATAAACCATAATCACAAAAAAACGGAATCTCTCTAACGTTCCCATCTTCGACTCTACACAGCCGATGGTTATTAACAGTAACATCAAATTCTTCATGAGGAGACCTAACACTCATTCCAAAAGTAATGAAAGGTCGAAACCGCTCAAGACGGGATTGCCCTTTGCCCATGTCGGCGCTCAAGACATTGATAACATAGCGACGTTTGTATTGGATGTAACAAGGAACTTCATGGTAGAAGCAAAGAAATACTCGATGCACCTATTTTCTTTGGTAACAAAAATGTAGAGAGAGTTTTGTGGCATTTTTTTCGTCGGTCGTCCTCGTCGCGGTGGGTCCAACAAGGACCTGTTCGCACTTCGTCCCGAGCAGAATGTTGAAAATTTCTTGACTGTGAGATCTCTTTTTTGAAATTCGAAGTAGTACATCACTACACGGAGTGTGCTTATGATTTTATAACTCACAGTCAAACTGCTGCTCACCATTCTTTCTTTGAGTGAATCTTCTCTACTTTGGCTCGAGCAATCTTCGAATTAATATACGTAGTAAAAAAAATATTAATAACATTGTAGTATAAACAGTAATAATTCACTGACAGTGAAACAAACACCGTAGCAAGGTCGAACACTCTACCTATAGTACCATACAAACTACTGCTGTCTTGTGCATGGCATCATGCAGAACCGGTGTCCGACAGGAAAGGTCATATTTCTCTTATTCGGTCGGAAGGGGGCTAAAGGAGAGGAGGAAGAATGCTTACGCATGATTCCTGCTAGAGTTGTGGTGGGCATTGACATTTTTGGAAGAAATGGCATCATAACGCAGCCGAGTGTCAAGTGCATAGGGACGGTATTATTTTATTGGAAATATTACTTGTGCTTGTCATGGAAGGCTTTCTTTTACACTTACAATCCACCCTATTGTGTTACCACAGGTATAAGATATCTACACACCCAACATATGAATGTGGTTAATTGCTGCCTTCCCAGCATTGATTTTGGAAAACCACGCCGTATCTGACACTCACTGGTTTGGACTTTTCCTCATTCGTGAGCTTTTTTGCATTTCCAGTAGCTAACGAGTGGTGAGCAACGGGTTACTGAGTGGACGGAAAGCTGTTGCATGTTTTGCCCCGCCCCATTGGGGGCCTGGTGGGTGAGCCAACTTCTCAGATGCGGAATCGATGGTAGCTGGTAGTTGGTATAGCCTTAAAAATCAACTGTAAAATAGATTTTCTATTTCTACCGTATTTTTTTCAGAGGAATGCGGTATGTAGATATGTATGTTACGCACGTATGAAGTTATCTGACTGTGAGTCTTCCGTCGTCTCTTGATTGGATGTACAGTAGTGTATCATAGTACGGTAGTAGGAGAATCGGAGTTTGCTGGGTGATGCTGCGAGGTGCATTGACTGTGACATGCCGGCTGGCTCTCTACTTATGGGCGATTGGGTTCTGCAGCAGTCTCGATGCAAAAAATCGTGCCAAATAACTGTATCATACCTACGACGTATCATAGAGGGAAGACCAACACACAAAAAGCAACTCCATGTTGCTTCACTGGTTTCAGAGCCAATATCGATCCGTGCTTCGGATTCGGCTTGCCCACTTGGTTAGTCCTTCGTGCAACAGCCAATTCCACGAGTTTCTGGGTCGTCGCATAAGAGAATGGAAGGCGACGCTTGAGCAAAATCAAACGGACGAAGGACGTCAGATGCCGTCGAGACTGATAGCAGCAACAGCAGCAACGAACACACCAACAATCACTACAAACCGGAGCCCCAGAAAACCAACTGCTACCGTACGCTTCCTGTTGTTGCCTTTGATGGACGTCAAATAAGAATCGAAGAAAAGGAACTGCAAAAACAATCAAATCTTTTCCCTGTAAAAGTGAAGTTCGAAAAGCATGAGTGACGATACAACTGCTAAATTACATTGGCAGACTGCGGACCGTGTACGTCTCAAGCTGAAGAAGGCAAATGCTGATATTGCTTTGAATTCGGTGTATGATGTAGGGCCGTTGCCTGATGAATTGACGCTATTGGATGACGACGACGACGACCCGATAACAAATGCTTCCTTCGTCGACATTCAGCAAAATTTCTCTATTGAGTACAACGGAACCCGTTATTATTTCACCGATCCCATACAAGACCGACCAAAGAATGAACCAGCCGTTTCAGGCCCGATCGCCATGGACGTTTCTAATCAGATTGCCGCCGTTTTCGAAGGAGAAGTCAATATGCATCTTGAAGACTACTTCCAGAGTGTTCTCCCCGGGTGCAAGTTTAGCAGATTCAAGAGCCGTGAAATTGATGACGGCAACACGGTTTTAGAAATGGATTCTTTCTCGTACATGACCTATGACACTCTTGAACCCCCTCAGACCAACAACGAACTACCGGTAGGCATTTCTGTTGTACAACCCAATGGTATGAACAAAAAGAAACCGAAAGGGGCTCCATGTAAGCTCGCCAACTCGCCCGGGACTAAGGCGGCCAACCTTGGGAGGCATGCTGAAAAATATGTTGTTGGAGAGTCGTACTCTGGCGACCGGGAGGATAGAATGAAGGGAAAGGTCCATCAATTGGAAGAGAAGCTAGATAAGATGAATCAGCGTCATTCTATCCAATCTCCTGCGGTGTCCGTTGCTACGTCTTTATTTGGTGCGGCTATCCTATCCTTTACATGCCAATCATTGCCTCGCAAAGATCAGTGCAGAAAGTGCATGAATGCAGTATTGGAGGAACTATCTTTTACCCACACGCCAATCCTCTGGCGGCTTGCGCAAGCTGAACGCTTCTTCATTGTGGTATTGTCCACCAGAGAGGGGGCTAATACGTGTGCTTTGCGAGAAATTACACGCGGTATACAGAGTGTCGAAATTGGTATCCAAGCTATTCTGGGAAAACTTGATGAGAAAACGGGAGAAGCAGGACATGAAGAAATAGGTGTTGCAGAGCATCAATACTAAGCATGGTAATTCGTAAAACAGTTGCCCACCCAAACATTCTAAGGCTCCACCATGTTCACATTGAGAAACAGATTCTTTCCTTCACGCATCATAGAGTCTATTAATGAAAAGGCTTCTAGCTCCTTGTTCCACCTATCTATCCAAATTTGACATTGGCTGCATTTGAATTGATAGCCTTGTCGTAGGCATAGATCTGAATCGGACGTTCCTACCATTGTCGATGTTTAAAGCAAAGGCAAATCTCTGTGTTTCATTTATCGATAAGTAAGACTCATAATTACAGCTACAATAATGTGTAACGTTGGAAAGAGGATTTGAGATGAACAAGGAAACATGTTTTGTTGTAAGGTTGAAATCTCGACGCGATGGTACTATTTGTTATAAGAAAGAACAAAAACAGCTGAGGAAGGAACAATCATATGATGCATTTACTGAGTTTGAATCCGTGGCTCACTGGAAGGATTGTGGTCTTAAGGCCATTTAGGATGCTGAATGGTTCTCTTCCGAGTTTGAATCTAAGTGGAAACTGCTTCCAATTCTTATAGCTTTAATGAGTCCCTAAGCTGACAAGATTGTGTCCTGTTTTGGTAAATTGTTCAAAGATGAACCATTGCCCGAAAATGGATACGTTGCATTGAGCGTTGACAAGCCAGGATTTGGTGTCACTCTGAACCGAGAGGAGTTGTCCTTGAAACGTCCTTACCCGACAGATTAAGAGAAAAGACGCCGTATAGACGACGGCGGTAATGTATTACGACTTTTATGGTTCGAGTGGTAAGTAATGGAAGAAGCATTTCTGGAAGAACCCTCTCTATGATCCGTACGATCGAGAATAAAATTTGATCCCAAAAATTCTTTCAACGGTTCACGAACCGACTTTTGATTGCAAGTCCTTTCTTATTGGATATAATGGAGAAAAAGTGTCCAGCGCTTGTCATGGTCACGAGTCTTTTTACATACTACAAGGTAGAATCCTATTTTATTTGTTACGTTAACACTCCAATTGTGATTCCCATCGTGTTCTTGAACAGAGCATACCGAGAAGAAAAGAAGCTTGTAGATTTTAGTCAATGATTTTACAATCATCCTCATCACGTGATTTTGCATACGGTGTGCTCGAAGCTGTATGCATTCTTCCGTTATTAGTCGAACGAACCAATTTCCAGGGTTGGGACAATCCAGCTTCTCTTTTTGAGTGCTGTTACATCCCAATGGCCGCTACCATGCCACAAAGGAACACCGTCAAGGCCTGAAATCCCGTAGCCAAACTTGCACCGGCCGGTGGATCAGTAGAGACGACCGATGGATCCGTAGATTCTTCCATGGGAAGCAGCGTTGAGACGTCGGATAGTAAAATAGAGAAAGTGGGAGGACGAGTGGTAGAGGTAGTAGGAGTGGACGGTCGAGCAGACGGAGTGTCAGTTGGAAGATCTGTTATCACAGGATCAGTCGGGTTGTTGGTCACGATGACGATGGTCTCACCTCCTCCTCCTCCTCCGTTCGAATTGGTACATCCTTCGGCATCCCCTATCAAGGGACTGACCGACTGTACGTCCAAGACGGGAGGATCTGTGGTCACGACAGTCCCACTGACGGACGCACGGAATCCTCTAGCTTGACTGCCCGTGTCCCCACAAGTGGTGCATCCCGCCGATTTGGATCCCACGGCACGTCCGGATTCGATGACCATATCATTGCTGGACAACTGCCAACCGGTGCCGTACATGGTTTCACCCTCTCCGGGTGGCGTCAAGATGTGATAGGGCGAGCCGTTGCAAACTCCAACATCCAACAGGCAATGGAAGGAATGCATCTCGGGATTCAACAGAGTCGTTACCGACGGCATGTCCAACAAGGTACCGCCGGTATCGACAATGCACCATTCGTCCATGACGAATCCGTAGACACAAATTTCGTCTCCGGGAGAGACTTCCGACGGGAGAGGACCGTATCCATCCAGGGCCGTCGCCAGATGAGTCGAAAGAAAGAACACGGTAACAGCAGCGTTGATGCAAGCACCAAGGAACTTCATGGTGGGAGAAAGAAATCGAGGCACTTTTTTGAAGGGGGGGAAAAAACTCTGTACTCTCTAGTGCGACGGTGGAAGAATATTATGGGAACAATCACCACCACACTTTTGTAGCGCATGATAGTCATCACGTCGTCGTGATGGTGAAACAAAACACGGTTGGTTCACAACGTAGATTGCTCTCCGGACAGAACATTGAAAACTGCCTGAGATGTCATCATCACACTCAAACTGTTTTTTCTCTAATATGATGATTGTTGATGTGAGGGAATCTCTTCAATTTTGGCTCGAGCATTTTTTGGTTTTTTTGATGGTGTCGTATCCCAAAAAAGATACTCCTCTCTTATTATACGTAGTACTACCGGTACGTACTATACGTAGAGTAATACTATGATACCTGTACGTATTCTATTATCGAATTACAGTGATTACTACGTATGATAGTACTATGTAGAACGTAGTGTTATTTTATTATGATGTTGCAGTTTACGGTCGATAATTCGTAATAATATAATATATATTATTTATTATATAATATATTAATAGCTCTAACTGTAACTACCGGTAAAGTACGGTACGTGTCCGATCGTATGATACAGAACGGTTAATATGCAGCCTTAACCCTAAAATCTAAAATGAACCGTCTTTCCGTCTCGTTGCGGATGGATGGATTATTGACTGTGATTATGGATGGATGGTTGTTGTATGATACACGGAATACGTTGTGACTCGGTATCATACCACCTGTACCGGTACTACAGTACGACGTAAAGATGGTAAACCTCTTCAGCAAGTCTCCCAAACTACATACAACAACAACAAGTACTGACTGTCACAGATCGATCCTAGTAGAACAATGGCGGCTTTATCATCCACCAACAACGACGACAACGACAACAATGACAACAACAACAACAACAACAACAACAAAAGTGATCGGAATCAAATTGGCCATACGGCAATTTCTTCTGTCTATGGACGAATCATTCGGAAACGAAAACATCATACCGGCATTGCCTATGCGATAAAACCATTCGTACATCATCATCATCAACAACAACATCAACCAGCTCCACCACCACTGTCAGTTTCTACAACCGACAACAACAATGATACTCCTCCCGTATTGGTACTGGTATCCAGAGACGATCCGTCCGTGACATGGTGTTTTGTGGGAGCAGTGGTCGATGTCGAACTGGAACCAGTGGTAGTCGATACTGATACTGATACTCTACAGCAACAACCAGAAGAGAAAAAGGATTATAATGACGATGATCATTCTTTTCGTTGTTGCGACACAACGAACGATCGCAGTACGAGGCGACATGACATCAAAACATCGTCAGGGGATTCTACCATCCAAACAACATCTGCTTTTGATTCCAAACAATCGAATCATACTATCAAAAGACAGAGAAAACATCTACGGGATGCCAAACGAATTAAACTAATCCAATGTTCTCCGGATCCAAATGCGATTGTGGCATGTCTCGAAATGGTTTTGGACGGAATTTTGCCGTTATCGGCCTTTCCATCTACAACGTGTTGTCAAGACATGGATCAAATCCGATCTCTGCTCTCTGCATCACCGAAAGACGAAGACCGACGAAAGACAATTATGGATATCTCTCGTCACTTACAAGTGGTAGACAACAACAACAACGACAACAACAACAACAACAACACGAGTCCACAATCACACCACTATCAATACCATCATCCCGATGCCAAAAATTATGGAACGGCCAAGGCACGACCACCCAAAATCAAGCGTCGGTTTTGGTTTGTACTGGAACAAATGGAAAACACCATTCCACGGATCCAACCTGTCCAATCAGAAGGTTTTGCCATGGCCAACAATTCGTCACTTAGTCCATCTTTGAATGTGACGGCATTGGAAGATCACTTGGCATCGTACGATATCCCCAATGAAGATAGAGACGACTTGGAACCTTCATCAGCATTATCACCACCACCATCATCAGCATCATCCGCATCATCACCACCACCACCACCAACAACAACAACAACAAATCATGCTCCCATTAATATTCCCCATGTGAATGCCATGTCCAATAAACATCAAATCTCAAGGATGGATTACATGAAAATCAAAAAATGGCCACAGGTTCGTTGGTTGTTACACAAACTGAAACAAATTATTGAAACTGTCAAAGCCAACAATGTTGATACTAATACCACCACCACCAAAGACGACGACGACGACGACGACGACGACTACATTCGAATCCTGGACGTTGGTGGAGGCAGGGGGGATCTTGCCGTGGCAATGGCACAATCCTTTTCGAATGTTCACGTTACAGTCGTGGATGTCAATGAGACGTCACTGGAAGCGGGAAAACAATTTGCCGAAAAGGTCATGGGGAAAGCCCAAGCCGATCGACAGACAAGCTGGTACTGTTCGGATTTTGCCAACTTTGTTTCCGACCACATACAACAACAACAAAAACAACGACACAGATTTGATGTTGTGGTAGCATGGCATGCCTGTGGCGATTTGTCCGATTATGCCTCGGAATTTGCCACACGAACGAATGCGTCGTTCATCATTTGTCCCTGTTGTTACACCAAACGGTACATTGAAGGATTCCAAGCCAAGTGGATCGGGAATTACATCTCCGGGAATACGTTTGACGCTACGGCGTTATCATATTGCTCCGAAGTGATGACACCGTCGTCTTTTTCCGTTTCGACAAAAGTAGCTCCGCGTCCGTACACAGAGACAATGGACACGGACATTTTGGCCATCCAACGGATGGCCGAAATCAACGAACATGTCGAAGTGTCCCAACGAGCCATGTTGCTGATAAACTCGATGCGGTTGATTTCATTATCGGGTCAGGCGCAGATGCATCGAATTGCAGCCAATGGGATACATGAGACAGACTACCAAGATCAACAAGGGCGCCTTCACCTGTCACTATCACTGGAACAATACGATATCAAGCACTCGTCCAAGAATCTTGTTCTCGTAGGGATCCGAACGCGGGATCCTTCGTAAAAATGAAACGCAACCGCAGAAAATGTGGGGGTATGTTTGCTGGCACTACAACATCATCCTTGATCACGCGAAGAATTCCAGTTGGACCCATTCGACGGGTGCTCCTCGTGGCATTGTTACAAAACAGTTTTTCCACTCTGAGGTAAAAACAATGGCGTTTGTTTCTACAGGGGAAGCACTTGGGCTTGGGTCTGTAGAGTGCTCAAATTTCCCCGTGGGAAGTTCGCTCTCGCTGCCTTTGCCCTATCGACGAACTTGTACTTCCAAATGGGGAACAGAGCTCCAGACATTGCCACCACCACCACCAACAACAACAACAACAACGAGCCTTTTGGCGGGGTTTCCCGTTTTTTTTGCCGCCGTTCTTGCATGGAGAAACTGCTGCTTGTGCTGCTACATTCCTTACAGCAAACACCTACCGGATCACTGTCCTTCGGCATGGACAACGATGTTCCAGTTTCAACCGTAAATGTACCAGAGGAAGGTGAGATTGCAGCTGAGGATGCCTCGGTGGCGAATATTAGTGTGGGCGTGTGTAACAGTCCGTGAACCAAACAGGTGCTTCAACAAGAAATATGAAACACATTATTTTCTATAATTGCATCTGTTGTATTCAATACTGGGTTCTCTCCCTAATCTTTCTGTTGGCCAGCACAGTTCCTTCCTTTTGAGACGAAACTGTTCTGTGGACATTTTTGGACTATGATTGTTATACAATACTATATTTTATCTTATCTACGTCGTATAGTCCATCATTGGAAGGACGGTTGAGGACTCGTCGCAGTTGGGTTTTGGAAGTGCTTCGTAATCCTCTCCTGTGAGACGCTTGTATTCCTGACCGAGCTGAAGTATGAGTTCTTCTTGTTGCAAGATTCGCTTCATCGTTTCCTCCTGGCATACTAGAGGAGTGGAGGAAATGTTGTTGCTGCATTCTCTATTGACAGCCGGTAGCTGTTGAATCATGGCAGCCAACAAGGACATGTGTGATTGAATGGCTGTTTCCAATGCCTCCACTTCGGCTTGTTCTACCAAGCCAGCATGCCACACAAAGGATCTCCGTGATCCCCATTGTTGTTGTTGTTTAATAAGCTTATGTTGTTGTTTAAGTTTATGTTGTTTCAGTGCTAGGGAACATTCTTTGGGAGTTAGATAGAGTTCGGGTGGAGTCCAAGAGGACACGAACGTATCGGAACTGCTACCAGCATTGTTGACAAAAGAGGAAGGAACCACAGAAATCCTTCGAGTCGCTGCTTCTATCGAAGGTGGCAGAAGAATCTTGGTTGTTTGATTCGGTAAAGATCGGATCAAACAACGACGAGCCGTCGCTTGAATGGTCGGATACGAATTTCGAATCATTTCGCAAAAGAGTCTCTCTAGCTAGCTGGCAGTAGTTGTTGTATTGTACCAGTAAAGGTTTGATGAGAGGATTATTGGTCAACACGTGAAAACAATTTTATGAAGTTTGTTGGCATTCAACCAAAGCACAGGAGAAAGTAATTACTGTGTAGTAGTACGGAGTAGGTACTTCTTTGTGATTTTGTAATAGTTGTGGGTTGAGTCTTCCGTTGACATGATAATTGGTGTCTTTCGATGCAGAGAAAGATTAGTAATAATAATATTATATTGTTTTATTATCACGTTATTATTTTTTCCTCTTGTTTTGTTGGTGCAACTCCACATGATGTCGTCGTCGATGATTGGTGCCATCAGCACATTACCACCCATACAAACCATTTGCACCACGTCGTCAACAATAAAAATAATGGATCTTCAGATGAATGTTCCCCACCAATGAGAAGCGCGGTGTCACCATCATCGTTTTCGTCAGACATGCTTCTTGCCGTAAATTTTTTTTTTTTTGGTTGCATCCAAGGCACAAGGTATGCTGACGCGCGGCTGTCATTTCTATGTGTCTCTTATCTCTTGGGGATGTCATCCGAGGGGAGTTCTTCTCTTTTAAACAGGTTCATTTAAGAAACTGTCCTACGTGTTTCGAGATCTTCTCTACAACTACTCCAGTAGATATTCTTTTCTCAACTCCCCGCGTCCAAATCGTTTCCGTGCAAAGACTCAACCAATACCAACCAAAATCCCGAACGTCAGTTTATTAAGATTCGGCATTTATTTTTCTTAAATATTGCGTCCCCATTCTTCTCGTACGCATCACCGGAGGAATGCAGAAGAAGAACTTCCCATGGAACATTCCGCAACTTCTCGCAAATCACGAGAGAGAGAGAGCATTTTTTTGACTCCACGTTCCACGTTGGGTTTGATGACTGTGAGAAGAAGAAAGAGATGTCGTGTGGCACGAGGCAACACGCACTTGCAGATTTTTTGTTCTTCAGTAGACGTTCGTAGGTATTGTTATGCGACGTACTTCATAGTACGGTAGGTACCGGTGGTACATTCTCTCTTGCGTCTGCAGAAAAAAGCCTTCAGGCTGGATTTGTATTCATTTTACATGTAGTTTTTCATCAATAATGAAATACTACACATTAATCCATTCTAATAGTAATAATGTGTACTCTATTAATAATGCTATCATCGTTGTTGCAAGTTCAGACACAACAGGAAAAAACAAGAAGTGTATTAATAACTGTAAGCATGGAGTTGTTGTTGACTGCGAGATGAAACCATCCTTGCAAACAACCAAAAAGAGGAAAACAAAAGTCTTACAGTTAGAATATACTCCAAGATCAGTTGTTCTCTTACCTTGTGTTCTCGCAAGTTAGTATCCTTTTCACTCCTTTCTTTCTGCAACAACGACAATCTCTTCTTGATTTTTCACGATATTATATACAGTACAACACGCAACTCATAACAACAACAACATCGTCATCATCGTCATCATCGTCATCATCGTCACCATGGATTCACTTTTGGAACGGATTGAAGAAAACAAGTTGGACGCTCTCTATCTCTTCATGACGGAAACGTTACGAGACCGGACGGAATTTGATCGGTTCATTTCCAATTTATTCTCCGTATTGCCACACAATTGGAGCATCCAACGTGTCGAGGTCGGTCATGAATTCCTTTCCATGTGTACGCAACAAGACGAACTCTTTTCGTTGATTAGCGGGTTGGAATCTCTGAAGGGATTGATCATCAGTGACGGATATATTCCTCGGAAGGACAATGGCGCACTTTGTACAGATTCGTTTTTGACCAATTTGCCTCGGGCTCGGAACTTGCAATATTTGGACATTCAACGACTTCGATTGGCCGACGAATCGCAGGTGGAGTTACTCGCGGAAGGCTTTGAATGTGTCCAAGATTCTCTCGAGGAAATCCGTATCACCGGTATCTTTTTGGGAACCGAACAGAACGACGAGACCTTACCCTCCTTAGACGCAGCCATCCAAGCCTGCGTCGAAATGTCCCATTTACGGTCCCTCGCCGTTTCGTGTAACACTCCGGTACACAATTCCGCCACGATTCTATCCAAGGACGTGTTGATGGATCTGTGTCAGTCCTCTTCCACACTACAAGATTTGGCCTTGCGGGCCATGCATCTCGATGATGACACTTGCACGACGATTGCAGAGGCACTCATCACCAATTCCTTCTTGACGAGCTTGGATATACGACAAAATCCAAACATTACCGTACGAGGATACAAGGCCATTTTGGGATCCTTGGAACGGAACTATGATCTGTGGTGTTCCGTCATGGTGGTAAGTTTCCATGAATCACCAACGAAAGACTGAGAAAGGATGGAATCGTTATATATTTGTCCCTTTTTCTAATCTTGATTTTTCTAACTGATTCTGTTGTTTCTTCTTCTTTTCCTTCTTCGTCCTTTTTATAAAAAGGACAACGAATCGTTTCAAGCCAAATTCAATGCTCTCATTGAACTCAACCAAGCCAACAGAGGTGATCTCGTGAGGTCACCCACGCGAGAGAAACTCACTGCTTTTCTAGAACGCTTGCAGGATAGTCAACCGGACGGCGATCCAACCTCGTTGTGGTACTTTTTGACCATCCACGATTCTATCCTCCATCCACTCGTTTCCTTTTTAAAGTTCAAATCGCGAAAGGAAGAAACGCAAAAAGAGGAACAACATGCCAGCAATAACAACAACAACAACAGCAGCAGTATCAATACGGCGAAGCGACCCGCCATCACAGTAACCGACGATCCCAAACGACAAAAGGTGGCACAAGTAGACGACATTACGCCGACCTAAACATTTCAAACATCATTATCATTACATAACGTCATCATCATCACTTCTCTACGGTCATTCAATCACAACGCCTTGTTTACAAAGGCTCTCTCCCGTATCGCGACAGACTCTTTCGGGCGGGGAAGAATACCGAACAATGTTCCGTGGCGGTGCATCCGTACCACCAAAAAAGACAAACGTAAACAAGAAAAAGGTATGCCCGATACTCCTGTCAACACAGCCAACAACCCCATCAAATACATACTATGCTGCTGCTGCTGCTGCTACTGCAAATGAACAAAAATACTACCCAGCCTGCTATTGTCACAAACATTTTGTTTTGTTTGTTCGCTTCTTGGATTTAAAACGGTGCAAACAACCCACACTGTACCATAACATAATCCCATTTCAATATTCGTCGGGTTATCCACGCCTCTATATACTTTTGCAAACTAGTAGTTCTAACCAAAGAAAAATTTACTGGGAGGAAGGCTAAAGCGTAGATACCATGATAAATTTTTTGTTTGTATTTCCTACCGTTTGATTTTGGATGTTGTCGTCCAGCATGGATCACTCTTAGCTCCTCACGCTTCCACTGCCCATGCGACCACATTTTTGCATCCATCGTACGTACCGATCTTGTTGTTCTCGATAATGGCCTCGTTCCAGCTAATCAACAAGTCTGGTGGCTGTTGCAGAATGAGTTCCAGATAGCGCATGGCCTCGCTGACCTCGCGAGCCTCCAAGGATCCATCGCCAGCTTCAGCGGCACGACGGGCAGAATCGGCCTCGTGGTCTCCCACACGACGAATATGCAGCTTGGGGATGCAGTAAAAGGCCAATTCACTGGGTTTGCATACCAAGACATCCGCAACACGGCATAACATGTCGGTAGTCGCCACCGCCGGAAAGTACTCGTCAAAAGCAAACAATGTGATAGCCTTGTCCGGTTCGTTCTTGGGATTCAACAACTTCTTTTGAAAGTCTCGAACTCCTTGTGTATCCGTAACCATCTCATAATCCAGTTGACACTTGTCCAAGACTTCGATGAATGCGGTCTTCATGTGTTTGTGATCACCGGCATTCAAAAACAGTTGCAACTGACCGCCCTTGATCCAATCTTGGATCGCTTCAATCATGGAGTTGATAAATGTCTTTTGGGCACCAGCCCCACCGACGGGGACCAACAGTCGACGTGGCTTCATGGGGGAGGCAATGGCACGCTCGATACGACGAGTGCAGTCTGCTTCGATATTGTTCACCAATTGGGCGGGGCACCAATGTCCAGCGAGGCGCAATTCTTCCGCAGGTACACCCATTCGCAAAAAGGATTGGTAATTGACCGGCCCTTGTACACTGTTCAAAGTCTTGGGGACGACCAAGAACCATTGAGGATAGTTGTCCACAACCAAGTTCACAACATTGGTGAATCCAGCCGCAGACGCCACCAAGGCGCATAATTGATGCGTGGTAATCAAGGGAGTGTCCTTGGGATAGGCCGTCAACAATGGTTGCAAATGCGCCGCTGTAAAGGATGCCACACGCAAGGCATCGGCATCACCTTGCTTCATGGCTTGTCCCCACAATTTTTCCACCGGACCACCCAATTCCGTGGCCATTCGAGAAAATTTGCTGTACAATGCATCGATGGAAGTGATCATTTCGGATTCGTCCGACTTGATATTTAACAAATCGTGAAAAATAGTGACATGTCCGTTTTCCAGTGCCCAACTACAGGCCGAATAGGCCAAACGATGGTGACCAAAACCCATTCGAATGGTAGCAACAACTACTGGTGGCTTGCCGCGTTTGGCCATTTTCAAGACCTTTTCGAGAGGAATAGGATCATCCGTGGCATTTTCCGCCTGTTGACGACTGACGTACAACCCGTCAACATGCGTCGATGCGGTACATTCCAATGGAATGGGCGTATCGCGTGCCGTTCGACTTCCTACTTGGATCTTGTGCATCAAGGCGCATTTGATCTTGTTGGGCTTTTCAGGTGCAAACGAATCAATGTCACACTTGGATTCGGGATAATTCTTGCAACCATTGTAATAATTGGACGCCCAAACGTCAATCAAATAATACAAGGCCAGAACGGTGGCAAGAACAACTGTCAAAATGGATCCAACGACCGTGGCGGCATACTTGGGATCGTCCGTGAAAAACGAGAACATCGTGGAATCGAGTTGGACAGCTTCGTTTTATTTTCTGTGACCAGTGCCTTCAAACAACAAATGAAAGTCGTCTTCTCGTTTTCAATTTTTACGTTGTTGGAACAACAGACGGAATCCAAACAAACCACCAACTTACGGAGTGCTGCTTGGACAGAGTGAAAAGTAAGAAACGATGCGCCACAACAAAGCAAAAACTTCCTCATTCATGCATCGGATCTTCTCTGTTCGTTGCGTTCGCGGTTCGACGACGACGCGGTGATGATGAGATCACAGAACCGTTGAATCTCCACCATTTTTCGAGAATGCGACGTGTCACAAGCAGAGAATGCGCGAGCATGGTCGACAAACCAGGAGAGATCTTTCCTACGGTACCGTATGATAGCTACCTACTGTACGTATCATACCGGTTCTTGGGTGTAGCACCGGTAGTAGCATAATACCATGTCGAACGGTACTCGGAGTACCGTAATTCGAAATAGAGATTGCGCGAGCATGGCCGACAAAACCAGAGGGGATATTTCCCGCTGTTTCCATTTTACTACTACCGGCCGATCGTACGTCATAAATAGAGGTATTCACAGATTTAATGAACCTTGTGTCCAGACTGCAGGCCAGTCTATCTCGATTATAAAATTCGATGCAGAAAAGATCTTAACTACCAAATTAGGAGGAAGTTTATCTGATTTACAGTTAGTGATGCCAAACCAACATCTCTAGTAGTAGAGATGGCACGAGAGAGACGTTGGATAAAATTTAAAAATGTTCGAGCAAAGCTGAACCAATCATCTCCCCGTAGGATTCATGTATTAGGAGGCCCATTTTTCTTAATCAATCAAAAAATTGATATATTCTTTTTCGTTCGAGTGGAACAATCGGCCTTGTGGATCGTCTTCCAATGCTCTAATTCTGCGACCAACAGTGTTGCAAAAAGAAAGAGCGTGAGAAAAAGTCGGTGACATCCAGGACAATAAAAACAACATTGTTTTGTACTCACGGCATTTCTTCGAACAATATCCCACTGTTGTACAAGGACAGTAGCAGATCGTTCCAGGGGCAAAGTTTCCGTGGCAGTTGTCACACTTCTCCGAAAATACCCATCTTTTGTAAAACGTTTGATAATCACGTTCGATCCCTAGCTCAAGGATCCAATCATGGGGATTCTTCAGTTTGATCTTGAATTCCTTTCTTTTCGTGTTGTGATAGGATAACAGTTTCTTGCGAAAGTCTTCCACTGATAATGGCTTTGAAGTGTTTTCGTGAAGCCCCAATGCCTTTTGGATCGCTTGCTTCGCGGCAGTTTGGCTTTTAATATGCTTGTTCTTGACTTGCAATGAGGATTCCGCAAAGTAAACTAAGTTTGGCTTAGCAATCACCACGCTGAACAAGCCATTCAATATTGGGAATAGCCGCTTGTCCAGACCACTCACATCTGGAGCCTCCCCCGCAGATATGTGATTACTCTTTACAAGGCTTGTTACTACATGGACGGTGAGGTATAGTTTGCGAAGACCAACCAAAGCATCCACATTTTCCTTTTCCAGATCCCATTCTTCATCATGTTGCGAACGATCCGCCCGTAATGCTTGGACATAGCAGCGTTCTGAATCCGAAAAATGGTGATTCCGTCGATGGGCGAAGCCGGCATTCATCCAGACCTTCCTTTGGGACATTTTGCCTCGCAAGTCGTTGCAAACGTAAGACCAATGTACCCCGACATCTTCATACATGAGTGCGGCACTTTCATATCGATGTTTGGCTAAATTTTCTCCAGCCAAGCGAAGGATATAAAAGAAATGATCCGTGACTGTGCTACTTGACCGCAAGCTCGAAAACAACATTACATCACAAATGATCGTGATGTTGTCCATCATTTCTTTCCAAAGATCAATTTGATTGTATTGCCTCTCCAGATATTTGAAAATATTCACCAGCTGGCACTTAGAGAGGTGAGATGCATGGCTGCGATAAAAACGATGAATGATGCGTGTGTACAGCGCTTGAAGCTGTGATTCATTGTACAAGGGTTCAAGGGAATTCCATTCGATGCGCAGTATTGGTACAAAGGGAGAGACAAAGGGAAAATCGATGGAGGTTGATATCCAAAGCACCAAGGAGTACTTCCCATTCGACAGCGAACTGGATGGAATGTTGGTGTTGATGATCTGATCGTTGTCGTCAGCGACCACACACAACTCCACTCTTTCGTTATTCTTTGGATTCCTAAATTTTGGCTCTCTCCAGTCTAATTCAAAGTCGCCTTCCCAAAGCTTCATGAAATATTTCTTGGACTGCTTGTCCTTGAAGCTTCGTAACTTGGATGGAAGTCGGGGTAGTTTGTCACGTCGTTTCATGGAGGCGTAGTTCAGCGACGCGTACCGATGGTCACTCAAAAAATCGTCTTGTACGTGAGGACGGCCAAGACATGGGAAGAAGTGATCCATATTGGTAAATGCTTTGATAGAAATTCGTTTCAGGCCATACTCTTTCTTCTCCGACAAGCCTGTCAGTCTGGTCTTTATTCCAACCACCTTTTTTGTCTTATAGAGATCAATATTTCTTTGCTCAGAGTTCGGTAGTGTCATCATTTCATCAGTCTTAACTTTCTCTGAGAAATCCAGCGTTTCTCGTACTACTTCGGCTGCTGTCACTACTCCATTCGTTTTTTCTGACTTCGTTTTCCTCTCCGTTTCGCCGTAGAGCTTAGCATGAAGCAAGTGATCTTGTATGATCAACCATAGCAAACTCCAATCGTCGCTCCATCGTCGTAATTGTTCTTTTGTGATCGACCACGCCAATTGCCACAAGTCATTCCAAAATCCCATCGTCGGTCTTCTTGTTGGTTCTTTGTTTTTGAAGTGATCCGTTTGGCCAGGAAGATTTCAGATCGTTGTTGTCGATCGATCGTTTGCCGTAATCAAGAAACCATCTGCTCTACGATGATTGATTGTGATGTTTTTTTTGTTTTTGAGAGAGATGGAATTCAAAATAATATCTGATGCTGAGTTCTGTAGATGTTCTCCTCGTTCCTATCTGGAACGACCGGTTTGTTCCGATTAGGGCGAAGGTTAAATGTAAAAGTATTACTATCTGCTAACTGTAACACTAATAACAGTAAGTACGACGTTGGAACGTCTCTGTTTTGCTATACAGGTAGTAGGCACTTCTAGCAACACAGACGTCTAGGATGGGGGGAAAATAGTATGAAGATCTCTCTAGCAGTAGTAGATTTGCGCTTCTAGTAAGATCGGGTTTCGAGCATGAATCGTTTCCACTTGTCTTGAGACCTACAAATGACTACGACGTCGTAGGCTTCCAACAAAGCTTGGCCTTCGTCATTCTCTACTAGAGTTCATCGTTATTACCAAACGATCCTCCAACTTCCACAGTTTTGGCCAAGACTTGTTCCAATGTTGGTAGATCCTCCTTGGACGGAATTGGTCCTGTGTAAATGTATATCGACTCGGTGTAATGTGGGTCTTCTGCCAAAACAGTGGTTGGTGCCGACGACGGTCCGGCAGTTTCTTCTTCTTCTTGTTGTTGTTCAACAACGACTTGGGCCACTGTGACAGTGATATCATCATGCTTCCCACCAATGTATCGCTTTCCAACATTTCTCGCGCCTTGTGCAAAAGGCGAGTCAAAGGACTTGTCTTTTCCCAAGACGTACGCTTGTCTGGCGATGCAATCTGCAACGAGGGAATAACTGACAATTTCAAACATACCGTTTTGTTGTTTATTGGATGGAGGTGATTCGTTGCGAACGGGATGAGAATACCTATCAATACAATCATGATAATCTTGAGGATACAAATTGTCTGACACACCATCAGAATACACGATGAGGACGTCACCTGGTTGAAGTGCATGAGTCTTCTGATCGGCCACGTCCGAAACGATATCTCCGTACTTTCCACCAATTTGATGTGGGAAGTTGAATTGCTTTTGTCCTGGAATGGATGCAAAGACGACTTCCAATGGAGGCAGTGGCGAAGCGGAGTCGTCCTCATCCTCCTCATCACCACCATTCTTTTGTGGTGGTGGTTTTCGTCGATGAATGGAATAACCAGAATCTCCAATGTTCAACGTTTTGAGTTGGTTGGGTCCGACGAGCTGAACCACCGTACAAGTTGCCGATCCCAAATGCTGTTCCGCGGCATGATGATTGGCCTTGTCTACAATGTTCACCAAAAAATCGTCTTTTTGTAGAGGAGTGTCGTTGTCATTCTTCTTCTTGTTTTTGTTGTTGCTGTCACGATTCTCTTGTTCAAATAGTTCCACAATGGTATTTGTCAACAATCGAGAATACAATCCTGGATTGACACCCCGATTGGCCCATCCACCGACACCATCGGCCACGACCAACAATTGGTCGGTAGTAGCCGCAGCATCTTCTCCACCACGAAACTTTTTGGCATCATGGGGGATAATGACCGTCTTGTGAAGGAATCGATAGGTAGAATAAGATGAGGAAGAAGACGACGAGTAGGAGGAGGATGGTACAGAAGTTACAACATCATTGGCAGTGTTTTCTTCTTTCACTGTGGCTTCACTAGCAACAGTTGCAGATGCATGAACCGTCCATAAAAGAGTTGGATTGATAAAACGGAACAACCCCCAAACAAAAAGTAACCGCCGCCAAGAAAAAGAGGAAGAAGAAGAACAACCCATGGAAACTGTAATGATGCGATGTGTATGATGACAATGGTATTTGCATCTTTCCGTTCGTTTTGACAAAGTTGGCGATTGCTTCTTTCCATGTTGTTGTTCTCTGGAACTCCACAAGAATGATAGCAAATAATACTTCAAAAAATTACTCAAAGAGAAGAAGAAGATGTGATAGAATTGCAAAAATAAAGAGGAGAAACGCCGAGTAAAAGATGACTCGGCTGATGATAATGAGGATGAAAGAAGATCTTTTACTTGCGACATACTACTACTAGTATCCGTCTCTCCCATTTTCATCTTCCATCCGCAGTCTCGGACCAATCTCTCCTCAGTCATAATCACAGCAACTTGCATTACGAACTATGACAGTACGGAAGTTTGGGTGAGTCAACTCCTCATAGATACGGAACAATACATCTATCATAATATATAATATGATGCCGTATGATGTCGGTGTGTCGGTGTGCTATGGTTACTGTTCACAGACACTGTGTGGGGTCTGATGATGTGAGTGATGCGGTACGATAGGTACACCTCTACCGGCTACCGTAATCTAAGGTACGTCACTACTGTACGTATTACGGTAACTGTAAGTAGGTAGGTAGGTACGTCGTATCATAAAAAGACTACAGTACCTCATACAACGTACCATTGACTACGGTAGTTTTAGCACTACTGGGGAAAAACACCGTACATACGGTAGGTATGATACAGTACCTGGTACTCCGAGTCTCCGAGTATCATCGCTCCTATGATTTTGCTGCCTGCCCGTCGACAGTATTAAGGAGAAATCAACGTATCATACAAGAAGGAAGACGGGATTCTCTTGGGACTGAATTTGGAACAAGGAATGACCACAACGTATCGTGAATTAGGCAGTGGTGAGCTCCTTGGAACTCATATTGGTCTTGGTGTTGGAGCACGGGTGGGGCGCCTCGTCGGTCTTGGTGTGGGAGCACGGGTGGGGGGTGTTGGTGCACGTGTGGGACGTCTCGTTGGTCTTGGTGTGGGAGCACGGGTAGGACGTCTCGTTGGTCTTGGTGTGGGAGCACGGGTGGGACGTCTCGTCGGTCTTGGGGTGGGAGCACGGGTCGGGGGTGTTGGTGCACGGGTTGGTGCACGGGTGGGGCGCCTCGTTGGTCTTGGGGTGGGTGCACGGGTGGGAACTCTGGTTGGAATTCGTGTTGGAGCAGGGGTCGGAACCCTCGTCGGAACAGGAGTTGGGGCCTTTGTTGGGGCGCGTGTAGGATTTGGCGTGGGGGAATAATCGATCGCCTCTTTCAATCCAGTAACTTTGACCAAATCGATCAACATGGAGTACTGACCATCCTTCGAGTCGTAGACAAAGTCAATCAGAATGTTGTGACTTCCAGATACGCTGGAAATAGGGCATTCCGTCACTGCATAGAATGCCTTGGGCTGTTCTAAATACTCTTCTCCGGATTCCCATTTCTCCGATGACATAATACTGTCGCCTTGCATATCAATGCATCGTACCCACAAAGGCTCACCAGGTGTAGAACCCTGTGCATCAAACATAAACTCCACCACTAAAAAGTTGTAAAGAGATGCGGCCGTACCAAGATTCAATCGCATCACTGGAGAAAAGGAGTTGTTGTTTCGAAGTAGGACAACGCTTCGAGTGCCTTCGATGGGTTGTACATTAGTATAGGCTGCACCGTACGCTAGCGTCACTGTTGCTCCAGTGGGTGTTGTGTCGAAACCAGTAGTGAAGAATGGCGCTATGGTCGTAGCTCGTAGGATGTTCAGATACAAATCGTAGTAGGCAGCGTAAAACAATTCTTGTGTCAAATCAGTGTCTGGATCGGTAGCGGTATAAATAGCCGGATCCAAGTAGCCGGTACGAGCTTCGTTCCAAATGTGATACGCCTTGTTGGTTACCTTTTGAGACTCTAGTTCTTCGATGGTACCACCGCTGTCGATGACCAAGGCACGAGCCACCGGGTCCACAACCATCGGTTCGATTTGAGTGTCTTCGTGGATTTCATTGAAGGACGTCAAACCCATCAGACAATCTGCTGTCACATCCACAAGGGCGCGGGATCTTGCAACCATATGCGCTAGGAGACTTCCTTCCTTAGCTCCCGGTCGAATACTTCGTGATAATGATTTAGCTTCCATTCCGTCCCGATCTTTTCGCAAGCGAACTGCACGATCGTTGAATCCAGGTGTGACACCTGGAATGTAACCGCAATTTCGCTTGTTGGCTTCTGCTTTCCAAACATTCTGGGCTAGCATGAAGCCATCGATTTCTTGTGCTGCATACCCATCGGCCTTTTCTCTTTTGTCTTGATCTATTTGTCCGTAAATGTCATACCTGAGCGGAGAACAGACGTGTTAGGGAAAGGCCTGGAAAAGTCAAACCAAAACCGTTCCACTGCTGCTATTCTTTGAGATACGAACCCTGTGATGGCATCCAGCATGGCCAGCGCCGGACCATGAGTTGCTTCATTGAACGCGCCAAAGATATGATCCCCCACAATATATGGGACCTTTCCACACACGGCTGCACCGGCCTTCATTTTTACAATCACTTGCTCCAATAACTCAAATTGGCCCCAATAAAAATTGTCTCCGTTGTCATTCACTCCTGGTTTAGGAGCGCTATTTTGGCTCAGGACTCGACTGAGATACACAAAAACAACAGGCCGACCACCAATGTGATAATAGTTGGGATGGTTGAAATAGTTGGCACAGAAATGTTTGAAATCGTCCTGTACACCATCATTGAATGTATCCTGCTTTCCTTCAACTGCTGGAACTCCATCGACCGAAAAGTAATGCGTCACAATGTCTGTGACTCCACCAGCATCATCCAATTTGAATGCATTGGTGGTATCCCTTTTCCGAACCCGAGAATACGTCTCGTAGTGAATTGCTAATCGATGATCGGGATCGTTCGCTGCAATAGTAGGGAGGACTGTATTGATCATCGTGGTGTCTTCCCTCCTGCCAGGACCAAACCACGAAGAAATCCATACACGACAGTTGGCTTGACGACTCATACGTAAATGCTCCCTAATGACTTCGGGTTTAGTGTCATCGTATTCACCCATGGAAGGCTCTTGACGTGGAACTAGATAGTCTCTCAAGTATTTTTCAGCTCGATGAAAATCGTTGCCATGCCCTACGAACGGAAAGGACTGGTTTATGAGAGAAAGAGTAATGCTACAAAACCGCAATAAAATATTTTTCACAAACGTACAAGGATAATAATAACATCCCACTTTGGCCTTCAGATTTGCAGGAGGGGGAGCGATCTTCTCTTCCGCCAGGACATCATCGGCGCGCCGGTTCAGAGTTGCCTCCACCACTCCGACGTGCCAGAGGCAGCATACCGCTATGGATACCAACAAGTTCAAGAGTTCTTTCATGTTTTTGGACTACAATGCTGCGATGGAAGGTGAGTTGTTGGCAGCAGCAGCTGTCTGCTGCTGCAGCTATCCTCTTGTTGAAAGCAAGGAAATTGACACTAGTGAGACATCAAGGTAACGAAACGCTGTACACACTTCTCAATTCGCCACAATTCCCGACGGATCATCCTTGAAATAATTGGGCGCCAATTTCTCGCGCTATCAAATGTTCTTAATGGACCCGACAATTCGGTCATAGGCAATGCCGAATTAACCTTCAATTTTGGTTACACAATGGTTCATTTTATTTAAAGTTATCGATGAATTAATATTATTATCCATTGATCGCGAATCTTGTCTTTTTACGAGTTAACTGTAAGATCCACAGCTGACCCGATGATGCGAATCACCTCCATCTTGAGTTTCCATTATATTCATTTTATTTGTGCACTGTCACACAGAATGCATAGCAGAATTTTCAAAGTACCGGAAGAAGACCACGATGTAAGAAACTATTTAGGGAGCTACATTTAACGGTAGTGATGAGTGTTGTTAATACGTTGTTGGGACGCGCTAGCTATCATAGCTACCAGACTATTAATTGCACGAAGTATGAATACTACTTACAATTCAAATAAATATTTAAGTGGTGTTGAGTGTGTACTACAGTAGAAGAAAGTTCTGCAAAATAAAGGAACGCAAGGTCTCTACTCTAGCTAGTAGAGCTAGCAGCAGTTGCAACAAGACATGACGGAGTTGGCTCTATTATGTACTACTCCCGTCTCCCGTCTCCCGTGGTACGGCATGATACGGTACCGTGGTGCAAGTACGGTACCTGTAACTACCGTACTCGTAAGATATGTTGTACCGTGCTCCGGTACTGCTGGTACTTATCAAGAAGATCTGTATGATGGAGTTGGAGAGTTGTCCGAGCGAAGGTATTATACCGTATTGTGATCAGACGACGTACCGGTATTGACGACGTACACTCTATGATTTCACCTCGAAAGATTATTCCTTGTTCTACTGTCGTACTCCACTGCTGTAAAAAATTCCTTCTCGTAATAATAGAGCAGTAGGATCTACTACGGTAGTAACTCTAGAGCTACCGGTAGAGTGCGGTAGTCTACCGGTGGTACCATGGCCGCATCTACCAACTTTGTCGAATTGGAGGACGCGGACGCATTGATGCAGTTCTTGAACGATCATCAAGAGGGTTGTGTCATCACATTTTCGGCAACATGGTGCGGCCCCTGCAAGGTACGTGCCATGCGGAAAATGAAACGATCATGGTAAAATTTTGACCGGACTTTCATCTGCCGACACATTGATACTGTCACTGCTCAACTGCTTCCCTGTTATCTCAGGCCAGCAAGCCAAAACTGAAAAACGAATTGGCACGGAAATCCCCCGTACCGATCGGATACGTTCAGGAAGAAGATATTGACGATTTTTTACAAGTTTTTGTTGAAATAAAGGCCTTTCCGACCTATGTTTACTTCCAAAATGGAAAAGAAACCGCTCGAGTACAAGGCGTTGACTTACAAGCCGTTGAGCAAATGATACAAGACCAACAGCAACAAGGATAGAAAAAAAGGTCTTACTATTGGCATGTGGTGTCATCGTATGTCACTGTTCCCTTTCATCGGATGTCTATGCATTCTTTAAAAGAATCCCCGTCAAATAGTTTGGACCAGTGTTACCAAAGCGGTTGAACGTTTCAATGGCGGGTCGATTTTTCCAACAACACATAAGATCAACTGCAAAGAGCGTCTGGTGATCCCTCTTGTTACATAGTAACAGAACAAGATCAAAAATGTGTCACGACAATGGATAGATCGGTTGATTGATTTGATATTCACTTCAGGATTGCCTTGAACTTCCACAAAGCTGCCACGTACGTTCTTTACGTCAACCCCAAAATCTGACTTCGTCTTGGATCCTTTTTCCCTAATTTTTCTGTCAGAGATTTCTTCGCCTCCTTGGTCCATAAGGGTCCGTGATCGACGATCATTTTCAATGTCATGTCCTTTTCTTCGTCTCCCAACAACATGTACCGTAATACCCAGGCAATACCCGTTTGAGTGAACCGTTCGTTCGGTGAGGCAAGTAAGCTTCGTTCACAGGCGTCGACTAGTTGTCTGCCGATATCGTATGGCAGTTTGTCGCGATTCTTTTCAAAACTCAAAAATGAAACCACTCCACATCGTCGCACATACAAGTAGTTGCTAGTGTTCGTATCTTGAACAGCGGTATAGTCCAAGACACGGCGGACCAAGTCATGATTTCCACCAAAGACAATTTTTCGCAGGACCTTCATCGCAAACCAATCCGCCGACGACCAATCGTCCACACAATGTTGCAACAAGACGTCCTCTTCCAGTCGTTGTACGGTTGAATTAGTAGCCAAGTCGGCGATTGGCATATGTTCCGAAAGGAGCAACATACCCGCCAACTTGACATCACAAGCTTGGTGTTGCAACAAGTCCACTGCAGCATCTAAAAGCTGGGCACTGTTGGGGGTGTCTCTTCTCCTCTTCTTGACGACCTCCTTGACGGCCTCGCGAACAGTTGGCATTTTACAACCCATCCACGTCGTCCCTTTGACATAGTTGGTGAACCATTCCTTGGTTTGGGGATTGGCACGACGGCGGATTCCATGGGCGATATCCTCGGAGATGGATGAAGCTGATTCCTCTACATCGACCTCTCGCTTGGACTTGGATCCGACGGTTCGGTTGTGGCTAGCAAAGCTCATCCTCCGACAAAAGTTTTGAATGTCGAATCCTTTCACGTCAACAACTCGCCCCAGCTTTATCCTTTTTGCTGCACCTCTTGAAGAGTAGTAGCGTGCTGTCAAGAGAAAACTTGGAACCATGACACGAACAACGCCTCGACACAACGCAATTCCGTAGGAATGCAATTTGCAAATGTCCCGTTAACTCTTTTGTTTTGTATTCACCATCATCATCAGTGTATTATTAAGGACAGATCTTGGTTGACTGTAAAGTGGTCGATGCTCCGAGGAAGCCGTCGGCAGCAACTTTACAAAAATTTTGATAGCGTACGGTAGTTATAGATACAGCTACATAGCTATCATACCGGTAGTGTTAGGCGCACAGCGTTGCGGTACGGTACTACCGATACGTAGTACGACTAAAAACGACATCTCATCGCGGTCACAGTCAATACCAAAACTGTTTTAACGACGTACAGCAATGAGACACTATGTCACGCTCTGACATCGGTTAGACTTTGCACACGTCATCGTTTTTGGGCTTCATGTTCCTTTCCGTTGATGTTGGCGAACATACGAAATTTATTCTACGGTAGGTAGCTATGTAGGTAGCTAGTAGAGCTGTATTTAATAAAAGTTAAATAATTAATTTTGAGAAATTGTTGCATGTTCAATGTCCTATGGAACCGATTTTCGCTAGATACCATATCGCCAGCCCTTCCTGTAACAGACGTACAAAGACACAACCGCCCTTGATATCTTGGCCAAAAATTCGAAGATCGGTTTTGTAACAACAACAAAAAATCTTTGTCGACGCACTGCTACAGCTACAACATCTGCTGCTTCTACTGCTGAGACGGTCAACGCTGCAAGAATCGACGTGACATTGTATCCACCAATCGTCGGTCTACTAGTAGCTGTTGACAGTAATAATGAGACGTAACTGTTGACCACCAGAGATTTTGTCCAACGTGTCGATCGGGCGAAACGCAAAGATGATTTTAAACATCGGAAACTGTAGAAGAATAAGCGAAATTGGTGTTGGTGGGAGCGATGCAGACAACAACTCACAACAGCATTCATATAAAAAGTAAAGCACCAAACAATCCACCAAGCAAGTGGGTAAACTAACAACCACATTTTATTCAAGGGAATCCCCATTGCGATTCGACAACACAATGAATGCTTTCTATCGACAGCAGTTCTTCAAGCGACTCGTCTTGTGGTCTTTACTGATCCAGGGTGCCGCGCTTTTTGTGTTTATGGTCTTTCTGGGTGGCCGTGGGAAAGACGAGTCGTCGTCAACGTCTTCAAGCATGCACAGACGTTTGCCCATCTACACAGAGAATGGCCAGTGGCAAACATATCCGTGTTACGGTGACGGAGGATCCCGGCAGTACTGCTGGTCCTGGCAACCCAATCAGGCACACAACTCGCAACCAAAAAGTTACGGTGATGACGCATGGGCCACCAATGATGATGCTGGATGGTCACACTACGATGACTTTTACCACAACAACGACGACGGCACTGACGATGGGTATCATGACGACGATTATCCTACAGACGACAACCATGACGACGATGTCTTTGTGTTCCAACCGGTGCCGGAGGCTCAAATTATCAGTACTCCCAATGGAGGATATGGCGGACAACGAGGACGTTCTTTGTCTCAAATCCGATTCAACAAATGTCCACCTGTTATCGACGGGCATGAGACATCTGGTTGGAGGTACCAACCAAGTAAGTACATTGCTTTTGGGCATAAATGATGGTAGAGACATGGATACGACACATGCTGACCATTGCTCCGATCTAATGTGTGACGTTGTACATACAGGCCGAGATTACCTACATGGAGTGCATCGGGCCATTTTCCCTTTATTACCAATCGATTACCCAGTGGATGGCGAAAAGGCGAGGACTTTGAAACGAGAGACATTGGCCGACAGCGTCATGACAGCAAATGACTATCAGCTTCACGGTGCGACGGCGGAACAATACACTGCAGAACTACCAGCCCCCGTTTTTCCTGGGGACAAAGGCTTCTGGAGGGAACTGCGCAAAGTCGCTGAAGTTCAAGTGATTCGTCGCAACAAGGGAGACCCCAATACCGTCAATCGTTGGCCAGATCTTTGGGAGGGGCATGATCTGGATATGATTACCGAGCTTGTGCACGGCGAGTATCCTGCGAGTCTCCAGCAGGAGCTGCTCAAACAGCTGTTCTCCGATGGTGTCGAACTCAATTACGACGTCATGCCGTTTCGAAGTGTCAACGACTATGTGGCCACGGAAGTTCGCATGTCCGCAATCAATACATGGGCGGTTGATACGATAGCCCCCATCTCATTCCTGCTCAAGTGGCACACTGGTGTGCCACGTCCCGAAGAGGTTGCGTGGCTCATATACAACGGAGTGTACACGGAAAAGGATGGGGTTCCGACTGACCTTATCCAAACCATCCAAAACATGAATTTGAAACATGCTGCAGACTTCACAGCGTACATCAGTGGCAGTCCCATGCACCCCTCGTGGCCCGCCATGCATTCTGCCGCAAGCACCTGCAGCATTTGGCTGCCAGTGATAGTGAAACTCTCCCCAAAGCAGTATTGCGAGTCGTTGCGAATTGACTACGCAGTGTCATACGCACGTACTGTAGCTGGCGTCCACTACGAACAAGACAATTTGGCTGGATTGAATCTGGGAACGATGGTAGTCTCAGAAAAACTTCCAGACATGTTGCATGAACGGTATGGAGCAGACCCAAGCAAAGTCAAAGAACGTCTGGAATATCTGCATTTTGATTGGAAAGATTTCGACCCGTAGTAAGTATCACATTATGATGACAGTGTCTCCATTCGAAAATGACGATAGACCGCTTATTCTTTACCCATACTGACTTTTTTCTCTTCGTTGCAGCAACTGCACCATTGAAGGAACACCGGTAGCAGATTGGTTAGGATAGACAACGTACGCCCCCCTTTCCGCTACTACACTATAGAGAAGATTAAAACTTACGAGAGCCTCAAATCCACAACAATTGAGCATGTCCCTAAATCACCACCACTCTGGTAACAGAATAATTCGGACAAGGCATTCTTTCTACTCACATCATACTGTCGAATAAGACTACCTATGTACTCTACCAGTCGTAGATAGGTACTACTCTAGCTCGTTTTGTTCCATACTCTACTAGCTACCGGTAGCTAGTAGTCGTACACTCCGATGTTCCTGGACGACTTGGCAGAATGTAAAATGCACGACTGTAGGGATGACGGGATGACGGGATGACGCATTCACCTGACGTTCGGTTCTTTTTCGATGCTCCCTTGGATCGAACGGTTCTCGCTAGCTAGTAGCTAGTGTAAAGTACTTTCCCCACCAAAACAAAAAATACTAATCCAGATGGATGACAGAGTGTGTGAGGTTTCCCACTTCCATAACAATATTTCACAAAAAAAGAGTGTATACAGAAGTAGTAGACATCAAACATGATGGCGATGGATCCAATCATTGTTTTTGGCATTGCTGTGCGAGTTCGCAGTCCCGTACGGCGAGAAAAGAGCGGGATATGTTTTCAAGTTATAAGGAACCGGCGTGACAGGTCCAAGCCAGATGATGATTTGGCTTCCAAGAAAGGAGCGAAGAAAGAAACATCCAAGGGAAGCGTCTTTTATGGTTTATCAAGTTTCTCGTAGGCGGAACAATTTTGATTGGTCAACGGCAATGCAGAGCATTCAAAATGCCTCCAACATTCGGCTTGCATTTTAACGATTACCATCACCGTTAGCTACTGGTTGCTGAGCGTTATGGCGTGAAAAAATCGCCAAGTCTGCTGGTGTTAGGTTTCAACATAGAATGGCGGAGATTGTTTGGTGTCTTTTAGGAATACTTCAGTAGTTAGTACTTATCTTTCACTACCGTAGTATGGCTATGAGGCCTTTTTGTTCATTGAGCGTTTCTAGTTTCTAGAGTCCCTATCTATGATAGCTAGCTAGGAGTTGAAGATACAAGTTCAAATAAATCTTTCGCTTCAGAGCTCGACTACTGGAAGAGGTACTACTCGTACAGTAACAAAGTACCAGGTAAAGGTACCTAACCGGTAGATGATACGATGATACCTACCCTCGGAGTACGGTACGGTACCTACGGTCCTTTTAGTCTACCAGTCTACCAATACCATGCTCCTACCGGTAGTACGATCGCACGATCGCACAACGTCTCATTGTGTTCTTGCATCCAGAGAAGACGGAGTCCCGTTCACAGGTTAACAGTCAGTCAAAACGTCAAACTCACTCGTCACCAGTTCACATTACACCATCGTTTGGTCAGTAGTTCTGGCTGAATTCTTCCATGTTGTATTGATACGACCATGCATCACATCCACTGTAACTCCTTTAGCAAATAAATGATCATGATATTACAATGAGAAATCGACGGCTTCCGACGAACGCAATGTTCCATCATGCACATCGCCTGTTCTCTCGAGAGACAATTTTCCATTGGATATATTGGGTCGTCGTTTGGTGTTGTATCCATGCAGTGGCGATTGCCTCCTCGCCCCCCTCGGCATTCACATCTTGTGAGAGTGTCTTTATGGCATCGTCTACTATTCCTGGTGCTGGATGGGGTGTATTTGCCGGTCGAACGTATCTAGCCGGAGATGTAATTGTGTGTTACCCAACATTTTCCAGATCTTCTTGACGCTTTCCTCCTCTCTCTCCCACACACTCAAAGTTTCCTTTCTCTCTTGCGATATATCTTGGCTTGGATTCCCATAGGGACCGTCCAGTGTGGCGATACCTGTCGTTGATTTGCCGAGTGATCGGCATCTTTATAGCAATAGCAACGTCTATGGATTGTTGCCTGAATTTCTATGGTGAGTGAATGACATTGACTTCATTTTTAAAAAGGTTTTTGGATGAATGTTTTTCGTTCCCTGGAAGCTCAGTTGATTCCTTTGTACATCGTTTCTCTTTCGTTTGGGTGGGAAAGGGAACCGGCCAACATCGGTGCCTTTGGAGAAGCCCAGAATGTCAAACTGTTCTTACCAGGTATCATGTCTCTTGTCAATCATCATCCAACATTGGACAATGGTAAGGCACCAGTCGTTATACTGGTAACTGGAACCCCCCTCCCTCGCTCCTTCTCAATTCATCATTAAATTTTCATTTCCCCCCTCTGTTTCTCAGTAATACCAAGCGGACTGCTACGACGCGAACAAAGTGAAAATTCCATGGCAACATCTCCGTACTACGGCTTTCACCTCATTGCTACACGAACAATTCAGCCTAACGAAGAGCTGTTTGTGGATTATCATGGGGCGTTTCAAACAGCAAAGCATCCCTACTTGCCATCGCCCATCCTTTTTCCAGAAGTGTACGGTAACCCTATACCACGTAACGACCCCCCTTCCGAATACACTGAGAACTCCGCCAAAGGACTACCTTTCGCTGAAGATTACCAACAAGCCGACAACATCGTCAATGCTTTATGGATATTGCATGAAAAACTGCAAAACAGGGACAGGAATAATCAGGATGTGTCGCATTCCACCAATCAGAATCGGCATGCATCCCTCAGGTTCACCAGTGCGCAGTGGATCGATCTTCTTTATCGCATTCGAAATCAGGAATTATTGTTTCACCCACGTGCCGGATTCATCGCAAACCTATTACCGCGCACATTTCCAGAACTTCAACTTGCCAAGGAGCTTGGTGTAGCCAAGTTTCACCTGCGATCACATCCGATGTCTCCCCATCGCTTCTGTCTTGATGGCATTCGCGAGGGAGAAGAAAAGAATGAAGGAATGACGACAGCTGTAGCGAACAAATCATTCAAGAAAGGACAGGTTGTTGCAATTTCACCGTTAGTATATATTCCAGATGGAACGCATGCTATGCTCATGGACACAAAAAAACAAAATGCAACCGTTCAATTATTGCAAAACTACTGCTTTGGACATCGACAAGCCAACTTGCTTCTTTGTCCTACAACTCATGCAGCTTTGATTGGCCACGATCGGGAAAAAGCTAACGTGCGAATACAATGGCCCTTAGATCCCTACAAGGACGATTCCACAGCGGCCATCTTGACATCGCCTCTACAACAATTCATGAACGGTACGCTCAAGTCGTTGCTTGTGGAATACGTGTCGCTGTCTGACATTTCTGAAGGAGATGAGCTTTATATGGACTTTGGAGGCGATTACGAAGTGACATTAGCGAACAACAAGTACAAGAGACAGAATAGGGAAGCTCCTCCTAAGGTTCTTCCGCCGAATTCAATTGTACTTTCATCCGATCCAGCGATGCACCCATTCTACAGTCACGAATGCAATATATATCCCAACTTGAAGATTGACCAAGGAGAAGAATACAGAAGTTGGGAGGATTTTCATTCCAACCGTATGTCCAATCGCCAGAACTGGCCCATGCAGTATGAAAAGCTCTATGGGGATAACCATTTTGCATCGTGGTACCCCTGCGATGTTGTCGATACCAACATGGCACACGGCCTTTACGACGTTGTTGTGTACTCAAAAGGCTACCCGAAGCAATCAGGATGGGATCAATCCATCATTCGGCGTTTGAAAAATTGTCCACAGGACCGCATCCGTATTGTAGATTCTCCCTATTTCTCGCACATTCATGACCCTAACGCATTTCGGCATCACATTCCTTTGCCCGACGACATGTTCCCTTTACATTGGAGGGACGATTATAAGGATAGCTCGTATTGGAACATTGGTTTGATCGCTGAATCCAGCAAGAAGTTTGATTACGAGCAGAGTCTTCGGGAGGCATCGTGCGGGCTCTACATAGCAGAGAGTAGCATTCCAAACGCGGGATTCGGTTTGTATACCTCAGTCGATATTCCTGCTGCAGATGTTGTGATTGGCTCATCTTTACCAGCGATTATTGTGCACGAACCGCTCGGAAAATTTTCTTGGAATGAAAGATGGGTGGGAAAAGATTACGTATGGAATGGAGAGACGTTCGAATTTTCACATGATGGATATCCCGACTTTGCGGTGGTGGTTGTTAATGCACTCTTTGGGTATGTTTCAAACGTTGGCTGGTTAATGATTGGTCGATTCACATCTCACGAACCTTAAACTGTCGTTTTTATTTTCAATAGCGCCCTTGCAAATTTCCATACGGGGCTCGTCAACATGGTACTTAAGGGTGAGAGGATGCACCCTTCGCTCGACCGCAGATTCGACCCCGGAGCAGGTGCATTTAGCGACATGGCTGTATCTGCCTTCAAATCATTGCACCCCGTCCTTGCCGGAGAAGAGTTGTTCATTTCTTATGGTGAAAACTGGCTGAGCGGACGTCCATTATTCAAGGACGTGCCTCTATGGGCAAACTTCAAAGAGGTTGATCGCATTGCGTCGGCGCTATGGTCGATGCTGCATGTGGAAGGTGCGGCGATAGATCAACGCGCTATCCCTGATCTACTCGCATCTATCCAAAATGATTTGGTGACAAGTCATCGGACAAAGATGGCAATGACGAACGTATTGGATCTCGAACAATTAAAGCTTTTGGTGAATCGAAATGGAACAGCAAAAATGACAGTTGAGGCTAGATCCGAAGATTGGTTAATGGAACGCGGTTTCTGTCTTGACCATTGTACGTATGCCCACTCGCGCTTTTGAAAACGTTGCTTGAGCGGCGCCGAGCTGACTTTTTCGTGCCATCTTTTGCACTCATCTTCAGTTTACGTCAAAGAAAGCACAATACTTCAAGCAGGAAAAGGAGCATTTGCCCGACGTCCGTTGAAGAGCGGCAGAGTTATACATTCTTCTCCTGTCATTACAACTCCGAGGTCGTTTCTGGATGGATTGGACAACTATACTAAGCAGGCTGACATTAACTCTAAGCAGCTGATGACCAACTACCATTTTGGCCATCCGAACTCGACAATTTTGTTCTTGCCATTGACTCAAATGATTGCTGTCAATCATAATAGCGATCGAATGAAATCAGGCACTGCTCCAAATGCTCGGGTAGAGTTTTCAAAGCGGGATGCAAAGACTCGGTACCTCTTGCAACGACCCATTGAGGATGTTTTTGGAGAAAAGTATTCCTCCATTTTTCTAAACCTTGTGGCCACGAAAGATATTGAGCCCGATGAGGAGGTACGTATATTATGGGATTCATCTTGTACCTTCATATAAATCCTCATGACACACATGCCCTTTGTAGATTTTCATTGATTACGGCGAATTGTGGGAAAACGCTTGGAAGAATCACGTAAAAAACTGGAGGAGTCCATGCAAAGATGACGATGATTGTTTCGAATCGTCTCGTTTAGTCAGTCTCTCCATGAATGAAAATCGCCACAACATCCTGTACCATCGCTGGAGTGACGTGCACTTGACAGCATGCCGAAGTGACACAGTTCATCCATGGGAATCCGGCGGAAAGGTTGTATACTTGACAAATTTCACCGATGATGGCGTCAATGAGTATCTAGGATTGTCGTACGAAGATGACGGCTTTTCTTACCCCTATTTGGCAACGTCACTATCGAATCCACGCCCTTGCAAGATTCTACAGTCCAATCCCGAATCGGACACTTTTGACGTCGTGTACTTCTTTTCACCATCGCAAGTGCCTTTCCAATATCGGAAGGACAATACGCGGACGATTGTACATTTTGATGGTCTTTCGTCTGCAGATCTTCGCTTCGTTAACAAACCATTGAAGGCAGACTTGCACCATCCTCATGCCTTCCGACATGAGATCCACATTCCAGATTCAGTCTTCCCATCTTTGTGGAAGAATCGAGGGGGTTGAGTGAGATTTTTATTCTGTCACTACGTATTCATTACAACATTCGATTGTTGTGAACTGGATTCTTCTACTCCCACCAATATGAAGCTGTGATTAGTAATAGTGATTTCATATCCGCGGTGTGCCATGCATTCCTCGGGAAGTTCTTACAGTTTTTGGCTGCCCGCGGTTGCCAACATGACTCCGGAGCAGTGTTGTGAGGCTTTAAGAGTTGACTTTGCTGTGGCATTTGTCCGAACTGTTGCTGGTGAGTAAGAGGAAGGATTGGATATGAATGAAGATGTTGCCGGTGATGATGATGATGATGATATGTAGCCAGTAATCCTATCCTCTCCCTCTCTCTCTTTTTTACTTCCGCTCCGGCTTTTTCAACAGTTGTCCATTATGCCATGGACAACTACGCTGGACTGCATGTTGGCCCGGAGATCATGTTAGACAAACTTCGATTCACTCTACTACTACTTCTTCTTCTTGTGATAGTTTTTCTTTTCTTGCTACTGTATGTTTCTGAGATCCACCATATTGCATAATCATAGGTTGAAAAGAGTGCGGGGAGAGTCTGCACATTATCCAAAATGGATTTGTATCAATTAGTCGTATCTACGATACCAGTTTCCACAATTCAGACTCTGCAAGCTAGTACATATGTATTATTTATATGATCTATAATCATAAAACATACGCTGGAAGGCTGTTTATTTACGGTTGCACTTACAGTGAGTTACTTCTTGTAGTAGTATTTTTTTTGATTGATTGACTGTGAATGAATCGAACTACCTGGTTGCGTGTGTTGTGTGTGTGTGTGTGTGTGAAATATAGACGTGTGCGAGGTTTTTCGTTCTTGTTTTTTGAATTTTTGTTTGTTATAACTGTAAGTGCTGTTGTGTATGTTCTGTCTCATCTGTTACTACCGTCGTCCCCCTTCTCCAAGAAGGTTCCCGGCAATGTTTCGTTCCTGTGCCGGTTTATGGGCAAACACGTCTAGCATTTGATACGGGAGCGGTTTTTTGGCATCGATAGTCGTATCTGATGCTTCACACAACAACAACACTTGTTGTGTGGAGGATGACGTTGTTGTTGCTGTTGCTGTTGTTGCTGCTGTTGTTGTTTTAGGGCAATCTTTGGTTGTGTCACTGTTGTTGTTGTTGTTGGTGGTGATGATATCATTGTCATTGCTGTTCCTCCGATCGTTATTTTTTATCATCTTGTTGGCATTTTCAATCAACACATCCAGATCTCGTGTCAACCATTCTTTGGGTACCGGTCCGATCAAGGCCGTATCGACGGTCCCGTCCGCTTCGATCAAGGCCAGATGCGGTATGGCATCGACACCCAATTTTTCAATGAGCGGCCAATTGTTGGGATCATCCCCATTGACCATGACGAAATTGACTTTGTCACGATACGTTTCCTCGATTTGATACAGAGTGGGTGCCATGGATTTGCAATTTTCGCACCTACAAGATATTCAAAAAAAAAAAAAAAAAAACCAGCAACAGAAACAAGAAAACAAGAAAACAAAAATCAAAATGTTTTGTGTGTAAGATGGATGAACTCGAACATTTGGTTCGTTCCGCAGTCGATTCTTATATATATATATTTTATATTATACTCACCATGGTGCCCAAAAGTCCATTAGAGTCGGTTTGTTGTTCCGTCCAATTTCATGTAGGGGCGTCGATGTTTGTTGCAATCCTACCAACAGTTGTATGGGTGTGACAGGATGTGTCCATTGCCACAGGTAATTGACAACGGCCAAGGCAACACTGAGAATGGCAACACTGATGTTACGCCGTTGACGTTGTTGAATGAGTTTGTTTACTTCCTCTGTCGTACTGGTGGAAGATTGGAGAAACGATGACGATGACGATGACGGCGATGCTTTTGTTGTTGATGTTGTTGTATAATCATCATCATTCTCATTGACGGTTGGTGTTTTAAAAAAGGACGGAGACTGTGACTGTGACAACATAATATCATTATCGTAATCGTTGTTGTTGTTATTGTTGTTGTTGGGGGGAGAGATGGAAACAGGACGTTTGAGAGGAACGACATCTCCAAATTGTGGTTGTGATGTTGTTGTTGTTGTTGTTGTTGTCGTTGTTGTTATGGTTTCAGTATCAGTTTTATTGTTATTCTGTTGGCTTTCTTGAGAGTCTTGAAACTGAAAGAGAGAAGATGATGAGCGTCGTTGACGTTGACGTTGACTTGTTGCCATGATGATTGTCCCGAATCTCCCATTCACATAACTTGTACCACTGCTACTACTACCAGTTAGGGTAGATGTTGTTGTAGTTCTTTGAGTGCTTCTGCTTCTGCTTCTGCTTGTTGTTGTTGTTGTTATTAGTGGTGAATAATTCCATCCCAAAGATAAAGCCTCAACTTGACCAACAACACCACAAGAAGTAGAAGACTGAAATTGGGAAGAAAATACAAGTGTCGTCGTCCATGTCCATAATAATAGTACTGTTAGTACTGATATAGGTGCTGTCGATGTTGTCACCAGTCTCTGGATGAAATTCCCTCTGTAGTTTGTCTTTGTGTTTGTTCGTCTCTTCTTCGTCTTCTTGATCTTATTCATATTATTATGTTGCTCCTTTTGATGCTGCTGCTGCTGCTGCCAAGACAAACATGGAACGAATGTCCCCAACATGTTGCTGTTGCTGTTGCTGTTGTTGTTTGTATTATTAATCAAAAAATATTAATGATAATATTATAATACTGACTGTGAGATCAAAAAGAGGAGAAGCAAGTAGTACCTATCGGTAGTGTAGTGGTCAGTGGCATGTCGGTGGCGGAAGCGCACCATCTGATGATCCATGATGATGATGATGATGATCCATAAAATAAAAACACGACAAAATTCACATCTGAATCATGACGATGGTGTCACACACCGTTGTGGCATTTTTCGTGTTCTGCTCACATGACTTGTGACGTGGCTGGTTGCTTCAACCAAGTCAATCAATCATGTCTGTCTGTCTGTAAGAAATTCAAAGTGACGTCAGGCTCCTGACTCCGACACACTGGAATGGAAAAAAAAATAATGATGAAGACGTTGAACTTGCCTGACTGTGAAGATCTCTCTATCATGCCGGTATCTTACATACTTATTAACAGTGAAAGGACTGTCGTAGATTGATCATTCTTCTCCCCCAAAATCCATCAAATCCGTTGAACGTCCCCCGTTCGGTTCGGTTCCGTATCTTGAGCCTTTCTTCCGCTTCTCACAAGTCATAGGCCTTCCTCACAGAACAACAATAACAACAATAATAACAACAACAACAATAACATCATCATCCTCATCCTCATCCTCAACAACAACAACAACAACAACCAACAACAATCTATGTTGTGTAATGGTGTCGTTGTTCAATAACAATAACAACTACTACAACTACAACATCATCATTGATCAATCCACCCATACCTACTTTTGGAAAGTATTAGTACTAGTAAACTGCTGACTTTTTTCTTCTTCTTTTTTTCTGTGCTGTCCGACCAGATCACAGCATCATTAGCTAGATAGTTTACTATGAGTACTACCGAACCCGACGACACTGACCAGCAGCAGAAAAAGCAAAAGGATACCACCAAATCATCAACAACAACAGAAACATCAACAACGACATCGTCATCATGGAAAACCAACAACAACATCATCAGCAATCTTTTGACACGGAGTAAACCCTTCCAGATCATCGTCCAAAAGGCATTTCACGATATGGATTACCAACGGAACGGTCATGTCGACAAGTTGGAACTCTATACGGGAGTCTTGATGGTACATCTGAAATTGGCCAAATACGCCGGACCCGCTGCGTGCTATGTAAGTTTAAAAAAAAAAACGAAAAATTCGTTATCACTCCATCTATCATTGACGACCTGTCTGTCTTTCAACATCATCTCACTGACTCTGTTCTGACCACGGACTTGTGTGTGTTTATTTTTCGTTCTACCGCTTCCATTCCATCCATCCATCCATCCATCCATCCATCCATCCATCCATCCATCCATCCATCCATCCATCCATCCATCCATCCATCCATCCATCCATCCACATCACCCAACCAATCAACAACAAACTACTATATAATAATACTATTATATCATAATATTATGATGTATACAAAAAAGCCACCCACCAAACAAGTTTGCGATCAACTGTTTGATGCTGCCGACGTGGACAACTCGGGCTTTATCAACCAACAAGAATTCTCTTCTATTTTGAGAGTCTTGTGTGCCCAAATTCTCTTTCGTATGGCCGTTTATTACATCATACTCATACTGTTGGTTCCCTTTGTGGCAGCCAAAGTCGTCGCTACCATGGGAATTCCCAACGGATCCTACCTGGCGATGGCTGCGGAACAATCCATCAGCCTGGCGACTTTTTTGGGGGCCATTCCGACCATCTGGAACCTCATCGACGAAAGAGCCTCCCAAAAGATTGGACAACTGGCACAACAACAACAACAACAACAGCAACAACAATCTCAACAACAACAAGAAACAGACACCAAACCAAACAAGTCGTCCAACACCGACAAGAAAGAAAAGTAACTGTAAATTAACAAATTATGTCGAGATATGCTTACTGGTGGTGGTTCTTGACGATGATCGGTACGTGTAAGTTGTGCGTCATCCGTACGTACCTGGTCGGATACTCTCCACCACGGTCACACAAGAAGTGGTAGCAAGGATCTCATCTAGTACAATGACGGTCCTGGATCCAAAAATGGTGTCGCCCATCGTGCAGCAGAAAACAGCAGCATGACAATTCGGAAGAAGAAAGGGGTTTAAAACCTACAGATTGCGTTCCGTAGGACAAGAGAAAAGGAGGACGGCAGCAACCCACGGTTCGTACGACGTATGTTAAACTAATACAACTGCTACTACTACTGCACAAGGGTAATGTCTCTTCCCTACACTGATACACACGTGTTGGCAATGTAGCATTTTTGGCAAAAGCAGCTGTAGCACGGACGGGCGAATTGGGGGATGTGACCAGAGTGTCGTCAGGCCCAGGGAAAACACGACGGACGAAATATCACACTCGTGGAAGGGAAGAGAAATCATACCCTATCAACGATCAACAACCGTTCCTGCGATTATCCGCGCTACTTTCTGGATACGATTCTTATCATGCGCACTGGACTATGGATGAAATTGTATCATTGACTTTTCTCATCGTCGGAGTCTCGGTAGTTCCGTGCGAATGCCAGACCAACGTTTAGTCCAACATTTAGTAGTAGTAGCGTTGTTGTCGGTTTTGCCGGTCGTCGCTGTTGGTAGATTTGCAGCCCCAAATGGTATAACAATAATAGTCGAGGAGGACCGTAATTTCAAAACAGCCACCGTAGTAGATGGTATGTGATACGGTAGTCGTTCGATGCAAAATGCGTACGTACCTGTTACCACAGGACGGACTCATCTTAACTGGAATACTTCCGTTGGTCCCACTGTGAGTGCTGTTGCCGTACTTGCGACGGGACCGGTCGGCGACTCGAACATTAGTTACTGTTATTTTACTGCAATCCAGTCCGCTGTGCAGTTTTGGGGCGATGACTTTCGTGAATTCTCGGGGTATAACAGCTTCAACTTTTAATAATATATATATTCAAGAAATCTACAATAACAACACCACAATTTTTTTACATAGTGTGCTTATAAAGATTATTTCTGTTTGTACCTCAGAGGAATTGTCTACCCAGTGAGTGAGGAGCGAATCGTTGGCCAGAGCCAAGAACGCGACCAAAATACTTACGCTTCGTCCTTACTCTACTACCATAGAGTATGAAGGTCAACGGATCATCGGGAGAACCCATCTTTCTGTTACTGTTAATCAATATACTCAAGTGCTACATACTACGAAATTTATATCGGCGAAGTTATTTCTCTTTGATGGTGTGTTGATAGTAAAATACAGTACTTCGAAGTAGTACTCACAGTCTAACAATGAATTATGAGACTTCACTCATTTCATGAAGAATTGGGTGGTCATTTTGATCATTCTGTACTTACTACTGCTCATAGTAATGTAGCTCTTGCTTTAGGTGTTAACTGTAACTTTACAAAACTTATTATGGATAGTCTGGCGACGAAGTTCCTGCCTTATTAATAAAACTGTTGAGATCTACCTTCTCGATATTCCGACCTGGTATCTGTCCTTCACAGGTACTTGACATATTCGGTTGTTTACATGCCGGCCTAATTTTTTTTACTGCGTATTTTGTAGTGTGGCGACGTAGTCGATGCTCGATCTGAAGTCAAGAGGATAAATGTCGTTGACCGAACCGAAAGAAACTGGAACCTTCTCGATATTCCGAAAGGGGAATCTGCCCGTTCCAAGAGTGGGCGATCCTTACTTGGACACAATAATTTTTGCATATTCGGTCACATGCCGGCGAAGCTTTCATGCGTTTACTGTTAATTTCCATACGAATGCCGAGAACGAGCACCTTCTCCTATTTGAATTGTTTATTTCCGTTCCAAAAGCAGTTGGAGGACGCTTCACAGTATTGAAGTGAAAGGCGACGAAACTTTCGGCCGCGCATGCCGATGAACTAACTCCACGCCTAAATATCTAAATGTCTTTGGAGTCAACGGAATGGCTTTGATCGCAGAATGATGGATCTTTCATTGGAGTGCACCAAACAAGGCTCAGTTGGTTGGATGTAATCGTCAAGCTTTTCAAGCTTTTCACTTCATAGTCAGTGATCTTGTGGATGCCGTTTCAAACGCAGGCTTTCCCTCCAAGATTTTTCACTTTGGCAACTGAAAACATTTTCCATAAAAACTCCAGATACATTTGCAAAAAGGAAGCTGTTTCCCAACATGAAGCTCTCCTCTATCGCTGGCTTCGTGTCGATTGCTGTCGCTGGAGTCGCTGGTGTTGCGGCGGAACGTACATTGGCGGATGATGTTGCCGTCCAAACACCTCCTCTACAACAGATCACTGGTTCACATCTGGACATCGACAACATCCGCTCGTCGTCGTAAGTTGTTGCCTTCAGCTGTGACGAAAAGTATCCACGCCATCTCATTTGCTTCCTTCTTTTATTTTGCTTCTTTCCATAGTAGTCTCATTTTTGATGGTGTTACCATGTCCATCAGTCGGAACGTCATCCCCGAAGCCGTCGCTCGCAAGTTGTACCATGACCTTGCAAAGGTACCAACCCATCTCAATATTGCCACGGATCCTCGTGTGGTTGGTTTCATGGGGGATGCTGGTTCTGGAGTTGTTAGGCCTGACTCCCCCATCGATGCCCTTTCCAAGTTCCAAAGTCTCGTCAACCAAGAAGAAGGATCTACGAAGGAAGAAAGTGCCATCATCCGCATTGAATATTTGCAAGGAACGGATCATAATCATGCCATGGATCTTGTCCATGAAGTGGCTCCTCCACAGGTGACAGAGAAAGAAGGGACTCTCCATCTTTATGTATCATCTCCAAACATGGCTGCACTTGACAACCACACTGATACTACCGATATCTTTGTCCTTCAACTGGATGGATCCAAAGAGTGGTTGGTGTGTGAGGAAAATCGCTTTTTGAGCCAGGACACTCGTTCCAAGCTCGATTCTTGCACTACATACAGCAACTTGGAGATACAACAAATGGAATGTCAACGGTTCACACTGAATCCAGGTGACGGTTTTTTCCTTCCCAAACGTGTGGTTCATTCTGCCCGTGCTGTGTATGATTCAGTATCCGCACACTTAACGTTTGGCTTTGCTGACAATTTTTGCTTTGAAGAAGAACTAAATCATCACCGTGCTGTTTCGAGACAATTGCAAATGACTTGCAATTCTGGTCAAGGTGGTGAACTCTGTGATACAAGTTGTGGTATCGGTGGTTGCGACCAAAGCTGTGACGCCTGCCCTTGCAACTTAGCTCAAGGTGGATCGTCTTGTGACCAAAACTCTGGCACAACCAGCTGCGACACGTGCCCAGATGAACTTACATGCAATCGCGGGCCTTCTCCCAATCCAACAGGGTTTGACTGCGATCAAGGATCACAAAGCTGCGACACCTGTCCTATTCCAACCCCAGCTCCCACTCCAGCCCCTACTCCACAACCGACACCAGCTCCCACTCCAGCACCTACTCCACAACCAACACCAGCTCCCACTCCAGCCCCTACCCCACAACCAACACCGGAACCTACTCCCGAGCCAACTCCAGAACCAACACCGGAACCTACTCCCGAGCCAACTCCAGAACCAACACCAGAACCCACTCCAGAACCCACTCCAGAACCAACACCAGAACCTACTCCAGAACCAACACCAGAACCTACTCCCGAGCCAACTCCCGAGCCAACTCCAGAACCAACACCCGAACCTACTCCCGAGCCAACTCCAGAACCAACACCTGAACCAACTCCAGAACCAACTCCAGAACCAACACCAGAACCCACCCCCGAGCCAACTCCACAGCCAACACCAGAACCTACTCCCGAGCCAACTCCACAGCCAACACTGGAACCCACCCCAACTCCCGCTCCAACCCCACAACCAACTCCAGCCCCAACACCATCTTGCAATTTTATTAGTCCAAGTGAGGTAGAGCCTGAATTTTTTGGGACAACATGCAACCCTTGTGGGCCAGGCCAAACATTGCAAAACACTGGGGGTGGACTCATAACCATTCCACCGATCGGTTCATTACCATTTTTGCCTCTGACTGTTACCTGTGGGTGTGCTCAAGTGTTTGGGTCGCTTCCAATTTTCACTACCGCAACTTGTGCAGCTTTCCAGGAATTTGTGACCAGTCGGGAAGAATGTGGTTGCACCACGTCTGCTCCAACTATGGCCCCCACTGCTACTCCAACATCTTCTCCAACCGCATCCCCCACTGCTACTCCAACATCTGCTCCAACCGCGCCCCCCACTGCTACTCCAACATCTGCTGCCACTCTCCCCCCCACCGTTACTCCAACACCTGCTCCAACACCTCAACCAACAAATCTGGGTGATGACGATGATGATGATGATGATGATGATGATGGAGGCAAGAAATCTGTTGGTGGAGGCAAGAAAAATGGCAATGGAGGCAAAAAAACTGGTGGCGGTGTCAAGAAAAAGAACCAAAACAAAAAGCTAGGAGGAGGGCCAATCTCCAATGGAAGGGTTGGAGGAGCTGATCGAACCAGACACTTCACACCTAACACTGATTACCGTCAATTGCTTGGAACGGAAACTGGTGATTTAGAATGGTGAATGTTTCCTACAAAACAGTTGTAAACCTGGAAGTGACAGAGTGCTGACTTTGTTTGCTGTTGTTCAGTTTTGTGTCCACAATGCTAGAATATGTGAATGTGTGTCCCTCTCTGTTTCGTTTTCATTTCAATAGTGCCAGGATTCTGAAATGTTTAGCAATAACTCTTTTCTAATTTTGTTAGTCTAGTGTTGTTATTGACTGTAAATCCTCATTACAATGGAACTTTCATGGCGGCTGTGCGTGTTATACGACGACGGGTCGATTCGTCCGAGGCCACGCTCAAATGGGATCGCATCCGGCGGATGATCGATGACGAGTCCGTGGTGGTGATACTCGCGGCCAAACTTCCGACAGGCGAGGTGGGAACCTTGGTTTTTGATTTCGGTTTGAATTCGATCTTCTTGTTGGCCAATTTCTTCTTGTTGCTGTAGGCTTCCACTATACTGGATGCCAAAGTAGAGGACCCATCGGTATCATCATCGTCGTCGTCGTCCTCATGCGTGTTGCTTGTCTCGTCGTCGTTGTCTTCCGTGACGTAACCGATGGCATCGGACGCTGACCGGCTCTTGCCTCTGCGGCTACCCCTGTTCGAGCCTGCCACGGGAGTCTGGTCCCATCCATCGGTATATTTGATAGCTGGTCGTAAGATAGGTAGGGTTGGTGTGGAGGGCATGTCCGACAAACACCGACGAGGCGATCGTCGTGTGTCGGGTCCATGAGCACTCTGGGATAACACCTGTCTTTCAATCGCAGTGGTATCGGATACGGTCCTTACCACCTTGCCACGTCGAATGATTCGTTTGCTGCTGCTGCCGGTACCGCCGCGGCTGCGACTACTACTACGACTTCGTAGTCCCAACATTTTCCGTCGACTCTTTTCGAGAGCCTTGACGGAACTTAGATAGGGTTGGATCTCTCGTTCATCGGCCTGAGCGAGTTGGGCTGCCAACTTGAGACATTGCTTACTCACTTGCAGGTACTGCGATCGTATAAACTCCCAACATTCGTCCGTGTTGGATGCCTGTCGCCATTGATCGAGTTGTGCCTGCCAGACGATATCGATCGCCAATTGTACGTGTTGTTCCTTGCGTTGTTCTCCATCGAGGGTCCAACTCTCCAAACCACGGGCACAAAATCCTGGCCATAACGGTTTGCGTGCATCCAAACATTCCGACGTCAAGTCGCATTCGTCTTCCATGAGGGAATATTCGTCGGCCGTGTACCATGTGAGGAGCTTTTCTTGTGTGGAGAAGTACGACAGGTTGGGTATGACGTTGACCCGGACACTCTTCTTCCATTGGACCTTTCTTCGACTGCGACGTCGAGATTGACTGGTGGAGGCATTGGTTGCGGTCGATGTAGTAGACGTCACGGAAGTAGAATTGGTGCGAGTACTATCAATGCTGCTTCTTCCTTTGGTACTGTGTGAATGTTGAGATATGGTCAATCCGTTGGCAAACGATAGCTGTCGCTCCGGTTTTCGAGCCGCCGCCGCAGCAGAAGCAGATGCAGCAGCAGCAGAAGGAGGAGGACTTAGACTGGTTGTTGCGACCATTGGAGGAGGCATTTTGGGTGATTTGTTCAAGGCGGAACGAGCGGGCGATTTGGACGTTCCGGGCGATTTGGACGGTGGGCGTTTTGAAGACGACGACATTTTGGGTGTTTTCAAATCATTCATGTTGTTGTTGTTGTTGTTGCTGCTGCAGGTTTTGTCAGAAACGATTGTCGATGAGTGTCCGTTGGATTTTTTGGGTGTGGTTACTATTCCTGCTGAGTTCTTGCTGCTACCGGCTATTCGGATAGTAGTAGAGGCCACTATGCCAACAGGTGATTCAATCGCTGCACCATTTTCGTCTTCTAGTGTCGAGGCTGGTGGTCGAACATGTTGTTGTCGTTCTCCTCCTCCTCTTCGTTCTCCTTCTTCAGTCCAATCGGATCCATCGTCACTTTCTTGGAGTATCATAATGGGTATTAGTTTTTGTTGTTCAACTAAAGAGGTATTACGTATTTCAGAGAAGAGGTACCTTGGATGTAAGTTTTCTTTTTCGGGCTTTTGGGCTGATGGCGACTCACAACCAAGTACCTAACGATGGTCCGGCGAACAGAACGAAACGGAACGTTGACTAGGTAGACTATTACCCTTCCCTCTTCGGTTAACTCAACAATCAAAACTTCCCCAGTGTTGTTGTTGTTGTTGTTGTTGTTGTTGTTGTTGTTGAGTACTGATGACCGTTGAGGGTAGAGTTGTCTTGATTTTTTCTGGATATATACATATGATATATATCGGAATAGAACGTAGCGGTGAGCTGAAACAACAACCATTGAGCCGTATGCTGTGGAGTGTCATCAATCGACTGTAAATCATCAACTCTGCAATCAATCTTTCCTACACTGCTTTCAGCGACGGAGAGTACGGTGTCGTCATATTCCGCACCTTCATTAAGAGAGGATGACTGTTTCAATACTAACAGTAGTAGTACTGTAGTTGTAATAAACAGACACGCTCTGCAAAGAAACCTCCTTAAACACGGACAATCAGACCGGTCTTTTTCAGTTTAAGGCCGAAGGCCCAATCTTATTACTGCAGTACTTTTTTATTTATGGAGAGTGATATCAAAACATCTTGACTTCTCTCAAGGATTCAAAATGACCTACCGAAATGAAATACGTACTGGAGTATCGTACTATCGTACGTACCGTACCACTGAACTGGCAGCCATGAAAGGGATGATAATATCATACAGCTTGACTGTGAATCCAAAGAACGGTAGCAGTAGAATGATATTTCTACTACGGTAGTATTGTACTGGTACTTCTAGTCTAGTAGTAGAGAGAGTCGTTACAAATACTAATGGTCCATTGAAATTACAGAGGAGTAAGATTGAAGATGGTAGATGGGGAAGAACATTTTTGTATCATGATAGTTTGCGGACGTGTGGTGATGACTTTGAAACGATCCAAGATAGATCAAACTCGTATACTACGTACTAACAGTATCATATACTACGTACTACTACCGTTCCTTTTGTGTGCGGTCGCTCACTATTCTTTTCTTTTCCGTTTCCTTTTCCTTTGCTTGGTTGCTGCTGTAGTTCTCTTGTCATGACGACGACGACGACGACGACGACGACGACATGACCAACAAGGGCGACAGCGACGACTTGAAGGCTTCGTAGGCACCAAAAAAGACAAATCCACCCAACGAGATCCACATCACTCGGGGTTGGATGCCGCTCAAAAACACGCCGTAGCCTTCGGCGGATGTCTTTCGAATGACATCTCCGACACCTTGATACAACCGTCCCTCCCTGTCGGAACCCAACATCAGTCGCGTTTTAATGACATCCAACGGGGTCGTCACAGCTGCGGCGATACCACCCGAAAAGGATCCGCATGCAGCCGCTTCGATTGGATTGACGGGAACACCATGACGGTACTGGTCCGCCCAATATACTTTGCAATATTCGTAAATAGGAAATTGTATCATAGCGAACGGAATTTCACGCATCAGAGTGATACCATACCCACGGTACAGTCCACCGGTCCACTGGGATAGGGGCGATCCACCGTGGGTTTCGTTCCATACCAACCGAATGGTATTCGTCAAGGACAGGGCATGATCCGTATTGGTTTGCATCTTGGCCTTGATGACTTCCGTGGGGACCCGTACCAGACAAGCGGCGGCTTCTCCGATCGATGCCGCCAACATGTGTGAGAGAGCGACGGAATGTTGTTGTGTAGTAAAATCATCATCATCTCCCAGTGGGTACTGTCGTTGTTGTTGAAGCTGTGACAATAAAATTGGTTTACACGTCTCGTAGGTAGAAAAAAAGAGGGCGGCACCCGGTGCCGATCCAACCGCCGCCGCACCCAAACCGTTGTATATGCCCCGAAAGCCACCCGCCTGGAGGAACCCCTGTGGTGATTGCAACCGTGTTTTGATGGTATCAATCGGAAACAATGCCACATCGACACTGGTTCCAGCCAATCCACCGGCAATCAAGGCCGTCAAAAAGTTAGTGGGAGGAGGAGGAATAGGAGGAGGAGTGGATGAAGACGTAGAAGATGATGAAGATGAAGATAATGATGATGAAACTTCGTCCTTGAGAGACGTTGTTGTTGGAGGTGATGACGACGACGAGGTCGCAAGAAGAATGGTGGAAAATCTAACAGTAGTATGCAGCGGTTGTTGTTGTAGTTGTACCCCATTGTCCAGATGAATACTATTGTTGTTCCCGAACATTTGACTCTCCATGTTGATATTGAATGAGACACGAGTCCACGATGAGTCCAAGATTACCTGGCAATAAAAAGATATCCAACATACACGCACACACACACTGTATAGTGTAGAGATGGTTTAGATTTCAAAACGCAGTCAACCAAGCCACGGATACTTCAACCCGATGATTTGTTTAAAAAAGTTGTTGTGCTGGGAAGTCTCGTAACATCCAGTCGAGTTGAAATTGAATAAATGCTTGAACCTATTGTCTTTCCTATTGACTGTCCAAGCTGTTGTTGTTTGTGAAAAGTACTACTCGGAGTATGATGATGTGGTGTTTTGTTGTTTCGAATCGAATCGAATCGAATGATGTGAATACAAGTTCCGTTTTCGAGAAAGAGAAAGGTGCGGTCGAAAGTAGAAAAACATGAAACGTGTCCTGACAGACGCTATGATAATAATTATACTACTACTTACTCCCTCAGGGAGTATTAGAGTATGAGTAGACTCTATGATACTACCGGTAGCTAGCTACAGAGTGAAACTGATCGATGGATTTATACATGGTCGAGCAAGTCGAGTATCGTAGTCTACTGCCGGTAGTCTACTACTGTAGGTAGCGAGATAGAAAGCTTCCTGACGACCGGCAGGGTAATGCTTTGCTTGAAGCTACGCTCTGTACAACACAACAACAGCAACTGCCTTCTTGCAGGAAGAAGGTCCAATGGCAATGATGAACACTCTTTCGATTATCATACTAATATATTATCAATAATATATTACATAATGTAACAAAATGAAAAAACAGGAACTATACCAATATAGTCATGTATATATTATATACTACGAGTATCATCGTTTTTGTCATGACGACGACTGTCGACTATACTATTATCATACCTCCGCAGTCGTACCGGCATCGCCAGTTGTTGTTGTTGTTGTTGTTGTTGTTGTTGTTGTTGTCGGTTCCTCTACATCGGTGCTAACTTCGCTAAGGTACATATCTCCACGAAGAGAGGCATTGGTCGGTGTGTCCGAGTCGGGCATGGATGCAGCCGAAGTATTGGAATCGAGAACATTATGGTTGTTGTTGTTGTTGTTGTTGTTGTTGTTGTTGTTGATTGAAGTATTCGAAGTTGCCGTGGCTTGTTCGGCAGCAGCCGATATGGCTTGACTGAATTCCTTCAAGTCCATGGTGGTGGTGGTGGTGGTGGTGGCACCGTCATCAGCAATAGTACCAGTGCCAGTAGTACCACTGTTGTTGTTGTTGTTGTTGTTGTTTTGATGGTTGCCTTTTTTGGATTTGTTGGGTGAGTGCATTTGATGCACGGCCTCTTCGACACGATGTTTGACATTTTCGGCAACAAACTTGGCGTGTTGCATAAGACCCATCTTTTGGAATTGTGCGGTAGCTCGTTTGTTCACTTCCGACTTGGCCACGGCACGTTGTGCGTTACCCATCATGGAAAAGAATTTTTGTGACGACTTTCGGATAGTTTCCGATGCAGGATGGGTCTTTTTTATTTTCTTGTTGTCAAAGGTTGGACAGTACGACAACAATTTGCCCTGATTGTCAGTTTCAAAGACGTCCACAATGGTCAATGTTACCAAGTCACCCATTTGTAGAGTAGCAGATGATGATGATGATGTTGTTGTTGTTGTTGTTGTTGTTGTTTCAGGCATGGTAGAATGAAATCCTCCTCCTCCTTCTTCAAAGGACAGTGACGCAAACTCATTCATCCACGTCCAAACGACTCGATGCGCGGCAGTGACTCGATATCTCCCTCCGGCAATTCTCATGACGGTCAATCCTGGTGGGTCGATGATATTCAAATGGTCTCCACTGGGCATGAGTGCTGTCAATAAGCAACATGAACAACAACAACAAAAAAAAGAAGAAGAAAAACGAAAATAATGTGAGATCCAATCCAATCCAAATCATGTCTTTCATCTTCAGTGTTGTTTCGTCTGTCTTTTATTTTTTGTTGTTGACAGTTTTTTTCTTCAAATTCTTACCTAACCATCGGAGGAATAACTGCGACAGGGCAGGGATTCCGGCCGCTGCTTCCAATTCGATTCCCTCCACCTTTTCAATTCCAAAGAGTTGAGATGCCGTATGTGCCTGTGGCAAGACCACCTCGGCATCGTCGGCAAAGACGATGAAGGGTAAGGGTGTTGTAGTGGTGGCTGTCATGACGGACTCGTCTTCGTCTTCGTCGTCATTTTCGACGTCGTCCTCCAGTTCGGCGTTCCATTGGTCCAATGTGGTCGCACCTCGAGGTGGATGTGCCTGCAACGCCTTTTGGAATTCTTCTGGATTGGACAACAGATACAACAAGGCGAGGTACATTTCGTGTACGATTTCCGACGCATCGGGATCTGGTCCAGTCATGCGTGAAGAAGGATGACGATCTCGATCATCATCTACGCCGTAATAAAACGGCGACATCACACTTTCGTCGGGATTGTCGTCGTTGCGGATGCCAGAATGGCGGTGATAATACGAGTCGCTTCCCACAGACGATTCGACAGTGTCATCAGTGTTGCCTCCTCCTCCTCCTCCTCCTGGAAAGTTACTACCGTCCGTGTCGTCAAAGGTGGAATCATCGCCTGTATTCATGGTTCAATGTGTGTTGTTGTTGTTGATGATGATAATGATGATATTGATTTCACTACGTAATAATATTCGTTGTTGCTCCTTGAAACTACCCTAATTCGTTCTGTCTGTCCATCGTCGTCGTCGTCGTCGATTTTGGGAAGTTCCTGATGACAGTGATACAATGTAATGTGTGTATACGGTGCATCATAAAAGGAGAAATACCGTACTACCGGTAGGTAGACTACGGTAGGTACCTACGGTAGTACCAAGTAGACTACCGTACTTGACTTGAAATAATGGTAGGTACTTACTTTAGTAGGTAATGTAGTAGTACGTAGTAATAACTACGCAGTACCATCGTACCGTCCAGAACAAAGCTCATAACCTCAAAGAGAATGATGTGGCCATCCGCTCTTCCCAATATCCATGTTTGAAAATATTGGAAAAAGACAGAGGTATGATACAGACCACCAAGAGAGGAGTGCTGTTGATCTCTGGTTGGTTCTTGATGTTGTTTGTTGTTGGACCATGAAACGATGGTAACAACAACAATGGCACAAGATTTTGCAAGACGTTTCTTGTTTCCTCTCTAATCTTGCTTTCATTTCTACAAATCAACAGCCATGGTACGTTGTCTACGATTTTAATCAAAGACTGGGTCCAATACAGCAGTCTATTGTATGTTTCGTTCAATCTGTCCCTTACTTACAATGTCTTTTACTAAACTGTAATTTCGGGTATTGCTGTTTGCTGCTGCCTTCTTTTCAACCATCTTTTTTTCTTTTAAAAAATTTTCTCTACAAACAGCGTCCCTATTTATTACAGGGACACGAACGTCCCATTACGGTGGTCAAGTACAATCATGACGGTGATCTGTTGTTCAGCGCCTCCAAAGATCAAGTTCCGAGCATGTGGAGGACCGAAAACGGCGAACGATTGGGAACCTTTCATGGACACAAGGGTACCATCTGGGATTTGGACGTCGATCGATTCTCGAAATGGCTCTTGACTGCCAGTGCCGATGCGTGAGTATTCCACAAAAACGATAAAAGAGAGACAGAGAGAAACAAGCGAAAATGATGCCGGACCAATGGTCCTGGTTCTGTGTTTTTCTTTATTTTCTCTCAATTCTTTTTGTTCTTCTTCTTTCTTCCCCCTCTATCATTATTTCTTTTCTGGTTTTTGTTTTGCAGGACTGTCAAAATGTGGGCCTGTGAGACAGGTGAATGTCTTCAGACGTTCCCCCACAGAGGACCCGTTCGTGGCGTCGCGTGGTCGGAAAACAATCGAACCTTTGCCACCATTTCCGACCCGTTCGTGGAACACAATGCCAAAATTTCCATCTTTGACACGGAATCCGATTCGGTCGAACCCGTTTTGGAAATCGACATCCCCAAGGAACATGGAAAGAGAGTCAATGCAACCAAAATATGGTGGACCTATCTCAACGAACATTTGCTCGTCTCGTTCGACAACGGTGTCATCCGACTGTACAATCCCATCACGGGGGACATTGATGATGAAATCCGCGCCCACGAGAAAAAAATCAATCGACTACAAATGAACAAAGACAAGACACTGTTCATCACCTCCAGTGCCGACTTTACCGCCAAATTGTACGATGCCGTCAACCTAGAACACCTGAAGACCTACCAAACCGACCGACCCGTCAACGATGCCGTCATCAGCGAAACCAAGGACCATATCTTGTTGGGTGGTGGACAAGAGGCGATGAGTGTCACTACCACATCCGGGAAAGTGGGAAAGTTTGAAACACGATTCTTTTGGTTGGTGTACGAAGAAGAATTCGGATGTGTCAAGGGACATTTCGGACCCATCAATGCTTGTACGTTTTGTTGTTGTTGTTGTTGTTGTGGCCGGCGAGACAAATGTTGTACGCACGACTTCGTCCTCTTTCAACTTTCTCACGAACTCTTTTATCTCTTGCTCACACGTGTTGCAACACGCAGTGGCTATCAATCCGAACGGACTGAATTATGCCAGCGGAGCCGAAGATGGATACGTCCGACTGCACTTTTTCGACAAGTCGTACTTGGATATGAAGGACCCCGTACCGGAAGCAGAAGAATCTACCGACGGGGACGACGACGACGACGATGACCAAAAGCCAGCAGCAGCAGCAGCAGACCAATAAAACAATTTAAATAATAATGCATGCGATACAACTGCTTTATTTTCTATGTGAAACTAATCCACGACACCTGTGCTGTACTACCATGTGGGTCTGTAAGATATAATTGTAAAGAAGAACAGAAATCGTCAGAGAGAATTTCGGTAAGAAGGGAACTGTTCCAAAATCTTCAAACAGCCCAGTTGATGCACTAACAGTAATAATAAGAGAGAGAATAAAGGATCGTTTTTCACACACTGTATGATAACAGTAAATATCCACAACTCGGTTTCCCCGTGTGTTTCATTCGGACGGTCCGTGACTCTTCGCTTTCCCCGTGTATCATACTTGATGAGAGACAGACCCAGACGACGATGACCAAAAGCCAGCAGCAGACCAGTAGAACACTTAAAAAAAATTCATGCGATAATACTGCTTTAATTTTATATATGAGACCAATCCACGACACCTCTGCTGTGCTGCCATGTGGTTCTGTACGACGACAAAAAGAAGAACAGAAATCGTCAGAGAGAATTTCGGTAAGAAAGGAACTGTTCCAATCTTCGTATAGCCCAGTTGATGTGTGATAAGAGAGAATGAAGGACTGTTCTTCACAATGTGTAAATATACACAGCTCGTTTCCCCTTGGTTGGTTCGGACGGTCCGTGACTCTTCCCCTTTCCCTGTGTACTTGACAGACCCAGTTTTTTTCTCCTTCATTATTGTTCCGATCAACGGACGTTATTGTTGCCGTTGTTGTTTTTCGTTGTTGTTTTGGCCTGTTCCTTGGGCTCGACTTGCCAAGATTGCTTCAATTTGCTGTGCCTGCAGCAGTTGGAGCAGTTGCTGAGATGTTGTTCCCGAAAATTCCCGCAGTTGCTCCTCTTGATGCCGCGGACCTTCAGAATGCCATCCGTGCGATCCTGAAGTATACAGAGCGGAACTTGCAGCCGTCCCATCGGTAACCAATGATTGCAATAAATGCTGAAGTTGGCTGGACAGTTGATTACCTGCCAAGTTAGATGCAGCGGCAATCTGGGCTTGCGACGATGCAGGATGTTGGGACTGCTGTAGCAGCTGGGACAGTTGCACCATCGAAAGGCTCGGAGATGATACCGCTGCTGATGCTCTTTCTGTGGCAGCGGCAGGTGAGGCATTGTATTCCGGAACTTGCGGCAGCAATAGAGAAGACGGCGGCAAGGATGATGCTCCGCCGTGCAGTTGTTGCAGCAGTTGTTGCAAGGAAGTTTGCTGGAGGTGTGAAGCTTGTTGATCCTGTTGTTGTGTGATCTGCCGTCGCTCCTCTCGAAGCTGTTGTAAAACAGACGGTTCCTGCTGTTGCTGTAAAACCATTTGCGTTGCTTGTTCCAGAGCAAGTCGTTCTCCAACAAACTGTTGGTCCAAAGACAAGTCCCGAGATTGCCGCCCTTCTTGCATTTTACTTTGGAGCAACGATTCGATAATCGGTTTCCGAGTTCCCTCCAGGGAGGCTAACAAAGCGGTGATACTGCTTCCTCCCCCTAACGTTGATTGCTGTTCCTGCTGCAGTTGCCGGAGATGTGTAGCTTGTTGATCCTGTTGTTGTGTGGTCTGCCGTCGCTCCTCTTGAAGCTGTTGTAAAACAGACGTTTTCTGCTGTTGCTTTTGCAAAATCATTTGCGCTGCTCCAACCAATTGCTGGTCCAGAGATAAGTCCCGAGATTGTCGCCCCTCTTGCATTTCACTTTTGAGCAACGATTCGAAACGATTCGGTTTCCGAGTTCCTTCCAAGGAGGCTAACAAAGCTGCGATACTGCTTCCTTCCCCTAACGATGATTGCTCTTCCTGCTGCAGTTGCCTCATTAATTCTTGTTGTCGAAGTAGCAAGTCAAACTCCGGCAAAAAGGCATCATTGGCCAATAGACCAGCATTCCCTCCCGAGAGATGAATTAATTTACTGGTATCTAAGAGATGATTCGTGTGCGTTTCAGAAGCCTTTGACAACAATTGTTGCACATTGATATTGCTGTCGTTTGATAGAGCAAGAAGGGGATGCACATGGTTGGACGGGTACGATTGGGTTTCCTGCAGCATCTTTTGTATATATTCCGAAAGTTCTCCAAAAGTGTTCGCTCCTGAGAGAATTACAGCAGGGTTAGACGAAGCTGCATTGATTCTTCCTCCTTGTGAGGATTGAGTGGTCATGTTCAAGACTTGGTGAATGTCGATACCACCGACTTGGGAATTAATGGCGTTTTTCGATTCAGCACTTTTCCCAGACTTTGATTCTTCAGCATCTTCCCCTCCCAACACTTGATGAGGTCCGTTAACATATGATGCCCGTTGATTATGCAATGATGATGTTGGTAGCGAGGTTGTTGCCTGTTTTTCTTTCATAGCTGGCGGGCCACTCTTTGGAGCGGCCTTTCGTTTCTTGACCTGCGATGATGAGGAAGCGCAATAACTGTTGTTCTTGTTGCTCCTCCCAGAACGTGGCTCTTCCGACTTTCCGCCGCCCGTTGGGGATGTTGCAGCAACGCCTGTGCCGTAACCGGCCAAACCCAACGACGGAAGCAACGGTACAACTTGACCAGCGCCCATGGTAGAAAAGGCAGCGGGGAAGCGTGTTGATGATGTCAGTGCGGCGAGCGCGGAAATGGCATTGTTTGTCAACCCTGGAGGAATGACAGTAGCAGTAGCAGCAGCATCCGATGTCAAACTGGATCCCATTGAGCTTAATAGCACATTTTGATCTGATTGTTCTGTTGACTTAGGGGGATCTCCGCTTCGTTTCATGTTTGAGGACAACTCGTCTTCATTTCCTCGCACGAAAAAAGGATGAAAGGTCACTCCTCGTCGAGGTCCCTTGGCAATACATGTAAAACCCCTGTTGATTGATGTAATAGAAAGAAGCCGATGAAGCAACAACACATTGGGTTACGATTGAAAAACATTCGTCATGTGCCCAACTTTTGGACTCCTTACCATAAATTCAAATTTCGCTGAAAGGATTTGTAGGTGGTGGTGGAAAAGTATCTTGGCAAGATAGTAGAGGCAAATTGTTTGGCGTGGTGTACCTTGAAGGCACGAATTCCCATCCAAGAGACTATCTGACTCTCAACTGGATCATTGGAACAGTGATCCAGTAACCGATGAAGTTTGTCAGGAAAGCGGGATCGTGACGGTGACGCGGAAGACGAGGCGTTCGAGGATGGCGCTAAATCCTTGCTGCTAGGGCCATTTCTGGGGGCAGATACTTTTGCGGGTCGTTCTTCTTGGGGGTGGTCCTTTATTGACCCGCTGTTCGAAGTGGATCTACCATCATCGTCGTCATCGTGATTGCCTTGTTTCTCTTTATCTCCCATCTCACTCTCTGGCAGTTCTTCGACTCCACTATCGGCAATATCTTGAAGCTGCAAACCTTCCTCTCCGGCTTGCACGTTCTTGTTCGGTCGTTCTTCAACGTTGATGCTGTCGACAGTAGCAGCAGCAATGTTCTCTCTTGACTCTTGTGCGGCAGAAGATGCTGACATGGTCATGATAGGTTGGAAAGTAACAGCGAGACTTGTAGTCGTATGATAATTCTTCAACAATACTACTGTCAAGCTAAGCTAGTAGAGAGGATTTCTCCCTGTTAATTTTATTGGGGTCTGGGTGTCTTTTATCAACATTAAAGGAATTATCGTGGTAATGCTTCACTGTCAGTACAGTAAAAATTGTTTACGTTTGTTTGTTTTGTCAAGAGATCACATCTACGGTACGTCCGTAGGCCCTATTCCTTAATTGTTTCGAATGCATAATCGAAGAAAAAAAAGAGAAAACATTTCTACTTCAACGTTGTTAATTGTCAACTGTTGACAAAATATTTCAACGGCATCATTCACTGAAGCGAATAGCTGTCAGTTGATATTGCACGAGGTTTAGTGCGTTGTTATCTTGCCCACTGATGACAAGCCTAAAAAATAGAGAGAGTTAATGGTAAAACAGTGGTATGAATCAATCACTCTCCATGATGATGCCGTTGTTCCCGGTTGTCACATGGATCATTCCCTTCTGATCGGAATACTTGTTCTCGGTTGATTTGTCCCTTTTATTACTACGGAGAAGAGGAGTTTACTTTTAATTGGGTTCTTTGCCACTCTATGTACACGTTGTTTACAGTAAGGCGATCAATGTTCTCTGTTCTTCTTTCCGTGATATTACTCCGATTAACTTTCTCCTGTCTTCCAGCTACCTAGTCAAGCCTTCACAGATTCATAGGATACATCTCTACCTAGGTACTCTAGCTTCTCTAGCTAGAGTAGAGCCCTACTAGCTCTCTACTAGAGAGAGAGGTATGATAGATAGAGTGTAGTTGGGAAGATTCCCCAACGAGACATTGACTGTAAATTATTGTCCCAAGGACAGTGAATTAACTGTAAAGAATAAAATAGTCCGACGAAATATTCGCAATTCGCATTCATTGGAGGAATAGTCCTGTTGATAATCCGGAGTCCAGTGGTAAAACAAGGTTCTTTTTACTCTCTTTTATGTCCCCGGCATTCGTCACGGAGAACAGTAAAATTAGTTGCGACTACATGCTTAACAAGAAACTGGTAATGTCCCAAAAGTTCTGGAAGTTCGAAAGCGAATCGTTCGTTACAATATATGCGTGGGATACTCGCTACTACTACAGGTGGTCCACCGGTCCACCGGCCACTACAGAAGTACCGTACATAGACTACCGTACTTCCTCTTCAGAGAAGCGAATGACTACAGTATGCTACCGTACTTCTCTTCAGAGAAGCGAATGGAGCACAAGACACCGCAATGAAAAGACCAAATCGCCGATTTTGTCTCTTCTCTTGGACGTGTAGAAGCTTAGAAAAAGCATTAAAGGCTCTTTAACCCGGTGGCTTGCCCTGCGGACTTGCCATTCGACATCGTTTAATTTGTTCATTGCCGGTGTTACTGGCAGTTCCACTGCTACCTCTGCCGCTGTTATTGCTGCCATTACCATTGCGAGTCGCTATTGCTACCGCCACCGCCACCGCCATTGTGATTCGGCCGCCATTGCTTGTCCTTATATAATATCACACATCGATGTTGCCATTGCGATTCGCCTGCCGTTGGTTCTATTCTACGATTTGATCCTCAAATGTTCCCTGTTGTTCCTTGTGGTGTGGCCAAGAATTAAAGATTCTATCAAGAAGCTTTGTGATGTACTTATGTGTACTTCCCATCATCAAGGGTTTTGCCGATTGGTCTAGCACAACCAAAGCAATACTGGAAGAAAACATCTGTTCTGTATCAATTTTCAGATCCATCGACAAAAAATAGCGTAAAAAGTAGGTAGGAGAGTTTCGTCAATCGACGTTGGTCTGTGATAGAAAGATTTCCCGTGATCCCAAGGGCCAGTCTCTCCCTGAGCGAACAAGCAAAGCAACAACCTTGGAAGACACTTGTGAGGTGGAGCTGGCCTTTGATGCTGATTCGACTTTCTGCTTCGATCTTTCTTGTCTATGGAACCGGAGAATCTCAGCACAAAGGACATCGTCCAAGGAATGCTTTTGACATGGCCACACGAAAACGTGTTGTTCCAGCAGCTGCTTCGTACTTCCAGAAGATTTCTACCAACCACTGTATTGGACCGGGAAAAACCGGGACGATTTTTGTAAAAGAGATTAGACTTCACCCACGATAGTGGATCACCTCGTCGTGGTAGGGGGGCTTCACCCAGGTTTGTCAGAGCCTGGGGAACTTAACTGTAAGAATCCACAGACGATATAGCAGTGCAACGGAAGAGATCGTCCCAGCGGTAGTACAAACTACTGCTGTCTTGTGCATGGCATCATGCAGAACCGTTGGCAGCTGCTGCGAGTATGAAAAAAAACGGCATTCCTTGTCGGCATATCTGTCACGGTGCCCTTGAAATTTGGGACAAATGTCGAACCGTTCAACACTCCATTCGGTTTATATTCGATTCTGGACTGTTCATTCGTTGTATGCCGTGGTGCTGTACCCTTCTGAATTGAATGAAGATGAGCTCAACATACGCAACACATTGGTAACTGCAAGTTGGAAATTCCCGCAACCTTTCATTACTTATTATTGCTCTCAAGAAGGAAATTCCTAGCTACTGAACAGTCATCTACTTCTAGCAAGGTAGTGTCTTGCATTGTTTACAAGGTTTCTAGAAAGACAAAGCATGTAAAACAGTCGAAATACAAATTGCTGCAAAATAGCTTGCTTTTATGAAATTCTATGGTTCAAACACTTAACATTTACGACATTTACGTTGTCCTGCGACTACGGTTAGCTCTTCTAATGATTACACAGACGTAAATTGGTGGTCTTCTCCAACGGATGCTTCAACGAAAGGGTTGGGTTAGAGTTAAACAACAAGGCATACCGATACACTCTGAACGGTTCCAGTTCTATGTTTTCAATTTCCTCTGTTTCGTCTTCCCCAACTCCTATCACCGCCTTTTCTGCTCTGTCCAACACCAACAGGCTGCTACCCAACCAAAAGACAAATTATTATTTTACTCCCGGTTCGTCTAACGAATATATATCATCATTCTTGTTAAGACGACGTCACAGGAACTCGATGAATGTCCCGTTCCCCCTCTCCAGATCAGGTCGAAGGAAGAATTTGTCTTTCATAAAGTCGCCTTTGCCCAAAATGTGACCACTTTGATTTTCCCCCCGTCATGCAGTTTCCTTGAGTGTAAAATCGAAAGCAGGGCCTCTTGTTCCGAAGATGGATTCCTTGTTCTTCGGGCTCAGACAAACCTGGATGAAGTCCCACTTTTTACAACATGGTGACCTGTTGCAATGCCCACCATGCTCATCTGAACGTTTCCCGTTCTCCCCTTCTTGCTGTGCGGTTGAACAAGTCACGCCTTTAAAAAAGATCGAATGAATTGTCGTTAAAACGTAATGATATCTCTAAACAAGGATAAATTGTGCACAACCTGTTATTCCCTCCAGTCCATCTTTTCTGCTCCCTTCAACCTGCAAATGGCATTGTCTTGCTTAATTTTCATTTGAAGTTGTTGAGAGTCTCGTATTTTTGCTTGAAGCCGCTGCCCCCGCTGCTGTATTGGTGATGGCTGCATCAAAAACATTGCTGTACATGGAAATCTTCTTCAATCCCTTCATCTCCCCAAACTTGGAAGCCAACATGGCCACACCGGTTCCCGTGATTTTGTTGTGATTCAGCATGAGCTCTTCCAAGGTCCTATTTTTGGTCAGTGCGGCCACGAGATGTGTCAAGTGACCGTCGTCTAACGAATCATTGTCCAAATCCAATGATTTCAAAGTTGTGTTTTTTCGTATAGAAGCCGCTAGAAACTGAACATCAAATTCTTCGTTTGGCCCCACATGCTGATACGAGATATCCAGCAACTGGAGACGAGCATCCCCGTTGGAAAGAATTTCAGTCAACGCCGACAGCCCCTTTGATCGACACTTGTTTCCGAAAATTCTTAGTTCTTCCAACTGTAATGGCAAATGCCCAAGCAATTCACTCAAGGCATCATCCTCCAAGCCACATCGGCTTGTAATCAAGCAAGTCAAAGACTCATTGTCTTGCAACCCCCTTCGCAGCATAGAAATGGAGGAAGTCAAATCAATCAAATCGAGTTGCAGCTTGCTGAGAGATTTGGAAAACATGATTGCTTGCATCGTCCAGGCTGTATGCATCGTCCAACGGAAGTTGGACAAGTGCAAGTATGCACATTGGTCGACGGCAAAAATATGAGCGAGTAACAAATCCAAATAGTCTTCGTTATTGTCTGACTGAATATTGGCGGCGTCATTTTGCGAGGTGCATTCCTCCAAGACAATGGATTGCCAACGTGCCTTCTGTCGTAGAATATCAACAGCAATGGCCTCCCAGGACCGTCCATCCCCACGCATAAGTTTCAAGAAGTGACTGGCGACATCATGATCGATATGCACATTTTTCATACAGATGGACAGCTTGGTGATATCGTTGACAGCGAGTTGCAAATCCGTCACGGGATCCGCCGGATGGACAATGATTTGTGTGCTAGTTTCCTTCTTGTCCTTGTTGAAGTAGCTACTAAAGGGTCCCAAAGGCTTGCGATTTTCATTTTCTTTCGTGCGCGTTGTTTCGACAGTGATAGTAGTATATACAGATTCGACATCATCATCATCCTCAGTGGTATCTATCTCGATAGAACCAGTTTCGTCATCCACCATCGACGAAGATTCTCCGTCGTTCTCGCTGTCATCAACGACTTCTTCTTCTTCGTCGTCGTATCGAAAACTATCGTCGTAGTCACTGTCATCCGTATGTTCCAATTGAAGACGATTCAAACGTGCTTCTTCTTGTTCCCGTCGAGCATTGGCTGATGGCCGCTTACCCTTGCGTTTGTTAGTTTCATGGAGGGCCGTTTTCTTCTTGCCGTTACGCTGCGTTCCCTTGCGAGAAGTGGATGGTTGTTCAGTGGTATTGGAAGAGGACCCCATGGCGCCAACGGAACTGGCCCGTGCTGTGGCAAAGGACTTGCGCCTATCCTGCAGCCACGAGTTCATGGTGTCCATCATCGTGCAAAATGATGATTACTGACTGTCACTGCGACGTTCAGTAAAAAAAAGAAATCTCTTGCTGACTGTGAAACTGTACTTTCTTTTTGGCTGTACTTTTCTTTTTGGTTGTGTACTTCCGGCTACAGTGCTAGAACCTGGCTTTTAAAGAACCGCCGACAAGGAGGGAATTGGAGCTCTACTACCGTAGTAGAGCAGCTTGCACTGTACTGACTGTGATGCAATTTGCTCTCTTTTAGGCCTTAAAGGTAGAGACTTCTACTCCGGGAACGTTCGAAAAGAGGAAGAAAAACGCTTTGAAGTCACTGTCCATTCGAATTATGCCTAATGTCCAAAAATGAAATATAGGAAATGACCGAAAATACAATTGAAAATGTCCGCCTACCGTCAGTTTCATGTCGTGAATCAGGATTGAGTCACGTACGAAAATTTGTTTCTGTCGACTCATTTGATCAAACAGAGAGGCTGCCGACTGCAGACGCGATCATGTAGCGACGAAGCATCAAGTTCGTAGTATGATACAGTACCGTAACATATCATTATTACGAAGTAACACCAACGATACGCTACAGCTGTACGCCGCTGTTGTTTGTCGGTGTGCTTTCACTTGGACTGATTTTACATCTACTTCTCTTATAATATAATTAAGTTAAAGCTTGATAGTTGAGATCGTATCCGGTGCTGTCCGAGTCATCATCCTGCCGAATCTATCATCTTAATATCATCATTAATCACAATGTTGTCAGCAGTTGCACGTTCCACCGTCGCTAAACGAGTCGCCACGTCGGCGAACAACAAACGTTCCACAACCGGACTCCTCCTTCAACGCCGTCACGGATCCGACATGCCCGTTCCTCAATCCCAAAATGCTCCCCTGTGGCATGGCCATTCCGTCCAAAAGGAAGGATGGGAAGAATACCTGTATTTTTATTATGCCGCTGGTATCTTGCTGCAAGCCGCTGTCATTTTGGCGACACCCGAAACCAGCATAGAAAGTTGGGCTCGAGAGGAAGCCAAGGCCCGGTTGTATTTGGCCTCCAAGGGTCAAACGGAATTTGAATTTGGAAAACACTATCAAGATGTAGTTGAAAGTGAAAACTTGGAATTGTGGAGTAAGTTTGCCGCCAAAGCTGTCACTCCAGGAGAAGACGATGATGATGACGAAGAGGAGGAAGATGAGGTAAATATTTTGAATTTTATTTTTGGTTGGAGGTCCAAGTATGAATTGAGATTGTCGGAAACTCACATCTTTGTTTCATTTACTTATTCACTATCTTATTGGAAAATTGCTCTTGGTGCACCGAAAGGAGGAAGACGATGATGAAGAATAAAATCCATCATTGCGCTTGTGAACGGAAGTCGCCACCTAGGCTGTCCCACTACATTCCCTGTCCTTCGTCCTTCAAACCTACTCCGCAAGTCAAGCTGCTCTTCCATTGTACAACAGTAATCCTGTCGCTTCGTAGCAAAGCTTAAGTTTCCTCAATAAAACGCGTTTAGTTACATGGATTTATCGTTTGGATGTACCAATCGCTACTGTTTCAGCTTTCGAGAAATTGGCTACTGAGCTTGGTCCCAAAGTAAGTAGGGCAGAACCTGTGGATTCTTGGTCCTCCAGGCTCTGGACTGACAAACTAAAAGGAGCTTGGGGGGAGGGACGGCGTAGCAAAAACCATGTTCTACTCGGAGTACTTACTACTCAGCAACATAGATGTACCAGCCACTATGTCCTTCTATGTTTTCTTGAGTGAAGACCAAGAGGACGGAAGTCGACGATCCACGGCCCTGTTTCAGCAAATCATTCGCCCACCAAAACATTTGATACGTACTCGAACTTACTAGCAAGTTGATCAAATCCCTGGGGAGAATTGAGCGACACGTCGTTTCCTAATATGTAGTACTACACTACTACTGAAAACTTAAATTTATTCTACTCCGAATATCCCCTTTCGTGCTGGTAGCTACCAAGATCTACTAGTTCTTTCTAGAGTACCGGTGGGTAGGTAGAGTAGGTTGTCTAGACTTTTATCGAAACAAGACCACCGTCGTGGGAGGTAGTGACGTCGACACAAATTAATTAACAGTAATACGTAGTGCAAGCTAGTACTACGTGCTACGTAGTGCTGCTACAACGGAGTGTGATACGAAAGCTGTTCCAAGAATGAGAATCAATTCAGAATCTCGGAAGCTCGCGTGCAAACGTGTACTAGCTAGAAAAAAAGCATTTTTCTCCTGTTAACTGTAAATTAAGGTGGGAATCCGAAGATCCACCGTCTTGCTTGAGCAATCGTGCATCTAACGTACTAATGCAGTGCATTACAACACCTACAAACATTATGGGCATCTTTTTTACGACGGTAGGATGAACTTGTCTCACAGTAGTAGATCCACACCACTAAGGGTAGTAGTTTGGCTAGCGAGATCCAGAGAAAACAGCGAGGCGATGACGACGATCCAAACAAGACGGTGGAAAAAAGTTTACCATCCATACTTTTGCAATTTGCTTTTGTCACAAAACTTGTTTCGAGCCAAGTCGCACGGCGCAAATACCAACGGACATAATGAACACCTCTTCAGATACGGCTGTTCACACTTTGGACACTGAAGATGTTACGCCGCAGCTAAACAATGCGGCAGTAGGAGCGGCGTTTATCGAATCATACTCGTCACTCCGAGACATTTCCACGTTGCATCAGCAGAGCAACATTAACCTCCAAGACTTGGAGAAGTGCGGTGGGTTGAGCTCCGAAGAAGTGCTGAAGCGGTTGATGATACACGGAAAGAATATTTTGACGCCCCCTCCACAAAAACCAGAATGGAAGCGCTTCTTGGAGCAGTTCACAAACTTATTTCTGCTTCTCCTTGTTGCGAGTGGAGTTTTATCTCTCATTGCTTCACTTGTTCTTGGTGACATAACCAGTCTTTATCTTGCCGTTGTCCTTTTTGTCGTTGTATTTTTGACCGCACTGCTGCAGTTCCACGAAGAAGGGCAGGCAAACAAAGTGATGGAATCATTTAGCAAGTTGTTGGCGACATCTTGTGTTGCCTTTCGAGACGGCCATCAAAAGACAGTAAATGTCGAAGAGCTTGTCCCCGGTGATGTCGTCTTGATCAAAAATGGTGACAAGGTGCCTGCAGATATGGTGTTGCTGCTCTGCCGTGGCCTCAAAGTCGAATGTTCCTCATTGACTGGAGAATCAGAGCCTATCTCGTGCACCGACAAGCCTTCATCAAATGGTACTCGCCTATTCGAATGTCGTAACGTCGTCTTCAGTGGGTCCTTGTGCTTCGACGGGATGGCTGTTGCCTTGGTCTTGAGCACTGGCGATCATACCGCTATTGGTACGATTGCCAAACTTGCATCCGAAACGAAAAGACGAACATCAGTACTGCAGAACGAAGTTCGCAACTTTGTCAAATTGGTTGCTTTTATCGCCTTGACATTGGCTACTTCCAGCTTTGTCATTAGCATCTTCGTTCAAGATGCGAAAACGGTGGATCAGATCTTTGCTCTGTTCGTAAATGGCTTTTTGACAATTTTGGTAGCCAATGTTCCCCAAGGTTTACCATCCACTGTTATTTCTCTTTTGTCATTGGCAGCTCGTCGTATGGCGTTGCAGTCGGTCATGGTAAAAAGAATTGATTGTGTGGAAACTCTGGGCTCTTGCTCGATCATATGTTCTGACAAAACTGGGACTTTGACCAAGAATGAAATGACTGTCACAGATATTTGGTACAACCAACGAGTGGTGCGGCGTCATCGCCGGGAGGCCGAATCTCTTTTCAGTCAAGAACCACAAGCTTTGCTTTATCGATGTGGAGTCTTGTGCAACAAAGCAGTGCCTTGCGATGAACATCAGCTTTCGAACCGGGAAGATAGTATACGTGATATTCAATTGTCTCGCATTTCTAATCTGTCGAGACTCTCTTGGCGCTCAACTGTCCGAAACTCGATTCTGTCTCACGATGAAGTGTCGATGCTGCCAAAATTTTCTGGCAATCCTTCCGATGTGGCAATTCTGTCGCACTGCAACACTATTATTTCTGTTCAACGCATGCGCAAGGAATTTCCTATCCTTTTCGAGGTGCCATTCAACAGCAGCAACAAATGGTCTTTGGTAATTACAAGAACGAAGGCAACTCTAGAGGACGGACAAGCTGAATTTGAGGTGATGATGAAAGGAGCACCGGAAGTTATACTGGATCGATGCTCAACCTATGCATCAACGAAAGGTGCCAGCCACAAAACAGAGATCACGGAAGCATTCCACCTCGAGTTCATGGAAGCTTACGAGAAGTTTGCATCTCAGGGCAGGCGAGTTCTTGCCCTGTGCTCGAAAACATTTCATGCACCCGTCGGGACAGAGTTCCAGACAGAGGATAGCGCTTACAACTTTCCAACTACTGACTTGAACTTCATTGGCTTGGTGGCAATTATGGATCCTCCTCGCGACAATGTCCCTGATGCTGTATCAAAGTGCCTCAGCGCTGGTGTCAAAGTCTTTATGGTTACAGGTGACCATCCTTTTACCGCACGGGCTATTGCAAAGGACATTGGGTTGCTAAAAAATGATCACAATATCCTTTTATTGGAAGGTGAAGCAACCCCGGAGACTGATTGGGAGGCTTGCAGTGGTGCAGTAATTCATGGTTCTCGGATCGATGACCTAACAGAGGCTCAATGGCGGACAATTCTGGCTAAGGAGGGTGGCGTATGCTTTTGCCGAACTACACCCGCCCACAAGCTCATGATTGTTGAAAAGTGCCAGACACTGATGGGCCAAATCGTCGCCGTCACGGGGGACGGAGTCAATGATGCACCAGCATTGAAGCAAGCTGACATTGGTGTTGCAAGTAAGTTTTTACCTCCTGTGAGAAAAATTCCATTTCATTAACTGTAAGGTATTAACTGCGATCTCTTTGACACAGTGGGTTTGAATGGATCTGCTGTGGCTCAAGACGCTGCGGATATTCTGTTGATGGATGATAATTTTGCTTCTATTGTCGCTGGCATCGAAGAAGGTCGCATTATCTTCGATAATATCAAGAAAACCATCGCCTACACCATGGCGCACATTTTCCCGCAAATTCTTTCTGCCTTGATCGCCTTGCTTCTTCGTTTGCCAGCCGGTCTCACGCCTATGCAAGTGTTGACCATCGACCTTGGTACAGAGCTTGGACCGGCTATATCTTTGGCGTACGAAAAGGCTGAAAGCGACATTATGAAGAGGAAACCCCGAAATCCGGTTCATGATCGCTTGGTGTCACCCAATTTGCTGTTTTATTCATACATTACTTCTGGATTCATGATAAGCATTGGTTGTATGGCAGCTTACACCATAACGTACGCCCAAAATGGCCTCTGGTTGTCGGACTTTTTTGCAATGAGTGGAACGGGCGGTTCGTCATTTTCCTTGGGAGCATCGGATCCAGTGACAGTGAAGAGAACAGGAAGAACCTACTCTCCGTCCGAACAGCAAGAAATCTTTTCTCAGGGCACCGCTGCTTTCTATATTGCACTGACAGTCGCACAATTTTTTCATATTTGGGCTTGCAAGACACGAATCAGCTCTCTTTTTGTGCATGGGTTTGGCAATAAGTTGACATTTTACGGCGTGCTCGTTGGTCTTATCCTGGTGGTCTTCTTTTCGTACGTGCCAGGGGTTCAGAATTTTGTTGGATCGGCTCAAGTTGGTTGGGTCCCATGGGTTTGTGGTCCCGTAGCCGGATGTTTCCTGTTTCTTTATAACGAGTTGGTCAAAGTGTACATTCGGTCCCAGATCGGCAAGAAGCCTTCATGCATGTTTAAAATGGTGTCGTGGTAAAGAAAAATAAAAATCGAAAACGGAAGTATATTATTCAAAACCCTTGATTTATGGGTGAGACGGACAAAGTAGAAGAAAAACCGACAGCTTGACTAAAACAGTAAGTAAATAAAACACCACGTAACATTATGCTCTTCACCAACGACGCCTACTTCCCATGTAGACATTTGACTCCAGTATTTATTACGTAGTAATTAACAGTAAAATCGATTCATCAAAATCGTAAATACTAAAGGAGGCGTCGATTCCACCAATCATTGACAGTGAATGGCGTTCCTATTATGCCTTACATCCAGAGAAGGGATGCCATGCTGAGCACGAAGGAGGACACACTGACACCAATCATCATGGCTCCAGCTCCACTTGATGTTGGGGTTTCCACAGGAGCATCAGTAGGTCCAGTGGCTGTTGGAGTGTCTACAGGCGCGACAGTGGGAGCATCATTGGCGCCCGGGGCATCAGATGGTGCCGGCTCTGCATCGGAACCGCCATTACCCTCCAATACATTGACAAGGAACTGATCATAGTAGTAAATAGATCCATCGCCATTATTTTGCATAACGACCGTCACATCCACCGTCACCATCATCTCCTCTGGGATGGTCATACTCATGGCGACTTCGGTCTTTTCCACATTGGAGGTATGAGTGATCCCTGTAACGGGAGATGCACAAACGGCCGCATCTTGCAAGAGTGCGTCGTCATCAAAGGATAAGGTGCCCGTCAAGTCGGTCTCACCGGATTCAAGGCGAACCAGGATTCCTTTCATTGGCATATCCGAGGCCGAAGCGGTAATAGAAATATCCTCCATGGCTGTGATATCCACCGTGGAATCGCCAGTGAGGGCAATACCACCGATACGCAACGTGATACCACCATCTGATAAACTTCCAGTGATGGCACCATCTCTTAAATGTCCTGATCCAACGGCCGCAGTTCCTCCGGTACACCCACTAGCTCCTGTTGGAGAGGCCAAAACGAACGGAAGATCCGTCAAAACGGAAACAATGGTAGTAGTGACAAACGTAGATCGAAGTTTCATTGTGAATAGGATTTTGTCAAACTCGTTGGTAAAAGTTGTGGCTGTTGGCTGATGATCGGTGAAATGGTAAAAGGAACTGCTCTCACAGTGCCGATCGTGCGTGTTGTCGTGGTTGTGTCGATGGATGATGATGAATCAACATCCATTTCCGTGGATGAGAGTCTTCGCGCTTCACTACTGTTGTTAACTGTTTTTTTCACAAGATCCAAAAAAGGAAAGAAAAAATACGTATCGTAGTCTACCAGTACTACACAGGGTACCGGTAGGTAGGTACGAGGTAGTACTGCACTCGTAGTACCAAGAGGTATCATAGGTGATAATACCTGTAGGGACAGTAGTACCATTCACAGTCACAGACAGTTGTTGTGCTACTGTTGTTACGGTATGATACGTATCGGTCGAAGTCGTACGGTGCTACGTCATACTCCACGATGATTCATGTTCTCGGCCTTCTCGACTTCCGCTCTCTTGATGAAACTCCGAGTAGCTACCGGTAGCTACACAGTACGACAGTAGGTTTCGAAGTGCATACTCTGTTTTTTTTTTCAATCCTTGAAGTGCTCCACCAGACGATAATAATTGATTTTAAATAACATCTTTTTATTATTACGACATCGGCGTCTGCGAGTCTCAAGGAGTCCATGTAATTTTTGAAGCCATTGCCGGATTGCCAGGCTCGAGTGCCATAAATGATAACTTCTCTGACGAATCATTGATTCCGAAGAGAGTCCGACAATGGTCATCGAATCTACCGTAATAGCAGTTAGACGCATTGTGAAGACAATTTATTTTGTTTCTTCAGCCCACATTACTTAATGCCAAGATATTTAGCTGCTCTACTCTATGAACAGATTCCGAGCAACATTGCATAGAGAAGAATGGTAATCTATATCTCATGTTGAAGCGCTTACATCAGTTGTGCATGAGCATTCAATCTCGATTATTACCACAAGGAAGGCGGTTTAATTCCACCTGTTAACTAATCGAACGAACTCGAGGGGGGTTCAGATCTCCTTTCGTGTACTTGTGAGTTTGTGAGGTCAAGAACCTTTTCACATTCAAAGTAAAAAACCTATCATCAGACAATTACTACGATGGCCTGCCATTTGTAAAAAATACTCCGTGATACTGTCGATTCTCAAATTTTATTTTATAAACTCTTCTCCATCAATACGTCGTACTAAAAAAGTAAAACAAAAAAAGGTAAAGAGACTCTTCTTGCGTCCAGCTTCTTGATACAGACAATGGTACCCCCTCCATCCAACAAAAACAACCACAACATCGACGGCCAGCGCCGGCCTTCGTGGCGTCGTTCACTTTCATCAGGCCCACGGACGTCACGCGGCCATCTGCCAACCACGGGTAACGAATCAGAATACTTCCCCCTCTTGGATGATCGGGAACGAGTCCTTTCGATCTTAGACCAGGCGTTGGAAGTTCTGGAAGCGGACCAATTGTTCTTGTCACACGAACGCTCGCCATCCACTGCAAGGCGATACTACGCGAGCTGGTCGCCATCCTCCTCCACAATTCAAGACAAAAATGACGAAGATATAAGAAATGGCCGCAAGAACTCCCGTTCTTCATCGGCACCGCCAAAACAGCAAAACTTCTGTTGATGTTGAACAGATGGCACAAAGGGGGGACAAACTCGTCAAAGAAAAGATGATTGATGATATGTTCGAATTAAGGCCCAACGCAAGAAAAAATACGAAGTATTATACCGGAGTACTACGTAGTATGTGAAGAATAACAACATTGATTCTTGGCAATGTCAGTCATTAGCAGGATGCAAAATATGTTACTACTCGGAATACGTAGTCTTTTTCATCATTTGTGCGCCAAGGAAAGATTTAATGATGATCATGAAGTTGTCTTGATCATGTAGAATCGTTTCGAAACTTCTAACTGCCTCACTTTCCGCTACCTCCTACGCCAGATGGCATCGTCAAAAACCTTTACTTGTGATGACGTCTTCGTTTCGATCCAGTAAAACCGCCTTTCTTGCCAGCCTTCCTCTTCTTGGAGGCTCGTTCCATAGATCGTTTGTCGCTCTTTAATCTCTTGTCAACCATCTTCGCGCCTTTGACCCCTTGTTTGCCTTGTCCCTTCTTTGATACAACGTATTGTCGCCCTCCTTTCTTGCCATCCTCTGAACGCAACGCCTTGCTGATGGATTTCAGCTTCATGGCTTCTGTCATATCGGTAGAATTGGCGACAGATTGGGCCTTTTTCTTGGCGGCTGCCAATTTGAGTTTGGCACGACGGTTCTTGCGAGCGCGAGCTTCCGCCACCTTGGCGATTGGCTTGGTAGAGAGTGCGGCCATTTTCTCCTTCATCTTGGCGAGCAAAGCAGGCGGAATGGGCAGTTGCGGTCGGTAGTGTCTATTTTCGTCGTCGACAAACCATTCTGGTAAATCGTTCGGATCGTTCCAGGCGAAGCGATTGTAAGATGCATCTACCAACGCCTTGGCCTTGGATTGACGCAACATCATTGTGCCCAAAGCCATCGTTTTGGCATAATCGTCACTATCGTAGTCTTCGTGTTCCGAATCGTACTTGCGGTCGTCCTTGACAGGCAAGGGACGCTCTTGCTCCACAACCTCAAATCCTGTCTTGCCACTGACCTTATCCTGAGAGGTAGTAGTTCCCATACCGGCCTTGATGAGCTTACGCGCTTCCATCAATTTCATCTTTTTTTCTTCACTCATGCCTTCCATGCGCATCATTTCGTCGTCATCATCATCCTCGGAATCAGCATTACCAGGAACCAAGTCAAAGTCACTAGCCGACTCCCCGAGTTTCTTGGCCTTGCGCTTTTGACGTCGTTCGTCACGTTCCAAGGCCTTGAGTCTCTTTTCGTGGCGTTTTTGCTTGTCCGTCTTGGGCATAAGAGCCATAACGTCATCAGCGTCCATTCGATCCTTCACTTTATTGGAATTTTTGGAAGCTCGTTTGTTACGAGATTTCGCTTCTTCTTCTGATTCATCATCGGCAACAGAATCTTCCTCGTTCTCAGAGTCTTCGACACGGCTGTCGTCGTCGTCATCGTCTTGCATGGCCTCTGGCTCACTCTTGGACAGAGCAGGAGCAGTCGCATCGTTGACTGCTTGACCGATCTGGGCAAAGAGTGGGTTGCTAAACCATCGGGCAGTCTTTACAGAGGTCGGTTCATCTTGGACTTTGTGAATGAGGGGATTGGTAGAAGTATTCACTATCCCGAGAAGTTTCTGTTTCTTTTTGGCATGATGCTCTTCGGGGGTCATGGGGTCGTCGTCGTACCCATCGCTATCATGTCCGTTGTATTCATCTTCGTCGCTGCTATCGTCCTCGTCATCGCTGTCCTTAGGTCCTTGCAGAAGTTTGACATAGGTCTTGGTGTCATGATCGACACCGGTCTTGTTGGTCAAGAGCAACTCGTGATCTTCATGGGATTCTTGGGCCAACTTTTCGCGCATCAACTTTTTGGATCGCTTGGCCGCTTTGGTTCCCACCTTGGCTTCTCCGTTCTTGGTGGTTTGCAAGTACCGCTCGTAGGCAAAGTCCAAATCACGTTCCAAGCGGTACGAGTATCCCGTCTCATCGTCCTTGTCGGGTACCATTCCTTGTTCTTGGTCATTATCATCGTCATCGTCGCTGTCATCGGCCTTGCCAAACGCCTGCTCGTCGGTGACTTGGTCCAAATTGACTTCGGCTACTTGATCCAGATCGTGCGCAGATTGCAGGGTGGCCAAACTAAAGAACTGATCGTGCTCTTGCACGTCAATGGCATTCAGGTCCATACCCAACGCCGCCTGTTGACGTTTCTTACTGGCGATCTTGCGTTCCCTCTTCTTCAATTTCTTGCGCTCACGCTGCTTTCGTTCGCGCAACTTTTGAATTTCTTCCTGGATGGCGTCTTCATCTTCTTCTTCGTCGTCGTCTTGTTCCGAGGCCTTGCTCGTGTTGGCGTCATCGTCGTCATCGTCATCACCGCTGTCGTCATCGTTTTCGTTCTTGCCGTTGGTGTTGTTGCTTTTGGATTCCTTCCAACTGGCCGTCATTTTGTCTCTCCACGTCATGAGTCCCTTAAAGTCACCCTTGTTGAGTAGTTTCAAGTCGACGACACATTCCTTGATTTCTTGGCTGGTGAGGGGATGGTTCAACAAAAAGGCACAGGGACAGGTGGGTGACGATGTTGACGATGCCTTGCTGTTGGTTTTGGTTTTGGCGTCGTGATTAGTACACTCGTCACATTGGAAGGAAAATGCCGAACAGGAACTCAACGCCTGAATGGCATCCATGTTGGTTTTGGCGAATACGAACTTGCAGAGCGGTTCGACGTGTCGCAACGTGATAAAGTCCAAATGTTCCGTGTCGTATCCACCCCGTTGTCGTTTGGCCTTGTCCCACGATTTATGAAAGACGTTGAACTTGGACGACGCCGACGAGGCCAAGTTGGATGCTTGGGTGGTATCACCTTCGACGTATTCGAAGATATGTTTGGGATCCAACAATCGTGGATCGATCTTGTCGGGTTGGAAGTACCGTTCGGCGATGTAAAAGATCTCTGCCGACTGTTGACGGGACGCCTTCGGTTTGAAGGTCGATACCGACTGAAAGAGTTGCTGTAACACCCAAAGATACGATGCGGAATCCCGACTGCGATAGATTTTGGTGACGAAGGATCCGCCACGTTTGAGATGTTGCGTCGCACAACGGAGGGCGTGTACCGCCAATTCGATTTGTTGATACGCATCCTTGTCGTAGGATGCACCGACATTGGGAGCACCATCGTGCAAGACGACGTCGACCAACCCCTGTTTGTTGTTGTTGGTGTTGTTGATGTTGGATGCCGTTGCTGCCGCTCCCAAAACGGCCCGTTGAATATCTGCCTTACACTTGTCCGTGGTGATATCTCCAATCAGGGTAGTGACATTGGACGACCGGGGGAAACCTCGAATGGGTAGAATATCGACGGCGACGATCTGACAGGTACTGCCACACGTCCTTGCTGCGATTTGGGTCCATCCGCCGGGTGCAGCACACAGATCCAAAACGACCTTGGCCTTGTCCAACAAGGCGTATTGACGATTGATCTGAGACAATTTGAACGCGGCACGACTACGCAATCCTTGTTCTTTGGCCACTTTCGAAGAAGAAAAAAAAAACATAGGAGAGAAAAAGCACATCAATGATGATTCATAAAAAAAAGAGAGGCAGGTTAGATGGATTGAAAACGAAGAGAACAAAAATAGTCGCATCATATTTTTGACACCAAAACAACAAGTAGCAGAGACATGATATCATACAATTATCACAGTATTGCTTCCCTTTTCCCATATGGTTGAGCCGAAGCCGCTGTCTGTCTGTTGTCTGGTTTTGTTTTTGTTTTTTGCTTAACACATTGGGTACGTACAGTTGTAATATTTGTCCTTATCATGGTACTTTTTTCGTTTGTTGTTCTTATGGTCGACCATGGTTGCGGTTTTATATTTTATGGAAAAAGAATTGATGTGAGTTTTTTCTGTAAGAATTGAACGTGGAGTGGTTGTGTTCTTTCGATATTAGTATTTTATTTGGCTTGGCTTGGCTTGGATGCTTGCTGTTTACGTTGTTGTAAAATGTCGACAGTCAGGACCGAAACGTCTTGAAAAGAAAGCGTGCTGATACGATGTCGAGCGACACCAAAAGGAACCGGCACAATGTAGTATACCTACTACAAAAGTGGTCGTAGTAGGAAATGTTTTTTCTTTTTCTTTATGTCACTACTACTACAACAAGGGTAGATGGACGATGTTGTGTTCGTTTGTTTGTTTTGTTTGGTATCATCACAGTTGAATATTGTGGAAGAATATTATTGTGTGAAGTTCTTCTTGTCGAACACAATCGGGTGGTCGTTGCGTCGAAGATCGGTTTTCATAATAGAGAGGGACAGACAAACATATTTATTAGGAATGGAGCTTTATTCTTCAAAAAAGTATGTACTCCGTATGAATGTATGAATAGGTAGCAGTACCTACTACCGGTAGCTACGGAGTATGGTACCTAGGTAGTAGTAGTTGTATCATATATATGACTCGTAATAATAAAACCTAAAGACTTCTTCATAGCCAGATTTTATAATGCGCAATATATTATTATATAAATACTCTATTATTATATTATGATAATAATAATAATAATAATAATAGTATATTTCACACAGTTAAGGAGGTCTACCGTATCATACATTCATCATCATGAACCTATGTGTTGTTCGTTTTTGCACTGTACAACAACAACAAGAAAGATCTCTATATCTATCCCAACATCCCAACCACACATCAATCATCTGATGTCTTCTCGTACTACCGTACTCATACTCTCTATCTATCTTCTATCTATCTATTGGTTGTGTTTGTGTTCACAGTCAGATAATGACGACGGCGTTGTTCACAAACACTACAGGTAGGAACAATGAAGATGAAACAAGTAATCCCGAACGAACAGCAACCATAACTGCAACCACTACTGCAACCACTACTACTTCAACAACAACAACAACGACTACTACCCCATCTTTCAAGACCATATTGTACGGTACTATTTCCTTGATACTGGTTGTGGGATATCTTTGTTACGAAACGTTGACATCCTTGGATCGACTACTTTTGATCATTTGGACGTTGGTCGTCTTGTTGTCGTGTACCGTCTTTGTTTGCTTCGATGTCAATGGGAATGCTGTGAATGTTGTTGATGATGTGAATGTAAATATAAATGTAAATGGGAACAAGAAGCAGCAGCAGCAACAACAACAACAACAACAACAACTTGTCATGGGATTGATATTGCATACATGTACTGGTGTGTTGTTGGTCGTATCAATGATCAATTTCAACAGTACGACTTTGGCCGTCGGATTGCTAGCTGCTCTTCTTTACTCGGCTGTTTTTTTGGATCAAAGACCCAAATGGAGGGGACGAAATCAGAATCAGAATACCATTATTGTTACTACTACTACTACTACAGCAACAACAACAACAACATTCCCTTTCCATCGATCCAAAACAAAACTGGCAATCTTTCGAGGTCTTGCAATCGCCGATGCCTGTCTATTTGCCTTGCTTTTCCGTTGCAACAATCACAGAAATTGGTACAGCCAAAGCGACGACGAAAAACAACCGTACGATCCTCTCTTGTACACGAGTTTTTCCTTTCTTTTTGTGTCATGCGTCATTTGGGCAAACAACGAAGGTACATCACCCGCTGCCATTACCTTACAATCATTGGCCATATGGAGTCCCATTGGGAAAATTGCATCCATCGTGCTCTACGCATGTTTACAACGGGGACGACCCAACGACTTTGATTTTACCTTTTTATCTTTGGTAGTGTGTGGATTGTTGGATGTGACATGGATCCTCGTGGCGGTTGTCAAATATTTGGATCTGCATGCGGTGACGACGACAACGTATCTGTACTCTGTCTTGTGGTATCTCATATTTGACAAATTCGATTATTGTCTCGTGGAACGTCCCGTTTTACGACACGGAAGTATAATCACCGCACTTGGTTGGGATCAGTCCTACGAAACATTGATCAAATTGGAACAACATGTCAAGTTGGATACATGGTTACGACAGTCTCTATCCACAGATACTCTTTCCAAAATAATTCTTTTCTTGTCACCCATTGTGGCCCTGGTATTGATCTTGGGACGACCAACTACCTATGGGAAACTCGATGGACTCGCATCATCGCCAACTGTCCATACTTCTGTAGGTGTTGTCGATTCTTCCAATGGTGTCAATACTACTCGACCATCCACCCATCCTCAACAACCTCGTCGCTTTCATTGGTTGGGTCCTATGCTTTCCTCCAAGTGGTCATGGATGATATTCGAATCACCCTGCTGGGTTTGGACCATGTTCCTCTTGAATCACAAACGTCAAATGGATTATGACAACTACCAAAGAGACTTTATCGAAATGGCCGAACACCTCCACAAGAAAAAAGGATGGATGGACGCTATAGTACGGACCCTTCTGGGAATGTCACGAAATGACAAACCAACAGAATTCATCCCAGAATCAATCTTGGATCCGCCATTTTTGGATGCCTTGTACGCCATGTTGGGACAAGAAATGGTCCCGAATGTTACCAACCAAGTGTTGATTGGTTGGTTCTTGTTGCATTACCTGTACCGGTCCTTGGTGTATCCGATCTTTCTGTCCAAATCGTCTCGCATGCCCCTCGGTATTTCCCTGTTTGGAGTTTGTTACACCTTGTTGAACGGATACTTGCAACCTTACGACTTGATCTTTCAACAAGTGTTTCCAGATGAATACCAATATTCCATACAGTTTTGGAGTGGCATTGTCATGGGGGCACTTGGATTTGCCATTGGCTGTCATTCCGACCATACATTGTTGGAACTCAAACGGGACAAGGAATCCAGTGGCGGCGATGCGTACTACCAGATTCCACGTGACGGACTCTTCGAATACGTGTCATCACCGCATTACCTGGGAGAAATTTTGGAATGGACCGGTTTTTGTATCGCGTGCAACTTCAGTCTCGCCAGTGTCTCGTTCGTACTTTGGACGGTTGCCAATCTGGTCCCCCGAGCGTACGCAACGCACCGATGGTACCATGACAAGTTCCACGAAGAGTATCCAACGTTGAATCGAAAGGTCATCATCCCGTTCGTCGTTTGAACTGCAATGGATATGATATAGAAGAAATTTGTGGTACGTCGAAAAAAAGAAGAACAAAGGGGGTCGTCCCGTTCATACTACTACCTCCTTGTTGTACTCGTGGGAATTAATATCCAACAAATCGAATGTATGCTTTCTACATTTGTTGGACGCTATCCCACACAGATCAAATACAGTCCTCGCGGCTTGTCTAAAACGGGTGGGAATTGTTTTTTTTCTTTCACCATCAACCCTCTGCTGCTTGGATACACCGTTACAAAAGACGCCTCTTTTTGTTTCTATATATTTGTATATTTTTATGTTTTTCTCACACAAACGTTGTTTGTGTGTGGATCCATCTGTCGTGTTCATTTGTAAAGACCATCGATCCGTTGCAACAGCAAACAAAAGGTTTCTTTATTGTACTGGTCAGTTCAATTCTAGTTTATACACCGATTGTACCTTTTGGAAATGAATGAAAAGAATGTATGAATCAATGACACTAAGGAAGTGTGTTTATGGATACGTTGTATGTAAAAAGGCCCGTTTTTTTTGCTATTTGGGAATCATTTTCACGTAAAAGTTTAAAGTAAAAGATCGTGGATGAGAATGGTGGAGTTGCACCCGACGTGCCATTACTCCCTTTTTATCGGTTCACCTCATCATCGTCTTCCACGTGGTGAGCATGTTTGCCGACAGTGGCATCGTAAAAGTCTTCCAGTTCCTGCCAATATCCATCGTTGGGATCGGCAATCGGCCTTGTTTCGTGAATGATATCGAGGGCATAATCCGGCGTCCATCTGTATTCTTGAATGAGATACGCAATAATGGTGGAAACGCTACGACTCTTCCCCCTCCAGCAATGTACCAATACACGGCCGCCCTTCTTGAGTGCATGATCTATAAACGGGAGCGTTCGATCGAAGTATTGCGAAATGTTGTTTTCGGGCTTGGAATTATCATAAAGTGTATCAATATGAAGACAAGAAAAGAGGTTGGGCCATTTGCAAGATCCAGCTGGTTCCAAACTTAGAATATGGGTAATTCCCGCCTGTTGCAGTGCTGGAAGGTTGTACGCCGCCCCTATGGCATGAAGAATAGTTTTTGAAAACAGTCGCAGAAAATCAGGAAACCAGAATGAATGCAGCAAATAAAAAGAGGAACATTGTTCGAATTGTATTGACAGTGAGTCACCCTGTTTCTTACCGATTGATCCCACATAAAGTCCATCGACACCGTCGATCGGAACCGGGTGTCCATCCCGTTCTACTAGTTCCATTGCCATCAAAGCGTCGTCAAATTGTTCTTCCAAATCCGTGGTCTCTGGATCCGACGCATAGTACAACTCAATCACAGCGGCACGAAGCTTGCTGTATCCCACTCCCTCTAAGAACGATGACGGAGATTCGCCTCGTGCCCTCACACAGTTGCTCGTTGTCGTTGCCGTCAAAAGATTACTACTCGTGCTATTGTTACTACCGGATGTTGTTGCAGCCAAATAGCCAAAAAGACCGAGAAGCGAGACGGCCAGGGAGGCAGCCGCCATTGTTGCCAGGCGTTCCGAGGATATCGTCAATCTCATGTTGTGGCAGCCGGTTATCTATCTTTCTCTTTCTTTGTGTGCATAGGAGGAAAGAAACTCTTTCATCCATTCATGCTCCTACTACTACTACTACTGAAGTAGACCGAATCCGACAAAAGATTCATTCGATCATCATCTATCTGTCTCTACAGCTACTCTAGTAGTAGAGACATGTGGCGAGGATGATTGGCATGTGGCGCGGGTATGGTAGCAGCAGTCTTGCGAAGTTTCCACATATACAGAGTATTTGTGTATTGGTGTGACAATTATTAAGTGGCAGATTCTCTGCCACCCTTTTTGTCGTTTATTTTCTTATTTTTGTTGGGGAGATTGGAGATTCACAATGAAAATTTGTGGAACCGGCGTCTTTGACAAGCCGACACGACCCGTGAACGACAGATTTTTCATGCAAGATGACGCAAGCAACGAATGAAATTGAATCTTTCCACATGTAAAAATGAATCTCTTTACCTCTATTTCAAGGTATTGCTTGAAATTATATACGTAGTACAATACACTATAAAAATACAAGACTACGTAATTGCATTCATTCAAATGAGCAAACAAAATCGAAACTATTCGTCTTTTTCATAACAACAGTCTCTCTAAAGAGTTACGTCTACCGGTAGCTACTCCGCACTACAAATCATACCAGTAGAGTACCGTAGTAATTCTAATTACCAGTCAACATCATACGACGTGCTACAGTAGACGGTAGTCACCTCGCATTTTGAACACTACAGAACGAACTTATCACAGTTGGTAGTAGGTCGTTTTTGATCTATGATTACCGGTACGTACTGCTACTACTTTTTAAAATCGACAGCCCTTTTTCATGTGTTAATAACATAATGTGGAGTAGCCAATTAAGACATTATTGCTGAAGCACCTTTTTTCCCAACCGTTAGTACTACACACGCTGCTGATAACGTATGGATATTACTTCCCCCTATTATATTGGGCTTGGTCTGAGAGTACCGGTACATTGTTTGTGCTGACATTTCCTGGTGTGGACAATCCATCATAACTCAGGCAAGGCAGACCGAGCATGTCGACACAAGCACGTTTCTGGTGCCGTGTCCTCTGCGGAATTTTTCAACCATAATAAGGCTTCGAAACCTTCGTTCACAGTCAATTACTTTTGTCACTTTTTGTATCCCAGCAGTGGACGTGTGCCAGTCAGAGTACTTTGGATAGTTCCATGGAATTTAGGTTCGTCACTGCAATCACATAGATGCAAAAGGGACACTTACTTCATCTTAGACTGCAAAAATAGAGTCCGATTCCTGGGTTCAAACGCGTCCTCCATCCGTCATCCACTGGATCGCGACAATTTTGGTAACACCCTGTCTTCATCTTTGCGGTTAACTGAGATAGCATTCCTTCTGTAACGTACGTCCTTTCGTTGGGAAGGAACTTGCAATCATGCAGTGTTCCCGCTGTTGATGCGTTTTTTTACTGTAAATGCCATCAAGTTTATCAAAGACCATTGACCCTTCGAAAACTCTACTGCCTAGAATTCTCAGCATTTTCTTTGGGCTTCTCGCTCGCTTCGTCGCGCCAAAAAGGATACGATCATCATTAACTCGCACCGTACGGGCATTATATTAATGATGGTGAGTGTTGTATGAGACGAACCGGGAAGTTTGGTTCGGCAAGACTAAAGCTCTTCCCTGATTTCAGAGGGTTCCCAAATTTCCACAACACACCGCAAGATGAAGAAAGCGAAAGTTTCCATTTTCCATCACAAGCATGAAGAAGAAAAACAATCGATGATTAACTGTAAACTGTTCTCTGGTGCAAGCTTGTTGGTCTTAGAGACATCATTTATGAATCTCAGTGTGAGAGAACGATCTTTTTCTCTGACTTCCGCTTTTGCGATATAGTAGTATATTTTTTCTGTTCGAGGGTCATTCGGAACAGGAGCCACAAAAGACAAATAATGAGGAAAACAACGAACATGGCAGTCAACAGCTGTGATGAATTGAGCTTTTCGAAGACATGAGGCCCAAAAGAAAACCAGTGAAAGGGTCACATTATGAAAAACGATTTCACAGTCAACACTCAACACCATGATGAACACAATCTTCTCACAGTTTTCACTCCACCCACCATTTTCACTATTATTGATAAGAAATCCATGATCCAAACATGAAAATGACATTGCACGAAACGGATAACCATTCAAGTCACGCGGTTAATGCCGAAATCGGAGCAATTCCGTCGATTGTTCCATTCATTCGCTCCAATAAGGCGACGCATCCTAGAAAAGTCAGCTGCGATCAAGCGTCTCCGATCTTCCCATCAAGTGCAAAGAAGGTACCGCCTGAAAAACTCAGCCGAGACGGAATCAAGAGAAAGCATTGCCGCCGGAATTCGGTGGTCATTAAAGAGAAACTCGAATCGCTTCTATGCTGGGAAGATTTAAACCAAACTCCCCTTGGAAATGAAAAATCAAATGGCTCCAACACAACTTTATCATTGCACATATCGATGGCTCTAAAAATAGGAAACTCCGTTTCAAGTGGTGATGGGGAAGCTAAACGTCAAAAAAGGGAGCGATCGTAGAACTTGCAACAGACGTGGCGTGGGCGACGTTTCCGCGCATGGAACCACCTTACATTACTGCATGAAACACTAAAATAGTTTTCCCAACCAATTAATCTTCTTATTACGTTAGTAATGGCAATCTACCCAACTTGTTACGGATCTCGTCGAATCAGCAATGATCCTTCTACTTATCTGCGAGATGATGATCGTGTATTTCTCCACAACCATGCTTTCTCACTTCACAGACTTGCCGCAATTCTCATATTTTACGTTGGCCGTCCATAAATCAATCAAAAAAGTCTCCAAATTGCAAGATAGAAACACAGGAATGGAAAAGATGTACAACAGCGTGCAAAGTCGAAATTATATTGGTATGAGATTGGAGCAAGGCTCTTGGTTGCCTTCCATCACCGGATATCAAACCGAGCAGACGGCGAAGCAGGCACCAGAACCATTAGATAATGTCTCGTCCGGCGACATTCCAAGCAAAACATTTCCGACACTCACGATGCAACCATGATCTCGAATTGTTGTCGATTTTTGAGCGTTTTCAAAAGAGCCGCTGAGCCGAAGTCATTCCACGCCCTGCCACCAACAGGCCGTACAAGCTACCATCATTTGGTCATTACTCCATCAGTTATTTTTTTTCATCTTCTTCATTTACCATCCCGCTTCCGGCTGAAGTTTCCGGTCCACATCATTGGCAACTTGTTCTGGCCGGGTGTTGGCATGACACCCACTCCACAAAACAATCAAGGCGCATTCTTCCTTGTTTCCCGTATAAGATTGATGCACGCTTCCCACTTCATTGATCATGCACTTGCCCGACTCGACCTTGAAGTGTTGAAAGAAATGTTTCTTGGTAATATTGGGACCTTTGAGAGACTCCCCTTGCAATTCTTCTCTTGGAACACGAAACATGAATCGAAATTCTTCCAAGCATCCCTTGAGAGTAAGTTCAAATTCGATGTTTGGATGGGCATGGATTTTGAAGAACATGCCGGGTGGTAGAACCATGACTTGTAATTGCAGTTGGTGGCCATTGCTTTGGCCGGTTTCCAAAAATTCCGTCCAATCCGCTAAATGGTTGGGATCTCTTCCAAACAAAGTTTGCACCGATGAATGCCACCGTCGGTCAAATTCTTGACAATATTTGTCGGGAATGTATATATTCGTATGGTGTTTGCTCTCGTTGACAATTTCGCTTATGGATGGAAAGTTGTTGGGATCTTCAACGATATGGGCTGGACCCTTGTACAGTTTGGACTTGTTTCTGCTCGAACTAGATCCTGGTTCATTATTTCTATTGTCCACATCGATCTTTACTTCGTCAGGATCGATGTAATGACACAAATAGCTAATCGGTATGGCTTCCATGGTGGACTTTCTTGGTGTCGTCAAGTGACAATAATGATTGACTGTGACTTTGAATGATTGACCATCATCCGTTTTATCATACACGACGTGTACATACATAGGTACGGGACTCTTCATTGGTAGTAGAAAACTTATTTCACACTTCTTTTACTACCGTAGCTAGAGCAAGCCCAGACGATGACTCCATCGGACTACATTGACTGTAAAAACACTTGAAATTTGGGCACGCTTTCGCGCGTGTGCGCAGGATGAATTTGGTGGATCTTGTGACTCCCTGAAAAACTATCATACGTACCGGTATGTACCTCGTCTCATCATCGGCAGAGAAGGAACTTCACAGTCAATAATCGGCATAAAAAACGATAACAAGAAGATTCCACCTAAAGGTCCTTTTTAAGCGAACATGTTCACAGTCAATGTATCTATCCTCATAATTCTACTTCAATCCTGCGATATTACAATGCCTTCCGCGACTACCAAGGTTTCTGAAACGATAGAAAAGCCCCGTTAGGATGCTTTTCTGTGAAAACCTGAGATACAACAGCGCAATATCTGATTGTCGTTAACAGTCGAGAATGTCGAAACCGATGCGTCAATCAGAGTCATCGTTCCTCCTTTTTATCGAACGCAGCCGTCGCCACCTTCCCTTTTTATTCCACGATTATTTTCAAAAACAAAACAACGAAAAAGCAAACCCTTTACAGTTTGCACGACCCTGTCGTCCACCAGTGCGTTTCTCTCTTAGAATCATTATCTTTTCTCCCACACGACACATCCATAAAATGAAACCGACCAACATCAACGCGATAAATGCTACTACGGTCATCGGGGGAGCGCAATCAAGAATGTTGGCGGATCAACAGCAGCAGCAACAACAACGGGAAAAACAACAATTATTGATCCTACAGGGCCTATTTGTGACAAGCATGGCTCGCCGATGCGAAGAATACAATGTACTAGATTATGTTACCGCCGCGTTAGACATAAGCAACGGTATTGGCACAGAATCGACAGCTTTGGTGGAAACAAAGCCACAGCTGCAGTAGCAGGCGAAATGTATCATATGAAATGTTGTCAATTGCCACATTCTGGCTGCCGTTGAAGCGATGATGATTTCGAGTTGTGACAGTCCTCGTGGACCTTCTCACAGCATTCTTGTGGATTTTTTCCCTTGTGGATTTTTTCATTCGTTTTGTCGTTCTTGCTTATCAATCATCAGAAAAGAGAATACGCTACGTTTTTGGTTTTGTGCACTACGAGGTATTCTTACCAGCTACGTCTTGCTTCCGTGGAAGAACAATCATTACGTGTTCCAAATTCCAACTTCAAATGCAGTGGCAGATACTCATGTGTCATGAAAGAATGGAAAGAGTTTTTCTTTCAAGAACAAACTGTTAACTACGAACAATTTAGCTTGAAATCAAAACTACTCTTCAATGTCGTTTTACTCTATCTGTTCAGAATGAAACATCGTTGCCGGTTCTGTTGACAGTTGACAATCTATCCTCTTGAAATAGTGTGCTACAGTAGTTGGGAAGGTTATGCTTAGCTGTCGACGAAAATATGGTGCGTCCCACATGTCCGGGTTTCTCTCGTGTTGGAGTGCACTGGAATAAATAATGCTGATCGATGTGGTGTTGCCAGAAACCTTTCGAAATTCTGGTTGTCGGCGCATGGAGGTTGGAGTGTTTTCGTTGTCCGCACCTCCTACAGTAGGTATGATACCGGTAGAGAGCATTACTAACAGTAAGTATCTTGGATGACGAGGATCTTTGCCTTCGCGCGCAGTAAAATAGTACATGTAGTAATCATTAGAGTTTCAGAATCTTAATAGCACTCTACTACCGTAGTCGTAGTTGTGGTAGGAAAGTTCACTTCCAAAAGAAACTTGAACTTGAAAGGGAAAAACTTTCTCTCTCTAGGTGTATAAATAAAATCGTTTCTCACCTTATCTCTCTCCTTGGGATACACTTACAATTTGTGTGTCTATTAAGATTTTTTAGTAGACTGGCTGGTAGTGCAATTTTCCAACGTTGTGCCAACTGTAAAGGACTGACGATACGTCGTACCGGTTAAGTAGAAAAAATAAGATGGTTGGGATCCTCAAGATCCATACTTTCAGTTCTTGTTGGTTTCTTCCGCTCAAATCTTCTGGAAGAAGCAGTTCTGAATTCTTTAAGTCTCCCTTTCTTCTAATTTTTTTTTAAATCATCACGGTCAGCTGCTCCTGTTGGATTCATAAAAAAAAAACTACAGGAAAAACAACCCGTTGCCGTCATATCTTGCTCTTTCTGCTGGCCCCGTCATCTTTGGGAAGTATTACTGCGTATTACTGTGTATCATGGATCCTAACACTTTGCCCCCCACCTGTCTTTCCCGGAAACTAGCTGTCGTTGGGAATCAAAGACCATCAAGAGAAAGATTCCCGTATCTGCCGTCGTCTGTAGTGCAAAACGAGTACACAGTACTGGATATTCTTCATCTTGCAGAAACAATCATCTCGGAGGGAATGAATCATCAAGAAGCCCATCATGGGGAAGCCAAAACAGAAGAACAAATGAAAACGGAACAAAAAAAGGTCCCACAATAGAGATCTCCCACGAAAGAGAGTGAATGGAAGAGAAACTGCCGTTCAAAAACTCGATGGGCATTTTGCATTACTATTGGGCAACACTGTGCATTCTAAGTAAAACGTAAAAGGACAATCGTTACATACTTCTCTATTGCAAACCCTCTTTCTTGTAGAAACCAAAATAGACTCGTAACCTTTTTTTTAAGACTCTCCATAGACAATCTCGGGAGAAGAACAGTAGTGTCGGTCCTCCTCGTTACGGTCATTTTCGTCGCTCGAGTAAAAATGAGATTGTTGCTTTTGTGGCGCATTGTTTGGAGGACTATCTTGCAACAAGTTGACGCTGCTGTCGTCGTCATCATCATCATCATCATGATCATAATGTGCGTGTTGTGACTCTTGGTGAGTAGCGAGGCGATGTTGTTGTTGTTGACGTTCGTTACTGGCCCGTCGGTGTCGTTTACGCTGATCGCGACGTCGCTGATGACGCAGTACAGAGCTTTCCATTGTCTCTTGGGTCAATGTGGAATGGGGAGTATCGTGAACGGCACCTGTGAGTGATGGAAACAGCATAGGTGATCGTTTGAGGACTGGTTGTTCGTTTGTCTCGTCGTCCTCGTCCTCGTCCTCGTCGTCACTGCCAATGGGAAGTGAAGCTGGTCGACGGTCATCATCATCATCATCATCATCGTTGTCAACATCGTTGCAGTTGGTTCTAGCAGTTGAACGGTGACGCGCAGGATAGGAATGGGTAGTGGCTTCGTCGTCTGTACCGTGACGATTGTTGTGGGACGATTGTGTCTTCAATCCCGACGATTCTGTATAGGAATCACAATGATCATCGTCATCATCATTGGGTTGTTTGTCTGTTTCATCATCATACTCTTCTTGTAATTGCTCCACCATGGGCAACAACAAAAAGTCGCAAAATACCGCCAAAGTTCCGTCGTCGTCTTGTTCTTCAAGATTCCGGCTTGTGTTACCCCTGTGAACAGTCAAGGAATGTTGAACGGCCAAAATACCTTGCTGGTTGACACTGATACAAGTTTCCTTGGCCATGTCTAGTGGTTGTAATGCTTGTCGCCAATGTGTCAATGTGTAGGTATGGATCAGTTTATGTGGCTTTCTTGGTTGTTGTTGTTGCTGCGAATAATACAACGTATCCGATGATATATTGGAAAATTCGATCGATCCAGGAATTTCCACCGATACTTGACTGGAATATCCCTTGGTGAATAGTCGCAAACAGGGCTGCGGTTTGGTGGTGAAACCCAAATGGTTGCTTTTGTTTGGTTGTTCCTGCCAAAACTCCACTTGTACCAACGTGGCACCGGGTACCAATTCCAATTCCGTCTTGGCTTCCTTCAGACACGTCGACGTCGACAACCATCGTGCGGCGATCGGCGATTGTTGAAACGCCGCGGACAGTTCGGCCGCTTCTTCCGCTTCCGGAGTTTCCAAACCGGGAATGGCGGCCGTGGCCATGATCGATTGATGATGGTTGTGTTGATGAAAGGTTTCCCATTCCAACCGCAAGAGTTCGGTGGAGGCATGATAGGCCATGGTCAAGGTCGAAGAGATCGTGGATGAAGTACTGTTGTTGTTGTTGTTGTTGTTGGATCCGAACGGAGCCACAGAGCTGTTGGCAGTGGTCAACAAGACCGTCAAACATTGCAAAAAGGTATGCCAATGAATGGTAAAATCGAATGTGTCTGTTTCTGTATTTTTATCGTCATCTTCCTCGTGATCATTGTAATTTGGATGGTGTGCCAATTGATAGTGTTGGAAGAAAGTACAAGGCAGTTCCATGGAGGCTTGAAACTGTTTGTTGGACGATTGGGAATGAATAGTGATTGCATTGGCATTACAGAAGATAGTCATTGGTTGTGTGGGTATCACAGTAGAGCGACGTTGAGTCTGTGTAATGTTGGCAGTAGTAGAACCTTGAGTCGTACGTGTGGACGACGACTTGCGATGCTGAGAGGATGACGAGGATAAACCTGTCTTGGAAAAGGATTGCAAGATTTCCACTAGTACTTTGGGATTTTCACATCGACAAAGGAACATGATATCATCTTCCATTTCCTCTTCTTGCTCTTTTTGATTTTGTTCATTACCTCCTTGAATGGATCGATGAGCTTCTTCTTCTTCTTCTTCTTCTTGAGAGTGTGAGTGATGAGAGCGATGTGATCTGTTCGTTGTCGGACTACGAGTAGAACGATTCTTTTGGATTTTGTTGACAGCAGCACTACTACCAGTGAACGATACTGCCGAATCTAGACCAGAGGAGAGACGTTGTCGACCATGACGGAGATTACCTGCGTTTCTTTCACTGTCACTGTCGCTGGATGGCGAAGGAGTATAGACGGCCATACTGGATGAAATTCAAGTGTCTACCACGAACACTTCATTGATTTTGTGACAGATTAAGACAAGACAAGACAAGACAAGACAAAGACCCTCAAACTGCGGCCGCTCTCTCATGGGTTGATTTTTATGATGAGCCTTTCACCAAAGACAAGAAACGCGTGTGTTGATGAGAGGGAGTTTTCTGTCCTACTCGGAGTACGACGTACTCGTATGATACAATTCTGTGTATGATACGCAGTACCTGGTACGGTACGTCACGGTAGTAACCGCACCTTGGAACTTCGTACTGGAGAACTACCGAAAGTGTTGATGATCTGGCCGTCAGCTCGTCGGCTCAACTCATCTCCAAACTATTAACGTATGTTACTACGAGTTCGTAGTATGGAGTACAACGGTATGTACATACTGTCATATACGTAGTATTAATACATGATTGGCCACACCCATCTGTCCAACGATTGGCGATCCATCTGTCCAACGCTTTTTGTCATTGACAAAAATGGGCGCCTTTTGTCCTCTCTACTACGGTACCGTACTCGGAGTCCTGAGGATGCTACGGCAGAGCACGCCAAAGTGTCATGCGACAATTTTCACACGATTGTGGTCTGCAACTTTCCAACGCTTGTCCCCGCCTAATTGGAAAAGGCTGCGGCGATGGTAACGAACAATGTCAAGTGGTTCTTTTTCAGATAGTCACTCTGCCGCTTGGTATAATAATATTAAAAATGTCCCGCCCATTTTCAATGTTCCTTCTTCGCGGTTCTCCATTAGCACATGATGTATTCTGCGAGTCAGAGAAGGTTGCGGATAGATAAAATTGAAAAAGTACTCGCGGCCAAACGCAACCTCGATATTTATCGTCACTGACAAAATAGACATTCCCGGCACTGCTCCAACGCTCCCTCAACGGTGGACGGAACGTGCCTCGACAAAATTTTAATACGCGCCAGCCCATCCATTACCGCGGATGCATCACCAAAGTTATCATCCCAACGCGAAAGGGGTATCCTTTTTTTGTATCATAGATAGTGAGTATCCTCATCATCTTGATGCGTGTCCCCTATCTTGTTGCATGCGGAACGGAAGATATCACATTACGGATGTGACAGTGCACCCGTTGTCGCTTATTGCTTTCTTCTTCTTTCACAAGTAGAGGAAGTTTGGCTGAGAGAGAGGGAGAGAGAGAACCAAAACTCAACGATTGTCTCCAAATCGCTTCATCCGTTTTCACAACTACTCTCACAAAACAACTCAAAGGAACGTTGCCGCAACAACAGCAACAAGAACAACCTTGTTGCAGAGAGAAAACATTGATCGGGAATCAACCTTCACCAACTTTTTTTTGTGATCACATCATAGCAGTCCAAAAGAGCCGCTCCAAAAACTACTTTTCTTGAACGTTTTCTCTTTCTTTCCTTCGACAGACTCGAACAATAAAACAAGCGTCACCATGGCACCACTTTCAACATCTACTCCAAGTTCCTCTGCCGATAGCAGCAAGCCCATCTTCTATCGGATCGTGTCCTTCATCAAGACAGCATTTAGTATGACATTGGTTCTCTTCTCCGTTGTAGTTGTTTCGGCGGCAATCTTTACCAAGCAAACGGACGCCACCTACAAATATGGCATTCATCCCATCGTGGCGCTTTGTGTGTTTTGGTTCTCCTTGGCTTGGCTTGCCATCATGGAAGGAGGTTTGAACTGCATGGTCGGGTTACAACCCATCCCCAAGTCCTTGTACAAAAAGACCCACCCCAAAGCCTACCTTTGCACCAAGGCCGCTCACGGAGGTGACAGGATCGAGCGGTTCATCGTTGGACGCCAGTACATCGATTTAACCATTGTCTTCAGTACTTCATTCATGGTCAACGCCATTGCGGGTGCCCAGGTACTTGGATTGCCCCCCGTTGTCAATGACATCTTTTTGGGATCTGACTTGGGCGTCATTCTCTGTTTCATTGTCTTTGGGCAACTCATTTCGGTTATCAACTGCTCTCACAACATGCTCGATTACATCAACAATTGGTGTATGGTGTTTACTACCTACCTGGCATTTTTGATTGAAGCCACGGGAATCCTCCACGCCGTGTATTTCGTACAAATTATTTTCACCAAGTTGGCCGGTCACAAGAACCTCATCACCGGTAATGTCCAATCGTCAAAGAAACAACTCCTCGAAAAGAAGAAGCAAAAGAACAATAAAGTCGAGCTGGGAGCCGATGCCGGCTCCACCGATGACAGTGGAACCGAAGAAGAAGCAGAAGATGAAGAAGATATTGCACTCGAACTTGCCGAAACTCCTTCAACGGCGAAACCTATTTGGAAACGCGTTTTGTTCTGGGCGCGGATTGTCTTTTCTTTGGCCATGTCTGCCTTTGCTATCACGGTCTTTATGAAAGCAATGGTGCAAGGGAACACTACGTTGCGGGCTGAAATCCCCCTACCCGTTGCTGTCATTAGCTTGATCATCCTCTTGCTCTTGGGAGGTATCATGGAGGCGCTCCAAATTGCCCTCTTTGCCGTCAAGCATCTCGATAAAGCCACAATTGAAGGCAACCCTCGTGCACGACGAAACTGCCAACTGATTTTTGGTTCCGGAGGAGATAAGGGCTACCATGACAGCAAGCTGAACTCGTTTTTGGTGGGCCGACAAATCGCCCAAACCGTTGTCATGTTCATGATTGCACGCATTGTCAGCGTCAACATGAAAGTGCCGGGTGAAACCATGTTTGGGGTCTCAGCTACCGTCCAAAAGATCCTATTTGATAGCGGCTTGTTGAATTCGTTGGTGTTTACCATCTTTGCCAGTCTCTCGTGGCGTGTCACGGCCAATTTCTTTCCAATGTTGTACTTGGGGTCGCCACTGAGCATTTGGATTATCCGTTTGTGTCTCTTGGTGGATGCATCTGGTATTTGCGATGCAGCTTGGGTGTTTGCCAAGATTGTGTCCTATCTAGTGGGGTACAAGAGCGACGACTACTACATTGCGGCTGCCACAGCTGCTGCTGCAACTGATGACAAGCCAGAAGATGTGGAAGTTGCTGCTGATGGTCAAGGGGAAGAGATCTTGAAAAAGAAATCGGGATATAAGAAGCAATCCAGCGTCACGACAGAGTCACTCGACTCTTCGTCGTCGTGCGAAGGCAGCTGCCATGCTGCTAACTCTAAAAAGGAACGCAACTAGACTAGTTGCGTTCCATCATGGGTGTTCCATCATGGGTGTTCCATCATGGGTTGGAACTTCCGTTGTTCCCTTTTTATGTGCATCTTGTGTGACCAGTATACAACTACCATGAACCGAAACTTATAAATACTTGGATATAAAGGTAAACATCCTTAGAATTTTTGAAAACCAAGTTGATTTTTTGTTACATTTTAAAATTGTACGGGTTCACAAATCAGGAAAGTCAACCTCGTAATAAGTGCTTCTGAATCACCTTTTGTGATTCCACGATGACAATGTTACTACTGGAATGTTCCGCCCTCTCTTCCAATTCATCGTCCAATTCTACGCCATCCTGTAAAAATTCATTACAACACTGCGGGGAAAACATGGAAGCCATTTCTCGGCATGATGATTCATCAAACACGCCAGGGTTTACGGCATCCAAGGCGTCGTTCCATACTTCTAGACAAGTTGGAATTTCCTGGTCCGGTTGCCATTGCTTCCCTCCATACTGGAGAGGCAAATAGACACTCTTTTCTTCCAAAGAAGGTGGAGGATAGGGATATTCGTTGGTGATGCTGTAGCAGAGATCGCAGACGTAAAATTTTTCGGAAGTCTTGGCCGAGGTTGCGAATGTTGTATAGAGCAAGAAAAAGAGTACTGCTGCAGCGTTGGTGAACGTCATGGTTAAGAAAAAGAAAACGCTACCGCTTTCCTTGTTTTTTGTTGTAGCCAGAGTGGAAATATGTGCAAAAAGAATGTAAACCACCATTGATAGGATTGATGGGACATGTGCGACTTGTACTCCCGAGTATATTTTTCAAGAAGAGCCGGGGTAGCTTTTCATGCAACAGCAAGACAACGGAAAACAAAGAATGTTCCTCTCACTGTTTTGGCACGTGAGGCATTTTTTTCAGCTTTATACTCAAGAAGACGTTTCTGTCAACGTCGAAATACATAGAGAGGACGAAGGGAAGACATGCACACTCCAACGGAGGAAGACTACTACACGCTACATGAGTAAAAAGATCCTTGTTCTCGACTTCTCCATTTCTCTTTCTTTAAATAAACAAGAACAGTCACACGTGGAATGATTCTTCACATTTACCAAAATATCGCTTGTTGACAATATTGCGAGGAACATCCGGAAAAATAAAGGTACTTTTTGATAAATCTCCTATTGGATATTGACCTTTTATATCATAACATTTAAACTCCTCTACTACTAGGTACTAGAGAAATATGACAATTCATTGATGTAAAGACTACAACTCGAGGTGAAATGATGGTGGGGGAAAAAATCAACAATTTCCCGACCGAACCCAATCAGTAGTAGAGACTTGTTAATTAACAGTACCTAAGTGGCTGAGCGATCACTTCGTCTACCTAGCAAGCTGAGAGGCAGTAGACTACTGCATGAAGAGAATAAGACCTACCGTAACTGTAAGTCGTACATCGGTGAGCGTGGAGTCAGATTTGTATAAAGAAAATAATTATAAAGCAATTCTTGTTTCTCTTCCGCATGGTATTCCATAGCAGATTACTGTATGGGATTCATACATCTCCTAGCAGCGGAAGACGAGGATTTTATGCTTCCAAGGTCAAAGTTACGTCAGATTCAGCAGGTCAGAAGGCGAGATCTTCCCCTTCTACCAGTTCCTGTGACTCGACTGTATCGAAATCTTAGCTGACAGATGCCCACCGCAGCAGTCACTTCAACATCGATATGACGTCTCCTTCCTTTCCTTTTCCGCGCATATAGCAATGATGCCTTTGCGGGCAATTAAAGCTCCACAGGTGTCAGGAGCGTTTCTTTCAACAAAGGCTGTCTGCACATAGGACAGGATTGCACCAAATCTCTGTATTGAGTCAAATGTCGGTGGCAAGACTCGTGAAGGATATGATTACATGGAAGGAAGGCCAATTCTGTAACATCGTGATTGGCGAGAGATGTCAAGCAAATGCAACAAGGTTCGAGTTCTCTCGGTTCCTCGTTGTCATCGTCGTCTTTTGCTTGGATGGTGTCACCATCCCAATCCTGTAGTTCACTGTTGGCATATCTGTCATCATCAAAGAGATGTTCTAACCCTTCGATGTGAAATCCCAATAATTGATCCTGCTCCAACGTGAAGTGAAAGGCATTATACTCCAGTTCTTCAGAATGCATACTAAGGTCGGTCGCACATAGAGTGACGATTCTTGGGCATAAGTGACCATCTGAAATTGCAAATCGCTGCTGTATTGTCAGAGAAATTTCCACCCGGAATTGCAACTCGATGGAATATTGTCGAAATACCAGTGATTCCCATTTGCAAAGATCGTTCAAAATGTGGTTCACAGCAGATGTTGATAGTCGAGCGCTGCCGGCAATCCTACGACATGAACCATTCTTGCAGGGGATGCTTCCTTCGAAATCGTATTTTGTTGAGGCAAGATTTTGTTGGATTTCTAGGAGGAGTTTACCATGATGTTGCACCGTAACAGAATCTCTTGATGCTGACATATAACTCTTCATTAGTTGAATGGGGTCGACTGGGGTGGCTCGATGTTGCATGATAAGGAAATAGACCGAATCAAAACTTCGATTCGGGGGACGACTAATCCCTTTGGTGCTGCATTTGTTGCCCATTTTGATTGAGGTAGGTAAGTGTAGAATGAGAATCGATCTGTCTTCTCGGAGGTGATGTTATGATGTGATGTGTGATGGCCCAATTTCATGATATTTACGTCGTACTTCGTCCAGAGTAGTAGTAAAAAAGGAATCTATCCGGTGAATCCATCAAGTCTTTCTTGACATCATCAGTCGTGCCAAAAGTGACTGGACACTGCACGTGTCAGGAAGGTATCTTCCGTTGGTTGGTTGGTTGTCAAATTGCTTTTTGTTTTGGCAACCATTTACTTTCTCTTCGTGAAATTGAAACAACATAATGATGTATAATCTTTCCATCTCTACCTTCAACCTGTAGTTCTTGGTAATGCTGCTTCATCATTTGAATACCGCATAGTCACCGCCTAACTGATCCAGGACTATGCAGGCAACGAATACAGCGACCGTTCCGATGGACTACGTGTAGTGTTAATGAAGCTGAACGTGTACGTTTGTGTGGGTGTTATTAGTTGGTATGATTAATGAAAAGTTTGGTTTGATGAGAGGCATCTAGAAAGAGAGTGAAAGAAGGATCCTTTCTGATATGTAGTATTTGGGGAAGAAAGGAGCATTCCATTGGCTGGTCTGAGTCGACAAAAAAATCATTGTGGGTATTTACAGCGTGATATTTTCGTCGAATGCAGCTGCTGGTCAGGGAGTGCCACGAATAGCATGGTCGATGGAAGCATCGAAAGATGGCAAGAGAAAGAGTGAAATCGTTGCTTGGGATTTCAATACAGAACGTACTCTTGATCCAATCAACTGACACGCACTTCAAAATGCAAAAGATAATACTCCATAATAGGAATTGGCCAAGAAGCTGTATAAGCAAGATGGGGCCAAGAGCAAAATCTGTCTGTAGACGTGTCGTTGCACTCCGTGTATGTAAAATGTAAAAGCCGTGGTAGCGGGTTGAAGCAAAGTATATATAATATGTACACGCATCTTGGTTTTTCTCCAAGAAAAGTTATTGGTGCTTCATCGTCAGCGGCGATGGTCGATAGCCACAGAATGTGCATCGACAAATGTAGCAAAATAGGAAGTAATCACGCGCAAGAATAAGGCCGACACTGGTAGTTGTTGTATATGTGCAGTGATGTGATATCAAAAGTGTGTTCTTGGTTCACCTTATTCTGCGATATTTTTGAGAAACAAGGAAGGAGTCGCAAGAGATAAATGGTGATGGATAATTCTTGCAACGACCGTTCTTCTTTCGTCAAAAAAAGGATCGTTTTGTTGTTTGTACAGGAAGTTTTGGGACGATTGAGATCGAATTGATCGCTAAAAGGGGGGAGAGAAAAGTTATGGTTGTTGTTGTGTTTTGTAAAAAAAAATGATGATGAAGGTGGACTGGGCCCAACATTCTCATCATCATCAACATCCATCAAGGTCGTCGTTGTCATCATCATCATCATCGTTAGGACGGCTCTTGATTTTTATTATCATCAAAATGACGATAGTATAAGTTATTGGTATAAGTTATTGGTTTACCTCTGGAAAAATTCTGCAGTGTAAAACATTTCCAAGAAGAAGAAGAAAAGGTTCAAGAGAAAGTCCGGCATGATTAACGAATGATAGAAGGGATCGATACTGACTGACTGACTGACTGACTGACTGATTGAATGAATAAGTGGATCAATGAACGGCAGAATAATTCAGCATATGGAAGACTTGAAAGAAGTGAGCTCAGCTTGACCAAATGTGCGGCCGTCTGTCTTGCCTTGTTGAATTGTCTTTGATTCAGTTCTTTTTTTCCCTTGCTACTTGGAAACGGCAACACGATTAGCCGTACGTCCCATGATCCGGTCTAATGAGAGGAGATCATACACAAGCAAACGAGAGAGAGAGGAGAGAAGCGAGCGACAAGGGGTGACCAAGCAGTAGTAGTACAGGCGCGATGTTGCAACCTAGTTTTACACTCATAGTCTTTGTGTTGTTGTAGCTTTGGTTGGAAAACGTTCGTGAGCGACATCTCCAAAACGTTTTTTTATTTCCAGCAGGCAGCAGATGGGTTGAATTTACATAAGCCCATTCAAATTCAATTATTAGTTGCGTCAGAATTACGAGACGCAACAGTGTGTTTTGAAATCAATCAACTGCGACGACTGCGGGCACCGAAAGGACGAACATACTACACAGTAGTTTTTTTATCTGTCATGGTCGTCAGAATGATGTTGGTTTGCGTTGCAGTATCCATCTCTCAGTCACGATCCTTTCACGAGTCTACTGCAAACGTTCGATTGAGTCAAATATTTGAATCATATGAAATCCTGATTCTTCAAGATTCCCAGAATTCGAATTCCCTTCTCTCCTTCTGACTCAGTTTCTGAAACTTTCAAGTCCTCTTCTCAATCTCTTTAGTTTTTTTAGTTTATAATTTTCCCGTTAGTGCCCTTCTTAACAAAATATCAATTACACCGCCGTGAGCTACGGCATGTTGACTGTTCCCATATCGACTTTGCGGTAATCTGAAGCTTTGAGCGGACCTGCGATGTTGTAAAAACTTTCCACTGCATTACTCTAAGTCAATTCGTGGATAACTTAACCGTGCGCACAGCTCTCGAAGTCCCACCGTATCAAGTCCGAATTGCAGAGAGTAATGCAGTGGAAAGTTTTTACAACATCGCAGGTCCGCTCAAAGCTTCAGATTACCGCATAGTCGATATCGGAACAGTCGTCGCCAACCAAACTCATCTTGACCAAGCTTAACAAACAGATCTATTGAAAGTACTCAAACAATTTGACAAATTGTTTAGTGGGAAAATCGGTCACTACACCAAACGCCAATTTCACATTGACCTTATGGACGATGCAACACCTTACCATTGCAAGCAACCATATTCAGTTCCCCTTGTCGATCGCGAAGTATTCAAGGCAGAACTCGAACGTCAAGTTGACCTCGATCTCCTTGAACGTTTCTATGAAAGCGAATGGGGAATGCCAATGTTCGCAACCAAGAAGAGTGATGGGTCGATTCGCACCGTTGATGACCTCCGTGCACTTAACAAGGTTATCAAACGGGTTCATTACATCCTGCCAAAGATTCAAAACATTTTCGAACGACGCAAAGGATATCGCTTCTTGACGAAGCTCGACATTAGTATGCAGTACTATTGCTTTCACCTTGACGAAGAATCCTCATGGTACTGTGTTATTGTAACACCGTTCGGCAAATTCCGTCGCCTCGTTTTACCAATGGGTCTCGCAAACTCCCCAGATTGGGCTCAAGCAACCATGGAAGAAGTTCTCCGTGATGTACTCTCAGACATAGAAATCTACATTGACGACATTGCAATCTTCAGCAAGACATGGGAAGAGCACATCCAACTTGTCTCCAAGGTCCTCCGTTTGCTTCAAGACAACGGTTTTACTGTCAAGCCCGAAAAATGTGAATGGGCAGTGCAAGAAACAAACTTCCTCGGTTTTTGGTTCACTCCAGACGGTCTCAAGCAATGGCACAAGAAGATTGAAGCCATCCAGAAGCTCGCCAAACCGAAGACACTCAAGCAACTCCGTGCTTTCGTCGGTGTAGTCAACTTCTACAAGTTGTTTTACCATCGTCGTGCTCACATCATGGGTCCTCTAACCGATCTTAATGGTCTCGACAAATACGAAGGACAACGCAACTTCTCCAAGTATTGGACTCAGGACCATGACAAAGCATTTGAAGCCACAAAGCAAATGGTCGCAAAGGAAGTATTGCTCTCGTACCCGGATCCCAACAAGCCGTTCACCATAGAAACTGATGCATCCGATACGCAAATTGGCGCAGTAATTCTACAAGACAACAAACCCGTCGCATTTCATTCTCGTAAACTCACTGGTGCTCAAAGCCGTTATCCGATTCCAGATAAGGAAGCACTTGCTATCGTCGAAGTTCTAACAGTCTTTCGTTCCATGCTACTCGGTGCACAGCTACATATCAAGACCGACCACATGAATCTTACAGAAGATGATATAAAGTCCCAACGTCTCCTAAATTGGCGCCTCCTTATTGAAGAATACGCCCCAACGATCACCTACGTCTCGGGCGAAGAAAACGTCGGCGCAGATTTTCTATCACGCTACCCGCTTCAGTCATCCGCTGAGGAGGAGCAGGAAAAGGCTCTCATCACGGATTCGCGCGCTTTGGAAGAAAGCAAGCTGTCGGAAATTATGCTATACTATCCTGAAGAAATTGAAAACCCTAACGAACATTTACACAGCAACAACAATACATGATCCATCTTTTGGAGGAGAGGCAGAATGCAGTATCCATCTCTCAGTCACGATCCTTTCACGAGTCTACTGCAAACGTTCGATTGAGTCAAATATTTGAATCATATGAAATCCTGATTCTTCAAGATTCCCAGAATTCGAATTCCCTTCTTTCCTTCTGACTCAGTTTCCTCTTCATCTCTGAAACTTTCAAGTCCTCTTCTCAATCTCTTTAGTTTTTTTAGTTTATAATTTTCCCGTTAGTGCCCTTCTTAACTCCGGTAGACTACCGTACCGTAGTTCTTAGGCAAAAACGCGAAAACCTTGCTATCTATTGCGAGGGTATGTAGCTAGCTAGCTACCCAGGGTACCGGTAGCACATACCTAGACTAAGAGCTCTAAGGTATCTACCGTAGCTACATAGCTACCGATATGGAGTAGATTATAACATTTTTTTTTACGAAAGAGCAGCTCTAGTAGGTAGAGCTAGCTAGCTAGTTACTCTAGTAGTTAGGTTGTTATTGATATACCAATAATACAGAATATTTTTATTACTGAAGGAAGTGCAAACATAAAAATAGTGGTATAATAATAGTGTACATCCCCAAAGTTGTTGGCCGTACTACGATATGCAACCATGATGATGATGAATTGATTCATTGAACGAATCCTAGTAATAGTAGTAGTAGTGTTCGATGTTCCGACACTAGATGAGCAAGGAGCGACACGCAACAAACCGGTACTTGTGCGGGTGCTGCAATACGAAAAGTCACTTTTTCATCTTACTGCTGCCCTGCGACCATGACCCACGCTTCCTTGCCCGTGACAGCGTCTCGATAATATCCGACACCAACTTCGACTTGAATATGGGTAAAATCTTGTTTGTGCAAGAGAGGACAATGGCCCGGTGATTCGCTCCATCCCTTGAGCGTACTTGCCGCCGTAGAGTAGCCCCAATTGCAGTTTTCACCGATGTAGCCCCACCAGTCTTCGTATCCAGCCTTCTCCATGCGTTGTCGGAAGGTATCACAATTACCCTTGGAGGGGTTGCAGACTTGATGAAGCGTGGGCGAGTTGCTTCTAAAGCCCGGATTGATGGAATAATCAACAATTTTGCGTGCTTGAGCCCGTGCGGCACAGTTGAGTTGTGGGTTTCGTCGGACGGCCGGTAACGGTGGAAAGTATTCCGTGGGGCAGTTGTATCCCCGGGCACGTTGTTGGTTCAACAACTGAACAAACGCGATTTCCTTTTGACCAAACGCAGGATTCCAATTGGCTTGACCTTCCGAATTGCAAAAGGGCATTCGTGGTTGGCCTACCGGTGTTGGGGGTGGAATGACGCGACAGAAGTTGTCCAGACCAACACGATTGGCACAGGATCGAAAGCACTTGTCGATCATAGTTGCGGCCTCGTCGTATTCCCATTTGTGAAGGGACCGATCTCGAGCGCACTGCTTGAGTTTGCCCGAACAACCAGAAAAGTTGTCGCTGGATGGATTGTAACGGTTGGAGGATGGATCGCAATGGGGATGTCGAATTCGAGGTCTAGAAGATGAGACAGAGGCTTCTTCTATTGGCGCAGGTGGGAGTGTTGGACTGGATACAGGTTGTGGAACCTGGCCACCACTGGCACGGACTATGAAGGTATGTTCCACCAAAGCGTCAAAGTCTCCACCTTCAAAGAGGAGTTGATCTCCGTTGAAGACAGCCTTGTAAAAGCCAGCTCCATGTTTACAGCACAATCCATCTCCGTGTGCGTCCATGATGGCGAACTCATAGGTGATACCTTCTTGGATACATGTCGCCTTGACAAATTCTGTGTTGGGCTGTTGAAAGCGAGAGGACATATCGACTAGACGGCCTGTATCACTTCGTACCAACATCCATGAGGTATCTTCGGGAAAGTTATCTGTTTTGACTGTAATCTCCAACAAGAATTCATTGTCCTTTTTACATATCCCAGGATCGTACCGAAACAAGGAAGCCAGTCCTCCACCTCCACTACTACTGCCCAATTGGTCTCGTTGAGCCACAACGATGGTGGAGAACGATAAGAATAGAACCAAGATGGAAAGGAGTAGCGTGGAATGAATAATCTGAAATGTATGGATCACTGTCATGGTGAAAGATTGGTTGATGCGGTTATAAAATACACGATTATGTGACAGATGAACAGTATTATGATGTGTTGTGTGACTTTTTCGTCTACCGGTGAAGCACTTCTTGCTGCTTGCTTTGATTGTCCCAAAAATATGATACAAAATAGAGATGCTCGTCTTGTTTTTTCCAGGAGGAAGATTTCAAGAAATCCCAAGTCACCTTTGAATAAAGAAGATTGATGCCGATGAAAAAAGAGCAGTAGTGTTGTGTGTTGTGTACGTCGTAGACAAGAACGGGTCAAAAGAGACGAACTGTAGTAGAGGTTTGTTTCGATTGCAAGTTATTTTTGTCCAACTCCGAGACGAATGAAGGATGCCAATCCTGGAAGACACGATGTAAAAACATGGAATTCGGACACTATTTGAAATTTTACGAATCTAATTGAAAGAAGATGCTGCATCCCCAATCATGTGCAACACGAAATTTAAGACGACGTTTCGTGGAAGGGTCGTTGGAGGCAAGGAAAAAGAGACGAACGCTTGGTCGCAAGATCGTTGATTCGGTGGACCAAGAATTAGTTCTGCATCAGTATGGCCCTTGGATCATTTCCTTAAGTGACATTGGTTTTTTTGTGGATGCATTGTTTCTTCTTTCTTTCCAATTCAACATGCACAACACTCCGATTGGTTGGAGTTTGAACAGGGCCATTCGAAACACGTGCCCTCTCTTGGGGGCGAATCTTAGAACGACGGACGGACCTATTCAATCGGAGGACGTATCATACATAATATCATACAGTTGTGATCGTTGATCCAACAACCTAAGGTAGTATCGTCATGCTTTAATTTACTACCTTGCCACCGTATCATAGTACTTCATCGACTTTCTGTCGTTCGCAAGTCGCAAGTTCCAACGAGCAACGAGCCAACATACAAGATGTGTATCATAAAATCGTTCGCATCTCATATCCAAACATTCGTTCTACTACTGCAGTTTTACTTTGTATCATTTGACTGTCTAGTAGTAGTCAAGTAGAATGGTCTTCAATGACGTATACACGCTGATGCTACTGATGCTGTTACTGCTCGCAGCTTCACTGGTGGATTCCTTCGTTTCCACGACATCATCATCATCATCATCATCATGGTTCCAACCCAAACACGCATTTCAATCTCATCTTTCGATCATCCCATCCTCTTCTTCCTTTGGTCGTCGTTATCATCCTGTAGGGATGACAACAGAATCTGCTGCCGCCGCCACCAACAACAATATTGAAAGTAGCAGTGATACCAACAACGACAACAACAGCAACAACAACAACACTGCCGTTCAACGATTGTTTGAAGATACCGATCGGTTTGATCGATGGAAATTTTTTCAGGATTTGTTGGAGGGGGACGCTGACGTACATGTCGTCAATCAACTCTTATATGCCGTATTGGAGGGTGCACTTCGATTTCCACGCAAAGATGCCAATCAACGATTCGTCGAATTGTCCAATCCGGTCAAAGAATCTATTCAAAGGATACTTCACCTCCAAACAGACGATCGGAAAGTTGTGGTCGCCCTTCTTGACGATTATACCGATGAATCGTCTCAAGATGCCACACAAAGAGTGTTACAACAATTGGAACAAGTGTTACCTACCATGGACGATGATCCGGATGCGTTTCGGTCTCTATGGGATACCGTCTTGGAAATTCATGGTAGAGAAGCCGTCAAGTATCAAGAAACACAAGATAATACTCTCCAATGGAAGATGCAACAGACTGTGGCACGGGTACTATTGCATTACGACTTTTTGACGTTAGGAATTGTCACAAAGCCATTATAGAGGGGTAATGATCACTACTGCTGGCTCTTTAAGGTATCGATTACTGTTATCATATCCGTTTGGGTGTGTTTGTCATCATTTTGGACGAAGAATGAACAGGAACAAAATATTTGATTCAATATTATTACTACTATGATTCACATCATTGAAACCATTCGTTTTTTAGAGCATTGACTTGGCTTGTTGGTCCCCTCCATGCCATACCATCAACTCGTTCAAACTCGTCCAGGAAACGTTCGCAGTTACATTCCATCCATCATTCTTGGTTGGGCCGACACACACACAGGCACATCCCTTAGCTTGGCCATTCTCCAGTGGCAAGAAGAAAAAGGAATACCGTTCGTTCTTTCGTGAAACTACCGATCGCATCAAAAAGCGGACCGTCGCGTCGAGTTTCAATGGACCCGGCACATATCCTCCTTCCTCTCCGTCATAATCCGCGACGGCCTTGCGTTGGGCTTTCAATATGTACTTCCATACCGATTGTGACGGCACAGTGATATCACCAATCGTGTCGACATCATCCAACGATATCTCAAAACTGTTGAATGCGACACCCATTCCCAGTCCACGCGCTTTGGTATACGCTTCTTTCATGGCCCAACGGACATAAAATTCTTGCATTTTCTTCGAGGATGACGTGTCGATACAATTCCATTCACGATTGGTAAAGGAGTCTCGAAAGACGTCCAAAAATTCTTGTTCCGTTTCATAAAGCTTGGGATTGAAGGTATCAAAAATGACAATGTCCAAACCAACCAAAGGGGCATCGGCACCCGGTTCGGTATGAATCGTCCGTGCCAATCCGACCAACGGATATTGATGCGAGACACTAAGGGGGAAAACTTCATCTTCCTTGATATCGTCCGGCAGTAACTGGTAGGACTGGAACGGATCGGCCGACACTGGTATGTACGGCTTGTTGTGGTCGGTACGTGGCAAATCAACGAGATGGGTCGGTCGGACTCGTGGATTGTGTTGATGGACCTGTAAAAAGGCTTGACTTTTGAACAACATGGACGCTGCGGCGGTGTACTTGTCCTTGGTTTGTAAGAATTTCGTGATTTGATGATGGACGGACGCAGTCTCTTGCTTGGACGGTAATTGGACCGTCAAGTACGTTTGTGCCGTACAGGCATGATTCAAAAAGACAATCTTGTCGTCATTGAGTTTCAATAGTAATTGTTGCCCGTTTGGATCGGAAGTAACCGCCTTTGTCACATCCAGTAATGATAATGAAATAACGGTTGTGTTGTTGTTGTTATTATTGGAGATGTTTTCTTTTGGTTCTGTAGAAGTATTGGTTGCATTTTCGTTCTTGGTTTCTATGGGAGATGTTGTCTTTTTGAAGTTGGTGTTGTCCAATGGTAGAGCACGGTTGTCGATACCGTCCCCCTCCTCTTGGATGCCGTCGGGATCATGTTGTGCTTTTTGTTGTGTGGTACCATGACACCCTCCATCGTTCACAATATCACTCTCCTTGGAGAATGTTTTTTGTTGTAATAGATGGGTATGTAACGTGGCCACTTGCTGTTGGGTAGGTGCCCATTTCCCCCGTCGAAAGGACATGTCATTTGGAACAAAGATGGTATTGTTTTCGTCCCATACTCCTGGTGGATAAAATCCCCTATGCAAGGCTAAACAGACCGATCGGACTTCAGCATTCCCCGCCAACCGATGTAAGGTACTTTGATCCTTGGGATGGTGTTGCTGTCCAAAAGCCCGGAACAAGTGTTTCAACCAACTGCTATGTGTTACTACCGCCATTTCCGTTTCCGGTCTGGAGGCGAGCCATTGGACGAATCGAATGGCTCGATTCAGTACTGATACGTCCAATTCACGTTTGTGAGTCCAATATACATCATCGTCTTGGGGGTATCCATACGAATCGAAATCAATGGTATCACCTGTATGGTCATACAATGGTTTCAATTCTTGGATGATTTCGTGTTTGTTCCGTCGTTTGTCACAAGTAAATTGACCAGACCGTTCTCGTGCCAAGTCATGAACGACAAACGGGATATTATTTCCACTGAACAAAATGTGTGCCGTTTGTAAGGTCCGGGTAAACGGACTCACAACAATCAATTGAGGATGAACGTCATCATGAAGTAAGTCTTGTCGTGCTTTCATACATTGTTCTATCCCATGGAGTGTCAATTTGGCATCGATGTATTGATCACTGCCGGGTGTACTGTATGTTACAGGAGTATCATCACCCGCTTGTGCATTGGCTTGATTGTGTAGACCTTCTGCGTGTCGGACAAAATGAATCGTCTTGGTCCGTTTGGCCAGAAAGAGAGAAAATCCATGTTGCGGTTCATGAGAAAAGGCAGTGGCCGTGTCGTCAATGATGGGCAATACTACTGCCATCTCATCATTGGTATCATTGTCAGGAGTATCTTCTTTGGTAATGCTGTTGTTGGTATTGGACATGGTGTTTGTTTGTATTACACGAACAGTAGTCTAGCTAGTAGCAGGATTCGTAACGCACTCTTGTGATGAAGGACTTCCATGAAGGACTTTCAACGTTCCTTTTTTGTGATTCTGGTGTTGGTGTGACGACTCGCGTCGATGAAAACGAAAAAAGAAGAAAAGATACCATTGTGACGTTGGTGACGATGAAAGAGCTTGGAGGATGCATTCCACGTGTAATAACTGTAAAGTGATGTGCACCTCACATGCGTCCGCTGGCCATCGCATATTCCATCGTTTCACTCGTTCCTTCACTGTCCATCAAAATACCAGCAGGAGATTGAACAAAGAACTCTCTAGCTAGCTAGGTATTACGTATCTCAAAACTTCTACGTATATATATATTATATATATATATATATATTGCAGACCAGATAATGATCATCACATATCTCTATTTTATTATTGATAAGAGGATGGTTGGCACTTGTCATGGATATCTTCCATGGATAACCCATCGGCATCTTGTAACAGCATATTCCCAAGTGTACCTCCCAAATACCTTTCCGTATCAAATATCCTTCCTGGGCGTCCACGAAGGAGAATGGGAGCACTTAGTCTGGAAGGCTTTCCCTTGCTACCAACGACAACACGGTGCACAGCTGAGGGAACTTCATCCCGAGTGGCCAGTTGCAGGTGTTCACCCGGCATGATGGCCACATATCGAGCATGCCAAGGAATTTGGTCGCCACCCTCTAGTTCTTCAAAGAACACGTCAGGATCTTTCCCCCGAGAACGTCGTTCTTCTTCCCAGTGTTTCCTTGCTCGTAGCTCGGGTCGATACCATTTTTCTGCCTCTTCATCATATACTTCCAAGCCACTGACGGATGCTACTGGTACAATCGTCACAAAGGACGAGTCGGTATGTGCTCCAAAAATCTCATGGGATGAGTCCGTTCCATCCTTCTTTCCAGAATACATACAAAGACGATGGGGGCTCATGGACACATCACCTTCCTTGTCATCCGATCCCAAAGGTCTGCCATCATCGACCAGTTCATTTGACAAAAGCGTTGCGGCTTGTGATGCCTGGATTTTTTGATCGCGTTCGTTCTCTTTGATTCTACCATCCAAAAAGGCTCCATGTTCCACAGACCCTGCAGCGACAGCGATCCGGACCACATCTTTTCCAACTTGCGTGACAACATCAAAGGCAGATTGGAGCGCAGATACTCCATCGTGTCCCATTAATTTGGCCGCTTCTGTAGGAACAAGGTCTCCACTGTTGCGTTGCCGTCGTGTTTCCAAAAATTTCATCGACCCACCTTCGTATTCGGCATAACCAACCTTGGCATGTTTCGATCGTGCTCCTGAAACCGTGGTCATACCGGGAAGTGTTTCTGCTACAGCCGGGTCGGACACGGTTTCGAAGAACTGTTCGGTTGTCTTCCACATATTGGCCATGGTTTCGGCGTCCTTGAAGGTCACTCCACCATCCGTCAAGTCCACCAACAAGACTCCATGGGCCACCAAGGCATTCATCACGTGCATGGTAGCTATCACCAGGAACAAACACAAGTATATAAAGATCATGAGGGGACCCAGCAATACAATCCAAACAAACATCCAGAAAAACAACCAAACAAAAACCACAGATGACTAACGTACTTTTTTCATTTTCTGTCCCGTCATCATTGATCGAATCTCGCAACAGGTCACTTCGTTTGATGACACGATATCCTCTGGATTCCAATCCAACAAAGGCATCGGTTTCATCGGTGGCTCCTCGGGGGGCCTTTTCTGTTCTTTGGACACAATCATTTGCCATTTCGGCCAAGGATGTGATCCCATCGTCATCAAAAATCGATAAGAGGGCTTCCTCGTCCACCACCAGATCGTCGTCGTCGTTCGCTTCATTTCCCGATCCTCTCAATTCTCTGGCTTCTTGTCGGAGTGTCCCTTCTGGATCCAATGCCTGCACGAGTTCTTCGACGGACAGTTCTCGTAGTTTGGCGGGCACTTGTCGGGCGACAAAATCAAAGGTTTGTCCCGGTGTCCAGTCGGATAGGGCATCCTCCAACGATTCATACAATGTAGGTAATGGCGTTTCGGTTTCCATGTCATAGAGTCGGACGGCTTCCACATCACCCCACATGCCTTGATCTTCTTCTTCTTCTTGTAACACCAATTGCAACCCGTTTTGATTCAGAGCGGCTCGGGTGGCCTCCTTGGCGGTAAAGTCCATGGCATATAACGTAAAGGCCTGTCGGATATCGTCACTGCCGGTATCTAACGAAGTGCGTGAAACAATGGTATCGTACATTCTCTTGCTGAGTGACCCCGTCTGAAAGTCCTTGCCACAAATGCCCAGATTGTAATCATCGACCTTTTTGACGTCAATTTTCTTTTCCGTGTCGACGGGAAAGGATTTTTCTATCCAGTTGGGACCCTTCCCCACTTGTCCCTGATCGTACTGGTTGTTACTGTTTTGGTTGTTGCTTTTCTCATCAGAAGAGGATAGTTGTAATCGTATTGGATCTTTTTGGAACGACAGTTGTCGACGTGACAAAGAAAACGATGATGATGGTTGAAACGCATGTCCTGAGAAAATTACGGACAGAAAGGACGACAGCCATAACATTGATGGTATCGTTTTCATCTTTTTTTTTTCAGTTGTTTTCTTATCTTTGTTTTGTTCTGTTTTGTTGGCAGGACAATTGATGGACAGGGACGGGAATAGATCTTGTGAATGACGTCCTTTGTTGATCCTCTCCTTCGTTTTGAATCTTTCTCGGAACAACAACCCACGTAGATAGACTCGAGATTCTCCCTTTTTGCTAGTGCAGCTGCTGTAATCGGCAATCAATTATTATTATAATATCGTCAGGGGCGATTGGTCTCTTTGTTTTAAAGAAATCGAGAGAGAAAGAAAATCGACTGGCCTGATGAAATCGGAAGAGAGAAAAAAAGTGTTTTAGTGATGGGTGTGCGGCGAAGATCACAGTCAACAATTCGTTTGTGGTGTCGTTTTCCACGTGTAAGAAAAACGAGCGATGCGAGCAAACGACACGAGATGATGTTCGTACGTCTTCCGCAAAGATATCGGATGACTCATCATTATTTTTTTATCATCATCATCATTCGAACAAAACGGAACATTGCTGTTTGCTCTATCTATTTAACTGTAAACAACATCACGAAAAATCCGTTCAGCATCACCAGAAAGTATTTTTCTCTTCCGCCAAAAGGGTGTATTGTGACGGCACCGTTGGTTTCCTCTTTTTTTTATGTCGGACGAACCGTGATGATCCCCATGATGAAAACGACATTGATGTGATGAAGTGATTACCTATATGATCTACGTACTACTTTTTCTACTCCTGTGAAAGGCTATGCCGGGGTTACTAAACTATTGCCTATGATTGACCAAAATTCGCCCGAGGGACACGACCGACCACAGCAACAATCAACCATGCAAGACTTCCATGACAAGAGTACAACCGTAACGAGACGCAACTTGTCACCGGCATTACCCTGTGGCGTTCGACTCGTAGTGACATTCTTGACTATTCATCTATTACTTGTCGTCTTTCCGGCGTGGTCGTACTTTCAATACGACTTTGTCTCAGCCACGTTGCATTTGGAAGAGCCACGAATCTTCGCTGATGAGGCTGTTGTTCAAACCAATCGATCCGTTGGGTTGACCAATTTTATTTGGGTCATTCCACTCAACATGGGTGCCATTGTTGGTCTCTGCTGTTGCGGTAGAAATGGTCGAAAGATCTGGTGCCGGCGGTGTGGTTGTTGCTGCTGCTCGAAAGGAACGGGTGGTGAAAGACAAGCTGAAGATACTATTATGATGATACCAACCAATGTCACATGGTCTCCTCCCTTTTGGGCATTCACATTGTCATACATGCTGTTGGGGGTTGCTATTTACTGGCCCATTCAATTCTTGTGTTCGCGATGGACCTATTCTTCTGCCAACATTGGTCATGTTCACCTCCAAGGTTCGGACCTTGTGACATTGATCATGGTAATGATAATGGCACTGTCATCGACTTGGTATTTGTCTTCCTACCAACATTCCCTCAGTTTGACAGTTGCAGGACGAAACAATAACGACCATCCAAACACTACGCAAAACGAAGTAGTAGTATGGTATGATTCTCTTGAACGGACCACTGGATTGTTAGACGAACGAAATCCGTTGCTACCACCAACCTGATATACATACTCTGAGTATATTCCGAATTTCGCAGCTGCGTATATAACCATAATTAGACCATCTTTTGAGATAACATTTCGGTAGACAGGCATGCCCTGTCCATCCTTTTGGTTCATCACTGTTCATTCATTATGATAGCCATTAAAGCACTCCATTTCCTCATGATACCCTCACGATGTTGTGCTTGTTTGCACAAGTATCTTCTGCTCCTCTTAGCGCTATCAACGTTCAGTAGCATCATCATGGGACGATAAGGATGATTCATGGGGGCAACTTCTGTAGCTACTAAAATTGATGAGGGAGCGGCAGAAGACAGCACAAATGCATCTGCTATGGATGGTTAAACTACAGAGGATGAAACATTAGTGGTACTCATTGAAAGTGCATCTGCTGCTGGATTCGTCGCTGTCAAGTAGAGACATGATATTGAAAATTCTATCTTTCTCTCATGGGATGATGCCAAATCTTTTCTACTAGCTAGTGCTGCATTGCCCATTCCGTCCCTCTTCAAGCACGTTCTCACGTTTTGCCCTGTTTTCTTGCACCTGCTACCTGCTACACCGAATGTTGGAATTCTGAGGGTTGTATGCAAAACGTGTACGTTTTCTCAGCCGAATCTTTTTGGGGAGGCCACTGGGTCTTTTTACTACATTTGGTGGCAATGTAATCCGCAGAGACGGTCTCACTGTCAAGACAAACTGGAATGATCTTGAGAAAGTCTCGGGTGTCGGGTCTGGTGATATGTTTGTGCCCTGGTGAAATATTAGAGTTGGCGTAGCCATAAAATTTTAGTAGTATTTAGTGATTGTTGTGCTAAGAATTTGGGAAAGTCGGGTCTGGTGATAAGTTGGTGCCCTGGTGAAATAAGAATGCTCGCAAGTCGGGTGTCGGGTCTGGTGATAAATCTGTGCCCTGGCCCAATCCTTTAAGTAAGTTGTCAACGGGTCTGGATATCAAGTGAATCGGACCGTACTTTTTTCTCTGTTTCGTTTCTGTAAAAAGGTTATCTTTTCAGTATTCTCGATATTCACTACTATGTGTTTCCCAAAAAGGTGCGAAAGATGGTTTCCCAAAAAAGATCGTCGAATTCGTAGTACGTTAAACGTGGAAGAACGAATTCGAAATTCGTCTTCTCAGAGAACTTCGTCCCATGGAGAGCTGTCTTAACGTTCCAAGCCACCTTGGCGACCTACCGTAGTACACGAGTGCCCAATACACGTCTGGAAAAATGGAACAAAAAAAACTACGGTAATTTTTTCGGTCAATAGATAATCGTGCATATCCTACCGGTCTGAAGGAAATCAAGTCGATCGGTTTAGAAGTACGAACATAAAAATCCATTTTCTGTTATCAAGTTACACATTGCTTGTTGTTGTCAGATCTTCCATCATGATGCGCTTCATTCATTATCCGGCATTGCTTGTCCAGATTCTTCTTCCAATGGGTATTTCAGGAGAATACGTATTCGAGGGGGTCGCCACGGTCGTGATGGACAAGTACAAATATGAAGGCTTCTCTAGTACACCGGTTTTTTGGGAGTCGGTGAATCGACAGTTTGGCATCACTATTACAGTGACAGATCCAAGATCGGATCCTGATACGATGCAAAAGGAGACAAATCCTTTTAGCATCACAATTCATTCCGATATCATTGGCCAAGAGGGTAGCTTTTCCATCGCTTCAGCGCTGTTACTTCGTACACCAACAGAACGAAAGTACTTGGCCCAGTATTGGACTTTTGAAGCTTACTCCGACGGGACTCTCGAAGGAGCTCTCACCAACAACCACCTTGCCGAGGCTGCTGTTTACAATCTCCTTGATGTGAACCAAGAGATTTATCCTGGATACTCCATGCCTTTTCCGAATACTATCGCGAATGGAGCTCAAATCTCAGGTACACTGATGGTGGACCAAGCACAGCTGACAATCATGGGAAATACCGAAAATCAGTTAACATTCTTTGTAATCACACTCGACGCTTACAATGAAAATTATAATGCACCTACTCAAGGAACCAGCGAAGGCACCAACGTTCAAGATGATCCTCCAAGTCAAGAAACCAGCACTCAAATCCATCACTCAAGCCAAGATACTATGGAAGTTGATTCTGCAAACCAAGGCACCTACGTGTTCGAGGGAGTCGCCACGGTCGTGATGGACAAGTACAAATATGAAGGCTTCTCTAGTACACCGGTTTTTTGGGAGTCGGTGAATCGACAGTTTGGCATCACTATTACAGTGACAGATCCAAGATCGGATCCTGATACGATGCAAAAGGAGACAAATCCTTTTAGCATCACAATTCATTCCGATATCATTGGCCAAGAGGGTAGCTTTTCCATCGCTTCAGCGCTGTTACTTCGTACACCAACAGAACGAAAGTACTTGGCCCAGTATTGGACTTTTGAAGCTTACTCCGACGGGACTCTCGAAGGAACGCTCACCAACAACCACCTTGCCGAGGCTGCTGTTTACAATCTCCTTGATGTGAACCAAGAGATTTATCCTGGATACTCCATGCCTTTTCCGAATACTATCGCGAATGGAGCTCAAATCTCAGGTACACTGATGGTGGACCAAGCACAGCTGACAATCATGGGAAATACCGAAAATCAGTTAACATTCTTTGTAATCACACTCGACGCTTACAATGAAAATTATAATGCACCTACTCAAGGAACCAGCGAAGGCACCAACGTTCAAGATGATCCCCCAAGCCAAGAAACCAGCACTCAAATCCATCACTCAAGCCAAGATACTTTGGGTGGTGATTCTACAAAACAAGGCACCACCTTCCAAGGTGATATTCTGAGCCCCTCCTCGCATTCTCCGCTCCAGAGATCTATCCTAGAACAGTCCCTGATCATTTTGCTAGGATTGCACAGTCTGTGCGTTGTTCTCGCGCTGAGTTGATTGTGTTCTCCTTCAGTGTCTCGATAGAGATGGCATCTATGTTCCAGAATGAGTCAAATACATTGCATTTATTTATAATTTAAGCCAGTCAACTGTACGCATGACCGTATTCGAAACGAAAGCACCACCTTTCAATATGATCCTTTTTGTAAAGGCATCATCTCCCAAGGCGAAAAAGCAACAACTAGTAGATGAAGAGTTGGTTGGTAATGCTGTTGTTGGTATTGGACATGGTGTTTGTTTGTATTACACGAACAGTAGTCTAGCTAGTAGCAGGATTCGTAACGCACTCTTGTGATGAAAGACTTCCATGAAGGACTTTCAACGTTCCTTTTTTGTGATTCTTGTGGTGGTGTGTGATACCAAAAAACAATCGTCGACTCGCGTCGATGAAAAAACCGAAAGCGTATGGCGCTGACTGTGAATATGTGTTAGAGGAGACCGTTAAATCCAAGCCGTGGTGTGATTGAAAGATTTTGGCTCGAAAGATCGTACCGGTATTATTAGACTTCCTCGATGAAATTTGTCCAATCCTATTTTTCCTTGAACGTTCTACGCAACCTGGGCGACCTCAAACACATGCTCGTTCCACGTCTGGGAATACGAGATATCTAAAAGTTCCGGTGTGGAACGTTCATCGAATTATGTCCTGCGAAACCATCATGATTGACATCAACGTGCCACGCCACCTTCCGACCTCATTCACGTGCCCATTCCACGTCTGGGAAAACAGGAATCCCCAGGAATGTTCATCCCTTCCAATTAACTGTAATTAAGAATTCCTTCCATTCAGAAATTTATCCTATCGTGGTCGTTCATAAAACGTTAATACTACTACTAATATTCCGTAAAAACGTTTCACGCCACCTTCGCGATTACTTACTGTTATTAGTAATAAATACATTTGCTCTTCCCACGTCTGGTTGCACGGGATCTCTATTGGTGTGGAAGGAAAAAGATTATTTATAGGATACCGGCGAAGCTCCGAACTCACCCATTTTCATTCCTCGAGTACGAAATAAAATTCATCCTTTGAGATTTTGTCCACGCCAACTCGGCGACCCAGTGTGGGACGAGGCAGGTTACCTGTTTATAATAAAAAAGTGTTCTGAATCCTGAAAGAGACTCGATAAATTTTATAAAGTCCACTTATAAAAATGATTCTCTGATGCATTGCTTGTTGTTGTTGTTGTTGTTGTTGTTGTTGTTGTTGTTGTCAGATCTGTCATCATGATGCGCATCAATTATTATTCGTCATTACTTGCCTTGATTATTCTTCCGATGGGCATGTCATTAGAATACGTATTCGAGGGAGTCGCCACGGTTGCGTTGGACAAGTACAAATACGAAGGCTTCTCTAGCACACCGGTTTTTGTCGAGTCGGTGAATCGACAATTTGGCACCACTATTGCGGTCACAGATCCGAGATCTCACCCCGATACGACGATAAGGGAGACGAATCCTTTTAGTATCACAATTCATTCCGATATCTTTAGCCAAGAGGGTAGCTTTTCCATCGCTTCGGCACTGTTTCTTCGTACACCAACAGATCGAATCTACTTGGCCCAGTATTGGACTTTCGAATCATACACTGACGGGACTCTCGAAGGAACGCTCACCAACAACCACCTTGCCCAGGCTGCTGCTTACAATCTCGTTGATGTGACCAAAGAGATTTATCCTGGATACTCCATGCCTTTTCCAAATGCTATCGCAAATGGAGCCAAAATCTCAGGAACACTGATGATGGAGCAAGCACAGTTGACAATCGTTGGAAATACCGAAGATCAGTTAACATTCTTTGTAATCACACTCGATGCCTACAGTCAAAATGATCATACACCTACTAGCCAAGGAACCAGCGAAGACACCACCTCTCAAGATGATCTTCCGAGTCAAGAAATCAGCACTCAAGTCAATGATCCAAACCAAGATACCATCCAAAGCGATATTCTAAGCCCCTCCTCGCATTCTTCGCCCCACAAATCTATCCTACAACAGTCCTCCCTGGTCAATTTGTTTGGAATACACAGCCTGTGCGTTGCTTTTGCGCTGATTTGATTGACAGTGAGTTCTTCTTCTTCATTGTTGTTTGTGTGCCAGCATTTATTGAAAGTTCAAGCTTGTCAAAAGTATTTCAGGCCGGCCGTCTTCCAAACGAAAGTACCACAGATTGAGAGAAGAGCTCATTATGATGTGTGAAACACATCCTATCTAGAGAAGATATGCCTCTTCAAAAACTAACCTAACTCGGTTGATTTCGATACTGGATACTGGATGTCTGTAGATGCTACTATTATGAATATATGATGATGATGTTGTATTCCTTATTCCTACTAGAGTAGAACTAGAGTAGACCCAAATTGTTCTCTTGTTCTACTTCTGATGAGAGTACAAAGTATATTGCAGAGCTCCCTGCATTTACTTTTACAGTTGTTTGAATAGTAGGGAGGTATTCTTTTTTTATTACGTCGTCCTTCTGTCCATTTTTTGTGTTTGGTTATGAGTCTCCGACCGAGAAGAGAGGTCATGCGTTCGCAAGCTCGCTGAACCATATTCGGATGCCGAACAGTTGGAATGTTGTACTCGCGCAGGCATCGTCATTGTGTCGTGCGGGCGATTTTCCGTGTTGGTACGCGATGGATGAATTCGTGGATGACACTCGTCAGCAGTCAAAATCGATAGATTCGAGGTAAGCAAATCATGAACAATGACTCAATTAATGATGTTTTAGACAGATGAAGAGTGCTTTTAAACAATGCCCGTTCCGGGCGCGCCTGCATATCCCTACCTCCCATATTTCCGATAGCCAAGCAGCGAGTGATGAAGATAATAGAGTGAGAGAGAATGGATGTCGCCCTCCAAACGAAACCAACCAATACAACATCATCATCAAATTATGGAGACAGAGTAGGTTGCAGTTCCGTCGTATCGGTTGTAGGGACAAGATCGAAGTGACAGTATCCGTGTTCTGAGACCTACAGTCTAGTAAGATTTTTTGCTGGACTGGACGAAGACGGTGTGAAAGAGGTGAGAAAACAAATCGGTAGACAGACATGATGTCCATCCTTTTTTGGTTCACTGTTCGTGCATTGTGACAGTGAAAAGAAACCTACTGTTAACCATTGCATTGTCTTTTCCACTTCACTTCAGACGACATTATACTTGTCTGTACACGTATCTTCTGCTCATCTCATTTTCATCAAAGTACGGTGGTATCATCATCATGGGATTATCCAGACGATCCAAGGGGGCTGCTGAAACTGTTACTGAAATTGCTGAGGAAACCATCACAGAATACAACACGGATATATCTCCTATGGAGTATACAACTACAGAGGATGCTGCCGTAGTGGCACCCATTGAAAGTATATCTCCTGCTGGATTTGTCGCTGTCAAGAAGGGACGTGGTATTGAAAATTGTATCTTTCTCTCGTGGGATGATGCCAAATCGTTTCTGCTGGTGGAGGGGGAGGATGAAACAGAAGCAGAAACGGTGACGGAACCGATCGAATACAAGATCGTTCGGACTCTTCAAGATGCCAAACGATTTCTTGCACCTGAAGCTGAAATCGAACAACAAGAAGAACAAAATGACAACTCCAAACATGCGGCAGCAGCAAACTCTTCGTCGTCTCCTTCGGGATCACCCAATACTTCAGGAGCGTATCACATGGCACCCGGATATCCCTACATGTACTATCCTTCACATGGATCCACGTCAGCTTCCAAATATCCAGCTACTTCTTCTACTACTGCTCATTCCATGCCTGGTAGTAGAAAGGATTCACAGAAACGAAAGGTCCCTGGACCCGAAGAAACCAAAATGGCTGCCTATCAAGGATATCCCTACTATGGATATCCATACTATCCTGCCTACGGTGGTACTCCCTACACGGCAGCTACTTCTGCCACCAGCTACAGCAGCAGCAGTAGCACTACCAAGCGTCCTTCCAACAACAACAACAACGCTACTGGAAGTGCCACCAAGGAACCAGCCAACAAACGATCCCGTAGCACCGAACCGTATCCCATGCCACCCATCAATCGAAATCGTCCTCCCCTCCCACCCATGGCCTACAATGGATGGAACTCTCCTCAATACATGATTCTTGTAGAGTATTATCACATGGTCGGTACTACCAAACTATTGTTCCGTCCCACTTTGGAAGCCGTATGTAAGTTGCATTCGGGCAACGATTCCAAAAATGTCATTACCAGGGAGGATATCATGGAATGGATGAAGGTACAGCGCATCGATTATCATACCATGACCAAGGAACAACGGGACCGTACCGCTACATTTGATCTGTTGTCGAAGCTTGACTTTCCTTTTGGATCAGCCGACAATTACTCCCTCGACACGACCAAAATCATGGTCGCCTCTAAAGTCCAACGTCGCAAGGCACCCTTTTTGGGAATCTTATCCGAAGCTCCCACCAAGATGGAACTCGAAGAAGGAGTGGCAGCGCAACGTCAAGGGCCTATTTGGGATTGCATGTACTTGGCCATGAGTGACTATGTCAAGATCGCCGGGACTCTCCAAGTCATTGAACCGACGTACATGACGATCATTCTGCGTCAATTCGCCAAGGATGGCGACGAGTCCATCTTGACGCTGGATCATCTGTTGACTTGGATGAATGCCCAACGCACATCCTACCGTGACACGACCGTCATGACCAATGCCCGTGAAATCGCCAAGGCCACATCCAAACTTTCGTGTTTGCAAACGGTCGGTTTTGACTGGGACTACGAACCTCGTGTCGTCGATTCCGTCCTGGCCGCCGCAGCGGCTCAAGCTGGCAAGGACGAAGCCGAAGTGGAGGCGGATGTCAAAAAGGAAATTTCCAATTTCATCTTTGACGATGGAGACAACTTTCTCGTCCGAACGGACCAGGGAGCCTACTACAAGGCCATGAAGGAGATCCCCAACGATCCCAATGCCAAGGGTGGGTTGGCACTGGCACGCAGCTCCCACTTGCCGGACCATGTCGAAAAGGCGATTTTGCGGACCATGTTGCCACCCCAAAATCAGTTGCAATTTTCGCACATTTGCAACTTGAATTTGGAGTTGTTTGGATACCCCGAAGACAAGTTACGCAAGGCGTGTACCAACCGACGCAAGTACCTGGAAAAGGTGGAACAAAACAATCCCGAGGCCTTTCAACGGTTGCTCAAGGCACAAGGATTGCCCGATGGCAACGACTACGATTTGGGTGGCGACATCCCAAACAAGGAGATCGAACTGCTAGTCAAAGCCACGAAGATTCGTAAGGAACCCAACAAGGATTTGATTGAAAAGGGTATTCTGCGGTCCATGTTGCCTCCTCAAAACAATATGTAAGTATTTTCGATTGCCCATAGTTCGTTCTTGGATGGTCTGAGATGTGATCTCACTCAATTTTCGTTATTGATTGGTTGTTCCACTGCAACATCTTTTTTTTCTGACAGTCCCTTTTCCGAAGTGGCCTCTCGCAAGGACTATCTCTTTGGACCACCAAATGGCCGTATCGTTCGCGCCGCCAAACTCCGTCGAAAGGAATTGGACGAACTCCAAACGTCGCACCCAACGAAATTCCAAGATTTGTTGACCAAGTTTGGCCTGGACAAGTTAACGGCCGCCGAAAACGAATTGGATGCGGACGCGGTCGAAGTTGCCGCCTATACTGGAGATGACGGTGATGAGGGAGACGACAACGACGACGATGGATCGGCCCTCTTTTGGAACAAGCCTGGTAGCAAGGTCATGGCCGACAAGGATACGCAGAAGAAGTACCGGATGCAACGCAATCCATTACCGTTAGAAACGGACAAACTGCTCTGCAAGCATGTCTTGGGTGGCGATCATCGGTTTGCATTGTTGTGTAACTCTCGTCCGAGCCTGTTTGGATTGCCCAACAGTCGGGAACGTCGCAAAATTGACGACCGTCGTCGATTGTTGCGTGAAATGATGCAAAAGCGTCCGCATCAGTTTGTAGAAGTGTGTCGTGCACACGGGCTGGAGTCGGAATTGAAGCAGCAGGGTTTGGTTCGTGAAGATGGATCGTTGAACGAGGAGGCTGCTGCTGCGTTGTTATCGGCTGGGATGGATCCAAGCAAGGTGGGACATCCCTCGGGAGCTGCTGCCGATGAATACGAGGAGGAGGAGAACGATGACGACGACAACGACGAAATGGAGACGGAAGACAAGAGTCCCACGAAGGCTGCGGCTATTTCGTTGCAGGCATTGCGCCGCAAGGGTGTAAAGATTACCAAGGCCTAAATATGATGATGACGACGAATGATGGTAAAGTTGTTGTCAAAAAGTTCATCTTGGTTGGGTCGGTATCAAACAATACGAGGAAAAAAAGGCGTAAAAGTTGACAAACGATTGGTTTGTGTTTTTGGAGGGAATCGACAGAAGAAAAACACACAAAGAAGAGGTAAATAATTAGATTTTTATGGTTTATCTGATTTGTATTTGCAATCTACCCACTCAGCGATAGTACGTGTAAAAAAGCGATGATGATTGTCGGAATCGACTACGGCTAGAACCTATTTTTCAGAGTATTTCGTTCTAAAATGATGTTGTTTTGGATGGAATGTTGTTGATGGCGGATGCAAAGGTGAAGAAAAAAGTGTGAATAAGAATACGAACGGCGTTCACAGTCAGTACTTTCCGTAAGTTCCCGTAAAATGGATGATGGTGTGGTTATCCGTCTTTGTGGTCTGTGCTGTGCTGTGCTTTTCCATTTCTGTGACCTACTCGTCTGATACATACCACGGCGTTTCGAGTCGTTCCATCTGACAGTGCAAGACTTGCTTGGCGATCTTGCCATTGGCGTCAAACTGAAAGACGTCGCAATTCGCAGAAAAGGTGTGGGTAGGCGTTCGAGCCGACCACGTTACCTTAGCTGTGCGATTGAAAATATGAATTTCTTGCAATTCAAAGGTGCTGTTGGTGGTTGGATGTTGTTGCAAGAAGTGTTGCCAGGCAGTGCGAATGGGGTCGTGGCCGTGAAAACTGGTACGAACGTCATTGATTTGGTGTACCCAGACGGCGTGCGGATGATATTCGTCCAGAAGGGCATGCAAATCTCGATGTCCAAAGTGCAGCATGAAATGTTTGCGAATGGCGTTGGTCAAGTGGGCGTTGTCGGAGGTAATGATACAGTCTTTTTCGGTACAGCCATTGGCGAGTTCATAGGGGACCATCAAAGAGGATTCAAAAAGAAGCTTAGACGGGACATCATTTTCGAGCCCTTGACGACGACCCACGGGTGACGTTGGCGGAGACAAGGGAAGGATGAGAGCGCGGTGATGAGACACGACGGGCATGGCGATTGAATGTGTGGTGCGAAGAGGAGGGTCTCTAATGCCTTTCAAAAAAGAAGAATGATGATAGTGTATGCGGAAGTGAATGCTGTTGTATGTTAATCTATTAATAGAGTCGTATAATGTTCTACTACCTACACTTGTCTCGTTTCGATCGTCAACAATCATCAACAAAGAAAACAGAAGATCTTCGGTGTCAAAGTTGAAGAACACGAACCCTTCAAAAACGCGATGTCGATGCAAAAAATGAGAACCTCGACATTCATGAGAATTTACAGTGTTATATTGTTATTATTATTAATAATACTGTTAGATAATTTACAGTTAATACACGTACCACGTACTACGTAAGAAGGGAAATTTACACTCTTCGAGCCTGTGTTTCGAAGTAAAATTTTACGTCGCATGATACTTACAGTTAGTGTAGCACGGAGAGATATTGTACTAACTGTATTACGTAAAAGTCTGGTGACCACGGATATGTCCAAACTTGTTTCGGGGCGCGGCGTTTGATTCAACTCTTTGTACACGGAACTAGGCGGTGGCTACTCTAGTAGTCATGAAGAAAGAATAGCATTCTTGTGTCAGCAAGTTGCCCAGTTGCTTGAATCGCTTGCTGTGAGTAGTAGATGGCTTAAACTTGTATGAATGGGATCTTCCACAGTAATGTATTTGAAAGCTAGCTAGTGCAATCAACAGATATTAGAATGCCGTACAATAGTATTTGACAATATTAATTACAATAAAACAAAATTGGACCAATATCGAAGAGGAAAAGTTGTGTCAGAAGTATTTTCCAGTGCTGGGATCTTCGCGTCATCTTACAGAGCTGAAGCCAGAGAGCTTTCCTTGATGTCCCTTACTTTTGACTGGCGTGCTGCTGCTAATAAAGCGCAGCGGACGTTATTTCGGACGGCATTGACATGTGATGACACTTACAGTTAACACTACTATGGAGAAAGAATAAAATTGCAGGACGGAAGATGAACAAGACGACATAACTGTGACAATAAAAATAGTCCTCGTTGTTCTGAGTGTGACATCATCGAAAGATCACCTCGTTGAAAAACGCGACCATGACACGTAATCGTTGCACTTCTGTCCTTCAACCGTTCCTTCGCCATCGTTCCTCTCTTGTGAGAAGAGAATCTTCGCTCTACAAGATACCGTACCTGTTCTACTACTAATGGGTACACGCGTGTGTAGATTCGGGTGAAGATGCGAAGATGTTGTAACTGCAATTACCCCGACAGTCTTGTGGAGTTGATGAAGAGACCGACGATCATCACTTGAAGTCCATATTGTTAGTGTCGTTGCGACAGTTTCAAAGATGCTGCCGCCAGTGCTACAGTAGCAGAGAAACTTTTACTACTAGTAGTCTAAATCAAATTAGAAACCGTTCGTCCTTTTGGTACCCCACCATGGTCGAATTCGGCAAGACACTCTTGTCGGCACAAGACAAAGAATGGAAGGAATATTACGTCGACTATTCGTTGTTGAAATTTTTGATTGGAAAGGCCAAAAAGAATCAAAAGAAGAGGAATAAGATTTCTGTGCAAGAGAAGACCACAGAAGAATCAGAGGAAACCAACAAGAAGAATCACAGGAAGAATAATTCTTCCTTTGGTGATTTACTCGATTGGATGCACTCCAGTGACACGTTTGATCATAGTACGAAAGGAAACACACAGATTGATAAGTTGCGTCATGTACGAACCAACAGTGGTTCGTTGTTAGCTACAGCTACGGCTACGGCCTCGACGACATCGCTTCGAGATACGAATTCCCGACAATTTCAACACATGGTTCAAGACGGATATCTCAAAGCATTGGAATTTCGACAAGCGCTCGATCAACAAATTGAAAAGCTAGTCTTGTTTAGTCTATCCAGAGAGGGGACACTGGCACACAAACTCTACGAGCTCTCCAAAAGACGGTTGCAGCTCAAAGAGACGCTCTATCACGTCGTTTTACTTTCGCAACAACCATCGACGCTACTGGTGAGTCAAGAACCATCCTTGGCCACTCGTATCCAACATTCCTATGCGGCACTTGCTGCACTCACCATTCACTATCGGGAGGCGGCAACACAACTCTTGGAACTACTCGAGTTTTTGGATCTCAATATCACGGCCCTGCGCAAAATTCTCAAGAAGCATGATAAGAACTTCCCGCATTTCAAACTCAGTGGCACCTACCTCCGTCAACGATTCCAAGAACATGCAACGGACGATATCACGTACAATGAGGACCTTGGTAGTGGACAAATCATGCAACAATTGTATCATTTCGGTGGTCTGTCCACTTTACTTTTGACATTACGATCGGCCTTCGACGAGTTGCATTCCCTCGAATGGAACTTGTTGGCCGTACAACATTTCCAAATTCAACAACAGCAACAACAACAACAACAACAAGTGCACAATTATCCACCAGCACTATATCCAGTCACATCAGAGCCACCCTCGTATGGGTCCATATCTTTGATTCAGCAGGACAGTCCGGCCAGGCCACACAGCAAAACACCCAAATTTGACAATCGCAAAGTCGAAATGTTGTCCGAAGAAACTGCACTACAACCATCCAATGTACCCCCACCACCCCCACCGGGTCGGCCGCCCCTTCCATTAGCACATCAGCGTCGAGGATCCTCCTCCCTCACGTCTCCCTTGCGAGCTCTTTTCAAAAAACCGTCCCAACGTAACATTCCGTCGCAGTTGGACGGCCGCATCACGCATGCTCGTGAACCACTTCTCGATCAGCTTGCCGCCGCACGTAATCGGTTGAAGGAAACGACGCAGTACGCTCAACATGTCGCCGCCCAAGCCTTGGTCTTTGATGACACGGAAGACACCTTCCCCGACAAGGACAAAACCCCGGCCTCCCAATTTACCCTGGAGCAAAAAATTTCCAGTTTCCTCAATTTGGCCTCCTGCGCTCTGTACATGACCAACTATTACGTTGTCGCACCGACCGTAGGAGAGTACGCACAACAATTGGGCTCCAGTGAGAGCATGGCCGGTATCATCATTGGTATGACGCCTAATGCGGCCTTGTTTGCGACAGTACTCTATGGATGGTGGAGGTACGTACAATCCCATCGATGCCAAAACAATGGATAAGCGGTACGATGCGATTATTTTTAACACTTCGCTCATGTCTCAACCTTTCTTTTTTTCATTTTCCATTTCTTTTCTCTTCCCGTCCCGGCGTATCTAATTCATTCTACGATCATGAACAGTAATTATTCTTACCGCAATTCCTTGATTTTCGCTTCATGCTCGTCCGTGTTGGGCAATATACTGTATGCATTGGCCTTGCATTACAATTCCTTGACCATGGTGTTGTTGGGACGGTTTTTCAATGGATTTGGTAGTGCCCGATCTATCAATCGACGGTACATTGCAGACACCTTTAGCAAGGCAGATCGGACGGCTGCATCGGCAGACTTTGTTACATCCGGAGCATTGGGCATGGCCACGGGACCTGCGATTGGTACGTGGCACCGGAGTAATTTGGAGTTGGTATCATCGTTGTCAAATTCCAAGTACCAACCATATTCGTTCACGACTTCTCCCGTTTCCCTTGACAACAGCGTTTCTTCTCGGACAAGTCTCATTTCCTGTGGGGAATACGCTCTGGTCACCCACAACAGCACCGGGATGGGTCATGTTGTGTCTATGGTCGATATATCTAATATTGTCAATCCTTTTCTTTCAAGAGCCCGATCGGAGTCACTTGTTCGACAGTCCCAAGGACAAGGACATTGAAAACGAATCGACGACCAAACCGACGAAAGAGTCAGTGCCTACGACTATTTCCAATGAGATTTCCGAAACCCAACCGTTCCTCGGTCAAGATACTTTCCTTCGCCTTGGCAGCGGCGACAGTGAACTTTCGGTCAGCGACAGTAACGAACGTACTGCAGAAAACGAACCGCCACTCTGGAAAAATGCCGCTGTCATGAATTCGCTGTGGCTTTATTTCGTCTTGAAACTGGTGTTGGAAATGCTGCTGTCATCAACCCCTACGGTAACAAAGTACTACTTTGGATGGCATTCCAACATAACGGGTCTGTTCATGATGATCATGGCCTTGCTCATGTTCCCGGCGAATCTGGTGGTGGCAAAATTGAGTCAACATTACGAAGATCGCGAGCTCATAGTATGGACTCTCATCATGATGATGGTCAGCGTCTTGGGCATCATGTCTTATGCCAACCAGTACTTCACGATCCAATACATTGTGTTTGCCATTGGAATCTTCATCAGCTCCAACTCTCTGGAAGGACCAAATATGGGACTGCTTTCGAAAACGATTCCCAAGTCATGGGCCAAAGGCACCTTTAACAGTGGCTTTTTGGCCACAGAGGCGGGAACGTTGGCCAGATCCGTCGGTGATATCCTCATTTCCGGAGTGGAAGGATCTTTCGGCGTTTCCATGCTCCTGAATGGTCTATTCCTTCCCATGAGTGCTTTAGTGTTTGTCTCGTTGTTGCTCGTCCGAAGGTTTTACGATCAAATGACGGAAAGCGACGATGACGATACGGCTAGCATTGCATCAGGGTCTGTGGATGATGGAAACGACAGGAAAACCAGCAACGCATAAAATACAACTAATATGCGTACCGTAAAACGTATTCTCGAAACAAAAATGGAGAGTGAAGTGTTGGAATGAAAGTTCTCTTTTCATCTCCGATAAAATGTCGTTGTTGTTGTTGTTGTTGTTGTTGTTGTTGTTGTTGTTGTTGAAGCATTGTGATGATGATGACTAGAAAACAGAATTAGATCCATCCTCTATTCAATTCGGGAAAAAATGAACGAACACGTCGACCAGAATCGTGACATGCCCACTGCACGTCTATCTTTTTTGTCAAACTAGCAATCAGAGGGTTGACTACGGTGTGAAGGGGGCTGTGACAAAAGGGTTTAGGGAAGATTATTTGCAGATGTGGGTGGAAACTGTGCGATTTGTGTTGACGGTTGAGGTGAAACGTGCGACAAGAACTGCTTCTCCACTCTCGTAGTCCATCACGCGACGAAGAATATCCATCACAGTCAGTGTATCATACCATCATACCTCATGCCACCGCTATGTGACTACAGGTACCGTATGATAGCTATGTATGATAGCAGCTGTCGGTGCGCCCGTCGTCGTCATCCATGGCGAATCTGTCTCAAGACCAGAAGACACAGCTACGGTTGTACTTCACAGTTCACAACAGTCAATCAATCGAGAGAGGTATTCATACGAGTACGATAGTACTTACAGCCAGTTAATCATCATAACATGGTGGAATGTGCTTCTTCCGGCATTGACGAAACGACGAAACTACAAGAATTAGGGAAAAACTCACGCGCGCAATGAAAATTCACTTTACACGAGCCAAGTACAAAAAAAAGATACTCCGTAGTATTTTCTCCTTAAATAGTGTAGAGTTGATGGAGTCCTTTCTCTGTGATAGTACCACTTGTTGTGATAAAATAAGAGAGATTCACACTCAGATGGAACCAACGAAGGGAATCTTCCTTCGGAGAAGAAGCGATGATGTTTTGGTAAGACGACACGCCAGAGCCGCACGTTTGCTTCACAGTCAATGTTGATGACACCCATCAAAAAAACTAGCCGATGAGAGAAACGAAAAAATACGGTCTACTTCGACTGGGTAAATAGAGGTATCATACGTATCATAGAACACGATCGATCGTCGGCGTTCATTTCCTTTCCGCCAATTTCTTCTTTTCTTTACATCGACAAGCAGTGTGTCATCACAACCATTTTTCATTATCAAGAACATCATTTTTAAGAAGAAACCCACTCTAGTAGAATCACTCCCTTCTCCTTTTTCACTCCCCCCCCCCCCCCCCACTTCCAACAATCATGGCCGCTACTGCTTCCCTTTCGGCCGTTCGATCGGCACTCTCCAACAGATTGCCCACGGCAGCAGCTGCCGCCGTTACTGCTTCGATTCCTCCTCCTTCGGCTGCAACGGCAGCGTCGACTGCTGAACCCGTCGTGCAATGTCGGTGGTGGAACGGAAGTCTCGATAGTGTCATCAATCCAGATTTGTTTCTCATCAATGCCGGAGGCAAACTCAAGGAAGACGATTTGGATGCCAACTCGTTGATTGGACAAGAAATGACCGAAAAGTTTCGCGACGTCGGTTTGATTCATATCCAAAATACGGTACGTCAAAAAAATCACGATATCACAATGATAATTTATTGTGATGATGATGGACGTTGACTTGTGAAAAAGGAGACACACACAGAGAAAGAGAAAGGAATTGCCTTTTTCTCTCACTTCCATTAAAATTGTGCTCTCATTCGTATCCATTCATTTTCCCATTCCAAATCAGGGTCTCACGGATATGGACCAGCAACGCCGATTGGCACAAATCGTCATGGGAGAACAAACCGACTACGAAGGAGGTGCCAATCCTCGTGACCGTCTTTCCGATCTGGGTAATGTCTATGACATTGGTGCCCCACTCTCGGCCCATTTACATTATCACCACGAAATGACGTACAAGTCTCATTCCGTTGAAAGCATTGGATTTTTGTGCAAACATGCCGTCACGCAACGACCCGGCGTCGGATGGAGTTACGTGTCCGACTCCGTCCAAGCCCACAATGCAATGATGCAAACCGAATTGGGGCATAAACTCAAAGACAAGGGTTTATGTTTCATTCGTCGCTTGACAGATGCTGTCGCTTACGCGGACCATGATCAAAGTCAAGTTTACAATCATTGGCAAAAATCCTGGATGACCGATGACCCCACTGAAGCCAAACAAGTCGCCGAAGCTCAAGGACTCCAAATCCAATGGATTCCCGATCCCAACGTTCCCAATGCCATGATGATGGAAACGCGATATTACAAAAGCGCCTTTGAATACATCCCCATTTTAGATCGCAACATTTTGATCACGTCCATTGCCGATGATGGTGAGTTTGTTCGTTTGTTTTCAAAAGTATGGCGACGGCATTTGTGTTGGTCGTTGTGTTCTGACTTTTCGCTCTCCTTATTTCTTTTTCCAACAGGTGAATGGTTCGATTCGTGGCCGGCCCTGATGGACATTCCTCAAGAACTCCGTCCCATGGACATGACCTTTGGCGACGACACACCCATTTCGTATCAGGAGAAACAATTGTGGACGGACTGTTACGACAATTTTGGAATCCCCATTCAATGGAATGCCGGCGATGTAGCCGTCGTTTGCAACATGCGCTTTGCGCATGGCCGTCCCGGAATCGAGCTTTTGGAGGGAGAAAAACGTGAATTGGGTGTCATGCTCGGACGCTTATTTGAACGTCAAGAAACTAAGGAAGGCAAGTGGTAAAGGAAGTCGTTATGATAGACGAAAACCGAAGGCGGCATAAGATATGAATAAGATGATAATCTTGTTGCGATCGTTTTCTCGATGTTTTGGGGGTAGAAAAATTGGATTTCTTAGGAGTGGAAAATAGTCACATTATCCTTCCGTTTGAAAGAAACAACCAGAGCAGAATAAATTCTCGTCACTTATGCCGGACTTTCAAGGCTTGTGTACACGTTGTTATCACTTACTCAAGCTGTCTAAAACCTTCTTATTCTTGGTATTAACATTAGAATCCCTTTTTACATATGAATACTATCCTTGTACTGTTTATTCCCTCGGACATCAAAATTAATGCGAATTCCTTGCACTACGACGTATTCCCCTCGTCCTTTGGTTAGTTGGTCGTTGCGGAGGTATTCTCCACTGGAGGTACCGGGGAAGAAGACTCTTCATCCTTGGCGGTGGAATACTTTGCAACCATGCGCTTGACCACTTCTTCTCCTTTGTCCGCCCACTCTCTTCTATTCTCAGTTGCATAATTCAAATATTCATCACTGGACACCCCAAATACACCACAGTCTTTAAGCTTCTTGGCCAAAGGAATGATGTAGTTGTCAAAAAAACCTATCTCTCCCTGGTACCAACCATCTGCTGGATTGAATCCCAGCCTATCATGTTGGTAGGCATGCATCATTTCAGCAAAGAGCCTTTCGTTCCACTTCTGGTAGATGTGCCAATGTTGCATGGTGTGGGCCACATCCGAAGCTTGAATCAAGTGCTCAATGACTATAGTAGCCTTGCGATTCCTGTCATCATCAATAGTAGACTTCCGAGTTGGGTCTTGATTGATGTTGAATGCAGTGTCCCATCTGTTTTTTCTCAATGCTTGTAACTCCTTGTCAAAGATATCAGTGGCCATAACAGTATTGACCATGAGCTGACGGAATCTTTTGAGCTCCTCTGGGTCAGAGTAGATGCTACCTCGCAAAGCAGTGAAACGAGACTCCATTAAACGGTCCCAGGCAAGCACAATGGAATTTTGCTCAGCCACAGACTTTTGTTTGAATACCTCAGCAATTTTAGCACCTTCCTTGATGAGTTGGGCATTGGAAACACCAGAATGATCCACATCATGGATCAAAGCAGCCTGGTAGACAAAGATGGAAAAGAAGACAATCAGATAAATTGCATAGAGATGGTTTGTTATCCTCCAGTAATCAACTTACCAACACCACTGAGAATTGAGTTAAGGGGTCACTTGTTATGCCATATGTGTGATCATGAAGGTTAAATGCTAGTTCTTCCTCTTCATTTTCTCCATGAAGAACTTCATCAGGAGCCACAATTCTTGATAAAAGCTTACTGACCGACATCATCACATGCGACGCATGCTCAAAGTTGTGGAATGGATTGTCTCTGTGCATAGCAGCGATGGATGACACATACAATCTTAGTTGTTGCTCCACCCCATCAGGTAAGGTAACCTTATTAGGATCTACCTCCAGCTTTACATTGCTGTAACCTGGAAGGCAAATGATCTCCGTGACTTCATTCAAGACATAAGTATCAGAGCCAATGTTCATCTCATGTTTCATCATCATTGGATGATTCATGTCAAACTTCTCCTTGTTTTCTGCATTTCTCTTGGCAACAATCTGCTTGAGCAGTTTCTTGAGGACATCCACGTTCCAGTCGACCAATCTCTTGATCTTGGGTGGTAGGGAGGACTCTGGATCCAATACATCTAAGGTTGTTTTGGCCAAACGTGGTTGTAGAGCTTTCACAATGGGCAATGGAGCAGCAGTTGTGGATTTTGAAGCTTCCACTGATACTCCAGAGGCAAGCTCATCATTAGTCAGCAACCAATAAGTCTGCATCTCACCCTTTCCTTTTGCAACAATTGTATCTGTACGACGGAGCATCCAGTTGGACTTGCCAGCTGCATGAAGAAGTTCTGCTGTTTCATGAGAGAGATGGATGCGGTCACGCATTCCACTACTCTCAATTCTAGCAGCAGTGTTGACAGTATCTCCAAAGAGTTGGAAACGAGATTTGTCACCTCGGAGGACACCAGCAGTGACTGGGCCACTGTGAATACCTACCCTGACATTCAGATCTCCAGTGTCAGGTCCAAGAATGACTTCCAATTGAGATGCCAGCTGGTTGAATTGAGTGAGACATTCTCGGGCAAATTTGCACATGATGACAGCATGGTCATCAACTGGGTCTGGAAGGCCAGTGACAGCAACCTGAATATTAGACACGGAAGGATTGGTGTGAGAGGTTCCCAATTAAAACAAGCTTGACCACAGTTGAGCTCTTTGACTTACATAGCAATCTCCCACAGTTTCCACCTTGAAGACTTTGCGCCTTTTGGCTGTCTTGTCAAAGGCCTTGTAGACTGTCTCGAGCAAGGTAAAAACTTGACTTGGTTCTCTGACAGAAGACCATGCTGTGAAACCAGCAATGTCTGCAAACAATACTGTGGTGTTGGGGAACAAATCAGCAATAGGCTTAGATTCCAGGACGACTCCTGCCTTGGCATTAGCAGCAGCTGCCTCCTCTCCTTCTTCATCTAAGTATGTCTTGAGGCGGAACTTTTGTCCCACAGCATCCGAGTTCTTTTCAAATTCTTTGTTACTGTTGCCAATGGAGGCAAACTTGTTTTGTTTCTTGATGTTGTTTTCTGGTTCATCATCATTACTGTTCAGGAGTCGATCCCGAATTTCAGCAGGGAAAAGGGACGAAACAATGGCATCGGAGCGCGCTGCTTCCGCTATGGCCTCACGTTGACGACGCTGTACAGAATAGTCGTATACCAAAAAGAAAATGGCCACTCCCAAGAACAACATTGCCATGACAACGGCAAAGATGACAGGTGTAGATGTCGTCTCGTTCTCCTCTACAATGGCAGATGGATAAATGTCGACATTGTATTCACAAACATTGGAATCCTCCTCTTCAGCAAGGAGATCAGTACTGTGAACGAGATGATTGTAAGTAGGATCATGTAGATCGCCTTCACCTAAATAGATGGCCTTGACACCGTTGAGTTGATAGGTAAATACTTGAGGTATGTCTTGATTGGGACAAATGCTTTGAAATACCCCAATCATACCGTCTCCACCGTCTGTACTGTCGTAAAGATTGGAAAGGAATAGATCCCACAGAATAGACGCTACCAAGGAAGCTACCACAACTGGTTGCGTGGAGGACAACGACTCGTCTAGGTCGAGGACGGGTTGGAGGAATAGCGATTCGGGATTGTGATTGCCTTCATGGAGAGAATCGTCTCGTAGAATGGATGAAGTATCCATGATGGGGCCAAGTTGTCCATATTTTGTGGATGAGGCTGCCGCATGAGACATACGGACGCTGTCGTTGCTCAATAAATTGTAGTTAATGATGCCAGTATCCTTGGGTGGCGGGGAAGTTTGCCACAAGGGCATAGTGACGTCGGACGTCGCCTTCACGATAGCGCCATTATCCAACACATCGTAGACAGTCCCTTGAATGGGAAACGGTTCAATATCCCATCCAGCGACGGCATAGGACTGATCCAACCATCCTTGGTGTCCGAGCGAATAAAGTGCCCATTCTTCTTGTTCTTGTGAGCCTTGTACGAGAGGAGCGAGAGCAATGATCTCGGCGCCCGAAACGTTTCGAAATTGCGAGGCAACCGCTTCGTAAAAGGGGAACGTAACGAAGGGCCACGGAGTGACGGCAGTATGAGCATAGCTGGCAACTGTAACGGCCATAGTCTTCATGATAGATTGGAGGCTCCTGGTCTTGTGCTGGATGGCCATTTCAATCTTGTATGCGTACATGTCGGACTACGAAAAAAAAAGAAATCGAGAGACAAAGGAACGTGAGGATAATTTCTGGAATGAAGTACGTTTAGTGAAGGACACAATATTACAAAATTATCAACATGGGGCAGTACGCACCTCATTTTCAAAAAACATCTGTTCATTTTTGGAGACAAAGAAATAGGTAACCCCACCGGCAATCACTCCAGTCAACAAGAGGCCGATTAGAATCAAAATCCGAGAAGTCTTCATGCATTTGGAATCATTGTCCATTTCAATACTCTTGGCTTGAGAGATGCCTCCCGTTCCGGAATCCTCATCTAACTGATTTTTGGAGGTGTATGAGGATCGACTGTTTAGATTTTGACTGCTTCCGTCCTCGTCTGCTTGAGGAGGGTCCTCCTTGACGACCGAGAGCGCCTCTTTGTCGTCGCTTTGAACCATGGTGGATAATGGAAGATCCTCAAAAAAAGATAAAAATTACTACCTAGGAGAAATATTTATAAGAGGAGAGATTGTGACTTGTCAGTTTGATTTGACAGTAAGCTACTGTAGTTCTCTCCCGGTATTAATAGAGAAAACGTGAAACGATAGAAAGGGCCAGAGAAGTTCGATCCATCATCGGGCAGTCGGGCAGCAGAGTGATCGGCAAACCATAGTACGGAGTAGGATGACCTTTGCCTCGAGAGAAGGTCCAAAGAATCGTTCTATTGAAGGGTCATTTTTTTCATTCGTCCCAACGTCCCAACTCCCGACTGTGAGATATCTATCTATTTATTTACAGTTTAAGTCATTCCAAACGATACAGGAAGGGATAAAAGCGCTCTTTGTGCCGAGAATGACGCACGAATACTCGGTTCACGTCAATGGGCGAAGGAATGTATTCAGCCATGACCGAAATGATGTCTTTGGTCGAAGCACTTTTTACGCACTCGGTTAAATTCTCTGACTGTAGAAAACATCGAGTATTGGTTATAGATGGCTCTTTACAATAGTGCTCACCGATGTATCGCGGGATCAAGTTCAACAGGAGTGTCAAGAGATAGTGCCAGCATTAAAAGAGGAGTCATTGAGATATGAAAGCAAACAACGATAGGGAGAATAAGGGATGTCACACCACTGCCTTGTGAGAGGAAAAGGTCTCTCTTCAATATCATTGTTCTCGATTTGATTCTTAGCTACTACTCCGAGTAGCAAACAACATCCCCACCGACATTCGAATATTAAATAACCTTTCCACTCCGGCACGAACATTTGCGTGCTTTTTACACACCAGAAGTTTTCGAAAAAAGGAACGATTTTTTCATAGTGAACACTTTATTCCGAGACTATCTGATCGTACTTGTTCCACTTCTTCTTTCCCTTCCACTGGTTCCTCGCCTTCTTCGACTTCTTCTTCTTCCGATTCTCCTTCCTATCAGAAGAAAATAGTCCCATCCTTTAGAACTCCTACATGCCCAAAGAGTCATTCACCATCCCTTAAACAATATCCCTCACATCACGTACGACAAAATCGTACGTCGTATCAAGAACAACATCTCTCTTTACTTTTTGTTTACTTGCACCAACATCATTCCTCTCGATCGAAGGTTACAACATATTTATTTTATTCTCTCTCTCTCCCTCTCTCAGTTTGTCTTTGTGTGTCTGATATCATAATTCTTGTTGTCGCGTGTGAGGAAACGATTTTCTCCTTCACTTTCATCCCATTCCATACTACTACTACTACTCTTTGGGGTCTTTTTTTGTGTAGTGGCTGTGCTTGTCGCAACAAACACAACATCTGTTCTTGCTCTATCAACATAGACCATGAGACTTTCGTCAGCTCCTGCTTCTGCTCAACCTACTCTCAGTTCATCAACAGCTACGACTCCAGAATCGTCTTCCAACATGGATAGCGAAGACCATCCCAAAGATGTTCTTGTCGTCGATAGCAACCACGATAACCACAGCATGTCCATTTCACATGCCGGTGACCACGAAGATGAAAGCTCCGCAATGGAAAGTTCGGATGGAGCGTCGGCTACCACCAAACGAAGCATCGACGACGAAATTGCTCGTCGTCAGCAACACGTTGCTTATACGAGATGCGCAGCCTTGTTTCTCGTCTTGGCGACGGCCGTTGCTGCCGGTGTTACTACCTACATCTTCACTAGTCGAGATGAACAAGCGATTCTTAAACAACTTGTAAGTGATGTCAGCAGTGTTACTAATAATGGGTTGGTAGATAGATATCACCTTCCATCCACGGAATGTCTCACAAAATATGTTATCTTGCATTTCACGCAACAGGTCTATGAAATGAACGATGAAGTCTTGACCACATCTCTCAAACATTTCTTTGAGATAACCAATTTTTTGGAAGACATGAGTATTTCCATGTCGGCGTTAGCTACTTCCTCCAACGTCTCTTGGCCGTACTACACCCAATTCAATTTTGCCACGTCCTTTGGACAGGCTTACTTGGAGAATGCTGGCGCCTCTTTGATTTCGTGGTCGCCGATTGTCCAAGGAGAGCTTCAACGGATCGAGTGGGGACAATACTCGACCGAGTATGCCAGCGAATGGATACCCAGTGAACATCTCGCCAACGAAATTCCCTCTATGATCCACTACAAGAATGAGGAAGGATTGCCCGTCATGGAACAAAGCAGCGGTCCCTTTCTTCCCGTCTGGCAACTCTCCATTCCAATCGATGGCCACTCCCCCTCAAATACTACTCATACTATTGATCCATCTGCCGTCAACTATAATATTTTGGCCAACGATCTCGTTGCCAAGACTTTTGATGTTATGATGACCAAGAATGAACCAGCCCTGTCAATGGTTATTGATGCCACTGAGATTTATGGACATTCGCTCAACAACAATGTCCCCACCAGTCTCTTGTTGACACCCATCTATGCCAACGCCCAAGATAGTGATGCAACTGTTATTGGATCATTGGTGTCCGTCTTGCCATGGACCTTGTTCTATCAAGAAATCTTGCATCCGTCGCAACCCAAATTGACTGTTGTAGTGGAACAACCCGAAGCGTGTGGACAATCCTTGGTCTTTACCATAGAAGTGGACGGAGAGTGGGCTCATTACGTCGGTCCTGGCAATCAAGTCCCAGAAAACTACCTTGAGTATGGAACAACTCGAGTAGCAACGGGGTTGCAAATATCAAATGACAATGGCTGTTACTTTACTATTGGAGTGTATCCTACCGATGAAACCATTGCAGCATTTGATGGAGAAGAATCGGCTGCAGCCATTTGGACGTCCATTGTTGTGCTGGTCATTCTTTTTGCCGGCTTTGTCTTTTTTGCATACGACTACGCTGTTCAACGGCGCATGATGAAAACCATGAACTCAGCCGCCAAAACCAATGCTGTCCTGGCCAGTTTGTTTCCCACCGAGGTCCGCGACCGACTTGTTGGGAAAAAGCCAAAGTCAGGTCAAGACAGATGTGACACAGATGATTCGATTCCCATGGATATCCCTATTCCAGAATCTACCAAGTACCGCCTCAAGAATTACTTGGCAGGTGTGGATAATGCTGCGATACCTGCCTCCGATGAAAAGGTCCAAGAAGCCATTGCAGGGATTGACATGCATGACACCAAGCCTATTGCAGAACTGTTTCCCAACACTACAGTCATGTTTGCAGACATTGCCGGATTCACAGCATGGTCATCAGTCAGAGAACCCAGTCAAGTCTTTGTGTTGCTGGAAACTGTCTATAGAGCCTTTGACAACATTGCCAAGAAGCGAAAAGTGTTCAAAGTGGAAACTGTTGGTGACTGCTATGTGGCTGTTGCTGGATTGCCAGAGGCAAGACCTGATCATGCTTTGGTCATGGCAAAGTTTGCCAAGGAATGCCTGGAAAAGTTCAACGAACTATCCAAACATCTTGAAATCTCACTGGGGCCTGATACAGTGAGTTGAATGACTTTTAATTTTCTATGCTACGCCATGATTGCCTGTTGTATTTCATGTGTATCTGACACAATTCCATGCATTTTTTCTTGTCAACACAGGGAGATCTTGCCATGAGAGCTGGATTACATAGTGGACCTGTTACAGCTGGTGTCCTGAGAGGTGATAGATCCAGGTTCCAGCTATTTGGGGAAACTGTCAACACTGCAGCTAGAGTGGAATCTACTGGCTTCCGTAACCAAGTTCATCTCTCCAGTGACACTGCCAAGCTTCTGATTGATGCCGGAAAGGAACACTGGATCAAAAAGCGAGAAGATTTGGTCACAGCCAAGGGAAAGGGGGCACTTCAGACCTATTGGTTGGTGACACCTGGCTTGCTGGAAGGTATGAATAATGATGCCGCTAATCCAGAGTCGGCTCACCGAGTTGGACTGGACTTGAATCAGTTGGAAGCATCCCTGCCTCCAAAGATTCAGCGCCTTGTGATGTGGAATGTGGAAATTCTCAAGCGTCTTTTACAGCAAATCATTGCCAAGCGCAATGCCATGCCTTCTGGTGGTCCCAAGTATGAAATTCAGCTCACCAAATTGGAGGAATCGATGGATAAAAGGAAGCAACTCATAGAAGAAGTGACAGAAATTATTGCATTGCCAAAGTTTGATCCAAGTGCCCACAAGAATCAAGCGGACCCATCCAAGGTCACCATCCCAGAGGAGGTTCTAAAGGAGCTCAAGTTGTATGTGTGCTCTATTGCTTCTATGCATAGAGACAATTACTTCCACAACTTTGAGCATGCTTCACATGTGACCATGTCTGTGAGCAAACTTCTTAGTCGGATTGTTGCTCCCTCTGAGATTATAGACAAAGAAGGTGGTGACTTGGCTTCTGCCCTTCATGACCACACATTTGGTATTACCTCTGATCCATTGAGTCAATTTTCTATGGTCCTGAGTGCCCTCATCCATGACACAGATCACTTGGGTGTTTCCAATGCCCAACTTGTCAAGGAGAATCATGATGTTGCGAAGTTCCATAAGGGCCAATCAGTTGCCGAGCAGAACTCGGTGGTGTTGGCATGGACCAAGTTGATGGATCCATCCTTTATGAGGTTGAGACGTGCCATCTATGGAACTCCAGATGAGCTGCAGCGGTTCCGTCAGATTGTGGTCAACAATGTCCTTGCCACGGACATTTTTGACAAGGAGTTGCAAACGATCCGTAAGAACCGATGGGACAAGGCCTTTGCTGCGGGGACTATGGAATCTACAGATGACAAGGACAGTGCCGCTGCCATCAATCGCAAGGCTACCATTGTAATGGAGCATTTGATCCAAGCATCGGATGTGTCTCATACCATGCAACATTGGCATATTTTCCGCAAATGGAACGAGCGGTTGTTTGCAGAGATGAACACTGCATATGAAAATGGTCGATTGGGATTTGATCCCAAGGCGGGATGGTTCCAAGGTGAATTGGGATTCTTTGACAATTACATCATCCCATTGGCCAAGAAGCTGAAGGAATGCGGTGTCTTTGGGGTTTCGTGTGACGAATATTTGAACTATGCCCTGGAAAACAGACGAGAATGGGCTAGCAAGGGTGAATCAGTTGTGGAACAATACATTGAAAAATATTGCAAACCAAGCAAGGACGCAGAGGGCAAGAATGACGAGGAGAAGTAAAAAAAGAAAAATAAGAGAGTTGTTGGAAGAGGGAGGGGGTTCTCTTGGGACAATGGTACTACCAAATACAGAAGTTGCATGCTTTTGGTTTTCATTGGCAAGAACAAAGTTACATCACATTTAATGTTAATAATAAATGTTTTACGACGTGGTAGTGGGTGAAAAAGAAACAAAAAAATGATGATATGCTACGTCTAAAAATTCCGACTACGGTAGTAATACGTTTAATGGTAACCAACGATTTTCGATTTTTTTAATGATAAAATATGTGGCATATTGCCTCTTGGCTCGGATCAAACAAAAGTCGCAAGGGAGCCCACATGACGTAGCTTCATTGTGGTATTGTGTTTTTTGTTTTATTATACCTTGAGTGTCTTTTCGTGCTCTTCAATTGCCTTGAAGAGTTCTCGAAAGTTACCCTGTCCAAATCCTCCACATCCGGGCCGTCCCAAGAGTGGTGCCGTGGCCGCATCCTTATCATTATTATTCGATTGTTGGTGACCACTACTGCGACTGCCGTCTTGTCTTTGTCCTTTTTCTTCTCCTTCTCCTTCTTTTTCGTCTTGTTCTACACATCCGATGCGTTGGATGATTTCAAAAAAGAAGGTGGGACGATCTCCAACCGGTTTGGTGAAGAGTTGTAACAACACACCTTCATCGTCGGCATCGGCCAGAATACCCAACTCTTGTAATTGTTGATATTGGTATTGGGTGAGTTTCTTTCCCAATCGATCCGGCAATTCGTTGTAGTAGTCGTCGCTGGGACGTTTCATCAGTTCGAGTCCCAACAGTGTCTGTTCGACGTGTCGCATCTGTCGTACCGTATCGAATATGTTGGTCGTTTGGAGTGCTAAATGTTGCAATCCAGGACCTTCGTTCTGTTCGAGATACGTTTGTATCTGTGATTTACGTTTTCCGACGGTCGGTTCGTTGATGGGCAATAATACAGTTTCCGAATCACTGGCCAGGACGACGGAGTTCAATCCCGAATCGATCGTTCCGACATCTTCGGTGGTAAATTCGGCAAACTCATGAAACCCTGTAAATTGTTGGATGTAACTATACGCCTGTTGTAAGTTGGGGACATTCCCAACGGCATGATCGATTTTGTATATCCCAAAGTCAGAGTTCGACGATCGTTGGGAGAGTGGACCTGAATAAGGTGCCAAATGAGGTAAAAAGGGACACGAAGAAGAAGATGTAGTGGTATCATCGACGTTGTCGTTGTCGTTGTTGTCATTTTCATTTGGACTGTCAAAGGAAATGTATCGTAAAACGACATCTCCATAGAGTTGTACTTCTGCCATTGTACAAGCTTTGGAATGACCCTCGAAAGTGACAGTTTGTCCTCGACAGGGTGGAATATACGTTGGTTCCAAGACCGATACGGCACCATTGGTTACAGATACTTGATAGGCTTGTGTCGCATTATGAACTTGCAACGCAACAGCTCGTGCTGCCAAACCATGTTGTTGAAAAAAGGCATGGGCCTGTTCGACCGAATAATTAGGTAAGGGATTGGGTGCATCATAAAATTGTTGTTGTGAGTGTTGTTGTGAATGTTGTTGTTGTTTTTGTACCAATGGACTGCCGTTGTTATCAGTTGTTGTGGATGTTGTTTGGGATGATACTGATGACATTGCTTTGGAATACGGTGCCGTCAACAAGACCCGAAACGACGAATGAGAATCACAACAACAACCTCCAGTTTGTAATCCATACGATACACATTGATCGTTTCCGGTAGCTTGACCGGTATGTCCGGTGATGGTCAATCCCAAACTCAATGCGAATTGTTGTGCGGTGGATTTGGCATCACCACAATAAAATTCGACGTGATGAAATCCGATGGAACCGATCTTTTCCGAATTGTGTTTTTGACCACGTAACTTGCGACGTTCTTCCAAGGAAGATATTTTAGGTTTCCATAGTACGTTGTTGTCGTTGTTGTTGTTGGTTGTTGTGGCAGCAGAAGTCGTAGAAGAAATAGAAGAACTTGTCGAAGTAGATGATGGAGTAGAAAAAGCGTGACAGCCATAGTGTGACAATGTTGACAATGTTAACACCAAAAGTGATAATGATACTTTCGCAACAACGACAGCCCTTACGAAAGGAACTGGAAGTCTCCTCCTCCTTATCGTTTGGGTATTGTTGTTGATCCTTCGGCGTCCGGTCGAAATCATGGTTGGGTAGATAAAGAAAGAAGTGCAGTGGTGATACAAAGAGTAACAGTAGCAGTACGGTAGTCCACCGGTAATAGTGAAGCAGTGAAAGTTTGATTGTATTTCAAGTGGAACAAAAATAACGACGGATGGAGGATGAAATCTGGAAAGGTATGAAATTACATACGACGTATCGTATCATAGCTCTCTTCAAAGATCGGATTTTGCACCGCGTTTGCTGACTCGGACGTGGAGTCGACGTCATCGTCACCATCATCACTTCGCAGTCACAGTCAGTCACGATGATGAGATGATTCATTCAAGTGAACGGTGTATCATACAGTACTACCGGTAGACTACGGCAGTACTACCGTACATTAACTACCGTATCATACTTCAACACTGTCGAAGCGAAGAAGCTACTACAGTAGAGAAGGGTACGGTAGTAGACTATCATACTGGGACCAGTCTACCGTAGTGACGGTTCACTTTCTGTTGTTTCTTTGATGATGCTCGTTGGTTCCCGGATATGACGTCATAGTAAACTCTATCTCTTTCATACCAATTTGCTTCCAGGTGGAAGTCGTTGTTGAATTGAAGTCCAGTCGTCACACTCACATTTCCTTTCACCTGTTGTCATCAAAAAGATCTTCTCTCTTCTTGTACTACTACTCCGAGAGGTAGTAAAACAACATACGACCAAACGACAGCAAGAAGAAAGAAACACAAGAGACTGCACTACAACACTACTACCTCTGTGAAACGGGGGGTGGTTATCAACACTTATCCTACCATCACCACCACTGCTGCTGGCTGCTTGTTGTTCTTTCATTTGCACATCGAATCTTGTTCCAACAACAACAACAAAAAGAAGAAGAAATCATATCCAATCATTATACATCATCACCATCACCATGAAAGTCCTTCTTTGTCTTTTACCGTTTCTTGGCCAAATCGCTGCCTTTGTCAAGAATATCAATATGAATAATCGACAACAACAACATCATCATCGTAGTGGTATTTCATCATCATCATCATCATCATCATCATCTGCTGCTGCTGCTTCTGCTTCTACTACGTCTCTTTCAGCGGCACCACTCCAACCGGGTGATCCCGTCATGTTGGTCGGTCCTGGCTTTTTACAGTTGGTACTGGCACGACATTTGGCTCAAGCTGGTTTCCGTCCCATCATCGTCGCACCACAAAAGAAACTCGATTCGTTCTTTACCAATCTGTTGAAATGCGGTCCCGGTGATGACCTCGACGACATCAACAAACAGTTACGCGACGACTCGACGATCGGGATGCCCGAAGTCGGTGATCCGTACTTTGGTGAATTGAAGGGCGTCGTGTTTTGTGCCGAAGAAGCGGTATTACCGCCCGAATTTGTGTCACGGGTGTTGGATTTTCAAGATCAAGGCCGATCGGCCTTTGCCGATGGACGACCGTCCCGTGTCATCTGTTGTCTCCCCGTCGACGGAAAGATCCAAAAGGAAAAATCCAACTCATGGATTCCCATTTTCAATACCGATAAGGTGCAACAAGACAATTGGAACGCATTCGCCAAAGCGTTCCAGGAACATTCCTGTTATTCCTCCTCCACTACTTCTACGAATGATTCTGTGGGAAGTATCGTCCGATTCGGATCCCTGTTGGGTGGGTCCTACGATGGACCCGCATGGTTACGAGATTATGGAATCGATGAGGGAATGTACAAGGTACGTCGTCGTGATTTCTGTCACTTTTCCAAAAACAAAAAAAAATACAACAGGCAACCATCAATCATCAATCAATCATCAACGACAATCGTCGATCCAACATGGGAGAAAAAAAAACCAATTCCCCAGTCGTCACAGCACATATACTTTCATTCCATGATCGTATATGGTGCTTGCTGTTTTTTTTTCTCCGTCGTTTCTATCATTGTTGTTGTGGTAGTTTAACACTCATATGATATTTATCTTTTTATTTGTTTCTCATTTGGGAACAGATGTCCCTGGAACAATACCGTGATATGCGAGAACGTGCCTTTGATCGGTACAAATTGGGTGCACAGGTATTGTTGGGCAATACCATCAATCCGAAACCGTCCAATCAAGAAACGATGGAAAAGACTGCGTTGGAGGATTATCCCAACGAAATTCGTGAGGCATTTACTATCTTGGGAGATTATCCCGAAATGGATCGATCCAATCGTCATACCGTGGCAGCAGGGATCGTCCAAGCCTTGCAAGTTTATCCAACTACTCCCACTGCTTCTTCATCTTGTCCGAAGGAAATGACAATCTTGTCCAAGGCTCGTTCGGAACTTCCATCTCCCGAAGAGTGGAAGGCCATGTTTGCAAATCCGTCTGCAGCCGACTGGCCGGATCCGTATCTATTCGATCCGTCTGCCTTTGGATTGCAACGGGAAAAAGAAAAGGCGTAGTAAAAAACATACTCCTACTAGACGTAATACTACTAATACTACTACTCATAAGGATACAGAACAACTCAATTCCATGTCATCAACATATTCCAATCATCACCTTATTGCTGAAGCTTGTATAGTAGAGTCAACATGCTCAACCAATTGAATTTCCCACCAACTGTGATAGATTTTCTCTCTTACTTTTTTGAAGAGATATAGATGATGATGTTTGTGAACTTTTATAAGAGGTTTGTATGGAAAACATTCTTAAAAAATGGATTTCCCACCCCGTCGAGAGCACTTTTCCCATCCCTTTACGCGCGCTAGAGATATTTTCATACTCCGATGGGTCGGATCGATATCTGATGTCAATCTTCACGGCGTTGGTCCAATTTTCATCAATTCTTTGTCGATGAGATATATATGATGATGTTTGTGAAGTTTTACAAGAGGTTTATATGGAAACAATCCTCAAAAATGGATTTCCCACCCCGTCGAGAGCACTTTTCCAATTCCCTTTACGCGCGTTAGAAATATTTTCATAGCCCGGTGAATCGGACCGATATATCTGATGTCAACCTTCACGGCGTTGGTCCAATTTGAGACAATTCATTGTCGATGGGATATAGATGATGATGTTTGCAACGATTAATAAGAGGTTTGTATGGAAAACGTTCTCGAAAATGGATTTCCCACCCCGTCGAGAGCACTTTTCCCATCCCTTTACTACGCGCGTTAGAGATATTTTCATACCCCGTTGGATCGGATCGATATCTGATGTCAATCTTCACGGCGTTGGTCCACTTTGGAACAATTCTTTGTCGATGAGATAGGGATGAGGGCGTTTGTGTAGAAAACATTTTCAAAAAATGGTTTCCCACCCCGTCGAGAGCACTTTTTCCCATCCCTTTACGCCCGAAGGACATGAATTACGACGTATTTACAGTTAGTAGTTTTACTATACAAGCTTCAGCAATTTCGTCAAAAATCAAGATTTGATGACATTTTTTGTTATATCCGACGTATGATTTCCTTTCTGGCTACCGTTTGGTCAATTTCGAATACTATTTTGGATAGTAGAAATGTCATCCACCTTCGATTCATGACGTTGTTGATGGAGCTTGGAGGTAGAGCAAACATCTTTGTTTGTAGTTACGGTGGTACGTATCATACCAAACCTTCTACGAAACCTTCATACCATTAAGCTACCGATAGGAAATACGGACAGTACGATATTAACGTTACCAATCATATCATAGCGTCTCGTCGAATGATCTTGTTTGCTGACGTATGCTTCTGTTGACATCTGTTCGGCGACGTTTTTCTGTTGTTGTTGAAGAAGAAAAAATGAAGCGAAGGAGAAGAAACGTAGGCAATTTCTCGACTGCAATATAAGATAATATTTGTAGATTCATTTCTGTCTTATTACATATTCTTTATTCGGTATTCATGACTGCTACGGTAGACTACAGTAGGTAACCTACAGTCGTAGAACTTTTCTTATTGATTTCTACGACGGTAGTAACGTAGTACATCGGTACTACTGGTAGTACTTGCTACGACGTATTCTACTACCGGTAGCTCTATCGCTGTTTTTTTTTCTTTCTTTTTTTTCTTTTTTTCTCGCGTGTAATTGACAGTGATGAGATGATGGGGTTGTCATCATCATTCATCAAAATCAAAATCTTCTTTTCTTGTTTGGGTATCATTTCTGGCATCATCATCATTGTTGTTGTTACTGTTGTTTTACTGCATATCAACAGTCACAGGTGTAATAGGTAATAGCATCAACAACAACCTTCTTCTTTTCAACCAACAAGGTCAACCAGGTCAAAAACAACAGGGATACAGATACTCCATAATATTTATTATATCTTCATTTGAGAATTTTCAGAATTCACGTGTTGGTTGTGACTGATCTACGAAGATGATTATGAATTCCATGAAATCAAGTGTGAATGTCTCTATGACTGTCATCAGCTGTATGCTTTGTTTATCATCATTGATGATGATGATGATGATGATAAGTATTCCCACAGCAACTACTGCCTTTACACCGAAACCGTTTGTTCCGATGAGTTTAGTATCGCCCGATCCTGTCAATCCCAAATCATCTGCCATCTCTCCCAATACGGCCATGCCAGTTGTTTTGAACATGTCCAATCGGTACGCCAATAATGGAAACAACAACAACAACAACAACAACGGATATTTCAGAAACATTAATTATTATCCCGACAGCAACAACAACAACAATGGTGGTGGTGGTGGTGGTGGTGACTATTACAACACATACGGCACCAATTATCGTCGTGGTGGTGGTGGAAGTTTTGGAGGTGGAAGTTTTGGAGGGGGTAGTAATTTCTATGGAGATGGACGTTCTGGTGGATACAATGGTGATTCCTTTCGTAGTGGCAACAACAATTACGATAACGATCGGATGTATCAGTATCCCAATCAACGTCGTGCCGGTCGAGACGAGTATCGTGGACCGTATGCTCCTCCTCCTTCACCTTACAGCAGTCATTCGATGCAATACAATTCCAATCAAGCGGGACGGTACAATCAGTACCGTTTCGATGATTACGACAACGAACAGGAATATTTCCGTCGGAACAATCGAGGCGCGCCACTCATGAACAATCGTCGTCTCGGAAATCTCAACAACAATTACAATTACAACAACAATGCCTATCCCAATTCCAACCAATACAACAACAACAACAATTTCAACAACAACAATGGTGGTGGATTGATGCGATATCAAGGCAACGATTATTACGACAGTTCACAAAGCTTTTATAATCTGGAAGGCAAACGTGTACGACGGTACGATCCTCTTTGGGACAATGGACTCTACAATCAAGATGCTCTGTACGATTCCAACAACAATTACTTGTCCAACAACAACAACAACCGTCGCAACAATAACAACAGTAATGGTGGTGCTCTTCGTCGATACGATCCCTACATGGATGAAGGACGCGGATATTACAATCCCAATGCCTTGTACGGTGGACAATCCCTCGGAACGCGTCGATACAACCTCGATCCGTACTACGACGAAGATCGGTTCGGATGGGGTGGTGGTACTAACAACAGTGGTGGACGAAGTCGGTACAGTCGCGAATACGGATACGACGATGCCCTCCTCGACCAAGAGTATCGACGATCGAGTGGATACGACCAACGTCGACGTCCGCCCAGTGCCGTCATGGGTTCCGGTGTCGGATACGACGATCGAAGAGAACGGTACGGAAACCAGTTCCGGAATAATAATGAAAATATCGACAACTACTACAACGACCGTCGTCGTCCTTTTCCTCTCCGTCGTGGCGGTGGTGGTGACAATGATTATTATTCCAATAATGATTATGACGATTATGATTCGTATTATTACAACAACAACAACAACAACATCCGCAACGATTTTCTCGACATGGATGCACGTTCCAATTATGCCAATCGTCCACCCAGGATTCGGGAACCCTTCGTCAAGAACATGGAAGATGATGCCATGGAATCGATGCGATCCGGAAAGGGGGGACGACGACGACCAGGTGACAGTCGTAGTCAAGAGGTATCACCCATTCCTGCCGGTCGACGGTCCTCTTCCGCTGCGACACGTAGTCGACGGGAGGAAGAAGAAGACTATGCCATGAACTCGGCCGGTCCGGGACGAAGAACCAGAGGAGGAGGAAGTACCGTCAATGGAAGTTATTATCCACCACCACGTGGCGAAGCCAACGGAGGACTCTCCATTGATGATCTCAAGGAAATGTTGTAAACAGTAAAAACGTTACCAGCAACAACAACAACAACAGAAAAAGCAGTAACGAACCAAAACGAAGAGAGAGAGAGAGAAACAGAGGGATCAATCATAAATATGATGGAAAAAGAGGAAAGAAGAGAAAAGGGACCTGCCTCGGAATAGTACACAACAAAAAAGATCAACAATTACACAACACACTATGGCAAGGAGGTTGTGGTACCTTCAACGACTTTTGGGAGATTTGAGGGGGAGAAGGATATTTACTGTTATTCGCCACAAAACAATCGTAAAACATTTTACCCGTCACATACCGAAACAACAAAAAAACGACATCCGAAACAACAAAAACGACAGCAACAGAAAAAAAATTATTGAAAAATTAAAAAAAAAAAACACAAATGCAGACGGACACAAAAATTTTCTGAAATTGCACACACACACACACACACACACACAAATTACTACGTAGTATAATAATGTCTGATGACATCTAACAATCGTTTTATTACAAACAAACCGTTATATTTTTTACTTGGAGGCCATCACAATAACGCACGTCCCACCAACCCACACAAATTATCTACCACACCTTTCCAACTGCAACATACTGGCGGTATGATACAAACTCACAACCACCCAATCCCAAAAAATACGACACAAAAGCGATTCGTGTGTTTAGTCTTTTTTTTAGGCCTCCTCCTCGGCCGTGCCAGCAGCAGCAGCAACAGCCGGTTCCGCTTGACCACGACCGAGCATTGTTAATGGAGTCGGAACAACCTGCGTATTTGTATTTTAGATCGTTGGACAAAAGAAAAAAATCATCCAAACAACAACAATAGCAACAACAACAACAACAACAACAAAGAAAAGAAACAAGCAAACAGCAGATGGTAATGGGTTGAGTGGAACATATCGTCGAAACAGTGCTCTTGCGCTTTTCAACCTCTTTTTTTCTGGGCTTTTCCCCCTACTGATCGACGTACCACCATGGGAACCATAGAGTTGCACACAAACCAAAGAACGGTCGCAGAAATGGCCAACCTGGACCCCGTCGACAGTCCGCACGACACCGACTCGATAAAGTCCACCTGGTCAACGGTACTGCTGGAAAAGTAGGCCGAAAAAAACCCAACGTCGCAAACGTTGGAACGGAACAGCAACAGGGACAAACCCTGAAAGAGCGTCGCTAGGAAAAAATAACAACTCAGACCCTTCATTCGCGCTTGATCGAGGGGACAACACGAGGCCAACATGAGGGTGAACCAGGCTGCGCCACCCAAGACTATCCCCGTGATACTGAGAGCACGGGCCGAGTTGAATTTCGTATCAAAGGTAGGGGTAACAATACCACTGTCAATTATTAGAACAGTCAAACGGTTGACAAAAAACAATATCGAATAAAACAAATAATGTGTTAGAGTGAAACACAGTTGTCGGGTAGAAATCAGGTGACTTGTGTCCTATCGATTCATCACCAAAGAGGCAATGTATCCAAATACACGTATTCATGCAATCTCCAAGGGTTCTTATTGAAGTGTCTTGCATCTTTTGTCATCAACGACAGACAACAGATACTTACATCGGCGTTGGTTGGGTATACGGGAAGCAAACTTGCTGATCGACGGGAACGGTCACCCAAAATCCTTCGAATCCAACACCGTGCGTCTGAATCAGCGCCTCACAAACGGGTTGCAGATCTGTGGAAAAACCGGACGTTTCACAGACTGTGTTTGGATCGGTTCCCTCTGTCAATTCGATGTATCGCGTCGCAAAGTCGCAATAGGCGTAGGAGTAAACGGCACAAATAAACGCCGCGGTGCTGACCAGACCCAACAGGGAGAAACAGCACAGGCCGACTGACCTCTTCTTTTCTTCACTGTTCATGCTGTCCATAGATGCTGCCATGATGGATAATGTTATAAGAAACGATAATAATAGTACTATTATTATTATATTTTCACAATTTGTGCATTTGGAACTGTGTCGTTGTTCACTGTCAACAAGACGTGAAAATGATGTCCCCCGGAGAAGTATTAGAAAAGATGCGAACCCTGGTGTCGAGGGGCTCTGCGGAAGGTATTGAATAAATTTTTGAAGCTTCGCTCACTGCGTTCAAAACTCCGGTGATATCCGGGTTTTCTCTTTGGTGGCGTGATCAATGATGATGATGTAATATTGAATGTGGGCGCCAGTATCTTCTGTTTATTGGTGCAGTAGAGTGTGTGGATCTTTGGGATGGAAAATCTCAGTTCTGGTATGCGTTTTATAACAATGATATACTGTTTGCACTGGAGTAGTAGTACGACTAGTTAGTCATCTTGTTGCTACCTGAGCAATCTGTCACTTCAGTTATTGGACAGGATGCTTGGCTGAAGGACGTACACCACTTTGTTGACAAAGAAAACTGCTGCTGCGGCAGCAGGAAATCCTCTTGTCACTAGAGTCAACCTTATTTGAAGGCCATAACAATCAGCAGCTGTCGCTGATTTCTGCATCTAAGAGTTGGGGGGTATTTCATGCCCAACCTCACAAAACAAGAGAATCCTAATCCAGTCAAAAATTTTGGATATGGCGTGGTCTTCCCTACCTTTTACAAACTGTTAGGATGGATTGTACGAACCTTTCATGCCAAGCACCAGAAGGAGAAAAGCACTGTTAGTACGCATTTGGCACTTGGCTGATTTTATGATGCCTTTGCTTCGTAACTAAGATAGAAAATGTCAGTCGTCGTGCCCACCCTAACTTTATACATCAGAGGGGCCTTTCCTCTTGGTCCCGTCCCGCAGTGATCATTCCATGGATAGAGCAGTTTGTGAAGAAGGGAAACAATACTATTACATAATCCGGTATTACCACATTCGGAGTACGGTAGTACGATCCTACCGCACCGTATCATAGTCTGCTACAGTATGTGGAAACTGAACCTACTACAGTACGACCGCCGAAAACTGAACCCATTGTAGTCTACCGATACTACCGTGTCACTTTGTCAGAACATTGCGAACCGTTCACAAGGTGAAGTTCTCTCTATCAACGATCCTACTATCTATTTATTGTTTACGTTTTACCGACGGGCTGTTCTCATATTTCAGTCCTATCATAAAGAAAGACACAAAAGAATGCGCCTTATGATTATTTACATAATAGTAGATTCGTCTTCGCGGTTTGTTTAAAGTGAGAATTTGTGAAAAACGCGTTCACTGTTAATTGAATCGTACGAAGTTCACATCAATGATGACAATATCCTGTTCTTCCTCACAATTGACAACGCGTTTTATTTATTCCTAGCGGGATGAGAAACGACCAATCTTTGTTTGGGCGTGATCTTGTCGAAATCCAATACCGGTAAGTAGTTTTCAAACAAGCTCATAGACCGTTAGTGACTGTTGATGATGATAGTAACACTCTGGTATTGCCTTTATGTCCAATCAAGCGACAACATTTTTCTTCACATCCATCCATAAGTAGTACGGCAAAGAGGCGAAAACTTTAATCAAATCGCTTCCCTGTTTTGGAATACATCATTCAGTTCCATCCCAACTCTCTTTTCTATCTCTCTTGTTATATTTTATTTACTATTGTCTTCTCGTACAAGAAATGCCATCACCAGAATGTTTTCTACCCTCTCTCCATCTCCTTAAAAAGTACCGCAACAACTCAATTTCGATTGTGAATTGATAAAACTTGATGTTCTAAATGGGAAAAAAAAACGCTACTATGAATCATCGCATTTCTCACCACCGCCACGATTCTTTCTCTTCAACCGGCAATCCTGACGTTTCCGGCTTCATTCTTCGTGAGGATCGCAAACTTCAGCAACAGAGCTATTATATAGAAGATGACGAAGGCAGAAGCATGGCAGAACCACAACATCAGCTTCAAAGCTTCGAGGAACAACAATATGAACACGCTTGCAAGATTTGGTTTCAAGTTCCCCGAGGCATGGCCGAACGAGAGTTCCGTGCCCTGTCTCCCAACGAACGGGAACAAGTTTGGGCCGATTTGACGGGACACGAACTACTCTCCAAAGTCCAAGAAAGATTGGCGCAGTTTGACAAGTCGCCCTCAGAAACACAATCTCTTGTGCGGAAGTTGCACAAACAACTAACCAATCATCTTCCTAACAATCAAAATCAAGAAGGGGGTGGATCAGATATGGATGCATTAGCTATTGCCCTACAAAATTCACCCTCATACGTTGTTAATGTATCCACTCTCACCAAGTTCCTGACCTGTCAAGAATGGAAGGTCGAAGCTGCGTACCAAATGATGAAGTTGCACTTTCAAATAAAACAAACACTGTTTGGCAACGACCTCTTGGGAAAAGATATCACTTTAGAGGATTTGGACGACCGTACCTTGCAATGCATTGAGTGTGGTGCCTATCAGTATTCCTATTACAATCGGGATCGGGCGGGACGCGCATTTTCCTTGTTGAATTTATCCAATTTGAAACATCATCCACAAAACTTTACCTCTGTGGAAATTTCGGTAAGGGAAAAAAAACCGCAATAGCATGAAAATATTCCTTTTCGTTCACTCATCCTCATGCTCTTTTATTGCTTATCTTTTGTTTGTCTCTCCGCTTCTTTTAGCGCGCCTTGTTTTTCCAGGATATGGTACTCTCAAATGACGAATCTGTCCATCGACTAGGTGTTGTTCGTCTCTGTTACTTTGATTCACACCAGGGGTATTATCATCATCATCGAGGACCAGATTACGAACTGATTCGCGTTTGTGGAAAAGTCTTGAGCGGAATGCCCATTCGGACGGTGGCTTTTTACATCATCATCACCGCCGAAATGGACAGTCCCTGGTTAAAGGCCAGTGATGTTATCGTCGTGTTGGTAAATGCCTTTCTGAGAGCGCGAACCCGCATCATCCAAGGTACGTGGTCGTACTGATGCTCTTAACGGCGTTGGGGGTGGGACACTACAAACAAAATACACAGACACACGCTTTCGCTTTTCTTACCCTTTGTTTGTTGCTTGCGCTGCAAGGATCGTTCATGGAAAACATGTACACCTTGATGTGTTTGGGCATTCCGACCGATCGTCATTTTCCTGTCGAAATTGACGGTAATCCAAAGACGGATAAGCTCTATAAGTGGCTGAAACGACGACGGGTATTGGAGAGGAAACAACGGAGTCTTCAAGTACATCAAGGTTGCCAAATAAACGATACAGCAGCGAGCTTCAATCTTCAACTCACATGAATGGATTTTGAGTAAAATTTTAGATCTTTTCTACGCTTGGGACGGATTGAAGTATTCCTCCGCACTATCTAATGTAATATTGGTGCCTCTCATATAGACCTTGCAATCGTGAGCGGGCACTACGCATCCGGTTACTGCCACCGGATTAGTGACTACGGGATTTGATACTTGCTCCAGTTGGGAAAATGCATTGAAATTTCCCGGGTAAGTTTTGGGATGAAGAGCACTAGGAGGATTGCCCGGATGATGTTTTATCTTTGCAAATTGATTCTAATGTTTTAGAACAGCGGCACCAATAAGTAGGACAGAAATAGGGATTAAAACAGAGTATCAAGTGTACTCAGCCTGACGACACAAATTGATGAAGGACATCCTTGACTGACTGGTGTAAGATCGGAGATAGTGGTGGCGATACCCTCAAAATGGTCTCATCATCATGGTAGATACTTGATAAGCTTGCATCAGATCGTTTCAGTCCGTTCTATTCCAAGAGCAATGCCTTGACTGTAAAAATTGAATTTTCTTTGTCTCCAATCCGAGGAGTGTCTTGTGGTTACTCTCTGATGTTGCGCCCCTAACCCTAACAAACAAACAATCATAGAACCCAAACGTGTAACGCGGAGTAATTAATTAACAGAAACGGTAAAGAATGTCTCGGAGTACGACGTAATTTTTACAAAAAAAAAGTTAAATCGACTCCCCGACACATTGACTGTGAATACGTGAAATACACGCGTAGTGACGCACGATATCTTCGATACTTTCACTCTATGACGTATCACACTCTCTCGCTCTACCTCTTTCTATCATACCTACCAGTAGTGACATATGGCACTTTCTTCTTCTTTTGCCTGACGAAGAACCAACAAACAGTTAGATTTTTTAAGTTCGTTGTACCGTAGTAATTTCAATTTGCCGTTCTTTGAAGAGAGAGAAAGAGCTACGACGACAAAGGTCCCCTATCGAGGCAGTTTTCCAGTTTTCTGCCATCGCCACTACTCATTATCTTGGAATAATAGGAGGAAAAGACTGCGGCACCAAAAAGTTGCGAGAGGCGACGAGTACAGGAAACCATCCTACTCTGAAAGAACAGTTTCCGATCGTTTTTTTTTTGGGACATGGAAAATGTGCAAATGGAGCGCAAAACAACAATCTGCTGCCACTACCCGAACCACAGAGAAAGATTCCAGATCTCACGACGACGATAATGACGCACGTCGTCCCATCCCGATCTTGTCGGAAATCATTTATTTTCCGGTGATTTTGTTGTCAGCGACGTTTCATTATCTCCTCCATCCGTGGCCACAATTGGAAGCTACTGTCGCAATGGCCGTGATGGGAGGATTTTTTGGATTTTTGTTGATACCGACAGCTTTTGCGTATTGCCTGACAATTCTGATGGAGACCATTTTTGGAATATCGCCCATGATCTTGTCGTACGCCGTCTGGATTCCTTTTTCCATTTTGTATGCGGTACAAATTTTGATTTTGGACAAGACACACGTGCACGTCAGGAATTCCGGTCCACCTCAACCACGGTACAGTTTAGAACGAGCCGCATGGGCCTTTGCAGACAGTATTTGGAAGTATTATCCCTCCGTCGAATGTATTCCGTGCGATTGGGAGGAGGACGATAATGACAGTGACAACACGAAAGATACTGCGCCGACAACGACCAATGGAACATCAAGTCTTCCCTTCACTTTGGATCCAAATCAACAAATCATTTTTGGTGTCCATCCACATGGCATTCATTGTATCCCTTTGGGACAGTTTACAGCCAAGGATTCTGCCTTTGACAGGACATTTCCCGGTTTGTACGGTCCGAAACTCACTGGGATTTGTGCTACGGTGATTTTCAAATTACCCGTAGTGAGGGAACTCTTCTTTCACATGGGATACATCGATGCGTCCCGGAGTGTGTGTCAAGAGGCGATGCAACAGGGACAATCCCTTTTTATTTGTGTCGGCGGCGAAGAAGAGGCCATGTACACGACCAAAGGACAAGATATTGTGGTCTTGTCCAAACGCAAGGGATTTGTCAGGTTGGCGCTACGTTACGGTGCCTCGTTGGTGCCGGTCTTTGGAGTTGGGAATACAGATACCTACGAAACGTACAGCATTGGTTTGAAATGGAGACTTTGGTTACAAAAGAAAACTGGCATTGCCTTGCCAATTTTTCATGGAAGATGGTTTTCTACCTTGCCCTATCCAGTTCCTATAAAACTTTTGGTCGGCGAGCCCATTCTCACACCAACCCCAGTGCCGGGTGGTGGTGGTAAGCCGGACGATGCATTGGTGGAGGAGTATCATGCCAAGTATGTTGAAGCTTTGAAGAAGATGCATTCGAAGTATGTTACCGATCGTACTCTAATAGTCAAGTAGTTTGCAACATTTCCATCAATAACTGTAATTGCGATGCAAAACATTACGAAGGACATGACTCTTCGACCATCCACACGAGGATATCGCGTCCCGCCGTTCCCGTCACTGAAATAAAGATGTCTTGTCCAGTAGTGGTATACGGATTGAATCGTAATCGTAGTGTACAATATACTTGAAAGTGGTAAATCATACTATTGTAGCGATTGTTGATGTTGTTGTTGGAGTTCCTGCACTTGATCCGAAAATTGTATCAAGGCTGGTAATAGGGTTTGATTCCAATAGGTTTCATTCCGATAGACACGAACAATCGAGTAGTTGGGTCCATGTCGTGGTCGTTGGACATGGAACGTTCCGTCAGTTTTTGTGACAGCCGTATTCAGTTTTTGGCCATTTCGTTTGGACTTTTTCTTCTTATTTTTGCATTTCATAGTACTACCTCCGTTGTTGTTGTTGTTGTTGTTGTTGTTGTTGTTGTTGTTGTTGTTGTTGTTGTTGTTGTTGTTGTTGTTGTTGTTGTTGGGTGGTATAAAGAGCATCAAATCACACCATGGTTTGTCACAAATAGCTAATTGTCCTTGAATTTGATCGTAATATCTATTGGGACAATGTTCGTATTGTGGCAATCCCTTGTTGTTGCGTCGTCCCCATAACGACTTGATTTCCAAAAGTCCACTACTCATACTGTCGTCGTCGTCGTCGTCGTTGTTGTTGTCGTTGTTGTTTTGTTTGTTTTCTTTGTTTTCAGTGTTGTATTGGACAATTCCGTCTGGTGACGCTCCAAAGGTGTATACTTTTCCAGTATGTTGTGATGTATGAGTGAGAATGTACATACCCGTTTCCATGACAGTTCCATTTTCTTTTTGCTTGACGAGTTGTTGATACTGTTGAAAGGCCAACGGTTCCATTTTGATTCCCCAAGCTGATGCGGGTGACATGTTGTTGTTGTTGCTGTGGTTGATGTTGTTGTTGTTGATGTTGTTGTTGTTGGTAAAATTCTTGGTGGGAGTCTTATGAACCTTTTGTTCCAAATACGACTGTCGACTTGTAAAGTAATTCTTGTCCAAAACGACACTGAACTGTGAGGCCGACACGTCGACATGATCTCGTAACGTCATCCAAAGTTTGTGATCAACCGTTTGATGCAAATCTCGTGGATCCAACAACACAACCGAACCATTTTGCAATACAATTCTTGCCACAACCATCACCGAGTCGACGGTGGGACAAAAAGAAGTATTTGTTGCAGTATGGTCCTGTCGTTTCATTATTCGTTGTTGTTGTTCCTTTTCTTTGGATGTTATATCCTTTAGTAGAATCAGTGATACCGATTGAATATCATCAAACGGTACCAATGGATCAGGAAGAAGTAATGGTGACGACGGGGATGCAATACCACAGGTATCGTTGCGATCTTGATTGTTGATAACAGTGTATTTCTTCTTTCGTTGCGCTTTGTTACTGTTTCCTCCTGCTTGTATTCGTAACAAGTCCAAATCCAAAGAAGAAGAAGAAGAAGTAGAGGAAGCAGCTATTGTAACATCCTTTCGTCTTTGCTGGTTGGAAAAGGAAAAGCCTTGTACCACAATTTTGCTGTGCAATGGCGACATGACTAGACAAACAACTATTAATGTTGTCATCATCCCAACGATTGTTGTTGTTGTTATTGTCGTCATTATTGTCGTCATTATTGTGAACTCAATGTCCACAAAACGAAGCATGGATCGATCCAATGTACGGAACACTGAACACACACTTGGAAAGTTCTTTCACAGAACAAGTTCACAAATCCAAAACCACAAATCTTCCGATGATTGTCATAATAGAATATCTTCTTCTATAGATGATGTTTGTTGCGAAGTACTCTAGTTACCTCTCGAGTAGTTTGGTAATGACCATCGTTGATGTTTCGTCTTCTTGTGTGCAAGGATTTAGATGGACACAACATCATGATGATCACGATGTGAACAATCATGTCGTACGTCGTACGTAGTACCGGAGAGTTGTATCTATTTAGGTAGGTAGGTACCGGTAGCAACCTACCCTTGTAGTATAATATGTACGAAAATATCGTATGGTATCATAGAGTTCGATGACTCTATCCCAAACTACTATATATTCAAAGAACAACGTCGGAACTTCGCATTCACCGGTTCTATTCTTCTCCTTTTTTTCACTACTACTTCAAGTAGTAGATGTACACTACTACTAATGTAGTAGAGAGACACCAAACACTCCTAGCCCCATACTATATATGTAACCGTTTTATCTTTCGACCGACGACGACGAGGTTTCGACGACTACAGTGACAACGAGGAAACCCCAGCTAGCATCATCTTGTTCTTGCTTGCTCTTTCTTTTTAGTGGATCACTCGAATGCATCACCACCTTAAAAATACGGATCGAACGAGTGTGGGACACCACAACCAAGCCTCTATTCGAGACTGACTTTCCCAAGTAATAATTATTAAAAAAGAGGAGGAACGATTGATTCTTGACTCAAAAAATATATACCAACTGAATTTTAGATCTAAGATCATGCAGTTTTTCGTCCACGTCCAAACAGTTGTCAAAACAGAGCCACGATTGACGATGAAAGAGTGTCGCAATAGGAATTTCCCCCTTCAAAACCAACTCCAGCTTGATGAGAACGTGCTTCATTCAATCTTCATTTTTGGTTTTTCCTTTTTCCTTGCTTTCGTCTTCACAGCACTAGCTAGGCTTCTGTTGTTTTCTCCTCTCACATTGATCTCCCTGCTGACAGTGAATGAATGGTGTCTCATCCGTTCTTTCTTCATCATGCGTACCACCACCAACATCAGCGATGATGGTTTCAACGGCATTTAGAATTTCCAATAGAGTTTGATGCCTCGTTTGGTTCCCCGTAGTCGATGGACATCGCATCGAATACGGAAAGTCCTCCCGGCGCAACAAGAACCGAAGGTGAGAGCCCACCAGTGGCTGGTGAAGGCTGCTACCATCAGTTAGTTGTTGTAACGTTTTGGGATTGTTATTATTCATGATGATGAATGCTTTCCAACTTTTTATGCAACGATGAAGTGAATGGTGTATCTCTTTTCTTTTGTTTTCTTTTCATCCGTTGGCGGAAAAATCGCGATTGGCAGAAGAGGAACGATCTTTTCTCATTTTTTGGATTAACTGGAAGTAAATTAATACCAGCTGGGTTGAGAAAGACAGCGAAGAGAAAATCGAATTGTGTGTGGTAAAATGGGATCGATCCCTCAACCATCTATCATAGCTGTACGACGTAGCGTTCAAGAGCTATTATCTCGATGATCCGCCATCAAATTCTTGGGTTATTAAGAACAAGATTGACAACTGAAGACTGTAGAATCCACTTTAAGTATGATTTCTAATAATCTAATAATTGTCGTACAGAAAAATGAGATAGAAAAGAAGGCTGATTATCGAATAGAGGGAAAGAAAGCGAACTTCAAGATTGATAGTTTGATCCCGCTGGGCTCACCATGAATGCGATAGAGAGAGAGTAAATAATAATAATATATATATATATATGGTAGTACTCTTTGATCTAATTGAAAGTTCTACCGGTATGAGTCGAATGCATCCAATGTATCGATCGTAATAAAATGAAAACAAGGCTAAGGCCTAAGACCTTTTTATACGTATATCATATATTATTTATGAAAACAAAATTCCCAACAACAATGAAACAATTATCCAATCAATGCAATTAATGCTGCGATTTCTTGCAGCTGCACGACAGTATACGGATAATACTTCTTGTTGGAAATACCTTACTGTTAGTGTATGTCCTTTACCAAGATATGAAAAAGTCTGTCCAAACGATCATTTTCGTTATCAGCTTCTCAACAACAAGAAGAATCAATCTATCCAAACATTTGACGTTCTTGTCGGCCAATCTTGAATTGGCGGCACCTGCGATCATTTTCCAAAAAAAAGCATGGAAATATGCACTTCCCAATGACTGGCATTTATTGGTTGTCCTCGATACAGTGATCAACAAATTCCTTCAATCACCGATAATCACCGCAATCAACCAACAAATCTTGTCAGTTAGAATAAGTACTACGGCCTGGACTGAATACTAGGCTTTCTTTATTACATGCCATCATCAGATATACAGACCCTAAAGAAGGACGCCAAAAGCCGAGAGGGAGAATGCAAAACAAATAGAAACCAAGGAAAGTCAGAGGAGAAAAGGCCGTACATTTGGTGGGGTTAGGAAGAAATGTGATATTCTCTTTCCGTAAACAAAACCACTCGCATGATTAGTCAAATACGTTGGAAAAACATATCTGGAAGGACATCATTTGCACCACATCTCGTTCGAGGGAAGTCTATTGAATTGCCTGGCCTAAACCAAAGCAACACTTTCTCATCATTGGAAATGAAGATGGGAAAGGAGATGGACGCCTAACAAGGATTTATGGTAAGGATGGGGAAAGAACCAAGCCTCCCATTAAACAACAGGAGCAGCAAGGAAGGAACATTGGTAATGCAAATGTGCAGAACTGTTTCGTATGCAGAGGATACCTCTCCAAAAAGGGGAAGCAAATTAACAATAAGACATCCTTCTGGTGTAGCAAATGCCACACGCCCTTGTGCAGAACTGATAGATCCAAAGACGAAGAATTCGGTCCGCCGGGAAGTCGACATCTTACTTGCGTCGATGCGCACGATTAGTATGCAAGCCACAATAGTGTTATTTGTTGCGGTAAAATGCATGGTGAGAAGGAACAGTTCCCAAAGGAGGAGCAGTTATCGTTACATCCAAGACGCAGCAGCAGAAAGTAAGTGTATGGAGGAGGTTTCGTACATTGTATTTGTGATTAAGTGTAGGTAGTGTTGCTTTTTACCAGTGATGTACAACAACTAGTATCCGAAACCAATAAGAGTATAACTTTTGCTACAACAGACTAAAATTGTTTTGAAAATATGTTTTGGAATGCTCAGCTCCTGCTCTTTTAGATAGTCTGGTTTGTTTTCATTTTGGGATTTTTAGACATGTTTCAAAAAAATGCAGAAACATGTTTCACTCCGTAGAAGTCAACGTAGCACAAGTGGGCAAAGCGAATTTTTTCTCGGAGCACGTGACTGTGAATTCGCACGAGTTTGTTTAAGTACTGAGGGTTGTTTTACAGTCGTACAGCGACAAATTTTTGGGCACGAATCAGATCATAAGGTTCACACGTACGACTACGACAGTAGGTAGTAGAAGTAGTAAATTGAGGGTATTTGTCGTCGCAGTCATATTTCAGGTCATCAATCTTCAAAAAAAGGTCATTCGAATCAAACAACCCAAGACAGAGAGCATCTACTGCTATGATACAGCATCGAAAGGGAAGGCAGGATACATTTCCGCCACAAATCCTACAGGACACCAACAACAACCGTAACTATCTTTCTCCAATTAACGGCGCCTGCGTAATTACCTCTTCTTACGCACATCAACCATGCCTCTCACAGAAGATCAAGAACACGAAATGGTGGACATTTTCGCCAAGTACGCCAGCGGCGGGAAAATCGGCTCCAACGAGATTGGCAAGGCCTGCCGTGCCGGTGGACTGAACCCCACCGAAGCCGATTTGGACGTATGGAAATCGGAAGTCAAGTCCGGTTTGGACCAAGGTGGATTCATTAAGTTCATGAACAAGAAGTTTGGAGAATGTGGAGACTCAACCGACGAGATTATTGATGCCTTTCAAGCTTTCGACGCGACCGGCAATGGAACCATTTCCGTGACCGAATTGAAGCATATTTTGACCACCATGGGAGAAAAGATGACGGGAAGTGAAGTCCAAACGTTGATTGATGAATGTGCCGTAGATGATGGAAGAATCAACTACACCGCATTGGCCAACATGTTGTTCAATCCCTATGCGGAGTAAGGAATATAGCAGATTGCAAAATACGAACTAAATTTTTCCTTAAGTGCGACTGTACACTTTATTCGTCTAGTCTTTCATGTGGAAAGACACCCAGTTCACGTCGATTTGCATCAATGAAAGGTACTTGAAATCTTTTCTATTTCAAACTAGACTATGATAGTACGAACCAAGTTTATCTATGATTCCATGCTTCCATCGTTTGTGATCGCAGTGGGAGCAGGCCTCGTCAGATAGTCCAAGTTTTTTTGACGATCCATTGGGCTTCGAGCGTGGAGGAAGCAAAAGGAGCGATGCTGGCCAAAGCTATGCCCAGCTACGGTGGCAATATTAGGAATGATGCGGTCAAAGCAGCTGGGAGCATCAAAGTCCAGAGATCTCTTATTGGAGTTCCTCGAGGAAGACATTGGCTCTGGCATCTCGTCCTGCTGGGAGGCCTCCAAACTGCCAGATGTTGAGTAAGCTGGAGTCGATACAGTGGCGTATCTGTTGTCGCCATTTCAACCCAAGGAAGATGTATGACTCGGAGTCCGTGAACTTTGTTTTTCCCTGGCTCTTTGAACTATCAGCTGTAACAGGATGAATGACTTGCTTATTACGTAATTCTTTGGCTGTAGTTGGCCCTAAAGGAGATCATTTCTAAGGTCTTCACATAAAAGCGGGTTGTTTGGGTCTTCGTACTCATCATTCTCAGGAAAAGGGAACGGTTTGATGAGAGCTTCTTGGTGGCGAAGGTTCATGCCACTGGGGATAGTAGATTGCACTATCATTCGGCTGAGTTACTACCACAACTCTATCAGGAATCATATAGATGCATTCTTCCTCTTCTCGTAGAAGAGAAAAACGATATTTCTTTTCGGATGAGGTCGTGCATGGGACAGCAGTTCTCTTTACCTCCGCTTTTAAGAAGGTGATCTCTTCCGTAGGAAGTTGAGATCGTGACAAATGTTGCCACTTGTATTATTATAATTCAAGCTCTCTACTACTAGAATAGTCTAGACGTCGTTTTTCTGTTAGATGAAAGATTCTTTACATAACGTACTTCAGCACCAGGTTGAAAGGAACATATTGATACTACGACACGACGTTTGGGACGAAAGGTTGATCGTATTACGGTTAAGTGTTACAATCAACATTGAATAGTAAAGAGAATCACTTAGGAAATATATTTATCCTATTACACGACGTTTGGGACGAAAGGGTTTTAACCTACTACGTTCCGTAGGAAGTTGAGATCGTGACAAATGTTGCCACTTGTATTAATAATTCAAGCTCTCTACTACTAGAATAGTCTAGACGTCGTTTTTCTGTTAGATGAAAGATTCTTTACATAACGTACTTCAGCACCAGGTTGAAAGGAACATATTGATACTACGACACGACGTTTGGGACGAAAGGTTGATCGTATTACGGTTAAGTGTTACAATCAACATTGAATAGAGTAAAGAGAATCACTTAGGAAATATATTTATCCTATTACACGACGTTTGGGACGAAAGGGTTTTAACCTACTACGTTGAAAGAAAGACAAAAATATTTTATTGAGCAAACATACATTCAGGCTAGCTACCTAGCTACTAGTAAACGACGTACGGTAATTTCTTTGTTTTATTACTAACTGTAAACGTCGTTTTAGTTGAGTACTCGTACATTACTACATTTCCTCACCTACTCGAGTAGTGCTCGCCCATTATGACCCTCTCTAAGAAGTAGATAGAGAGAGTAGACTTTCTCTCCTGGCCTGACCCCAAACAATTTGGGCTTGGGCAGTCGTAAACTCAGAAATCACGGTCATTGGTGGTCCTGCATCGTCATTCGACTACAACTGCATCACTTTTATATTACAAAAGAAGGAGAGGCATACCATACATGGGAAAGATTCCGATAGCAAGAGCCCCCCAAGCTCTCAACTCCATCCGCCGTATTTTGTTTGTAAATGGTCCATGACACAATTTCTTTTTTTAAACCCACACCAAACAGAGGCCGCATTCTTGAACCTACCAACCCTGATGATGATGGAGCAAGAAGAATGTTGATCCCAAATTGCTCCTGTATTCTCTAATAATCAATGGGTAGCTGTTGATTGTCGCCATCTTCACCACCCAAACGACCACCCCCACACACGAGCGACAAAAATCCGATTTTTTTAAACAGTAAATCACACAAACAATTGCGACGTCACATACTGTGCGTCGTAATCCGATCCTTCACTACTCGGATGGTTCTATCGTTCGAAGTTTTAAGACCATTTATACAAAATGATGATATTGGCAGTGGTATACTTCGAAGGAGTGGCCTGGGGTTGGAGTAGTAAAGTGTGTACGGTAGTTTGCATTTTGTTAGAAAATGTATAATATATATGATTTGATGATTTGATGCTGATTCTGAGATTCCATGGCTGATTGATCAATTGACGGAGTACGGTAGTCTATGTAGTAGTCTACGTCGTACATATTACCGGTACTCTAGCTAAACTACGTGATACGGTAGTTCGACTATGAAAACTCCCTCTACGTCATTTTTTCACACGACTTTCTCCGTATTACGTACCGGTAGTAGTAGCGGAGTAGCATGTGAAATATAACGGTCCTCACTGTCAATTTTATTGGACATAGAATACAATTCATTAGTTAGTTTTTCGAATACGACTTTCTGTGAATATAAAAATACACGCTTCCTGATGAAATTCTCTCATTTTTTCTCTGCCGTTGCACTTCATTTTCGAATTTGTCTTCCTCTTTCTTCCGGCGACTTGTGTACGACTACACCGTAGTACAGCACCCTCCTTCCACCACAACAAGAGAAGCAAAAGGCAAGCGGACTGCGAATTGATTATTCATATATTATACATATATAAAGAATCTTTCTACAGCAACAATGGACGAAGAATCGTATCGTATTTTACAGCAAGTCTGTAGTAACAACAAGAATAGTCCAACGGTGTTCGACCATGGCGTTGAACCAACGGACGAAATACGGCTTCTCGATATTCCTCCCTCGTTGGATTGGTTACCACCACGACCGCGGGTCTTTCCTAATAAATGTGACTTCTGCTGTATCACATCATCAACAACAACAGCAGCAACAACAACAACATCGTCAACGACGACGCAACAACAGGGATATTTACGCAACAACAACGATGCCACAAGTTCTGAAACGATCCGATCCAAAGTAAACAAACCTGATAAAGAACAACAAGAAGAAGAAGAGTTATCCGTGACATCTGCGTCTACCTTGGCTGATATAATCATTCATTACGACGAAGTACATGCCCAAGAAGATAAGAATGATTCCTTGTTTGCTTCACGACTCTGTTGCAATCCCCAACGATGGGTTGCAGCACAACAAGAACGAGGTGACGATTATGCAAGAAAAATCCAACCATCCATGGACGCATTGGATCGTATTCCTTTGGATAGAATATCATCATCACCGGGTGTGTACAATGAAAGTACTGAAATAATAACAATCGTTGATGGAATGATCATCCAAGAGAACCAGGAGAGTTGTTGCAGTTCAAGTAGTGACAATGCTGCTGCCAAAACCAAATCCTCTTCGAGTAGGGATACCTCCACGACCACTACACCGCCCCTTCTCCGGGTCATGACACAACAACCGCTTCGGAATGCCTCGCAATTATTCCTGGGAGTCTGTCAACTCTTGTTGTCCATGCTGATTGCCGATCATGCCGTTCAGACTCTGCTACACAAAACGAAGAATAAGAAGAAGAACCACAACATCAACTTCCATACCAAGAAGTAGAAATAAACAACAACCAACGAATCTGGTCAAACTTGAAGAAAAAGGGGGACAGTGAAAGGTAGATGTCACAAGGGGGTAGATAGATTGGTTCGTTGCCATTCAAACGATTCTCCTCACGGTCAATATGCAGTATACTATACCGGAAAATGGTGGGATACTGAGACATACCAGTAACTACAGAAATATGGTAGCAGTAGTCTACCGGTAGTACTCATGCTTAATTTATCCAAACTATGTATGCATTGGACGTTCTTCCGTTGTTGGCATTTGATTGTTTTTGATGTTGTTCTTGTTAATTGTAGTAGTAGTGGTTCCTTTTTCCTTATTTGTTGGGCTGGCAGGTTGTTTCCCTTTTTTTCTGATCTCTTTTTTTTAAAAAATCTTGCTTGTTATTTTTGGCAGTGTTGTTGTTACCACTTATTATTTTTATTTTCTTCTTACAATTTCATATCTTGAATGTCACCAAATCCACCGGCATTAAAGACATGGTTGTATCCCAACTCGTTCAAGGCTTTTTGTGCGGTACTGGCCCGTCGTCCCGATTTGCAATAGACGATGATGGGAGTGGTTTGGGAGGGGATCAACGTCGCTGCCTGCATGGTCAAATTGGACGCATCCGTGGGGGTACACGGGACGTGACGATACTGAAGATGAGACGGAGAAAATTTGCCATCGGCGGCAATTTCGGCTTCGGTCCGTACGTCCAACACGATCGTTTCAGAATTTTTCAATTGTTCCATCAAAACTTCCTTATCGGCCAATTGATACTCGGCCTTGCGACTGGAATAGTCCGGAGAGGACGACATCATCATCATGTTGAAAAGAGACTTTGTAAAGGTCGAAAACGGATGAAACGGGCTTGACGAAGAAGAAAGAGGACGAAGAGCACGAAGGTTGTTGATTCTGTTGTTGTGATATTGTTGTGGTGTTGTTGTTGTTGTCCGACGGATGGATGATGTTGATGATGATGCTGGAATCACTGGTGGAGTTGTCAATGCAAAGGCGTTGGCAGGTGTGGTTATGGTGGATCGTAACAAGAGCGCTGTTGTGGAAACGAAGATTGTTCTACTACTAGTCCGCATAATAAGGCAATGAGCGTTGGGTTAAAAGGAAGATCTTGAAGTCGACGTCGTAGAGAAAGAGTAGAGTAGTGAGTTTTCGGATTTTTTTTTTATGAAAAAAGAATCGTTTTCAGTTGAAGATACGTGACGTTCGCATGAAGACAGATAATAAAAGGCCCTTCCATGAGAAGTCGTTCGAAGCTCAAGGAGTTGAGAGGCCTTTTTTTTCGGGGGAATTTCGTTTCGCAATCAGTATCGTACGAACGTACGAACAAGTAGTATATGTAATACTACCGTGCTCTGCTACCGTAGGAACTCTTGTGGATAGAACGTCGCTATGATACGTTCCGAAATCCATTCTTCTGGCCTCAGCAAGATCCTGTAACCCTCTACTACCGGTAGGTAGAGTATACATACATAGATAATATATGGAGAGTACTAGTATTATAAAATATTATAGTTTCACACACCAAAGAGATGTAGGCAATCCAACACCCCGTCAATGATTATTATACACACAAACAAACAAAAAAAGAAACCGATCTTGCCATGAAATTTCGGTTGTTGTTCCTCGTCCAAGCCTCATGCCTCCAAAAAGTAGTTATTGATACAAACGCATTTTTAAATTTCACACCCCCTCGTACAGCAATTGAGAAATGTCCGCTTGGCCCTGTTGCTTTGACGACGGTGGTGGGGGATTCATTGGAATGTACCTGCCACGATCCTCACAATAACCTCCAAAATATTGTGGCTCGTATTTGCCATTCCGCGGCGACGGTACGACACCCGCTGCACGTTCCAAGGCGTCTTCAAAGTCTCTCCTCAAATCGAACCATCTCCGGAATAACAACCCACACGTCGTGACGTTGGTCAACTCGTTCAATTTGTATTCTTTTCGTTTTTGTTTGGGTTTGCGTGGATACGGTAAGGTACATTCCCACGGTTTTTTACAGGCGGTATAGTGTGCCGATTTGACGTCCTGTACGGGTACAATACGACAATCGTTACAATATCCATTTTCGGGTGTGTTTTGTTCGAGGGTGACACCCGTTTGAGTGGGATATTCTCGACAATGTCCCAACAGCTCACGGGGACCGTCGGGTCCACGCCAAATGACGTCGGCAACGACTTGATTCCAAATACAAATATCCAATTCGACAGCCGTATTGGGTGCCAACTGGTCGTAAAAGTATGCCACGGCACCTTGATAGGCCATGGCACCTTGAAATCCACCGTATCCGAGTCCGTCCCATCCCTTGTTATAGCCACGGCCGGGTCCGACATAGTTGCCTCGTTTGATAAATTGCAAGTACTGGTCAAACTGGGATTGATTGGGCCGTGCCACGAGAAATCCACCTTGGACACCCTGTCGAATCTCCCAGGGTTGTGCCGAAGTAATATCACGGGTAAAGTAGGCATCGATTGTATCTGGTAATGGTTTGTGGGGATGTTGTACGTTTAATCGTTGTCGTGCTTGTCTTCCTTGGATGGACTCTTTGTCAAATAGCATAGCATCAAATAGATCGTCCATCGGTTGAAAGAGTGCGACGTCTAAATCCCAATGAACCACAATCGGATGTTGGTCGAGAGTGTAGGCATATAGTTTGATAAATTCGGCCGAACCACAACAATTTTCTCCCTCCACGTGATCTTTATACCAACCGGGTTGAATGTCCTCCAATACCACAGGAGATGGTCGAACGAGTGATGTATAACCCAGTCGAGAGAGAAGTTCTGCATTCTCCTGGCACGATTCGTGGACGATGGCATACATATGATACGAATATTTGCTAATATTATTTGTCGTCTTGTTGTTGTTACTGTTGTTGGCATGAATCGACTGTTGATGAATGGAATGTCGCAAGACAGCGGCAGCATCCAAGAATCCCGTGACACTTGCCTTCTTGTTACATTTGATCAAGGATACTACATGAGCTACCGTAGCGAGAGGAGTCTTCGGGGAGATGATTGTTGTTTCTGTTGTTGTTGTTTTTTCTTCATTGGACAGTAACGTTGGTTCGGTATGAAGTTTCGTAGATTGGTGTTGTGTTTGTTGTTGTTGTTGTTGCTGCTGCTGCTGTGTTACGAAAACGACATTCAAAGAGACACAAATCAGTACAAACACTAACGACACGACGACTGAAAATATGACTTGTCGTCGTTTCAGAAGAGTACCACAACACAACAGCAATTGACGCGTTCGTTGTTTCGTTGGTGAGGATATTGTTGTTGTTGTCGTCGAATGACTTCCGTGCCGACTCGACAAGGAGGCCGTCTGTATCTTCGCTCGATTTCTCTGTTGTGATGGTGGTTGTGGCGTCATTGTTTGGATTGTATAGAGCACTAAAACATTATGAGAGAGACAAGAGGTGCAGTGAGGAGGGATCAGATATTACTACTACCAGTATGATACTGTCTTACCTTTAGTGTGTTGTGTACGACGTATTCAAGGTCAGGTCACTTTAAGGTCATCATTCTAAAAGGTTAAAGTTATTTATCTCCAAATACTACGAGTATCATACGTATCTTGTTGGAGTTTGGAGGGACTCCCAAAATTCACGATTCCAGTCCCTGTCTCCATCATCACGTGTCACCCAAAAAAACAACTCGCCGGCGTCATACTACCGTACCACTATCATAGGTACGTTCAAGATCGGATGTCCAGCCCCAAGCCCCAAGGACTTTTTTTTGGCTCGTCCTCCTCTGAGGATGAGATGATTCAAATCAAACAACACACATCCTCCCAAACAACAAACGGATGGTATCATACGCTGCTAGTCTTGTACAATAAAACGAAACTATCGGTATGTACTTCATGTAGTGTTACTTTTACTGGAGAACATTATTTTTACAGGTAGCTAATCAGCAGCAGTTTTCAAGAGATTGGATGATAGCACCCAGGCTTGTTATTACCTTCGTACCTCAATCGAGTACTTTCTCGGACGACGGACGTGCTATTGTACAATCGTCACCAACGATCTTCTGTTGATTCATTTTTTATTTTTCGTTTTTGGCTGGTGTTGTTGTTCTTCTGCTGGAGTCTACTCTCTACCATAGCAGCGAGTACACCTCTCAATATCGATCTCTATATGGTGGGCAACTCTACTCTAGCTCGCTACCGTAGTCATTTCAGTTCAACAATAATATAGACCCTATATATAATAGAGATAACACCAGCAACGCTCAAGTTTATATCATTCCATCATGTCCCGACTACGACAACGGAAACAAAAGATTGACACGACGTCACTCCAAAAATCGTCGTCGTCGTCGTTCACATCCAAACGGCAAAAGACGATTGATTTTGGAGAGGATGATCCAAATATCGATTCGGATCACGAAGATGACGATGACAACTCGGACGGTCGTCATAAACATGACCTTGGGGATGACAATGATTCGTTAGAAGAGGAAGAAACGTTGGATGCCAAAAAAGTTCGATTGGCACGAGAGTATCTTCGAAAATTGGAAGCCAACGAAGACGATGACAGTGACAGCGGTTCGGATGATGATGACGACGACGACGACGAAAACTGTGATAGTGATGATCCCCGTGATCGGATTGGAGTCAAATTACAAAGAGAACGTCTTCAGAGGGAAGGTACCTACGAACAGTTGGTAGCCGACAAGGTACAAGCCAGTGTCCATGCCATCCAACAATCCATCCGATCGAATCCAATACTGTCAACCAAAGAAATGGATGAAGCCAAGCAATGGATCGAAACAGGTCATATCAAAGTGTTACGTGGACATGACTTGACACCCACATGTGTTGCGCTACAAGCCAACGGAGAACGGGCCATCAGTGGGAGTAAGGACCATTCTGTCATTCTTTGGGATATTCAAGAGGAACGCCGTGCCTTTACACTTTGTCCTACCTTTTCCAAAACCAACGAATCGTCATTGTCGCGAACTATGGGACAAGTCTTGTCGGTTGCCTGTTCCGATGATGGTCGATATGCTGCTGTGGGACGTCGTGACGCCACTGTCTCCATTTACGATGTACGGGTCGCCAACAACACTACCTCCACAGTAGTCAAGACATTTACCGGGCACAAGGGACCCATTACCTCCCTTTGTTTTCGAACGCAATCACTACAACTCTTTTCTGCCAGTGACGATCGTTGCCTCCGACAGTACCATTTGAACGAACTACTCCAGCTCGAAACCTTGTACGGACATCAATTTGGTGTCACTGCCGTCGATTGTCACACCAAGGAACGTCCCGTGTCGGTGGGACGCGATCGAACCGCCCGGGCCTGGAAGATTGCTGATGACACACACTTGATCTTTCGAGCTGGAGCCAAGGTAGCCTCGGCCGATTGTGTTCGTATCCTCAAGGAAGACTGGTTCGTCACGGGACACGAAGATGGTTATATGGGTCTGTGGAGGACGGATAAGAAACGAGCCGTGGCGAGCATCCAACAAGCGCATGGAACACACCCCAACAGTGTCGTCCCACGAGGGATTACCGCTCTGGGATCCTTGCGTGGGTCCGATATGGTCGTAACGGGATCCTGCGACGGACATTTGCGACTGTGGAAAGTCATGATGGGACAGACATTGGACAGTCGAAGTATCGAACCCATGGAAACGATTCCACTCTCCGGATACGTGAATGGCATTGCCGTTGGACCCAAAGCTCGATTCTGTGTCGTAGCGGTTGGACAAGAACCCAAAATGGGACGGTTCGATAGAGTAGCGGGTGCGAAAAATCGATTCGGAATTGTCCGATTGAGACCAGACGACGAGAATGGACAGAACGATGACGATGATGGTGACCTTGTACACAGCATTGCACAACTACACCGGAGCAGTCACAGTGAGGGATCTAGTTCTTCTAGCAGTGATGAGGACTAATAAACGTCGAACACACGAGGATGAACCGATGGCCGTGATTACCATCTACAAGAACATAGATAGGTTGTATCGTTTGCACTGTTTGTTTTCCCGTTCTGGCTAATGAAATAGACGTTTTTTAATTGTTGCTGAGCTGAGCGCAATGGCGGTGATGTAACAGCAACGAAATACAATTCCGCGTACTTCGTAACTACCGCTCTTCCGTTGCTCGACACCATAATATATTTGATGCATGGAACAAGCTTGTCTGTTGATGATTTTTTTCGGGGTCACGAGTCTACTACAGACCTACAGACGCAGCCACCTTCTGCAACCTGCAACAGTGAATCCCTACTCCCTAGCTACGATAGATGTTATAATGTAGTAAAAAATGTGATGACGTGAAAATTAGTGCTCTAACAACCTTTATCATATAACTGTAAGAGCTCTAATTACGAAGTACCCCCTGGAGTTAGACTGAAACGTAATAAGGTTGACATGATGAAGTCTTCGCTCACTTGCGAGCTGAACTTACAGTTTTAGTACTCTACTGTCGTACTATTATTAATAACTGTTAGCGTACACCGTACGTGGTGTATTTACCACTGTATCATACATCGTACGTGTATATCATGGGAGCGCGAATTCTGCTGAAACCCTGACAGTGAGTAAAGGATACCCAATTCGTAGACAACTATGTACAAGTACGTAGACGATACCGTACTTTTTTTTATGTAGAGTTGCTTCAACGAAAGGAGTACCGGTATGCCGTTGGCCGTAGTACCGTATCTCAAAGTACGTACTACGCAGTCCACCGGATGTACTGTAGGAAGTGGCTGTGTAAAATACGGCATCAAGACATTACCGTACGTACGTAGTACGCAAGTACCGGTACGTAACAATGAGGGTGATTGACATCTGGTTTCTGTTTTGACTGGCACACTTTTACAATTCTCTCATTCTATCAGCATTCAGCGTAGTAAAGGTAATGGAGCGGATAGCGGCGCTACGGTATTTGGATCGCGAACTGGATGGTTGTCATAAAAAGAAAACAAGAACACAACTGTCAGTGAAAGGTTGGATCATCATCTCTTATCTATTCATGTATTCTCTCTCGAGCGAGGAAGGAAATATCAGTGTGTCACGAAACCGTCGTACGTCATGGGTGTATGACATTGCTTTGCTGGATTTATAACGAAGATTCTGAGTTAGGGAACTATTGAACGAACATTTAATTTCTGTTGGCATTGAATTGTGTGAAAACGTTGTTTAAAGACAAGCTTTTCTCTTCCAACTTTTGTCGTGTTTACCTACTACCACAGCATAAAGTTGAGGGAGGTACTGATCTCATTTTCTTGCAACAGCACGTGCTTTTGATAAGAGATACAATTATTCCACCATAATAAGTATCTCACATTCGACTTTTATGTACCTATGTGGAAAATTATCACTTCCTAAACAAAGAATGGCGCTGCCGTGATGAGAAATCGATGTTCTTCAAGATCCAGTTTCTCCTAAAAGAGACGTGTCGAGTAATTGGAATGGCGATCTTTCTTAGACACATTGTTTTCTGTGATTTAGCAGTGCATTTAGTTCGCCCAAACCTCTCATCTTTCGAATTCCTGTGTCAACAGCTTGGATTCGCTTTGGCTTTTATCTTCGTAACTGTAAATCCTCTTGAGGTTTACGGAACGGTATCCAACGAAAGGTTATTTGTAGAAGAGAGGAGAAAGGGAGAGGAGAAGGAGGGCGGGAGTCTTTCTCTCGAAATGATTTTACATCACGCCTTCATAGTGCAATCTCTTCTTTCTTCTTGTGTGGAAAACTTGATGATAAAACAGTACAAACAACAACAGCATCCTCTCCACACTCTCCATTCTTCAGCTAGCTAGCGGAGAGCTATTTTGCAAATGCATGTTTTTGGGTGTAGATCCAATTTACAGCTCGAATCTTTTGTTATTTTCTCTCTCTCTCTCTACTCCCTATCGTTCGTTTGTGCAAAGAATAACACTTCATTAATAGAAGAACATCCGAACCCACCGTTATTGTGTTATCATGCCATCCCTCGTTCAAGAATCGTATCCTCCTCATCTGTTGGCCCAAAAGCTCAACAATCGAGGTGCGTATCAAGCCGAACAAGGTTACTATGAATCTGCAATTTCAACCTACGTCAAGGCTCTCAAGCTATCCGAGAGCAGCGCCAACCATGCTCCATGTGGATGTCGCTACTGCAGTTTGAATACATGCATGTCTACATCTGCATCTTCCTCTACATCCTCTTTGTCCCCAATTTTGATGAGGAGGAGTTGTCCCCAAGGTCACAAGTCGACTCCTCGTCCGTCCTCCAGAAAGGCCTCGCAGCAACAACAAGAACAAGAAGAAGATGGATATTATCACGATGATAATGACGTGATCATGATGGAGGATGAAGAAGAAGTGATGCCTTTTGCACCAGTATCACCTTCCTTTTCTGTTTCATCATCTTACGGAACATCCTTTACACAAGATCCAACAGAAGAACCCTTCAATTGTGGTGGTTATGTCTATCGCCATGCACTACGAGTTCATCCACACACGATACATTATTGCCACAACATGGGTGTGACTCTGTCTCTTGTAATCATTTTCAACTTGGCTCTCGCTCATCATTTGATGGGAATCCGCCGTAACAACATCAAGAACACTGGAAGTAGTAGCTGGAACAATTCGGTACCAAATATGGACGTCAATTACGATTCCAAGGCTCTTAAAAAGGCCTTGCAACTTTATGAACTGGCGTATCAGCTGCATGTGGACGAACAGCAAATGGCTGCTACTACCAATTGTGCAACACATCATCAACAGAGGGAGGATCGCGAAGAAGCACAAGAACAAGAAGGATTCGAATCCAAACGGATGGGCATGTTGAGGTTCACCATGATTGTTTCCAACAACCTTGGAGAGATTCATCGTGTGGCTAAAAACACAACGAAGCATGTCATGTGTCTGCAACATTTGCTGTCTACCATAATGTATATGGTAGATGGTCACTTTTTGATGGACAACAACAATAACAACAACAACAACAACAATGATAATCAAGACAACAGGATCCGTTCGGGGATCACCAGCAGGAGCAATTCGTCATCCGGAACAACAAGGACATCGATATCAACATTCCCCATAACAACAACCCCAACAGTGTCCACAGAAGAACTCGATGGATTCTTACGCAATGCATCACCACTAATGTTGTACGATATCTGTGCTGGAGCAGCATGACGAGGAAAACAAATCGATAAAAACTGCAGCAACAGTGGCACCAGTGAAACTCTCTCTATATCACACACGACCGCCATTATCCTTGTCATCGGTACTATCCAGTAGAAAAGTACGCATTCACAGTCAACCTACTTTTTTCAGTACTCTTGACTTTTCCTGGACAAACTGTGGCAGAAAGCAACTGCAGAAATCCTTCAAACTCTCCATTATATTTCCATTATTATAAATCTTATACATTTTTGATTACCACTACCATCATCGACATCAATATCACTACTAGCTACTCTAGTGAATATCTCTGTTATGAACTATCTTCCGGTAGATTGGTTGTACTCACGTACGGTAGTTTGATTGTTGACGAACATACGGGGTCGGACAGACCATTTTGGTGCAGTACGGAGTATCGTAGTTTCTTGTTGTAGATTCTAGATTAAAGAGCAATCGCTACTTCTGGAGTATTTATCAACGGTACCTAGAGCTAGGTTGATAGATTCGTTTCATCGATCCTCCTCCTTCTGTAGACTCTTTTTTCCCTTTTCCCTTCCGTTCGTTCGTCTCCTTCGCGCTTTGGAAGGAGTTCTCGAAAGGTTCGTTTTCGTTCCCTGTGAAGATAACATGGATGAGGAATTTCAACTTTTACTGTTAAGGCGGGCTGGGGGCTTGTCAATAGTAGTACCGAGATAGTTTCGGAGTGCGGGAGTGTTTCGCAGTACGACTACCATAGTAGTGAAAAAGACAGAAAGAACAAATAATAAAAATAAATGTATAATAAAATGAAAGAACCAACATTTTCGGTACTGCAATACAGTCAACTGCCGCACGATACTGTGCTACAGTTTGCAGTTGGATTTACGTAGTCTACCTCAACGTCTCAACCTACACTATTTAACACGTGCTCAGTCCAACAATCCAACATCGAGGCTAACAACACAGTGCATTTAGCTACCGTTTAGAGTACCGTACATACCACGGTAGTACCGTAGGTACGACACCGTGTTACCGGTACCTACTAGCGGTACATGGAAGAAGAAGTTTTACAATACGGAAGTCTACTACCGGCTACGGTAGAGCATGGAGCTACCGTAGAGCCTAACAAGATACGACTTACAGTTAGCTATCATACAGTTGTTGATTTTTACGAGTAAAACCTCTATCAGTCCCGGTCCCGAGAGGGAAGGATTTTGAGAAGTTAGAGAGGGATAATATTATAACAACATCATTTTATTAATTAAAATTGGAAACTCTAATTAAAAGTTGAATTTACTACTTCGAGTACTTACTTTTCCCCTTTTCTCATAACTACCGTTGCTAGCTAGTAGCGTGGCATAGGGGAGAATGCAGACGAAATTGATCCTTATTACTGTGAAAGTTCGAGGGTAGGACAAAAGAGCTCTCCTTCCTTGAAGATACATCATAGAATACTACCACCGGTAAAAGTCGTACCCGTAATAGCAGCACCATCGAAAGAATCGTGCCATTACCTTTCTTTTCTTTTTCTTTTCTTCCGATTCATCACAGAGAGACAACATTAATTAGGATGACCAAGAAGTAGTCGTAGTAAATACTTCGAAGTAATTTGTTATATCAAAACAGTCACGTCTTCAACATGCTTCCACATCATCGACAACAGCTATGATACGATGTATGTGCTACTCGAAGTACAAACATCCATCATCATTTTTTTATCTTTTTCACATCCATCATCCATCATTGTATGGACTTTGGTCTTTGGTTCCTTTACAGAAGTGATTTTCCTCTCCCCTATAAATTTCAGTTCCAAGTCGAAATACTCCAGCAATAATATTGTTGACTATCAACGATAAAATCATTGATTGAGAAAATAATTTTTTCATCACTTATCATCATCATCGAATCATCATCATCACTATGAACTCATTCTTTCAATCGCATCAAATGGCGAAGACGCTTAACAACTCTGCCGCTTTGTTGATCGAAACGGGACAGTACGATCGTGGCATTTCTTGTTTGATGGAAGCTCTGGTACTCTCGGATCGTCAACATTCGTCAAAGTATCATCCAACCACCAACAACCCAGCTGATATCCGAAAATGGTCGTCCCTGGCCTGTCAATGCCAACACTGCAGTTTGGAGGAATGCATTCTCTTTTCGGAACGTATTCCTCTGAGTAGCACCGAAGGTCCTTTCAGTGACGACGGATGCGGCGATGGAGATGCAGAAGTCAATGGTTACATTCATCGACGACCCATTAGTATCACCACTCAATCCATGCAAGAAAATCATTACATGGGTGCTACTCTCTCCCTAATTGTTACGTTCAACTTGGCCTTGGCGCATCATCTCTCTGCAATGGACACCTTTGGTTGGACAACAACCAATTATTCTGATGTAAATAATAACAATGATCATGCACACAGGGGTCTAACCAATTGCAGCACTTACAAAGACACATTTCAGAAGATACTACACTTGTACGAACTAGCATACCGATGGCAAATTGAATTGGAAGAAGATGCCCTTCAAAAACAACTGCAATGGCAGCAAGGACAAAAACAGCAACTGCAAAGGACTTTTCACAACAACAACAACAACAACAACAACAACATCGAGTTGGATGCCTCGTCTGTAGTCAGCATCCGTTTCAACATGATCATTTCCAATAACTTGAGTCAAATTCATCGATTGGTCCATAACCATTCCAAACACCGACAATGTTTGGAACATTTACTGGCCACAATCATGTTTGTGGTTGCGGCCGATAGTGTGACGCAGCAATGGAGTACCAGCAGGATAAGCATAACTTCATCCACCTCCTCATCCACAACTCTGCGACATCAATCCTCTCAGCAGCAGCAGCAGCAGATGTTACTTCCACGACATCCCCGCATGGACTTGGAAGGATTCCTCTGCAACGCCGCACCCTTGATTTTCCGTGGTCACCCCTGTGCAGGTGCGGCATAGAAATACTTCTTCTCTGAAACACAACTTCAGTGCTGCGTATTAACTGTAAACGGATAATTATATATATCAGTAACGTTATTTCTACGCACTGAAGTAGCAGTATAATTTTACCATAACCTACTAGAATTCTTGAAACAATACCAAAATAAGAAATTAACCGTTCACAGTCAATGCATTCTATGGACGCACGAAGTCAGACGTATCATACATTGGAGGCCTTCGGCGGATGAGCTATGCATACCATTACGATGTGGTAGTGGTCAACGGCAGTTGTTTCTGTACCGGTAGTCTACCGGTAGTTAATAATACTCGTGTCATGAAACAGAAGGTAGGTACATAGTACATACCTCCATGTTTGAATCTCCTCATATCGACATCTTGTCAATCGCTCCCTCTTGGATCTTGATCGTCCGAAAATCGCATGAGTCATCAGAAAAAATGACTCGTTCTCACTTAACGACGACGTCCAATAAAGGCCCAATGATTTATCAATGATCCTTTCTCTCTCTCTTCTCTTTGTTCTTTGTCATGATTCTCCACGTTAGCCGTTTTTTCCTGTCTGCATCTTGGAATTGACTGTGAAATCACAAGCGACTATTTTACTATTGCCAATCTGCAATAAATTCACAGTCAACACAATAAAATATTATCTTCGACCGCAATTTGCTGCTCTCCATTGAACACACCAATCAAGCACGTACCGAAGACCGCCAACTGTATTGCTGTTCTCGTGGTTCTTTCTAAGGACATGCCATCCGCCGCTCCTGCCACACGAGGAATCCTTCGCCGATCTTCCTATGGATCGACCGATCGTGACCACAATGAAGTGGATTCGATAGATCTTGACACAATCTCTGTCGGTATAGGAGACCTGTCTTTGGCGTCTCCTGTCGCCACTCGTATAGAAGTACAGAATGGCAGTGACAGTCCTCCACCCATGGGAAGCGGCATACCGCGGAAAGTGTCTTATGAGGATACCCGCCAATGTGCGACGGACGAAGAAAAGGCACCAAAACCGTCCACACAACTGCCATATCGCGCCCGAAAAGCTCCGCAGCGTCATGCTCCACCCCGGAGCATTAGTTTCAGCAAAGAGATGGAAGAAACCATCATTATTCCCATTATACCTCGTAGTCGATCTGGAGACTTCTTTTACGACGACGAAGAGATTGCCGCCTTTCGTCATGAAAAATTCATGGAAGATGCTGGATTGGATCCTCTTACCTACGAGCCGTTGCCGATGTGGTAACAATCAAGAAGGTTCCTTGAAGGAGAGAAGCATCAAAACTGTGAAAGAAAATTTCTTCTGTCAAACATTGTAACTCCATTCTTATTGCTTACGTATAGATTGGGTTGTTTCAACAATCTTTTAACATCACATTTCATTTGACACATATCTCTTTGACATGTTTCGCAGCGGGAAAAGATTGAAGGGGGCGCCCATTGCGTCTAAGTGTGTAATACGGGCTTGGTGAGCTATGATAAGGGGAACATAATGCCATCGCGTCGATAATAACATTATCACTTGACTTTAGCATGTACTCAGGCTTTCTAAGTTACAAGTTCAGATCAAGAAACGATTGTGAGAGATAGATGGGATGTCGACTGGTTGAAACGCCCCATTGCGATGTGGTACACGGATCGATCGGGCTGGGAATAACTTAGCCATTGATTTGTGTTGAAAAAAAGATATTTGGATTGATGAATGTTGTGTACTACGAATTAATCACAGAGTTATCGAGACCTGCCTGAACGACTAGACGGGCCCGGCGGGGTTGTGAGTCAGCTCCTTAGTCGGTAGCTTTTCTTGTACTAGGTAGGAGCAAAAACGCAACTACACTTCGTGGACAAATCAGCAAGCAATTCATCGCCGCTTGAGCAAGCTTTGATAGAAAGTTCCTAATTACTGTAGTATACTACTACTAGAGTTCAATAGCATGGGATATGGATTTTTCGAACACACCATTCGATGCTACGACTTGGCTACCGGTCACTTCCATGTGCTGACAGTGAAGTATCATACTCCGGAGTACGAGTTATTACTACGATTGTAACGTACCGTACGTCGTATTACACATTCGTCGCAATTGGGAGTACGGAGTACAGGTACGGTACTCTCTGTAGTACTACGCAGTACTTTACCGGTAATACGGTGTATGGGTATGATATGATACCTCTACGACTTAGGTACTTTAACAGTTAATTAGAGATCGAAGTTAAGCGCACCTCTCACGAGGACGGCGACCCAGAATTCTCGGTTGCAGTTGGATTCACAAAATTTATCTTCGACAACCGACAACACTTCATTGCTTCCCCATCATGTGTTGATATGGTTGCGTCGGGCATCAACCTTCCCAACAGAACGTTCGTGACTTATGAATTCTACCCGTCCAACGAATCCCTGCAGCTGAGAAAGGATGGAGTAGTCACACACAGTTTCAATGGTAGCCAGCACGATTGAATAGAAAGAAGGAAGGAGGGAGTTTTCAAATCGCTTCTTCTTACTTCTTCTTGTCACCCACCGTCGGTGTCCTATGCCTTATATCTCCACAGAGTATCTGTTGGATTTTACTTACTACTACTCTCTGCCGCTGATACCAATCCTGCGTTACTCTATATTCATTCTCCTTCGCTTTGGATTATACTTTTCATACTAACAACAACAATGAAGCTGTGCTCCTGTTGCTGTTGTTGTCGTTTCCTCACAGCCGGACTGTTATTCTTGACATTGTCCTATGTCGGAATGGTCGTTTTGTTGAAATATTTCTTACCACGTGACTGTTTGGAAGACAATGTTGTCGACGACGATGTCGAGGGAGGAGACGAAGAATCAGAAAGTAACTGTTATACTGAAGGTGTCGACAATACGATTCTCAATTGGAGTTCCGACTTTTTTGTATCCTTCTTTTGTTTCTGTTATGCGTTCCATCTGGCTCTGGTACGGACCCGTGTACACAAATCGGCGATATTGGTTCAAGTGTTTATGGGTGGTGCCTTTGTTCTGATGGGGATCGATAATTGGATGTATCCCAACAGTGGTCTCGATGACAATCAAGGCCTATTGGGATATTGGGTCGTTTGGATTGGATCTTCGGTATTCTTTACCATTAGTGGTTTGGGCATGGCACAATTTGCATTGTCCGTTACTCGCAATCTGAATCCAGTACGATTCAACATGTGTTGGGCGACATCCAGTTTGGACCTTCCCGGCACCTGTTTCCCCCACCGATATATCATTGCCTTTTGTGAAGTACTGTTGGTGGCATCCTTGAGTGTCTTTGTAACGGGCGGAGTGTGGTGTTCTGTATCGTCCGAACTTCATGTATCGACAGTTTTGGACGATGCTGAACCAACAACAACAACGGCAGATATCAACACATGCTTTCGTTTGATGGATTACGGTGATCTTGCCCTACAAGTGTCATATGCTCTGTTATGGTTGCCCGTGGGATTGTTGTTACGCGCAGCGGCGATGCAATGGCCAGTGACGATTTTGGGCCTACCGACACACCTTGCCGCTGGAACGGGCATACTGTTGCAATGGTCAGTTGGATCAATGTATCCGTTTTACTTGATGGTCACAGTTTGGATTCGTGATGGTGATGGTGATGCCGGAGAAACATTTTTTCAATTGTGGCATCGAGTGTACGGAACGGTGGTGTACCATTGGGGGATGTTACTGACATTTTATTGTCTCCACAACTTGGCCTATGGTCTTCCCGAAGGGGTGATAGTAGAAGACAAGCCGTCACCGTGGTCGATGGAATGGTTCCTATGCAAGATTGGGTTTGGACCTGAGAACGACCCCACCAACAAGAAACGCGTCGAGAAGGGTGTGAAGGAAGAAACCAACAGCAACAAGAACCACAACGAGTCTCAAAAGTCCCTTTCGTCCGAAGAGGAAGAGATTGATGGAGTGAGGGAAGAGAGGGCAATGTAATACGCAGTCCAAACCAAGCCAATTCGACCTCCTTGGTGGTCTATTTACAAAAAAAGTGTTTATATAGATATCATAATTTTATGCATTATATGAATGTTGCTGTTTCAATTTTCAACTTGTGGTGTATCCATACTAATCAATCTCATTATCTACGGTAGTAGTGTTCCCGGCATGGATTATTGATGCTGGTAATACGACGTACATTTTTAGTAGCATAATAATAGCAGCATTTACAGCTACTGTTGATGTTTCCTTCAATTACTTGGTTTCTTTTCTTCCAGAGTATCCTCCCAAACCACTCCATTTACCATCCATCCATCCATCCATCCATCCATCCATCCATCCATCCATCCATCCATTCATCCATCCATTCAAACACTTGATTCAAACACTTGAATTCCTCTTAATCCTCTTGTGTATTTCCATCTGTTATCACAAATATTTTGGGAACACTTCTGTTGCGGCCACTGCATCATAGTTCTTTTTTGGTAGTATGTTTGGACCTGACACCACGTATACGTCGATTTATATTTGGTCGACCTTACGGGATTGTCCCCCGACGGACCGTTTGTCGAATTGCCTCTCTCTCTCTCTCTCTCTCTCTTTGTTGTTGATCTCCTGTTGGTTTGTTGGAAGATTTTTTCAACATGGACGAGAGTCAGAGACGACAAAAAAGGAGAAGCAATATCGGAAGAAGAAGAAGAAGAAGAAGTATCTGTTGTTGAAACCTACTTTCGATCGGGTTGTTGTGATCGTATCTCATGGTTGAACTCCAGATTCGGGCAACACGGTGCCTGTATCGGCGATGTCGGTTTGATTCTCTTGGACGAGTATTAGTGCAATTGTGAAGTCGAGGGATCGTCGTCGGATCACATGTTCAAAATCGATATTTCGCCACGTCCATGAATGGACGTTTTAAGAAATCCACGGTGGATGGAGCCTTTTCTAACCTTGTTTTGTGTTCGCTTCTGTTCTGTTCCGTTCTGTTCGTGGCGAGGTATCTTAGGAATTTCATCATGGTTCCGAAAAAATGGACAAGACCACAACATCCATTTGCTGTACGTACGACGACTCGGAACGTTTGAAAGATTGGTGACCGTGTCGTCTTGAACACTGTCCGTTCCAGCAAAAGGCCAAAATAGGAGTGTTTTTCGCCGTTGGTTGGATGTGGCTTACCAACAAATCTGTATCGTTATATATTTGCGAGTTGACACACCAGAGAAACTGCTGACAGACGGAACCCGAATGGTGAGGGAAAAAATCACCATGGCGGGCGCGTGTGTTGTTGTTGTTGTTCCGATGTTTGTTCCATCGGTCTTGAATCGACGTCTGTTTGCCAGCTTTCGCGAAAGCTGCCTTTTGTTACTGCTGTCGGATTCGACGTGACTTTGGCAAAAATCAAAACGGCGATGCTTATTTCTGTTTCAGGGCTGCTGCTGAAACACCTTTCAATGCCATGCCATACCATGCCATGCCATGCCAAGCGCTGGATCTCGTTTTTCGTCTTTTTCGTCGTCTTTTTTATTTTCGTAGCGGTTCTGGATTTGCCAATTTTCAATAGTCAAGGAGATCAAAGGAAGAACGATTGTTGTCGGGTTAGCGGTCTCTCAATGAAATGGTGAAATACGACAGGGGATGCCTGCCATGTCATATGATCATGACAAGAGCCATTGACTTGCGAATTGTGAAAATGCCGAACTCATAATATTATACCTCGAACCGAAAAATGTTGTGATCGATCGACGATCCAAAGTATTCGGTAGTAGCTGGTCTGGTGCTTCGAAGTGTTCTGTAGTCCTCCATAAGGTCCATCCTTTTGCACTGGGTACAGTTCATGAAGAAAAAAAACACGTTGCTTTCTTGTAGACTTGGTATGATATCGATATGGGGATGGGACTGTCGTGTGGTGCGATGATAATGTTTTATTTACTACGACGTACTACAGTTTCTGTCATGACTGTCGTTAAGAATCGTTCGACGGAAGCACACTACTACAATACCGAGGGTACGTATGCATACAACAAGATGGTAGACTACAGCACGTATCACTTTTTTGGATGACTTGCCACGATACCGTCCTACCGGTAGGCTACCATAGCTAGGTACTACCGGTATCACCTACCGTATCATACCGGTGCGGTAGTCTACCACCACGAATCAAGCACCGCTGCCTACCGGTTTATACACCTCTATCATACGAAACCACCGACAACACTTCGCATCATATTTGTCACGGTAGCTCTCTAGTAGTAGCTAGCTAGAGAAGAGAGGCAAACAGAATCAAGCTATTTCTAAACTAGTTTATCGGTAGTAGTAAAACTACAGAAAATTCTGCTGCATCCACAACTACTACTACTCTAAAGTAGGTACCACTATCACCACCAGCACCACTATGATACAACGACAGCAAGTAATACGTAGTACTCCGGGTACAATGAAACGTAAAAAGTTCAGTATGGACCGGACCGCTACAACATCAAGTCGATGGGGATCCGGCTTCTGATCCATTGAAGACTGGCATCGGTTTCAAAAGGTCATGATGAAACTTCAAACACATAGATTTAGGGCAAGCAACAGGAGATCCGTTCCAAAGTAAGAAGAAGAAGAAGAAAGAGATCGATTCCAAAACAACGACAGGTTGATCATTTTTTTAATTTTGAACAACAAGACACTTGAAGAGTCCAATGAAATCATGAAAGCAACCGTCGTCCCTCGAACGGGAACAGCTACCGTCGCTCCGAGAGATGAGCAAAAACATGATGTTGTACACGGATGACGGACTTGGGATCGTTGGACAGAAGTTGAACAACAAAAACAAACCATCGAGTCGAATGGGGAATTGGACCGGTATCAAAATGGACCGACCCTTTTTTTGGCGAACGGCATGATGAAGCTGATTCTATTCAAAAAAGTCCGACGACAATACAACAGAAATCAGAAATCAACGGCGATTTTCCTCGTCCCGTCCTTACAGGGACACCAGAGACAAGGTGCGGGGGGGGGAAGTCATCCAATAATAATTGTACTGTTGCAAAAATCCGACACACCGTCCAGAACAAAGCCAAAAGCAGTCTCTTCAAAAATCTGAACTGATACGCGACGACAACGACAACAACATCATGGTGTGATGGCCAACAGACATTTTTTTTGGGAATGGTTTCGGATCTCTCTCTCTCTCTCTCTCAACCCAATCTCACATCTGTTGCCCGCGGGAAAAAGCACACACAAAGAATGGACGCACATTGCCGCGTCAAGTTGTGGGAACTGGACAAGGATGGTGTTCCAATTTTGGATTGGATAAAAGGCTGTTAAGGGCGCCCGGTCCACAGGTGTTGTTGTTGTCCATTATTTTCGTTTCGAAACAAAATTAGAACGGCCATTCACAAGCTACGGGTATTTTTTGGTTTTTTTTTTGGTTGGAAGCCATATCCAACGGTCGTCGGCTTGACATTGAGTGAGGCGATCGAACATGGTGTTTTTGGAGGGATGCTTTTCTAAAACTGAGATCGAGAAATGCAAGAACGACGCCGAGTCATGCAATTCTTTGCTTTTTTGCAGTGCAAAAACTTGAGTTCGATGAATGGAGGAGTTTGGCATTAAAAAGCTGATTATTTTGTGTTGGCATGCTGTCAAACGTTCCCACTGACGTGGCAAGTTCGATCGATCACACCCACTTCCATATCTCGACGATGAAATGGACAAGCATCATCGAAAGCGCCGCTTTTTGTTTGGGTGGAATTTTTTGGGGTTGTGTGTGTCTGTGATGATGAAGGCAAACATCCGGCCCCAGGTCCTTTGCTTTTAGGGCCTGCAAGGCAGTAGCAGCAGCAGCAGCAGCTATTTGAGAGGAAGGATGGATACTACCGAACACAAAGATTGCTATCAAAATGGGGAGGCCCCGCCCGAGACCCTTCGACGGCAAATATGAGTTGATGGGGCCGACTATGATATTATTTGGCCGATGAGTTAGGTTTTTTTTTGGGAAGCGTGAAGTGTGATTCAAGGAGACCCCAGACGTTGTTGGAAGGTTTGGCCGTTGGATTGGGACATCCAAAATATGGATATAATCAAGCGTCTCGACGAAAAAGCAATCTGACAGTGTGTTATTGTCATACCTCACAACGGATAAGTGGTTGTCGCCCTTCTAACAACATTGAGCAGACACTTCAACTATAACATATGTCCATCCTACACACGACTGCGTTCTTCCCTCTCCTTGTGACCACCATGACAGGTTCCCTTTTTTCATTTTGTATCCAATGTCGTATGCTCAAACTGTACGAAGTCGTCGTAATATCGTACTACCAGTGTTATGCAACGGTAGATGGATGTCGATGGAGACGACGAAACAGAAAAAAGTATATCTGTTTTATGTTCGCCGGAAGGTGTCGACAATACGATTCTCAACGGGAGTTCCGACTTTTTGTGTGTGTGTGTTTGTGTGTGTGTGTGTTTGTGTGTGTTTGTATCCCTTCTTTAGTGTTTGTAGTAATAGTGTCTAGCTAGCTGGTTTCTAGTTTCTTGCCAACCCTGGTTTCTTTTCTCTCTCTGTTTTTTTTTCTTTTTTTTTTGGGACAAGCAAAGTGCATCAATACCATCTCCCCCAGTTGTTCCAACTGTAGTGACAGTGAACCAGTATACCTAATACATACACTACTACTATTTCGGGTAACACATGCTTGCTACGCTGTAGGATACAATTCCGAGCTCTAGTGGTCTACCACTGTCGTAGTACTGTATCATAGTACGGTAGTAGTATTTTGGACTTTGGACCGACACACACCGCACGTCGAACCGTTCTGATACTATAATATTATTATATTTGTTGCTGCTACTACTTCAACGACATCGTAACAACAACAACAAGAGAGAGAGAATATTATTTTTATTATTATTATAATTATTTATCATGGTGTTTTTTTTTGGGTTTTTTGGGTGTTTTTTGTTTTTGTTTTGGTTTTAGATTTGGTCGACCTTACGGAACTGTCCCCCACCGACCATTCCTCGGATGGCGTCGCGTTGTTGCTCTCGTGTCGGTTTGTTGGACGATCCTTTCATCATGGAGGACAGCAGAGACGCGAACTTCTTTGCGGTCCTTTTCTTCTTCTTCTTTGGGTGGTTGTCGTTGTTGTTGTCGTTGTTGTTGTCGTTGTTGTTGTTGCCAGTGTTCATAAAAGAAGATGAAGATGGTTCGTCCTCTGTGGTGATAGTAGTCTGTCGAGAAGAAGAAGAAGAAGAAGAAGAAGAAGAAGAAGAAGAAGAAGAAGAAGAAGAAGAAGAAGAAGTATCTGTTGTTGGGGATACGACTTCTAGTAGTAGAGGTCTCTTCTTGCCAGAAAGAATGGACGTAGTACCAACAGAAGAAGTAGTAGTGGTAGTAGTAATAACAAGAGATGATGATGATGATGTTGTGTGTTTGGTTGTTGGAGTGATATCATCACAAACAGGAACATGATCGACCTCCATCTTGCAACTACCACTCGTGGAAATAGTAGTGGTGTTGCTGCTGTTGTTGTTGTTGCTCTTCATGTTGCCGTTGCTGCCGTTGGTGGTGCTGGTATTACCGGAACCCGCCGAAGCAGTTGTACCAGTAGCTGTTGTGGCAGCTGTTGTGGGAGACGACGACGACGACGACGACGACGAATTGTTGTTCATTTTGTTGGTTGTTTCAATAGTTGCAAGTATGCTTATTATGTTGTTGTTTGCAGTTGTTATTTATGGTGGTGGTTGTGGTTGTAGAGAGTCGTACGATACTTGGAGAAGAAGGTTTTAATGGAAGAAGAGAAAGAGAAGATGACCTTGTTTTCTTTGGTGTATGTTTTTTTTATTTTAGGCCTTACATAAACCAGTACCGGTAGATTTATTACGGTACTACGGTACCTACTGTCGTACGTAGTACGTTGGAGTGAGTTGGTGGGAGACAAAAGAGGGAAGAGGATGAATCAAGGAGAATTGAGATGAATGTGTTGTTGACGAGTTCACGACTGTTCCTCCGAAAAGAGAGAGTGTGGCTGATTATGATGATGATGCTTGGCCAGAGTGGCTATCATACGCGTCATAATAAAACAAACGCAAGCAAGCAAAACAGCTGTTTCGGAACAGCCTCTTTTTATAAACGACGTTCAATCAACAACAGTAAAAAATACAGTAGGTACGTACGTATCATAGTGCAACAGTAGAACAACATGTTTTGAACTCGGAGTACGAACCAGGTATGATACGACTTGTCTCACTCGTTTCATTCGACGTGGTTGCGATAAATAATATAATAATTATATACTGTAGTAGGAAATGAATACCGGTGACTATGGCATACCAGTGTAGGTTTACCGTGTAGTCGTAATCTCAGACGTACGATCACACTACCGGAGAAAAAAATCTTTCAAAAATTCGTTGCGGTTCCTTTATTCATGCCGGTACAGAAGGCTCTTCATCGTGTCAGTGTATAAAAACTCTTTTTTGGAATGGCCGCATTGGGTGTGCGGTATTATGTGGAGAAAAAAAATCTTTCAAAAATTCGTTTCGGTTCCTTTTTCCATGCCGGTATCATACAGAAGGCTCTTCATCGTGACAGTATAAAAACTCTCTTTTGGAATGGCCGCATTGAAAAGAAAAGAGGGCAATTGAAACCGCTTTTAATGGAGGAGACGAAGGAGAATTTCTATCCCCCCTTTCTTCACGGAGGGACTTTCCTTTGAGACGACGATCGTACTGCGTATCCCTCTCTACTACTCCAGTATGTACAGGTACGGTACGTAGTATCGGTAGCCTTCGATCATACCGACCAACACCTACTGTATCATCATATGGTACATACGTTCCATTGATGCCGTTGGAAACCTCAACTCTTTGGGTGGGAAATACTACGCGTAGTACCTAACGATACTCCGTATTTAGTATAAGGGATAATGTATTAATAATACTAGAAATATTATAGTTGAATACGCGTCAAAAACGAGTAAGTGCGGTAACCGCGGTAAAAAAGCTTGTTGTTGTTGTGTGTCAACATTCGTACGACGACGGTAGTGTATAAGAAGAAAGATACTTCCGATACGTATATTGCTACGTAAGTAGTACTACACGAACATTCATGGACACACAACACAAATAATCGGATCTCTTCTTCTTTCCTCCCCCCCCCCTTCCGAAATTGACCGACATCCTCCCGATACAGCTAAACTACAGGACCAGTGACGAAAGAAGATAATATTATTATCATATTATTATAAAAAAATAATAATCTTTCCGTCATACTTTCCATGATGATGATGATGGTGATGCGAACTTTCCGCCGGTGCCGTTGTTGTTATGTGCTGTTTGCACTTGTCGCGGCGTGTATTACGATCAGTACTTCGGACGCGTTGGTGACACCGTCTCGTCATCATGCTGTCGTTGTTACTGCTTCCAAACCAACGTCGTCGTCGACGTTGACAACTCGCAGTAAAACACAACTTGGAAATGATGCAGCAGCAGCGGCAGCAGCTGCTTCCGAACTGCCCAGAGGCGGTGCTTCCTCAAACAACAACAACAACAACAACAACAAAGAATCGGGTGGAACTGCCACCATTCCCAACGAGGTCTTCAATCTTATCAAAAGCATCGTCGGTGCCGGTGTTCTCAGTTTGCCCGCAGGCAAGTGTACAAAAGAAGAAGAAGAAAAGAAAAAGCGCATGAAATGGTGTCGACTGCACTGACGGACGGATTGATAAATGTTATTGGATTGTGCTCTGCTTATTTCATGATGATGGTATATTCGCTGTGTATCTCATATTTTGGTTTCATGGAAAACTGTATGTATGCATCGTTTTTCTTTTGTCTTTTCTTTCAGGTGTGGCGGTGTTTGGTAATGCACCTTCGGCGATCATCCCCGCCTCGATTCTCATCACTGTCATGGGAATCATTTCTGCCTACACATTTGCGCTCATCGGACGGGTCTCCAAGAGTACCAACACTATGTCGTATTCGGATGCATGGGATGCCACCGTCGGAAAATCGACCTCGTACATCATCGCGTTTTCGTGTTTCATCGATTGTTGGTTCGGAAACTTGTCGTACAGTATGATCTTGGCCGATACCATCACCAATCTGTTGGCCAGTGTCGGGATCGCAGCCACCCGAACACAATCCTTGTTGGGAGTTACCAGTGTGGTACTCTTGCCCCTGTGTTTAATGAAGAACCTGTCGTCCCTCGCACCCTTTTCCTTGGTCGGGATCATTGGGATGTTATACACGACCTTTGCCATGGCCATGCGATACTTTGGAGGGTCGTACGTGGTTCCGGGTGGACAATTTGCCGCAACGGCACTTACCGCACCCGTCTTTGGAACGGCCGGTGCCAAAGCGGCACTCAGTGCCAAATCGCTCATCTTGACATGCATGCTCTCCAACGCTTACATTGTACGTACCTATTTATTCGTTCAGTCATTCGTCTACCATCGACAACAAAATCGCATCGTCTTTCGACTAACATGTTGTTGTTGTTGTTGTTGTTTTCTTTTTGGGGCAAACCCTACTTTTTTGTGTTTTCATAAAAAACAAGGCTCACTTTAATGCACCCAAGTACTTGGCCGAACTTAAAAACAATACCATGGGACGGTTCACTCAAGTCATCAGTTGGAGTTTTGCCTCCTCCATTGCCTTGTACTGTATCATTACAGCCTTGGGATTTTTGACGTTCGGTGCGGCCTCCAACGGACTGATTCTCAACAATTATTCGACGAAGGATACCCTCATGAGTTTGGCCAGGATCGCCGTCGCCTTGAGTGTCACGGGATCGTATCCGCTCCTCTTTGACGGTACACGGGATGGACTCCTCGATCTGTTCAAGGTCCCGCAAGAAAAACGTACCAACTCGCTCTTCAACAAACTCACTCTGGGAGTACTGGCAGCGACGACACTCGTCGCGTCCAAACTCACCGACTTGGGATTGGTCGCCAGTGTCGGTGGTGCCACCTTCGGAACGGCATTGGTCTTTATCTATCCGACCATCATGTTCATCAAAAGTCAGGGGGGGAACAAAACCAAGGAAACCACGTTGGCCAAAATCATCGCCGTTTTGGGTGTCGTCATGGGTGCCATTGGAACCAAACTCGCCCTGAATTGATTGTGAGTAGGAACAAACAATTTATTATTGGTTTTGGATGAGACTGAGATATAGAATGGATGACGATGCTGATGAGACCATAACGATTGCTGCTATTTTTATGGCTATCCACACTCTTCCACTGAAATGAAGTATGATTGATTGTAGTGCCACTTGTTCGTTAGTTTAGTTGAGTGAAATGTGTAGGCAGACTCATTTTTGGGGCCAAACATGTTCAAATGTGCGCTGTTGTTTGAACATTAATGGATTGGACCATTCGAATCAATTCTCGTTATTGGAATGACCAAAAGACTGATCGTGCACTGTAATAAGTTTCTTTGAATGAAGTAGATGATTATTTTATATTGAACTCTGCATTCAATGATTCTATTCATGACTTCTGTCCGTAACTTACAGTACTAACAAACTGATCGAAACTGTTGATATACCAATCGTCATCTACTCTCAGAAAATGCATGCAAACAGAACTCAACAGAAAAGCTCAAGCAACCAAAAGTGTTTGAAAAAAAAACGAAACAGAACACGGCGCAATCGACCTCTCAATAGAAAGGGCAGCCGACCTTCCAAAGAGCCAAAGAAACAGCCTTGTCGTCAAACAGATGGCACATAGCCGTCCAGTCCCTCTCACTTCACATCAACCAATTGTAAACAACGATGTCGAGACCGTCTTCAAGCATTGTGATGTGGAATTGTCAAGTTGTTTCCGTTGGCAGTGGGGAGTACGAATTATGTAGAGAAACCCACGGCTCTACACCTATGATATAAAGGGCTTATCTTCATACCAGGGACTCCAACATTGACATCGTCAATAGCACGTTGCAAGAGAGTGCCAATGAATCAAAATTGCGACAGCGCTACCAGAACGCAGCAACAACAGTGACCCATTCGAACAAAATCCCGGATTGTTGCTGGATTCGTGGCCCGTTACTTACCTCCCAATAAAATGTCTTGAACAGACAGCGCAGCTTTCCCTCCCACTCCTTCCCCAAAGTTTTGATTTCGCAAGACGAAAACCTCATCCCTAAAGATCACATGTTCCTTGCGTATCTCCTTTTCCCATTGACAAAAACACTGCCAAGAGGCGATTGATCTCTTGCAGACCTTCTCCTCCCGTTGACCGTGATGGAGCCAAAGTCGGAAGATACATCTACGGCGGCTTTTGCTTTCTTCCCCACCCTGCGAGTTGAAACACAGGGTGAGCATCCTTCCACCAACGTATTCGATCCATCCTCAACGCCAATCCCGATGTCGCTGTTTGTATCATAAGGAATCAGCGACGGGAAATTCCTGTTGATCATCGTCCGATCCTTCGTCTTTTATCGAAAAGATCTCACTGCAATACTCGTACAGCCATTCCCCTTTTTCGTTTAGGGAATTGTTTTTTCTCGGGATCTGTACCAGGCTTTTGGGTTCCCCATCAACCTGATAGCTAGTTCAAACATTGTTCTGACGAAATAAAATGGTTGTGAGCTTTTGTATGGTGTTTTGTGGGACAAATGCAGTTGTCAATGAAGAGACGGTAATTGTTGGTAACGGAAAAACGTTTTGATAGTGACCTTTTTCACGGAGACAGGTTTTCGGGATTTCGGTTGTTAGTATGTTTGCGTGGCTGTTGCGACGGAAGCAAAGAATGAGTCGCCGCAAACAATACGATCAGTTCTTGCCCATGGTTCCACCAAATATTTTGCGACCGTGGTCCCAAGCTTTAATCCGTCATCTTCCCGGGCCTTGACAAAACCGAAGGCATCGGAAAAGAAGTTCAAATCTCGTGCGATTCTGCAGGTGTTTCCAAAACGAGGTGCAGGAATATAGTTGAATTTTGCTGTTCGAGACCAGAGCGATCTGTTTGCCAAAATCGAATTTCGTGGACAAGATGATGATGCCAAAGAATTTCAGAAGTTCACCCTTTGTCATGGCTTGGCGTGTCACTGGCGTAATAGTGTTGATCTTCTGAATTTCTTCGTTCATCAAAAGATGCATCAAATTCGATTGCAATGGCGGGAACATCAGAAGAAAGTAATCAAGGCGAGACAGACGTTGCTAGATATCATATCCAGGTCCGATTGTTTCGCCTGCAATGGTAGTACGCGCTGACCACGAACGATGAGGGACTGGACCATTTACCTCTAACAATGTATCAGTATCGCCTTCCCTCCACTCGGTACCATGACAAATTTGACGGACAGGACGAGGATCCAACATGGGAGCAACCGGATAAACATTGACTGCTCTCTGATTATTGCCCGCAAATGCACATGGAGCAGCAACTGAAGCATTTTGATTATTGGTTCCAGTGGGGTTGTCATCGTTGTTGGTTCTAGTGGGCTCGTTTGGTGATTCGGTCGGGCGGAGACTGCTGATTTTCTTCCTCCGGCTCAACGGCATGAACACTACGAATGTTGAGAGATTTTCTCTTGGTAACACCTCCACCAAAGTCATATTCTGCAACAACAGTAGTAGTGGAAAGATTGGTAGTAGGATTCACGGCGGTGTCGACCGATAAAACTGTCCCAAACAGCATTTGGTCTTGGAGAGCTGACCGTATCGATGCGTAGCTTCGCTCTCGCTTGTGAAATGCACAGCTTTTGCCTTGACCCGAGCGCCAACAATCCGCCTTTGATCAACATCAACAGTTGGCATGATAAACAAAAAAGCAAATGCAACAAAAAGAAATCAAAACGACTGTAATATGAAGACAAACGGTTTAGTCGAATGATCGACAAAGAGATGAATTTTGATGTTGTTTCGGACGCGCAAAAATGGCGGTCACAAGCGGCACTTCGTCGTCCGTTGCGATAGAAGGGACAGAAATTAATTAAAGCATGACATCCTGTATGATACACAACGAGGTTTAGACATCGCTGAATCCGATGGTGTCATCAGAAATATTATACCGCAGGTATTTTATTTAAAGCCATACAATAGATTTTAGGGGAAATTGCAATATCACCAGACCCCGATAACTTTCTCCACCTTTTTCGTTATTTCACCAGACCAAAACTATTTCACCAGGGCACAAACTTATTTCACCAGGCCCAACCTGCGCGCATTGTTACTTCACCAGGCACAAACTTATATCACCAGACCCTACCTGCGCGAATTCTTATTTCACCGGAAACAAACTTATATCACAAGACCCAACATTCCCAAATTCTTATTTCACCAGGGCACAACAATATTTCACCACTGCCACCGATGCAATTTGTTATTAGACGAATGCTACTACCACCCGTCTTTCTTTGTTGCAGCTATCTATCTCCGTTGTGGCCGTCTCTTAGCTGCGTCTACGCATACCTCTCGTTGTTCTCAATATGTATGTGTAGTGCATGTCATATTACATTCATTCAAATTTGTTGCTTTGCACATTAGACTCTACAAGTCTACCTTCATGAAAGATCAAGATCTGTATTGCCCCCTCCGTCCCTCCTCAAGCATGTTCTCACGTTGTGCCCTGTTTTCTTGCACCTGCTACACCGAATGTTGGATTTCTGAGGGTCGTGTGCAAAACGTGTACGTTTTCTCAACCGAACCTTTTTGGGGCGGCCACTTGGTCTTTTCACTACATTTGGTGGCAATGTAGTTCCATCTGCAGAGATGGTCTCAAGACATACTGGGATGATGTTATCCTTCACGAGTTCATTTACTGTTTCGAACTTGTATTGTCCACTCACGTGATTATCGATGATGTACTGAAGTGTTTGATTTTCGATCTTCTTGTAGTATGCAATCGCATCAATGCATGGAACCTCGTGATCTTGCCATTTTCCACATTCACACGTTTGTTCCCGGATATTAAGTACGTAACTTCGCTCTGGTTCTGTTGGACCCCTTGAGGTACGACATACTCTGAAGATGCCTCCGTTCTCGATCAGTTCCCAGACCTGGAAGCCAGCACAGTTGTTCCATCGTTTTTCCAATATTCCACGCATCTCGTCGACGACACCACTTCTGCCTCTGTGCTTTTGCCGAAGGGTACAAATTCTCTCCAACATTATTGATAGGATTTGGTCGATGCAGTCCAACCAACTTCCAGTACGTGCCTTTTCCAACATGGAGTTGGCGGACTCGGACATGTTTGTTGTTACTATTCCAAACCTGGGTGGGAGTGATGGATTCTCAATCCACGCAGTTCCCTCCCATTGTTCTTTGGGTATACCTTCCAAGTATGCACGACCTTTGGGAGAAACTTGCTCGATTGCAGCCCAACATCGCCTGGATTCATATCCGGAAAATGTCGTGGATAGACTGTGAACTAACTTTCCTATCTTCTTGCCACCCTTTGTTTCCGCATTCCTGGCAAGGTGAACTGAGCAAAAACAGGGATGATTGTCTGGGAAAACCCTCTGCAATGCATTTACTAGTCCCTTTTGCCGGTCCGAGATGAAAGAGAAGTACTTGTATGCCACTCTTGCTCTGGGATGGTCCATTACAAGAATATCGATTGTAGAACGTAGGAGTTCAAGGAACCACAACCATCCAGCCTCATCCTCATTTCCGTTCATAATTGCGAATCCAACTGGATAGATTTCTTTACAGGCAGACTTCACTGATGCAACATACAAAGTGCCTCCCCATTTTGATTTCATGTGGGCACCGTCCAGTGACATTACAGGTCGTACCAACCGCATTGCTCTTTTCATGATACCGGGGACAATTCCTACCCGCTCAATGTGATTGTTCCCGTCACACTCAGCCCTCACTGTCGAATCCGGGTTTTTTTCCAGGAATTGATCAACGTAGGAACGGATCAACTGAAAACTCACTAGCTGTGACTCAGCTCTGGAAAAACGTACTTCCTGGATTGCCCGAAAGGACTGGTTGTAAGTCACATCTTTTTTTTGATGATTGGCAGCTGTCCTCATCACATCCTTTGGAACTGGGTCCGCTTCCTTCACGGACATAACAAGTTCAACACTTTGCTTGAGTCGTCCCCTGAGTCGTCTTTTTGGGGCACGTCGTCTCTTTCCTCCAGGAACTAATGGACCGCTGTGATAAGGTACACAAAATGCTCTCTTCAGCATTATGTTATCCATACCTTGTTTGCTCCCAAATTTTGCTCGAAAACAACAGCCTTCATGCGAGGCACATAAGTAAAGCCTGGATCGCCCCTTGCATGATTTTGCAATAATGACTCTCACGCCCGATGATTCTTCATACTTATCCATGGCCAGGTCGACTTGTGACATGTCTTCAAATACCGTAGGCACATCCATAAACATTGACGTGAACACGTCGTCCAGCGTTCTAGGGACCTCGACAATATTTGTCGCAGAACCTGGAAGACTACAAGCAACTGAAGGGTCCGATACAATGTCAGCTTCTGGTTGAGGATCATCAAGAACGGGACGATAAGCAGAGTCGACTTCTGTAAGTACTTCGTTGGCTTGTTTTCCTTCTGCAGGGTTTCGTTTGGATTGTTTTCCTTCTGGCGAGGCGTTTTCCGACTTTTTGTACAGTAACTTGAGAAAAACGTCGTCATTTTGTTTCTCCGAAAGACAAGGGAAGAACGACCGCAAAAATGTAGAGGACAGGAATTTCTTCGGATCTGGAGTGTTCACATCAGGTTTGTTACAGGCAAGCACTGTGTTCAAACCATCCCTCAGTTGAGAGATATTTTGCTGCGTAAAGGTGACAGCAGATAGTGCATGACCGTGGACTATGTGAAGGACCGATGCAAAAGCAAACAAGGCACAGTCGTGTCCATTTTCTTGTACTGGACATGGGGCGTATACTGCATTTCGGAGGATGTACTCAGGGTTTTTCGCAAGCACCTCACTTTGAGGGAGTCCAACAAAACAAAACTGTGCAAGAAATAGCTGAAGCTGACACAGGTACTGGGCTGGGGGAGCATGGCGATTCAATGCATCAGTTCTGCGTCCAGTTCTGCGCAATGAATCATACACACAAACTTCGGAAAAGATGGAAGGGTCCTGAATGTCAAATATCACCTTGACCGCAAAGAAATGGTTGTGGCTACAGCAGGGGGAAATAAACTCATAACGTTTGCGGCTGTAATGTTGATACTGAAGCCGGGCGGAATTGACACTCATGGCCTCGTGTTGGTCCAAGGAGCCTGAATTTTTTTTGTTCATGAGCTGAAAGTAGCTGAAGGAATTGGAGGAACCAATCAATACATCGTCTCGCAAGTTACTTGACATTGATATTGAGCGGTGCAGGAGATAATCCACCAAAGCAGTGGACAGGTGGTTTGCACCTGCCAAGGGTGAAATTAAGTCATTCGTAACAGAAAGATGGGAACAACGGCATGGATCGTTGGCAAATGGGATAGGACCAGTGCGGAGAACACGTCCTGGTGGGGGCAACATAATTCTGCTGAGACTGCCGCTCAGATAGAAGAAACAGCTGGTAATACGACGGCGATAACAACGAGAGGTATGCGTAGACGCAGCTAAGAGACGGCCACAACGGAGATAGATAGCTGCAACAAAGAAAGACGGGTGGTAGTAGCATTCGTCTAATAACAAATTGCATCGGTGGCAGTGGTGAAATATTGTTGTGCCCTGGTGAAATAAGAATTTGGGAATGTTGGGTCTTGTGATATAAGTTTGTTTCCGGTGAAATAAGAATTCGCGCAGGTAGGGTCTGGTGATATAAGTTTGTGCCTGGTGAAGTAACAATGCGCGCAGGTTGGGCCTGGTGAAATAAGTTTGTGCCCTGGTGAAATAGTTTTGGTCTGGTGAAATAACGAAAAAGGTGGAGAAAGTTATCGGGGTCTGGTGATATTGCAATTTCCCCTAGATTTTATAATCCTATCATAATATAGAGCAGTTAATTATGAAAAAGTAGAGATGGGGGTCAAAAAGGACCATGAGGAATACGCCTCTAATGAGGTCCGCTGTAGAATAGAGACAAGCTACGGCAGCCCTACCGTTTTAGGTACCTAGTAGGTATCGGTAGCTACCGGCAGAAAATAATGTTGTTGTTGTGATGAGAACCCTTCACCAGCTTTCTGTGGAACTGTCTATCGCCTTCTCCGAGTAGCTAAGACTCTCATTAACTAAAGAAGAGACCAATCGTTCTCACTCGATATATGGAACTTTTTTTTTGTACACTGATATTTTTATCATATATCACAGTCACGAACTTTTAACAACGTTACCGAAGTAGTAGAAGAAAGAAGCTGCGCAATCGGCAGTTAGTTAAGGAGTGCTGTACAAGTTGACAATTCTGCCATCGGGCTATTTTCCCTCTTGGAAGTTCGTCGTAGTTATAATGACCGCAAAATCACAGCATCATTATTATCATCATCGACATGCTCACACTATTCCTTCGTTCCTGGTCCAAACTTCTACAATGGTACTCCGTGCTACTGAAGTAGCCAATAATATAGTACCTCCCAAACTTGGATCTGTTACAATCTCAACCAGGGACCAGAATGGAAGGAATGAAGTTGTACGTCACGGGCGATTTGGATCCATGCCTTGATCAAAGATCAGCATGCCTTGATCCAAGATCAGCTTCGTGCTCGTCGTCGTTCGTTTGGGAAAAGAAGCCGTTCAAAAAGTCGGGTAAAGTCCCATCAATGACCATTAATCAGCTTCGGTTCTCAGAGTTACATTTGCATGGCCGGCATAACGAGCAACGGATGCTGTTGGATTTTTTGAGGGAAAATTACCCAATGGGTGGCAAGAGCCGACAGGAAGAACACAATAATAGCCGTGCGAAACAAGTCGTTCTCGTTTCAGGTGTTTCAGGTGTGGGAAAGACTCGTTTGATTCAAGATACTCTCATCCAACACGTCGAAGCGGAAATGTGCGGTATCTTTGCCATTGGAAAGTATGACTTGCAGCAAACCGCCCAACCATATCTGGGTATTATATCTGCCTGCCAAGAAATGTTGCGGAAAATGATAGACTCCGATGGTGGCACAAACTTTTTTGCATCGCCAGAAACGCTCGACGGTATCCGTTCGGATTTTTTGAATGACCTCGGCCAAAATGGCTTGAGTCTTCTGGTACGAGTTTTGCCCCTAGTCTCAAAGATACTTGGGGTAGGCGAAGAACGAAAGCTGGAATCACCCATGGAAACAGAGGGGATTCTAGAACAGCTTGCAAGTAACGATGGAAAAATGAACGAAGCAAAAGCCAAACTGCATTTTGTGTTTCGAGTCTTCTTTCGCACTTTCTGCAAACATCTACCTTTGGTCGTGATGGGTTTGGATGATCTTCAGTGGGCTGACACTGCATCCATCGAGCTCCTTTCCGATCTATTAGGAGATCGAGCCGTACAAAACTTGATGCTCATCTTCCTCTACAGATCGGATGAGAGTGACTTCGTAACCATGATAGCAAACATATCCGAGGAACTTAGGGACAAGGAATCAAAGCAGATGGTGAAGCTAATGAAAATAGATATTGGAAGTCTTTTCGAGAACGACGTCAACTCCATCATTTTGGACTTATTGTCTATGGATTCCAGCAGTGCTACACTTGACCTAGCTGCATTGTGCTGTCGCAGGACCGGTGGCAATGCCTTTTTTCTTCTCGCGTTTTTACGGATGCTCAAAGACAATGGGTATTTGGAATACAACTTCGGACTTTTAAAGTGGACATGGGACCTTGAAAAGATTGAGTCAGAGACCGTCGCCACTACCAATGTTGTTGAATTGACAAAATTCAAGATGAGTTCTTTCAGCAAAGACTACCAGACCCTGTTAGCGTTATCTTCCTGCCTTGGGCATTCATTTGAGAAGAAAGACCTAGATATTGTTTCATGTGGAAAATATTCGACGAACGATTTCCTCGCGGTGGCCCAAGAGGAAGGAATGCTTGAATTGCTTACTGGACGGAAATCGATGCGGTATCGTTGGACTCATGACAGTGTTCAAGAAGCAGCAGCATCGTTGATACCAACAAATGAGTCTTTGAAATTCAAATACGACGTGGGAAAGCTGCTCCTGTCAGGAATTGCTGAGAAAGATACCGGACGGTACATTTTTGTTATTCTTGGACTTTTAAATCCGTTTGCTCTCGATGCAGACAACTTGCCGTTGGATGAAAGGCTCCAGTTGGCGAATCTTAATTACCTTGCTTCGACCCAGTCTAGCAAACTTTCATCGATTTCCAGTACATCATACTTCGTAAAGAGCGGCATCGCCCTCCTTCCAGAATGCCATTGGCAATCGCATACGGAACTGTCTTTGGGTCTATTCACTATTGCAACAGAAGTAGAGGGAGCACAGATGCACGAGGATGCTATGAACTGGTATGCAAGCAAAGTACTGCAACAAGATCACCTAACAATTTTGGACAAACTGCGGGTATATCGTGCCCAAATTCAGTATTGGGGCATGAAGAATGATGACAAATCAGTGGAGCGGTGCCTTGCAGTGTTAGATCAACTCGGCTGTCGGTTTCCAAGAAGCTCACTCTTACAGAATATTTCTCTCATTTTCTCTCTCTTGAAGTACAAGCGCGAACTCAAGAAAAGAACGATTCAGGAGGTTTCAAATCTTCCCGTTGTCACAAGTCCGGAGATACGTGAGATGGGCAGTATGTTGAATGAGCTATCGCTCCATGCATATGGAACGGGAGAAACCACACTCAGTGGTCTGTGTACAATGAAGCAGCTATCCATCACTTTGGAGAAGGGGATCAACGGTTCCTCATACTATGGCTTTGTGACTCTCGCTCCTTTCTTTATGGTTGCTTTCAATGACTTGAAGGCCACTAGTCAGATTGCAAGCTATGCTGATGCAATGAGAGTGAGAGAACACGGGAGCCAAACCACAGCAGGTTTTAATATGGTTCAGGGTTGTTTCAACCTCCCATGGGCCCACACTTGGAGCCAGTAAATGCATTGCAGAGGGTTTTCCCAGACAATCATCCCTGTTTTTGCTCAGTTCACCTTGCCAGGAATGCGGAAACAAAGGGTGGCAAGAAGATAGGAAAGTTAGTTCACAGTCTATCCACGACATTTTCCGGATATGAATCCAGGCGATGTTGGGCTGCAATCGAGCAAGTTTCTCCCAAAGGTCGTGCATACTTGGAAGGTATACCCAAAGAACAATGGGAGGGAACTGCGTGGATTGAGAATCCATCACTCCCACCCAGGTTTGGAATAGTAACAACAAACATGTCCGAGTCCGCCAACTCCATGTTGGAAAAGGCACGTACTGGAAGTTGGTTGGACTGCATCGACCAAATCCTATCAATAATGTTGGAGAGAATTTGTACCCTTCGGCAAAAGCACAGAGGCAGAAGTGGTGTCGTCGACGAGATGCGTGGAATATTGGAAAAACGATGGAACAACTGTGCTGGCTTCCAGGTCTGGGAACTGATCGAGAACGGAGGCATCTTCAGAGTATGTCGTACCTCAAGGGGTCCAACAGAACCAGAGCGAAGTTACGTACTTAATATCCGGGAACAAACGTGTGAATGTGGAAAATGGCAAGATCACGAGGTTCCATGCATTGATGCGATTGCATACTACAAGAAGATCGAAAATCAAACACTTCAGTACATCATCGATAATCACGTGAGTGGACAATACAAGTTCGAAACAGTAAATGAACTCGTGAAGGATAACATCATCCCAGTATGTCTTGAGACCATCTCTGCAGATGGAACTACATTGCCACCAAATGTAGTGAAAAGACCAAGTGGCCGCCCCAAAAAGGTTCGGTTGAGAAAACGTACACGTTTTGCACACGACCCTCAGAAATCCAACATTCGGTGTAGCAGGTGCAAGAAAACAGGGCACAACGTGAGAACATGCTTGAGGAGGGACGGAGGGGGCAATACAGATCTTGATCTTTCATGAAGGTAGACTTGTAGAGTCTAATGTGCAAAGCAACAAATTTGAATGAATGTAATATGACATGCACTACACATACATATTGAGAACAACGAGAGGTATGCGTAGACGCAGCTAAGAGACGGCCACAACGGAGATAGATAGCTGCAACAAAGAAAGACGGGTGGTAGTAGCATTCGTCTAATAACAAATTGCATCGGTGGCAGTGGTGAAATATTGTTGTGCCCTGGTGAAATAAGAATTTGGGAATGTTGGGTCTTGTGATATAAGTTTGTTTCCGGTGAAATAAGAATTCGCGCAGGTAGGGTCTGGTGATATAAGTTTGTGCCTGGTGAAGTAACAATGCGCGCAGGTTGGGCCCAGGCCTCCCTATTTTCGGTGCACGAGCTTGTTTTCGGTGCAAACACCGAATTTAAGTTTTTGGGAAAATCGCTTATTTTCGGTGCTGATTGAAGTCTCACGTACAAAGGCCAGACGAAACCGTAACAAATTACCGTGTTTTGTAGCGCAGAAACACCACCGTAGAACGTATCATAGAACCACTCCTTACTGCTAACGCCGAACACAAGAGATAATTACCGGTACCTTGTTTACGACAGTACTTGTTACTTGTTACCCTTTACAGCACATCGAACAATGGCGGAATCAAAACGCAAAGGTAAAGCCAAGAAATTCAACTTGGAATGGATAGTGAAAAACGGCCTTGAAGTATCAACAAGGGATCCATCTACAAGTGAGGTGACTAACCCTAAGCAAACCGTATCAGACTGTTTCAACACTTCTTTGAAAAGAAACCAGCCTGTACACCCTCGATGGAATGGTGGCTAGTTGTCATCATAATTCAAGGCTTAGTGGAGCGCATAGAAAAAACCTTTTCAGCAATGCAAGGGACAAGAACTCTTGTATGCGAGCAGAGACAGTTACTGGCTGCTCTCAAACAGGACATCAAGGAACGCTGCTACATCAAAGGCCCTATGACAGATGAGGAATCCATTTCATTCTTGGCTGCTGTTAACAATGATCCATTACATGGATTTCACTTAAACAACTATTGTGTTCTGAGACAGGAGGTTACGAGTTTCATTGATGATGTAGGAAGTTTTGTCCAGTTAACTATGGATGGGTTAAGATCAAGCAGCAGTGATGCAGATAAGGAGGCACATGACTGCATTATATCAACAATTGCAAATTTCTTGCTGCAATTGGTCAGTGGAATATCTAAGGTGTGCGCTGAGCGTGACACTCACTCAGGAGATCACTGACCTCCTGTGCTGCCCCTTGAATTGTGTGGAGTACTTTCGAGAGACTTTGTGTCTTGTTTGGAAGATCAAAGAATTCGACTTGGGCACAAATTTTCAGAGGCAGAGGTGGAAAACATTCAGTTTTGTAAGTTGCGTCCAGCATTTAAGGAGCAAAGTGGATTTTCACAAATGCTGCTTGATGCCCAAGCATCTTGTGCTGTTCAATCATTTGAAAAGTGTTGGAGTCAACTTGGAAGTGAGTTTGAACAATTGAGAATGTTTTGTGGGGCCATTGCATGATTATGCTCAAGTACAAGCAGTGTTGAGTCCGACTTCTCCTTGATCAATTGGAGGAAGGATCCCAACTCGCAAAGCCTAAGTGACTTCTCCCTTGAATCAATACTGCATTGCAAGCAGTATAAGAAGCTCAGAGACATAATGGAATAAAACTACTAGTAGAAGATAGACAAAACATTGACATTTAAGGCATTTTATAGCGTGCACCGAATGTGCACCGAATTTGAGGTTTGAAAATGCACCGAAAATAGCTATTTGAGGTATTTTCGGTGCCCACCGAAAATAGGGAGGCCTGGTTGGGCCTGGTGAAATAAGTTTGTGCCCTGGTGAAATAGTTTTGGTCTGGTGAAATAACGAAAAAGGTGGAGAAAGTTATCGGGGTCTGGTGATATTGCAATTTCCCCTAGATTTTATAATCCTATCATAATATAGAGCAGTTAATTATGAAAAAGTAGAGATGGGGGTCAAAAAGGACCATGAGGAATACGCCTCTAATGAGGTCCGCTGTAGAATAGAGACAAGCTACGGCAGCCCTACCGTTTTAGGTACCTAGTAGGTATCGGTAGCTACCGGCAGAAAATAATGTTGTTGTTGTGATGAGAACCCTTCACCAGCTTTCTGTGGAACTGTCTATCGCCTTCTCCGAGTAGCTAAGACTCTCATTAACTAAAGAAGAGACCAATCGTTCTCACTCGATATATGGAACTTTTTTTTTGTACACTGATATTTTTATCATATATCACAGTCACGAACTTTTAACAACGTTACCGAAGTAGTAGAAGAAAGAAGCTGCGCAATCGGCAGTTAGTTAAGGAGTGCTGTACAAGTTGACAATTCTGCCATCGGGCTATTTTCCCTCTTGGAAGTTCGTCGTAGTTATAATGACCGCAAAATCACAGCATCATTATTATCATCATCGACATGCTCACACTATTCCTTCGTTCCTGGTCCAAACTTCTACAATGGTACTCCGTGCTACTGAAGTAGCCAATAATATAGTACCTCCCAAACTTGGATCTGTTACAATCTCAACCAGGGACCAGAATGGAAGGAATGAAGTTGTACGTCACGGGCGATTTGGATCCATGCCTTGATCAAAGATCAGCATGCCTTGATCCAAGATCAGCTTCGTGCTCGTCGTCGTTCGTTTGGGAAAAGAAGCCGTTCAAAAAGTCGGGTAAAGTCCCATCAATGACCATTAATCAGCTTCGGTTCTCAGAGTTACATTTGCATGGCCGGCATAACGAGCAACGGATGCTGTTGGATTTTTTGAGGGAAAATTACCCAATGGGTGGCAAGAGCCGACAGGAAGAACACAATAATAGCCGTGCGAAACAAGTCGTTCTCGTTTCAGGTGTTTCAGGTGTGGGAAAGACTCGTTTGATTCAAGATACTCTCATCCAACACGTCGAAGCGGAAATGTGCGGTATCTTTGCCATTGGAAAGTATGACTTGCAGCAAACCGCCCAACCATATCTGGGTATTATATCTGCCTGCCAAGAAATGTTGCGGAAAATGATAGACTCCGATGGTGGCACAAACTTTTTTGCATCGCCAGAAACGCTCGACGGTATCCGTTCGGATTTTTTGAATGACCTCGGCCAAAATGGCTTGAGTCTTCTGGTACGAGTTTTGCCCCTAGTCTCAAAGATACTTGGGGTAGGCGAAGAACGAAAGCTGGAATCACCCATGGAAACAGAGGGGATTCTAGAACAGCTTGCAAGTAACGATGGAAAAATGAACGAAGCAAAAGCCAAACTGCATTTTGTGTTTCGAGTCTTCTTTCGCACTTTCTGCAAACATCTACCTTTGGTCGTGATGGGTTTGGATGATCTTCAGTGGGCTGACACTGCATCCATCGAGCTCCTTTCCGATCTATTAGGAGATCGAGCCGTACAAAACTTGATGCTCATCTTCCTCTACAGATCGGATGAGAGTGACTTCGTAACCATGATAGCAAACATATCCGAGGAACTTAGGGACAAGGAATCAAAGCAGATGGTGAAGCTAATGAAAATAGATATTGGAAGTCTTTTCGAGAACGACGTCAACTCCATCATTTTGGACTTATTGTCTATGGATTCCAGCAGTGCTACACTTGACCTAGCTGCATTGTGCTGTCGCAGGACCGGTGGCAATGCCTTTTTTCTTCTCGCGTTTTTACGGATGCTCAAAGACAATGGGTATTTGGAATACAACTTCGGACTTTTAAAGTGGACATGGGACCTTGAAAAGATTGAGTCAGAGACCGTCGCCACTACCAATGTTGTTGAATTGACAAAATTCAAGATGAGTTCTTTCAGCAAAGACTACCAGACCCTGTTAGCGTTATCTTCCTGCCTTGGGCATTCATTTGAGAAGAAAGACCTAGATATTGTTTCATGTGGAAAATATTCGACGAACGATTTCCTCGCGGTGGCCCAAGAGGAAGGAATGCTTGAATTGCTTACTGGACGGAAATCGATGCGGTATCGTTGGACTCATGACAGTGTTCAAGAAGCAGCAGCATCGTTGATACCAACAAATGAGTCTTTGAAATTCAAATACGACGTGGGAAAGCTGCTCCTGTCAGGAATTGCTGAGAAAGATACCGGACGGTACATTTTTGTTATTCTTGGACTTTTAAATCCGTTTGCTCTCGATGCAGACAACTTGCCGTTGGATGAAAGGCTCCAGTTGGCGAATCTTAATTACCTTGCTTCGACCCAGTCTAGCAAACTTTCATCGATTTCCAGTACATCATACTTCGTAAAGAGCGGCATCGCCCTCCTTCCAGAATGCCATTGGCAATCGCATACGGAACTGTCTTTGGGTCTATTCACTATTGCAACAGAAGTAGAGGGAGCACAGATGCACGAGGATGCTATGAACTGGTATGCAAGCAAAGTACTGCAACAAGATCACCTAACAATTTTGGACAAACTGCGGGTATATCGTGCCCAAATTCAGTATTGGGGCATGAAGAATGATGACAAATCAGTGGAGCGGTGCCTTGCAGTGTTAGATCAACTCGGCTGTCGGTTTCCAAGAAGCTCACTCTTACAGAATATTTCTCTCATTTTCTCTCTCTTGAAGTACAAGCGCGAACTCAAGAAAAGAACGATTCAGGAGGTTTCAAATCTTCCCGTTGTCACAAGTCCGGAGATACGTGAGATGGGCAGTATGTTGAATGAGCTATCGCTCCATGCATATGGAACGGGAGAAACCACACTCAGTGGTCTGTGTACAATGAAGCAGCTATCCATCACTTTGGAGAAGGGGATCAACGGTTCCTCATACTATGGCTTTGTGACTCTCGCTCCTTTCTTTATGGTTGCTTTCAATGACTTGAAGGCCACTAGTCAGATTGCAAGCTATGCTGATGCAATGAGAGTGAGAGAACACGGGAGCCAAACCACAGCAGGTTTTAATATGGTTCAGGGTTGTTTCAACCTCCCATGGGCCCACACTTGGAGCCAGTAAATGCATTGCAGAGGGTTTTCCCAGACAATCATCCCTGTTTTTGCTCAGTTCACCTTGCCAGGAATGCGGAAACAAAGGGTGGCAAGAAGATAGGAAAGTTAGTTCACAGTCTATCCACGACATTTTCCGGATATGAATCCAGGCGATGTTGGGCTGCAATCGAGCAAGTTTCTCCCAAAGGTCGTGCATACTTGGAAGGTATACCCAAAGAACAATGGGAGGGAACTGCGTGGATTGAGAATCCATCACTCCCACCCAGGTTTGGAATAGTAACAACAAACATGTCCGAGTCCGCCAACTCCATGTTGGAAAAGGCACGTACTGGAAGTTGGTTGGACTGCATCGACCAAATCCTATCAATAATGTTGGAGAGAATTTGTACCCTTCGGCAAAAGCACAGAGGCAGAAGTGGTGTCGTCGACGAGATGCGTGGAATATTGGAAAAACGATGGAACAACTGTGCTGGCTTCCAGGTCTGGGAACTGATCGAGAACGGAGGCATCTTCAGAGTATGTCGTACCTCAAGGGGTCCAACAGAACCAGAGCGAAGTTACGTACTTAATATCCGGGAACAAACGTGTGAATGTGGAAAATGGCAAGATCACGAGGTTCCATGCATTGATGCGATTGCATACTACAAGAAGATCGAAAATCAAACACTTCAGTACATCATCGATAATCACGTGAGTGGACAATACAAGTTCGAAACAGTAAATGAACTCGTGAAGGATAACATCATCCCAGTATGTCTTGAGACCATCTCTGCAGATGGAACTACATTGCCACCAAATGTAGTGAAAAGACCAAGTGGCCGCCCCAAAAAGGTTCGGTTGAGAAAACGTACACGTTTTGCACACGACCCTCAGAAATCCAACATTCGGTGTAGCAGGTGCAAGAAAACAGGGCACAACGTGAGAACATGCTTGAGGAGGGACGGAGGGGGCAATACAGATCTTGATCTTTCATGAAGGTAGACTTGTAGAGTCTAATGTGCAAAGCAACAAATTTGAATGAATGTAATATGACATGCACTACACATACATATTGAGAACAACGAGAGGTATGCGTAGACGCAGCTAAGAGACGGCCACAACGGAGATAGATAGCTGCAACAAAGAAAGACGGGTGGTAGTAGCATTCGTCTAATAACAAATTGCATCGGTGGCAGTGGTGAAATATTGTTGTGCCCTGGTGAAATAAGAATTTGGGAATGTTGGGTCTTGTGATATAAGTTTGTTTCCGGTGAAATAAGAATTCGCGCAGGTAGGGTCTGGTGATATAAGTTTGTGCCTGGTGAAGTAACAATGCGCGCAGGTTGGGCCTGGTGAAATAAGTTTGTGCCCTGGTGAAATAGTTTTGGTCTGGTGAAATAACGAAAAAGGTGGAGAAAGTTATCGGGGTCTGGTGATATTGCAATTTCCCCTAGATTTTATAATCCTATCATAATATAGAGCAGTTAATTATGAAAAAGTAGAGATGGGGGTCAAAAAGGACCATGAGGAATACGCCTCTAATGAGGTCCGCTGTAGAATAGAGACAAGCTACGGCAGCCCTACCGTTTTAGGTACCTAGTAGGTATCGGTAGCTACCGGCAGAAAATAATGTTGTTGTTGTGATGAGAACCCTTCACCAGCTTTCTGTGGAACTGTCTATCGCCTTCTCCGAGTAGCTAAGACTCTCATTAACTAAAGAAGAGACCAATCGTTCTCACTCGATATATGGAACTTTTTTTTTGTACACTGATATTTTTATCATATATCACAGTCACGAACTTTTAACAACGTTACCGAAGTAGTAGAAGAAAGAAGCTGCGCAATCGGCAGTTAGTTAAGGAGTGCTGTACAAGTTGACAATTCTGCCATCGGGCTATTTTCCCTCTTGGAAGTTCGTCGTAGTTATAATGACCGCAAAATCACAGCATCATTATTATCATCATCGACATGCTCACACTATTCCTTCGTTCCTGGTCCAAACTTCTACAATGGTACTCCGTGCTACTGAAGTAGCCAATAATATAGTACCTCCCAAACTTGGATCTGTTACAATCTCAACCAGGGACCAGAATGGAAGGAATGAAGTTGTACGTCACGGGCGATTTGGATCCATGCCTTGATCAAAGATCAGCATGCCTTGATCCAAGATCAGCTTCGTGCTCGTCGTCGTTCGTTTGGGAAAAGAAGCCGTTCAAAAAGTCGGGTAAAGTCCCATCAATGACCATTAATCAGCTTCGGTTCTCAGAGTTACATTTGCATGGCCGGCATAACGAGCAACGGATGCTGTTGGATTTTTTGAGGGAAAATTACCCAATGGGTGGCAAGAGCCGACAGGAAGAACACAATAATAGCCGTGCGAAACAAGTCGTTCTCGTTTCAGGTGTTTCAGGTGTGGGAAAGACTCGTTTGATTCAAGATACTCTCATCCAACACGTCGAAGCGGAAATGTGCGGTATCTTTGCCATTGGAAAGTATGACTTGCAGCAAACCGCCCAACCATATCTGGGTATTATATCTGCCTGCCAAGAAATGTTGCGGAAAATGATAGACTCCGATGGTGGCACAAACTTTTTTGCATCGCCAGAAACGCTCGACGGTATCCGTTCGGATTTTTTGAATGACCTCGGCCAAAATGGCTTGAGTCTTCTGGTACGAGTTTTGCCCCTAGTCTCAAAGATACTTGGGGTAGGCGAAGAACGAAAGCTGGAATCACCCATGGAAACAGAGGGGATTCTAGAACAGCTTGCAAGTAACGATGGAAAAATGAACGAAGCAAAAGCCAAACTGCATTTTGTGTTTCGAGTCTTCTTTCGCACTTTCTGCAAACATCTACCTTTGGTCGTGATGGGTTTGGATGATCTTCAGTGGGCTGACACTGCATCCATCGAGCTCCTTTCCGATCTATTAGGAGATCGAGCCGTACAAAACTTGATGCTCATCTTCCTCTACAGATCGGATGAGAGTGACTTCGTAACCATGATAGCAAACATATCCGAGGAACTTAGGGACAAGGAATCAAAGCAGATGGTGAAGCTAATGAAAATAGATATTGGAAGTCTTTTCGAGAACGACGTCAACTCCATCATTTTGGACTTATTGTCTATGGATTCCAGCAGTGCTACACTTGACCTAGCTGCATTGTGCTGTCGCAGGACCGGTGGCAATGCCTTTTTTCTTCTCGCGTTTTTACGGATGCTCAAAGACAATGGGTATTTGGAATACAACTTCGGACTTTTAAAGTGGACATGGGACCTTGAAAAGATTGAGTCAGAGACCGTCGCCACTACCAATGTTGTTGAATTGACAAAATTCAAGATGAGTTCTTTCAGCAAAGACTACCAGACCCTGTTAGCGTTATCTTCCTGCCTTGGGCATTCATTTGAGAAGAAAGACCTAGATATTGTTTCATGTGGAAAATATTCGACGAACGATTTCCTCGCGGTGGCCCAAGAGGAAGGAATGCTTGAATTGCTTACTGGACGGAAATCGATGCGGTATCGTTGGACTCATGACAGTGTTCAAGAAGCAGCAGCATCGTTGATACCAACAAATGAGTCTTTGAAATTCAAATACGACGTGGGAAAGCTGCTCCTGTCAGGAATTGCTGAGAAAGATACCGGACGGTACATTTTTGTTATTCTTGGACTTTTAAATCCGTTTGCTCTCGATGCAGACAACTTGCCGTTGGATGAAAGGCTCCAGTTGGCGAATCTTAATTACCTTGCTTCGACCCAGTCTAGCAAACTTTCATCGATTTCCAGTACATCATACTTCGTAAAGAGCGGCATCGCCCTCCTTCCAGAATGCCATTGGCAATCGCATACGGAACTGTCTTTGGGTCTATTCACTATTGCAACAGAAGTAGAGGGAGCACAGATGCACGAGGATGCTATGAACTGGTATGCAAGCAAAGTACTGCAACAAGATCACCTAACAATTTTGGACAAACTGCGGGTATATCGTGCCCAAATTCAGTATTGGGGCATGAAGAATGATGACAAATCAGTGGAGCGGTGCCTTGCAGTGTTAGATCAACTCGGCTGTCGGTTTCCAAGAAGCTCACTCTTACAGAATATTTCTCTCATTTTCTCTCTCTTGAAGTACAAGCGCGAACTCAAGAAAAGAACGATTCAGGAGGTTTCAAATCTTCCCGTTGTCACAAGTCCGGAGATACGTGAGATGGGCAGTATGTTGAATGAGCTATCGCTCCATGCATATGGAACGGGAGAAACCACACTCAGTGGTCTGTGTACAATGAAGCAGCTATCCATCACTTTGGAGAAGGGGATCAACGGTTCCTCATACTATGGCTTTGTGACTCTCGCTCCTTTCTTTATGGTTGCTTTCAATGACTTGAAGGCCACTAGTCAGATTGCAAGCTATGCTGATGCAATGAGAGTGAGAGAACACGGGAGCCAAACCACAGCAGGTTTTAATATGGTTCAGGGTTGTTTCAACCTCCCATGGGCCCACACTTGGAGCCATAGCTTGTGTGTTTTGCGCGAAGGATATAAAACCGGGATGCGGGAGGGACAACTTCGGAACGCGCTCTATGTAAGTGCTCAGATGTCGTTAAGATATATCTGGTATCCAGCCCCTTCACTCATCTAACTTTCCCTCCACGGTTCAAGTGCATTTCGGCATCGTTGTGGACATGTTTCATTGCACAAGTTCATCTTCCTACACTAAAATCTGATATTGATGTCTACATGCGTCAAACCATCGAGTTGGACACAGGTCTCCCGCTCAACAACGCCATTTTACTTAAACGGAGTGTCGAGATGTTGCTGGATGACTCAGAACAAACAGAAGGTAGGCAATCTCTACTTGAAGAGGCCGGAAGCTTAATCGGCGACGATAAATTCAATAGTGCAATGGCAAATGTCTTTCAGGGGCAGATCTATTATGCTACAGGAGATTACCAAAAAGGCACCGCTCTTGCAATTAAGACTGGAATTCTGCTGAAGAAACTACTGTCTGCCTCTGCCAATATGCCGTCGATTTTTCACCAGTCCTTTTCTCTTTACGTCTCATCCCAAGACACACAAGCCTGGAGAACTCGAAGAACGCTCCGAAGCTTAGCAAAAAAGCGCCATGATATATTGAGGAAGTGGGCCAAGGATGGCTGTCCCAACGTTGTTCATTATGTTGCCATTCTAGACGCGGAACTTGCAATTCTGAATGGATCGGACAAAAATGTGGTGGAGGACTTGTATCAAAAAGCTATTGTACTATCTGCCCGTGGAGGGATGATACTGGATGCTGCCGTTGCCAATGAGCGCCTCGGTAGATTCTTCGAGGGTCTCGGTGACACCATTGAGGCAGGCCGACGTTTCGAACAAGCCATGCAATACTACGAAGACTATGGCTTAACGTCCAGAGCCTTTTTTTTGCAGAAGCAATATAGAGATCACATTTCGTCGTGGTCGTTGCGATAGCGGGAGGGTTTGCGGACAAGCTAAAAGTTCTTCTCAATTTTCCATGCGGACCCTGCTATAGCATTCGTGACTCTGATGATACCACTACCAGGGACCGAAGAAATATTTTATCCTGTGTGTTTCTCGTGTAATTCGTTTCCGAGTGGATTATAAAAGGTACAGATCATACATTTTATGACAGTGAATTGTAATTTGATGGGAGCTGGTAGTTCGTGAAGCCTTAAAATAGACTTTCTATTAGATTAACTGAAATGTTGTAGCAGGAGGTAATTTAAGGTGTAGTCATATAATAGAGGATGATGACAATGTGGTTTTGGGTAATTTGTGGGTTCCAGGATGTAGATAAATGTCGCGGCTGGGCTTAGTTATACTTCTAAAATTCCCACCGTGTTGTTCCATTGTCTTTCTATTGCAGCACCAGTCCATGTTTGACCGCCGCTTCCCATGTCGCATCGATCTTGGTGTAGTCAATGGCACCCACTTCGTGATAGTCCCACCCTTCCAGAGCATGAACGACAGCCCCCGCATGACAGGCATGGACACAATTCCGTTGCATAGTCATTTCACACGTTTTAAAGTCTTTGGTATCAGGTGGCATTCGGAAGGCTGGTAGCTCTGTATAATAGCAGTCCTTGCGACTTTCTACCAACGGCGGTACCACAAACTGATGAAAGGTGGCCCCGGCCGGTGCCTTGGCTTGGTCTTTGGGACTACAGAATTTGCCCACAATCCAATCGCGAATGTGTGCACCGGCTTCCACCTTACTGGCATGGACTAATAGTGGTTTGGCTTTATCGGATGCTTCGTTTCTAATCTTGTCGAATCGTTCCTTGGCTTTGGTGTACATGACGACTTTAACGCCCCTTGTTTCGGCCAGGTACAGAGAAATGGCCCGTCCCAATTTGGACGTGGCTCCCGTCACAAACACTTCGGTGGCATCTTGGGGAATTTTTTGAATGACGGCAGCCGCCGTCAAGGTATTGCCATGCACAACACGGACTTTTAATTGGTCGCCCAGCTCGTCGACAAACAATTTACCACCACCATTGAGTGCCTCGTTCTTGTTGAGTGCTCCCAATCCGATCACTTTGACACCGCTCTCATTGGCGCTCAAAATGGCGGATCGAATCTTGTCATTGATCCAGGGCCATTGACTGGGAAAGAAAAATTGAATGGCAAAGGCTGGTGTGACCCAAGTTTCTAATACCAATTGTCGGAGCCGATGTCGATCGTGTGTGTAGGGTTTGCCGAACAGTCGCACCAAAATTGCCACGAACGCACAAAAGGGCCATGCCAATTTCAAATACCAATGTTCGACGAACGGGCGGGAAGAGAAACTTCGCAACGCAAAGGGTGCATGAAAGGCCGATGTTAAGGTAGTTCCGTGTCCGACAAACACCACATCGGGAGGAGTAATGGGAACGGCCTTGCCTTGACTGGCTTGATCGTACAAGGTATCGGTGACTTTCCAATTCACAGTCCCAAACATGGCATCATAGATCGGCATGAAGAGGCAGAAATTGCAATGAATGCGAGAATGATGGAGCGAGTGATACGAAGGAGTATAAATCAAGTATTTCATTCCGGGAATGTTCATGAGCGCACGTGGCATGAATTCAAAGTTGCAATGTCCAATCATATTCATTACATCGAATCCAATCATGTAAGCATAGAACATTGTTTTGGAGGCATTTCCTTGAAAGAATGGCCCTAGCAACGGAATGGCAAAGACAGCCGTGTACATGATGTGTTCCATGAAAGGATGGACCGATCCCGTAATCGGCTCCGTGACGAAGGCTACCGTCCGGGTAGAATGGGGAAGGAAGGAAGGAAGGAAGGAAGGAATAGAAGAGGAGAATTCAATATAAAATTGAGTGAGTGACTGTGCTTTTGTAGAAATCATCCACACCCTAAGGATGATTTACTTACAAGCGTGATGATGTGAATGATAGCGAGAATAAAGAAAGTGATGGTGCAAGGCTCGATGCAACCAATAATACACAAACTCGGCCAGACCAGCATGCCACCATAACATTTGGTACAGTCCCTGTTTGTTGTACAAAGGAAAATTCGAATATCCCAAATAGGGCAGATGGTGGACGGCAGTAGCGACAAAGACTTGCAATAAAATGTAATCATCCCAATGATCCTCACGATCAATTTGGGCAAACTGAATGCCCTTTTCTTGAATGCGGGAATGCTTGGTTATGGCATGTAAACGACTGACCGTCAAGAAAAACTGGGCGATGACATATCGCAACGCAACAATGCATAGCATGTGGAAGCACCAATCATCTTGATCGTCTTTTCCCGAGGCGAACGTAGCAGCAAAGGGAAGCAACAAGACGTACTTGTAATTGCCAAGATCTTCCCAGGGAAATTTGTACAACAATCCAGGTTTGGAAGCCATATTCTTTCAAAGTAACGTTATGATATATGTCGCGTTGTTGCTCCTCTTTCAAAAAAAAGTTCGATTGGAGAAGAGATTGGGAAGAAAGGAAACTCTTCTGTCTGTTCTCGGATAAGGAGGTAAAGTGGAACTCTCGGCAATGGCTATTCTTCAAAGGATCGACAGTTCGTTGAGTTTGATAAGAACAGCAGTATAGGGCCTGGAAGATAAGAGGAAAGGAATCCCACAAAGTAGCAATGAACTTGGAAAACGACGGAAGCAGTAGCGGCGTTACTGTGGAAGAAACAAAGGGAGACGGAAAAAGAAGGGATTTGCTTGTCTTTCTTCTGCTGTTCTAAACTTCTCTTGAAATGGTTGCTTCAGTTCCACTTGAATGATTGAACAACGATGATGCAGACCTACTGAAACAGATTCCACAATGTGTTGTTCTACTCAAGCAGTTGTCGTCGTCTTTGACTGGTTTTAACGAGAAAAGAAGAAGAAGCGATGCAATTCACACAAGATGTGGTGGTGGTGATAGTCGTCGACGCAATGGGTTGCGTTGTAAAAGATGACGCAAAACAGGGAGAACGATCCTCGTCAGCGTCAAAGATACCTCTTTCATCAATACGTCATCCATTAAGTGGGGAAGAGGGACAGACATTGATAATCGGACGTGGCAAAATGAACACACCAGAGAGATTACACGTGGAGATTGCTACCAGTAGATACTGTAGAACCCTTCTTACTTCTTAGGTGCTCTACTACAGAGTAGGTCGTACAGTACGGTATGACTCTACGATCCGTGATGCGGTACGTACGACACTGTAGTAGACCCATTTACTGCTAACGGCCCTTCGTGCGTTCACAGAATCTCCCAAGTCCTCTCTCTCTCTCTATGCATAGCTCTATCATAGATAGCTACTACCGGTAGTAGCTAGCTACCGGTAGATGAAACACGAAGTATCAAGTCGTAACAACGTGTATGATACCTTTCGAGGCGCAGTTAAAAGCACGTACTCCGAGTACCGGTGGGATTTTATAGCGTAGTAGTTACCGTACTTCGAAGTACCTACCGTAATACCTAATGTATGATTATTACGTTATTACAAACCTACGGTACTACTACGTATCATACGTCGGAATGCATATGACTACGGTACAAACCTACTTTCCGTAGGTACCATTAGTAAGATCATTGTTGGTCAAGCTAGCTGCTAGCTAGGAAGAGTCCTCTGTAAAATACCGTAGTGAATGACAACATCAAAAAACCTTTTTCCGCCCTTCGTTGTATTTTAGAAGACAACGGGGGGAAGTAACTGTAAGCTAGTAGCATCCTTTTGATCTTCCACACGATATTGAAAACAAGCTGGCAGTCGAAGGAATTGCCAGGTGAATAGAGGGGCCTGACCAAGCCATAACTGTGACGATAAATTTAATCCTTGATTCATGAACAGCAAGAATCATAGTCCGTACCCTATCTATCGTCTCAGCTCCTTTCTATCTTCTCGTTTTGAAGCTGTCAATTGGATATTTGTGCTGCAGTCATCTCGGAATTCTTCATTTGATAGGAAACTTGATTCAATGGCAGGTTGCTGAACGTTCTTGTTTTGCCTAAAGAAAACGAACGAACATATGGAGCAGCGCTCAGAAAGTAGAAAGACCGGAGGGAGGGGGAAAGTAGAAAGACCGGAGGGAGGGGGGGGGGGGGTATGTCGTTGAACGTTTTCGTTGTTTTGATCGCCAACGACAAAGATTTTCAATCTACTAGACAAGAGGCGATACGTCGTCGAGCGCTGTTGTTGTTGGTCGCTGTTGTTTAAATCATACGAATGTTCAAATGTCAGACGTGGTCTTTCCACCAAAACTTCTGCTGATCTTCTCGAAGAAAGATCAGTATTACATGAGAATTCCCATTCGGCATGCATTTGTTGTTATAATCTGTAGGAGGAGCTGGTGGGTAATGACATTGGCTGGAGAAGCATTGGTTGTAACAAGGGGAACTGCACTACAGTACGTTAAAGTAGTTTGGTTGGAAGAGACCACTACCTGGCCGCGGCAGTCCGAATCATACCTTCCGACATCTATGACGCCACGCTCATGCTGTCAACAATGATATGGACAAGTTGATTTACTTTCACTATTCGCTTGCAAGCATTTTTTTGCTGTACAGAAAGGAACATCTAAGAGTATGGTGGAGATTAAAGCTGTTTGATTGGCAAAAGTTGAAACTCGGACGCGGCAGTCCACATCATACCTTCCAGCATCTATGACGCTACACTCGTGATGTTTATAGTGATATGGAAGAATTGACTTGCCTTTTCGATTGATATAAGATAAAAGTATAATCCAGAGAAAGGAAAACCTAAGAGTAGGTTGGAGATTTAGTTAGTTTGGTTGACAGAGGTCAAAGCGTTGCCGCGGCAGTCCAAAAAATACCTTCCTCTATGACGCTACACTCGTGCTGTTTATAGTGATGTGAAAAAGGTGATTTCGTTTTACCATTGATATCAGAGAATACCATAATGCAGAGAAAGGTATATCTACGAGTATATTGGAGATTACCAGTACGTTAAAGTAGTTTGGTTGGCAGAGGTCACTACGTGGCAGCCGCAATCCAAATCATAACTTCCGACATCTATGACGCCACACTCGTGTTGTCTATAATGATACGGACGATTTATTTTTATTTTACCATTGATATCAGAGAACAGTATAAAACAGAGAGCGGCAAATCTAAGAATATGGTGGAGATTATGATATTTTGGTTGGGAGAGGTCCAATAGTGGCCGTGGCAGTCCGAATCATACCTTCCGACATCTGTGACGCCACGCACATGCTGTCAACAATTTACGGACAAGTTGATGTACTTTCAATATTTGTTTGTAAGCATTTTTTGCTTTACAGAAAGGAAAATCTCAGAGCGTGGTGGAGATTAAAGTTGTTAGGTTGGCAGAGGTCACTACATGGCAGCCGCAATCCACATCATACCTCCCGGCATCTATGACGCCACGCTCATGCTGTCCATAACGATACGGAAGGATTGACTTGCCTTATCGATTAATATCAAAGGAAATTCTAAGAGTATGGTGGACAATACCGTTGTTTGGTCGGCCGAGGTCAAAGCGTTGCCGCAGTCCAAATCATACCTTCCGAGAACATCTATGACGCCACATTCGTTCTGTCGATAGTGACATGGACGATTGGATTTACTTTACCTATTGTAACAAAAGAATAGGAAAATGTAGAGGAAGGAAAATATAAGAGTATGGTGATGATTAAGTTATTTTGGTTGGCAGAAGTCGAAACGCAGTCCAAAAAATACCTTCCGACATCTGGTGTGGCGCAACACTCGAGCTGTCTAAAATTGATATAGACGACTCTAGTTTCCGTTTCAATAATCGTTTGCAAGCTTTTTTTTTGCTGCAGAGAAAGGAGAACTTTAAAATTGCAAGCTTTATTTGCTGCAGAGAAAGGAAAATCTAAGAGTATGATGGTGAAGATTAAGTTAGTTTGGTTGGCAGAGGTCAAATCGTGGCCGCGGCAGTCCAAGAAAAATACCTTCCGACATCAATGATGCCACACAGTCGTGCTGTCTATAATGATATGGAAGGATTTGATTTGTTGATTTCATAGAATAGTATGCTATTTTTCTAGAGTAAGTTTGAGTTGTGACTCTGGCATGGAATACCTTTATATGGGACACTGGTTTTTGGATGCCTCGAGAAGAAAGGAATGTTTTGTTTTTTTTTGGCACCAGTTTTCCTTCTAACGGAGTCATATTTCTACGGAACTACTTCCTTATCTGACGTTGCGTTTCAGTAGAATCCAAGTAGTTGTTGAGACCCTGAAGAAATTGTCCCGATTGTTCATCAACACATTGTACGTAAACCAATTTCACAGAGAATATATCCAATGTTGTCTATCTGTCGCTCATCTCATCGGTTGGAATCATCTCCTGTCGTCATCTGTTACTTTTTTACTTTTTTGTAATAAAAAGACGACATTCCATTCCTCGTCTTTCACTGAATCTACCCCCCGTATTTCCGTCGATGACACCATCCGATAGTCGGTTGCGATACCAACCTTCCAATTCCGAGTATCTTCCAGTACGTTACAACGGTATTTTCGTCGAACACGTTCGAGCAGTCGTTTCTCTTTGTTGGCTGCAACTGTAGCTTCTCTGTTTGGTTCCGTTGGAACCATGGGAATCAAAACGAGTTGTTGGCTGCGTGCATCATAATCCATTACGAAAAAGAGTTTGGGCATTGTCGTCGAAACAATGACAGAACCTTTTACGGTCAAAGAAGACTCCTCACAGGAAACTACCACTCGGTTGTACAAGAAACGTCGTCGTCGTCTCGTCGTCGTCGTCGTTTGTGGCCGTTGTTTCAATAAAAGGACCGTTTCCAATGACTGTATTGGAAAGGACGTGACAACGATACTGTCGTTCTTCTTGGAAGTTTCCGTTTTTGTGATAGATTCCATGACTTGGTTGACCATACCAGACACAACTTCAGTCAGAGTGGCGTCTGATAGGTCTGGTACAGGATCAATTTTTTCTTTGTTCCCAAGGACGTCTGTTGAGAGAGAAGGCAACAACGACAGCGAATCATCATGGTTCACTGTTTCCAACCGGTCGGTATATCCGTGACGATGCTGCGTATGGTGTTCCCCAATTTCTTCCTCTTGTTCCAAGAGGCAGGTACTATCACGATTCGTGTGATTACGTTGTTCCCCAATTTCTTTGTTTCCTTCCAGGAAGGTATCACGAGAATTCGTTGTGACAGTTGGTGTATCGTTTCGTCTGTTGTTGTTTGCAGTGAACAATGTTGTCGTCGTCCCGTCCTCCATGGGATCGTCCATGTGACTGTTGTTTTTGTGATTCTTATGGTTTATTGTCAGCAAGTTTTCAGTGACACTTGTCTTTGTCGTCGTCTTTGTCGTCGTTGATGTTGATGTTCGTGTGGCTTCATACTCCCGATTTAAATCGTCACTGTCATTGATGGTTCGTTTGGTCATGAGATCATCGACTAGTGATTGCATAAACATCCCCACATCGTGTTCTGTGCCGGTGGGTAGTTTGGGTGATGGGTTTTCTATATCATCCACATGTTTATTCTGGACCAAAGCATCGACCAATTTCCAATGATTGAAGAAGGGTTCTCTTTTTCTTCTTCTTCTTGGAGCAACAGCAGCAGGAGAAGGAGATGTATTCGCATCTTCCTCCGACCCATGTTGTTTGTCATTCTCCGATATTTCTTCTTCTTCTTCTTCTTCTTCTTCTTCTTCGTCGTCGTCGTCGTCGTCGTCATTGTCACTGTCCGAACTACTATCTAGCAACCATTTGTGTTGTCCCTTTGTACGACGACCAGCAGTAACAACGTTGACATTGTTGTTCGTAGCAGCAGCACACTGTTTGAGATGTGCATGTATATACCTGGCCCGTCCGTTGTAGTCGTATGTTTGATGACAGAAATGACAAAAAAAGGCCGTGGCGTCTTTCGCCTTGTATGGATGATCCTGATCCTGATTGATATTGTTGTTCTTGCTGTTGTTGGATTGTTTTTTTTGTTGTTGTTTTTTTTGTTGATGTGTGGTTGTGGGATTGTGGGATGCCACCAACGAAACATTTTGATACAGCCGGATCGTGGCATCCGCATTGGTATGGTTTCTAGGTTTTGGTTTGAAAAGGATCAGACCAGACGGTACTGATGATGATGATGATGATGATGACGACGACAATGATGATGACGACGACAAACCGGCCTTGGTTGTTGTTGTTTTGGATTTTGGTTGTTGTTTTGTGTTTGTTGTTGTTGTTGTTGTTGTTGTTGTTGTTGTTGTTGTTGTTGTTGTTGTTGTGACGGGTGCATTTCCATGTACATCCACGATAAAATCCGGATGGACGTTAACTTTGAGTCGATTCCTCCATGGTTGTTTCTGTTTTTTGTTTGATAATATTGATGATGATATTGTTGCAGTGGTTCGTTTTCGTTTTCGTTTTCGTTCCGGATTGGTTGTAGCACTAGTTGCAGCAACAACAGAAGCAACAGAAAATGATGAAGACTTGGAGGAAGGAGTAGTAGTACTTGTTGTTTCGGGTGATGGAAGGACCAAATCATGATAATTGACGAGATGTCGTCGTATGGATTCATAATTTCGTTTGTAGGGGAATCGTTGTTGACATTTATGACAATAATACGCAATCGCCTCGAAACAGGTGACAGAGTTGGTTGTTTGTTGTTGTTGGTGTTGTTGTTGTTTGTTCTTCGTTTTCTTGTTCTTGTTCTTGTTGTTGTTCTTTTTTTGTTTGGATGGTGCCAAGAGGGTGATTTGCGTGAATAAGAAGAGCAGTTTGGTCCGTGGAATGAAATGGATCATGTTTGCATCATTCTTGGCCATTTGAGGTTGTACGATGGTCGACCCGGACGATGTTTTGGTCGCCAACATTGGAATACCGTTGATCGAAACGACCGTGTTGTTGGTTTTGTTGGTTTTGTTGTTGCTGCTGTTATCGTCGTGATGGTCGTCGTCGTGGTCGTCGTCGTCGCAACAGCAATTTGTAGTAGTAGATGACGACGATGATAATGTTGGGTGGTGGTCCATAGTAGTACTTGTACTGCCATTCGTATTGTATGGATATGCAACACAGAAGGATCCGATGGATTCGGACAATGGATCGACAAAAGGGACACCGAACGGGATCGGGAACGGGAACGGGACGATGACTGTTGTGATGAAATACAAGGCAGGCAGGCAGGCAGGCAGGCACCGGTACAGTACCGACTGGTGACTGTGATACGGATGATCCCGATACAACGTTGTTGTTGTTGTTGTTGTTTGTTATCGAAAAGACAACTGTGTAGTAGTAATAGCAGTAATAGTAGTAACAAGCTCTGTGTGAAGTACTCCAGTAGTAGACTACCTAAACAGGGAGAATACTGCTTTTTTTGTGTGTCTGTGGTCTGTGTGATGGTGGTGGTGGGGGTGGAGGAAATCGAACCGTGATCGATCGATCGATCGATCGATCGATCGATAAAAAAAAAAAGAGAAAGAGAGAAGTTGTTGGTGTTTGTTGTTGGTGTTGTGTTGTTGGTGTTGTTGTTGTTGGTGTTGTGTGTTATTTCCATTCGATGTGATGGTCGCGCGAGTCGAGGATGCAGGCACACACTTCGTACTACCGTACCGTACTACCGGTAGTACATAATATATATATGTACTGTTTTTCAAATCAGACAAGATGAATACCTACTACGGAGTATGATACGTGTACTATATTACGATACGTATGATATGGTATGAGAGTACCTACCGTTGATAGTTCAGTAGGTATCTACCGTACCTATCCCTCTTCGTATGATATGATACACGAGCAAAGAATGCGAGTGTATCATACTACTACGTACCTACCGTGGTATCATAGCCACTGTCTACATAGACGTACTATTGTCATTTTTTTTTGAAACGGGTCGGAAGTACGGTACATACGTAGTACTACCGGTAGTACCAGGTACGGTAGTACTACGTAGTAACTGTAAATAAGATCTGATGGTAAAATAATGAAAATCAATGCAATACAGAATCATAAGATTTCTATCATTAAATAAATGAACAATTTTTTAAAATGAATAATAAAAATCCAACAACACACACCACCTCTCTTTGTTTGGCAGCGGTATATATCATTGTCGTCGCTCGTTTTTGTGTGTGTGTGTGGATGCGTGTGACAGAAGAGAGAGGAGGGTTAGGGTTGGGGGGTGGAGAATACTACTCGGAGTATTTTTTTTGTGCGAGGCACCATCGGAAGTGAGAGAAGATGTTGTTGTTTGTTGTGCTTGTTTCTCTATCATCATCATCAGTTAATACAGTTGCTCGTACACACAATGAAACAACTGCCAGCCGGTCTGATGATGGTCGCGAGTCGAGCATGCAGGCACCTTTTTGAAAATACCAGATATTACTACTCCGTACGTACCGTACTATGTTACCTACCGGTAGGGCGGTACTGTATGCTCTCCAGCATGAAAAAGATATTAATAAAAAATAGGGTAATTTTTATTAATTAATCCAATACATATTATAATAAATCAAGGTAATTCCAATAATGTTGTAAAAATGAACATGATTTATTTGAATGACTGTGAATACGACGTATAAAAACTGTAAATTATTAATATAATAACAGTAATAAATATAATACACCATCTTCTTCTGTTTCGTGTTTCATCATCATTGGTTTGTGTGTGTTTTGGGATGCGTGACGACGAGGAGAGATCTTGTGACACTGTTATATAATACTACCATCACCATGGCCAAGTACGCGTATGCTCCGTTGTCGATTGTAAGTACCCTACAACTGTGTATAAGAGAGAGAGAGAGAGAGAGAGAGGACATGGTTGTGTGTGGACGCTGTCGTTGTTGTTGGTGGCAGTCGTTGTTGTCCATGGTGGTATGGTCATTGTTGCATGGATGTCACAGTCAGTCGGTGTCTTTTACAGTCAGCATAGCACCATCATGAATGACTGTGATGATGATGAGTGTATTGTTGTTGTTGTTGTTGTTGTTGACTGTCCATTCTTTGTCCCCATTGATATACCGTAGTAGTACTGACTACCGTACTCCAGTGTACCGGTAGTGGTACGACGGTACTCCTGCCTTCACAGTCAGTCATGGTTCATAATTCATGATTCATTCTCATATTGATCATGTTGTTGTTGTTTCTTTCATACTACTCTATAGGAACAACAACGTCGACAGGGACCATCCAACAACTCGTCGTATTACAACAACAACAGCAACAGTAACAAACGCCATCATCATGACGGTGACGACGAAGACAAGTTGATTCAAGAACGAATGCCCATGTGTGTTGGCATCTGTGTCTTGTTGGCGATTGTCTATGTTTTGAGTCGTACCGGTGGTGTCGGTACAGGTTTCGTTGATCAACACCAACAACTTCTTCTTCAACAACAGCAACAACATCAATATCCAATTCCACATGGAGGGTTACGAACCGATCCACAACAACAACAACAAGTCAATACTGCTGTTGTTGCTGCCAACAACAACCCAACAGTCCCAAACACCCCTTCCTACTATATCCCACCCACTGAAACCAATGATATTGCTCCCGCCAATCCTCAAGATGCCACTACTACGACCACGACTCATTGTGATTGTCCTGCCACTACTGTCACAACAACAACAACAACGGAATCGTCGGACGTTGAACTGATGGGACGTCTTCGTCAACAGGCCCTTGCGAATACGCCACCACACATCATCGAATGTTCCGCCGCCGAAGCGGGAGAATCGCAATCGGCATGTCATCTGCCCAAGAAACAACGTTTCGCGGCCTTGGGACAGAAGGGTGCCACGTTATGGATGACGGGATGTAGCGGTGCCGGTAAAACGACGATCGCTACCGCCCTCGAAGATTTGCTCGTCAAGCAATACGGGAAACACGTGTACCGACTCGACGGAGATAACTTACGTACCGGACTCAACCGTGATTTGGGATTCAGCGAATGGGACCGTGCCGAATCGGTCCGTCGGACGGGGGAACTGGCGACACTCTTTTCCGATTCGGGTGTCATCACGTTGGTCGGATTGATCAGTCCCTACCGGAACGATCGGGATCAGGTTCGGAAACGACACGAGGAACAGGGAATTCCCTTTTACGAAGTCTTTTTGGATGTTCCCATCCAAGAACTGTTCGATCGGGATCCCAAGGGACAATACGCCCGTGTCAAAAGTGGTGAACTCAAACACTTCACCTGTATCGATGACCCGTACGAAGAACCACTGAAACCCGAAATTGTCTTGAAGACACATGAATGTACGTACAATCACCACCACTACTACAACAAGTCTATTCCATTTCTTTCGTTTTCGTTGGTGTTGTTGTTGGATTTGGATTCTCTCTCTCTCTCTCACACACACACACTTTCTGTTATTATTATTGTTATTATTATTTCTATTTCCTCCCATCAGTACAAATCGAAGAGTCGGTCAACATTTTGTTTCGTCGGTTGGAACGAGATGGGATCCTCATTGGTGCACCCAAGGTAACACCTCCTGGATTGCCCAATCCCGATGGTGATCTCGTCGTCGATTTACACGTCCCGATCGATCAACAAGCGATGAAACGTGCCGAGGCAGAAACGTTACCCAAAGTACTCTTGACCGATATCGATTTGAATTGGTTACAGACCATCGGAGAAGGATGGGCGGCACCGCTCAAGGGATTTATGAGACAAGGACTGTTGTTAGAGACACTCCATTTCAACAGTATCCTCGTCGATCCGTTCAACGTCACGGGCAATCAATTGCGACTCGAAACCCAAACCGACTTTGCACACTTTCCTCCATTCCAACCAAGAGACCGGGTATCGATGCCCATTCCCATCACACTATCCATCACGGACTTTACCAAACTCCAAATCGAAGCATCGGGAAAACAAGACGTTGCCTTGGTAACACGAATGGGTCATACCGTCGCCATTCTTCGGAACTACGAAATTTATAACAATCGCAAGGAAGAAATCGTTACTCGGATGTACGGTGTCATCGATATGGGTCATCCCTACATTCAAAATATATACGCCGGTGGCGAGTATCTCATTGGAGGGGAAATCGAATTGTTGGAACGGATCCGATACAACGACGGACTGGACCAATGGCGAAAAACCGCCACCGAAATCATGCAAGAATTCCAAGACAAGGGTGCCGATACTGTCTACGCCTTCCAAACACGTAATCCGACCCATTCCGGACATGCCTACCTCATGAGGAGTGCCGGAGACGATTTGAAGAAAAAGGGATATCAAAATCCCGTCTTGTGGTTGAGTCCCCTCGGAGGATGGACCAAAAGTGACGACGTACCTCTCGATGTTCGTGTCAAACAACACGAAGAAGTCTTGAAGGCTGGATTGTCCCATCCCGGTGGTTTGGATCCTGCCTCGACCGTTATGGCCATTTGGCCGGCACCCATGGTCTATGCCGGTCCTACCGAAGTTCAGTTCCATGCCAAATCGAGACGCAGTGCCGGTGCCAGTTACTTTGGTACGTAACATAAAAACACAAACATTGTTGATTGTTGCTGTTGATTGTTGACACAAAGGCATGATTATCGTCAGAATGGGGAGGATATGCCATGCAGAAGACGAAAATAATAGTACATCTCACACTGCCAACATTCTTTTTCTTCCCTCCTATATTTTTTTTCAGTTGTCGGTCGGGATCCTGCCGGTATGCCAGGATCGGAATTGGCACTCGCTCATCCAAATGACGACTTGTACGATGGCGATCATGGCCGATACGTCTTGCAAAACAGTCCCGGTATTGGTAGTATGAAAATGTTGTCGTTCGTGAAGGTCATGTACGATACCACCGACAATGTCATGAAGGTTCCCGACGAATCGCGGTTGAACGATTTCATTTCCATTTCGGGATCCAAAATGCGATTGTTGGCACGCAACGGTGCCGTTCCGTGCAGTCCCACCAACATCCCCACGGACCTGGTCGAAGCCAATTGTGTCCCCAGTGGATTCATGGTCCCCAATGGTTGGGATATCGTCGTCGATTACTACAAGAATATCGATCAAACCACACGATGGGTCCCATGGAGTCAACCTCACACTGACGCTCCGTCCGCACCGAATACCAGTCAACAGGGATCCTTTGGATTCAGTACATTCAGCATGACATCGACTCAATATTCGAGTTGGTGGCATGATGTTCCGTTGCGACCTACAGGAGAAAGTGCCACCAGCAATATCATCAACATGATGTAAGTACCCGTCACCTCCCCAAAAGAAACCATAAGGAATGAAATTACAAGATTCCTCCCAACTGATCATTTTCGTTGTCGTCTCGTTCATCCTTTTCATAACTTGTGTTTGTGTGTTTATTTGTTTGTTTGTTCAGCACTGAGATTCCTATGTACATGACAGCCAAGATGGAAGTGAACAAGGATTTGCCCGGCAATCCCATCACCCAAGATATCAAGGACGGCCAACCTCGGTATTACAGTTTTGGAACTACCTTTTTCAACTACGGTCTCATTCCACAAACGTGGGAAGATCCCGAGATGAAGTCCATGGGATACGGCGGTGATAATGATCCTATTGACGCGATCGAATTGGGATCCAAACCGTTGTTGATGGGAAGTATCACTGCCTGTCGAGTTTTGGGTGAACTGGAGTTGATCGATGAAGGCGAGACGGATCATAAGATCCTTGTCCTTTCCTTGGACGATCCGTTGGCAGCATCCGTCCATTCGTTGGAAGATTTGGAACGAGTCAAGCCTGGAATGGTGGAAAATCTGAAGTACTGGTTGAAACGATACAAGACGTCGGACGGTAAACCCGAGAACAGTCTTGCCTCGGAAACGCCACGAAACGTTGCACAGGCGATGCAAATCGTCGACGAGGTCCATTCGCGATGGCAAAAGTTGTGTGGCAAGGACGGTACTCGACGCACAATGTTGCCATCTTCCACGGAATCCTTTTGGTTGGCAAGTCCCAACTGTCGAGGATAATGAGCCGATAGAGTGTGCACCCAAATTAACAGTAAGAAGATAACAAAATCAGCACTCCATTACTACCTACGAAACTACCGGTAGTACATGAATGATTTATATGCTTCAAAGGTGTTAAATCATTAATAAAGAACTTGAAAAAGCAAACCACTAACCCCACCCCTTTTGGCATCTTGACTCTTCCACGGCGGCCATTTCCTCCAAGTAACATAGTAGGATAGGATGACTTCATACAGTTTGTGCATGTGATATTTGGCACAACAAAAGATGGTCATATAAGAGTGGGAAGAACAAAGTCGTGTATAGGTGGAGAACCATTGTGTTGATTACCTGCTCACAGTCAATGTAGAAGGGCAACACCACCTTTTTTCATGCAAATGACAAAATACTGTCGTTGTGAAGTAATTGCGGCGTGTAATAATAATGTCAGATTACTTTTCGTCGAGACGCTTGATATCCGTTTGGCTGTCCCAATCCAATGGCCAAATCCTCCAATGTTTGTGGTCTTTTGAATCCACTGCGCGCTTCCAAAAAAGCTAAACAAATTCCACCAAACAAAGTGGCTTTCGTTGTTTGTCCTCTTTATCAATTTCTGGAAGTGGGTAAGTGATCGATTTTGCCACTTCATGGGAACGTTTCACACCAGCAACATCCTTCGCATTTTTAATGCCAAAACTCTGAATTCGAACTTCAGATTTTGTATTTCGAAGATAATCTCTCACTGCTAGAATTGCATGAGTCAGCGTCTTTCTTGCATTCTCAATCTCAGTTGCAGAAGCATCCCGGATAACACCCTTTTCCCTTGCACCGCTAAATGTCAAGCCAACCTGTTGATATAGCTCGGGGACACCAGGACCTACTTTGTTTCCCAAAGTATTTGGTAAACCAGCAGCAAAAAGGGCACTATAAGCTTCTCCCTTCCAAGCTTTGGCAGACTCCAAGCTCATGGTTGGAATGAGAATTACATTTGCGTTTGGTCCATCAAAAAGAGTACCTTGATTGACCATTCTAATTTTGTTTGAGACAAAATGGACAACACCTGAACCGGGCGCCCTTTTGGTCGTTGTGTTCTCATTAATCTTGAACCCCCTGACAGCCTTTATCCAATCGAGTGGCAATCCATCCTTGTCCAATCCCACAACTGATGCAGCAATGTGCGTCCACTCTTTGTGTGATTGTCCCGCGGGCAACAGATGTGCAATCGGTTGAGAGAGATCTGCACTATTTCCAAAAATGTCGATTGGCCACACCAAGTTGCGTAATGGTGGAGAACTTTGAGAATGTTGGCTTGTTCTGGCGGTGTCGGATGCAACAGGATGAGTAGATGATTTTTCCGCACCTTGTCTGGTGTTCTTGTAAGGTTTGGAATAAGAAAATGAAATTCCCTGTTGATCTCTGTTTTCCCGGACTTGAATAGAGTCAGCTTCATCTGCCGTCCGCCAAAAGTTTGTCCATTTGATACCGCTCAAGTCTCGATTTTCCTCGATGTTTTGTATGTTCAGCTTCCAATAATCAAAAAGGGGAGCGAAATACAGTCCATCCGTGAATGAATCTTTGAGTGACGATAGCTCGTCTTTGAGTGACTTTTGCTCGTCTTTGAGTGACAATAGCTCGTCTTTGAGTGACAACAGTTGCCTCAATGATTGATTGGACTCTTCAAGTGTTTGTTCAAAATGATCCATCTGTTGTTGTTTGGAATTGATCTCCTGTTGCTTGCCCTCAATCTGTAGTTTTAGTTTCATCAATTTTGAAGCGATGCCAGTCTTCATTGGATCAATTGGCGAATCCCGATGGACTTGTTGTTGTTGTTGTTGTTGCAGCGGTGGGTCCATCTTGAAGTTTATGTTGCACTGTATTTCTGTATTGATTTATAACTGTAGTAGTAGTGGTGATGATGATGATGGTGGATGTAGCAGAAATTCTTTGATTATACTACCGAAGTAGTGGCTTGATTCTGCTTTAAGTGTAATAACAAGTATGATAGCTGCTGTTGTTTCGAAGTAATGATCTGCTGCTGATTGTGACAAACACGACATGCTGTTGATGGTTTCGTACTACGGTAGCTACTATGCTACTATAGTACCCCTGGAACAGCGATGCTTGATCCAGCCAGAGGCATCATCATCATCAATAACAGTAAATTTAACTGTTTAGAGTGTATTTACAGGAGGATGCGCGAGAATGTACTAATGCGCTTTTTTGAAACTGCCTCAACGGTTATCCGGCGTTCGCAAACCGTTACGCCTGTCTTTTAAAAGATCTCCCCGTAAACTCCGATTATAGTACAAATTCCCAGGAGTCATAGTACAAACGACCATCGCGATAGTACAAATTATAGTACATTTTATAGTACAATTTATAGTACAAATTCTACAATTTATCGTACACTGTATCATACATACAAGGTGTGTTCCGAGAATCACCTACGTACATCAATACGTAAAATACGTACTACTACGTAGTATGTAGTGGGACAATCATCCGACAAGACACAACGACACAACATCATCATTGCATCCATCACCGCCGTCCGCTAGCTAGATTATAAGACTTGAATTTTCAACTATATGTACATAGTACTACGTAGAAGCGAGTTGTTTATATCTTTTTGCCTGGAATATCTGGCGCGAAGATTAATTCGAGGGGTAGTAGAGAGATGCAGACTTTTAAGAAAAACGGCGGCAGGAAGAACGCAAACACCTACGAGAGTATCACAATCGGAAAAACGTAGTCATCGCATCCGCTGGATTCGTGCATGGAATACGAACTAATCTGTATCACTGTAGTAACAGATTGCGAAAGACGAGAGGTGTTGAATGTACCTAATACTGTCGTACATGGAACAGTTTTGATGCTTTGTTGTGTTTGGTGTCGTCATGTCGCTACATGATTTTCCTACTACTTACAATACGTAGGAACATACCTTGGAAAGTGTACTATGAATTGTACCATAAAATGTACTATAATTTGTACAATAATTTGTACTATAAATGTACTATATTTTGTACTATAATTTGTACTATAATTTGTACTATGACTATAACTTTATAGTACAAAATCGACTCTGCCATAGCACAAATTATAGTACACATACATCATTCTAAAAAAGTTAACGGTAGTCTTTCAGACGTTATGACGCTCGAGTTAAACGTATCGCGCTCTAGTACATTTTCGCGCATCCTCCAGTTAACAATAGTGCTGGTGGTAATAAGAATATCTATCGTAGTGCGATACGTATCATACGTATTGTACTCGTTTATTGAACATTTGACTGATGGAAAGATATGATACCCTGCGTTGCATCTTCGAAAGCATTTCTCTCTCTACTAGCTAGAGAGCTACCGGTAGGTAGGTAGGTATCATACCGGTAGATTGACGGTGTGGAGTTGTGAGTTGTGAAATGACGTGTGTGCACGCCACTGGAGAATTGGCCAACCGTAGTAGAACAGTGTAAAATCTTCACAGTCAAATCTGGGCCACTTCACCAACAACCGTATCTACGTCATCCCAACGGTGATCTGCTGCTGCTGACCTACGTGAAAAGAAAAAGCGTTCCATCATCCACAAGCCAACACATCTCCATCAATTCACGGTTATTTCTACCTGCCGGTAGTATTATTACACCACGAAACATTGTTACTATTATAGTAGTATTATATTTGACTATCGAATCCATCACCATGATGAGATCTACCACCGTTGGTACTGCTGCTGTTACTACTGCAACTGCTGTTGCTACGTTTCTTCTTCTTTGTAGTATGAATGTTGCCGATGCTTTCATGACGACAGCAACAGGATTAACCTCAGCAAGCATTCACCGTCCACAAGAACGTGGAGTGTTTCTGTTTCGTTTGAACGCCGTGGAAGACTTGACAAGTAAACTCGTAGAGAGTGCTACTGGTACTTCTGTTGTTTCTGTACCATCTATTGGTAGTATCGATGCTTTCACCAGTGCTTCTATCGATCCTTTGATACTGGGAGGTGTTGCCGTCTTGATCTTGGGAGCTGCTGCTGTAATGAGTGGTGTCAAAGGAGCTTCTTTCAACTCATCATCAACATCAACAAAATCTTCTTCTTCTTCTTCTTCTTCTTCTAAGGCTATTCTCGAACCAGAGCCAGAACCGATCGATGTGTCGATTCCGTACAACGCTGCTGCACTCTTGGCGTATCAACAACGGGTCGATCCACAGGGGAAAGAATCCGATGCCGACTTTGTCGACTTTTTGGCGCTCTACAAGGAAATGGCCGTCGCTGAAGTCATTGTGAAACAAAAACAACAAAAGGTCAAGCTACTACAAGAAGCGTTCGCCGCCAAGTATCCTACTACTGCCATCATGAACGGTCAAGTCAATGGTGTGAATGGTGTCGTCACCAAAACAACAACAACAACAGAAACACTCGTAGAGGCTTAACAGTACAGTTTAAAGAAACACCAACGCATAAAAACAAAACAAGACAGACACCCTACTACAAAGAGAGAGAAAACAAAGAGAGACGACAACAACAGCAGCATACTTTCCTATTTTATTATATACGTGCCTTTTATGTGAACATATTTGTTTTGTTTTGATCCATCATGATATTATTATGTAAACAGCATTGTTGATGGGAATAAGCATTGGAATATATACAATCACAAGAAGTTAACAACAGAAACAACTCGATCAGGAGAAACAACATGAGACTAATGCTTTCTTACATACAACAAACCTGACGAGAGGACAAACCAAATGAAGCAGAGCAGGGTGAGCAAAACAACAACGTACACAAATACAATTCAGAGACAGCAAGACTAAAACTGTATAGCCAAAAAATAGTACGTCTATTGTAAAAAGAGAAAGAAACATTGCGTGTAGGTGGGGACAACGTCCGTCAAACCGAACCAACCATACACTCTTTTCAACCATGCCAAAAAATGTAGGGTGGTTTAATAATGATGGAGACGACCAAGAGGCGATGGAACAACGTTGCAATGGCCGTTCCAAAGGATTGTTCCTACTATCCTTTTTCCCACATGGAAGCTGTGAGGACTCGCTTTTTTTTGGATCCCCACGATACCCCCAAACATCGTTTGGCCTCGGCTCGATCATGGGCTCCCCACTGGAGCGCTCGCTCCAAACTGGGCAGCGTCTCGCGCCGACACGTTGAAGCTATCGTTTCTTCCAATAACCCGTCACCGTAGGAACAGGAGGGTCCCAGATAGGACGGATCCACCTGCAGTCTCATGACAATTCGGAGTAATGACTGGCGCCGCAACTCCTTTTCTTGAGGTGCCATGTAGCTCTCCAACCCACGAGTGCAGTATCGGATTTTCGAGGAAGAAGATCGAAACGGGAGGGATGTTGATGGTGATTTGGACGAGGATGACCGTAAGCCACCACAACACCAATGCACCAAAGCCCAAGATTTACTGCGAATCGCTTCGTATTCATTTGGTTGATACCAGTAGGCAGCTCGTTCCTCCGCAGTGTACGTCCTGTGGGACGATATGAGTCGAACCTGGACATTCTGGTCAAACTCAACCGATTTCTGGTTCCTTCTTGCCGAAGTGGCAGCTTCATCAAGGGTCTGCTTCGTGGTTGAAAACGCTGGACGAGCCGTATGGATCATAGTCTGATCGGAAAAGTTGCGCTGATTCGTCATCGTCGTAAAAAAAATGGAGAAGCTTTATGATGTACGATGAATAGAATGTGTTTTATGATACTCCTCTTGATTAGATCGTGAATTGTGATACTTTTTAAAACTCTTTTTTTTTGTGAAAAAGACACGCATGTGTCAACAACTTTTGAACGGTAGAGGTTGTTGTGTTCTTGTCACAAGCGCGACAGCCCATGCAGTCTTATTTCTGTCACTTGTGAAGTGCTCTCCGTGTGTTATGAGTGGTTTGGTCCTGTTCGACTTCTTCATTTTATATTTCACATGCAGTGGAGAAAGTTCTGGTGATCACTGTCAGTCATTGACATGTCAATACAAGAGCATAGCGGCGATGTAATGTTACAGATAAAACTGAAAGGTGCTTTTACTCGTGAGCCCAACCGAACACTGAACATTAAATGTAAATATGACAGACAGCTCGTGAAGACGAACGGAAGAAGAAACTTACAGCAAGATAGTATCATCATGGAAAAGAAGAAGACAATTTTCCCGACAACAAAAAAGAGAACAAAGCCTTCCGTCTCCAAGAAATATTACGCACAGCTCGTGAAGACAAACGGAAGCAGTTAATAATAAAATAATAATATTACCATTATTATGATGTTATTATTCTCATAAAGCAAGCAGCATGGAAAAGAAGGAAGACAGTTTTCCCGAAGAGAACAAAGCCTTCCATCTCTACTTCTGATTTCCGACGAATTAGCGTTCTCCGAACGACCACGAACCAAATAACAAATAAAACAATGAGAAAATAGTATTCCGAATACGGTACCTATTTGTTCTGTACTACTGGAGTCATGGTACTGTATGATAACCTGTAATCGATAAAACAGTGTCTACTACGGAGTAGTAAGTATTGCAGCTGTGACTTCAGTCGCAGCCTTTTTTGAATGGTCAGTTGCGATCCGCCGCCAAGATTTACGCTGCATATTGGCCAACATCCGCGCAAAGTTGTAAATATCGACATCCAGTGCATTGAGTTGTAGCAATTCTTTGAATCGTTCTTCTCCTAGATACGTCAACGCGTCTGTGGTTCTACCCGAGTCGACATTTCTGCGTGCGGAGCAGGTGACATTGGCATTCCAGCCCAAAGCATCGGCCAATCGAGGACAGTCTTGTTGAATGTCTTCCAAAATGATCAAGATATCATATCCCCGGAGAGTCTGGTTTGCACACTCGGAAAAGCTCTTTCCGAAACAGTGTGGTAGATAGAATCGTCGATAATAATTGGCTCGATTTTTGTCACGGGCATACTTCATGAACAAACCCTTGTCATTTCGTTTCTGTGCCATGGTGAGATTTTGGGTCGAATTGGCGTCAAAAACACGACGGAATCCGTAATGTCGGTATTCGGACAGTAACCTCTCGACAGGATGACGCAAAAATGTAGCAAACATCCATTGTCGAGGACGGCCCGAAGATTTGTGATCATTGTTGGCATTATTACTGTTGTTGTGACTGTGGCCATTCAAGAACTCCCACCAACTAGATCGAGAACTGCAATGAAAGTCAACATAGGTTACTGTCGAGTTGATTTGGGCCAATTCCTCTAAGTCTTTCTGACAATACGGGACATTTAGGTAGTAGCACACAGGGCCATCGCTGAGAATGTCAGTAGCGGTATTTGGTGGAGTGATTTCCCCATTGTTCTGGGCCATGGTGCAAGCACTGGTCCCTCCCGTTTTGTGTGCATGATGAAAGAGAATTTTGGGAGGCAACCCTCGTCTCTGTCGTGTCAAAGGTCCGACCGAGTGTGGGTAATGAGTGTATTGTTTCTGCGATGGTTCTTGTAGTTCTTGCGTGTTTATTGTTGGTCGTCGATGTTGTGAGGAGTCACCTCGAGATGGACGATTTTGGATCATCACACCTTCGTTTTTACTTTTACTGACGGCACCAAGAGAAGCATCGCCCGCCGTTTCCATAAGACCATTGTTTGTTCCACCCAATAGATTATTGGTGACATGTATCATTGAAAGGATGTGGTCCATTCCAAACAACATTGCAATGCCAAGTAACACAAACGTCAAAGATGGAACGGCGAACGTGCAGCGACCTCTCCTTCGGACAGAAACGGGGGCCCTCGGAATCATTGTACCGGTTGTTGTGAGTTTTTCATGATCATCGTTCGTGTCGACGCCGCTTCATTACGTTCTGCTCTCTACCTAGCTAGAACAACCACCGAAAATCGTTCTGCTGCTCGGAGTGTCGAACAACCATGGATCTCGCGTGTACTACTACTACATACAGTACGGGTACTGCATACGGTATTCTTTTCTACTACCGGGACGTATTACGTGAATACCGGTACCGGAGTAGTACATACGTTACTAAAAAACTAAAAAAGTACCTATCCATCTTCATTACTAACAGTAGTAAGTTGTACGAAGTCTACGTGGGGCTTATTTAAGCATTGGCCTTTATCATATCGTTTCCCCCCTTCGACCAATTTGCTGAGGGACATATATCGTCCATCGGATTGACGGCGACATGCAAACGCGCGTCGTCCTATGTGCTAATAAGGTCGCTTCATGGGACCTTTACCGAAAAATCTTAAAAAAATAGGGGAACCCCGTCGACGAGATTTTTTCTGTTGGAGAGATTTTAATAATATGATACCCCGTAGTATAAAATAATACACGATGGAAAGTGAAAAACAGGCAGTGTTGGAGTCTGTGGGGAGGGGTCTCAACCAACTCCACGTTCCTGGCTTTGCTTTCCGGCGGTCGGTTTTCACATTCCGACCATTTTTTCAGATTTCTGTCGGGAGAACAGATCACACAGGATTTTCATCGCATTGTTTCGATAATACACTGGATACTACAGATGAAGATCATGGGCAAAGGTAAACTACCGTTACGGCCTTGGCGGGATTGTAATACTCAGACCAACGAAACAATACATCTTCCTTTCGATCCACAGGATATAAAGTTGCGAAAGAGAGCTACGATGGAACAACAGCAGAAGCAGCAGCAGCAGCAGCAGAAAGTCTCAAATCCCTCTCATTCCTCATCGTCCTCATCTACAACGACAGAAAACAAGAAAAGAGCAGGACAGAGACTACCACCATCCTGTCTCCGATCAAGCAATAGACCAAAGCAATTGAAGGCGGCCTATCCTACCAAGGCCAAGGAAGGTCGAAATGTCCACTTTAAGGAAATCGCCACGGTTTTGTGGATTGAATGTATTGATGATATGTCGGACGAAGAACTCGATGCCAGCTATTATACTCCAAAAGAGTACTTTGCCATTCGAGAGCGAGAAAGAATTCTCTTTCGCCAGCTGTCCAATTTGGGTACCATTCGATCCCTATCTGATGATGTACTGGGATTGGAGTCGCGGATACAACGCTGTCATCGAAAGGGTCGTAGTCGTGACTCCATTTATGCTGTCATTTTGGAACAAGAAATGAATCGCAACCTTCATACGGGAGTATGCAGCGACAGTGCGTTGTCTCTGGTGTATCGGCCGTATGCAATTGATGCCTCTCGTATGGCCCAAGATCGGGCTGTTGAGAATTCCCTTCAAGTGGAATTGGCATCGGATTCTCCCAACCACATTCAATCGTATCGAAACGGTTCATTTTGTGGATCCATTAATGATGTTGTAATTACCGACGATAAGCTCCAAGGCACGTACCAAGACTTGAAGCATGCAATGGAAGTCAAGGAGGAGAAAGATATCTACAGTGACGTCATGAAATATGCAATCGCATGTATACCACCATCTCCAGTATCGCTTCGGTTCGGTCATGGTATGCTCTTGGATATGGATCTCCCAGAAGATGAAGAACCTTGGTCCAGCAAAAAATTATTACTAGATAACCCGAAAAGGGATGGCGACGCCTATTATCACGAGGAACAAGACGACGAAGAAATGAAGGTGGAACTTCCACCTCTACAGGAAATGAATCGCCCTGCCTTTCCACCCTATGCGACATTGTGCGGCATTGAATACTACAGCCATCCATTGAATCAACGGCACGTACAACAGGAAGTGCATTACGCTCAATGGCTTGCGCAACAAGAAAGTTTGCAGGCAAGTGCTTTTCACGTGCCACGGCCTCGACGAAACGAAGCGACTCCCGTCCCACCTCCCGAGAGGTCTTGGGATCCATCACTATGCGACTTCGTACCGATGCTCACCAACCAAATGGTTACCTGGGATGTCATTGAATAAATTCATCGCTCAACAGCATATTATCAAATGCCATAATTGGGAGACGATGTCTCCTTTCACTACTATTTACAATACTCTTTTTCACCAGTTTGTTTGTAGGATATGGAGTAAATTTGTAAAACAATAGCTGAAGGGAGTGGCATATCACAGTCAATTCGTACAACATTGGAGAGGGGAAATCGATTCGACTTGGAGGGAGGGGCAAACTCTACTTCAGAGCGGTGCAAATATCTCGACAGAGTATTGATGCAAATGCATTGAAACTTCTTGAATCAATCACAAGTTCACTATGATCGTCTATAATATTGACTACTCATACATCCACACTATTTTCAGAGGGGCAAACTCTACTTCAGAGCGGTGCAAATATCTCGACAGTGTATTGATGTAAATGCATTGAAATCACAAGTTCACTATGATCGTCTATAATATTAACTACCCATACATCTACACTACTTTCATCTGATAACACAGCAAAGCCAACGTTCATACACAAGAACGAACTGTTTTTATACAAACCAACGGTACCATTCGCCATGTCTTGGGGCGCAGCAACTGTATGTATGACAGATAAAAACTTGACTGTGAATTTAATAAACTTAAGAAAAATATCTGGTTACGACCGATTTCTCAATAGAGGCTATTTATTTCAATAGGTGTATGCTTGGATCTTGGCCGATGATGATCGTTGTTGTTTGTGATTTATCAAAAACTGTTCCAACTCTTCCTTGGACAAGAAGGTTAGAAATCCAACGCCAGTACTGGTATCGGGACCTTTTGCATCAATATCTACCGCATATCGCGATGACAGTACATTTTTTAATGCCGTGGGTGTGTACCGATCGGCATGGTTCGATAACAAGGCGGCAATGAACCCTGTCACATGCGGTGATGCCATACTAGTCCCTTGCATACTTTGGAATCCACCACCCGGTTTCAACGAAACGACATCGACACCGATGGCAGCAAAGTCCACTTGGGGGTTGCTTTCACTAAAGTATGCCACGGGTAGTTTGCCAGCCTTTTTGACAGCCGCCACACTAATGGTTTCTTGCCACCGTGCTGGGAACGCGTACAGTTCGTTGGTGGTGGGATCACCATCCCCCGAATTTCCAGCCGCACATACCATGTGTACACCGTTGGCATGAGCATATTCGACGGCTTTCCGGACGGCAGGTACAATCGGGTAGGATACTCGTAAACTCATGTTGATGATATGACACCGATCCACATCGACCGCTTCTCGAATACTTGCAGCAATGGCATTGTCCCCATCTAGTTCTCCCTCGGCACCAAAGACACGATAATCGTACAGATCGGCTTGAGGTGCCATAAAGTGAATGGTACCCGCGACGTGTGTACCATGATCATCTTTGCTGAGTGGTGTCCCATGGCGATACCAAACTTGTCGTTTAACCTTTCCATGGAATCCAGGATGGTCCCTGTCGATACCGGAATCGATGATTGCCACCCGGACGCCTTGTCCCAACAAATTGCAATCATGTAGTTTCAAGGCCCCATGCAATTGCACTCCCAACGGTAAGGTAGATGGTTTCATGGCATTTATCGTTGCAACCGAACGACTGCTACGACGTATGTATGGCCGTTTCATCGTATACATCCAATCGACGGTATTTGTTTCGTTTTGTTGTCGTTTTTTCTTGCCTTTGCCATTTGGATGATAGTATCGACGACGACACCAGCACACGAGTATCGACAATAATAATACCATGATTGATCCCACCACCAAAGAAATGATTTGTGTTGTACTCCAAGATTTCGGACTGGTCGTCAAGACGACATTGATCTCATCTCCGAAAGAAGACAAAAAATTGCCATCCGAGGGGGTATTGCCGTTGGAAATATTATTATTATTATCTTGCAACACTCGTCGAAGATGATGATGATGATGATGAATCGTCTTCCATTCGGAAATCATTTTCTTGCGCTTTTTTTTTCGGTTTTGGTTTTACAAAGAAAGATGGTTACTTTTCTTCAACGAGCGACTCGGAACAACAATGTTGTTTTTGTTTTTCTTTCTGTTTTTTTTTTTGGTTTCTGTTTCAGCTGAGATCAGAACCAGAACGAATACTTTGCTTCGTCACTCTCTTTTTTAATGGATAGGATTGTTGTTTCTGTCTATGTTCAAATTAGTAGATGTATCGATACTAGCTAGAGTAGAGAGGAAACGATGTGGAATGTTTTCACAGTCAATCAAATTGTCGTATGTATGATACAAAGAGCAGAGAAAGAACGTGCAAGACTGCCTACCGCCCAAATTACAAACACGAATCTTTCTATCATACGAGTACATACCGTCAATTTCACTACTACCTACTTTGTCATAAAATATATATATATCATAATTGCTACGAAGGGGTCGTGGGAAAGCTATCATTTCTCTTGATTAATTAAGGAGGTATTTCGGTTGAATGACATTTTTCCTTCTAATTTACAGTTAAGTAGGAGTAGCTCGTTGTTCTTGTCGAGGAGTTCTTCCTTCGTATCATTTTTAAACTCCATCCTTTGCGTGCTAGAACCTCAGGAAAAATCGGCGATGGTTGGTTTTTTCGCGATGGTTCAATTTAGAATTTAGGCGATAAACACTACTACACTGATTTGGTAGGCTTGAGGCATTAACTGTAAAAGTTCGATTTGATTTGATTGGAACGTGTCTGTTGCCTCCACTGTAGCAGAAGCATTGGAACAACAACGTCGATCGATTTATCGTTCTATCAAGACCAAGCTAGCTAGTGAGTGACAAACTACTACTGCTTAATTTTGTTCTGTTTTGCTACTAGAAATATCATATAAAAAGGGCAAAGGGCAACCAACTACCGATATCCACAGCACAAAGCTTCCCCCCTATCCCTTCCCCATCATGGTCTTGACGATTCGAGACTTTGTGAAAGAGCCTCGGACTCCTCGTAGTCGAGCTTTGCAGAAAAAAATGATGATGTTGCATCATGAAAAAGGAGAAGATGGTGAAAGAAAGGAAACAACAACTGGGATGGGTCAGATGGAAGAGGATACTTATATGCCGTTGACAATGCAACAACAACAACAACAATTAGAAGACACAGAAGTAGAAAACCATTCTTCCGACGAAAAGCAATTTCCATTCGTGGAACAAGCTCTGACCACAAACACCACCACAACAGAGACAGAAACAGAAACGACTCGTCGTCGTCCTACCATTACTAGCACGCCCAACCATTCTCCTTTTTCGTCTTGTTCGTCTTCGTCTTGTCATGACACCAACAGTGGCAGAAGCAGAACGAGTAGTAGGAGTGACAATGACGACAGGAGTCGTGATTGTTGCACAACTATTGTTGAGACTGCGACGTCTGCCATTTTATTGCACGACTTGATTGTCAATCGACAATATCAACATGCCATCGAACGTCTTCATATGGCACCCCATGAAGCAACACTTCAAAGTCCTATTGATGGAAACTTGGCATTACACCAAGCTTGTAATCATCATGCACCAATCGAATTGATCGAAATGTTATTGGAAATATATCCCTCTGCCATTTCCATGCCGGGACAATGGGGATACCTACCATTGCATTTTGCCGTCTGCAGTCGTGCGTCGACACTGGTCGTTGCCAAATTAGTGCAAGTATTTCCCAGTGCCTCTCGACACAACCACAATTCCGAACATAAACTGCCCTTGCATTTGGCTACCAAATGGGGAGCATCACAAGACGTTTTATTACTCTTGTTACTTGTCCATCCCAAGGCGACGTTACAAGCCGATAGTTCGGACAAAACACCGTTGGATCACGCCCAGTTTGTTGCACAGACCTCTCCGGAAGATTCCACCATGTCTTTGGCTGCCCAAACGGCCGTCCATCTGTTGCAAACTCTTGCTCCTCTTCTCATTGATGTACATGCTGCAGCACGACAAAAATTGGAACAGGACTATCAACAACAATTCCATAAGATGCTACAATCCTATGAAGATAGATTCCAAACTGTCAAGGTACAATACGATGATGATAAACTCCAAGCGGAAGCATTGGAACGGCATTTGCGAAAGGAATTGCAACATGCCCAAGATCAAGCATCGGCGTGTCAAGAGGAATTGGAAAGTATGAAACAACAATACAAGGATCAACAGCAACAATATTGGAATGACGTGGCACAATCTGAACGACGTATTCAAGAATTGGAAGAACAATTACGGAATCTTCAATCGCAACGAGAGCAACGACAGTCGATGGAAGCCAATACGTGGCGAAATCGGATTCAACAATTGGAGGGACAACTACAACAGTATGAATCGCAACAAGTATCGGCTTTGCAACAGCAAGTGCAGGGATTGCAACAGCAGCTTCAAGTCAAGGAACGAGATTTACAACAATCACAACAACTATTGCAGCAGATTCAAGGATTACTACTTGTCCCGACGAATAATTCCCTTGAATCAAACAACAACTATGGAATGCAACCGACAGTGGAAGATTCTTCCAGCAACATAAGGCATAGCCCATTAACAAATCATCAAGGGGACAACAACGACGACGAGCAAAGAGATCCGCCTCCTCCTTCTACCGCATCAACATCATCTCCACAAAATGACAACGTCCACGAATGTCATCTCATGGTACGACCACCACCATCATCATCCTCACCATCCAAATCGAATGGAACATTAACTCCTGATGACGATCTTCCCAAAACGACCGAAAGAAAGGCTCGGCCACCAACACCCAAAAAATCGAGGGATAGAAACTCGGATTTTGCCACCTCGCCACGAAAGACTCAATCATCTACGAGTACCACCAATCACAAAAAAACTATCACTCCCAAAGATCTTATCATGGACATTATCATTGGTGGCAAAGAAGCGATGGAACGGCAAGATCATTTGGCCGAAACACGGGATCCACCCCCATCCATGGGAGACGATCGTCAGTTTTCTACACCACCACGAAGCCACCGTCGTCAACATCAACGTGCCAGTGACGGCGATGACCGGATTGAGCGGATGCGGAATGCCGTGCCGTCTCCCCGTGCGGACGCAGTAGCGTCCGTCAAGGAATGGTTTACTCCCGAAACAGAAACGACAGGACAAGTAACGGCGGCGGATGATGATGACTTGTTAAGTCGATTGTTGGCACCGTCCGATCGATCTACCAGCATGTCTCAAAAGAAGGTCAAGGCCAATTCACGCTCTTTGGTCATAAAGCACGGACACATGGGCAAAATTACTACAGACAGTATCAAGGAACAAAAACAACAGCAACAGTCATCGTCCTCCTCCCGTAGGGAGGCGCGGGATGCCTATCGTCATTACAAACAAGAATATGAATCGTTGCTGAGTCGCAGCAAGAGCAATTTACGTCGTCGTATGGCAGAATCGTCGTCATTGATGGATAAGCGGGGAGAAGAGAAACAAGAACAACAACAGCAGCAGCAGCAACAGTCCTTGTATTCCAAATCGTCTTGGGAAAAGAGGGTGACATCCAGTCGCAAGGCATCGTCCAGACAGGATAAAAGCATCAATGCGTCCCAAAAGCGGCGCAGCAACTGCAAACCGGTGGAAGTTATCGTTGAACGAAAGACGGCCAATCAGAAACAAATGGATGACCAAGCAGAAGAACTTAGTAAGGGACGGAAACAAGACGTTGTGTCGACCATTCCAAGGCACCAAATTGACAGCAATACCTTTGGTCGGTTGGAGGCATATGAAGGCGACGAAGACTCAACACTGGTTTCGGCAATGAACGAGTAAGAAAAAAGATGGTGCACCTTGGGAGAAGTGATACACTGCGTAATTTGATGGGATATTTCGTGATATGGGGCAAGATCGGTAACAGATACATCACACATAGTAATAATGACTGGAAGCATGCTTTTTTACTGTTAATTAGAACTACTCATCATCTTGAGTCCACCAGACGTCGATGCTACACTTTATATTTGCAACTTCAAGGCCGCCACCAATCAAAGGCTCGTTTTCCAATCGCAAGGACATGAGATTTAATCCCTTGAATTTTTCTCTTCCTTGGTTCTCGGTAGAGGCGTTGCCATCTTCCATCATGGCCTCGATCAGTGAGTTCGACGGTCCTCGGCCCATGTATCGCACGGATCCAGTCCGAGAGAGTGTCTGTTGGAACGATTTGGCGCCAATGGCATTGGTTGGTAACAAACTGTTTGCATTATTTTTGCCTTGGTTAGGATTCAATGTCAAACTTGCGCGTTGGACATGTTCGTTGGAAGATCCCGTCACGCCCGCCGACAAGAGAGCTTTGGATGGAGCCGCCAGGTTGAATCCACCGGTACTACCGCGTCGATTCGATGTTTTCACCGATCCTCGTCGTCCATCACCAGCCCCATTCGAGTTGGGAGTAGATGGGCCGTTGTTTCGAGTAATAGCAATCAATTTCGCCAAGTTTAAGGCATACGATCCAATCAAGAATGCCTGTTTAGAATCTCGGAGGCAAAAATGCAACATGGAGGCGGACAAAAAGACAGGTTCGCCCGAGCTCTTGTGCGTACTAACAGTGAAATGGACACTCTCCTTTCCCCAATCCGGTCGCATGGTGTCTTTTAGAATTGATGTCGAGGGATACTTGCTGCTGGAATCCGTTGGAGTATCGGCAGCGGCCTTTTTGATTGAATTCAATCCCAACTTGTTCCAGATATTCTTTTTGGAGGAAATGTCATCTTTGATTATGGCCGAGTTGGGATTGGTGACGAAAAGCAATACTGGATTGGGTGTGTCGGCCTTTTCCGTCCGTTTCAATCGGTCGTATTCGTTAGGATTGATAGTGCATCGGATATCGGAAACGAAAAAGTGCATCGTTTCGCGTTGGGCCGTGAGCTTGACCTTGGTCCCTCTGGCCTTTTTGTCTGGTGCTGCCGGTTTCCATTTGAGGGAAGGATTCAACGGAATTTCAAAAGCACCTGTAAAATGGTTAGAATGTAAGAAAAGAGTGGTTTGGCACATTTGTTAGTTGATTTTAGCGATGACAAACACCGGAAACACAATAAAATCGACCAAAAGTAGGGTAGTCACTCACCACGAATCGGTTTGTGATCTGACGAGACAAAATTGTCGACACCCTCGTACAGGAACGGGACCAAATCGTCCAGTTGATCCGTCGATTTGAAAAGGATTCGGTCGGTATACGACGGTGATCGCTTGATGTTGTATTGATACCCCTTGTGTCGTGCCACCTTGAAGGTCGGTGCAAAGTTGCAATAGGGTGTGTCATACCCCACCAAACACTTTTTGGTGACCAATGCCATTCGCAACTCGTCGTACTGATTGAGGATCCGCCAATCCTTGTTGGCGGCCATTTTGTGTGTCGTTTGCAAGTGTCGTTCGGCACTCACACCGACCAAACGGGTGCGAAAGTTCAAATCTCCCATGGCAAAAGAATAATGGGACGATTGAGTGGCATCATAATACTTGTGACCGGCGCCCATCAGTATATCTTGAAAGGATGTGCAACGAGCATTGAAATGTGCCTCTCCCTCATGAGCTTCCAAATGGGCCGACAGAAAAGAGAGTCTTGTGTTGTGGTTGATCAAGACTTCGGCGACAATCCCACCCTTGTTGGCCAAGACGCCCCCGATTCCAGTGGCTTGATACTTGACGGATTCAATGTCAATGGTTCGAATGGTTGGTTTCTTGCCTCCCACCGAATACAGTCGGACGTATACCAAGAGTCTCATTTCACCAAACTGATACGACAACGCCCGTCGATATCCCGGAATTTGTTCTGCCTCTAATCGGTAATGGATCGTATCCGTGTCCGTCCATCCACCGGCGTTCTTGTCATCTAATGCCGTGGCGTTGCTGGAAACACGAATGGCGGACGGCATTTGTCGTAGGGTGTGATCCTTCCCAGATCCGGCGTACCGGTTGGCCACATCGGCGGCCTTGCTAACCTTTTTGCTCACCAAGTATCCTGCCTTTCCAGCCTGCTTGCCGGCCTTGTATCCGACCTTGACGATAGTCTTGGCGGTGGTGGTAGTTCCCTTGGCCAATAACTTTTTGAGGCCCTTGCTGGTCGTGTTGGTCTTTCCCTTTTCGGGTGTAGGTTCTTCGTTGTCGAGGGGAACAAGTTTCGTGTAATCGTCGACGATGGTGACGGTCCCGTCGTCGTGCAAGATGCACATCTCTTCATCGTCCGATGACGAAAGAGAATCGTCGTCGTCGTCATCCCAGTCATCATCTCCGCCAGTGCTGGTGGAGTATTGGGAACTGGTGGAAGAAAGGCGATTGCTGTTCTTGTTCTTCTTACTGTTGGAAGGGTCATTGGAAGGCAGATTAAAAACCACGTTGTTGTTGTTGTTGTTGTTGGAATTGTCATTTTTGGAGACATTCTTTTTCTTCTTCTTTTTCAATAGTGTCGTTGATTTTGGGTTGGTCGCGGAGGTTTTACTGTCGCTTTGCTTTTTGGATTTTTTGGATGTTTTGCTACTAGTCTTGGTCGGTTCAAAGGTGGCTTCTTGCATTCCAATAACGATCAAATCAAAGTACTCGTCTTGGATTGTTGTTGTTTGGTCGTTTTGTTGGGGTGTTGGTGATCGTGACTTGCTTTTGGATTTGGACGACGATGATTTGGGCCGTTTGGTGTCATGACTGCCATCACGTCGACCTCTCATGGGTAGTACAGGGTCAGGTGTTGGTTGTTTTGGTTGTTGCTCTTGTTGTTCTGGTTGTAGTGTTGATGGTGGTTGCGGTCGAAGCGTACTGTCTATACGTTTGGGAGGTGTCAGGGACATGCGTTCCTCTCCCGGTGCTTCTTCTTGTTCTTGTTTTTGTCTAGCAATAGCATTCACCAAATCGGCATCGTCGCCAATATTTGGATTGCCATGCCCCTTCTCTTGTTGTTCAGTATCAGATGTACCGTCCTCTACTTCGTCTTTTTCTTCATCTTCTTCTTCCATACTTTGTGTCTGCAAGTGATGAAGAAACCTCTCATAGGAATCACTGTCGTCGTCGTCGTCGTCATCGTCGTCGGAAGTACTGGGACGTTGTTTCAAACTAGAAATGGAAATTGACGGTTTATGATTGCCAGTAGGAGTGGGTGGGGGTGGCACCCAATTAAAGTCATCGTCGTCATCTTCAGTATCATCGATACTGCCAGCAGTCTCCGTTGGTTGCAGTTGTTTTGGTTGTTTGAGCTTTTGTTTTTGTAGCCATTGTTCGTAATCATCGATACCAACACTATCAACATGATCGTCATTGTTGTCTTTGCGTGTTGTTGCTGTTGTTGTCGGAAAGGATGCCAACAGTACATTGGGATCGGATCGATTTCGTCGTTTCATGGGAGACGAGGCAGCAGAAGAAGCATTGTCGTCCGACTTTGTTGTTGTTGTTGTCTTTCGTTGCAATGAAAAAGCCGTAGCATCTTGAGAGGATCTTTGTTTGCGTTGCTTGGAAGTGGAAGGAATTGCCGACAAAGTAGACTTTGTAGTAGTAGTAGTAGTAGAATTGGTGTTGGAATTGTTTTTTGATAACGTTGAAGGAATACTACCTGTATTGGGTGATACGTGTCTTGTCCGGAATTCCTTTCCAATATCTTGGTCGGCACTACTACTACGACGTGGTTTTCGTCGTTCGGGAAGTGTCATTCGGACTTCTGTGGAGGGAGACGGGATACGTCCTTCCTTCGGAATCCAAGCATCCCACGAAGAGGCATCCGGTTTGGCATTCCCCAAATTGGCCGTACAGACCAAAATCTTGATGGACTGTGACGATGATCCTCTTTTAGTAGTATTTGCAGTTGTTGCTGCTGCTGTTGTTGTTGTTGTCGTTACTTGGGCTACCCCTGTTCCTCCCTTTTTCGTCGACGGTGGCATGTCTTCCCAAAAATGCACAAATCAAGAGATGAATCCAATTAATAACACTATTGTTGTTACGTATATAGAAAAGGGTTTTTTTCCCTCGCACCAGTTTACAGTCCTGTCACTCCACTTTCGTTTCTCACTGATCGGCTCTTGATCTCTCTCTACCTGCAGTCAGTAGTGTTAAGAACGAGTGATGATGCAAAAAGTTATTATCATAAAACAAAACTGTAACGTAAAAGGTGATTATCCGTACTACGGTAACTTGATGCCATTATTGGAGAGGGTCTTTTTGTCTTTTTGATGAGAGACCGATCCAACCTATTTCCATTTTTACTACAGTAATTCATTTCTCAGAAATACAAAATAACTACTAACAGTAAAAGAAAGCAAATTGCTGTACAAATTGTCAGTAGTAACTATCATGCGCTCTCTGTATGATACCCTAACTGTAGTAGAGTACCGGTAGTACGAACCGTATCGTAGTCGAAGTCATCTCTGCTATGATACGACGGAAAGAACGTCGAAGACTACACCACAATCAATGCTGTTATTAACTACGTTCATGTAACTGTTATGTCTGTGACTTTTCAAATCATCGTTCGTTCGAACAACTTGAAGAACATAGTGCAGAAGGAGGGGAACTTTACGGGGTGGGAACACCTTAACCCTTGCAGAAGGAAGGGAACTAGTTTACCTATGTACACGTCGTACGCATTCTTCGTTCGGGGGACAATACCGGTAGTACCGTAACTGTAAATACGTACCGGTAGTACTCCTGTTCGTACTACCGTACAGGTACTATCATACGTAGGTAGTAGGTACCGCATTTTATTCGAAAAGTGGGGAGCTGGGGAGGGAGTTCCGTAGTTCCGTACATTCGCCTCGTTCCTGTCCTACGGTAGTAATGCTGGAGTAGTACGGTACTACGTACGGTACTTTACAGTTAACTGTTAACAAAACAGTATTTACAGAAACAACACAAACATACACTTCAAAAGAGACTACCGGTAGCTTGGTAGGGAGACTACGGTGCTTTTAGAGCTTTCCAGTTATGTAGACGATTGATTGACTTGTGAATTACTACTGCCATCTATGGTCGTAGTGGTATCCCCTGTCGTACCTTATCATCATTTCACATCGTTCCTTTTTTTTGATAGGATATCTCATCATAATACATACTGGAGTAGTTTATAGTGCTATCATTTTCCTCTTTGTCACTTGTGAAGCGTCTTTTTTCTACTCTTTTTCTTGTTGTCCAAAAGCATCGTTGGAAAATTCACCAACGAAAACCGATCCCTCGAACGAGTCGACACCTTCTTCGGGGAGGAAATCTTTGGTTCGGTAGACTGTGATGAACGGATAATGACCTGGCATTGATTCAAATTGCCACCACTACCACTACCACCGCCACCGGTACTGTTATTGGTACTGATACTAGTGCTAGCACTACTTCCTCCGGTACTTCTTCCACGATGATGGTGATCGTCATGCTGAAAGTATGCCGAAACGTCCACCTCTCGATGAAGCGTCGAGGTGGACCGCAAATGATGGATGACTCCACTTGCACCCCATTTCGAGTAACAATGTTGCGCCAAGGCCGCATACCGCAACGATGCGTCACGGTCTTGTACGGCCACAGCCGCAAAGGATGAACTCAACGCCGCATCTTGGAACATCCCCGCTCTCAATGCTGGCAGAATCGCGCGATCGAAGGCGGCTTGCAACAACGTATCACTCGGATTCCGTCGTCCTTGATCGACTGTCATTTTCAACACTTCCAACAGCTCGTACTTGTGACTGAGATTCCATGCCTTGCGATCCACCACCCACATCCGTATCAAAGAAAAATACTTTTCGAACGCACGCATCCACTTCCGACGTTGGATCCATGGCGACGTTTTCGCATTCTGTAACGCAATCACCGCCAAGAAGAACACGTGGGAATGCCATACGGGAGAGGATCGTACCCATCGATCGTCCAATTCTACCACTCTGTGATACAGGTCCGTCGCCTTTTCCCATTCTTCACGGTACACGTACAAATGAAGGGAGTAAAAAAACGAACATTGCGACAGTTCGTTTTGCGGATTACCGACCTCAGCTTCGTCGCAATTCTCCTCTTCCCCCCCATCACATCCGAATGGCATAGGAACCTCCATGGTAAGGCCCGAAGACATGTCGGAACGTGCCTCATTACCGTTTCCGTTGTCATCATTGGTACCGTCAATCAGTTTCAGTACCAGCTGATACAGACGGAACATGTGCAAGATTTTTGGCGTTTGTTTTCCACACCTCCCCAACAGTGCACACATGTCGCCCTGTTTTTGGACAACGGTATCAGCTCGTTGCCACTCAAATAATGCGAGTACATGTACACTTCCGCTGCGTGGATCCCAGCGTCGATGCGGCCGTGATGCAAATTCCAATGGTACCAGAATAGGGACTGCAACATCATTACATAGACACGCACGTAACAACGATGATGAGAACAGTAGAAAAAAGGAGATGGATAGACAGACAAGAGTGAGTGAGTTGATGATACGAATCGTCATTTTGGTTCCAGCTCAAGATATATACAAGAATCGTTTGCACTCGTTTCTTACATCAGCAATATTGGTGGCATGGGGACAAATCCAGTGTCGGTAGTATATACATTCCACGACGATATGCCGTCGCCAGTCATCATCATCATTCCTGGCTTGTTTCTTGGCCAGAACAATGGCCAATTCCGCCGTTCGTATGGCCGTCCGAAACCAATCATCGTTCGAATCGTCCAACAGGGCTTGATAAGCAAAGGCAAAGCAACTTGGAGCGTATTTACAGATACCGTGCCGAAGAACGATCTGTACCGCTCGAAGTTGACAAACTTGAATCACTGCAAACGGGGGCATAAAAATTGTAATAAAACATGAGTGATGAGACCAACGGCCGAAAGAAAATCTACTCTAGATAACAACAACAACAACAAAAACAACAAAAGTAAGGTAGTCACCCCCGCAACTGTGCTTACGATATTGATTGGGTACCAAAAACTGGACTTGTGACAAAACTTCAGTCAAGAGTTGAAGGACACGAAGATCTGTTGTTGATGACGGAGGTGGGATGTTGGTAGATGAAACGACGAACGGCCAAAATGAGAGAGGATCAAATCAAATCGTCGGCAAAATGAAGAAAAAAACGACAGGATACAGGCCCCCACAAAATAAACTGTAAAACTTACAACGTTGGTTGTCCATGTCGGGTAGTTGAAGGATGTTCTCATCCGACAGTCGTTGAAAGTCTTGGACTAGTTCCTCCCGTTTCAGTTCCAATTCAGTTCGAGACACGGTGGAATCGATTGGTTCTTCTCCCAATTCCTTCAGTAGAATCAATGTTTCATCGACGAGTCGTTCGATGTCGTTGTTTGATCGGAGTGAAATGAGATACGCATACCTCAATCGAAAGGTGTCGACATCGATGGTAGACGTTGCTTGTGCTGCAGCAGCAGTCGCCACAGTTGCGTCGACGACCAGATCTTGAAGTTTTGTGTGGTTCGCTCCGAGACACAACAGCGTCTCGGCAAGACCCGTATACAGGTCCACCATGAGGTGTAGAACATTGGACTTGTTTCGACGAGTGCTGTACCGTTCCAACAGCGATATGCCGGTCGTGAAATACGACTCTGCTGCGGCATACGCGATGCGTTCGAAACATCGATTCGCGGCTCGTAGGTTGAGTCGAACAAGAAGAAGTAACGTCTCGTCGTGGTCATTAATCTGATCCTTTCCATGATTGAATTGATCCGTGCATAAAAACAGTATCGTATCATCGATCGTTTCCTCCGACAATAAATGATCATCGCAACAATAATCATTATCTGTTTGCGATGGTGGTGGTGGTGATGGTGATGATGAAGATGGTGTTGTTGTATCTGTATCATCATGATCGTTGTCTGTCTGTACGTTCGATGATGATGATGATGACGATGATGGTTTGATAAAGTACGTGGAGTAGATACATCTGGCAATATGCAAATGTAGCTGCTGTCGTTGTTGGTGGTTGTCCACGCGCAGTCGGTATGCCGCCTGATAGATTTGATCGTGTCCGAACCGAAAAAACACCAACACCGACGGATGATCATGATGAAGGTCATGATGAGGATGTTGGCGTTGAAGATACGTCTCCTCGATCCAATTCGTCCTTTGGGCAATCTCAACGTCGGTCATGGTAAACGAGAATACTGTCGACTTTGTCAAGACAGTATCAGTTGTTGTTGTTGGTTGTTGTGATGGTGGTTGTTGTTGCTGCTGTTGAATGATGCATTCCAAAATATGAATGGGAAAGTAGGGTCCCAAGCAGGCACACACTTGTAAACAGTTTTGTACCGATTGGGGTAACTGTTGTAATCGCTCCGTGATAATGTTCGGAATGTTGTAGTTGTCGTTGTTGATGACGATGTCGTTGCTGTCGTCGACATTGCCCAAACGATTAGTAGGATTTTTTGGATTATCATTCGTCCATGGAACGTTGGACGTCATTGGAAACGTATGGTTGGATGATGTACCGTCGTTGTTGCCTTGACACGGCAAAGATAATGACGATGATAATGATGACGACATGTTGTTGTTGTTGTTGTTGTTGTTGGTAGTGGTGGTGTCGTGATTTGGAATACCATCTGATAATGCTTGTTGTTGTTGTTGTTGTTGTTGTTGTTGTTGTACGTTCGTAGTGACGAGTTGTCGTACGAGAAATGGATTGCCGTTCGTCCTTTGATGAATTTGGTTGGCAACAAGTTGGTGGTTTGCGTTACTACCACTACGAGTACCAAAGTCGCCATTGCTATCACAGACCGTCATTTCGTGTACCGACCGTGGAGATAAATTTTGCAGCACGATATGTTCGTGGACGGATCGTTTCAATGCGTCACTCCGTAACCACAACTGTACCGGTGCTGCAGATGCTGTTGTTGTTGTTGTTGTTGTTGTCGTTGGTGTTTGATGCAAACCAATAATGAAAAGCTTTGAGATCCAAATTGTGGAATCTTGCAGTTTCGTGTCAATATCAATATCAATAGTGGTAGTAGTACTAGTATTAGTATTGTTGTTGTTGTTGTGTTTGTTGGATGGTGATGTTAGTGAGTTATCGTTTGGATATTGATATAGTTCGGTATTATACTTTGTAGTTGTTGTTGGTGGTGGTGGTGTGTCTTGTTGTTCTTGATGTTGGTGATGTTTGATGCGAGTGGCAGTTGTATTGACAGTGAGAACATGTTGAATGATGCGGAGCGTGTCAAGGTCCATCGATTGCAAATCGTCCAACACCAACAGAATGATTCCGTATCGGTGGCCCTGGCAAGGGTCTTGAGGAAACGTAACACCAAATTTTGTAATACCGTCCTTCTGGTCGTATCCGATATTCCGAGGCTGTTTGTAGTTGCAGTAGTTTTAGTAGTGGTAGTAGTATCAATAGTAGTTGTTGTTGGTTGTTGGTTGTTGTTGTCGTTGAAGAGAGGCACGAATTCGTGGGGCCACAGGGAAGAAAGAAGCATCCGATCGTCTCTGGAGAAGACTTGTTTCATAGTTTGTATAGTTTCGGCGCATCCCTTTTGTAGTAACCGTCGTATCAAGGCACCCAAAAGTCGTCCCAAGGCACCGTACGGTACGCCACCTACGTTGTTATTGTTGTTGTTGTTGTTACTGTTGTTGGATATAGCTGTATTTGTTGTAGTATTTGTTGTTGTAGTATTTGTTGTTGTGGTTGCAGTAGTATTATCGGAAAAGGAAACATATCCATAATACAAGACTTGGTATCCTTGTATGAAGGAAGATGTGAAAGAGGATTGAGATGGAGAAGTTGTTGTGTTGTAAGTTGCAGTCGTGTGGATGTCGGCAATAGTCGTTGTTCTTCGACAAGTGTCGACTTGCCACTTCCCGAATCGCCTTCTATCATCACGAGACGAGGATACGTTGTTACTGTTACTGTTGTTGTTGTTGGTACGGTTGTTGGTACTGTTGTTGTTGGTACTGGAATTGACAGTGAATCATCAATCGTCTGTTGAATCATTCGGTGTAACAATTCTTCTTCTTCCAATCGTCCAAATAGCTTGATAAGTGGTGGTGGTCGTTGTCGTCTTCTTCTTCTTCTTCTTCTTCTTCTTCTTCTTCTTCTTCTTCCACCAACCGTTCGAACCATGTCCGAATCGTCGTCGTCATCATCATCATCATCATCATCATCATCATCATCATCATGACAACACAACATTGGTGATGACGATCGTCTTTTACAACCACTGGAAGTAGTAGTAGTTGTTGTTGTAGTAGTAGTAGTAATAGTTGTAGTAGTAGTAGTAGTTGTAGTTGTTGTTGCAGTTGTTGTTGTTGTAGTAATATTTGTGGTTTTTTGTATTTTACAGTTAATTAGTTGTTGTTGTATTTTCATTATAGTTGTTGTTGTAGTAGTAGTAGTAGTACGGTAGTACCTACGGTAGGTACCGGTGGGTAGTAGGCAGTACGATAGTAGTAGTACGGTAGTAGGTAGTTGTAGTAGGTACGGTATTAGTAGTAGTAGTAGTCATCACCAAATACGTAGTACCAATCAATACACTCATACCGGTAATCGTCCTTCTTGGGATTTCTTCTGTTTCCGACGTTATTACTACTAATACTACTATTACGACAGTAACTGTTAACTACAACCACCGCTACAGTTCCTACACAATTCGTAATGTTTCTTGCCGAGAGGTTTTTTCATGGCAAACATCGTCTCAAAAAGTGATTTCCCAGCACCCCGTCTGTCGAGATTTTTTTTTCCCCACCCCACACCCTTTTATCACACGCGCGTTGTTTAGCGAAATACTAGTAGTAATGTTTTTCCCAATCCCTGTCGATCTGATGTTGTCGTGCATCGTTTTATTGGGCGAATGGGGAACGATTCTGTTTCGAATGGATACAGATTGAACGATTCGTAACGTAGTTGAGGATACTTGTATAGATCACATCGTCAAAAAGTGACTTCCCAACCCGTCTGTCGAGGTTACTTTTCCCACCCCCACCCCTTTATCACGCGCGTTATTTAGCGAAAT